>OW799216.2:9649835-10899835 GCA_941918905.2 Xestia sexstrigata
TCTTTCGGCTGAAATGATGATGATGATGATGAAGCATGTAATAAAAAAATTGTAAAAGTAATGTACGTAACTGTTCCAGCTTACATGATGACTCCATCATTAGTCAGTTCATCAGTTATTTTTAATATTTTAGTTATTTTAATTACTTAATAAATAATTAAAAATAAAACGAAATAATAGCCTTAATGTTTTTTTTTTTGTTTTTTTAATTATAGGTATTCAAACCAACAAAAATCTGTTGCGTTCCAGTATTGCTTAAAAAAACAGTAACAAAATAATATGATTCACAGATAGTTATGTAGATATATACCTTCATAACTTCAACATAACAATGTGTTAACGACCACTCTAATCTCGATCAACAACCAATAACACCAATACAAACACACAACTTAATTAACAAAACACAATCGGATCCCCCCTGCACAGCAACCCACCCCGCACCCCGCGTGATCAGTTTATGCGCGCTACCCGAACGCAGAAACGCACCAGGTGTGTCCAAACGGCGCAACTTTTTATACTCGTATGGCGTCCGTAAATCTACCGGCAGTAACCGATTCGAGAAACACCCATAATGTCTGCTAAAGTGACACAATAACACCGGGAGAGCCTATTTTTAGCTTTGCTTTGGATTTAGCTGAGGGTTTACTTTAAACGAGAGAGCATTACACAACATCGCGACTGTATCCCCCGGTGGGTGTGCGGGGGTGTATAGTACCTGCTAACACCCACATTTTACCAGTTATGCTTAAGTCTCATGTAATATGGGGGCGAGCAAATGGCTACTTTTTTTCAACCGACTTAAATTCTTTTTTTTTTTCGGAAATTTCGTCAAAATCGGTTCAGTAGTTTCGTTTCTTTTTCTTCTCGGCCTATCTTGACATGATGGTCCTTAATACTTTACGGAGCAGAGGTTGTTAACATTGAAGGCTGAAATGACTGTACGCAACGAACCGGCCAAGAAGGAAAAAAGGTAGATTTTTTTACAAGAAAACATTATGTTTATTTATTTTTAGCACATTCTAATATTCACCTGTTACAAAGGCGACCTTTACAATATGAATGGAGGCGGAAAGTGGAGAGACTGGTAATATTCTAAGTGCTAACACGTTTTTAGGTAAAAAATATAAAATAATAAAAAAATCAACGGCATTAAAATCTCGCTCCCTTTTTGCTAACGACCTAGGTAGCTGGTAGGTACATCGTTACAGGTACAGCTCATTAAACTAAAGGTTTTTAGAAAAAATCACCTGTTTGGTACTTAAGATATTGTTAAAACTGTTGAGTAGGTACTTGAAAAACATTGTACTTACTCTTAATTTTTCTTCAAATCTAGACCACTAATATTAATATTATATAGGGTGTAAAACACCTCTTAACGAAGCCGAAAAGCAGTTGTTCTCCTCGTCATTGCGATCATTTTTTTGTTCTACACCATACCTGGGAACCTTCTAGTTACGGAGATATTGGGGG
Organism: Xestia sexstrigata; assembly: GCA_941918905.2. NCBI lineage: Eukaryota > Metazoa > Arthropoda > Insecta > Lepidoptera > Noctuidae > Xestia > Xestia sexstrigata. The sequence goes on from OW799216.2 coordinate 9,651,309, forward strand.
TCAAAGTTCCAACTTTTTGGCAAGTTTTTTTTTAATATAAGTTTTTAATGTAAGATTTTTTAATGTAAGATCTTTAATGAGGAATTTCTCAGTAGCAGCCACAGAGTTTGGATTTGTGCTCGGTTGATAGCATTAGGCTCGCCCAATATTACATGGGACTTAAATATAACAGGCGAATTGTGGGTGTACTATTAGGTACACCTCTGCCTAACCCTTCGGCACAACAGGAGTGATGTTATGTAATGTGATACGTTCCCTTAGGAGCCGCGATCAAAAGTTGGTCATCAATATATTTTAGGTTCCTGAAAACCCCACTTAATCACTTCATCGCTAAGCTTTATTTTACATTAGTAAATTGGAAAAAACTGCACAAAGTACATTGTACGCGACAAAATCCAATCCATTGTGGTTGAACGCGACGAAAATCCACTCATGTGAGTGCTAGAAGAATTAATAGCTATTCATTTGTCATTTCAGGCGCACGTGCTGCCTACCCAACGTAGGTAATGGATAATATCACTTAGGTATTATTTAAAATGGAAAAAGATTTTTACAACTTGCCTAGAGTACACGAGGCAATTTATTCGGTTACCAGAGAAAAAACGCTAGAATTTAATTATTTCTTTCTTTTTCGTGTGGTTAGTCCTAACCTGGTGTCAGAGCTTTTATGCTGCCCATGGGCCTCTGACTTGGCTTTACATACCGTCGAGAAATGTCTCTCAGGCATGCAGGTTTGCGTCCGGCCTTGGTTCAATCCATGGTCCGGAGCGAGACGGAATGGGACGCCGTCACCTCCTTCTGCGAAGCAGTCATGCTAGCGAAGGAGGTAGTGGAACGTGATAAGGAGAGAACCTCACGTCCCGACCGCCGCGGGAGACGCCCCGGGCGGCGGGGGCCACCTGGTGGCCCCCGTCCACCGTAGGCGCGGGCCTGTGGACTGTGGGCTATGGGCTAGCACGCCGTCCGTCCGTCTCATGACGACAGGCCGTGTCGACGGTGCGTTCGTGTTCCACGCGCGCCTCAAAGAGAGTCAGCAAGAGGAAGGGGTCCGCAAGGGCCGATGCCTGCGGGGCTGCGGGACTGTTCGAAAGAGACACCTTGGCCCCGTAATACAAAGGGTGATGAAGGAACATGGATGAGTTTTAACCAGAGCGGGAGAAGTCATTTGATGATTTCCCATCCTCACGATGTTTTCCCCCACCGAAGCAAGTGATAACATCTGTGACCACTATACACATTCCTTATGAATAGAATAGAATTAGGTGAGCACTGTTTGATATTAAATCTAATATATAAAAATCTCGTGTCACAGTGTCCGGAACAGCTCGACCGATTTTTATGATTATTTTTGTGTATATTTGGTAGGTCTGACAATAGCTCGTAGACTGTTTTTTTTTCCATAATTTATATGGCAGAACAACGTTTGCGGGGTCAGCTAGTCTTCTACATCTACACTATATATAATATATTTATATATAATAATATTATAAAGAGGAAAGATTTGTATTTTTGTGTGTATGTTTGTAATGAATAAATTCAAAAACGACTGCGCCGATTTCAAAAATTCTTTCACCGTTAGAAAGCTATATTCACCCTGAGTAACATAGGCTATATTTTATATTTTATCCCCGTACTCCCACGGGAACGGGAACTACGCGGGTGAAACCGCATGACGTCCGCTAGTTTGTTATAAAACTAGAGATACATAAACACTCCAGGGACTGACAAAGTTACAACAAAGACTGGTTTTCCAGATGAAGATGAATGAAATGTCAGGACTTTAAATAACAACACGACCTTTGAGTTTGATTCAGAAGTAATCAAGTAACCAGGTGGCAATCTTAAGTCACCTATTCTAAACAAGGTAAGTTCTTCGAATAACTAGTCTATCTCTGTAGTATATTATTCTCATTTAAAACTATAAAAAGGTCAGATAAAATTATACAGCTCTATTAAGTGTTATTAATTTAAAAAACCGGCCAAGAGCGTGTCGGGCCACGCTCAGTGTAGGGTTCCGTAGTTTCCCGTCCGTCACAATAAGTGATCCTTTCGTACTAAAATATTATAATTATTAAAAGATAGAAACCAACCTGGCTTACACCGGTTTGAACTCAGATCATGATAATAATTTATCTATTAAATTAAAAAACTTTAATTGAAAATGATAAGTAATTTATTTTCAATTTTTGATCCCTCAACCAACTTATTTAATATTCCATTTAATTGAATTAGAACTATTTTAGGAATTTTATTTATTCCTTATTCATTTTGATTAATTCCAAATCGACATTTTTACTTTTGAAATTTTATTTTATTAAAACTTCATAACGAATTTAAAACTTTATTAAAAAATAATTATTTTCAAGGTTCTACTTTTATTTTTATTTCTATATTCTCTTTTATCTTATTTAATAATTTTTTAGGATTATTTCCTTATATTTTTACTAGAACAAGTCATTTAACATTATCTTTATCAATCTCCTTACCTTTATGATTAAGATTTATAATTTATGGGTGAATTAATAATTCCCAACATATATTTATTCATATAATCCCTCAAGGAACTCCTTCTATTTTAATACCTTTTATAGTTTTAATTGAAACTATTAGAAATATTATTCGACCAGGAACTTTAGCTGTCCGATTAACAGCAAATATAATTGCAGGACATTTATTAATAACTCTTTTAAGAGGGACAGGACCAAATATAGCAAATTATTTTGTTATTATTTTAATCATAATTCAAATTTTATTATTAATCTTAGAATCAGCAGTTGCTATTATTCAATCTTATGTTATTGCAATTTTAAGTACCTTATATTCTAGAGAAGTTAACTAATGAAAGCAAACTTTAACCACCCATTTCATTTAGTAGATTATAGACCATGACCTTTAACAGGAGCAATTGGAGTAATAGTTTTAGTTACAGGAATAGTAAAATGATTTCATAATTTTAATATAAATTTATTAATTTTAGGATATTTTATTATTATTTTAACAATATATCAATGATGACGAGATATTTGCCGTGAAGGAACTTTACAAGGAAAACATACAATTTTAGTTACTAAAGGACTTCGTTGAGGAATAATTTTATTTATTGTTTCTGAATTTTTTTTTTTTATTTCATTTTTTTGAGCATTTTTCCATAGTAGTTTAGCGCCTAATATTGAAATTGGAGCTATTTGACCCCCAACAAGTATTATTCCTTTTAATCCATTTCAAATTCCATTATTAAATACAATTATTTTAATTAGCTCAGGTGTTTCAGTTACATGAGCTCATCATGCTATTATGGAAAATAATAATTCCCAAATAACACAAGGTCTTTTTATTACAATTATTCTAGGAATTTACTTTTCCATTTTACAAGCTTATGAATATTTAGAAGCATCTTTTACTATTGCAGATAGAATTTATGGGTCAACATTTTTTATAGCAACAGGATTCCATGGTTTACATGTAATTATTGGAACGTTATTTTTATTTATTTGTTTAATTCGACATTTAAATAATCATTTTTCTAGTAATCATCATTTTGGATTTGAAGCAGCAGCTTGATATTGACATTTCGTAGATGTAGTATGATTATTCCTTTATATTTCAATTTATTGATGGGGAAATTAATTATTTATATAATATATTTAGTATATTTGACTTCCAATCAAAAAGTTTAATAATTTTAATATAAATAATCATTTTAATAACAAATATTTTTTTAATTATTATATTAATTTCTAATATTTTAATATTATTATCTATCATTTTATCAAAAAAATCTTTTTCTGATCGAGAAAAATGTTCACCCTTTGAATGTGGATTTGATCCTAAATCGTCAGCTCGAATTCCATTTTCCTTACATTTTTTTTTAATTACTGTTATTTTTTTAATTTTTGATGTAGAAATTGCCCTTATTTTTCCTATTAAGGGATTAAGGGATCCCACTTATGAGTTTAAAGGTGGGTATCCATTATGTTCGTGCTCCAGCACCTTAACATTTTGATGGCGTTAAAAAAATGAAGTTTGGTTCTAAATTGCCTTAGCATGTTCCTGAAAGAAGTAGTTTTATGTAGTTATAAGATACCGCCAATGCCAAGGAGAGACCAACCGATACCCGACCCAATGTAATAAGTACCTACAGCGCCATCTCTCGGGGAATTGGGTTACTAATTAATACATAGACGTGCCAGAAGTTTTCGGTGGTAATTTTGGATTGCGAGAACCAATTTTAATCATTCTTTTTTGTTTGAAAAAAGATACGTTCAGGATAATAAAATATGTAAACGAAGTTAAAAAAAATGCTTGCATATACGAATATACTACAAACTTAGTCCAGAAATTATTTTGTACAACTTTTTGTCTTTTTTGTACAAAAACTGTTGTTTCCATCAAGTTCAAAATGATTTTCCTAGAAAGTCCTTATAAAGTTCTACTTTTCAGATTTTTTTCATATTTTCTAAACTTATGGTTCAAAAGTTAGAGGGGGGGGACACACATTGTTTTTTAATAAAACATTTTTTTCCAATTTTTTTTTACCACTTTGTCGGCGTGATTGATATACATATTGGTACCAAATTTCAGCTTTCTAGTGCTAACGGTCACAGAGATTAAGCGAGGACGGACAGACACGGAAAGTTGACTACGGAACCTTAAAAAGGCTGATAATTATATTATTTACACACACAGTTCCAAAATCGACAAACCAATATATATGTAGGTACTTAACCAGCATAAAAATCTTTAAATATTGTTAAAGTTTTAGATATAAAAAAAAACATGAAGTGGCCAAACTAATGTCCGTTAAAAATTCTTAGAGCAGTTGCACATTTTCATTGTTGCTAGGTTCCACAAAAAAACATATATGGCTACTAGATGTGCAAACCTAAAATTAATAGCAATTAATTTCTCATTTTGAGCGCACTCATGCTCTTCCAGCTTCCAGTTAATGAAAAAGATAACTTATTTTTTTGTTTTTTTTTGTTTTTTTATTCTTGCAAACTTAAAGGGGTTTTTATCCATACGGATATGCCAACCCCATCGTATCTTATTTCCTATTTACGTATACAGAATATTTACTTACTATGAATGTACGTTCCTATTGTGCCTATTAGAAAGAGAATCATTGACTAGATATCTTCACCAAGCCACACAACCTCTTTGCAATCGTTGATGTAGGGTTTGATAAAAGGATTTAGATCAGCCCAACGTCCAGAATGTTTAATTTAAATTCTCTAATCAATGATTTCCTTTCATTCTTATTTTTAACGTACTCCATCATCAGCAAATGTTGCACATCTTCAACTTTGTTGCATATTTTACAATTTGGGGATGCGACCTTTCGCATTAGGAAAGCAAACTTTGCCGACGGATAGTGTCCAGAACGTAGCCTTAGTGCTAACTTAACATAATTTCTGCCTAAACCTGTATCCTCGAACCAGGGCACGCGAGGAGGCTCGTTCTGAATTACCTTATACCAAATGCCTTTCGCTTTAGATATTTCATCAAAGTTGTTCCTCCATCTATCAAAGCATGTCAGCTTAAACTTGGAGCAATATTCCCAGTAATCTGGAATGTTCTATATAAAAACATGAAATGGCCAAACTAATGTTCGTTAAAAATTCTTAGAGCAGTTGCACATTTTCATTGTTGCTAGGTTCCGCAAAAAAACATATATGGCTACTAGATGTGCAAACCTAAAATTAATAGCAATTCATTTCTCATTTTGAGCGCACTCATGCTCTTCCAGCTTCCAGTTAATGAAAAAGATAACTTATGAAACATACAAAAATTGGAACAAGCTACGGTTATATTGAAAATCTTGGTGTGGTGTAAAATTCATTTTTAAGTGACGTTGAGAGTTCTTGTTGAAATTAGGTGAGGGTTTTAGACAGTGTAATTTCATTAATCCTTTTTTTATTTGCATTCTAGAAGTGAGTACAAAAAAGCTTGCTAAGTGCGCTAAGGGTTCCGTACCGTCGTAGTAAGCCCCCTTTCATTTTATTATATTTTTTGTTATGGCGGCAACAGAATGATTCTGTGAAATGTTTTTGTGAAAATGTCAACTGTCTACCTACCTGACAGACCGATGCACGGACGGACGGACAGTGGAGGTTTAGTAATAGGGTCCCGTGGTTACCCTTTGGGTACGGAACCCTAAAAACGGGCTACAGGTCGGAAAGGTAGGCCTGTATATTTTCTTACCAAAAGCCAATTTTTATTTTACTAACTTTGTAATACCCCGCTTTGGAGCGTTCTGGAAACTTCCAAAGCGTGGATTCACAGTACAGACAAATTAGTTATTATATCTGTGGTCTGAATTATACCTACTTTTACTACTAAAGCCCACAAGGTTTTATTTATGAGCCAATTAATTTAGTTGAGTTTGTATTTTACTAAACCCCAGAGACAATTACTGTAAAATATTAGGCTCACTTACAGTTACTTACTGTCATAACATCCCGTCTGTTGCCCCCCAAGGGTAAGCAGAGGTTTGCCTTAGGAGGTAGGTACTTACACTCATATTTAGCTATTACGTGTGAGAATCAATTCTGCCCAATCCTTCTGGGATTACAGGAGTAATTCGTAATTGATCAGTATTTTTCAGTATATTATTCTGTTTATTTTTTAAACTATAGGTACTGTTTATTATTTACCATGGTAAATCTAGCATAAACAAAAGAAGCTCACAATCCACACACTGGCCTGAAGTTACACATGGAAACAACATGTGCACGCCTGCCGTTCGTCCGAATTTTAATATCCTTGTTGTTACAAAATGTTCGCAATAAACAGCCAACGAGTAAATAACATTTTAAACGGATTTTTAAACACATTTTTAACATTTTAGCGTAGGTAGGTACTTACTAAACTTAAAAGAAAAACATATTAAACGGAAGTTTGTTTTAAATGATTGAAGTAAAAGTTTAACGATATAAAAACTTCGAAAACGAACTATCCTAGAGGTACGCTGATAAAATTGGATTGAAATTTAGGACAAAAATGTAATACCTTTATCTAATACATGAAAAGGTTATAAAATACAACACAAGATGTAAAAAAAAAATTTCAACTAATGACTGCACATTCACGGACTAATTATGGCAAAAAAACAGTATTAGTGGAGGGAGCACAGCTGTTCAATGATTTACCGGAAGACATAAAAAAATGCAATAATATTAACATATTTAAAAGTAAATTAAAGAAACATGTTTCTACCCAATAACGTCACCATCGCCCCAGAGGCAATTATAATATAAATAATTAAGGAGTAACTTTCTATCTCATTATAAGTGAACTGTTATTTATTAAGTTCTTATGAGAAATAAATATCTTTAAACCTTTAATTCAATACATGGCGGAAGCCAAAAATGAAAATACTAGTGGAATACTCAAACATCACACATCACACTACCAGTCATACTCATCACCATCACTGATACTCAATAACGAATGGATTGAACGCCACTCTGCTGTCTTTATACTTTTACGTTTGATCAAGGTTAACAAACGAATTTTAACATCAGTGCATGGCTTCAAGACGTTCTAATTTAATCGTTAATTTACTTAACATGGAATGGACATGGTTGTGTTTGAGCTTTTTATGGTTGGACATATAAACAGAAATGTTATTGACATTTTTACGTAAAATGGAATAGATTGTTGTATTTGTGCTTTATATGGTTTGATTTTTTATGCTTTTTGATTGCTGACATAGTTTTTTTTTTTTGTTTGCTTTGTATTTGATTTTGTTATGATTGAAATGTAATTATTTTGTAATATTCGAACACAATGTAAATTGTTTGATAAATGAATAAATAAATAAATAAATTCTTAAACAAAAATTACCTCCTTCCCACTCCACCTAACAAACCAAACTGCATAAATTCTCTATCAGCTCAATGTAAAATCAACATGTGTTCCAGTCGATCGCCTGCAAAGCTGCAATGCAGCCTCCTGCCCTAGATGACAGCCATAATCCTCAGATGATTACTTGCATTTCTCACGCGAACATCCAGCGAACTATCCTTAATCAACGCTGCTATGATTTATAGGAAACCCAGGAGAATTCCATTTTGCAACAGCAATGTTACAAAAGAATTGTCTTGTGAAAATATTTTTAAACGAGGTCTGAACAATGGAGAATGTAATTCGTGTTGCGGGTTGCCAAGTTATGTAAGCTTGTTGTATGATAAAAAACTTTTTTGCAAAAAAATAAAACCGACTTCAAAAGCACAACAAAGTGAAAAATAACTTTAGCTCCAGAAGTCGGTGACTTCTGTGTGTTCGATTCAGTTTCTTTGCCACCGACTTCTGAAGATAAAGTTATTTTTCACTTTGTTGTGTTTTTGAAGTCGGTTTTATTTTTTGCAAAAAAGTGTTTTATTTTACCATTTTTAGTTGTAATATCTTATACAAATATTAGCTATACCTACATTTATTTTAACATAACATAACATCACGCCTGTAATTCCGAAGAGTTGCGCTGAGGTGTACCCAATAGGACCTACACCCACATTTCGCCAGTTATATTAAGTCCCATGTAATACCGGGCGAGCGCTGGCGCAAATCTAGACTCCGTGGCTGCTACTGAGAAATTCCTGATGGAAAAACCCAATAACACTTTGCCTGACCTGGGAATCGAACCCAGGACCTCATGCTGAGTAGTCGCCACCACTAGATATACGAGGCAGTCATTTATTTCATATTGTTAACAATACATGTCATGGTAATAGGCTTGTCCCCAATAAAATGGAACCTAACTGACCGAACTGTCGAAATGTGGGTGTACTGTACACATCTGCATGCCCCCTCAGAGCATACAGGCGTGATGTTATGTCATGATTTTGTGAAAACATCAAACATCCAAGCGATTGCAGCAATCACGACCGATTTGCTGTCTATAATTGAAGAGTTCCATTGCATATCTCCGAAGATTACCATCAAATCTTCACCAAATTTAAACGGGACCACCGCGAAGTAATTTTCTTTCAAATAAAAAAAAAATCATCGAAATCGGTTCACAATTAGCGAAAAAAAGACAACATACACAAAAATCAGACGAATTGAGAACCTCCTCTTGTTGGAAGTCGGTTAAAAAATAGTATAGTGTAGCGTGCCAGGGTTTTGAAAGATTTTTATGATCCTGAGGTAGATAAAGTTGCTCAAGGTTATTAAGCTGCATATTGTGTTTCTGGTTAGTATCCTATTCCTACAGCCCTTTTTCTTTTTGCCCTCTGTGTTCCGGAGCCACGGTATCTCTTTCGAACAGTCCCGCAGCCCAGGCAGGCGTCGGCCCTTACGGTGCCCTTCCTTTTGCTGACTCTCTTTGAGGCGCGCGTGGAAATCGAACGCGCTGTCGACACGACCTGTCGTCATGAGACGGACAGACGGCGAGCTAGCCCATAGCCCACCGTCCACAGGCCCGCGCCTACGGTGGCCGGGGGCCACCACGTTGCCCCCGACGCCCGGGGCATCCCCCGCGGCTGCCGGGACGTGAGGTACTCTCCCTCTCACGTTCCGCCACCTCCTCTAGCATTACTGCTTCGCAGAAGGAGGTGACGGCGTCCCATTCCGTCTCGCTCCGGACCATAGATTGAACCAGGGCCGGACGCGAGAGGTAGCCGCCGCCAATCGCAGCTACGAGGACACAGCGGTGCTTCGCCCACGCGGGGCACACCTCCACCGTGTGCTCCATCGTGTCCTCCGGTCGATCCTCGCAGTGGAAACACCCGGGCGTTTCCTCCCGCCCGATTCGGTGCAGGAACTTCCCGAAACAACCGTGTCCGGTGAGGACCTGCGTCAGGCGGAAGGTGAGGACGTCGTGGTGTCTCTCAAGCCACTCCTCAAAGAGGGGATTTATCGCCACTATTGTGGCGTGCTCTGCACGGAGGCTCGCCGCCTCGCGGGAGATCGTGTGGTACCCCCGGGCGAGCCTTACGGCTACCACCTTTAGGGCGCGTTCAGGTAGTGGGCGGCTCGCCGCCTCAAGGAACGCGCCCACACCTGGGCCCCGTAAAGGGCCATGGACTGCACGACTCCCGCGTAGAGCCTCCGGTAGGAGGCGTTTGGCCCCCCCAGGTTGGGCAGGAGCCACCTGAAGGCAGCCCTGGTCCGTTGCAGTTTGGGGGCCAAACGTCGGAAATGTTCCACGAAGTTCCATCGGCTATCGAGGACAAGTCCCAGGTACTTCGACTCGACGCCGATGGATACCCCTCCTACCATCAATGAGGATCCCGGCGGTGGCGCATTCCGAGGCCCATGAAAGCACATGGCCTCAGACTTGTGCAATGCCACCTCAGACCCAGTTGCCGGATCCTCTCAATGACTATCGCAACCTCGCGTGTCATAGTTTCGGCCGCCGCCTCGTGCGACCTCCCATGTGCCAGCACTAGCGTGTCACCGCTAGGGAGATCGGCGCGTAGCATCCAGTCGTACCTGATGTTCCGCAATATTTGAAGATAGTTCTGTAGACAAAGGCTAAAATGATTAACGATAGTAGGCACCTACTTGGATATTTAACAACTTCAAGAGTTGAACAAAAACTCAGTAACAATGAAAGATTTCAAGGAAAAGAGATCAAATACAGATGAGTAGCATAGCATATCCAGTTATGATTGATACTGTTCACCTACGTGGTTATATCTAAGGTTAGCTAACCAGCCAAGTCTTTCACCGCAGCCTTGTAAAGTGATACTTCTCAAGCGGAGATAATTTGGTTTACTATCTTTAATGCATTAGGTATCTACTCGAATTTCTGCAGAACTACCACAAACTATAGACTGTATGAACAGGGAAGCTCAAAGTGAAAAGAAAATAAATATAGAACCTAAACACTTGACTCTCAATGTAGAAGATTCAGTAAGAAACGTCACGCAGCACATTAGTGCATAGTACTAAAACAGTACTCAAAAATAATACAGCATTTTTCCGTTAACTTGTTAGCTGGATCTATGGTCCTTACCGCTATGGTCTGATAAAATTTGGTCTATTTGTCCAATCTTTTAGGACGCTTATATTCAGATGTTATATGACAGGAGAGCAGCGAGTCGTGGGTTCGAACCCAGACAGGCGCATTACTTTGTGTAATTTATTTCATCACCACTGCTCTCAAAACGGTAAAGGAAACATCGTGAGGAAACCGGCATGTCCTAGAATCAAAAATTCGAAGACATGTGACATCTACCAATCCGCACTGGGTCATAGAGAGGAGGCCTGTGTCCCAGCAGTGCGAACATTAATCGGCTGGTGATGATGATGATGATATGACAGGAAATTGTATAAGTAATGTTGTACTTACATCTGCCTAGATTTTCGACGATTACAGGCGTGATAATTTACTTTGAAGAAATATTCTGTATTAAATTGCAACTACAGCTTATAAACACAATAACGTTTGGGTCTACACCATTCCAGCAACATAAACTCTGAAATTTAATGCAACAGAAACATAATAAGCTACAATAAACAAGCTTGCAATATATTCAGCGCAGCTAAGTTCTGCCGACACGTACTCGTGACTAACGCAACATGTTTAAAGTTGGCAAGTCCCAAGTGGCCGTGTCGTTTGCACGGTGTGGAGTGCAGTAACGCAGCCTACGTATTACGGGCTACGGGTCTTGTGTGTACAGTAAATAAGTCTATACTGCGATGGTTTAATGGTCTAGACCAAGCAGAGGTTGGTTGTTTAAGCAAACGACATGGTTGGGTGTAAATCTGTTGAGCAACTGATTTTGAACCAATGGTTAGCTATGGATCCCGAGATAAATCAAAAATTGAAGTTTCAGAGTCATAAGGAGCTTTATTGTATCCAATCATTAGAAGCTTGTGGTTATTAACTTCAAATAGGTGGACTGGTCCTTTTGTACAAAAAATCGCGTGATTCGTTTTCTTCTAGGCAAGCATGTTCCACCCTAGGCCGCTTCCTCTCTTCATATCAGGCGAGTTCTGGCCATGAAAAGCTAAAGCCTATTTTGTTATAAAAGAATGTTTTTCTTAATATTTTTTATGTTACTCTATAAGTATCTTGTGTTCTATCTAAAGATTATTAAACCCTAACTGAGTTTGTCGTAACTACTTGTTTTGGTTTTGGACCGTTAACGTTTGGCCCTTCGGTACAAATAGCTACTCAAGCAAAACAGAATTGGGATATGGCAGTTTAAAAATCCTCTTTTACGACCTCAAGCCTCAACGACACAGGTTACCAATTTAAGTGTAATACTGCACATTATACAGGATGACTGTTTTATCACTTTCCAATAAAAATAAGTTTAATAGGTAGTAGTCGGAGTAGAAGCAAATGGCATACTTAGTTGTTTTTTTTTCGAAAAAAAAAGTTTAAAAAATATTGAAATTCATATATTATCATACGCGTAGTTTTTTATTTTCAAAATTACTCTTTCTTTGTTCTAAGATAAAAAGTTTACTTGAAATTTGTAGCGTTTTTTGATGATGGATAAATTTTTTTCTAAGCTGTGGAACAAAGAAACAAAAACTAGGTATGCCATAAGCTTTTATTCTGTTCACCTGATATACCCATTTTTTTGGAAAGTGATAATAAAGTCATCCGGTATAACATCATATCATGGCATATTTTTTTAAATAAACTCTAATTTAAGATCATAATTTTAGACCAATTATAGGGTGTTAGAAGACCCATAACGAAGCATCAGAAAAGTTTCCATTCGTAGTTGTCACATTAGCGACCCACACGTTTCATACGAAAGTACTGATACTTAAATATTACACAGCAACAACTTTTTGAAGCCAACAATGAAAAGGTATTAAGTAGCATTTACGTCTTATATTAGTTAGTAGTTTGTTCACACTTTCGTTGTCATGAGTAGGGAGTGTGTCCATAGTTTTTGACAGCGTGGTTGGCGCAGTGCCTGACTGATTGGCTGCTGCGGATTTGTTTCCGGCACGGAACAAAGACTTCTAAGGGGCAGGTAATTCCGGGTCTGGATGATTGTGTAGGTACATGACTTTAAATATAGTGTGTTTCTTCATTGTTTAAAAAAAAAAAACAAAGAAGAAATGAATCCTAACAGATCTTTTTAAGATGCATGCTGACCTGGAAGTCTCGTTAAGTAACAATCGCACGACCTGAATAGAGTTGCCATATGCATTTTGGTTGCATAAATCGCAATGTTGACGTCTTTTTTTCGCATCCTGCGATATCTGATAAAATATTACTATGACTAGGCCCGTAGGAGCATTTACTTGTAATGATTCGATTTAGAGAAATTCAAATTATAATCGGAGCAACTTCCATAACAAATCGGCGTCGAGCACTACATGTTACAAACACTTGACACGTCGGCGTTGTAGGTCATCTTCTGATGATGATTTATCTGAATTTTATTGCTCGATTTCGGGCCGTAACATTACACTCGAATGCTCCCAGTGAATACTCACCTTTAAATAAAATTTTTAACGCTGTGTTCACACTTTGACTTTGGCCATCGCGGTTTAAAAGTTAGGTAACAAACGCGGAGCATTTAAACGTGGTATTTGAATGAATATTGTTTCAAAACTGATACAGCCTGCAGTTAAATAATACCAAATATTTATTCTGCAGTGCACAAAGTTTGCACATAAGTTTGAATTATTCATTGTCCACTAAAACATAACTTATTCACTGTATATTTTTATGTATTCTACTTTCTCATCTTTTACACACTATGTATAAATCTCTTTTTATGTTTTCTAAATATTAATGTTAAAATTTTACTCGTTACGATTTTGTCATAGTACTAAGTTAGTTTAAGAAAATGATTGTAACAATGATTTAATAAATTTATTCTTATTCTTATTCTTAAATAGTTACTAGAAAATACGATACCGATCGGTAAGACAGATTGTCAGACTTTCGGACTGGCTTAACGTACCGCGCTAAGCCATAGCGATATTTCATATTTCATTAGCAATATTGATTTAATAATCACATTATTTGCATTTTTTTTATTTTTTTTATTTGCATTTTTTTTTCACATTATTTTAAAATTTGTTAATAGTATGTATTTTTATGTTAAGGTATTTATTTATCTATGGGTCTTTGTTACCTGAAAAAAATGGTATATTATTATTATTTGACAGCTATTTATAACGTTATCAAATTTCAGAACGCACCCTCATACGACGATTACGTCATCACCTGTGGTAGGCGCATTAGTGATCGCAGTATAATATTATTAGCAGCCAGCTGGAAGCTTCCCTTCCTCTTGATGTGATCCATTAGTTTCGTGACGTAATGGAGTGGTAATATTCTTAGACCTGTTCTATTGTCGTAGTAACAAGACCGACTTTTGAATGTGAAATCCTGAGTGGAACACGAGCAATATCAGGCATATTCCTAACTTATGCCGGCGGCTTCGCCCGTGTGAAGTTCGGTAACTATCCCACGGTACTACCAGGATAAAAAGTACCTTAAATGTTAATCCAGGTTATAAACTTCATTGTGCCAAAGTACATCTAAATCCGTTCAGTTATTTTCGCGTGAAAGAGGAACAAACATCCATCCATACATCCTCACAAACGTTCGCGTAATACTAGTTAAAAATCGTATTAAATTCTAATCCGCATTCAAAATGCAGGGAGCATTTCCTTCCCCATTAGGCATAACGACAAATATTAATCGATTTTTAATCGCGAATCGAGTGAATTGAAACCAAAGCGTCAATCATTATGATCGGAGGGCGTACCGTGACTCTAATATAGCCTGTGTACACATATGGCCGGATATTAATGAGCCAATCGGCGCGTCAGACCGACGGAACCCGCTCGCATTAGGGGCCCAAATCTCTCATCCATTATCCAAGCCTTGATGGCAAAGTATTAACTTTTATAGTCTTTTATGATTATAGTAAGTATCGATGTAAATCATAGTATCGATAAAGCGAACTCTATCGGTACAACACTAAAACTGATTGATATGTAGTAATTAATGTTCGGTTGGTCGTAAAGGAATGAGGTCAACTTTAATAGTATGTTTGGCTCAAAATGGCTGAAATTAATTTAAAGAGTATGTTGTGCCGTGCTTTCGGTAATCCCGCCTGTGTGGTGGATATGACATCATCATGTCGCAGTGGCTTATGTTTGCTAGTTGAGATTTACAGGGTAGGATGGAAACGTGTTTTAACGACAAGATTAAAATGTGTATTTTTTTTAGCAATTGGTGCAAACTGCTCCTATTGCAAGACCGTTGTTATATTTTGTCAGATAAACGTCTATAAGTGAAAATAATTTAGAAGAGTCAAAAAATCTTTAAACAACAATAAAGGCTAACTCTAAGAAATCTATTTTATCGCTAAAGCATAAGGTTCAAGGTTGATTGGGAAAATTTGACAGTTTCGTGTAGCTTTAATGTGCTGGCGTCTGTACCGTAGCCCAAGCTAACGTAACAACTGCCGTAGCAACGGCGTAGCGCGTAGCTACGCGTAGGCAAGTTACGTAGCATAGTACGAACTAATATTCTACGCTTCAGGGAACTGTGCAACGGGTCTGCTTAATATGAAAGGACGAAGATAAGTATTAGCCACTCCCATAAGGCGCAGTATAACAGTTAAAAAGAAGTTATTTTGTAAAGTGATTATTGTAGTAACATAAAATTCGTATAAGTAATTCCCAAAGGGTAAGTCAGAGATGCACCTAATAGTACACCCACATTTTGCCAGTTATATTTAAGTCCCATATAATAGGGGGCGAGCCTATTACTATCAACCGGGCACTAATCCAGACCCAGTGGCTGCTACTGAGAAATTCCTGATGGAAAAACCCAATAATACTTGCCCGACCCGGGAATCGAACCCACCACTAGACCAACGAAGCAGTCTGAGTGATAAACACACAACATTATTCTGGCCAAAATCTAGTGCATTATTATCTACATTGAAAGCCCAAAATACGCACAGAAAAGCAGTAAAGCAATGCCATATCACGGCCATCCGAAATGCACAGTCAAAACACCACGTGTATTCCGATAATGTCGTCATTTGTTACCACTGAGCATCAACAGTGGCGATATTGAGCAAAAGCACACACTCATTAGCATAATGCTCTCCCGAATATCAGGTCTCGGTTCAAATCGGTATCGATATGAAACGATTTACCTATCGATATGGAAAGTGGTTAATTCATTGCTCTTTTAGTGGCGATTAAACCAATATAGCTGAACTGATAGGGGAATAAACGGTGAAAATACACGCGAGGCAGAATGTAGTGTAGGTAGTACATGTTTCATACTCGTGTGTTTTCTAGCAAATAATGTGTGAAGTGAAAGTGCTGAAATGAAAACATAATGACATGATATATATAAGTAAATCTTTAAACAAACTCCAGAAAAGCAAGGTAAAATAAAGAAAGAAATATATTTATTTGTCGCACTTTAGCACATGAAATAATGTAAAAAAAAAAAACTTAAAACGCCTAACAAATATTTAGAATACAGGACGAAACAAAAAAAAAGTTGACAGCTTGCACGTTATGACTACGCCAAACAGGTTAATTTGCTTTGATGAAGATTCGTATATAGATGACTTCATCCTGGAGAGTAAACAAAGTGTCGTTACGAACGTTAGGACACAGTTTCGTTCCTTACGACTGTGCTACTGATAAATAAATAAAATATCTGATGATGATATCACAACTTCTGAAAGTGATAACTATTTAAATTCGTTAAGTCTCTATAAAAAAAAACCTTTTCCCGTTTATTTAATTACGATTGACTATAAATATAAAAATCAAAGTGAGCCCATAAAACCATAATTTTTACCCGTCGGCTGTCGTCTCTTTTACCAGAAGATGATATTCTAGGAGCAGCGGTGGCCCAGTGGTGGCGGCCTCGACTTACGAACAGTAAGTCGTGGGTTCGAACCCAGACAAGCGCATTACTTTGTGTAATTTATTTCATCAGCACTGCTCTCAAAACGGTAAAGGAAAACATCGTGAGGAAACCGGCATGTCCTAGAACCAAAAAGGAGGCCGTGTCCCGACAGTGGGAACATTATAGGCTGATGATGATATTCTTGGAACGGGCAGTCGCAACGGCATGGCAGTAAGAAGTCCGAGAAAAAAAATGAGTAAATTAATAAATTATGCAAATTATAAAAGCTTCCGAGTTCTGCCGGTTTCATAAAAAAAAAAGAATATCGAGCCGTTTATGGTTAAAATAGTCACATTAATTAATATGTATCACATTAAAATTCTTAAAATGGTCACAGACGCATTTTTTAAATTCAAATAGTTTATTGTGGATCTTAGGTTCATAAGATGTGTGTCCCGTCATTGAGGCATACAAAATTCATGTCACAAGTTCGGTAAAAAAGTATAGTTTTTTTTTTTTTTTTAATAATCTTGTTTTGTCACTTTGTGACCATTTTACGAATTGTAACGTAATTCGTATTATTGTCGTATTATGATTCTGCTAAAGCGGCCATTTAAGGCCTCTAGGTCCAGCACAAATGGCATACCGCCCACTCCATCCAGTAATACCGACTATTCCATAATTAAATCTAAAATTCGCCAGTAGAAAGTGCTTCAAGCGCTATTTGGTACTATTACGAGATCGTGCACCATTTCTCAGCGCCAAGCGGAGCATTGGACGCTCGGAGGCGAGCGCGCGTGCCTCAGCAAGCGGGCCGCTTATTAAACGAATTCATCATAGTTAGGACATAGGTAAACACTATATTGGTATAGGTCACGGATATTCCGGGCTACTAGCGTTTTTGTTGTAATTAATTTCGTGCTATTAATTGTAGTTGTATATTTACCTTGTTTAAGTGAACAGTTGTGTTAATTTTTTGATGAGTAAACCTTTAATAAAGGTGAGGAGCTCGTGGCTAAATAAAAACAGCCGCTCGGGTCGATCTTCAAATAAAGCCTCGCTTGCCTATGTTGGTGCCTTGGTTTGTAATGAGTGTTCCTCCGTGCCTCGGAAAGCCGTTAAGCCGTTGATCCTAGCTGTCATTTGTAGATCTTTGAGAGTCGTTACAGGTAATCAGTGGCCCGAAAGTTTGACAAGCAGTCTTGCCAGGGGGTATTACCCAGTACTAACGGGTTGAGGAGGTCAGATAGGCAGTCGCTTCTTATATAATACTGGTATTCAGCTGCATCCAGTTAGACTGGAAGCCGAACCCAACGTGGTGCAGGAATTACTTTTTCAAGGTCAAAGTCATTCCTGCACCTTTATGAGCTTGGAGGGTTGTATTGATGATTTTGTTGATTAGATTTCTATAACTACATACGTCTTACAGTCGCGAGCAATATTTTAATCAACATACAACCTAGCACTGGCCTGAAAATTGCAAATAACGTAAGAAAATTTGAATTTCGCGGGCTACCCTGGAGCATCCACCTTAAGCACTTTTCAAATAAAAGTGTTTTTTTGACACAATGAACTTTGACGTCAATACTCGCGTTATCGAGGACGATGCGTTTTGAGAGTGCGTTCCGTTTCACCAAAAACATGCTGCATAAAACAGTAAATTGTAAAAATGTGATGTATTAGAAACTTAAACAAGTTTACCACAATGTTTAAAGGTTCTGGTAAAAAGAGTTTTGTATTTCATGTATATTTCCTATTAGGTACCTAGAGTAGAAAGACCAATGACGATTGAACTAAAAAATCCAAAGGATAAAGATATTTATATTTGTGGGCGTATCCTCTTTCAATGTCTCGATGGAAGTGAGAGTGTTTCTTAAGTTTTTAATTTTACACTGCTAAGAAATCATGTGATTAACGCAAATATAGCAAACAGAAATTTACCTTCGATTATATTAAAACAGAAAACAAACTTTATTTGAACAATATAGTTTAGCAACAATAATACAATAAAATAAACCTTACAATTACTTCGTGTTGCGTTATTGCACACGACAAATTCTCATTCGCAAGAGATCAAAGCTTTCTTTGTCATTTGATTTATAAAGTACTCGCGGAGCCCTTTTAAGTGGGGCTCTTCACAAATTCTTTCCTTTTCTCACTGTTTTTCCTTTTATCTTTACATGGGTATTTTTAGCTGATTCTAGCAAGGGGTTGTTGGTCTGATTCCTTGTGAGTCGAACAAAATTACTCGAGTTGCAGAGAGTAATGGACTCCACTTAGCATTTTAAAGACGGCCCTGTCGTATTCCTTATATATATATTGTTCTATAACAAAAGTGGGCACACCACTGGAGGCGCAGCGGGGCGCATTTGAAGACAACAATTTAATATAAACCTTAACTACCTTGATATACGGTCAATATAAGAATAAATTCGCACGCGGTACTCGGAGTGCCCTCAAGCTACAACAAGAGCATGCGCGCGACCGTATATCAAGGTAGTTAAGGTTTATATTAAATTGTTGTCTTCAAATGCGCTCCGCTGCGCCTCCAGCGGTGTGCGCTGGGCCATAGAAAACGGCCGTAAGATTACATTGTCAAAGTAGATCTCCGTCTAGTTCTTGAATAAATCAGGCTTGAAGTGTGCCTATAAAATACTTTTTTGATAAAACATATTTATAAGGATTCAGAAAACACACCTTTTTACAGACAAAACTAATATAAGGTCGAGTTTATAACAAAAAGTTTTACCAGTCAGCGTGGAAATGTTCGGACTTTTTATTATTATATTATTCACTTTTAACTTTTTCCTTTGGGAATAAAACATCGCAGTCTTTTTCGACTTTCGGTAAAATTGCCTGTAACATACATTAAGGTACTCGTATATTTTATCAATATAATGTACTAGATATCTATTTTGCTGCTATTTGAGAAAAATAAAACGCGACTATAAATCTGAATTTTTCATTCACGGAGGTAAACTTAATTAATTTACAGCAAGTAATTACATTTTCCTCCGTAATATGTAAATAAATTACATTCCTTATGTCGTTATTCAATAAGCTCCAACATAATTAATAAGCTAAGGGACCAAGAAACCCTATTAATTGCATTTATTATTCTATACATTTCCTTGCAAAATTTAGTCCTTAGTGAAAACTTTGGTCCTTTACAGTTCGATGCTTAAACTATTAGTCCTTCACAGTTCGATGCTTCCGTCACGTTAACAATCGTGCTAGAAAATCTAGGTTCTTTAGAAAACTTGGTCCTAGTTTTAAAAGTCCACTTTAAAACAAACTTCCAATTAGCCGTCCTAATTAAACTTTTTAGTCAGTCGTCGACTTTGCTGAAAGCTTTTTGAAGAGAAACCGAATCACGTAAAATGCTGTACCTACTAATCTCTACATGAACAAATATGGAAAGAGTACTAATTTCCTAAAGAAGAAAAGCTACTGGTCGTAAATAACATAACGAGGTCTTTTGTAACAATGCCTACAGACATTTAAAAATAAAATTGTAATTTGTATTTATTCTTGTTCTTGTCTTGTTTACTGTTTTATTTTATATCTGTTTTTTCTCACTGCTGTGCAAAGATCCGCTTTCTTGATAAATATAGATACTGAAGCTTTTATTAGCCAGAGAAAGCAACGTACACAATTATTTCATTAATTTGGGGTCGGCGCAGCATGTCTTCTTCTTCCATACTTCTCTATTACTTGTCATCTCAGCAGTTACCACCTTTCTAACCATATCATCTTTCACACAGTCCTTCCATCGCTACTTCACTCTTTTTCTTCTCTTATAGCCATCCAAATTCATGCTCATCAAAAAGCAACGTACGTGAAAAGAAAAGAACAAAAGACATCCGGAACAATGCACTAAGCAATAACTTATAATACACATTATCACTAAAAATACACTCGATAAACTCAAAAGAAATACCAGATTCAATAATCCTTTGTTTTTTATTATAAGTAGGGTAAAAGTACCACTTAGGATATAGTTTGCGCTTCACTTTATCGACGTCTGAATTCCAAGTTATTGGTTCCCAATCGAACCCGCCTCACTAGTTTTGGGTTTAATATAAATTATTGGAATATCCCCGGCATTAAAACTTGAATTGCCTCTAGGACCGTCGGTACTTAGTAGATAAACCGAATCAAAAGTTCTTTGTGATCTCTACGAGCATTCTTGAGTCAATACTTCCTAGTTAGGTGCGGTTTTGTTTGGGTAATTGAAAAGTTCAGACCGCTTTATAGAGCGTCATTAGAGGTCTTGGGTTTCAAGTTTTTTTGGTAGTCTTTGTTCGGGAGTTCTCGAGTAATGTCCAGAACGATAATAAAGTCCAGACCCATTTTGGACTGGTGCCCAGTGATTGGTAACAGGCGCACCTCCGCTATGGCTTACTGGGACTTAATATGAGACCGTCATTTGCAAAATATCGAATGTTTCAACCTTCCTTTTGGAATTAGTAAGTACTACTTCGTGAAACTATGGTATATCATAGTACACAGTCAAGGGATTTACTGGACCGCCGCCTCAAATTCAAAACTACAACTTGAATCAAATTCACAGTAGAGTATCTTCAAAATTAATCAAGCCAGCGCAACAGAATTTGCTAAACATTTCCCCAGAGCAGGCGCGGGTAGATAGCCTTGAATCATGAACCGATGTGTTCTCGCGAATTGCTTTCAAGCTTCTGGAACGCCCGCTTGTAAATGTAGTAGATACCAAGAAGAGATATAACTGTATCTAGTACCTGGAAAATATCCTTTGAACAGGGGACTGTTTTTTTTTTCGAAAAGGCTACTATCCTTTCCACCTTTTTAATTTGAGTTTTCAATTCGATTTTTTTACAGTATACCACCGGTCTTAGGCACCTATATAGAGTTTTTCTTCTTAGCCGCTACACTCTTGACAATGTTTTCAAACCAACTCTTGACGGAGTTGTCGTTGTCTTCACATATGAGGTGCAGATGGCATGATGTCTTACATTCCGTCGCCATTCACCTCGCCGCTGTCTTCCTAGTACTTCCACATAGGATACAGAGAGCTTAACTAAACTCATAACATCACGCCAATAATCCCCAAAGGGTGAGGTGAACCTAATAGTACACCCACATTTCGCCAGTTATGTTTAAGTCCCATGTAATAGGGGGCGGACCTATTGCCATCAGCCAGGCACAAATGTAGACTCCGTGGCCGCTACTGAGAAATTCTTAATGGAATAACTAAATAACGATTTGCCCGACCCGGAAATCGAACTCAGCAGTCGCGATTGCGATTACTAGACTCCTTTAACGAGTCATCTAACATGGACATAAAATAATTCACCCAAAGACATACCGCATCTCCATTTTGTTCAAGACAATCCAAAATCAATAAATCTGTGATCAAAACTCTGGAGTCAAATCTTAATTATTGAATGTTGAACTCTATTGGCTAATTAATTACAACGTCATAAGTGGGATTAGACACTTAATTGATTTAACGGACTTTTGGTTTAAATGCTTTTGACTTCTTTTCTTTAGCGTTCAACAAAGAGAAGAGCTGATTATTCTTTACAGAGAACAAAACAATAAAGTCTCTATCCTCGATTGGAAAAAGCCTTTGGAATCTAGGGGATATTCTTTGAGTGTAAAGTGCGAGTGCAATATGCAGTAACTACTGCGTCCGACAGTTTGTTGGATAGAAAACCACCGGTACGGCCGCACCTAAGTTTGGTATGGGAATGGCCGACGCGGCCGTAAGCCTTGCGGCGTGCGGTCCGCGCCAGATGCGAGCTGCCCAATATTATATATATAACTATGTGTGTAGATGAAGTTTTTAATGAAAATACTTTAATTCAAAATGTGTGTGACACATGTCGCAAATTCTCACTACTTGTTATTGTTGATTCACGTTAATTGGACAACCTTGCTTAGTCGACAGCTAGGCAAAGCTAGCTAGTATAAAAATTGTTCCGCTTTTAAGTGAATCTTCTTTTAAGCTCGTATATATATGGTCCGATGAGCAAATAAGGAACATCTGTTACTATCTAGGTCCCCAATTAAAGAAATAATTGACAAAGAAATCTGGAACAGCACTCTGTATAGTCATTGCTTCTTAGTAATTTCTTCGTCCTTAGTATAGTTTCTTCAAAACTCTGAAGGGTAAGTGTTCGAAGCGGGGCTCAAATTAAACTGTCGGAAGCTATTTACACAGCATATTACTAAGGTTACATTGTATATAACACCGCAAAGTCAAATGTTGGCCTCTGTTGACAGTAGTGAAGACCCCCAAGTTACAGCATGTTAAATTAAGTTTGAGTAATTGGTAACATGGGTCAAAATGTTTCGGCGTATACTGTGTACCAAACTGTTATATATTTAGTGATGTGACGCGGAGCGAAGGTTGTACCGCGGAGCAGTGAGCAAATGGAGAGGCGATGTGACGGGCAACTACGTAGAAATAGCGAAAATATATCTCATGGCCGGATATGGTGCACCACTTACCACGCTTACGATTTTTTGCCACTAACGCATTTTTTAACTTAGCAATCAAAAAGGATACCTGGATTTAAGGAAAGTCTTTGGCCGGCAGTGGCACAGTGTTGGCTATACAACAAAAACACCCAATAACACGCTGTGTTAACGACACCGATTCAATGTACGAGTAAAATACAAAAGGTATTCCTAGTATGACTGTGTTACACAATAAGGGTGACAATCGTGTAAAACAGGTATTGTCTTTATTTTGCGTCCTATTAAAATTATAAATGCGAAAGTTTGTGAGTATGGATGTATAGATGTTTGTTACTCTTTCACGCAAAAACTACTGAACGGATTTTTGCACACAGATAGTTTATAACCTGGATTAACACATAGGATACTTTTTATCCAGTTAATAATATTCCATGGGACAAACAAATTATCAAACTTCACGCGGGCGAAGCCGCTGGCAGAAGCTAGTAATTCATAACTTTGTTGAGAAATACACGTAAAACCACTCCATATTTACTTCCTCCGTGTTCCCAACCCTTTCGTATAATGTTTCGAGATGTTATTGTGTTCCCTTGATAGACGATAGACGTTGCTAAGGTGACATCAAGGCGAGGTGAGAAGGGAATTTTAAGCAATTGTCGGTTATGTAATACGACAGGCTTCTAGCTTCGGCGAAATTCGCGAGTATGTGTACATGTTTAAGTATTTACTGACGTTTTTGGTACTGGAATTGTTGTTTTAGAAGAATGGTCCTTTGATATAATGGTCTTTGCTGGCACAGTGTAAAAGTTGAAATAGTAAACAGGGACAGCTCTATTAAAACAAGAACATTGGTGAATTCTAAAAGCAATTGGAGGAGCAAGGAGGAAAATAACAAAGAAGAAAACACTACTGCTTGATAATAATTTACGGGACTTTCGGAGAAGAAGGGAGGGAGTGTTCTGTCCTCTCTGTATGTAAAATTTACAAAACAGAAACGCAGCTAAACCACAATTTTAATACTAAATCCAATAAACCAAAGAATCCAAAAAAAATAGATGCAAAACCTTTACAAGGATTTATTTATCGTCCAGAAATATGGAACAAATATTCTTTCATAAGTGCAAGCCGGCTGTTCACATGTAGTAGGAGTGGCACGTCGGTCCGCGGACGTGCCGCCGCATCAGCACTTTTATTACTTACATTTTTCACTGCACATACTCTTCACACTACCTAGTGACGTGCTAGAACTTATAATTTTGCCACTTACTTACGTGTTGGAAATGCAAATATGGATTGAGTGGTGTCGCATATTGTGAAACAAAAAAAAGTGCTGAAAAATCAATAGGGAACAGTTTAAAACTTGTGCCAATAAGTCCATATTCCTAAAACCTAAATTTTCATTTATACCATTTCATATTTTAGTTTTATTATATTCATATTTTTCTCATGATCTTCCAACAACGAAGCCTTATAGATAGGCAATTCTTCTCTTAGGGAAATGTTGAGACAGCGTTAAGCCTCTCTCCCAATACAGGCACCGAAAAGGCTTAATCAGATGGATAAGCGCAATCACTCATCTGTATTCACGCTATACGGTCACAAACCTGCTGGAGAACTGGCAGAAGGAAGTAATAAATCGTCCGCATATTCAGCTGTGCAAAGCCTCTCAATACACACAAACCAGACTATATAGACTGAAAAATATAAGATTTAAAGGTATGCCTAGATTCGCAACCGCTTACATAGAATCAAACCCAGTTCTTCATAAAACCTTTTGTTCCATAACTCTAGGTGTGAAAATGAAGAAGAAGAAGACGTCGTCGGAATTTCATTTGAAATTTTATAATGGAATTCCGTCCATCTCGAGTATTTAAAGATTGAACATTCTCGTAATTACGTATTCTTTTCGATACAAACGCGGACATTTTCCTAATGGTGTCCCTTTGTTTTATCCGTCGACATTAACGCCGAAAGGTTATGAGACAAGTCCAAGCCCTCTTTACCCCCCTCAGGGCGGACCAAGGCCCCCTCCATGAATAACGTCTTTCACGTCACGTCAAATGTGCCATCTATTGTTTAGATGCGAATTTTATCTGAACGCGTCGTGTTCGATAAAATTTAACGTTTATTTGAGCGTTTGTAACAGAAGCGCGCCGGGTGTGGGGCAGCCCGGGGCTGTCAGCTTCGCCCTACAATATTCATTATTGACAATTTGAATGGAAGAGAAAAATGTCAGACCCGTGTTGTAGGTAATGTAAATATTTGATCAAAATAGAGCGCCAACCCTACCCCGCTGCGCAGATGCGAGATATTTGACAGTTTTAAATTTACTATGTGAAATAGGGGTTTTCGGGGGCTGCGTGTATTAATATATTATCCCGCAGATAATACGCACATAAACCTGCCAGTTGTTTCAGAAAATAATCTGCCTGGCCAGGCCTTAATTAGCAATTTTTCTGCGGGAGTTTTAAATTTAAATTGACTTTAAAATATGTGGTCCTTCTCTCCGCAGTTTTTTTTTTTAATTTGCATTTTTGGGGGGATTTATTTTATTGAAGGAGGGTATTTAGGTAATTTAATCACTGAGTTGCATGGAACTTGGTAACTATCTAGTTCTAGACCAAGAACGAAACGAGGAAAATGAGTTAGAAAATATCAAATAACCGCAAGAACTGTTCAGCTAAACACACAAAACCCTTCCAAAATGGCACGCAATCAGCTGAAGCGGTATTCTTCAAGTAAACAACGTTAGGAACCCGCACCCCAAGACCCACCATTAATGTCGCTATAACCAGCACTTGATGCGGTAGCCTGATTTATGAAGCAATGTTCAGCTTGATGGCAAATTATATAGCAATTAAAATTAATTACAATCTTAAAATATCAGGAGGTAGTCTAACACACCTGCCACGGTAGAAGAAATCACTCTCTGGGATCGTTAGCTTTAATTAACGTCCGGTAAAGAAGGCTTATTTATAGAACGCTTCTAATTAAATAATTAATTATACTTTTTTCCAGGGGAATACTTCTTCTTAAACCTATAATACTATGACTGTTAATTTTATGAGATCGTGATCTTATGACATTTAAAGTTATAATAATTTTAAAGAAGGCGGGACGAGCTGGATCATACCAACGACTTGATTCATGGCTAATGTGGACCGATAGCCTTGGATCTAAAAGGTCTTTGGCCAGCAGTTGGATGACGCCTTCTAACAGCAATAACATAACATGACGCCTGTAGTACCCGAAGGTTTACCTAGAGGTGTACCTAATCGTTTTTAAAGTCCTATGTAATAGGGGGCCAGTCTATTGACATCAATCCGGCACAAATACAAACTCCGTAGCTGTTACTGAGAAATTCCTGATGGAAAAACTCAATAACACATTGCCCGATCCAGAAATCGAACCCAAGACCCCATGCTCGGCGGTCATGCTTGTGGCCACTAAACCGACGAGGCAGTATAGAAGTAATATCATCATTATTATAAATTATCACGGCATATACTTACATAATAGAAGTCAGATAGGCAGTCGCTCCATGTAAAATACTGGTATTCAGCTACATCCGGTTAGAATGAAGATAATGATCATCATCATCATCAGCCTGTTAAATGTTCCCACTGCTGGGACACAGGCCTCCTCTCTATGAGAGGGAAAGGGCTATAATCCACCACGCGGGCCCAGTGCGGATTGGTAGATGTCACATGTATTCGATTTTTTTGGTTCTAGGACATGCCGGTTTCCTCACGATGTTTTCCTTCACCGTTTTGAGAGCAGTGGTGATGAAATAAATTACACAAAGTAATGCGCCTGTCTGGGTTCGAACCCACGACTTACTGTTCGTAAGTCGGGGCCACCGCTGCTCCCGAAGACACACAGATACTTCTTACATAATTTTCTAGAAAAGTGCCACAAGTTTACATAAGTATTTATAACCTTCTGGCAGGGTAAGATACCTATAAATTCAAAGTACAACTTAGTGACGTTAATATCTATTTTTATTATCTAGATTTTTACTTGGCTCAACACTTTTTTAATTTATAATCGCTTTAAACTTAAGTGAAATTATTTTTTTAACAAATGAATAATGTTTTCGGGGCCTTTACAAATTATGATTGTTACAGGAAACGCTGATAAAGGTTAATTAACATTTTAGCAAGTTTTACTCGAATTAAAATGGGTCACAAATATGAAAACTGTTTATTTCATTTTAGCTAATGGGAAATGTATGAAGCTCTTTTATGAATCATACAATATTCTCAGTGTATCTATCTTAGATTGAGTGCAATGCGATGCAATTCTTCTTACTGTCTGTAAAGGCATTGTTTTTTGACGAATCCGAAATTAGTGGAATTATTCATCAGAAACTACCTCGTTGGTCGACTGGTCGAACATGTAGTCCTGGGTTCGATTCCCGGGTCGGGCAAAGTGTTATTGGGTTTCCCATCATGAATTTTCTCTCTAGTAGCCACGGAATCTGGATTTGTGCCCAGTTGGCTCGCTCCTTATTACATGAGACTTAAATATAACTGGCGAAATGTGGGTATACTATAATTGGTTATCCGCCTGACCTGATTACAGGCGTGACGTTATGTTATGTTATTCATCGGAAACCCAAAGTTTCATTAATTTTAAAAGGAAGAAAGAAAAAGCATTTATTAGCCCGCACAGGAAAAAACACACAAAATAAAATGGTTAAATTATCAACCAATAAAAAAAACATCAACATAATCCCAATACTAAGAAGTTCTTTTTAAGGCTTCTTACAAGAAATAACTTAACTCAAACATAGTTCTAGTTTACTCCATGAAGTTGCTTACTTCCTGGAAAACAGTAACTATATCACATACAAGTAGTTTACATTGTACGCATGTATCGAGACTGGAAGTTGAGCCTGAATTCAGTTACACTTAAGAGGCTTTAATCTAAACCTCTATTACGAGAGGTAAGATATTTTTCAGGACTTATATAGGTACTCTTTCAATGGAATTTTAACATTTAAAAGGTGTAGCAAAGTGGCTTTCAAAAGAACAGTTGGGAAGTATCATTGCCTCAAATGGCTTAGCATGATCCTAAGTTACGCCTAAAATACTGCAGCATTAATTTTGAAATAAATATATGGTAAAGTTGACGATTAATGCTACGAGTAGGTACTATGTGTGACGAAAACACGATTCCATAAACTTTTCTAGATAGAAAAAAAATCCAAAGTTACCTCCAAGTCGAACAATAAACCGCTGGTATTCAAGAAGTACTTCAAATTAGATCATGAAACTTTGCATACTAACTGAACTAAGTATAAAGCAGGTCTTATGTGTTTTATTTTTTTAGTCCAATCAATAGATTTTTTGTAAATCGCAAAAAAACCACTCATTTCGCACTATTCGGCCGCAGTGACTGACGTAACAACCGCTTTGTAGTGCAAGCTGATTAGAACCTTATTCTAACAGTATTTCAAACGAAGTTTGAACCACCACAAATAGAGTTGCTAATTTTAGGGTTAGAAGGGCCCTAAAGTCGGACTAAATTGTTCACAATTTAGTAGTTAGCTGTTATATACAATAGACATAGTAATAATTATAAGGTTCTCGTATTATGGACTATTTGTATTGTAATAAATATTAGTTTTCTTTATAGCTGTATATAAGTGTATTAGAATGTACCTTTAAGTGTATATCAATTATTTATGTTATCAAAATGTTTTTTTTTTCTTATTTATTTTGAATACTCTATCACAATGCTGTCCTATTTGACCCAAAGGTTAACTGGTAGAGAATGCCTTGTAGCATTGAGTCCGCCTATGTATCACTCTTGTACGTAAAGTTTAAATAAATAAATCAATGCTAGGGAAACTTAGCTTTACATTAAGTTAAAAAAATAAGGCATTATATAGCAATAACAAAAAGAATAAGTCATGTAAGTGAAAATCGGCTGAACCAGTCTTATAGCTTGTTAGATTTCTGACTGGTGGATTCAAGGAATATTGAACTTTTGTAGTGGACCTACTTGAGTTCAATATGCCTTGAAAAGCAAGAAAGGGGGACACCTTTTTTAAAATCGTGGTTCTATTTACCCGTGACAGAATTTTTCGAATTGCTATTTTGGTCCTTTGTCTCTACTGAATAAAACTGAACAACTTCAATTTTATTTCGATATTCAATACTACAGACATATGCTTCTACATTAAATTTTCATAATACCTTAAAGAGTTTCAGAGCTAGGATTGCACGAATGCACGTTCCTCCTCGCCGACCTGCTATTCGGCTGTGACATCGAGTTCTAAACATCTGTTTACTGCCGCACTTTCGACCACATACCGTTTGACGTGTACTTTAAAGTCGTTCCACTACAGCATATCTTTTGAAATGCAGTGATACATTTGAAAATGTTTCGAAATTCGTCTTTTGTTTTCTGTATAAATACACTTCACTTCCCTAATATTGTGCTCATCATCATCATCATTTCAGCCGAAAGATGTCCACCGTTGGACATAGGCCTCCCCCGAGTGTCGCCACATTGACCGGTCTCGTGCGACTCGCATCCAGCGCATTCCCGCAACCTTCAGCAGGTCATCGGTCCACCTAGTGGGAGGCAATCCAACGCCTTTTCGGCCTCATCGGCCATCTGTTCTGCGAGAAATGTGCCCTGCCCACTGCCATTTAAGTTTGGCAATAGGGAATTATGCATAAATTTTATTTTTTTATTTTCATACGAAATGTTAAAGTACTATAAAAAAAAGAGAAAAAGCAAAAACAAGACATAAATCGGCCAAACAACACAAAAGTTACAACAGTTCAAACTTTTGTTTCTATCTCTTTCTAGATAAACGGAATTTAATATGGATTGTGTACGTCGATGCAGCGAATGACGTCATTCGCTGGATCTCTCAGTCTAATCAGCAGTTTCAAATGCTTATAACTTAGTATTTTTATAGATATTAAAAAAATAATTTCACTTTGCTATTTCTGATGTTAATACGCTTTGTTAAGAGTGAAAAAAAAAACATGCATATACCCTATTCTTCGGGCTACGTTGGTAATATTGGTTCTCTCGTAGATGAATGGATTGGATGTCTTCATTTCTAACAATTATACTTTGTTAGCAAATTGTATTGCTAGCGTGTCAGCAATGGGTATAACAAAATACAGAAACGTAACATCCCACCAGTTATTCCCAAATAGTTATACAGAAGTATGCCCAAATTTTGCCAGTTATGTTGTAAGTCCCATGAAATATTGCCGTCAACCAGGCCCAAATTCAAACTCAGGGCTACTACTGAGTAATTTCTGATGGAAACACCTAGTAACACCGCCTGACCCAGGAATCGAATCCAAGACCTCAAACCCAATCTAATACCTATGTATTATGTGCTAAAGAATACTGGCACATGGGCAAAACTATTGGCATATATAATCTACATTCAATTTTCATCCTAGTAAAAGAACTGTTTAAAGCTCACATTGGACTTTCCCACTAGTTACATCCTGTCTGACTCGTAACATCTACTTAGGTCACTTTGCGCAGCACCTAGTCCCCGTCTGATAGTGACCGTCCCACTTCAGCTTAATATCTTTTGAAATGCAGCGGACGGGAGCATTACAGGGTCTTTGTAGCTACCTACATAATATTTCGTGGCATGTTGCAGAATGCACTAGAAATCTAGATACTACTATGACGTAAAGGACTTTGTAAGGTTCAAACCTTTGATTTTTTTCAACTAGTGAGTAACATTAAATTATGAGATACATATTGCAACGTTTCGCTACATGTACTCTCATTAAATTTTAAAAAATATTGATAATTAAACCTTTCTTCTATTTTTCTCTGATTGGCGTTGATATTTTCCAAAATTAGATCCGAAGAAAAATTCTGACCCCCTTGCCAATTTGTTTTGTCATTCGCGAGACACATAAGAAACAATGTTTAGAACTCAAACGCAAACATTCACAAAATGTATGTAGCATTATAAACTACTATCATAATAATTCACGTTCACACCATTACAATATGAAAACTAAATTCCTGCAAATGTATGCCGAGTGCTTTTTGTGAGGGAACGTTTTACAGCCTTGATACCGTAATTTAGTCCGTCAGGTGCAGATGCTGCCAACGACTCCAAGCGATTAACCCATTTGAGGGCACGACTACCAGCCAGTTGAGAAAGAACTTCCAATATCCTCGCAAGCTTCCTTCACCCCCCTACAACCATAGGAGCGCGAGAGCCGGGGAAGCTCAACCCAAGATGGTGTTTCATCGTGCAGAAATAGAATGTTTGTGCCAATACTTGAATATTATTGATATTGCACTTAAATATTCGAATTTCAAAATCCCTTGGGTGTTTTCTTTGTCACAGATGTAATAGATTGCGATATTTATTCTTTAATGCGTATGTTTAATTCAAGCGCATGAATTCTAAATTCTAATGGAATAGGATTCACACTAATTCTCAGTTGTAATTAAAATGTTTCATAAAATAAACATAATTCATTATTGTGGGCTGTACCCATAATAATGAATTGAAAGGTGTTGTCGAGTCTACCCAATTTAACGTTTGTGTATTTATATAATTATTTAGCTAATTTCACTACAAAATTCATTCGGATCGGTTACCTATTTTATTTCCAAAACAACATTGTCCCTAACTGGAATTGTATTTCTCGTAACATAAAGGCACTGTATTATGTACAATATAATATTTCTGTTTATTAGCATTTTGACTCTGACAACACTATTAGACCCGATTAGACCACTTATGCCTTATAATTTCTTCTTCTAGGAAGAAGGTCTTTCTTGACTTCCGCAACAAACCCTCAAGAAACCTATTTTCTTAAAAGACATACTGTATTTACTGTACTAATTTGAATGTTAATTTAGATATCTAATAACATTTGTTCCACCTAACATATCACATCAACAATAGTGGAGGGGGTAAATGAGACAGCATTTTATCATTTTATCCGCTTAGTTGGACGCGTTCGGACGTCTCGACCCGTGTCACGGAGGCTAAGCCAGTTGACAAGTTCCACCAATATGTCGGAAGGATGACGCAGGATCTAATATACAGCTAATTTAATTAGAAACGTTCTGATGAATAAAATAGTTTCGGAAGAGTTGATAAATCTGGGTTGGCAGTCTCAGAATGTTTGATGTCAGGTCTTATTTTGCAATCAGCCAGTGTATGGATTTTCAAAAGGTAGTTTTTAAAGAAAGAAGTTATTACTTATTTAAAATTATGTTTGTTTAGTAAACTCCTTATATTTTGTTATTAAAGAAGAGGGTTTAAGTTGAGAGGGTTGGGAGAGAGCCTTAAATTATCTTTTACCCACTGAGTAAAATAATTTAAAAATCTATTAGTTTGTAAACTACGACTACTTTATTTTTACACTGAAAAATAAGTAGGGTAAGTTAAAAACATGTAATTTAACTTTCATAGACATTAATTTTGTTAAAATGTGTAACATTTGGGAATATTCAGGCGGGAGTTTTGCAAGCGAGTCCCTTGTCAAATCGCACTCACCGAGCTCAACCGACCAAATTTAATTTAAACGCTACACCCAGTACACCACTGCACTGCCTTTACCGGGTAACTACTTACGAAGTTGGTTTTATACCAAGCTACTAACAGCATTTTGTGACAGCCATTTTAGAATTCAGTTCAGATTTTGGGATCAAATAAAATATCTTTCATGCAAAGTAGCGTAAATACAAGAAAGGTCTAATCCCGAATATCGTTTGTAACATGTATTTCAATTCGATCTCGAATCAATCAAATTGGAACATAAAGATCAAAGAGGCAACATTTACCCAAATGACCTTCAATACAACAGAGTTCGCTAATTCGATTAACACGAACAACTTAGTCTTAAACTCAGTTTTACAGTTCGATAGAAACTGCGAAACTAGCTATGATTTATTGTATACAGTTTTCGCAGTAGTTACTCAGATTTATAGTTACAAATTGGTCTATCAAGACGTTTAAACAACTTCCGCACGCAGGGGCAATTTTACGGTCCACGATCCTTCTCTGTAACTTAACTTACTAAATGTAGTTAAACTAAATATTGTTGATCGTTACAGTTTAATATATTTGAGTTGGTTTCAAAATTTAGATTAATTCTGCAACAATAATTGCTCGTTAGTGGAGCGTCTGCCTTTGGTCCTTTTGACCGCGTTTTCAAGTCATGGTGTGGAACAAATGTATGATTACTTTTAAAGCTTAGTTGAAAGCGCGACTGTTAAACATGAGGTCGGGCAAAGTGTTATTGGGTTTTTCCATCTGGAATTTTATAGTAACAGCCACGGAGGGTTTGTGCCCGGTTGATGGCAATAGGCTCGCCTCAATGGGACTCAAACTAACTGATGAAATGTGGGTGGTACTATTAAATACACCTCTGCTTAACCCTTCGGGAATAACATACTTGCTACTGTATCGTAAAAGATTTTAGGGTCACATTAAACCCAGATTTTTTTACACGATCATGCTAAAAATAAGTAATGATATACTTGAGCCTACCCTACGGAATTTGCATCAAAAACATGTACCTCTTGAGTGAAGATAATGGGAACAAAGTTTGGTAATCTTACGGCCGCCAGAGCATATTTGAAAAATCCTTGACATGATTGATAGCTCTTTAAAACTTTTGGTATAAATATCCCATCGGAGCAAACGGGATGAGATCGCATAAACGTGCTTGATAAAGAAATCTACAATAACATTCTTGTAGTTGAATTGAGGAAAAATCTCTGTAAGCTTAAAAGATTTTATCTTGATGTTTTTTTCGTGTGTTTCTCATGTCTAAAGACTGTATTCAAGAACGATGCTCAAGATTTAATAATATTTTTAATTCACATTTTGTTTAATATGATACCGCCACTTAGTATTCGTGCTGAGATTCACACTTGAGCTCTACTATTTAATAACTAGCAAGTACCTAATTGAATGACATTTAATTAAAAGTATTTTCAGAAAAAACCCGGAATGATTTGTTTATTTTCAACCAAATCCCATCTCATTAGCAAAGCAAAATGCAGCTCGAAATAAATTTCGTACTATAATTTTAAATTTGCCCAATAAACTCCTAGAACATTCCCCTCCCAGACATAGTTAACTTATTTATACCCACACGCAGTTACGTTATCGAATCAACGAGTTAGCAGTTTTGATCCAGGTATAACAATGTTAGTCCCAGGTGCGAGGTTAAATTAAACTCTATCCTAAAAAGGTTTTGTAAGCAAAATAAAATTGGCCAGAGTAAAGGGTCGAGGAGGATGGGCCACAATGATTACTGTAAGGTTCCCCAACGTTCCCGCTCCCCCAACCTTGAATACTGATCAGAATTCAGCGATGCTGATTGATTCCAATTTTTTTCGTGTAACAGATTTCGGAAATCTATTTTATACTTTTGGTGGGATCCCAATTGTAGCAGAAGGGAGGCCGATAGAATTTTATATTATTGCCTTGTTAATTCTTCGGGTATTGTGCTCAGGGTGTGGTTTTTACTATAGTAGAAATGTGTTCCAGGAATTATTTGCTTCTTTTTACTTACCAGTATCTACATATTTTAATTGTTTGCTTAATTTGCGGAAAACGCGTCTCCGCGTGGAGTTCGGAAATTGTCCAACGGGATCGTACTACCGGAATAAAAATATCGTATTATGTGTTAAAAGTGGGTGTAAACTATCGGTGTGTCAAACATTCAAATCCGTTTACTTATTTTTGCGTGAAAGAGTAACAAATATCCATCCATCCATCCTCACAAAGTTTCGCATTTATAACATTAGTGAGATAAGATTTCTGTCCATCAAGTTATCTATTTGTTGATCATAAAATACAATACAGACGACGCGACGTGACGAAATCTTATTCCTAGAAAAAGCCGATCGTATATCCGTGTTTGTGTGACAGACGCAAACTATGATGTACAACGGTATCCGACGAAAAACGTCAAAACAAATGTTTTCCCGAAGAAAATTAAACTTCCTTTGAGCTCACCACTAACTTAATCAAAAGAATAAAACGAAGAAAACAGTTTCCAACTTTTCGCCCTTTGGCAAAACAATATCGGTTTTCTGCTTATTATTTTTCAGATGCGTGAAGTTTGGTGATTACATCATTGAGTATTCTTCTCCAAGTAAGTTTTTCTTCATTCTTCTTCAGAAAATTTCTTGTACTTTTAACCACGTTTAACTTATTTTCACGTGGTTCCTGGATAGCATCTTGACCGTCGGGCTTTAAGATAAATAATAATAATAAACTTAATGTGCTGCTTCCTCGCGCCTCAGTATTGCGCCTCTTAGCACCTATATTCTAGCAAATAAGTAAATTTCATTTCATTGATTAAAACGACTGTTCAATTGTTCATGGGTCCATTGATAAGCGAGTGAATCAAAAGAAACATGTTTTTAGTTTCACCTGCAGCTTCACCAGTATTTAGGTTAGATATTATCAAACAAGAATAAACTATCGGGATAAAAATGATATATATATATACATATACTTTATCCCCCATAGAAAAGGGAGGATCTTTCGACCAGACGGGTGTTTTTTTTACAATATTTTTTACAGACAACATTGTTACAGACATCTTATGATACAGACATTATTAAATTAAATTAAAATTCATTTATTTCAGTATTAGTATTACACACAGCTTATAT
Source organism: Xestia sexstrigata (assembly GCA_941918905.2). Lineage (NCBI taxonomy): Eukaryota > Metazoa > Arthropoda > Insecta > Lepidoptera > Noctuidae > Xestia > Xestia sexstrigata. The sequence continues at coordinate 9,687,250 of OW799216.2, forward strand.
TCTAGTGTTAGTAACATTGATATAAAATTATGTCCCACAGATAGGTCACCTGGCTCCCAAACTAGATTTTCACCCGTAACTTCGTGTTGTCTGGTGGGCGGTACTACCCGACAGTTGCAACCGGGTTTCTCTAGTCGAGGAGAACTTTAATATCGCCATTTAGGAATTTGATGTTAGTTCATCTTTTTGGTACTATTTGTACTAAGTTGCTGTAGTGCTTTTTGTAGTGCCGCTACACCAATGTGCTAACCCAGGTCATGGTCTACCTATGTGCCAAACATCGAAAAGTTCACCTATTAAAGAGTCCCACGGGACCGGTCATTGTGGCGAGACTTGAAGAAGGCCTATGTCCAGAAGTGGACGGATGCGGCTGAAATGGTGATGATGATGATGATGTTAAAGCGTGAAGGTGATAGACAGAAGTTACTTATACATTTATAATATCATCATGGATTATTTAGCGCAAGTATAAACTAGTGAAGACCATGGCAGGCAAAAGGAGTAAAGTAAGGGGTCCGCAAGGACCGATGCCTGCCGGGGTCGCGGGACTGTTCGATAGAGATACCGTGGCCCCGGAACACAAAGGGCGATGAAGGAACATGGATGGGTTTTAGTTAGTAAAAGTCTGACACCCCCTCCTGCTCCGCCCAGAGCGGGAGAAGTAATTTGATGATTTCCCATCCGAAAAAAAAAAAAAAAAAGGCAAAAGGAGTATGCAAGGGTCGTAGCAGGCGGCGTTTTGTAGTTTCTGCCTACCCCATGAGAAAAAAGGCATGAGTTTATATATATATTAATAATACTTTATTGATACAAATCCTTACAATATGCTTAATATCTAGCTAAAGTTCACAATAGTTAAGAAGTACAAAAGCTAAAACCCTTACTCCTAAACTAGGAAAACCTGTGACTTAGGAGTCAGTGTTCTACTGCCACCACACTATATTATACCTTATGGAATATGAGAGCTGGTAAGCTGATATTATTCGAATGAGTATATTAATATGTAGTGTTATACTAAGATAATATAATAAAAGTTGAAAAAATTAGTATATATGTAAACTAGTAATAATTTAATTCCATTAAACTTCACCAGTTTTAAGAGTTTAGCTCTCCGTTGTATCTCGAACTGTACTTCGTATATTATAATAATAATATATTCTATTCGCCCCATATTCTTGCAGCCTCAAGCTCAAAGTTAACAATATACGGGTGCCACAAGTACCTAGTTATCTACCTCTTAGCTAACTTTCAAACTTGCTCACTATGATAAGCTTTTGCCGCTTACTGGATTTATTTAATAGGTACTCGACAAATCCTGAATATGTGAGTTACAGTATATGTGTCCTAGTTCCAGTTTCTTCTGTGTGGAATATTTTTCAGATGAGGTGTTATTAAGTGCATTAGGGACCAAACATCATCTTCCTAGAGTCAATTAGGGACCAATCTACATCTAGCCTATCCTTTACCCAACTATATTGGGGTCGGCTCCCAGTCTAACCGTTTGCAGCTGAGTACCAGTATTTTACATGGAGTGACTGCTTATCTGACCTCCACAACCCAGTTAGTACTAGGTAAATTACGATACCCTTTGATAAAACTGGTTGTTAGACTTTTCGACTACTGACTACCTGTAACGACTGTTAAAGATCTACAAATGACAGCCGAGACCAAGGGCTTAACGTACTGTCCACGGACCAACCTAGGTTGGTACGTGGAAAGTACGTTAAGCCGCGTTTGCCTAGGCAAACGCGGCTTAAACTAAAGATCGACCCGAGCGGCTGAAAAAAAAACACAAATTAGTAAAACATTCGAAACGGAATTCAGGTATAGTTGCTTAGCCGCCGTAGCGCATAGCAGCAGCTACGCCGTAGCAATAGTGCCTTCATTCTACGCGACTACGGCGTAGCATAGGAAGAGCAATAGAAATCTTTTCACGTCATAAACCTCCCAAATAATTACAATCATAACGAAAATGTAATACAAAACAATCCTGCAATTAATGTCTAACATAATGAGTTAGATAAGGCGGTGGTACCCGGGGGTATTGTGCACAGTGTACACAATTCATGTTAATGTAATGTTATTGTAGTCGCACTCGCCTCTGTAATAACAGACGTGTACAGAATATTCAGTGTGTACTCGTTAACGAGCATTAAGGGCATTAAGAAGTTACACTTTTAGTTTAAAGTAGGTCAAGTGTGTATGTAGTGACTTAATCTTATGTGTAAATCTGTTCGTGATTTGATGCGACGAATGTATTTTGCTCTGTTTTCTGACTGATTTTAATGCACGATTTGTTTATGTATTTAAATTATATAGCTCAATGTATTATCAATTTGGCACACTTTAAGAGCCAAAAGTGAAACTTACTCTGCGTAAAATGATTTTATAAATCCGAATTCTTTTCCTCCTCCAAAACAACACAAAACAAAATCTTGTTGATTAAACAAATGCAAATCAACATATTCTACAACATTATTTTCGACGAAAAGACTTCAATTTCAATCCATTGTATCAACCCAGAGCTTATAGGCTAAACCAAAGCCCCTTCGTTTTCGCAAACCCGCATCTAAACGAATTTTCCTCAACAATTCCCGAAGCAAAGGCCGAAGCCTCCCGATTCGTCATGAACTGCCCATTCTCAACAACTTTGTATGTTATCCAAGAGAAAACATTACAGTTCACACGTCTTGTCTTAAGACTCTCTTTTTACTAAAGTAACAACACTCAAAGCTTTGAAAAAATACCTAAATGCAAATGAAAATAAAGCTTAATTGGTTAAGTTCGTTAAAAAATTCCAGTCAGTAAAATGTAGGTGAGTAGGACTACTCAACCAACAATTACAATACAAATTGCGAAACGTAGGTGTAAAGTGGAACATTCGGAATGTAATTTAATCGTATTAAACGAACTAAACCAAATAAAAAGACCCGGGTATGTCTAAAAATAAAGCTTTTAAATTGTGTTGAAATTTTTGACAATTATTTGGGACTCGACAACACGACAATCGGAGTGATTAAAGAATTCAAATACATTGAATTCTTCACTCACTCAGATTTTAATATAATAAACTAGCAGAGACTACTATCGTCAAGTTAAATAATAATTGTTTGAGTTTCAAACTCGACACAAGTTGTACAGAAAGCATACAGTTCGATGTTTGTTTTGCCTAAACATTCACGCAATATGCTACAGTAATAAGTTATTAAGAAGATGTACACATATTTGAATAACAAAGTCTTCACCAGACATAATTTTGATTTTCGAACACAAACTCCTGTCACGTTTTCCCGCCTAAAGTGGTGGCAGCCGCCATCTTGGAACGTGACGTTGACGGCTGATGAGCGCGCGTTGACGCTTCTCTATTTAAATATTGCGCCTCTTTTATTCGCCACCTATTTTGTTTTAACAAATAGGGGATCTAATTTATTGTGTGGATCCATTGTTGGCTGGCATAATGGACGCAAGCGGTTGCTTTTGTTTCGAACTATGGTGGGGTATCAGCAGTTAACACTAGGGTTAAAACGGTTTTCTCGCACGAAATATTTAATAAACCTGGCCGATTTTAATGCGTGAGGCGTTGTTTTGATTTGTGTTTTATGATATAGGTAAATCAGTGTTAAGAAAATTACTAAAAACACTCCACTCGACCGCGTAATCATCTTAATAACATTTTTTTTTCTGGCCTACTCTGTCCCACTCCTAGGCAAAGGTCTCCCTCCACTCCTTCCACTTCTCGTGAAACAACATTACTTAATTAATACCTAAATGTATTTTTTGACCTAGATTTTCGTATTTAAAATGTAGGTAAACATTTTTATAAATATACCTCATTTAAAATCCAGTCACACAAAGTCACAAACAAGGCAACGATAAATCGAAAAGGCCATTCTTTATCCAAGCTTTTTGTCTTGTCTACCAGTCAGTTACAATCGAACGCAGGAAAAGTAACCGGATATCCTTTTCAGGTCACGTATGAGCTCGCTACGTAGATAACAACGAGAGCGATACACCTTCACATAAAACACGGATAAGTCTCACTTCATGGTAGCAGGTAGCTTATATTAAATTCATCTGACATCTGTTCCTGACACTCTCTCAAACGCCTGTTGGGGGGCAACGCGCAGCGCTTGCGAAAATTAGTTGCCTTTAACTCTAAGGTACCTACCTTGGTCTCGAGAACCCAAAAACAAAGGATCGTTAACGCAAATTACGCTGAGAAATTTAACGAGGACCTACGTAATTATTCTGATATAATTCAGAGCACATTCATTAAGTTGTCATAATTATCAAGGTAGTTACTACCCCTTACGTATTCTAAAGAATGAATTATATTTATGTACGTGTGTCTCAAGTTTTCGTTTTAATGTATATGTAGACTATTACACGACCTCATTTCTTATTAAAATATAAAATTATAACGAGCAAACTTGAGCTCTTTAGTTTATTTTTAAATGAAGAAAGAGTTTGGAATAATTAAGAACGTAAGCACAAAAACCGCGGTAAAACATAGCATGTTACGACGGACTCCACAGACCTCATTATTCCGCGATTTATACCGAGCCCTCGAGAAAGCGAACTAGGGACGCGCACTTGACCTGTTTTTTCATAAACAATATACAATACCGCATTCAGTCCTGTAGAAAAGGGTAAAGGATAATAAATTCCTTCTAGCAAAGGCAGTTGATTTACGAGAACTCACAATATTCAGATTATTTGGGTGCTTGTGGCATTATTTATGAGCTAATTTGCATTAAAACAGTTTTCTGAGAAATATTTTGAGGACGCTTTTTGTGCCTTCGTGGCGAATGTTAATGACTAATTGACTCTGTTATTGTGACCCCATCGCCCAAGTTGCCAGCCCCCAAAAAACGGTGCTGAAAATAGCTGATAACCATAAAAGTGTATCAACAATTTTGCAGCCCATACTTTAGCTTCACGTCGGCCAGTTTTTTACATAAAATATTCAACCGGTAAGCACTTCAATCCTTCAAATACAAAAGTGCTGAGATTCTACAAAAAAAGGAGGAAACACAGTGTGCATGTGAAATGTTATCATACACAAGCGTGTACTAATGTAGTTTATTATTCTGTTTTATCCTTCATTTTAGAAGTAACTAAAATTAAATTCCTTTTACGGTAATCGATTCCATCATTCCGTAAAAAAAAACTTTAGAACTCTTGAACAAAAGTGCCTTTCGTAATTAATAACGCGTTCCCTTTTAGTGGGCAATAAACTAGGGATCGCCAACCCTTACTTCGATTATACCCATTCATTGTAATCGTCCATCGTCACGATAGTTGTGTATGTAAAGGACTAGGGAGGATAATTGGTTCACATTAAGCCATCTTCCCGCCTGGTCCGGACATTGACTTACTGAAGGGCCGAGCCTCCGTACCGACTCAGCGTTTCCCGCACCGACGCTGCCATCATATTTTTTTTTTATAACGACGCCTGTTTTTAACACTACGATCCTTGTTTAATAGCGGCCCTCGTATAAAAAACGTTTTAGCTGAAAAATATGGGATTATTCGAAGGATGTTTTGCTGGAGAATTTTGGTCCTAAGATCCGCATTATTGGTCCTTTGTGGAAGTTAATAGGCAGGAAGTCAAGTAGGCCGGAAAATTCCATTAGAGCATTCATTGTGTGATTGCAGATCTCAAGCATACGTGCCTTTGTTCTGTAAACCTAAAGGGATAGGAATGACAGATATTTTCGGCTACCTGTAATTAGAGATTAGATACTACAGTAACTATTAAGCATTTTAGTTAAGCTACATTTTGTTTACCTCTTTTATTTCATTCAGCTTCAAATCGAGCTAAAACATTAAATAAAATAATCAACCAAGCTTACGTCTTTTCTAGAATATAAAGTGTTTATGTTTAGTTACGGGAGAATCAGCGGGGAATGCTTAGCTAAAATCCAGACGGTTACAGTTTACGACCCTGTATTTTACGAGGCGTATTTTTTGGAACCATCCTATATAACGTCTGTTTGTGGACCATATCTCATGTTCCGTAGGTATTTCAATTTTCTTTATGGTTTTTGTTATTTTTACTCTTTTTATAGATTTAATCATGATTATACGAATATCATTATGTGGAACGTCGACGCATTTTTTTTTTTTAATGATTAAGAATAATAGTTTAGACATTTTTAAGAGCTTTATTTACATTACAATAATCAAGTCTCTGAATTACATAGAAAATTCTATAATCATTCATTGTAAACCTAAAACCTTATTAAGTAGAAAATTAATAGTTATGAAAATGAAACCCGCTAATTATTAAATTTAATTGAACCAAAAAGCAAGCCAAGCCAAGTTCAGTCGTTACAGGTAGTCAGTGGCCCAAAAAGTCTGACCGTCGAAAGTCGAAAGTCTTACCAAGAAGTATCGTATTACCCTGTACTAACTGGATTGTTGAAGTCAGATAGGCAGTCGCTTCATGTAAAATACTGGTATTCAGCAGCATCCGGTTAGACTGGAAGCTGACCCCAACGTAGTTGGAAAAAAGCTAGGTAGATGATGAACCAAAAAGCCTGTGTGTGCATTGTGTTCATATTAATATTGATAGTAATTTGTGCTAAATTGTCAGAATAACTTTAAACGTTTACATTGGTAGGATCAAATAAGTAAATCACAAATTCATCGACAATATAATAATAAATACGGGCGAAAGTTTTATTAAGAGGATTTAAGTATAAAACATGAGAAACGGTTTTGAAATCATTAAACATTGATGAGATTATAAAATAAACAATTTCATAGACTTAAAAAATAACTTATTTGTTCTGGGTGTTCTGGATAAGCAAGGAGCACGCCTATTACGACATCTTGCCCACTATCAACGACAAGCCAATAACACTACATTGTAACTATAGTAGTAAAGACATCAACGCCGATTGACACCGCGAAACTCCACTCCATTAACTTCCGTGACACATTTCCGCATAATAACCTACGTAACCACACTTATACATCGTAATTCAACCATGAAATGCCAAGTAAATGGCAATTTTCCGCAACAACGACAACAAAAACGAAAAAAAACATTGAAAGTAAGGTTATCTTTAGTACTTACTCAAACAAAACTTTTGAAACAAACAACATTATGTACTTACTTGCAACCAGGCGGAGGTAGCGTCAGGCCACACATTGGAAACACGAAAAAATCGTCAACACCCAAATACATTGATATACATCATGACACAAACGTAGTAAGTGTAGTAACCGAAGCACATGTAGAGGCGTGCCGTAAGTTCACGCGGTGCCGGTGCACGCGGCCGCACTCAGTCAGCTGATCGCGTAGGACAGTTAATCAATCGGCAGTGGGCCGGCGAGGGGTTAAGTCCAAGCGCGCTCGCCACACTACCTGAGTGAAGAACCTTTTCCCATTGACACTAGTACTGGAGGGTTGGATACGAGTCGGCGGCGGCATTTTCGAGCTCCAAGCGGGCGGCCCCGCCGCACTCGCCGCCACACTAATCAGTAATCGTTGCTGGAGGGAGGCTGCGTCGCTCTCGCCCTCGTCCCTCCCCCCCCCCCCTTCCCGCCTCCGCGTACCTCGCCCCGTTCTCACAACCCCCGCGTGTAGCCTACTACATCCGACCAGAATCGGAAGACGGGAAATTCGGTAAAATAAGGCTTTTAATTTTTCGTGCTTTTACTTGGAATATAAATTGTAGCTTTTATGTAAAACAAGCTTCATTGCCAATACGTTTTTTAGTTTCCTTATTTTGTCAACTTTTTCGGTCATTATGAGAAAATTAGATCGAAGTGTGAAGAAAGAACATGAAAATCCGTCAAAATTTCCTTCCACCTTTTAAATAAAGCGGCGTCATAATGCAGTACAAGTAACTCACGACTGACACGTCTGCACTATTTGCATCATATCCGCCTACTCTATGACGACGAAGCCAAATTTTCAGGGGTGACACACTCCCATTAAATATTCATTCCTGGATTGTAAATTAGTGAATTCCCACAGATAACAGGGCGCCTCGGGAGGCGATAAGGCCCAAATGAGACCGACACTTACCGTGGATTTAACCAGCCCTGGGTAGACCGCGATCACTCACGGTAGACTGGGCATAGACCGATGCTGTTAATGATGATTAACTGATAAACTTTAAGCTGTTTCGAGAGGTGATTAAGGGGATAGGGATAGTAAATAAGATTAAACCAATACTAATGTAACCCAAAAATAATTTGAGGTCTTTTGAATTTTCAGAACACAAATTGAAATGAGTAACTTTTTACTTGTGTTTACAATAATTTAATGAACGCTGTACATACATAAGCCAGTTAGAATCTAAGTTGCTATATCTGTCATGATGTTCAACTAAAGTTACATAAAATAATGTAACTAAGTCAGTGAAGTCTGAATTAATATAGAGATTAATCTGACTTATATAATAAACTTCAAACATTTTTGAAAGTTACTTTGAACTATTTTATTGTCAAAGTTGTCTCTTTAAAATTTGCTTTTTGACTTTGAAATCAGTCCAGTATATTCACAATTACTTATAATTACGTATTTAGGTCTAACTTCACACTTTTATGTAAGAAGGATATTAATTTACCAATGTCTACAATACTACGATAGGTGTACCTACTTTAAGTACACCTCTGTTGTACCCTTAGGAGATTACAGGCGTGATATTTGTTTTCGTTATATTAACAATATAAATATGAACTAGTTTCATACTTTTCATTAGGATATTAATTTATCAATGAGTAACGGGTAATAGTACCTAATGAGAAATATGAATCTGGTCCTTCGTGTCGCGGCCCTACAAAGTGCGCCTGCGCGATGACTCCACGTCAAGTGGCGATCTTAGCTCGCACATCTTTTAAAATGCACCGACTCGTCCACCTCCGCCGTACTCCTACAATCTGAACATTCAAATTGAGCTTAAATTGACACCGATCGAAGTCTCCGCCTGGACGACTTCCAACTTTATCACAAGTCCTTAAAACTTAAAATAAGTTTCTTTAAATTCGCTTTCGGCTAAGTGTGTGCGATAATTTGGGACGCTGACCCTGCATCGTTGGCACGTCTCTTGTATATAGTTATAGTTAAGCCAGTTAAGTCCACTGAAATATTATTAGTCTGCGAAAATTTTGCATCTTAAACTCCCCTAATAAAGACATCCCACCTTAATGGAAATTTAGTTGAAATTTACTGGACTGGCTAGAGGTGTGATTTATTAAAATGTACCGCTTGGTTCAAAGGTCTCAGTTAAGGACCAATTTACTGCTTGTTTATAGAAGGAGGAGGATAGAAACATTAAATGAATCAATAAATTCAAAGCAATTTACGTAAGGTAACGTCTTCCGGATAATGCTCCGAAAAGTCTCCTTTAATCTTTGATAATGCCTTTTTCTGTGAACAATTTTAACGAAGATGTTTGCACAGATCGGATATTTAGGATTGTTTGCGTCTTCATAGACCCTTAATTTTAATTCGCTTTATGGCGAACTTTGGTTTACTCATTTGCTGGTTAATATGACCAGCAAATGATCTAGTCGAACTTAACCCCCCACTACCATTCCACAAATTATAAATCTACGGAATACTTTTTATAATTCCATTCATTCACTAAACTCTAAAACCAAAGGGCACTGCAGAAATTTATCCATTTACTAACGAACCGCTTCCACGCTCCCATGGCAACTGTCGGTCCAAAAATCATACGTAAAAAACCTTTTGAGTCAGGTCACATCAAAATTTCAAGTCTGAAATTTGCCGGTGACGCCGCCGGTGCATGCCGCCGGACGAGAGAGGGGGAGGTGAGGTGTGGGGGAGGCCTATTGTTCTGTCACGGATCAGTGCAGCCGGGTCGCGGTTACCGCGGGAGCTTAAGGACCGAAGAAGGGTTCGGCTAAAATTACCGATGTGAATAAGTTATTCGGTTAAAATTTTATCGAAATGTTTCGGCTTTCATGTTGACACGGCAGGTGTGGGCTACGAAAGTTTGAGGGAAAGGGTGAGCGTTAATTTTGGGGGTTTTTGTACGTTAATTAGTTTGGAATTTTATAGTGTCGGTGTTTTGCGTTGTTGGCTCGTTGCTTTATTTAATACTATCTTATGCCCGCGGCCTGACCCGCGTGGAGTTCGATATATGTCCCACGGGATCGTACTACCGGGATAAAAAGAGTCCTACGAGTTAATCCATGTTATAAACTGTCTGTGTAACTATCTGTGTCTGTGTCTTTCTGGTATTCAGCTGCATCCGGTTAGACTGGAAGCCGACCCCAATATAATTGGGAAAAGGCTAGGCAGATGATGATAAACAATCTGTGTGCAAAATTTCATCCAAATCCGTTCCGTAGCTTTTGCGTGAAAGAGTAACAAACATCCATCCATCCACACATCCTTACAAACTATCACATTTATAATATTAAAAGTAGGATAGGATAGTAAGATCCGGAAAAAACAAATAAAGCCAACACAAATATAGGTGCAATAAATAAAATGTGTTAAAAGTAGACGATACTAAACAAACAAAATACACTTTAGAACATTTTTCCTATAAAAAGTCCCCACTTCATTACGGACTCATTTATCTTACTATTCTATTACTTCCAATTAAAAGTATCGATCGTTTGCTCAGAAAAACGGCAAAAACAAAAACAACAGGGTGTAGTGAAGAGTAAAATCAAGATGTACTGTAAATGATTACCGAGTGACCTGAATGAAATCATTAGTAATCGTTAGACGCCGAACTTTGTTCCCCGAACGTCTAACTCGAAGAAACTCATCAATCAATGTGTTTCTATAGCGAACGAACTGAAAGTAGGCATCGACGAGGCATAACCCGTAACTACTTCTTGTTTTTAGTTCACTAGTTGCTGAACTCAGTTCATACAGCTCAATTCGATGTGATTGGTTCCGTATTTTAAAATTAAATTTAAATAGCTATTAAGTTAAATTAAGGTGTAATCATATGTTATATCGTATTTTAAATGTGTAAATACCCTGGAAAATTATTTTCCTGTTAATTAATAAAGGATTCGGTTGTACGGCGACGTAACGACGTTACCGGTAACCTAAAACCAACAGCTGATGTTCGGACTACGGATTTAAACGGGGAGTATTTGTTTACTTTTATATTTAGAATAGCACACAATTGTCCCATAATCGTAACTGTAGAACACGTCCACGCCAATTCTAGTATAGTTTTTGTTTTTTTTTTTTTGCTAATTTAGATGGTTCTAGATTGCATTGTTGACAATTGTCATTTCGTAAAAAGTAAAATTCTAACGACTTAAACTTGCTTACATCAATCTTTTCAATATTAGCTAAATATAAAGTTCGTGACAGTTATTTTATTAACGTCTTGAAGTAGTATTGTAATAATCATAAGTTTTTAGTCCAGGCAATCTACCCACATGAAAAAGTAAAACAATAAGAAAGTAAAATTCTGATTGAAGCAATAAAATTAATTATTCAGTAAGCTAATATCATTCCTGTCAAGCTAATATAGCAGCCTACCTCATTTCAGAGTAACACAAACTTTTTCCCTGTTTTTCCCCTTTTTATATCTCTAAATTCTCTTCATTGGTCTATCCTATTAGTTCTCACTGTTTCTTTATTTCCAATTTTCAGTAACCAATCCGGAAACCATGCCTGTGATGACCCGTAAGGCTACTGCTCAGGATATGGAGCTAAAATTGAGAACGGCCCTCCAAGAACTTAAGGACTCTAAACTCCAATGCCAACAGCTGTTGCAGGAGAGAGAAGACAGTGAGGAGGAGGTCATTAACGTAAATAGCAAAAACTCGAGCTTAAAACGGGAGCTAGTAGACCTACATCAGGAATTCTTGAATGTTGTCAATGAACGGGATCAACTAAGGGCGGTCACGGATGGGTTCAACTCTTGTAGCAACTTGTATGAGGAGGCTTTATGTAAAATTAGGGATCTAGAGGATGAATTAGTCCATGCAAATGTCAAACTTTTAAATTTGAAAAAGGAAAAGGATCATACTCAGGCTTTGGAAACTGAACATTTGTATAATGAATTAGTTAATACAAATTGCAACCCTCATTCCATTATAACAATAGACCTTACAGAGGACTCCTTACTAAAGCATAACTACAGCCATAAAATTAGTCAAAATAAAATTAAGAAATATGCACGATTAAATAGAATCATTAAAAAATGTAATAAATATAAGAAACAACAAAAACACCATTCCAAAAATATTCAATTAAGGAAAGAATGTGTTTCTCTAGTTAATAAATTAAATAACTATCAGATTAAATTGGAAGATAGTATAAATATTTATGAAATTGACACTCAGCGCTTACAATCAGAAATACAGGCTCTTAATAAGTCACTAAAATCATTATATAATAAATATGAAGGCTCTCAAAATCAAATTAAAGAGCATATTCTTGCTACACATGCATTGGTAGACAAAGTGGACTCGCTGACTCTCAGCAACACTCAGTGTACTTGTCAGAGGGAATCCAGCAATGATGCCCTCCAGCTTGAGGCAACGGAGGACCCGTCCCTAGCTGTGAGTACTCAGGACTGTATTTCCACCCAAGATACAATACCTGACTTAGGTAATTTTGTCTCACCAAATAGTCTTGGTTCTAATCTTTCAGTTGTGTTCTCTGATAGTATAGGTAGAGGGTTAGGGAAATTAATCAGTAATAACCTGAGTTATTGTACCCAAAATTATTGCATGCCAGGGTCAACCTACAAACAGATTATGGCATCAGTAACAAAGACTGTTTGTGATCCTAGTACCACCATTACTATATGTGTTGGTAATAGTTCCAAGATTAAAAAGGAAGACATCACTGACTGTGTTTCAGAGTTGTTGAAGTTAAATTGTAATAAAATAATATTGTGTGCTTTTCCATTTTTTGAAAATTTGGGTAATAGAAAAAACAACTATATACATATGTTAAATAACCATGTACATTTTTTAGTAGGTCACTATAGTGACAGACTTATATATCTGGATATCAACACTATTGTTGGTAAACTGAAGTCGACACGGGGTAAGGTGTATCTACCTATTAGATGTAGACACAAAATAGCTCGGCTATTATCTTATAATATTCACACAGACATAAATAGTATGTCTAAGTTTAGTTCTATTATTAACACTGCGACTATTAGTAGTAATACTAATGTACAGGTGACTTTAAATGAATATAGCATTAATGCTATAAATGTTTACAAACATTGTACTGAGGAGGATCCATGTGTCACCGTGGAGAATTCTCAATTAGGGTCTATTAGTATTAGTGATAGGGTCTTGTTGTCTGAGGATGGCACGGGAGTCTCCGGCCTCACTCCAAATATTAATTTAAACTAGAAAATGAGACAACAGGAGGTACGATTAGCAATATTGTTAATCCTACCAACGTATCTTCTTGCACTCAATTAGTTAGCAAAAAAGGGCCTCAGCAGAACACTTTAAAATTATTCCACCAAAATATCCAAGGCATTTCTTCCAAATTATTAGAAATTGAATTGTTTTTAGAAAATAGTAAGTTTGACATTATTTGTTTTACTGAACATTGGCTAAAGGATTACCAAATGCTTATCAATTATGAGAACTATATGGTGGGTAGCTGCTTTAACCGTAAAACTATGCTTCGTGGAGGTTCCCTAATATTAATAAAAAATTGTTTTAAATATAAGCAACGTAATGACATAGTAGGTCTCTCGGTTGAACATTGCGTTGAACTGTCCTGTGTTGAGCTAGATAAGCATGTAATTGTGTGTGTGTACAGACCCCCAAACTATCAAAACTTTTCCTTATTTGAATCAATAATGGAAGATGTGATGGCAAAACTTGCAGCCAGTAATAAATCTATAATTATTTGTGGTGATTTTAATATCAATATTTTAGAAGAATGCTCAAATAGCAGTCGCTTATTAAATCTTTTTAAGTCATTTGACTTGACCAACACTTTTAAAGAACCTACTAGAGTCACTCCATCTTCTGCTACTTGTATAGATAATATTTTCTGCGATTGTGATTACTTAGATAAAGCAATAGTAAATTGTCTGCCTTCTGACCATAGCGGACAAACTGTAACCTTTAGGTGTAATACACCCCCATTGCAAAAAGTTCAAATTAAATTTAGACCTATAACTTCTAGCAGATTAAATAGGTATAATATTTCGCTACAGAACAAGTTAAGTGTTATGAGCCTTGATGATATTAATATAGATCAATTGTATGATCGTTTCTTTTCAATAGTTCACACGGAATTCAACAAAACTTTTGAAAAGAAGACAAAAAGTATTTGCCCTAAATTCATATTTAGTGATTGGGCAACTAGAGGTATCAGAAAAAGTAGGGAAAGACTATTTGAGCTTTATGGCCTTAAGCCTTTTATAAACACTGAAACTTTTAACAAGTATGTTGCTAAGTATTCAAAAATTTTTAGAAATACGTGCAAGGTTGCTAAAGCACTGCACATTAGCAACAAGATCAAAACAGCAGAAAATAAAATAAAGACAGTTTGGAAAGTTATAAATAACGAGACTAACAGGAAGAAAATACGTAACACTAGCTACACATTAGATACAGCGTGTGGTCCTAAAAGCTCAAATCAGGAAGTAGCTCAAGAATTTGTAAATTTCTTTACCGATATACCACTAAAAACAACGGAGGCTCTTATTTCCTCACCTGAACTCTCAATTGGCTTATTAAAGGCGAATGTGTCTGGCTGCCTGGCTGAATTTAAATTTAAACACATTAACCCTATGATAGTTATTAAAACTTTCCGGCAAATAAAAATCAAACTAACCGAAGATCTATGGGGAATGTCTGTCAAAGTTTGTACATCCATACTTGAGACTATAGCCCCTTACTTAGCTTTAATTTTTAATTTATGTGTAGACCAAGGAGTTTTCCCTGATTTAATGAAATACAGTAAAGTCATACCTCTTTTCAAATCCGGAGACAGTAAAGATACTAATAATTATAGACCTGTATCCGTGTTACCAGTTTTTAGCAAGGTTTTCGAAAAAGTAATGCTTAATCAAATGCTCTATCATTTTAACACCAACAGAATCTTACATGATCAACAGTATGGCTTCACCAAGGGACGTTGTACAACTGACGCCGGTGTAACCTTATTAAAGCACATATTTACTGCGTGGGAAGAGTCTCAAGACGCCATAGGAATTTTTTGTGACCTCTCCAAAGCGTTTGATTGCGTAAATCACGACACATTACTTTTGAAACTTGAGCATTACGGACTGGGTAAACTTGCTCTTAGTTTGGTAAAATCTTATTTGAATGATAGACAACAACATGTTCAAATAAATGGTGTTAATTCACAGGGTTTAAAAGTAAAAATGGGGGTTCCACAAGGCTCAATATTGGGTCCTTTTCTCTTTGTAGTATATATAAATGATCTTCCCTATTTACTGAAAAACCAACCGCAAAATATGGTGTTATTTGCTGATGACACTTCCCTAATTTTTAAGATAAATAGGCGGGCCCAAAATCTAGATGACGTGAATAATGCCCTACTTCAGGTCCAAAATTGGTTCACAGCAAACAATTTGGTATTAAATGAAAAAAAAACCAAATGCATAAGATTTGCTTTACCGAATGTTAAAAGTAATGATTGTGATATAATATTGAATAAAGAGAAACTTGAATTCGTAGATAAAACGGTTTTCCTGGGGATTACGCTTGATTCAAGGCTACAATGGGGTTCTCATTTGACTTCTCTTGCGGGGCGGCTAAGTTCAGCAGCCTATGCCATTAGAAAAATCCGTCAGTATACTGATGTAGATACCGCTAGACTGGTTTATTTTAGTTACTTTCATAGTATAATGTCTTATGGCATTTTACTGTGGGGACGGGCTGCAGATATTGAGTCTATATTTATTCTGCAGAAAAGAGCCATCAGGGCCATATATAATCTTCGTAAGCGCGATTCTCTAAGGGAACTGTTTAAGGATATTGGCATCATGACGGTACATTGTCAATACATCTACGAAAACATAATGTACGTCAGAAAAAATCTGCACCTTTTTGGTAAAAGGGGTGACAGACATAATTACAGTACTAGAAATAGGGACCAACTAGTTCAGCCAGGTTTCCGACTCGCTAAAGTAGACTCATCTTTCATGGGGTACTGTTTGAGATGCTATAATAAAATTCCACAAAGTATTCTTGAACTGAATGAGACGAAATTTAAAACATGCATTAAACGCACACTATGTAAGCAAGCATATTACAAGTTGAGCGATTATATCGCTGATAAAAATGCTTGGCTCAATGCTGGTCCTGCTCCACAAGGACAGGGGCGCATAAATTGATAGCATTAAAATGTATTGTTGGAGCTGCTGAAGATTGTACAACTATCTTTGCATTGTATAGATTCAACCTCTTTAGTATTATATAAATGCATAGCCCATATTGTGTGAGTACTATGTACTAGAAAGCTATCATTCACTGGAAACCTACGTCTTTTCTTGACTTGAATGTGCCCTGGCGGTTTAGAGTATGTCATGCTCACTCAAATGTCTCGCTGATGGTGGCGCATGTGTCGGATCATTTAGTTCCCTTCAAAATGGTTGAGTTGAATGGTGCTGATCCATGCGTCATGTCCGTGAACGGGCGCTGTCGGTTGTGACTGGTCATCTCTTAGTTGCCATGGCTTATTTGAATGAATTATTTTGAATTGTATTTTTGTTGTTTGTGTGTTTTTGCTGTGGACACTTTTAACGTGCACATCTTGCTACATTGTTCTCACATAATATACCATCTCAACATGAATGATGTAACCAAGATTTTGTAACAATATTCTGATTTAAAAGATTGTCCATGGAGTTTCTTGCCCGTTCTTCTCCATAGAGATCTACGCTAGGGAATGGGCAACTACAGTACTTTCACAGTTTTTATGTCTTGTGACTGGGACTGTAGCTACATTTAATTTTCATCTTTGTTTCGACAATTCAAAAGTGCCTGTAACTGGCTTACTTGAAATAAATGCTTTGATTTTGATTTTGATTTTGATTAAAAAAAATCAGCCAAGTGCGTTTAGTTTAGTTTTCAGATTTTTTCCTTTACATCTAGTGTAAGACTTTGCTTCTTGCCAAATTTCATGATTCTAGTTCAATGTAAAGTACCCTACAGGTTTTGACCCTTGTGAAATCGCAAAATATGCGACATAAACTTTCTTATCTTTTGATCGCGTTGACATAAAAGTTTGATGTTTTCACTGGTCCAAGGTGCAGCAAACTTGAGTATTTGATAATAATTTGGAGGTACGCGTTCCTGGAGAAAAGGGTTTTGTCAGACGGAGAGACAGACAGACAACAAAGTGATCCTATAAGGTTTCCGTTTTCGCCGACTAAGGTACGGAACCCTAAAAATGCGGATAAAGCTTAGGGACCATGAAAAAAGATAATACCTATTGGGTCTGGTATTGGGTCTATTGCCATAGTAATTTTAATTATAACGTTAATTTATTTTACTGAGGTAGCACACAAACCAGACAAATTACAAACTTATCTATCTTTTACCAGTAAATGAAATCCTAATTTATAATGATTGCGTTTTTATTAAGGCATTCATTTAGGTAATGCGCTTTTTATGAACACTGAAAATTTACGTTAAGTAGGGCGCGTCATCGCTTTCCATCAGGAGAGTTGCGGCTAAACGCAAGCCTATTTAGTATTAAAAAAAAAACTTTAATGTAGCTACAGTGTACTAAATATGTAGCTGGGGGATACATAACATTTACCCGCGGAAAAGATAGTCAACGTACGTTAGCCATCTCAGAAAATATTCAGGCTTTGGTAGTAGAACTGTAGGGTTGCATTTTAAGAGAGCCTCGTTCGACGGTAGTTAACAAAGTAAGTCCGGTGCAACCAAGGCCTTGCTAGCAAACCTTTTCACAGGCTTATCTTTTTGGCAAAGACGTGACCTATTGGATATCGGATGCAATACTATCGGTGTTTTTTTTTACCTTATAGCGGAATTAACTCTACAGCTAGGATACGGCTTCCTGTCTAAGATTCTTAGGGTTCCTTAGCAACTATGAGCTATTATTATTTAATTATTATCGTGTAACTCTACCCAACATAATACGTCTTTAATTTTGTAAGTTTCGTCTGTAGCTAGGTTAAGAATTTTGATTAAAATTATTTCCTCTGATGTCTAGAGTACATAAGTAATATAACTTTGCGCGTTGATGAAACATGAAAGCAGTTTTCATTACGCCAGATTCGAAGAATTTCTTGTGAAGCGATTTCATAAGTTACTTAATATTGTGTTATTTAAATTTGAAAGGTAATCTTTTACCTTTTAGTGACTATTTCACGAATAAAACTAAACGCGCTGTCAGCGTCATCATCTTTGTGAAATATTGACACAGGTTTAGATGTTGCTTTTCGCATAGGCATTTTAATATACATAAGATAGACAGGACAAAATGATCATCATATGCAATAATCAACTGACTGGAGCGTCAGAAAAAGTAAAACGTATAGCACTTGGCAATTATGTCATTTAGCCAGAATTATGCGCTCGCTGAGACATGGGTTCACAGTTTTTCTATGAATTTTCTAAACATCATCATCACCATATCAGCCCGGAATCACCCACTGCAGGGTATACGCCTCTCCTTTCTTCTGCCACACATCCCGGTTCTGTGTATCTCCTGCGATTTTGCGATATCGTCAACCCAACAAGCTTTAGGACGACCCTGGTTTCTTTAGCCTAACTTTGGCCACCACTCGGCCAAAGCCTTGCTCCATTAGCCATCTCCGCGTCTAGCCAGATGTCCTGCACAAGTCCACTTGAGCCCGGTCCTCGACGTCGTAGACTTTTTGTTTTTGATTTCGGTGTTACGGTTATGTTTTTGATTTCGGTGGACAGTCTCCTTTGTTAGCATCCATATATATTTCGGCACCGTAGGTTATTGGTTTCTTAGCATAGCTCTCTAAAGTACATACCTTAAATATCTTTGGAGGACCGCATTCAGTTTCATTGGTGAAACTCGTCCAAAGGCGCGTAGTGGCACATTTTCTTCACAGGCCTTTGTTTTTTGTGAGCAACAAAGCACATTGTGTAGGCACTCACATCAATATAGTTTTAAACCCCTCTAATGTTTACTTACGCAGCAACTTTTCTACGTCCATCTGTTGTACTATTTCCACCACACTGGCCAAAAAACAGCCGCATTTTGCTAGCTTACTTCAAAAAGTTTGGAAACTATTTCACACAAAAAGCCACAGAACTCTCACATTATGTGAAAAGTTTTCGAACCAAAAAGTTGAATGTATAATAGTGCTTACACGTCGGCTACTAGAATGCTGGCTGATTATACGTAAAATGCTTTCGTAGTTAGGAAATTGAGTTTTAATTTAAACAATTTGTCAGTTCATCCTTATGCTCGCTCGTTAAAAATTACATATCTTTAATTTCAATTGTATTTCTTTGTGGATAAGGCACACACTTTTCTATCATAATCTGAAGGATTGGAGAGGAAATAAAAAGCTTAGTATGTTAGAAAAATCGTTTGCTTGACAAGGTAAAACTCATGCAATGAATGTTGCTGAATACTGATAAAGAAATATATCGTGTAGGGCTTTATTATACTATTGACAGGTATGAGTCAACGATTGCCGCTGCCGGGGTAAATAAGAATCAATTGACTCTGTTTTTCTTTATTTTCTATAGCCATTAAGTAACATTGAAAGGAAAAAATCAAGTGAAAACATTTTATACGTTAAATGTGTGGCTTCATTGGCTTGGATATAAAAGAACTTTGTACAGGGCACGTGGAAAATAAAAAAGCAGCATTGCTACCTCTTTGTAGACCTGATTCTTGGAACGTTTTGAAGGGTATTTTCTCACACATCTGTCCAAATAATATGCTACATTTATTATACATGACGTGTATGTATGACGCGGTAGCCCCAGAAGGATATGACGTGACGAGTTGGAGTCTTATCAATAGGAATGGCCGGAAACGTGGAAACAGGTAATGCACTTACTCTGCAGTTATACATATCAAAATCATAATAAAAATAAGTTACTATGTTTATACCGATGACCTGGTGAAAGTTGCAGGGATCCGCTGGATGTGAGTCGCACGGGACCGGTCAATGTAGCGACACTTGGGGGAGGCCCATGTCCAGCAGTGGACCTCTTTCGGCTGAAATGATGATGATGATGTTTATACTTCAGTACAACTGAAGTATGTGTAATGTAAGTTATTAACATGTAAGGACATATAAAATATAAATATCGCTGGACATAACACTCAGCGCCATCTAGTGCCACACTAAGCAACGAGGCTTGTGTCGTGGACACCAGATAGTTGTTATACCTACTACATAGATACCTACTTTTTGTTTGTAAATACATACTTAATATACATATAAACATCCATAACTCGGAAACAAATGTCCATGCTCATCACACAAACATTTGCTCCTACCGGGATTCGAACCCGGGACCCTAAGAACGTAAGGCAGCCTCACTACCGCTGCGCTATTCGGGTTGTCAAAGATCCTTAGTTAGTGGTCTTATTGAAACTACGACTTTTTAATAGTTGGCCTTCAAACGAGCGTGGCCTTACATGGTCCACCCACCTTATCATTTATGATGGCAAAACGCTTTTGACAGCCGTTAACCACAGAGGTACGGAGGTTAAAAAGTAAAATATGACATAAGGTCACTATGATCCTTTACCAAATAGCTAAGTGGGAATAGCTTATTACAAAAAAAAACTAACTAAGAAACATCGCGTTCAGAGGCAACGGAATAAAAAATGAAGATATCTCCACATTATGATATCCATTAAAGTCAATGTCTTGTGTTAACATGAACATTAAAGAATGTTAAGGTGCCGTTTTCTTTTATATACTAAAAAAACTAGATATTATCGAGTTTTTCGATCACAATAAACGCCTCTCCATAGAACAATCATCGAATTAATTGGCCAGTTTAGTGGCCTGTCTGTGGTACGGTCTGAGACCTGGATTCATTCCTGGGTTGGGCAAAGTGTCATTGGGTTTCTCCATCAGGATTTTTTTAGTAACAGCCACGAAGTCTAGATGTGTGTCCGGTTGATAGAAATCGGCTCGCCCCCTATTTCATGGGACTTAAAAATAACCAACAAAATGTGGGTGTACGCTAGGCTTGCAGCCATTTTTTTTTTGCTCTGCTCTGGGCAGAGCAGGAGGGAGTGTCAGATTTTTACTGACTAAAACCCATCCATGTTCCTTCATCGCCCTTTGTGTTCCGGGGCCAAGGTATCTCTTTCGAACAGTCCCGCAGCCCCGGAACAGTCCCGCAGCCCCGGAGGCTTTGCCGCCTAACGTTGAAAATTGAGTGAACTTTCACGCTGTTATTCACTGCGAATTCGTTGCGCGCCCGCTCCGCTTTGAATCCGCTCGCAATCAGTTAGTGTGATAAAAGGTACACCTCTGTCTAACCCTTCGGAGATGACAAGGCGTGATGTTATGGTATCCAGGTGTGCTCGCGACATTCATTAGAAAAGTCGAAGTTACAAGTTTTTTTTTTAATTCATAACTTGTGTTCCTGAAAACTTAAACGCCTGACGGAGAAATTTACCGGTGAGGTAGACCGCGGCGAAGGTGGTGTGACGATCTGATCTTATTTGCGGGCCGAACATGGCCAGATATCGCAGAAAGGGGAGGCCTTTGCTCAGCAGTGGGACAGTCAAACAGGCTAAAAAAAAACTTGTAATCAGAATAATATAACGCTCCACTACGACCACCTACGAGAAAACGTGGGCCATAATCCTCCACGCAAACCCACTGCGGGTTTTAGATATTCAAAATAACGAATACGAGGATTATTAAAAGGAAAGTAATGGCTATAAATTATTCTATCAGATCGATTTTGAGGCTGGCATTAAAATTATCTTTTTTTTATAACCAAACAACACGTTTTCAAGTACAAGCAATAAAAGTTTATTTTTTTTCTTCTGTACCAAAATACAATGAGATAAATCTCGCCTTGAACTTTCATATTTAGTAATATCGTTATGAAAAAACTTTTGCTTAGCTACGAGACTGTTAGATAGGGATTCCATTTATTTTATAAACTCGTTTCCGATTTAATATACATATCTCATCGCTTTTGCAAAAAGGTTTTTTTTAATAGGGATTCATTACCTAAATATATCACTTATGTATTCTTTGTCCCAGTATTGAGGAGTTTGTGGCTAAAAAGTCTTCCGTGGATGGGTGACCGCCCATTACTCGGAAAGCACGTTGAGCCGTTGTCACCGGCTGTCATTTGTAGATCTTTGACAGCCGTCACAGATAGTCACTGGGCTGAAAGTCTGACAACTGTCTTAACGAACTTAAGGAATAAACAGCATACTGCATCATATTGGAAAAGCAAACATTTGCCCAATATGATGCAGGATAATTATGCTGCTTGCTTCGTTACATGATTCAAGATCCGTTTCTAGAAAAAAACTTGGAGCTCATTGAAAACCGATTAGCCGACCGAAACCTATCCAGAGGGCTTAGATAAATAACAATTACTTTAAAAACGATTAAAATTAAGATTAAGAACTTTTCTGTAGCTTATTTCAAACCAGTAGGTACATCTTTAACTTATCTACTATCAATATCGTTGATTAAAATAACGTGATTTTGATTGGGCCCTCAGAATGCTCACGATTTTCTATACACTCATTTATTGCAAACGACCATCTATTTCTCTACAAAGCTTACCATTTAAAATAAAAGCCTTTTATCTTAATCAAAGCCAACTAAACAAAAATGTGCAACAACAATATCTGTTGTGTTTCCGTTTCCGCAATGACTGATGTGAACGGCGCACGTCCGGTCATGAAAATAAACAATCCATCAAGTGCACACCCTTGCTTGATAATTACGAGTAGCAGAACAAATGAGCAGGGACCTATGAGAGAATTATGTTACTTATGTGTGTTCATAAAGTTTTGTTAGTAGTGTAGTTACAGGGCCTGCCTGATTTGAGGAAAATTTTGATTGAATGGATGGATTGTTGTGTGAGAAATAATATGAAAGACACAGGAGTTAATGATGCCTTGACGTCTGACAGGGGAGAGTGGAAGAATAAAACATACTGCGCCGACGATGATATAAAGCTCTTTACAGTAGTTGATGGAAAACACTGATATTGGATATTTTACAAGACCCGCGTAAAATGACTCGCAATCGGCGTGCGTATTAGACCAGATGTACATTTGAACGAGGACGACACAAAAGAAGTATTGTAGGTAAGGATCGTAGCAGGTCGCGTTACATGGTTTCTACCTACCCCATGGGAAAAAGGTTTATGTATGTATGTACGAGACCCGCAAAGAGCTAAGTAATTTTACTTCCTTCTGATGTCTCTATTACTTGCAAGTTAACAATATCATATCAACACAAACCTTCCTTTTGCCAACCTACATCAGACCCACACGTACCTACCTATTAAATGTGTGTACATATAGTAAGATTATTGTACAGAATAGACAGGATTATTCCCGCGGAGTGTACCCATACATAAAAACCCCCTGAACCGCCCGATCATTACCACGTTACTCACATTTCACACAAGCTGTCACGAGACTTCTATTCCGAAGGCTTAACGATCGCGCTCGGTTATGAGCGAACCCGTTTAAACGCCATTTTATTTAAGGCACCCTGCCAATGAGCGGATGCCGAATAACTATGGACATTCGAAAACTAGCGCATTGAACCAATTAGAGGGGTTTGCACTGGACTGGTTGCGAAAAGTGGGCTTGGGATTAAGTGTTTGGAATTGAATTAGGTGTAGTCTTCTTCTTTGTATCGCTAACACGATTTTGGCACTTACGGGATATATTCCGTGATTGGTGTTTATTTTGAGCTCCCGATATTTCGAAGCTGTTGTAAGCGCCATGATCGCGAAAATACCAATCACGGAAGATATATCCGTAAGTGACAATATAAGTCTAGTTATAAACCGTGAAAGCTTATGAACAGTATTTTAAATTTTGTTTGCCCAAAACTTTGCATCACCGCGTTGTCCGTGGCAGCACAGGGGTCACTTCGACTAGGTGTAGTGTTGTGTCTACTGTAAAAAGGATGTTCATCATTCTCCTGCCGTTATCCCAACTCATTTGGGGTTGGCGCAGCATGTCTTCTTCTTTCATACTTCTCTATGAGTCGTCATCTCATCTAAAACCTCCATCCATCGTTTCTTTGACGCATCCACATTCATACTCAGAACTAAGGATGTTGTGACATCTTATTGTTGTTAGTTTTTAAGTGCAATGTGCTGCTCATCGTCCAATCAGCTTACAGTGTTCCATTCGTCAATAATACCATCACAGCCTGGAGTTATGTGCAACTAGAATTCTTCTTCTTAGTCGTTCACTCTTGACAGAGTGCACGCAGTCATGAGGTAACCACAACAGCGGTCACTGCCTTCACGATCTTTAACCACCAGTCTCTATTGGCTGCATGGCGAGCATATTCTGCCAGAGGGATCTTGACGACACATTTGATGGAGTCTGTCCATCGGGTTATTGATCGACCACGTGGTCTCGTGTCTTCGACACTACCCTGAACGATGCGAACTCTCCATTGAATCGTGGTTGCGGGTAACGATCCAAACGTGTCCAAAGAATCTCAAGCGACGACAGCTACAAGAATAAGTAAACATTAATTTCACACGTAAAGCCATAACTCATGAAGTTGTCGAAATTAAACATTATACCTGTCTAATTGAAATTTATTACTAAAACTACAATGTATCATTAGACTAGATACTCTAACATCGCACTAAATCTCAAAATCTAATAAGCTACAAAATACCAATTAGAAACTATCACTAATTTAATAATAAATTACCTAGTACGTAAATTATGTAGCAAGTGGAGATAGTTTTAATTTGATTAGTCGGTAGTAAGTAAATAGACATAATTCACGGCATATGGAACGCGTACAAGATACTTCCAAATTAGATACATAGCATACTAGTTATTTTCAAGGACAGTAATTAATAAATCTTCTTCTCAATGTTCTGACTGCGTCCTTGGTCGATTGGTGAGCATGAGGTCCTGGGTTTGATTCCCGGATCGGGCCAAGTGTTACATGAATATCTCAGTAGCAGCCACGGAGTCTGGATTTCAGCCCGGTTGATGGCAATAGACTCAAACTCTAATTCATTTATTGTTTGTTCGGGCTCTATTACATGGCACTTATACATAACCAGCGAAATGTAGGTGTATTATTAGGTACACCTCTGCCTAGCCCTTCGGGGATTACAGGCGTGATATTTATGTTATGTATTTCTAATTAAAAATATTTTATTTCAAACAATACATTATTAACAACACGTCAAAAATACTTGAAAATATAAATTCAACAAGCTTGCCGAATCAAACTTTTTATTCGATGTCAATAAACAAATGACCCTCAAATTATCCGTGCGTAATTAGAAGCACTCTGCCCATGTTATCTACCTACCAACGTATATCCTTATGGAGAGGCGGCGAGTCGAGAACTCGAGCGGTCGAGATACTTATCGATTTTATACGAGTATTTTGGACGAGCCTAAATCGGGAACCGAACAGAGATAGGTCAAACGGAGTGGACAGATATTGTTTGGACAAGTTTTTGTTTTAGCTTATAACTGGATAACCTCATTATTTATTTATAGATAGGTCATCAAAATTATGTGGGTCTTTAGTTTTTATGTACGAAAGTGGCGCCGGTGACTGACAAGTTGTGTGGTAATCGGTTGTCGTGGTATGGGCATGTGATGCGGAGGGATGAGGAAAATGTCGTGAGGGAAGTTATAAGTTGGAATGTGGATGGGTATAAGAGTAGAGGGACACCGAAGAAACGATGGACTGTGTGAAGAATGATAAAGAAAGAAAGGACTTGGCGACTGCTGAGATGACGAGTAATATGGAAGAAGAAGACATGCTGCACCGACCCCAAATGAATTGGGACAAGCTCAAGAGAATGATGATATAGTATGGTGGGTCTTTATTATTTGGTTTTCTCTAAGTGTTTTGTCTAGATTTTGTGGTAACTTTATCTGTTTATGCGTTGCCTACACTTTGTTTGGCTGACTTGAAGCTGAAAATACTTCGAATAAAATACTTATAAACACACACAGATACCTCAAAAAAAGATCCTCAATGCTCAGGCCGAAGATTTGTTGAGCTAACCTTATATTTTATGTAAATATATACTATATACTGAATAACAATCAATGTTTAACAAATTAAGGGGGAGATTACAACAAATCCCAATCGTATCCATAAATTGTGGCCAACCTTTGCATCACATGCCATACAGGCAAAACAGTTTAAATTGAACAAAAATACGCTCGACGCAAACGCGACGAGGAAAAACATCCTGAAACCCATATGTTAATAATAAATTCCATAACTCTGGGACGCGCCGACAGATTGCACCACCTGTCACTGTACGAAATAGTGCTGTATTATATATACATGTGAGTACATATTTGTGTGTATATGCATTTATTAAGGACCATTTCATTACATCATTGTAGATGGGGTCTCTGACAGCCGGGTTTTGGGCTAAGGGCTTGCCACCTCTCTTACGTGGTTAATGGTGGCTTAGAAATTGTATTTGATGCTGTTATTAATTCTCTTTAAAACAAGTGAGTTGTGTTTATTTAATGCTTCATGCACACAAATGTTTAAGTTTATAGTGTTGGATACTAAAAGTATAAAATGAAGTGCATTCTACATTCAAATAATATTCTCAGTAAGTTAGGATTCTGGTTTGTGATGCCTTGAATTACTGATTAAATTTCTTGGATATCTACACTCTACACTATATTTTGTATCAGTCGTTTCAATTATTCGTGATTGAACCTGGGCTTAAAAAATATATAGTAGGTATTCATACAGATTCATGTATCAAAAAGTTTAGGTAAACCTCTCAGAAATGAATAAGGTACCCGAGTGAGTATGTAAATGTCAGTTAGTACATAGAACGAATACATACACAAAGGCTGTGCCATAAATCAAAATGAAATTGCATTACACGCAAGGTTATATGTAATATTCCAACATGTTCTAAGATTACTCTTAGCTTTCACAATATTCTGGCTCCTAATACAAGGATTCCTCTCTCCTTACATTTAAATTTTATCTCAAAAATATGCTTTACCGAGAATAGAGTTACATATTTCGCTTTCAAGATTTTCGTAATTGAAAACCTAGTGGGATTCCAATGGATTTATTCAAAAGCATGTAAGTGGTCTGACATTTAAATCTAAGTTATTTTAGATTGTGATAATGTTGTTTACATTTTCTACGTCTGTGAATCTTAACAGGTTAAGGCGCCTCCCCGAGCAAATGACCTTGAACGAGCAGTTTTTTGGAGCCTACTCCTCTTTATCCAAAAGAAATACCAACTAATAAAAAATACATTAAATTATTAAATATTCTTGACTCCAAAATTGTCGTTTCATTTTTTTTTAAAGTAGCTTAATGTTTAATAAATCCCCTCACAACGAAACCACAGAAATGAGAAATAATGATTTGTAAAATGCTACTCCTCGTAAAGTAACCATTATTTTGATTTGCTACTTATACTAATGGATAGACAATTTAATAACGAACAAATTTGAATTTCTAAAGAATAAAAACCACTCATTTCGTACTATTCGGCCTGCAGTGACTGACGTAACAATCACTTTGGAGTGCAAGCTGATTAGAACTTTATTCTAACAGTATTTCAAACGAAGTTTGAACCACCACAAATAGAGTTGTTAATTTTGCTCGGGTTACCGCCTTAAGAGGAAGCAAGACGACGAAAAAAAATGGTTTTTTTTGTCAACTTTTATCTTGGTACCTATACGTTTTTTGTTTAGTAAGCAATTGAAATACCAAGTGATTTGAAAAGAGTAACGATGGAGTTTCTTGCTAGTTAATCTCCATGGAAACGACCAACCCGAACCGTGCACCTGCTTTGACGTTTTATAAATGCCCGTCTAGGCCTATGTGAAATAAAATATTTTGTAAATAAATCCCCTCACAACGAAACCACAGAAATGAGAAATAATGATTTGTAAAATGCTACTCCTCGTAAAGTAACCATTATTTTGATTTGCTACTTATACTAATGGATAGACAATTTAATAACGAACAAATTTGAATTTCTAAAGAATAAAAACCACTCATTTCGTACTATTCGGCCTGCAGTGACTGACGTAACAATCACTTTGGAGTGCAAGCTGATTAGAACTTTATTCTAACAGTATTTCAAACGAAGTTTGAACCACCACAAATAGAGTTGTTAATTTTGCTCGGGTTACCGCCTTAAGAGGAAGCAAGACGACGAAAAAAAATGGTTTTTTTTGTCAACTTTTATCTTGGTACCTATACGTTTTTTGTTTAGTAAGCAATTGAAATACCAAGTGATTTGAAAAGAGTAACGATGGAGTTTCTTGCTAGTTAATCTCCATGGAAACGACCAACCCGAACCGTGCACCTGCTTTGACGTTTTATAAATGCCCGTCTAGGCCTATGTGAAATAAAATATTTTGATTTTACACACAAATTTTTTGGAAGCTATATATTTTTTTTTATTAACTAAGCTGGAAGCAGACCTAGATAAAGCAGTTTCAAAACTTTCAAACAGTTTCTTTGTGTATTGAAATCAAGTTCTAAAGAGCCTGGTGCCAGTTAAGATGAGAATAGCGGTCATTGACCCACCTACATTTATTAAACTTCTTAACTATGAAAACCAAAAATAAGCCTGTTCAAGTCTGAAATCGTCATCTATCATGATATTCAACATTTTTTGTAATGAAAAACGATACAAGGTTTATTTGTTTTGGTTCGTACGAAGAGATATTAGGGAAAGGGCAATGACCGCTATTCTCATCTTAACTGGCACCAACTATAGTCAGACTTAAGACAGTCATAAATAAGTCTACGACACTTCCCACACCACGGTCAATTCATCATTTTTATAGAGGAAAGTAGAGATTTGTCTTGTGTCAAAATAGTTTTTCAGTAAAGATTTGACAACAGGCAACTGGACTGGGTTGCCTCGTTGGTCTTGTGGTCGCAAAGCGTCTGATGAGCACGAGGTCCTGGGTTCGATTCCCAGGTCGGGCAAAGTGTTATTGGGATTTTTCCATCAGAAATTTTTCAGTAGTAGCCACGGAGTCTGGATTTGTGCCCGGTTGATGGCAATAGGCTTAAACATAACTGGCTAAATGTGGGTGTACGATTAAGTACACCTCTGCTTAACCCTTCAGGGATTACAAGCGTGATGTTATGTTATGATCTGACTACTGACGACGCCACTGTTTGTTTGTATGTTTGCGTCCTGACACAATTTCATGCAGCGATAATCTGACTGAAGCCGGCCTTGCCTTCGTTCTACACACTGCCTTATATGGATTCGACATATTGGAATCCCATTAATTCTTTTCTATGTAGACGTAGGTCAAGAAGTCTTCATTATGTTTATTTATCCCAGACGAAATATCCGCTGCGGGCTATTGGATTTGGCCCTTAGACCCAGATCTGTTGTTGAAATGTTATTTGTTATTAAGAACATGGTTTGTAACTTGGTAGTAGACGTATGTAACATATTATTATATTTGCCGGCGGAGATTTTCATTTTCATGTTCGTCGGACGTAGTTGAAATTCCACAATATCACTAAGTTGTTGTTCAGTACACTGGTCTTTATTGATAATCTAACTTTGGTTACAAAATAGGTAATAAGGGGTGCTCACAATAGGGCACGCCACGATAGTGGGGATAAGTCCCCTCTTTGAGGAGTGGCTTGAGAGACGCCACAGCGTCCTCACCTTCCGCCTGACGCAGGTCCTCACCGCGGACACGGTGTTTTCGGGAGGTCCCTGCACCGAATCGGGCGGGATGAAACGCCCGGGTGTTTGTTTCCACTGCGAGGATCGACCGGAGGTCACGGTGGAGCACTCGGTGGAGGTGTGCCCCGCGTGGGCGGAGCACCGCCGTGTCCTCGATGTGGCGATTGGCGGCGGCGACCTCTCGCGTCCGGCCCTGGTGCAAGCCATGGTCCGGAGCGAGACGGAATGGGACGCCGTCACCTCCTTCTGCGAAGCAGTAATGCTAGAGAAGGAGGTGGCGGAACGTGAGAGGGAGAGAACCTCATGACGACATCATGACGACATGACGACAGGCCGTGTCGACGGCGCGTTTGTGTTCCACGCGCGCCTCAAAGAGAGTCAGCAAAAAGGAAGGGGCCCGCAAGGACCGATGCCTGCCGGGGTTGCGGGACTGTTCGAAAGAGATACCGTGGCCCCGGAACACAAAGGGCGATGAAGAAACATGGATGGGTCAGTAAAAGTCTGACACTCCCTCCTGCTCCGCCCAGAGCGGGAGAAGTCATTTGATGATTTCCCATCCGAAAAAATATAAAAAAAATAAAAAATGGTTGCCCACAATATTAAACGATTTAAAATCAAATTAAATATCCACATGAAATGTTGTGAGTAGTGTCCGCCATAGAATGAATCGTTGGCACGTCCGCCCCCTCCAACTCGACGAACTGCCATCTATCGGTCGTCGTTCGTAATTGCGTCACAATCAAACACACTGATCAAGCAATAATAAATATCCCCCCTATTTTTCATCTTCAAAAACTACACTCTGCGACATATACAAGTATACAAGCCTACACAACGCTTATTACCAGATTTACTTAGGGACCTAGACAAATGACAATTGCTTTCAAAACGTCTCGTATTTCTACAACAACTGTCATGTTTTTCGGTAGCTTACGTCAATTCATTTTTGCCTTTTTTTCAAGATTTCACTGTATGTCCTTGACATAAACGTTCATTAAGACCTGCCTTTAGGCTAGTAGGCTACTATTACCAATTTGCTGACATTCACTGTTGATCGGTCAACCCCTGGTAGGTAGTTAGACCAGTGCAGATAATTTTTGAAAACGAAAAAAATCATAGTAGCTTGAAACCCATTGCAAAAGAAAGAGAATATCACAAAAATGAAAGGAAAAATAATTTAGCGACCTGAAGTCGGGAAGTGAGAGGGGGGGGGGGGGGTTAAGGGTAAAAAATGGTTTATCTCGGTTTCCGGCAAAACTACAAGTCCTTTGGAAAAAAGTTGAACAGCAAAGTTGTAGGTAATAAAAAGATCTTTTGTATTTGCACTTTTTTCACATAACTAAGTTACTATAAATAACCAAGTTGTTGGTTTTTTATTTTGATCTTTTACAAAACCATTTTTTTTTCACGAAATTTTGTGGAAATTTGCCTTTTTATGTCCCGAAGACGCTGTAATTTTTTTGATACAAAATGTTTTGTTTTCCACCTTATTTTGACTTAACACGAAAAAGCACCCTAATTTTCAATCTAATATTCTTACGTCAAAATGTCTGCTTTTTTTAAAAAGGCTTTTTGTTCGTTGTAATCTCTACTTTCTGATGGTGTCAAAAAAAAACGGTCAAGTGCGATTTGAACTCTGGTGGAGAGGGTTCTGTCTGTCCGTCCGTCTGTCACAGCCAATTTTCTCCGAATGTAATGGACCAAATCAAGTGAAAATTGATAGGATGGTGTAATCCTATGACCAAATACAGATCTGCAAAGTAAATAAATATTTTTTTTAAATAAGGGGGACAAATTAAGAAATTAAAAATATATAGTAAATTAATAATTATAAAATAAGGTGAAAAAAATAAATATTTTGTATCAAAAAAACATTACAGTGTATTTGGGACTTCTATAGGTAAGTTTCCACAAAACTTCGAAAAAAAAAATGGTTTTGTAAAAGATAAAAATTAAAAACCAAAAACTTGGTTATTTGAATTTTTCACATACATTTTGAGGTTATGTGAAAAAAAAAACCAAAAGTTGTAGATCTTTTTATTACCTACAATTTTGCCGTTTAACTTTTTTCCATAGGACAAATTGTAGTTTTGCCGGAAATCGAGATAAACCATTTTTACCCTTAAACCTCAGATCGCCCGTAAATTATTTTTCCTTTCATATTTGTTATATTATCTTTCTTTTGCAATGGGTTTCATCCTACTATGAATTAACATTTTCAGAGGTATCTGCACCGGTCTAAGTGTCGAGCTATTCAATTTAGACAGTAATCAAATCGCAGGGCAATTGACGTGTGATTTTGGGTCATTCATGCACAGCGCCCTGAGGCTTGATTAAGCTTTTGAGCACCATGATATCAAAACAATTAATAGACTATTTGTCAGTGACTTCACCGGCGGCGTTAAAATTGGTAATTATCTCATCTAGGATATACGGTAGCCTAAGTCCCATATGAGGCACGATTGACCAAACAATATATACAGACTCTGATATTTATAATGTAGAACTAGAAACTAACAGCAGCAAAAACACCAATCTGTAATGCGCAAGCAAACGGCAGAAAAATAACATAAGTAAAATATGTAATCTTTATGTACAGTAAAACCTCGTCTCGCAGAATAATTAAAAACCTCGTGGTGGGAAATTTCCCAGTGGCGCAGAGGGCATGGGAAAAACAATGGTTGCACTTTGCAATTAGCTGTAACCCCTACTTCCCCCATGCTAGGCTGTGAGTCTTTAGTATGGCGTGGCGTGGCGTATCGTTCACGTCCTCATGCGATACTGCAAGACGCGCGTGTGTTATTTGTTTCGTTCACGTTAAGGTGCGGCCAAGTTCAGCGGACCGGACTGCGGACTGGCTTCGCGGACATCGACAGACTTCCTGGGTCCCTGGTTTGTCCGCACTTTAAGCATCGACACGTCGGTGACTCTTGGCGTGCACCAACAGCCAGTCCACGGGAAATAAAATAAAATATAGTGTATAGTGTGTGCTTTGGACGGCGCCACCTATTGTGTCCGAAAATACCTACATCCTATCTTTCAAGCTGGAACCAACCATGCTCATTTACAAATTTCATTGAATTCGCTTGGGTGATGGTTTCGGAGTATATTCTAATACGTGTGACCCGTGATTTTATATAAGTAATTTCGATAAGGGCATGTTTATGCATGCCAAGATTCCTTTCAAGCAGCTAAGAAGCTGGTTAAAGGAACACACTCGAATACAAGCGGAGAAATGGTGGACCTCGGCACCAGGATGTAGGCAATCCAAGGAAGCCATGCCATCTCCGGACACAAAGCTGACCAAGCGCCTTCTGCGCCTGGACAGAGATAGCCTACGACTGGTGGCGGGGACCATCACTGGACACTGTTCACTGAATAAACACTTCCATACCCTAGGAATCACTGACAGTCCCCTATGCAGAGCATGCATGGAGGCGGAGGAAACGGAGGCGCATGTGCTCCTTGAGTGCACCGGCGTTATCAAGTTTCGCGAGGAGACCCTGGGAACACCTAGATCCCTTGCGGATGCCCTGAGAAGACCGGGAAGTTTGATCTGCTTCTGGAGGGAGGTGGGCTGGTTGGAGTAAACGGCCACCATGGCTCACGCACAATGGTCCATTTTAAGGATTAAGTGCGGAAACCAAAACCCCATGATAGATGATAGAAGCATGCCAAGGCCCGTCGGTCGCAGCGGCGGCGACCTCTCGAGCGGCGGCGACCTGTCGCGTCCGGCCCTGGTGCAAGCCATGGTCCGGAGCGAGACGGAATGG
Organism: Xestia sexstrigata; assembly: GCA_941918905.2. Lineage (NCBI taxonomy): Eukaryota > Metazoa > Arthropoda > Insecta > Lepidoptera > Noctuidae > Xestia > Xestia sexstrigata. The sequence goes on from OW799216.2 coordinate 9,720,866, forward strand.
GACGCCGTCACCTCCTTCTGCGAAGCAGTAATGCTAGAGAAGGAGGTGGCGGAACGTGAGAGGGAGAGAACCTCACAGCGTCCCGGCCGCCGCCGGAGACGCCCCGGGCGTCGGGGGCCACCACGTGGCCTCCGGCCACCGTAGGCGCGAGCCTGTGGACGGCGGGCTAGCTCGCCGTCCGTCCGTCTCATGACGACAGGCCGTGTCGACGGCGCGTTCGTGTTCCACGTGCGCCTCAAAGAGAGTCAGCAATAGGAAGTGGTCCGCAAGGACCGATGCCTGCCGGGGTTGCGGGACTGTTCGAAAGAGATACCGTGGCCCCGGAACACAAAGGGCGATGAAGGAACATGGATGGGTTTTAGTCAGTAAAAGTCTGACACTCCCTCCTGCTCCGCCCAGAGCGGGAGAAGTCACCCCGTGGCCAGCCTGTTAAAAGTTTCTATAATTTATTTTCATCGCAGTACGCGTGTAGTTTGTGGCCAAGCCGAGCCGATTTATTATGTATGGTGATAATTACCGCTAAGATTAGGTTGGAACTGTTCTCGGAACAATTATTTTGTAGTTATGTAAATGACTAAAGTTTCTTGTCAAGTCTATTTTGTATAAAGTTGTAATTGGTTGGTAGGTATTGTATACCTACGTAAGTGGGTAGGTACTGTCAGCTACAATAAACGCCTGTTCGGCGGATTGGTAATCATCACAGATCACGGATTACCTACCTCGTCTATTTACCGAAATAGGCATATCCTGCAAAACATTTATGTGTCAATATTACAATATTGCAAGATTACATTTCGAACAGTTTGTGGTTTATTTATTGGTCAGGAAGCAAGCGACGACGGCGCGGACACTGATTGGATCAGAACTAAATTCGATTCTCAGGCCGAGCAATAACTATAATTGGATTTACGTACCTGTTGAGAAAATTCGCAGTTATTTTGAACGTTCGGGCATTGGGGATGGGCGTGCTTTCTTGCTCTTAATTTTATAGGAACTAAATCTGTTATCAGTAACTGTTTGTAGCTGACCATGAGGAGCTGTTAGTTTAATTATAATAGCCACACAGATCGACCTTCAAGGTTAAGCAGCGCTTGCCAAGGTCGGTCCATGGATGGGTGACCATCCACTACAAACCGAGTTTCCTTAGATCTTTGACAGTCGTTACAGGTTATAGTCAGTGGCCCGAAAGTTTGACAACCAGTCTTACCAAGGGGTAGGTACCGTACCTATTACCAAATACTAACTCAGCAGTTGTAGAGGTCAGATAGGCATTCCCTCCTTGTAAAATACTGGTGTTCAGTTTCATCCGGAAGCCGACCTCAACATAGTTGGGAAAAGACTCAACAGATGATTATACAACAACAACAACAACAACAGCCCATAACGTCCACTGCTGGACATAAGCCTCTCCCATGATGGGAGGAATTTGCCGTAATCTCCACGCTTGGCAGGCGGATTGGAGATCGCAGTGATGAATGAAAGACTAACAGAAAACGCTGCTGCCCATTCTCTGGTCTACGGAGGCGCAAGGTGTTCTGCCTCAGACATTAGCCGCCTTGTACGACACCCGTGAGTGTAATGGGTTGGTTCTATTCTACTCTGCCAGATACCACACGGCTAATGATTGATGATGATTATAATTGTCACTGTAGTTGACCTGTCGTCAACAAAAAAAGAGACAATACTCCACAGCTGGACTCAAACTGATAGTGTTGCGAAGTTGCGATACCTACTTGTATAACCGCATTAGAGGGAATCATCTGCCTAGTTGTTGTTCAGCTATGTTGGGGTCGGCTTCTAGTCTACCCGGAATGACTACTTATCCAACCTATTTTCCCTGAACAAAGATTGTTTGTCAGACTTAGGGTTTCAGACATTGGGTCTATCTCATCTACTTATAGAATCGTTTATTTTTATCATTGAAAACACTTTTAAGCCGCAACTCGCCTGATGTGAAGCGATGATGTGGCCTAGGGTGGAGCACGCTTGCCTAGAAAAAATCGATTCATTCGAACTTTGAAAAGATCCAGATTATAATGATCAGGGAACAGAGAAGCCGGCAGTGTTCACGGTTGTCGGCTCGCACAATAAATTTGGAAGTATGCTTGCTCATTGCTTGATTTGTGGTATCTAGGTGGATAAAGGAAGCATGCAATGTGTACTCAGTATATTAGTAGATACTGGCGCTTAATAAATAGGTAGGTAGGTACCTACTTAACAGGAAGGTCTAATACATTATATCTCAAGCAGGAAAATTGATTATATTAATGCTAAATTTTCCTTATTTTGAACCGGGACCAATTGGATGATAAAAAAGTTGATTATGGTCCCGTTTTGAATTTAACAAATGTAATTCAAGCAATGAAGTAGGTACTTTATTGCCTTGAACAAGGAAAATAATTATTATACCTACCACTATAATCAGTCATGTCAGCCATCCATGCATAGACGAAGTCGAGGGCAAAACGTAGGTATTAAAAACAGTGTCGCCTTTATGAAACCTATCAGGATAACATATTATAGCAATAAGTACGTCCTACAAGTATATTAAACATAAGTACGTTCTGCTTACAAACGGCCTTTGTAGCACCGATTTGTAAATAAGGAAACTCTAATTGGTAGTCGGATAGGCATGTGCCCATTATTGAAGTTAATAAACTCGTTTCTAATCCGGAAACTACACTTGTTCGGAACCTTTGAAGAGTTGGCAAGATTTCCTATTACCCACAGCCTTCCCGGCTTCAACTTTGTGTAGTTCGAGGAATCCAACAGTTTTATTTACTTGCCCCAACTATACTGGCCGACAATCGGACATAGTTTACAAAGGAACCGCAATACGAAATGTAGGTATTTTACACTTTTAATAGAAAAAAGTGCGTTTTTTTTTTTTGGTGGTGTGGTTTTAATTGTGGTGAGAAAATTAGTTTTATTTTGTTTACATGTAGGTAATCATCATCTGCCTATAGTCTGCCCCTGATAAGTAGGAATTAATTAGTAACTAAAAAAATTAGATAAAGAAAGTCCGTGGTCTCCTTTGTATCACGACCGGCCGACGGTCGACCGACCCTCCTTCAACTGCGCCACGGTAAGTGGCATAAGATACTACTAGGACTTGGGGCACCCCGACGTTAGGTTCGTTAGGTTCCTTTAAACCCTGCAGACAGAAATAGGAACCCCGCTTAGCGGGGTTCCGTCGACTTCGCCTTTTAGGCGAATATAAAGTGTTTTGAGGTTAAGTTACAAAAATTGGTTTTCTCAAGAACGGTGGGTTGGCTTTACATGGGAGTGGTGTCAGGGCAGAGGGGGCACCTCCCCCGTCCGTCCTTCTGCCTAAGAATACTAAAGCCAACCCTACTACGCCTTTTAAGCGGCTATAAAGTGTTTTGAGATTAGGTAGTTTTTCTCAGGAATGGTGCATTACCTTTTCATGGGAGTGGTACCAGGGGGCAAGGGGGATCCTCCCCTACCTCCCCCTCACCCCCATCCCCCCCTCCGCATGCCGCACGATACTAAATTTTTACCCTAATCGATCAGTCAACCTGGCGTTTGTCCAGAACATTAAAGTAAATAATACACACACCACCGGTATTGAGGAAACAACCGAAGTTCTATTAAATAGTCAGATACCTTATGATTCGCCGGTAAATGACAATGACTACCATCAACAGATCAGAGCGTGGGCTGCTGTGCCACCTGAATCACCAGCGTCAGACCTTCCATCCATTGACGAATTCATTAATGTTGTCAGGAAACTGCCTCTTAACAAATCATCAGGTGAAGATAAAATATCTAATCGGATGATAATAGATGCGTGTAAAACAGCGGGCGACGCCATATCTGTTTTCAACCGATGTATTGCGGACGGCGTTTTCCCTCGAGTATGGCGACGTGGCTTTATATGAATAATTCCAAAAAGTGGTGATAAGCCACCGGACGACCCTAAGTCGTACAGGCCCATAACCCTACTGCCATCTTTGGGAAAACTAATGGAGCGCCTTATCGTTCCACGTTTGCTGCCATACGGGCCAAGGTTTCTTAACAACCAATTCGGTTTCACCGTGGGAAAATCTACCGTACACGCGGCATTCTGTTAGAAAAATTGTTAATAACTCGGAACACAAGTACGTGGTTAGAATCTTTTTAACTATTTCCGGGGCCTTTGATAACGCATGGTGGCCGATGCTACTACTTAAACTGAATAATCGTGGCTGCTATAAAAACATATTATAATCTTGTTTATTCATACTTTTTAAATGGTTCCGCAAAACTCAAACTCTGACATTATTCTATGTCAAAGCCCCTTACCATGGGATGTCCTCAGGGGTCGGTAATCGCTCCGTATGTATGGAATTTAGGTTTTGATGATTTTCTCGCGATTCCCCTTCCTCCCGGCTGTTCATTAACCGGTTACGCGGACGACGGCCTGCTGCTCATTCAGTCGAGTACTCGGGCTGGTCTCGAGAATTTAGCTGACACTTGCCTACGATTATTATCTCAGTGGGGCGATCAAAACCGTCTGACCTTTGCACCGCAAAAAACTTATCAATATAATTTTAAAAGGTCATCTTAAATCGTGGCCTAGTATTAAATTGAATAACGTTCCCGTGAAAAGAAAGCAATCCGTGTGCTACCTTGGTTTGGTCTTAGAGTGAAATTTTTCATTCATAGATCATATAAAAACTGTCGGTGAAAAAGCTAAAAAGAACTTTTATGCCTTAACGAGAATATCCAAATCTACGTGGGTTCTGTCATTTATAACTTTAAAGACCATTTATGGAGCTACTTACTTGGGTGTATGTGCTACGGGGCACCTGTTTGGGCCGAAAGGGCCACCATAGGAGCGGTACGACGTAAATTGCTTCAAAGCCAGCGTTTGGCCTTGATATTCTTATGCAAAGCGTATAGGACGGTTAGTACTGAAGCCTTACCGGTACTTGCAGGTGTAAGTACTTCCAGTGGATCTTGAAGTGCAGCAACGGGCTGCAATGTACTATAACGCACGTGAGACCACGGACGCAGACTTTTTAACCCTACGTGACCGTGATAAGATTGCTAGATTATTCAAACCACAGACCGACGTCTGGGAGGAACTTTTGTCTGAATGAATGGCAATGTATTAGGTGTGATAATTCCATCAAGGGCCGACACCTCCACCAGTTCTTTTCATCCGTTCGTGAACGGCTGGCCAGGACATGGTTGGAGGTTGATCACTGTGTTGCCCAATTTCTCACCGGTCATGGTAACTTTAAGAGTAAATTATTTTCTTTCAAGCTTGTTGACTCGCCTTTTTGTCAATGTTCCACATCTGACTGCGAATATGAACAATCAGCACATCACATTTTATGGGAGTGCAATCTTTGGCAGAATGAACGCAATATTATGTTAGATAGTGTACAGGTTACGTCCGGAGTTATTTACTATACGGACCTTGTGGAAACTAGAACACATTTCCGTGCGTAGGACCCATTTATGTTAATATTTATCCGTGGTGCCAGGCAACTGGACCTATCCCAGTTGTAGACGTCTCTTTGTGCCTATTGGCCTTGTTTCGTTCTGTCTCCTGCTGATATGGAGGGAAGTGAAAATTACGATTTTTTCCTACTCCTCCACTATACTTTTCTGATTAATTTCGTTGCGGGATCCAAGACAGTTAAATTCATTCTCTGGGACTTCGTTGAGCTTCATTGTCTCGGCGCTTTTCTGGTGGTCGCCAATGTTGATTCTGGCTTTCAGGAGTTACAGTGGTTTGGGAACAGTGTGGGGGGCTTGTCCCAAAAAAAAAATAGTGACATAAACTTGTCCCGAAACGACCTTTATCGTGATCCTTGACTTTTTCTAGTTATAAAAAATGATTCATAATGTGTTGTCGGGGTATCTACGCAGAGAAATTAAGAAAAGAGCAATGGCCTTTAATTCCTACTTATCTGGCGCAGACTATAACCTTTTTCCAACTTTTTTGGGGTCGGCTTGTTTTGTTTGTTTATGTTCGTTTAAAATTCTTTAGAAATATCGGTTCATCGCCATCCACTGCCCAACTTCACCCACGGCTGGGTATAGGCCCCTCTTTGCTTGTGCAAAGCTCCTCGTTCCTGTGGAACTATGTTTATCCACTCGTCCAGGATTACCCACGATGGCAACAATGTCGATGTCGTCTGCCCATCTCGCCGACATCTCGAAATATGGGTTACTCTATTTTAATCACAATATTAGCAAAAGTATTTAACGACCGGAAAATAGACTGACTTGGCAGATGTAAAACTGAAACGAAAGGTGTGATGAAAAACCAATAAGTAGGTAACTCTAGAGCTACTCACTTGCCACTTGTAGGTTTGGCTGCTGAGAGAATGCATTTCTGACGTCTGTCAGTTGGTACATAAATTTAGCGCGAAATTATAACATTTATTGTTACTCAATTTAATGATATCGTTATTTATAATATGGCAAAAAAGCGATAGTTATATGTTTATCGTAAATTCATCGCCACTTCAAAGTTACATCGTCCTTTCACTCACGACCTGTCAGGAACGCATTTTCTCAGCGGCCAATTTGTACCTAAATCAGTCAGTCAGTAAAAACTATATACTTAGACCTATTGAAGCCTGCACTAAAAAAATTGATTAAGATAAAAAGAAGAAGGCTGGTCCAAGGTGGCGCAGGAGAAGAGTACCTTCCTGGAAGGATGTGGGAGAGGCCTTTGCCCAGCAGTGGGACATACAAGGCTAGTGGAAAAAAAAGATAAAAAATAATTAAGTAAGTAGGTATATTTTATCAAGGGCCATAAATTCCTGTTTACAGATTAAGGTGTCCGTTGCGACCCAACTAAAACTACCGCTTTAAAATGACTTATAATAATCCACTTGCCTACCGGCTCAACATAAATAAGGGCAATATTAGTTCACAGGTGTACACAGCTACCCATCTCCATGATACCAGCCTTTTGTCACCATTTACGACCCCCATGGGTAGTGATAACCCTAGACCCCTTATAGAAACTACCCATTTTTATGACGGCACTATAGATAGGGGGTGAAACAAACAAGATTATTATTGGTCATTAAACATTATAGATATTATGCGGTTAATGGCAACCTGATTCAGATTACGGGTCCTTGTCGGTTTATTGTCTTGTTGAGTGCCCTTTTCGATACTTACCTACCTACCTACTAATTACTTTTATGACAGTAATGTCCGTTTTTAGCAAAAGAGTGCTGTCGAATTTTCATCTTTCAGTATTGAGTCGAGCGTTTAAAATACATCGTGCTTTGCACGCACCCACGCAACTTCGTCTGCGTCACATTAAGAGAGAAAAAGCTCACAAAAGGAATACATTTTCCCGGTTTTTGCAACATTTACAACATATAACCTTCCTCAATAAATGGACTATCTAACACAAAAAGATTTTTTCAATTCCAACCAGTACCTATACCTAGTTCCTGAAATTAGCGCGTTCAACCAAACAAACTCTTTAGCTTTATAATATTACTTTAGCTTTTTATTAGTATTATAGATTAATATTTCGGGAGATGCTTAGCAATAGTGTCGGCGGGCGCTAAGTTTTGTATTTAAAATTGTAACCCTCTGGCGCATGACTTGGGTTTGATTAGTCCAGTTACTGAATAAAAAACCTTGCTGTAAGCCTTCTTGGTCAGTAGTTGCAAGTCAGTTGGCTGTTAAGTGCGATGTGGTCCTGAAATATATTTTGAAAGGACAGCGATATAAGGACGAGATATGAGGAATTTAAATTTTATATAAAAAACTTATTTTTCTCCTAACTCTTGTTTAAATCAGTGTCCATTCAAAATGTATATTTGGGAACCTAGATATTCTGTATTCCAATCGGAATAAAGACACACTGCCCTAAGAATAATTATGTTTGATTCACAAATTATTTTGGTATTACGTTTGTATGAACTACGCACCGGTCGACGGTCTCATATGGTATTCAGTTTATGGCAACAGGTTCACCCCTAAAGCAGGAATAACTTTCCTTACCCACGCCTTTGGGATATACTGGCGTGATGTATCCATAAGTATAGAACTACCTACGAACTCCCTGACATTGAGGTCAATTGGAAAGTTTGGCTCTGATTGGATAGAAATGAAGGCGTTAATAATTAGGTCATTCTTGACATCATATAGGTTGGTAAGTATTTTTGTAACTATAAGTGTTTAGTGTTCTATCAAATAAGTTGTTTGATAAATATTGTTCTAGGTGGGTAACAGAAAAAGGTGGTAAAAGGTAAAAAAATCAGTGGTTTTCTTAGGATGACGAACCGAGACTTCGTGTATGGAAAAATAATTGCTAACCAATCGGAACAGTGACGAGTCGGGCATAACTCAAAAAGGCATCAACAAAAACAGGATGTCATTTGTCAATATTTCATAGCATTTATGACCAGCTCTTGAGAAATGCAATGTAACACACGAAATTCAAAATTTTAATCTTTGACAAGTTCTAAACTTAAGTTAGGTCCTCAATAATTTAGAAATCGGTGATAATGAGACAGCTCATAACTTGTCTACTTACTTACATTGATTTTCGAGCCAGGGTTCATATTTAGGGTTCCGTAGTCCTGACAAGGAACCCTTATAGTTTCGTCATGTCCGTTTGAAGGGGTGTGTAGGTATATTATCAATTACCCGACAAAGTGGTAAAATAAAATTTTGGTAAATATTTTTTGAGGGTAGTTGTGAAGTGGCGATTAATTTTTTTTCGTCGTCTACCACATCGTGTGGGGTATCGTTGAATAAGTCTTTTAAAATGACTTATGGGTTTGCTAGTACTATTTTTCGATTTAATGCTCCATTTACGAAATATTAAGCTTTAAAGTGCAAATTTTTCTTCCAGTAGGATGTGGAGCGGGCGTGTCCCCCTCTAAAAGCTAAACTGCGAGCTTGAAAAAAATGGAAAAATTCATGATGATGGTGCATTTCATGAACTTTAAAGGAAAATTATAGCGGTTAAGATAACTTTATTAGTTTAGCATGGGGTGTTGGATAATTTTGTACTAAAATATAAAATCCTTAAAATAAATCGTTCTATATTGTGATAACGGACTACTACGGAACTCATACTGCGCGTGGCCCGCGCGTTTTATTATTTCTAACCGTTTTCAAAAAAAGAATGTCTGTTTTCGGCAAGTAACTTTTTTTTCATTCAACCTCAATTTACAACGTTACACGAACTTGGAGCAGCGCAGCGGATAGATTAATACCTACGAGCTGCAACTTAAAAGAAATCTTGTAGTAGGTAGGTGGGTATTAATCAAGATCTTACTCCGTCTTGAAGAAGCGAAGTCGACAAACTAGTTAAAGAATGAAGTTTATCTTTATACTTATTTATTTTTTCTAACCAAGTGCATTCGTTCTCTAGAAAGAAAAAAAACTACCAAGTTGAATAACCGAAGGGAGGTCTGATAAAATAAACAGTACCTACTTACATAATTATAACTTAGGCTGCCCTAACGTAAATCTACCAACGATTTAGGAACAAATTGATATTGCAGCTTCATGCAAGTAGGTAATGTTGCAGCTCAATACCATCTCATCTTGCGGTCACAGCTGATACCTAAGTAAGTATTAGAAGGAATTCTAAAACCCAAAGAGACATAAATAATGTCTCTATGTAACCATGCCAACCGATGGCTTCGCTTTGCGTTTTGTCAATGGAAATTCACAGAAATCATACCTACCTAACCACCTAGAACTTATTAAGTACCTACTTAGAACTTTATGCGTATCTAAACACACAAATGGTGTTCTGGTGTTCTGGATCTAAACTGATGCTACACGAAGGTAAGTACATTTAACTAACAAGATTTGTATGCTGCAAATCTGCAATTACCTACCTACTAAGATACTACTTATACTTTGGTAGGTAATAAGAACACAAACATAATTTCACGCCTGAAATTCCCGAAGGTTGGGCATAGGTGTGTCTAATTAGTAGATATATAATAGATACCACACACATTTCACCAGTTACCTATGTTTAAATTCCATGGAGTTAATAGGGATGCGACTTGCGAGTCTATTGCCATCGACCGGACTTAGCAAAAATTTTCAGTTGATGTCCTAAGCCCATGCGGGGGTCATCAAATGAATTCATGATATCCATGACGCCCCCTCGTGGCTCTGCCGTTGATTGTACCTGCGTAGGTTCCTGGGTAGGTACCTAATCATAAACTTGTAAATAATCTGTACCTACGCGTATCACTGAGGCGTAGAATTGGCAAGGATTCGTTAGGAAATTGGCTCAATTGTGCGCGTGCTCTGTGACGTACCGTATATATGCCTCTGGAACGTATTACGAGTAGGAGTCGACGGTAGCAGATTAATTAGTGAGGCTGCTTTGTAAAAACGAGTTTCAGCCTGCATGCCACCTGCTGTTACCACACGGAGGCTCAGGGTTGGCAAGGTATGAAGTTCCTAACTAGGAATCACAGTAAGTGAAAATATTCATAAGAGCTGGCGCCCTGATGAGTAGGTAGGTATTCGTTTCCCAACTATCTCATCTCATCTCTCTATCTTATCTATGTCGTAGACCCTAAGACCCTAGTCTCGACATAGATAACGACATAATCGTTAACTTTCGATCGCTTTTAATAACAATTAAAAAAATTGGTTGCAATAACGATGCTTGCAGGAAACGAAAGTCTCTACATCCAAGATGCGTTTTCGTTGATCGCAACCGAATTTATTCGTTAGTAGGTACCTACCTAATTATTAGCAATCAAAAGTTACCTAGCGATTATGTCGTTATCTCTGTCGAGACTGCCGGCTCTGGTAGGTAGGCGGGTAGATAGGTACCTACATAGGTACTAATGGGATAGCTATACAAGGTGTAAACAGACCCTTCACGAAGATGTCAACCAAGCATTCTGTACTTACATCAAATTATCTATGTACCCTTACACCAAAATTAGGTACCTACTGAAACGACTTTTTATTGGGTTTCACCCCCAAAAAAAAACCTAGTAAGTACCTAAGTATTTCTTTTTAACTTGTGAAAAAGTTAGAAGGTTGGAACTTGGACCTCCGATATCTCCGTAACTGGAAGATTCCCAGGTAGGTAGGTACCTACCTAAGGTCTAGAACAAAAAAAATATCCAATGACGGGGACAAGTGCCGTTCGGCTTCGTTAAGGATGTAGGTATTAACACCCTACAGACTCGAGACTATAGATCAGTAATAGTACCTGGTCTATGTCATTACATATGTTGTTGGTGAATACCTTGAAACATCATACTTACTTAAAAGCAAACAGGTTAGACCCCCCTACCTATCAATCATAATTGAGATCTTTTGGAAAAATAGGTATTTCCATTACCTACCTACTTTACTAAATACGAAACCAGTTGCTATTTCTACTTTGTTCCATGTGCAGTGAAAACTTCCTGTACTTAATCAAATAAATGAGGAAATGAGGAAGGTACCTATTTATTTACCTTTGGGAGAAGTTCTAATGACAACCCTTCCCTGTTCCTGCGTCGTAAAATTATCTGCTTACGAGACAGTTGCTACATTAATTAGCGAGCACTAATGAAAAGAGCAACACAGCAACACTCGTCATTCAGTGCTCTTTCACAAATAAAGGTACCTAGGACCTAGGTAGGTATTCAGTCTATAGTCTGCGCCAGATAAGTAGGAATTAAAGGTCATTGCTCTTTCCTTAATTTCTCTGCGTAGGTACCCCGACATTATGAACATACATTATGAATCGTTTTTTATTACTAGAAAAAATCAAGGATCACGATAAAGGTCGTGTCGTTTCGGGTTTATTTCATTATTTCTGGTTCCGGAATAGGGAATATATGCATGAAATACAAAACTCTTTTTATTTATTAAAAATGCCTTGTATTGGCCCATAAACATCTTGTGGTACACTTGTTTAAGTTGCTAATACATCACATAGTTTACAATTTACTGTTTTATGTAGCATGGCGTCGTCCTCGATAACGCCGGTAGTGACGTCAAAGTCTATGTGTCAAAAAAACACTTTTATTTGAAAAGTGCTTAGTTTCACTAAGATTTTATTGTAATATTTTTATTGCAATGTTTACTTGACTGGAGCACATACAATTAGTAAAATTATTCTATTAAGGGCAATAATTTGATGTAAACAAGGCAGATTGTGGTAAATGACGTCACATCATGGCCGCGACAGCCACTGACGTTGGAACTGTCGTAGAAAATTGCAACAGTATAATATTATTTTTAAGCGACAAGCAGTACTTAGTTGAACTCAACTTTTAATACTTTTCGTGGGTTGATAGTACTGTATTTTATTGTTTGAAGTGAATAAAAAATTACGTGTATATTCCTTAGTATGTATTTGAATAAATGTATGCGGGATAATGACCTTTAATTCCTACTTATCTGGCGCAGACTATAGTGTACCTACCTCGCAGACTACAGATTTCTCATCAGTACCTAGGTACTGATTAGAATTCTGTGAATGGATCTTGGTAAGTAGGTAGATAAAGAAGATATTTCTTGAAAATATATTCAGCATGCAGTATTATTAAGGACGTTTTTGTGGGTAGTTTTGAATTTTGCGAATAATGAGAAATTAGGTACAAATCATCGGATAAGCGTGTAGTCATCTGCATCTGCCTAGCCTTTTCCCAACTGTGTTGGGGTCGGCTTCCAGTCTTACCGGATGCAGCTGATCCGAATTATTTTACATGGAGCGACTGCCTGATCTCCACAACCCAGTTAGTACTGGGTAATACGATACCCCTTGGTAAGACTGGTTTTCAGACTTTTTGGGGCACTGACTACTTAACGACTGTCAAAGATTTACAAATGACAGCCGGGCCCAACGGCTTATCGTGCTTTCCGAGGCACGGAGGAAACTCGGTATGTAATGGGTGGTCACCCATTAACAGACCAACCTAGGCAAGCACGGCTTAACCTAAAGATCGACCCGAGCGGCAGTTATTATTTAGCTACGAGCTCCTCATCGGATAAGCGTGTAGTGACAAACAAAAATGTTTGTTGGCTGTTGCCAAAAGAATCATCATCATAACATCACGCCTGTAATCAAGAAGGGTTAGACAGAGGTGTGGACGTAATAGCTTAGTACACCTACATTTCGCCAGTTATGTTTAGTCCCATATAATTAAGGAGTCTATGGCCTTCAACCGGGCACAAATCCAGACTCCGCAGCTGCTACTGAGAAAATCATAATGGAAAAACCATTGAGCTATTACTACTACGTATAGAGAAGACACCGCGAACAAAATCTGTGCTCCGTTTGAATGCTGTCAGCTGGCTGCAATTCACTCAGTCGCTTGGTCGCCACAGCATTATATATACGGGGTTAGCCGCCCCGCACTGCGCACAGATTTTGTTCGCGCTGTCTTCTCTGTATCGTAGTAGTAATAGCTCAATGGGAAAAACCCAATTATACTGCCCGGCCTGGGAATCGAGACCATGGCCTCATGCTCGGCAGTCGCTGCTTACGACCACTAGACCAACGATGCAAAATAAAATCAACTTAGGTAGGTACTTAGATTTTTTGTGTTGATCCGTTCAGAAACATTGAAAGATTTTTTTTACCCAGTAATGTAAAATACACCGCAAGCACCAAGAAGGGCCATTTATTCGTACATTTTTGAATAGCGCCATCTGTAATGATGGCTACGAACTACTTGCGTATAGCAATATGTACTTGGGAATGAGAATGACTAATCTTGTTGTTTCAAGATAAATAAATGGATTATCATAAATATTACGAAATAAATTACACACTTTCTTGTCAAACGAAAAGAAAAAAAAAAAAAAAAAAAAAAACTAATAGAATGCTTCTAATGTGCCCTTGTTTATGGTAAGAAAAGTGTTGAATTTATTGAGATGAAAGGGGTTATCAAATAAATAAAATGAACATTATATCAAGACTCTATATTTGGTAAAAAGCTGGAATGCAATATTAAATGCCTCTTAATAAAAAACCCAGCTATTAGATTTAACATGAATTGAATATTATTTTAATATAATCATAAACATAATGTTGGAATTCAATGTTTTTAATACAAATATCATGCTCCAATATTTCATGTAGCTACATTTAGTTACACTTATAAAATAGGCATACTTAGTAAGTCTCTTTCAAGTAAAATAAATCTTAACACTATAAAATTCATAATTGCTTAAAAATAGTCTACATTATTATTGACTGAATACTGGCAATGAATTACAATAAATATTTATGTCATGGTGCCGAACACTGGGTTGTGTCTGCAAATGCTGGGGCCATACTCCATGTATGCCTGTTTTGTGTGACACACTTGGTAGAATTCAGGGGTTGAGCCCAACATACTGCCTCCAAACCAAACGGCATATCGCTGCATGTTATGTGAAATGACTTGCACATCTACAGGTTTAGGAGTGATACGGCCTTCTGACAGAGTTGTAGAATGCTTCAATCTGGCATCAACTGTCCTCTTTATGTCACGCTGCAGTCTCCTACCAAAGTCACGGAACATTGTTGATCCACCAGACAACACAATGTTCCCATATAAACCTCTCCTCACATCAATCGGGCATGACTGGATGACTTCATCTACCATCTCATTCAGAGGCACAGTGAAATCAGCATTGGAGAACTCAGGGTGGAAGAATATCTCAGGTCCCAAAAATCTCTCATAACCGACATCTACAGCAAATGGGTTTTTAGTAATTGCATTAACACCCGTGTAGTTCTTCATCCATTTACCAGGGTCTGCATCATATTTAGCAAACTCCTTCGCAATGTCAGGACAAATGTAACTGTATCTCTCCTTGATAGCCTTTGCAGTCTCCAAACTTTGTTCTGGTGGGATACCTACTTCACGTTCACGAAGTAGAGATTGAATAAATGAGGTAATATTTCTGCCAGCAATTGGTATATGTTTGATACATGATCCAATGACATATCCTTCAGCTACAGGCACAATGTGGGTGACACCATCACCACTGTCGACGACAATGCCTGTGAAAGTACGTTCAGCAGACGTGCGAGACTTCCACGATGCCGCCAGCGCTAACACGGCTTGCACAGCAATATACAATCCAGGCACATTGAACGACTCAAACATAATCTCAGCTAAGTACTCCCTGTTCTCGGGCGTGTTTAGAGGAGGCTCAGTGAGCAAGAAATGATGATCTTCCGGCTCCGCCCTCAAGTATTTGAAGATGCACTGTTCAATGTAACGTTCCATTAGATCCCAATCTTCGACGAGGCCATGGCGTACTGGATACTTCACTGAATACCCGGTGGCGTCGAACGCTTCATCGCCGATGAAGAAATCTAGGTCTTCCACGGCCTTAGTCATACGGCGAGTGCTTTGATCGCCGACTTTCGCAGTTTCTTTTATCGCTATGGCTGACGGAATGATAAACTGCGGTTCCTTGTTGCCAGCAAAGCCCAGCTTTGTATAACCCGTACCGACATCGATGACACACGCTGGTAAATGATCACCCATGATTCTATATTTACTAAAAAATACTGTTCTAATCAGAAATTACAATAAATTATAAGGAAAACTTCAGAGGGTGCGGTACTATCGCTGTGGATTTCACGAATTTTGACGTGTTATAAACGTCAAATCAGCGGAAGATGATTAATTTACGTTCCATTTCATCTAAGAACGAAAAACTTTTGAAATTAAGAATTATTATTCGCCACCAACATACATAAATGAATATAAATATTATAAATAAAATAATAATATAATTGTGAATAAATTAATTGTCTATCAAAAGTTTTTCTTCGTAAAAGAATGGAAACTTGTTACAAAAATTGGAACGTGCTCACTGGACTCCGTTCCAGATGTTCGTGTTTCGCACTCAAATATGCCTATTTTTATAGTATCTACTTCCCAGGGGAGGTAATTGGAATTATAAGCGATACTAATTAAATAAGTAATTTCAGTAGGCATGCAGTTCACGAAACAAATTACCTAACCAACATTACACTGTTTCCCTTCCCTTCCCAGGCGGCTGACCAATCAACTCTGATGACGGATTAGGGTAACCATTCATTTATTTACTGTTTTGGAAAATGCTTCGAGCAACAAAGATAATGCCTCGGGCTTGCTGATGCACATAGGTTTTGCATGTACCTACGCCAGTTGAATAGAGGCTCGAAAACCTTTATCATTAAAAATAAAAACCGACAAAGTGCGTGTCGGACTCGCACACGAAAGGGTTTCATTTCATACCACCATACGTCAAAACTTGAAATAAACTTTTCTTATAAGGGGACACAGACAGGCAGTAGACCCTTTTTGGGTAGGAAACCCTAAAAGCCGGGCAGGGGATTTTTCCATCAGCCAGCGCATACTGATAATATTAGCGGCCTATTAGATATCGTGACATGCCGGCAGCTACAGAGACATACCATTGCCCGCCACACAGCAGGGACGGCAAGGCTTTTGCCATGGCATGCCAGTGTGCACCCTCGCTTGCATGCTGTTGCAACGCGCCGTTACCACCCATCGCATCCTCTAGCGCGCTCTTCAATGCCGCGAAGGGAAATCCCCTTTGATGCCTTTTTTGATTTCTCAGTATTGGGATCTGGATCTTGTTCCCACTAGCTTCGTATGAATTTACGTTAGATATAAAGATAAAATGCTCTGCCTTGCCGTCCACGGTGTGAGCTGGCCTTAAAATCATTTCAGTCGCAGCACTAGGTATCATGCGATT
The DNA here is from genome assembly GCA_941918905.2 of Xestia sexstrigata. NCBI lineage: Eukaryota > Metazoa > Arthropoda > Insecta > Lepidoptera > Noctuidae > Xestia > Xestia sexstrigata. The sequence goes on from OW799216.2 coordinate 9,737,555, forward strand.
GTCCAACGCTTCAACTTTAGTTTGCTAGGGATTAAGGGCTTGTAAATAATGAAACAACAATATATAATAAAGCAGCTGATATTTATTGTGACCTGATCCTAATGCTATATTTACACAATTCACATTACAGGAATATAATCGCAACATGTTTAATTTTTGAAGACAATTCGATGCTTCCACGTTAGGGGGAGCGCACTACGTACTTGTTCTGGTCGGCACTATCGCTTCGGCAGGCCTTCAACGGACTATCAGCTAGCCACAATGCGGCGGGCCGTGTGACTTATTTTATATGAAAGCGTATATTTCCGGCGCACTGACTCGGGGTCAGCCGTTAACCGCTCTGGTTGAATATTGCAGCTTGCGGCCTGCCGCAGCTCCTCAACGCACTGTACGACGTGTGACGGAAACTGACTCATGGATTTCGATACAGAAAAGTTCATTTTTGAAGTTAAAGAACGTCTTGCCAAATTACACAAAAAAAAATGGTAAAAGGACCATTGCGGCTAGCGGGTAGTGCGCTGTAGGACTTACAACAAAATTATTTTACCTTTTGACAGCTGCAGCTCAACAGCAACCTTTATGACCACTGTCATTTTGACAGTGACGCAGTCATAGGACTCACTATGCTTTCTTAAAGCTTGTGCCGATTATAACTCCATTCAGCATCAACCATCGTTGAATCATGGTTCTTTCGGCTCAGTAGAGCGGCCTTTTTACCCGACTGCCAAGGGTTATGTTTTTTTCTGAACGTATTAAATATAATTATATTCTAATACCACCCGACTGTGCCAAATCATGCCGATCCTAACATATGCGTATACACAAGATTTTTTGTCGAATTAGTTTTCGGTTTTATTTCCTAAAATTACCCCAACCAATTTATTGTTCAACCCTATTTTTCTGCAAGGTTCCTTTCTGTGTTTATTCAAATGTTATGGAATCACAAGTGGAATGATTTTGAGATGTTATTATACTTTTTAAATTACACATTATTTACATCAAATAGAAATTAAGTTAGCAAAACTCGAAGTATATTGCGTTACATGTTTTTATTCAGCCATTGAATCTAGCAGCACAACAAATACATTGCCGCACTACATTAACATTACATATTGCGTTTTACAAAGTGTTAGTAACTAGTCTTTTCACAATTATTTTACCTCGTGACACCGGCAACCTTACAGTAACAAGAATAAAGATCGCCGTAATTTTGACAGTTCAGCGCGGCAGAAACCAAACAGCAATCTTATTCCAACGACAATAAGGCCACTCCGACTTTGAAATTGACACAGGAGAAAATAGCTGTGATTGGACTGTACACAGAAAAATAAAATTTGTATCACACCAATCAGTGGCACACAACCGTCCGCCTGTTGAGTTATTTTTCAAATTGTTGTTAGCAACCATGTACCATGCCATCAATAAATCTTAATACATACTTTAACTCGGCAAGGCGAAGGTTGTGTCCAGTTCCAGTTGATGCTCGTTTTCTATTAATTAAAAAGCAAATATTTTAGATCACACTCCACTGTTCAACAATTTAAAGCCTCAAATACTTCATTATAATTATAAGCCAATGATTCCTTAGCCACATGCATAGAACTGATAATACTAAAAACGATGGTATGCATAGCCAACAAGCCTTATTAACGAGATTTTAATATTCATGATACAAGCTCATTTTAAATGTCTGTAATATTGTTGAAAATTGTTCTGAATTTCAGTTGATGATAAAAAAATATCTCCAATTATATCTTACTCTAAAATTTCTCTTAATCCAAGTTTAAATAGTAACAAATAGAATATTGTTTGTTAAATACGTGAGTAACATACGTTTTATTATAAAATTCACATAAATTATCTTGATTCATTAGGGAATAAAAGTATAATAATATTATAATATCAGTGTTGGAGCCTATGTGACAGTTTGTAACTGCAAAAAATAATTAGAATTTGAGAACTAACAAATTGACAAATCAAGTTTACAAAAATGCACTATTCAAGTTGCATTACAATGTTGATCAATATCACAAATGTTCATGCTATTTATGTTGTTCACAAATACTGTAGAAAACAACAATTACATACAGCCAATTATCATTAAATTAAAACAAACATTGCAGTTACGAGCTATCACAATAAAAACCATTCAGATGACAATTTTTAATATTTCTATGAGCACATTTATAATACTCAGAATACTGGACAATGTATTAAAAGATGTTTCTTAACTTCATATTCATAAATTTGAAAGAAAAAATGTTGTTAACATCATTTTCATAGACCACCTCACTCAATGTTACACTATCAGTATCATTATCAGACTTAATCATAAACAAAATGACAACGTTGTCTTACGATACAATATATTTGCCTAAGATCGTCCACTCATGTTGTAACAACATTTAGATTTCTCACCACATCGTGTAGTCGGAGTCGTCCATGTCAAAGATGGTGAAGAAGCCGAGGATGGTGAGGTATACTATGACGTTTCCGGCCAGGGTTAAGTAACAAGCGCCCCACGCAATCTGAAAATTATATAAAACATATTTTAGAAGAAAAACTAATCATCCTAACCTATGGTGCTTAAACTTGGTCGCTGACCGAGTCTAAAGTCCCAACTCATAATCATAATCATTTTATTTGCAATAAGTATAACATTATGGTCTTAAAGTCAGTTGAAGTTCCTAATACATAGTCAGATATAGATGACATGCAACAATTTACAACAAAACATTTATTACTAAGAATAGATTAATCATTAACATTATTTATAAATTCATTAACAGAATAAAATCGTTTCGTAACTCGAGGTTTGGCAAAGGGCGATGGTGCATATCATTCGCTAGTATTGCGCATATGTTCCAAACTGGAATCGCTGATGTGGGTAATAAGAGTGCTAGGTTGAAGTGTGGTTGGGCGGTCCATGTCTGTAAAATTCATCAGGACCGATGAGCCAGACTCGTCACACAGTCAGTGGGTGCCAGAAGACGGGCGTTGTTGACAAGAGAGACCTAGAAAACACTGGCGTGACGACATAGACGCATTTATGAGAGATTGGCCGAAGAAAACTACACAGAGAATAGAGCGAAAAATATGGAGACCTTTGCCCAGCAGTGGGGCATTATGGGTTAAAAAAAATATGTGTCTCTAAATATCAAGGCTGATTATTTGCATGCGTGTTTAATAAATAAATAAATATCGCTGGACATTAACACACAGCGCCATCTAGTGCCACACTAAGCAACGAGGCTTGTGTCGTGGACACCAGATAGTTGATATACTAAATAGATACTTTTTGTTTGTAAATACATACTTATTATACATTTAAACATCCATGACTTGGAAACAAATGTCCATGCTCATCACACAAACATTTGCTCCAACCGGGATTCGAACGCTACGCCATTCGGGTCGCAAATTGTTTCCAGCAAGGTACTAGGTTTTGTAACGCGGTGTTATGCAGCACACCAAATGTGCATGTATTAGCTCCGATGTGTAACGAGAGCGATTGTCGTGTGTGTGTGTGTGACAAGAGCGACACCAGCGCGTGTGCTTGGCGTAGCCTAAAATCGCCTCGCTGGAAATACGCTGGCAAATCGTTAGTGTGACAAACCTTTAAGGGCCCTTTTAACCCTAAAATTAGCAACTCTATTTGTGGTGGTTCAAACTTCGTTTGAAACACTCTTAGAATAAAGTTCTAATCAGCTTGCACTACAAAGCGGTTGTTACGTCAGTCACCTGCGGCCGAATAGTACGAAATGAGTGGATTTTTGCGATTTACAAAAAATCTATTGATTGGACTAAAAAAGTAAAACACATAAGACCTGCTTTATAGTTAGTTCAGTTATTATGCAAAGTTTCATGATCTAATTTGAAGTACTTTTTGAATACCAGCGGTTTATTGTTCGATTTTGAGGTAACTATGGTTTTTTTTTCTATGCAGAAAAGTTTATGGAATCGTGTTTTCAGCATTAATCCTCAACTTTACCATATATTTATTTCAAAATTATTGCTGCAGTATTTTAGGCGTAACGAAGGATCATGCTAAGCCATCTTCAACCACAAATAATCACCTCTATTCAAAATTATTCTAGATCCTGACTCGATTAACTAGGAGGACTTTAGATAACAATAAGTAAGACAGATTCTCAAATACATACCACTGAAGCGCGAGCTAGAACGATGGGAAGCGCGAACGAGCTGACAAGGAAGCCCATGGTGATAAAGATAGCAGTTTCCATGCAAGCGGAGTTGCCGCTGGTGCTGTCAGTGTGTCGGCGCGCGATCATCGTCGGGATCGGGCTCACGATGTAGAACAGGACCACGAAAAATGGCCACCATAGTCTGGCAACAAGGAGGAATACATTATAGAAAAAATAAATAAAAACAATAATCTGTTATTTATGTAGTTTACGTACCATTAATTTTTTACTGTTAATTGCAAAGACGTCGACAGTTTTGCGGGAGGGGGGAGGGGGGGGATTTGTAAGATTACATTTACTATTTTTGCTTGTTCTTAGAGAGAACTTTGTAGAGTTATTTGAAATGTCTAGGAACTAAAAGAACCTAAGCAGAGCTATGTTACGTGTATGTTAAATTCATAACTTTAATAGTAACTACGCAAGTGCCTCAACGATGGAGGCCCATGCTTGTGCGGCTGTGGAAGCATTAGGAAATGCTGATTATGCTGTGACTGAAATGGTTGAGGACAAACAAGGTTTTTTATCAAGTTGTTTTTGAAAAAATAGTCAGATTTGACAATGAGAATAAAGTATGGAAACTTTATATCATCGTTTGATAGAGACAGTGTGAATGACATTGATTATGAAGGCTGATAAGATTTCTAGACCTCGAGTATTTTAAGAATTTCATTTTTGAGTATTAATCGCAACAGTGTAAAATATAAAAAAAATCTCATTGTTCTTTTATTTTCCTTGTTCATCTTGTGATTGGTTGTAAACCTTTAGCAGATTTTTATGCAGGTATTGACTGTTGAGGTCCATTCTTCTAGCATGAATCCACGTCTCAAAATCATTTGCTTTAAGTACTTCTCATTGATTGTCCTAGCTGTGTGTGTTGTTTGTGCCCGGTTGATGGCAAAAGGCTCAATTCTTATTACATAGGACTAACATAACTGACAAAATGTGGGTCTAGTATCAGGTTCACCTGTGCCTGGATTACAGGAGTGATGTTTTATGTTGTTTTAGCTAGAATAATTCTCTAATTTTGGTTTCAGCATATCAGTACCTATCTATTTTAACAGGGCCGCAGCCTGTACACATACTCCTGTGTGTTAAGAACATAATTACTGCCAATCTAATCTGTTTTTGATGATGAAGTAGGTACAATACTATGGCTATGTTATTAAGTCAGCTAGATGAATAAATTAGATAGTGCATTCTAGAAGTAAAAAAAAATGTATGATTTACCATTACAATAAATATAATTTCATCAACAACTATATTATGTCAGTCACATTTCAGTTGAATGTTTATGTCGCCATAATCATGAGATTATTGAAACAACAAGGTTATTTATTTAGAATGTGTTGATAAAGAACAAACATAGTAAAATCAGTAAACAAGAGAGCTACTTACTTATATTGTGGTAAGGCACAGGCGAGAATCACAAAGGTCATGCCAATGGAACCAGCAAATGCCAGCGACACCAGACTGAAAAGTAAAACATCAATTTTCATTTTTGTTGATTTATAATAGAAAACTAGCAAAAAAAATTTTTCATTTCTTAGTGAAATTTTTGTAAGAATGATGTCAAAATAAAGGGAATGTTGTTATGCATAATCTAGTTGGCCTAAAAAAGATTTTACCCCAGATTTAGATAAGCTCATTGGATTAATAACAATCTCATTTCACAAACATCTCATGTAGCTAACATGAGAATGGATTTACAATAATGTGATTATGCTTTGAGTCGCTGATCCTATCCCGATGCGAATAATACGCGCTTTGGACGTTTAGTTGCCCGTTATACAATTATAATCCAGATCTAACATCATAATATACAGATCATTAGACTAGAAATAGTCACTAACAAAAATAGTGTGACATAAGCTTAAAAGTTGGTCCCTACTACCTTTCTCCTTTGTTAGATTTTATAATCACTGCTTATGTACATTGAACTTCTGATAAAATTAGTGTCAGTAATAAAAACAGGTCAACTGCAGTACAAAAAATAACACAGCAAAATTATTAATGCACTTGTTGTTATGATCATTAGTATTCGGTAGGCTTGAATCAAAACTTACCCTGATCCATCGAGGTGTTGAAAAGTACATGAAAAAGAATAATGCTTATATTAGACAGCTGTAACAATAGAAATCAGAAAAATATTTGTAAATAACATGAGTCATTCTATCTACAATGATGACATAGTTTAAAGTTAAAGAGTTTCATCCCAAAAACAGTGCATTAACAGCCTCTATTAAGATGACATACCCTTTATTCCGGCCATTTTCCTTATTTTGTGTTCTTAGCAAGATTTATTTCAACAAAAAGGCAAAATCTCAATAATAGTCAATAACAGAAACTTCAATGAAAGCAGAAGGAAGGAAGTTCAACCAATTCGAACTCCACAGTCCACAGATAGTAAAATAGAATCATAGACACATTAGTCGATTGTCTAACAGACTATAAAAACGATAACGTATGTGTCATTTTTGTAGGTTTCCATCTATGGTTTCCATTGTTCACGACCTCAAGGGTGCGTTTAAATTAATTATCCAGTTTAAAATTTATACTGACTAAACGTCAAACACCCCGTTCAAGCACACCGCGAGGTGAAAAATTAAACTGACTAAAATTTAATCTGCCCCGTTCACGGTCGTCCGCTGGTATAAGTTTTCGCCTGACTAGGATAAATTTTAGCGACCTTTTTACCTCGCTAAATTTTAGTCTGCTGTCAGATTGACATTGACATTGAGCTGTTTGTTGCTTTATTTGCTCGATTCGCGCCCTAGAAACAAATATTTCTACTGAGTAATTTAATTCATCGTCTCCCGTGAATTTAATTTGTGGATCATGGACTGTTGAGTTGAATGAGTTGAATTGATAGTTGTTACTTGTTTGACAAGCTGGGCTGTCAATTGAATTTGATAGTTAACATTGATTTAGACCATAGTAGACCTATGACTCCGTTCAGCGAACCCTCGCTAGTTTATTTTTATCCGGAGAAAATTTCGCCGGCTTACTTAAACGTTCCCCAATACCTTGAGTTTTTTGCCTACTCGGCCTACCTCCGGTGATTGTTTAGTTATTTTTGTCATAAAAATTATAAGGTTTTATCTAACATTATTAATTATTGTTATATTAGCTGTGCGAGATAGAGTGCGTAGACATAATAGAAAAAATCATATCTAAACATACTGTTAGAAAGGAGAAATACAAAGTGGTTGCAAGAAGTATTCATATGAATTTAGATTTACTATTTATCATCTTTCTCAGGGCAATCATTAAATTAATTAAATTCCATAATTTTCTATAGAAGTTATCAAAGACCAAGGTGTAAACTGTCAAAATTTAGTAGAGTTGTCCGTTTTCTTTCATCGACTACTCTGATCAATTCACCCAATCCATCACTAGGGAGAGCGAAACTTGCGCCTCAAGTTGGTTCATGTCTAGTTATTGTTGATCAGCAAACTTTGTTTTTCGGAAAATATTGTTACATTCAGTAAAGTACCTCTTCAGACTATTAAATACATTACTAACTACCATGGATGACGATGCGGAAACTTATAAACTTTGGCGAATCCGTAAAACAGTAATGCAGGTAAGTGAGGTTATGTTGTGTGTAAACTTTAAGACTTAAAATGATAATAAGTTTTATTTACAAGTTTAGTTATCTCTTAAAATCCGTAAGAACGAAAATAGTGTTAATCTGCACAGTGCAGAATGGTTACAACCATGATAATATCTTTACTTCTCATGTTGAATGTCCAAGAAAGGATTTGTACTGAACATCTGTGAAGCTGATTATTCTTCTCTGTGTTACAGTTATGTCACGACCGTGGATACTTGGTAACGCAGGATGAATTGGACCAGACGTTGGAACAGTTCAAAGAGCAATTCGGTGATAAACCCAGGTAAAAAACATTGTCATGGCTTTTTTTTTTGTTTGGCAAGGAGGTCATCGAATTGAATGGGCCATTTATTCATACAGTGGCTAGCAAAGGAGCTAAAAAATACAAGTGTTTGCTTACCAATATGTAATTTGGTTGTCTCTGACACTGTCATATTCACTAATTTTTCCATATTTTCTCATCTAGAATCTCCATACTTCTTAATTAATTTAGCATTTTCTCAAAAATTAAAATGTTTAATCTTTTTACTAAAATACGTACTCAATAAAATTCTAGCATTCAATTTTGCCATTTGAAAAATATGATTTCAAAATCAGGTGTTTCTGACATTATTTATTTTTTAACCACAGTTTCATACATTTTTTGAGGCATAATGTAACTGAATATAGTTTTTATTTATGGCCATGCCATGAATGTGTGCAAAAAGTTTTTAATCCTCCTTACTGTTCAGCAGGTATGCTCTTAAGCCAAGTCTAGAGTTTTTAAACTTGTTTTCATCATGTACTGACATTAAAAAAAATCTGTTACAGTGAGAAGCGACCAGCCAGAAGTGATTTGATTGTACTAGTAGCTCACAATGATGACCCCACGGATCAGATGTTTGTATTTTTCCCCGATGAACCTAAAATTGGCATCAAGACTATCAAAACATATTGTACTAGGATGCAAGAAGAAAATATTCACAGGGCTATTGTTGTTGTACAAGCAGGTATATATAATATTTTATTTTATTTAAAACTACTCTTCCCTGGTAAAACCTTTTTATGTTTAATATTGTTGATGTAAGGCAATTGTTTTGTATTGGTTACTTTCTTGTCTGAGCAAGTATTTAACATACCTATATCATGTGTCATATTGTGTTACCATCATACAGTAGAATCTCACTAGTCCAGCACTATTACCAACTAGGAGCTGCCAGACTATTGGAATGTTCGGATTACTGGATTTTATAGAAAATTCATCAAATTCTTTCATCAAAATTATAAAAAACATTAACATGTATTTGTATTCATGTACTACGCGTTTTTTACAAGTGACATAATATCTTAGGATTCATTTTAAAATAATCCTTAATTAAGCTAGTGTGTTTTGCAATTTGTAGTCCTTGATGGAGGGTGCCGGATTAGTGAGATTCTACTGAATTAATTTTAAAGTTGTTACAACACTGTAAATTAATAATTTTTGTCATTTTATAAAAATCAAGTAAATTGTCCAGGTTGACAATTTTCATCTCTCTGTTTCAGGTATGACACCCTCAGCAAAGCAGTCGTTAGTAGACATGGCTCCCAAATACATACTAGAACAGTTTCTGGAGTCAGAACTGTTGATCAACATCACTGAACATGAGCTGGTGCCGGAACACATAGTACTAACACCTGATGAGAAGGCTGAGCTGTTGACTAGATAGTATCCTTTTATTAGCAATACCAAATGCAAAAATCAATTAACTAAAAATACTATTAACCAATCCCCAGTGGAAATCTGTTTATTTTTGGATACCTCCAGTACATCGAAAACAGACTGTATTTTTTTTATTCCTTTTAAAATGGGTGTAAAAATTCTCTTTATCGAAGCCGAAAGGCATTTGTTCTCTCCATGATTTCGTTCTGTACCATACCTGACAACCTTCTAGCAACTAGAAGGTACACACAACAGATAGTAATAATAATAATTTGTGGGACGCCATATGCAATAGGTAGCTTATCACTTACCCATTCATTCACTTTAACTACCTGTGTCCTCCCCTTTAGATAATTCACACACAAATTCAGTGTTTCACCCGTCACCCCTAACACCCAAGTGCTCTAGTTTGCTTATCACAATGGGAATAGACACTGTGTCAAATGCTTTGGCTAAGTCCAAGTAGATTGCCAGAGTCTTTTTCTTAGTATCTAGCTTAGAAATAATAAAATCCGTCAATTGGTGAACAGCATCTGAAGTTGATTTATTAGCGCGAAATCCAAATTGAGATGAAGATAAAAGCTGATTTGTCTCCAAGAACTTAACCAGTCTGATATTCATTAAGCATTCCAATATCTTAGAAAGTGTTGGAAGTATAGAAATAGGCCTATAATTGTTGACAATTATATTATATTATACGCAATTTGCGTCGTTACATCTAACGCAAAGCTGCGCAGAACACAATTTTACGCATCGTCTTGACTGTATTTGCGCAGACAATCACTCGCAGCTAACTTTCGAGCCGCCACAAAGTTTGAACAGCTTTAAACAATGTTTTATTTCGCCCTTTTCTTATGTTATTATATTTCCTTAACCATCCACTCAGTAAATTGAAGGAGAACATGTTGATGAGAATACAGGCTGGTGACCCCGTAGCAAGATATTTTGGACTTAAGAGAGGACAGGTCAGTTTTATCAATATGCTATTTTTATAATTAAAATTATAGGAGGAGGGGCCGTATTTTTAGTGTCAAAGCTATGGCTGTTCCCTCAATAAAAAGGCATAGCACTATAGATCTGGTAAATACGCCGAAATACTATTTATACAAATCCATGTTGACCAATTTCGGTCTAGAAAAAGCTAAGTGAACAGTAGTCTCTAAAAGTCTTGCATAACACATTATAAAATACAAGCATGTATAATAAGTACTTCTATAGTTCCTGCCAGTTAAGATCGCAATAGCGGTCATTGCCCTTTCCCTAATATCTCTTCGTACGAATTCAAACAAATGAACTATGCATCGTTTTTCATTAGAAAAAATGTTGAAGATCACGATAGATGACGACTCAAGACTTGAACAGGGGTGGGTCAATGACTGCTATTGCGATCTTAACTGGCAGCAACAGCATGCATCATGAGAATTGTATTAGTCGCTAAACTTGGTCAATTATTAAAATCATGTACAATAATCACGCATAATTATCACTTGTCATAAAGATTGTTATTCATGCACATAAAATTGTGCGTATCCATAATTTGAATATGATTCGGTTTCGCCCATGTGTGTAAGTTATATTTTTTGCATGTTAGGAATACCACAGAGTATTTAGCAAATGGAGTAGTCATGAAATTATAAAATCTCAGCATATTTTTTACTCAACAACTCTCGTAGCATTAGTAGAAAGAAAATACTCAACAAATCAAAAACTTGTCTTAATCTATACTAGGTATTATAAAGTGGTAAAGTTTGTGAGGTTGTAGGGGTAATCTCTGGATCTACTGAACCGATTTTGAAAATTATTTTACCAGTAGAAAGCCACGTTATTTGTGAGTGTCATAGGCTCTCGTTATTGGTGATAGAATGTCGCTTTGTGTAGTGCATATGGTCTATTAACCCAAATATCCACATTGCTGAAATCGTGATCACTAACGACAAAATTCCCCACGACGGCGACGCTTGACTCTCCATTTGCTGATTATTCTGTGGTGCGGTAACTGTAAATAATTTTATACTACACTTGCTTAGCAAGTGTACCAATACTACCCCACTAAAAGGCTTGAAAGCTGTTCATTAAACCTCAAAAATCTAGGCAGTTATATTGTATGAAATTTCATTACTGCCCTGAAAATCAGGGTAGTAATTCATTACTAACGCGTTTTGTTTTTTTTTTTAAGTCTTTATTACGTTGCCAATCAAACGATTTAATTTTACCATAAAAAGTTCTGGCCACTAGCACTTTTAAACCAGGTAGCATAGATTCCGATATGGCCGGCAAACTTCAAACCTCTATGCGGTAGAGCGAGGGATTTATAACACTCTCTCGCCTTAACACGCGCGTAAGTTGGAACCTGCAAAACGGGGCGTTTTTTACCTTCTCTAACGTCATTTGGCGCGAAAACTGACGCGCTAAAATAAAAAAAGACTTATTGTTGGTTTGTTGGTTGGCTTAAGTGTAGTATAAAGCAGCTTTATACTACACTTAAGCACAAAGAAGTAAAAGACAAAATAGCAAAAGAATCAATTGACATTGTTAGAAACTTTACCAAGAAAATTGTGACTACAAAATACGTCAACCAACAATTCGTTTTTTTTATTTTTGTGCGTCAAACAGTTTTCGCGCCCGAATACGTTAGAGATGTTAAATACGCCCCGATTTGCAGGTTCCAACTTACGCGCGTGTTAAAGCGAGAGAGTGTTATAAATCTCTCGCTCTACCGCATAGAGGTTTGAAGTTTCATATCGGAATGTATGCTACCTGCTTTAAAAGTGCTAGTCGCCAGTACTTTTTATGGTAAAATTAAATCGTTTGATAGGCAACGTCATCAAGTCTTTAAAAAAAAAAAAAACGCGTTAGTAATGGATTACTACCCTGATTTTCAGGGCAGTAATGAAATTCCATACAATATAACTGCCCAGATTTTTGAGAAGGTTTTATGAACAGCTTTCAAGCCTTTTAGTGGGGTATTATTGGTACACTTACTAAGCAAGTGTAGTATAAATAGCTATTACAAGCTAACGAAGATGTTACGTATACGTATCAAGACATGTTATGGGCATATTGATTTGTTATGCCGATTGTCATGCAGAAAACTGGAAATTGTCCAGTAGGTTGGCACCAGTAAAAAAAAACGACTTTATGTAATGTACTTACATAACCTTTTGTTTGTTACGCCCTGAAAAGGTATGCAAGTGATATATTGCGATTATAGCCACTTCGTAAAATATCAATTGGTTTTGTATGAAAAGTGGATTTACCTATTTTTAGCAAAAGAATATAAAAAAACTTGCTACAAACAAACAAACACTTGCTACAAACTTGCTATATTTCGGAATTTCTCTTGAGAACAATCAGCCAGTCTCAGACAAACTTATAAACTCATAAAATATCGGTTCTTTGCGGGAATCAAACACGTTACCCGCAGCGCAACATGTAATGTTGAAAGCACTGTTCCGAACCGTCGGCTCATATTATTCATTTGTTTTTAGGTGGTGAAAATCATCCGATCATCAGAAACGGCCGGACGATATATTTCATATAGATTAGTATGTTAGAATAGAATTATTAACAATAAATATCTAATATTTTTACTTTACCTAAATCTTTTTCTTATACACCTATAAGTCCAGCTGTTGGTCTCGGCTGTCATTTATAGATCTTTGACACTCGTTACAAGAAGTCGATCTTCAGGTTAAGCCGTGCTTGCCTAGGTTGGTCCGTGGATGGGTGACCGCCTATTAATACCGAGTTTCCTCCGTGCCTCGGAAAGAACGTCAAGCCGTTGGTGCTTTGTTAGTCGTTACAGGTAGTCAGTGGCCTGAAATTATGACAACCAGTCTTACCAAGGGGTATTGTTATATTACCCGGTACTAACTGGGTTGTGGAGGTCAGTCAGACAGACAGTGTTAACAAAAAAGGCTTAGAGCTAAGAGCTGTTAATGTAGACCCTGTCAGGGCACAGCAAAATCTAATTCTTACAAGCTAAAAATTAAAATATACATGAAACCAAATAAAAATGTCAATTTACTTAAAGTTGGAAGTTAAAAATGTTAGTCGTACACAACCAAAAATTAAAAGTTATATTAATTTCACAAAAACAATAACATACAGTTAACAAGCATATAATTCTATTATTTTTATTTTTTATTATTATTATAATTTGATTTTAATTTTTTCTATTTCCTTGTGATCAATTAAATAATCCTCCCGATAAAATTGTTCCTATCTATATATTTAATTATAATCTTTTATTCAAGTATTCTTTCACATTATAGTAGCTTTTGTTAGAAATAATTTTAAATTATTAACAAAGATGTTTTTATTTATATTTTCTTATTTCTTCTGGTATCTAATTATATGTTTTTATCGTTATAATAATGGTATTCAGCTGCATCCAATAAGACTGGAAACCGACCTCAACATAAGTAGGTAGCTAGGCAGATGATGAAGTCCCGAAACAGTTTTGGTGCAGATAGTACAATTTTGTCCTAAATTAATGACAAGGCATATGTGAGTGGCAGCACATACACTTACATCTTACTGGTAAGGTTCTTCAGAAAGGTCAGGTACGTACTTATTATTCGCAACCGACTTGCATGTATGAACGTGAACGAGGCGAAAGAGAGTATGTCGTTGAGCTATTATTACTACGTTTAGAAAAGACAGCGCGAACAAAATCTATGCTCCGTTCGACTGCGGTCGGCCGGCCGCAGTCCACTTAGTCGCTTGGTCGCCACAGAGCATCTATGCCGCTTAGCCGCCCCCCGCGTGTCCCGCACTGCCACGCTTTTTGCACAGATTTTGTTCGCGCTGTCTTCTCTAGACATCATTGCATTGTAGTAATAGCTCAATGGAGTGTGTAAAGATTGTAGCAGGTCGTGTTCTGTAGTTTCTGCCTACCCCATGGGTAAAAAGCGGGAGTTTATGTGTGTATGTTTGTTGAGGGGTCATATCCAAACTGCTTTTGGTGATTTATGAAATATCCAAACTGCCTTCGACGATTTCTTAAAGATACAGGACTGCATTCAGCTTCATCGTAGTCGCCTCGTTGTCAAATGTGTCGCCTAACTTCAAACTCGGATAACTACCCTCTTATGAGATATTTAAGAAAAAGTGATAATAGTCTTAATTCCATGAATTAAAAGGCAGTATTTTGTTTATTATGGCAACATTATTGAAGAAAACGATCCTGTCTAACAAATTCAGTATTTAAACCATTCATTCTTTCAAAAATGTAATATTTAGTTTGGATTTACCTTCATTTGATACAATGGAATGTAATCGTTATAGTTATTTAGTAGTTTTATATTAGGCCACTTGCGGGCTTTACTTGGCGACACAATTTTAATAGAATTATCTATGTAACTATATTAATAATAGTAACAAACAGTAAAAAAGCGGTGCTACTGTCGCAAAGTTCTCAGAATTGGATTTATCCGAGTTTGAAGTTAAGCGACACAAATAATGGTGTCGATTCTGTTGTGCACAAACTAAACTTAATTTAGGCTATTGCTATCTTTTTCTCTCTAATAAAACAAGAAAGAGACGGACGTAATTTAGAGCTGTCAAATTTAGTTGGAACTAATATTTCTATACAAATGAAGGGTGCACGTAAAAACATGTCGACTAAAAATACGGTGAAGCGCAAAGCATAAACTAGTTTGACATCTCTAACTTAGTTCATAGCTATAGCATAAGTACCTTATACACAGAGATAATAAATAAATCATTATCATCATTATCGTCGCTTTACTAAATAGTAAATAAAGAGCTAAATTACTATTGAGTTAAGAACGTTAGTATCTTTGGTTTAAAAGATGTAGGTACTTCATGGTAGTTAGATGATATACGGATAAACGCGTTAATTTATCGATCCATCGATTCGAAGAAGTGTTTTTTAGGTCACTTTAATTGTGTTTAATTGGTTATTGTTAATTAAATCAATTATAATCGCTTGCAAGCAATAACTTTAACAAATCGTAACTGCAACCGCCACGGCTCTGCTTACCCGAAAACTGGCGTTAACATACAAATTAAACCATTACAGACTTACTTCAATTTAATATTTTGTTATGAACTCTCATATTAATACCATGATCTGTATATAATGGAATCACGCAATGCTTATTGTATGTGCTGGGTAATGTGGGCACGCGATGCGCAAACGTTTCACACGGCGCTCGCGCAGCATGAGTAGCGCACGTCGCAAATCCGCGCAATTACAGTATTTACGCGCAAACCGACGGACAGACTTGCGATCTTTCTGTATATTACGAAACGATATATCATTATAATAATGTTTTGACTTAAAACGACAGCGAAACGAGTGACTGAAAATGTTCCTTGATGATTCTAGTTTAGGTACTTTCCTGAAAAATGCTTTGAGAAAAATATATTGAGGAAATGTAGTTTTTCTTTTAAATACAAAATTTCCTGGTTGTGTTTTGGTGTTGGTGAAAAGCACAGAATATATTTAGTTATTCTGTGACAGAAAGACTGACTGTTTTCGATGTTTGTGGACTTCACTGGATAATTTTCCGGTAAGTATACCTACTTATGATGAATTAATGATTAGATTGTCTCAAACAAGACTTAAGGTAACACGATGATGATTGTGTTAACGTGAAGAGAAAATCACGTCTTAAGTTATAGGAAGTGTTGATGTTGAGTTTTTCAGTTTCATAAACCGGTTTTAAAGATGTCGTCTATTGTTATACTTTTGCTTATTTTGCGCTTTGAAGACGGCATTGTCTTGTTAGCTTAGGTAATGTAGAGTTTTACCGTAATTAGGTACCAACTACTTAATTACGGTTCAGAAGCTGGGTAAAGTGGTTTTGCAGCAGCCTGTTTTCGTTGAGAGGCAAAGCTTATTAGCTTTGCCTCTCAACGAAAACAGGCTGCTGCAAAACCACTTTACAGAGCTCTTCTTCTCTAATGGCAGAGCTCTTCGTTAGGTTATTGGGAGAAATGAAAAGCGAATGTTTTGATAGAACGTGTGTGTGTTACAGGAAGAAGACATTTAGTACAAAGTCAAGCAGTAAAGATCCGTAATAGTTAAACCCCTTCGGACCTTTCTTATCCTGACAAGAAAACAACGCAATACTTTTTTTCCAAATAAAGTTTTAGGTAGGTACTTACCTATCATAAAAGCCATACTTACAAATCACTGTCGCCCCATGTAAAATACCGGTATTAAGCTACATCCGGTTAGTCGGGAAGAAACCGACCCCAACATAGTTGGGAAAAGACTAGGCAGAAAATGATCCGCCATACCTACAAGTACCTAGTAAGTCGCCATACCTAAGTATCCTAGATATACCTACAGGTACGACCTACGTAGGTATGTCCCTTTCCAAAATACCCAATCTATTACCTTTGTAATTAAATCACCTAGATTGCGCTTGTAAATCCATCATAGGTACCTACTATTGCAATAGAAACACCTAATTCTTAATCACGATATCGTGATCATTCAACATCGTCCTATAAATTGCTACAAGTAGGTAGTTAGTTACATACACAGTTAACGAGATTTTCGACTAGGTTAGGCGCTTATTGGTATGCAATACAATACAAGCATGAAACATAATCGCATCGATCACTCACGAATTCACGAAATCCATGTCCATAGATGGGTGGGGCTCACAAAATTTGTACCATAACGCACTAGAAATTATAACACACAAGTTCGTATGCAACACACGGGAAATATTGTAACACGCTGGAAGTCTATAAAGGCAGGATTACAGTACCAGCATTTACTAAAAAATCTTACCACATTTACGACTAATGATGACCATGTGTAGGATATCAAAATAAAGGGCTTGAGGAGACAATTGCAAAAATATAAGTCACTGTTAGTTTTAAAACCTTAAGCGAGTTTTTTTGCACTACTTTTTTTTTGTTTGTATTTGTTTTGTTCCTACTCAAATGGAAATAAATCTCACTAAAATTGATATAATTATGTTTATAGTTAAAATTAAAGAGGAACTTGCTTATATTAACGTTAGAAATATTATTACAATCAATAACAAATATTAAAATTATATGAACGGCGCCGCCATTGACCTAGCCCGCGAAAATAAAACTTTCTTAAGTTGCAAATTGCAGCTCTGTATTGGGTCTTATGTGGATCGTTTTTCTCTCCATTGTTTTCTTAGTTCGATGTGCTCTTCGGGGTAAAAATTTGAGATTCTTATACTCGTTTATGCACACGCAAGCAAAAATGATATCCCCTTTTTGGACTCCAACGCAGTCGGTAAAAGACAATATAAACCAAGCTTAATGCTATCCATGAGTGTGTTACGTAACACACCATGTAACACACCATAACACACCGGAGCGAACACACGAGAACATTTTAGTGTTTATTTGATTATAGCAGCCACAAATTCAAAGAAATTTAGGAAATAAATCCATAATATACGACATACAAAGGTATTCATTTAGTATCTGTACTTCATTATAGAAAAAAATAAACACTTCTCTTGATAATGCTTTGTTTAGTATCCAATAATTTCGATGAACAAAAACACCCCAACAAGTCACCTCACTTTTGTGGGTAGACTAAAATGGTTGACGTTAAACTGATTTTTGATAGCTGTGGCTATATGGTGCTGCCACCCTACATAACAAGTTCTGGCGGGATTATGACTAAAATACGAAAGTTACCGTGCAACACATTACTTGTAACACACTAGAAGATTTTAACGGACATTTTTTAAATTTGTTGTATTTTATGTAATTGTAATATTTTGCGAGATTTTCTGTCAAAGTACTTTAAATAAACTCCCTTAGTAACAATAAACACAAAAATAAATAACATTAACCACGTAATAAAAAAATAAAAAATCAATCATTGTTGACAGACGGTGCCGGGACATTTAGGTTTTGTATGGAGCAAAAAAAATATCAAAAGTTTGATGAACGATAATTTTGTGTGTATTGAAGATTTGTGTATTTTATTTACACCCATCTCTTTGTGTTGTTTTAAATTTAATGAAACAAATAAAATTATCTAAAAAAATATTAAAAACATTCTAAAATTTAGGTCCAAACAGGTGACCGCGAAATTTATTCAAGAAGTAGATCTTTTTTGAGCCCCACCCAGATGAGAAGCCTCTAATTCAAAGGTCGATTAAGGTGAAAGCGCGGGGGTAGTCTGCGAAATTCAAATTTTCCAACGTTTTTTGCAATTTGCAGGTCAGTGTCGGGTTGTTTACTGACTGCCAATAAAATCCCAAACACCTCAATGTAATAATAGGTATAAAAACAATCTAGTAGCCACAAGATTTCCACTATACACCTGCTTCCAGCATCAGATCAGCTCCAAGATACCAATTTATAGGTCAAAATAACACTGCAACTGTTTCTGAGATTAGCCGGAACAAACAGACAGACAGACAAAACTTTAAAAAAATGTTACACAGTGACAATTTTATTTATCTGTGTAGAGGTAGGTATATTATATGACTTTTTGAAACACATTCTTAATGTTTTTTTTTTTAAATAACTTCTTTTCGTTTGGAAAAGTAGGTAAAAAAACAGTTTCGAAAAATATTTGTTTTTATTTGTTGTCACTGTGATCTGTTTGGGTTTTATTTTTATTTTTTCATGTCGCCACGGATATCGTGATAAGTGGGTAACACAATAACGAGGAAAACGGATAACGGTATCAGTGGATACAACTCGCTGTGATCCGTAGCTAACGTGATCTGATACTGTGATCGGTGGAGACAAACCCCATCCGATCTACTTACCTAGGTACATGCACAAAATGTCATTTCGATACGAAGATTATTACAAGTAGGTTAAAACTAGGCCCAAGATTTGATTTGTTTATTGGTTACGGTAAGTTTAACAAAGAAACAAAACAGTTGTGTCATACTCATACATAATAATCGGTGAGCCACAAACAAAGCGTCGCTTTTATCTTGTGGCTCGGGAGAGCGATTTTACAAATTTACAATAGTAGGTAAGGTAGCACAGATAATATAATACGTACCTAGTAGTAAACAGATACCTACAAGTGACGCTAATTATAAGCGTGCTGAAAATAAAACAATCTCTACACCACAATGGAAACAACTTAGTATCTGCTTGTCGTGAATGTTGACAAAGCATGCATTTACGAAACCTAAAGAAACTTTTTCCATTGCGGAATCGAACCTACAATGCGACAACAGAACAAAAAAAAATTGCGAGGTATGGAACAGGCTATGCTTGGAGTCTCTTTGTGGGATCAAATCCGGAACGTGGTGATCCGACTGAGGACCAGAGTTGTCGACATAGCTCACAGAATACGAAAGCTGAAGTGGCAATGGGCGGGCCATATTAGCCGTAGAAGATGGCTGATAGCAACTGGATGAGACATATTTACATACCTACATAAACTCACACCTTTTACCCATTTTGCGAGGACCCACTATGCACTTGACCTGGACGAGAGTGGTCGAGAATCGAATTTAGTGGCGTGCGATTGAGGAGGCATAAGTCCAGCTGAGCAGTGGACTGCTGATGTAGGCTAATGATGATAAAAAGAATTCTGCATAGAAATACTCAAAACTATAAACAACTCATCCGATGGATTCCCAGTCGGTCACGAGATCCGAATTAGAAAGTAAAAATATAGTATACCACATTAAAATTGCTTGAATTCTAATCAAACCGAAATTTCGCAATCCGCAAAACGTTTCAAATACATAAGTATCATTTTAGCGTAGCATTATGGATAAGAGGTAAACATCATTTCTAAAATATGCAAAAGGATCTATTATCTACTGCCATTTGCCAATAAATTTATATAAAACAGATAGCAGTTTTTTTTTCATCTATAAACAAACAACACAAGGAAAGTAAACGTTACGAGTTCTCTAGGAAGCTCTGGTAACTGGAACTTAAGTTTTAAGTTTATGTGGTTTTAATTTTAGTGATAAATTGATAAAAAAACCGTGACGTTTTTCTAGGTATATGATACTCATTAGCTCTATTCAATGTTTTATAGGAATAGAAGATTAGAAGAAGACCCTATAAAAAGTAGACGGTGCAAAAATCTCGCAGTTTGTTAAATCAAGCAACAAAAGTAAATACCTAAACAAAGAGATATGTAATACTGTGAAACTTGGCGAGACGTGTAGTGTTAAAAGCTGTGATTAATATACTTAGGTAGATGCTGGGGGAATCTATAGGTATAATGTATGAGCAAAAAACTCAAAACTTCTGGCGTGATCTATGCCATGATAAATCACTGTAAAGTAGACGAAAGTGAATTTCGATGGTACGAGTACCTATGTCTAACATTCGAACAAAAAGTACTTACACTTTTTTGGTAGAGCCAGCAACACCATCTTTCATACATATTGTTGTTTCATTCAGTAGGTAAACTGTCGGTGAACTCTGTATCTATCCATCTACAACTCTTGTTTCAAAATCATTTACACCAGTCCATGAAAACTTCAACTGAGCTCAACCTTTGAAGGCCAGAGCAAAAACGCACGCGCGTGACCTTTACGCCAAGCCAAAATTTCACCTACCATTTTGTTACATACATATTTGTGTCGTTTGAAGTACAGGGCACGCTTGTCACGTGTGACAATGGTGTTCAAATGGTTAAAAGAAAAACAGCTCGTTTCTTTAAAACAATAACTTCTAGGTCCCATTTCCGATTACAAATATTTATGATAACGATTTCATTTAACATTTGAATATTCACCTTTGCAAATGGTTTCCACATAAATCGTACCAATATTGTAGATTGCATACTGTTATGCTGACTTAACCGTACAAACATTCTTGAACATTTTGGTTTAAAGGTAATCAATGCGTTAGTTACAGTCATTGAAAGTGCACAATGATGAATGACTTACAGACAACATAAACTGTGTGATATTCCATATTTTTTCGACGATTTACATAAAGAAAGTTTTGCATCGCGGAAATTGATTGAACTTCGGAAAGAACATTGTAGCATCGTAAATCGAATGCTGGGAAATATTTGATGAATTCGTGAGAATTGGTGCATTTCGTATAATGAGTTGGACATTTATGAGATAATGAAATATTAAAACCGGCCAAGTTCGAATCGGATTCGCGCATGAAGGGTTCCGTACCATCGTTGTAGGGGAGCCCCCTTTATTTTTTTTATTTATTATTTGTTGTTATAGCGGCCACAGAAATACACATTCTGTTAAAGTTTCAACTGTCTGCCTATTACGGATCATGAGATACAGCCCGGTGAAAGAAAGACGGACCGACGGACAGCGGAGACTTAGTAATAGGGTCCCGTTAGTTACCCTTCGAGTACAGAACCCAAAAAACCAAGTTAATAACTATTTCTTATGATAAGTCAACATTAGTAATGCTGTATTTAATATCTAATGGTATTTTTGGTAAGAGTAGAGGACCAAGAAACGATGGATGGACTGTGTTTTTTTTTATTTTATTTTTATTTTTTTATTTGGGAAAACAAACAGTTACACATTACAGTATTACATAAACAGAATTATATCTAGGGTGTGAGTAAATGTACAACCAACGACATTTTCCACATATTATAAAAACAGTTATAAAAACAATGCGACTTGCGCTTATAATTAGATGCGAACACAAAAATGACATAATGTGTTAATGTTTAATAAAGCAGGCATACAAATTAAAAGGAAAAAATAAATAAGAAATATATGAAATGATAATAATCTAGTTAAAAGAAAAGTATCACTCAATCCAAAATGGTTTTACGAACAAGGCTTTTAAATTTACTTATTGGTACAGCAAAGATGTCAACACTTTCGAACAGATTGTTGTACTGGCTAGATAGGCGACGACGCGACGTAGGGGTGCTCGTAAGCCTGCGTTCGTACGACTAGAAGATACGGCAAACAGGGGTCGTGCGCGCACCCCACGGCTTATAGTTGTTCTAGGTACTACGTAACTAATCTTATTAGCGATGTCCATACAATCACACACATTATTACATAAATCATATAAAAACATTGTCTCCAAAATAATACGTCTAGCTTTAAGATTATGTAGTTTATACTTAATCAAAAGGTCACTATAGGAAGCATACGTACGAAAACAACGGAAATGCATGGATTTCAGAAACTTTCTTTGAACTTTTCGATCGCATCTGAGTATTTCCTATAGAAGGGACTCCATACCGCAACAGCATACTCTAACTGGGACCTGATTAACGATTTGCAAAGGTATAAATATGTATATGGGCGAACAAATTCAATGGCTGACCTCATAACAAATCCGTACATTCGGAAAGCATTATTCTTAAGTGTTGAAAATGAAAATGAAAAATGAAAAAATATTTATTGTTTTTGCCAAGTTTTTCTTACAAACTAGTGGTTGGAGTTTCCTTTTAGGCGTCTAAAGCCTGTGTCAGGAAACTCCACTCTTCCATAACATACATGTTTTTTTTTTTACAACTTGTTTTTTTTTTTTTTTTTTAAACAATAACTACAGAATAAATACACAATGAAAATTACAAAATTAAGATATAAAAAAAACTAAAAGTGAGAAAGTAAATGTGCTTGGTTCAGTGTGAGTGAGTGTATGGGGAGGGGTGTGTGAGCGAGTGTATGATGTGATCCTGTATGTATGATGTGATCCTGTATGTATGATGTGATCCTGTATGTATGATGTAATCCTGTATGGGGGAGGGGTTATGTTGTGTAGGGAGAATGGATGAGTGAGTGTTGAGAATATAAGCGTGGGTCTGTGAAAGGGTGTGTTTGGTGTGCTTATGACTGCGTGGGTGTGTGGGATAGAAAATGTTCTCGGTTTGTATTTTATTTTAGCAATGCCTCCGTGTTTTCGTAGGTAAGTGGTTTAATCCAACTAGTTAGTATTTTTTTTACATTCATGTTGTTTCTTGTTATGTACATAAATCTCTCTATTAAATCTATTGTACAGCTGAGCTGAGCGTTTTATATATTGTATGCTGGCGAACTTGGTTTTCGTCTGGGGAACTACTGCTATTATGTCTTTTCTTCTTTTCAAGGTTTGGCCAGGGACATAAGGTAGGGTTTTATGTAACTTTAGAATAGTTTTGACTATGTATAGTTTTCTCGCCGAGAGTAAGTCGCTAATTTGGAAAAGACTTTGGGTAGGATATCTAATCCTCTTAAAATACATTAGTTTAATCAGAGCACGTTGTGCCCGCTCAAGATTAATAAATTTAGTCTTAGCCGCTCCTCCCCATATGGGGATGCAGTACACTAAGACAGATTGTACTAAAGCCAAGTATATTTTGTTGAGGAGATGTCTGGGGGTTTTTGTGTTTGTAGGAGCATTTTTTGGTACAATATGCCTCAGAGTTTTGAAGATCCAGCTCAGTTTTCTAATCCTATTTGTAACTTGTTCAAGCTGGGGATACCACGATAATCTATGGTCAACAACAATACCCAAATATTTCGTCTGCGATACTCTGTCTAGTGTTGGACATAAACAATTATGTGCATCATCACATGTATGCACTCTTATACTGAAATCTGCACTTGGTTGTGTACGATTTGAAATACTAAAGCATATGTAATTTGTTTTAGCTGTGTTTAATGTAAGTAGGTTAGTTATGAGCCATCTAGCTATTTGGGTCATACCAGCTTCAGCACTTAAGGCAACTTCACGCCAGGTATTCCCAGTAAAGACGACAGCAGTGTCGTCGGCATAAGAAAATACTTTTGCATTGTTGATTTTGAGATTGCAGAGGTCATTGATATAGAGCAGGAAAAGCGTAGGCCCTAGCACACTTCCCTGGGGGACTCCGAAAGTGACATCCGCGTCGAGACTTACATGTTCTCCCACTTTAACCCTCTGCTTCCTGTTTGAAAGATAGTCTCGAAAAAGTTTGAGCGGGATTCCTCTTACCCCAGCCGTTTCCAATTTGTTTATTAGGATGGGAATAGACACGGTGTCAAACGCCTTTTTTAGGTCCAGAAACAAAGTCAGACATTTACTGCCCCTATCCAGATTTTCAGCTACTAGAGAACTGAGGGCAGCAACCGCATCTTCGGTTGACCTACCCTGTCTAAATCCAAACTGTGTGTTACTTAGGATATTCAATTTGTGTAGATATTTTAAGAGTCTATTATTTATTAGTTTTTCTATTATCTTAGATATAGCTGGTAAAATGGATATGGGCCTGTAGTTGTTGACATCATGTCTGTGAACCGGAATGATGATGGATTGCTTAAGAGGCGCAGGGAATACCCCCTTTGTGAAGCAGAGGTTAGCTAAGTGGGCTATGATTGGAACAACTTCATGGCCTATGTATTTCAAAAATCTAGTTGTTACATTGTCCCAGCCAGGTGCACTGTCAGATTTTAAGCTCAACAAAATCCTGCCCACTTCGTTGGGATCACTATCTAAAAGACCAAACGAGTTTACCTGTGATGGTAAATTTTCTGAATGGTAAGTATTAGAGTTATTATGTGCTGAAGGTTTAATTTTTTGGGTTAGCTCTTTACCAATGTTCGCAAAATAATCATTTAGGAAATTTACAGATTTAGCTGGACTTTGTCTAATATGTAGTAGTTCCGTGTTTAAATTTTTAGAATTATTTGTGTAGGTTAATGTTTTAATATTTTTCCATAATAATTTACTGTTTGTTACTAATTTAGCAAGTAGTTCTCTTTCAAACTTCCTTTTTAATTTTTTAATTAGTTTATTACAAAAGTTGCGGTACCGCCGATAAGTTACTTTTAGAACTTCATTAAAAGGATCATTGCGGGTTTGTTTTTGAAGTTTATTCCGATTCCTAATGCATCTTAGTATACCAGTGGTTATCCAGGGTTTAATCGTACGCTTGCTATTAGGTATTAATTTGATAACAGTGCTGTGATTTATGGATTCAGTCAATTTATATAACAGTAGGTCAGTTAGTCGGTCCGGGTCGTTACAGAACAGCAGCTCAGCAATGTTATTTTCTCTAAGGTGTGTTAGGGCCTGTTCGAAATCAATAGATGAGGTAGTTTTATTAATATTTTGTTTGATTTGTAGCTTTGATAATGATAGAAATGTGGTGTAATGGTCGGTGATAGTCGTATGTAGAATAGCAATAGATGCTGATACCTTTTTTTTGTTAATTTTAATCATGAAGTGGTCTAAACAGTTCGATTCTCGTGTAGGTAGTGTATGTCCAGGCAGAATGCCGTATAGTGATAACATGTTAAGATAGTTTGTCCTATTTTTATATTCATGCGGCGGCTCAATGTCTTTAGTTGTGAGGTTAATATTAATGTCTCCTGCTATAATAATGCTTTGCTGGGAGTTTAAACTATTGAGGTGTGTGCTTAGAGAATCTACAAAACAATCTGCGTTTGTGTTAGATGGGGAACGATATATACACAGAAGAATATTATTAAGTATATCTAGCTGAAGACAAGATGCCTGTGCCAGACTTATTTCTTTTACTTTAGGTTTTAAAGATTTTTTTATGTAAACAACTACTCCGTCATTTTGATTTAGTTGGCGTGTAGTATAGAAGGAAAGGTAGTTACTGAGTTGTGGGATTGGTTTATTAGAGTGTAGTCTACATTCAGTTAAAATTATGATGTCGGTTTCAAATTTAAATGTGGATAATAAGAGTGTAAAGTCATCAAAATTGCAGTAAATACTCCGTATAGTGTTAAGGATAATATGGGTAGAAAGGAGGTGTATGATGAGATGACGAGTAATAGAGAAGTATGGAAGAAGAAGACATGCTGCGCCGAGCTCAAATGAATTTGCTTAAGGGAACGAGAGTTCTGATGATGATATAGTTCACAAGCTGTTCCAATCAATCAAACCCAGCCTATTAAGTCCACAGCTAGACAAAGACATAAGCCTCTCCCAAGGTGGGCCACAACATCATGTCCTCCGTCTGCCCGACCCTATCTGCCCCAATCAACTCTTTCGTTCGGTCCACAAGCTGTTTACTTCAATAATTGTTTTAAAACCAACCAAACAAATCGCCTAATTATGTGTATCAGTAAGTTTGAAGATGAACAAACAAACATCAAAAACGCGCTAAAATAAAAAGTGAAAACAATTCATAGGATTCGTTGAATGTGTTGATCAGGTGAAAATGCCTGAGATGCCTCGCTGTAATGATCTACACATATTAACTCGTGCGCCGCGTGGAACAGAAGCGAACATCCGATGTGCGTGTGCGCACGGGAAACACGATAGTACTGTCAATCGCACGTCGAAGTGATCACTCACTTTTGTTTTGTATTTCATGTCTTATAAGGCTTTAAGATACGCTGATGACCTTGAGCAGCACACTGTCATGACACGGAAGCGTTCTCGTCACAGGCAAAATTGCAATGAACAGACGTACTAGGGGCTCAAAAAACAGTAGCCAGTAATACTCAATTAGAACGCATCCCTTGTTATCGCGGTATTGCGGACTAATAAACGTTTGAGAAAGATTTTTTTATTCACAATGTAGCAAATAACTCTGCTCAAGTCAAAATAATCAACATACAATTTTGAGTGATTTTTTTTCTGTTCATAGAATTTCTATGTTTTTTAGTATTTTGGCTGAAAAACTGATTTGGCAGCTCTTAACCAAGGTCGCGATGCAATAGACGTGTCGTAGACTGTATCCTTGAAGTACCAGAGACTTGTGGTCTATAGTCTATATTGTTATCGGTATAAATGTGGCGAAGCCAGCAATGCGATTCACTAACAGACTCATCATAGATGTTAACAACGACGAGTTCACTGATGTTTCATCGTAAATATCGCTTTTAAAAACAACGTTGATAAAAACCGTATTCGCTATGCTACCTACGCTCGTCGACGATCTGCCGAACAACGATGATGTGTATGATGTTAACAGTGTTGCTATGTTTAATCTAGAGTATAATCGAGAAAATCTCGACTAACCTATTTTTAAGTTATTTCGTCAATTTAAATTGATAAAAATGCACAATACGTATGTGTAAAACACGTTATATTTATTAGGCAACGAATATTTAATTAATTATATCATTTTAGACTTGGAAAATAAATAATTTTGATAATAGCAATAAAATTATAAAACAAAACCAAATCTTTGACATTTGTATTTCAAAACAAACAACTTGATCTTATCTTGAAAGTTTTTTATCAAAATACGAAATTCCAAAGTTACAAGTGCTTTTAAGTGGCTAAGTGGACTTTAAAAAAATTGTGCACCCCAACCCAATGGCGTTCTACTTGTTCTGTGTTTTACTTTGGTTCCAAACCTATCGAAAGTAAGTACACAGTAACATTTATATTTAAATAAAGCACAGTTTCTGGACTTACTAAATAAGTAATCAAAATATTTATCTTTTAGTGTCTCGCAACGCAGCTCCTTCGTTAGATCAGCTGGAAAAGCTAGTAAGCTTTTTGGAAAACAAACCATGGTTGGCTATGGGCCATGCTCGTACTGCGAATGCTCGCTTTCGCAGTCGTCAGGCATGGTCCAAAATAACAACAGCCCTGAACAGTGATGGTAGTGGGTGTACGAAAACATCGGAACAGTGGTGTAAGGTTGGTAATTATATGTAATGTGTGTATATACTGTTGCATTGCCTTCTACGGTATAGTATCTTTTTACATTGACAGCCCCCTGTGTATGTTCTTTATTACTAGATTAGTATTAACTACAGGGTAACTTTAGCAATTATATTATAAGCATTTAAAATTGCAACGGAAAGTTAAACCAAACGAAACAAATAGGTGTTCTATTTATAATACATCAAATCATAAAATTCTTACTTGTGTTGCAGTACTGGAAGGACAAAAAAGGAGCAGTTAAGAGGAAGTCCAGCCTAATTGGAGCCGCGAGGCGGCGCACTGGTGGTGGCATAGAGGATTTGCCAGAACTTAGTGAAATTGAATTAAAAATCCAAACCATTATGGGAGGAGAAAGTTTTGGTTGCGGAGATCAGAACTTAGAAATAAATCCTTTTGAGGTTTGTAATTTTCAAGGCTATAGACAAATTTATTGATTTGATTGAAATTAATGAGTAATATAATACTTTTACATTTTTAGGAAGCACCATTGGATAGAACTGTGGAAAGTGAAGAGTCTCCCAGCATTTTACTCGTAAGTTTTAAGTTTTTTTTGTCAGTTTAATGAGTTAACTTAAAAATATATTATGTAAACATTCTATTTTCAGAATATTGTACCTCCAAATGAGCAGCAGGCTGACCAAAGTGATGTTCTCATATATGAGCCCAGCCATGAAATGCAATGGGTATAC
Organism: Xestia sexstrigata; assembly: GCA_941918905.2. Taxonomy (NCBI): domain Eukaryota; kingdom Metazoa; phylum Arthropoda; class Insecta; order Lepidoptera; family Noctuidae; genus Xestia; species Xestia sexstrigata. The sequence goes on from OW799216.2 coordinate 9,766,277, forward strand.
TATTTGTTTATTCTTTTATATTTTTATTCTTATATCTCTCATAAAAAGTAACCTCTACACTAAGGTGCATAACAACCATGTTGTTTGATCAATACAAGTATAAATAAATAAAATAAGATCAAACCTATAGTTCTAAATACTGGAAGTGGTATCGCTATGGGCTGCGAGTGTAATTTTTAAATGTTATCTTGAATAATTAAAGAACCTAACAAAACATTTATTTCCAGTCTAATCTTGCTGCTTTTGATGCGGATAGTGTGCAAGACAATCTGACACAAATACCTACAATGTCGGTATCACAGCAAGTAATTGAAACAGCACCAGATGCTCATAGTCCAGAAGCTGAAGAAAACAGGGTAGGATTTTGGAAAATTATGTTTTAAACTATTCTTTATAAACGAAAAAATAATTCAAGAACTGTCATATATTTTCAGTTTTCGTTTACTGAGCCAACAAGACCTGCGTCACAACCAAATGATGTTGTGGAAAGGGGCAGTCAAAGTAAGTTGCCTTCTCTAACCAAATATTTATTATAAAATAATATTAATAATAACTATAATTATAGGATAGAAACAAATGTAAAGAGGGAAGGGAGGCTTTTGCCCTGCAGTGGGACACAATGGGTTAATAAGTTAGGAATAACTATAATAAACACAATATGTTAATTGCAGCTCCTACTCGGCGTGTGCACAGAGAGACATTACGCGGTCGCCGACGCACTCACCAGCTATCTCCGCGTCAATCTGCAGCGCGCCGGCGACTATTGAGAAGGTTACCTCCGTCACAGCGCCGCTCTGAAATGGTTAGCATCACAGAGCGTTTCATAGCCATCGAAGAACGCCGAGCACAAGCAGAACTATTGATTGCCCAAGCAATTAGTCAACAAGTAGAGGGCCATCAGGCTTTGACTCAGGCTCTAGATAGAATAAGTAGTGCAATTCGAGATTTAATAAATAAATAAAAATAAAATGTAAGTATGTTAAAAGATTGTTTTATTTATAAAAACATCCACTTTCTTTATTTTATGACAAACAATATACATTACTATTTAACATACACTATAATTTTTAATAAACAACTGTCTTAAAACCTGAATTAGTAATATCTTAAGTCTATTGTTAGTATTTACTTCTATTATTAACTATTTTGTCCACGCCACAGTCTATTAATTAGACGATCTCTAGCAAGACGTCCACTGTCCAAATCACTGATAGAGTTCTGGCTTCCTTGTTGTAGTAACTGGATACCACTTGCTTCTTGTCTTTGTAAATGAGTTGGTAATTCTAATGGAGGAACTCTGGCTTGATTGCAAATGTTATGTAACACACAACAAGCTTTAATAATTTTTCCCACCATCTCTGGATCATAGTGAAGAACACGATGAACCAAAAGGCACCTAAAAAGGCCTTTAAGTACGCCAATGGTTCGTTCTGCAGTATTTCTTGCAGTGGCATGCAGATCATTATAGCATTCTTCCCTTGATCCAGGCTCAGGGTTACTACATGGAACCATCATGTATGGCCTAAGAGCGAAACCGGAGTCCCCTGAAATAAATTAAATAGGAATTTAATTTAATGTTAATCAAAATAACTAAATTTATAATTAATATTTAAATACCCTCGAAAACAGGTACAATTTCTGATGGGAAAAGTAAAAAACATTTTAAAATACGTACCAAGAAGATATACTGTTTCTCCTGTTTTATTTAGCTGCTCCAAATGCGTTTTTATGACTGAATTATTAAATATAAAGCTGTCATGTGTTGCACCTCTAAAAGTTACATCCACATGCATTATATTTAAGTCTGGATCATTTATCTTAAAATGAAAAAATAAAAGATTAATAAAATATGGTTTGAAGCAGATATGTTCTCATAATAAAAGTTTAATGACATAAAAAAAACTTACAATAACAGCATTTCGAGCATGATACCCTTTTCTACAATAATATCTTTCTTCATGTTCTTTGGGCCGAACCATTGATACCAAGGTACCATCAACACAACCAATGGTTCCAGGCATTTTGAACTTTTCATAAAATCTATAAAGAAGATAGACAATTTGAAAATATTGTTTAAGTACTAACATAAAAATAAATAGCCTTATGGTTTGATTCATGAAAGTATCTAATTAGTAAAAATAAAACTTAAGTGTGAAACATTTAAACAAATACTTACTTTTCTTTGAGAATTTGCCTTTCGTTTGTATTTTGAGGAAATCTTATGTACTTATTAATAATAACTGGATGGTTGATGGCATCTACTACAGTTCTTATAGCCCTCGAGGCAGATGCTTGCGAGATATAGGTTCTTGCATTCTCACATAATATTTTTTGGTAACTCCCACTAGCTAAAAATGCGAGAGTGCATAAAACCTGGAATGAGAGTAAGTATTAGACATTTTGCCACTTTAAGGTGATTTATTTTATATTGATTTAGTAGTAATACCTTGGTTCGGTTGCAAATTCCTCCTCGACGTTTTGCCTTTGCTAGGAATGGTGAAATATCTTCTTCTAATTGTCTAATTAACTCTTCAGTCAACCTGAATACCTTAATATAGTCTATATCAGTAGTAAGAAGATCTATATTCCGTATCACATGTGCCTGACGTCTTTTTTCCAAATTATCTCGACGCTTAGCTTCTTCTAACAAAAAAATCATACAAGAAAGACGAACTGCCATCTAAAACATTAAAAATAGGCATAAACGTTTCGGGAATTAAAGTACAGAAAACAAAACAATTATAAAGCAATAGAAATTAAAAAAAATACTTGTTTTACTCACATTTTAATTGTTATTCAATGTACTCTGTGTCTACAACCAAGGAAACATCTACAATTTACAAGCTTTACGGTTTGACAGTTAAAATCGAAGGCGAAGGCGCCGTTGTCGTTGTAGGCGAGGATGTTTTGTGTTTCTGAATACCGTTTTTCATACATTCGGAACCATATTTTAGTTTTATGTCGCGCCGTCGACATCGTTGTGGCGCTGGGACCGCGCAGTTTTAACTAGAGAATACCGATATGTTTTCATCAGATGTTTCAACGATGATTTCTTGGTTGTAAAGATGTTTTGCCTTAGTGAATCGCACTCCAAACAAATCCAGTGGTTTATGTCGGACTAGCATTATTGTTAATAAACATGGTAGTCGAATTTCATACAATCGTAACCAGCAGTAAGGTTAAGGTATAAGTATAGTTATTCTGCATTTATTCAAACGCTGGATTTTCATGAAAATATTAATAAATAGCGCCTGAAATAAAGATCAAGAGGTGCTATCACATGTTTGGGTCGGTAGATTGGATTTGGCAGTATTTGTTGAACATCAACGCCGACCTAATGTAATTAGGTAGATACTACACAATCGCGCATAGGCCCACGCTGATCGGCCATCTATTGTTTTACCCTCGCTACCTTCGGGTGACTTCGGCACAATTCGGGCTAAGCCTTATAGCCGAACGTTTATTTTAACATAAGTCACACATAATATTCGATTATTCCGTCAACTATCTGGGTACGAAAGTTGTCTAATATGTAATTATGTAGAAAGGTACAAATGGGGACTGTGCTAAACCTCTCAGTATACAAAAGTTAAATATTCATATTTATATAGATAGATTAGGTATATAGATTTGCTTAAAAATGCAAGAATTTACTTATCTAAAAAGGTATGTTGATTAAACTTCTGTAACATAATATGATTTCCACAGTAACGTAAACACTTCTTAATTCTAGAGGTGATAAATGTTTTCAAACATTAACTCGGTTGAGATTGGCTCCATTACCGAATCTATATGTTATTTTTATGCAAAATTAAACATTTCTCTTAACTGGAAAATAAATATTCGGCAGCCCATTAATGGAATCTGATATTATCTTTGAGATCACCTTCGTTAATAAGATAAGAAAGATTATTTTAATCGTGTTTATAAGAGACATTATTTTCTTAAGCACGCGACAATCGATTTGGTATGGAAATAATTGGGTTGCCCCGTTCGCCCAGGATTGTATAGATCATTCCCATTAAATGAAAGTTTCTTAAAAATGGGTGTACTCTTTGAGGTCTCTTATTAACGATGGATACTTTGGTAGTTTCGAAGCATCCCAAATAGCAGTTGCAACTAATAAGACACTAGATATTTTCGTAGATAAGTTTTTAGAACTGAATCTTTCTTGAGAATTGGAAAGAAGTAGCACAGAATGGTGACCGTTGGATGGAATGGAGGGAGTCCTTTGTCCAGCAGTGGGGCAGTGTGGGCTAGCTATAGTATAATAATCAAAAGATTTTAGTGCGTAGATATCGGAACGAAGGGATAAAAAATACAGGCGTCTTTTTACGCACGATCACCGATTATATATCAATCACTAAGGCAATAATGACAGCGCACGCGACATTTTTTCAAAGCTTTTTCCTCTTCGCATCAAGAATTCAATCATCAAGATTACTTCCCGAGTTGATTGGTTGGGAAAATTGCGCAAGAGAAATGTCGATACCATTGCTAATGGCCGCGTCTGATTGGCGTATAATATGTACGTAACGTAGGCATTTATAAATATTTACACAAGTGTATTTTTAACGCAATTTGATTGATGGGCGATTACTGAATTTTTGATGCTAGGATACCGTTAATATTTACTTCATTTTCTTCCAATGCTATTGATATTATCCGAACGTTAGATCTTTTTGCAAAGATATCATAGTTTATACTTACAACAAGATTAAGGTTTCCTGTTATTTAATTTACTAAGATCATGTACCGGATGACAATAAATACGTCGCACATAAATTCTGAGTTTCAGCAAGCTAATGAGACACTAAATAATGAAGCGATAAAGCCGTTTATTTATTAGGGACATTCGTGTCACATGACCCATATTCACCAGTATGTGACTCCTAATGCCAACAGATGGACATACACTTTCCAATGTTACAATAACAGTGCGGTCACTCAGGAAAATGTTGCAGTGAAGAACGCTACTGAAGGTGCCAAACTCGTTTCTAATCTAAGTCAATTTAGATTCCCATCGATTAACTAATTGCGTGAACATTGCACGGTGCCATACACAGTGGCGATGTTGAAGATGACTACTTCAACAGACAAGGGGGTGATTCTATTCGTCATACTAAGGACCATGTTCACCGAAAAGATAACGGTCTGATTATCTAAAAACAACTGTTTAAAACACATTTTCATGTTTACCAAAGCAAATCAACCGATTAAACACGCTATCGGAGAGGTTGTTTAAAGTCCCGGTTAGTAGTTAATAAATTGATTTTGACGTTTGTAAATTGCAAATATAACAAATTTTAAGGTTAAATCCAGATATTATTGTGAGAATTGAACATGCAGTCTGCCTTGAATTATATTTTGGAAGAGGATGAGGTTTTGGACGAGTTTGAAACCGTTGAAAAACTTTTGCGAACTCCTCGTTTGTATTTAGAGTTTGGGTCCCGGGACATCTCGTGTCTCGAAGTCCTGGGACTTTTCGTAATTTTAGTTGTCTCGAGTCCTGGGATTTTCGGTTCGAGACTCGAGACGAGACAAGATTGTCGAAATTGATAGGTAATCATTTTTATTTTCAAATAGTTGAAGTAACCTAGCCTAGCTATAAAGCCTTAAACACAATTAAACAGCGACTACAATTTGCCAGGGAACATTTAAATTGGGCGTATAACCAATGGCGGTCTGTTATGTTCTCTGATGAGTGCAGAATGACATTAAATGGTCATGATGGACGCTCTAGGGTCTACAGAAGGTCATCAGAGTGATTTTCACAATGCTGCATAAGCGAACGTGTGGCTTTTGGCGGTGGATCGTGTATGTTTTGGGGTGGCATAATGTTGGACACTAAAACTGACATAACTCTGATGAGTAATGGAGGGTTAACAACCATAAGAAAATGTTATTAGTTTTAAGTTAATGCTGTATCGAAGTGCGTGTCTAAAGTCAAACATAGCTAATAAGTACTATGATTTTAGATAGGAACACGTCCAGGTGACCCTTCTGACAAAACCCGTTGGTTGTGTTTACCGACGCTAAATAATTATGACATTTTATCTTGACTATATCATCTAAGCCTGCCAATTCTACAGTACGATAATATCTTGTTTACAAATGAACACTTAACTGTAATGAATACGGAATACAACACGCAAGTGACACAGAGGTAAGAAGAACATTGCATATCTATCTCGGCAATGTATCTTGCAGTTAATAGGAATAGTCATTACAGTTGCAAATATGTAGAATGTCATGTTTGTTATTAGGACATGATGTAACGGATTGACCCTGTTGAGGCGACGATGAACAAAAAATAATCTTGTAATCATTTATAACGGCCGTTTTCTATAACTGACTTATCTACGTCTAACTGTTGGTTAATATGCCTGCCTACTTCCGTAGCTGTCAGTGTTTCTATAAACAGAGAATATCCTACCGGCGTCACCTACCTGTCACTTGGTTCGTAGAAAAATCAAAGAAAGCTTTTCTGTGACATTTTGTTTCTAACCGGTCAGTAAGCAACATGTCAAACAGACAGAGATACCTACCGAAACCGGCTAGTAAGTTATTGAAAATGGCCGTAAATAGACAAAGATGAAATTGTTGAACGATCTCGGTGGTCTAGGCGCAAGCGTGATTGCTGAAGGCCTGGGTTCGATTTCTAGGTCGGGCAAAGTGTTATTGGGTTTTTCCATCAGGGATTACTCAATAGCAACCACGGAGTCTGGATTTGTGCCCGGTTGATGGCAATAAGGTCGCCCCCTATTACAAGGTACTTAAGCGTTACTAGCGAAATGTGGGTGTACTATTAGGTACCTGCACCTCTGCCTAACCCTTGTGGGATTACAGGCGTGATGTTATGTTATGAAATATGTAAATCCTCACTTTAAAACTTACGCCACGACATAAACATAACGTCATCTCTGGTTTGAGCAGAAGTGTAGGTACCTAGTCACGTAAATTACGACTGTTATGTTTAAGTCCCATGTTATAGGGGAGAGCCTATTGTCATCAACCGGGTATAAATCTAGATACCGGGCTGCCACTGAGAAATCCCTTATGTAAAAACACAATAACACTTTGCTCGACCTAGAAATCTAACCCGATAACCCTTCACACTCAGCAGTAGCAGTTGCGATCACAAGACAAACGAAGCAAGGATTGGTAATAATAATAGTCCTCCTGACCGTTTTCGGTCACGGCGGCCAATCTTAGCGAAGATTAGCCATCGGTGCGGGAGATATTATAGTGCACAAGTGTGTGCGCATGCACAGGTGCACTCTCAGTTTCTTTTTCTCTCATAGTCCGATAGGACGGCAATCCAACACGCCTAGAGAGTGATCAGGCGCAGGACCAACGGCTTAACGTGCTTTCCGAGGCACGGGGCTATCTAACCGCCAACTTCCAAACTCCGGGCTACTTCTGAGAAATTTCTAATGGAAAAACCCAAAAGCACTTTTTGCCCGACCAGGGCATTGAACCCATGAGTAACTCCTCATGCTCAGTAGTAGCAGTTGTTAACACTAGACAAACGAAGCAAGGATTAGGTAATATAAAATTAAAAAAAAACCCATAAATAGGTTTGACGCAGAATGTGCACAAAGCAAAATGTGCACTTATCAAAATGACTACAAAAATAAATTAATTATTTGGCGTTGCACGATTTTTAGCGTAATCCCATTTAATTAATATACAATTGGCATGATCCTGTTAAAAATTTATCAAAATAATAAAAAAAATATAAGTAGTAGGCAAACGGTTTTTATTTTTGCAGTGCTCATTTTGAGAAATGCTCTTTTTGATGTGTTTATTTTGAGAAGTGCTATTTTGAGAAGTGCGCATTTTGCAAAATGCGTCATTTTTCTTGACGCAAAATGTGCACCATTTTGCGTCAAGTGCACATTTTGCTTTGTGCACATTATGTGTCAAACCCAAATAAATAATTTATTTTTCTATTGGTTCAAACGGAAGTTGAGACTTTATGGAAGACTAATTTACTAATAGGACGGGTAAAAGTTGTAATTCTGCTAAATCAATCATAATTCCTCAGTAGAATAGTCTGTTTGTCTGCGTAACTCAACTAATTTCCATGAAGGGGTCAGTTACATTATTAATACATTACCAATTAGCATATCTTGTGATGTAATCTTTTCTGTAGGTAATTAATTTTATGCGTAACTTGGAAGTTACGTATTACGCCTTAATGCTTTATTGGCTTCTATTGTTAGGATATTCGTAAACCCTAATCAAGACATTTAGTCATACATAACATCACGCCTGTACCCAAGGGTTAGACAGAGGTGTACATAATAGTAAACCTACATTTCACCAGTTATGTTTAAGGCCCTTAGTAATAGGGGGCGAAAAACCCAGTAACACTTTGCCCGACCTGGGAATTGAACCCAGGACCTCATGCACGTTTAGTCATTTATTGACAAAACACTGTATTGTTGTCGAGCGGTTCGGCTTATTCGAGTCGGCACATTTTATTCGGCAGTATATGTTGAATAAAAAAAGCCGACCCAAAGCTATTTTATACACATTCAGCTTTTATTTGGCTCGTACCGAACTGAACGTATTCAGCTATGATAGAGTCAAGATTAATCAAGAAAGATAGTTGTACAATCTTCAGCACCTCCAACAATACAATTAGTGCTATCCATTTATGCGCCCCTGTCTGCGTTTAATGCATGTTTTAAATTTCGTTTCATTCAGTTCAAGAATACTTTGTGGAATTCTATTAGAGCATCTCAAACAGTACCCCATGAAAGATGAGTCTACTTTTATTCAAAAATAAGTGAATAAGGGTAGGTAATAAGGGAATCCTTAGGTTGTGTTACAAAATTCTTTTGAAAAATGAAAAGGTGGTCGACATCGAGAATCATCGCGATTTCTACCGACCTAATTATGATGTACGAGAGCGAGATCCACATTACTAAGACAACCGTGACAATGTTAGGAGTACGATTGGAGTTACGGTTGTCTTAGGAGGGAAGCTCTGGAAGCCTGGTGCCTTTTTCATTGAATCTACGCACAGTATTAAAAACTTTATCTCCCATTTGGTTTCCGGAGTGACCAGCATTGGAAGAAAACTGAGATCATCATGATTATGGTTTTTCTTTTAGTACATAATACCGCTACGCGGAAATTAATACGGTCAGTGTGTTATTCCTATGGTTTACGATTTTATATACTTTTATAATTACAGCTTTACACACTTTTATGACAGACAGCCTGTCTGTCAGTTCAACGCCCACATTAGATATGGTTTTATTTTCATTTGGCAAAACAGTTTTTTTTTTAACTTGAATATGATTTATGTTTTACAAGCATTTATTTAACTTGCAATGTTTTTTGTTTCTTGAAATCTTGCAACTGAATTTTAAAGCATTTATCAATAACCGATTGAGTTGAAATTTTGCATGTACACGTTTAGTTTGGATGACAATGCAGATGCAGATTTTTTTGCAGTAAAGTGGCTATTTTAGATATGCAATCTCTCCGTATGGTTTGGACCGAACCTTTATGGGATAAAAACGACTACTAAATGGCACGTATTTATTATGGCGCGTTGATGTCTTTTGTATTAGCAACTTAAAGTTACGTATCAAAATGTCATATGTCCATTTTATAACTTCAAATAATAATGCTTATTGCTTAGCTACATACAATAACTAGCAGTAACGTCGTAATTCTTCAAATGTGTGCTAAAGTGTGTAAGCAATGAAACTGAAATCGATTTCACTTTAACAAGAATAGGAACACAAAACTATTATTATAAACATGCTAGAAGATTTATCTCCATGTTATTATAAATATCTAAGTAGTGGGTAAATCTGATAGGCTTTACAGGATGAGACATGAGATACAATAGATGCGTTTCATTTAAAGGTCAGTAAATGCCTCAATTGGTACTTTTTACCCGACTACGGCGAAGCCAAAAGGAAGGGATATGATTTTAGCAGTCAATGTATGTATGTATATGTATGTATGTTTGTATTCACTCATGTTCCTTCGTAGCGCCATCTGAATTTGATGAATAAGGTGTCAATTGATTTGTTATTATGGCCCGGGCAACATAGGCTACATTTTATCCGACTTCAACCAAAAAAGAGTTGATTTTACCTTGTAAACCCCGAATTTAATTAGAGCGTGATTTTTCAACAGTCGAGTTTTTTGCATATCACACAAATTCTTGTTATTTATCACTACACCGTTAATTTATTACCAAACCGTAACCTTCAAGACACAAAACTAAATCAGGGACCTAGTTCAGTAGTTCTGGGGGTCAACTCCTAATGGGAACACCCAACACATTGCGAACAACCGAAGGATCCCATGGCAGTTACTTGGGGAGTTTCTGCTACCCAATTTAATATATCCCTACACGGGGTGGGAACACAACCGACTAGGTGGACAGATAATCTCATTAAATTAGCTGGAAGAAACTGGATTGCCATGACACAAAACCGGAGAACCGAAAAATGGAGAGATTTGGAAGAGACCTACACTCAGCATTGGGTGACCAAGGGTTGAAGAAGAAGAAGATTCGGGGTGGAAGGCACACCGACGCACAAAGAGTTACCACGTATTCAGTACATCATTCTGAACCCCACATATAAATTTTTCATCTGTTATTTTATTATATTGTTATATCTAGCCTGTATTGTCCCACTGCTGGGCAAAGACCTCCCTCTATTTCTTCCAACGGTCACGATTCTGTGCTATTTCTTTCCAATTCTCAAGGAAGACATCTAGTTCGTCCCGCCATCTTCTTCGTGGTCTACCGCGACCCCGTGTCACTGTTTCAGGGCACCATTCCTGAGCCTTACGAGCCCACAGTTCGTTCGGCATGCGACAGACAATGTCCTGCCCAGTCCCATTTAAGTTGGGCAGCCTTTTGAGCCTCGTCAACGATTTGCGTTTTGGAGCGCAGTGTAGTGTTACGAGTACGATCTGTTAATTTGACACCTAAGATGCAGCGCTCCATAACACGTTGGCAAACCTTGCGTCCATCTGTATATTTACCATCTGTAATTAACAAAAAAAAACCTGTGGTATCCTACAAAAGTGCAATATATAGTCGTCCAGAATGTATGTAACAAACAGCAGGTAAACATTTACTTCCCCATAAATATCAGTTCAGCAAAGATGGCGTGATGATTGCAACGCAAATAACATAATGATTGCATGTAGTGTGAAATGTAGCGCACGTCGGTTTGATGATTAACCGATTTGATTGGCTTTCGTCACAGCGGTGCAGGCGCAGAAAAAAATAGATTTATGTATATTGCAATAGTGAATTTGCAATTGTTTTCCAGCTGTTTCAGCACAGCAGTGTAAGCGCTGTAATTAGCAGGTATTTTGTTACGTTTTTCAGCCTGAAAAAATGTGTGTTAACTCGTTAGAATGATTATTGTAATTTTTGCTGGAATTGTTTTAATTTAGAATGTTCTTGCACGTTAAACTTTAATTAAAATTTTATTGTAGTCTTGGAAAGACATTACGAAAATCTTTTTTACCCGACTACAGCGAAGCCAAAAGGAAGGGTTATGATTTTAGCAGACTATGTATGTTTGTATTTACGTGTATACGACACGTACGTATCCGATCCGATCCGTATGTATGTTTGTATTTACGTATGTATCCGACTTTGATGAATCGATTCGTGATTATGACCCGGGTAAGATATGCTGCATTTAAACCAACACGAAAAACTAATTTTTAAATAACATACATTCTGCACCATCAAACCACCAACCGCAATATTCGGTAAATAACCATAATGACGATCTAATTCCGAAGTTTTCCGAAGATTTCCGAACGTCCCGTATAGTTATCAGAGCATCCACGTCTAATGGCGGAGACGTGACCACGCCTAGACGTCGCGGTTTTAAATAATACACCAGATGAAACCGATACTTTCTACAGACGATTATTGGATAAAAGTGAGCTTGAGAACTTGAGAAACTGTTGTACTTGCCAACTGATGTTTTCCTTAGACACAATGGGTTTTGTGCCCTAACATTAGACTTGGTCTTAGGGTCAACACTGACGGGTGAATGCGTTTCTATGGCCTCTTGTATGTGGTGTTTACCTCTTGATATTATATACTTAGACTACAATTCGTTGTTAAATCCTAAGATGGAAACCCGATGACTAAAATAATGGGACTGAAGAATTCGTAAGTGCAAATTATTTATGAGAATTGCTTCGCGGATTGGTAAAGGTCTTCGCAAATTAGTGGGAAATCTCTGTTTGTTGTAGGTAGGTTATAAAGGGTGTAAAAATATCCTTAACGAAGTCAAAAGGCATTTGTTCTCTCCGTCATTACGATATTTTTTTGTACTGGACCATATCGGAACTTTCTAGTTACAAGTTCAGTTTCAAAGTTCAGTTTTATTTGAAATACTAGTTTTTAAGGTAACAAGGTAAGTTTGATTTTCTGCATCACCCGTTTACTATACAAAGCATCCATCAGCACAATGTTTTGAATGTGCTACATTAAGTTTTACCGGAAAACGCGATTCATCACAAAAAAGTCGTTTCCCAGCAATATTTTTTGCGTAAGGTCACTTAGTTTGATGTACATTTTGCTTGGTTGACAGTTTCGTGGAGGGGCCGTTTACACCCGGTATAATACCGATGATGGTAGTTTTTATGTCACATACATCTAAATTGGGTTAATCAGAATCACACTTCGAGTGTTGAATCTTAGAAATTATGATATTCAAATTCAAATTTTCAAATTCAAAATAATTTATTTCAATCCTTTTAGGATCATAATTACACACACACTTGAAATACAAATTAACAATTATAAAATAACAATTACAGCATTAAAATAATATAAATTAACACTAAAATTCCAAAATTAAAATGTCAAAGACTAAATAAAAATTAACAATTATAAAAATTAAAATTTGAATTTGATATAAAACAATCAATTAAATGAGAATGTGAATGATAAATGATAAATGATAAATGATGTTTATTTTGCAAGTAGGTTTTTACAAACACTTTTACACGTCATTTTTTTTTTTAAACTAGATGGGGCCGGTGTTTCGTACCTGACTACTCTGAGAAGAAACAGCCGAAACAAACTCAGAGGTCATAGTCTCTTTTGAAGTCCAGACATAATTTTGCTTAATTCACATGAGGACTATGCAGAATAGTGTCTGAGATGGTCTTTTGAAGAAAGAACCACACAGATTTGAGTGGACCTGTTCAGTCAGTGCAAGCATTTGTCAGTTATCGTGTAGTTCGACTTATAACTCAAGGAGCTCAACGAAACGACGAACAATACCAAAGAAAGGACATTTGGGTAGGTCGCTTATAGTACTCAAACTGCCAGACAGTTGTGGGGAAAAAAAAAAGAAAACAAACAAAAATATATAAAAATGAAACCCACATGGTCCCCACATTCACAATAATCAAATAAAATTAATAATAATTTACAAAATCAATGTCAATAAAAATCACAAAAATCGTATGTCAATAATAATAAAAAAGTAAGATACGAAGTTACTGGCTATCGTTCCTGAACCATAAGATAAATGGTCGCAAACTCGCCACTTATCTCTCGGTACTTCGACTATCGCTTAACAAACTGCACTTTAATATGCTCTAATACACATGCTTATTGCTATTTATAATCATAGATAACAAGTCTATACATCATCAGCAAACACTAATGAACAAGGGCAATTAAGATTTTTTTTAAATAAACTCTGAGTTGAAACTTTTCTAGACTATTAATGTTAGTAAATATGTGAGTGTATGTATGTGTATGTCTGTGTAGCTAATTGTAATTTAAAGCTGGGCTATAAATATCAGTAATAAGTAAAGTGTTAATGGCCAAAGATGCTGATTAGATCAATAAACATAACCGTAGTTATTGATGCCAAATTAATGTCGTTTTCGTGACGGCTAATGAGAATAAATTCTCCCCCAAGGCAAAATAAGGTAGCAAATCATTAAATTGACTATTAAGTCAACTTCATGATTTGCTACCTTGATAGAGGCATCATTTTATACGTCTTGTTGATGGTAATGGGCCAAGAAGTTCACAAGGACTATCAAAATACAGAGTGCAAATGGTACAGACGAACAAATGGGACCATCACGTAGGTATTTCTTAAAAAAATGTACAGAACAGCTAGTCCGTGAGATAGATTTCCAAAAAATGTTGGGCACATATTTTTTCTTTTTTCACGTAAAAAAAAAATAAAGTCGTCGAAAACTCGTGTGACGTCACATTTGAGTACAATTTTTGGTATGTTTTATCTTCGTCATATTTTAATAATTTGATAAAACAAAAAACACGTATCCAATATTTTTCGGACGGATCTCACTGACGGACTAAACAGAATCATATTTCTTTTAGTCAGTCATCATCCCTACTCGATCCCTATTACGACTATAATCAGCCTACAAAGTCCTTACTTTTAGGAGTCAGACCTCCTCTCGGGCAGAGGGAGTGTACAATAATCTTCTGTGCGAGTAGGTAGAGGAGCTCGTGGCTATATAATAACTGCCACTCGGGTCGATCTTAAGGTTAAGCAGCGTTTGCCTAGGTTGGTTCGTGGATGGGTGACCGCCCATTACATACCAAGTTTCCCCCGTGCCACGTTAAGCCGTTACAGGTTGTCAATGTCGAAGTCTGACAACCAGTCTTACCAAGGGGTATCGTATTACCCAGTACTAACTGGGTTGTGGAGCTCAGGTAGGCAGCCGCTCCATGTGAAATACTAGTATTGCTGCATCAGGTTAGATTGGAAGCCGACCCCAACATAGTTGGGAAAAGGCTAGGCAGATGATGCAGCGAGTTGGTAGAACTTTAACATCCTCATTTCCGCTCGTAATCACCCACTGTTGGGTATACGCCTCTCTTTTATTCTGCCTTACTTCTCGGTTCTGCGCTTACCTTATCCATGTGTTTCCCGTGATTTTGTCAATTTTGCCAACGGTCTGTCGTTATAATTTGATATGCAGAAATAAGAAATAATATTTTGCGACGTCCGCAGCAATGCTGGAATAGTACTTGACCCTCATATGTCAAGTGCTTAAAATACTCACACTTTTTCTGGTCATACGTGTCCCAAAATGGGCTGCAATTTGCCTTTTCACGGAACTACGGCACAGATATTTCATATTCGTGCAGGTATATTCTGTGTCACACGTGTTCCCAATCCCTTAGAATTGAGCATGATTGAGCAGTTTAAAGGGCAAATGAGTTCTACATTTATCACTAATGGGTTACGTTATAACGGAAGAACATTTACAAAACTGATGGTCGGTATGAACATACAAATATGATTATAAATAAGATTGGATGTCATGAACTCGACTCATGATTATGAGTCAACTATTTGTAATTACAGTTTCTGGTAATTAAAAATGAGACTGTTGAATTAAATCTGGTTTTTTCCATAATTTCTCTCAAAAGGTTAACGAAATGTTTGCGAATTTTACATATTCAATATATAAGCATTTTTGCATGTCCGTTATATTAGCATTCATAATTGCTAGACTAATTTTAGTATCAAATAGTTTCTCATCGAAACATCTCACGAAACTTATAATTTTCAAATAATAACTCGGTGCTTTACATACCAATCAAACTATCATGAAACAGATGCAGATCAATTAACTAAATGAATAATCATATGAAAAAGCTAATAAACATGTTCATATAGAGAATGTAAGATAAGAACCTGATTTGGTGTTGTAAAGTTAATTGATCAACTTTACTGAAGATGCAAGGTCGAAAACCGACGAAATAAATCAAAGAAACGGGTTCAGAGATACTAAAAATTAAACACTACACGAATCACGAACTTTACCTTTCTAAGGTTGTAAATTACATTTGGAATGTAAAGCAAATAGGTTTAGGGCTCCCTCGGACAAACTGAGTCCCCCTGCAGGTGCAATTTGGCCTATGTCGCGAGCCGTCTATCTGTGTTATCCATTTTCAAGAAAACTGTTGTTTGGAGAGCAGTAATACCTGTAATAAGGCTTTGTTCGCCGCGATGGATCGTCTGCTGTTATTTCTTTGAATAAAGACATCGAGATTCGGATCGCAGTAAACTTTGATACAATGTGAAATTGTTATTCGTGGCGTTGGATTATGGAATGTGTTGTCGCCTTTAAATGGCTTTGTGGAAAATGATTTGAGTCAGAGACCAGATTCTACACTTTGATGTAACTATGAAAGATTATCAAGGAAAGTGAAGCTGATGAGATTAATTTCAAAAGTACGAACATAAAAAAAATATGATTACCTACCTACGTTATTTTAGGGGTCATAATTTCGAAAGCAAAAAAATATTTATTGAGATGAGTCGTAATAGCAATAAACGATTAAATGATTTATTACAAACAGATATTTCTCGTATTACATAATTGATTTCTTCATGACTTTCCTTTAATTAAGACATCAGAAGGGACTGTAAATTAGGCCTAACATAATAAAATATTACGTAATAATCGAAATGTGGAATGGAAATAGTGTTGCGAGCTTCATAGTGAAAAAAATATAAGTGATTATAAAGTGATTTTGTACATCACGAGGTAATTTGTGTTTGTCGGTCCATTCGGTCGGTAAATCATCACTTTCTCTGTTTGTTTCATAACTGAGATGAAGATAGTCTTGATGTAATTGCTACTGTCAGTCGTGGGGTTAGCAGAAGTCTCGCTTTAGGCTTATATTGGCAAATGTCATGTCCTCCTTTTTGATCTAAGTTCACACGGCTTTGCGGATATGACAACATCGCAGGAGGATACATTTTATACCTTATCTTGAGATCTTACTATTAAGTTTATTTATTACTTTAAAGTTTCGTGTAATATTTGGTATACCTACCTACATAGGTAAGTATGAAAAGCCTATGAAAAATTAGTTACACTTTGCAAGAATAAAAATCTTTGACTAGAGTGATTAAGGCATTACTTGTAACAGGATAAAGAAGTCGTTTTGACTGGGAACAGGCTTTAAGGTTAACGTTGTTATAATTCCTGAAGCTTGACGATAGACATGAAATAAACTAAGTTCACGTAATAATAACACCTCGCCTGTAATCCCCGAAGGGTTAGGCAGAAGCCTAATAGTACACCCACATTTCGCCAGTTATGTTTTAAGTCCCATGTGAAAGGGGGAGACCCTACTGCCGTCAACCGGGCACAAATCCAGACTCCGTGGCTGCTACTGAGAAATTCCTGATGGAAAAACCCAATAACACTTAACGAACTCAGGAGTTCAAGCTCACCAGTCGCATTCGCGACCGCTGGTCCAATGAGGTAGGTACCTATTAAACGAATCATAACGGAACTATGACATTTGGCAAAACGATGTTACAGATGCATTAAAATTTTATGTGTGGGAGAAGTAGCCAAAACGACAGAGGTGTTCTCACGAACATGACTTAAAACAATCAAAACATTAATGTAGATGAAACAGAATCACCCACATCCGACGTACTAGATTTGGCAATACAAACATTTATAAGTTACCGTCAGGATATAAATTTTCTCATGACGAAATTCCAGGTGTTCTTATGTGCTGAATTTACAAGATTTCCATTGATTTTGTTTTAACTAGGAATTTCTTCTGAATCATCATCAGCCTATTAATGTTCCCACTGCTGAGACACAG
The DNA here is from genome assembly GCA_941918905.2 of Xestia sexstrigata. Taxonomy (NCBI): domain Eukaryota; kingdom Metazoa; phylum Arthropoda; class Insecta; order Lepidoptera; family Noctuidae; genus Xestia; species Xestia sexstrigata. Next base: position 9,783,930 of record OW799216.2, read on the forward strand.
GCCTCCTCTCTATGTGAGGGAATGGGCTATAATCCACCACGCGGGCCCAGTGCGGATTGGAAATGTCGCATGTTTTCGAATTTTTTGGTTCTAGGACTTGCCGGTTTTCTCACGATGTTTTCCTTCACCGTTTTGAGAGCAGAGGTAATGAAATTACACAAAGTAATGCGCCTGCCTGGGTTCGAACCCACGACTTACTGTTCGTAAGTCGGGGCCGCCACCACTGGGCCACGCAGTCGGGGCCGCCACCACTGGGCCACCGCATTTCTCCTGAATGGTTGGTGCGTTTACAAAATTTAAACTCACATAAACAAACAGCCAGACCCGTAACAACTACTTTTAGGACATACAAATACTTGTTCCGTACGGGAATCGAATTATGACAAGACATGACGACATCGAGACATGACTACCAAATACGACGTTGCGTTTGAGCAAATATTATTATTACCCAATTCAGTACTTCTATCTATTTTCTTTGCAATTACTCACTCTTTCAATTCACCGCGCCAATCGATCCGTGACATATCTACTGCGACGCGGCAATGTCAGTGTTGTCAACTCACGGTGCGTCTTCTTTACATGCATAACATAGGGTTCGTCCATTAATGACGTGATGTTTTTTAACAACTTTTTAACGCCCCCCTCCCTCCCTCATGGTAATACGTGGTGGGGTTTTAGACTACCCCTCCTCTCTACCCAAAATCACGTGTATTTTTTGGTACAAAGTATTTTGAAAACACTTAGAATTTTATCTTTAAATACAGGATAAAAGGTATAATAATTTAATTCTGGAAAATTAAGCCCCTAGATAAAAAATGTCCAGACAGACAATTTGGAAATCGCGCGTTCAAATAAAAAATAAATACACGTCATCATCATCAATCTCACTACAAGCTCGAAAGGGGGGGACTTTCAAACCTCACATAATTAATGGACGACCCCTTACCAGCATTAACATATTTTGCTCCGTCACTTAGACCACCCTAATTGAGATCTAAATTCAGATAAAATACAAATCTTGCAATCTAGTTCTTGCACTGGAAACCTATTTGTATTAAATGCAAGTTGATGTCCATACAATAGCAAGTAATATATGCTTATCATATTCTTGATGTTACGATTAATATGCTGTCATCCTTAGTTTGAATAGTCATTGCATTTATTTGTTAGGGCATGTTTTGTCCAGGGCTGCGGGACTGTTCGAAAGAGATACCGTGGCCCCGGAACACAAAGGGCAATGAAGGAACATGGATGGGTTTTAGTCAGTAAAAGTCTGACACTCCCTCCTGCTCCGCCCAGAGGAGTCATTTGATGATTTCCCAGTCGAAAACAAAGGGCATTTTTTGTGAAACATCTTCTTCTTATAGTTATAAAATTGATCTAGAATGAGCATCTACCAAATGCTTTACGATGATGTTGATAAAAATGATGAAGGCCATCATAAGAACCGAGTGTGAGGTCCTGTTCTTATTAGATCCCTTGGTGGGGCAAAGTATCTACTTATCGATGTATCTTGTAGTATATTAATACATACTAAAACATCGTGGATTTGAATGTTACTTTAATGCGTATCCATGTAGGCCGCTGCAAACACAAATTGATAAAGTGGGGGATCAATAATCCATCCAAAACCCAGAGCGATTGCAGTACTTGTGATCAGAACATGTCCCACTTGCTGCAGTGTAAGTGCCTGTTTAATTGCACGTTTAATGACAAGAAAAATGCGTCTAATATGAAAGAAAGAAAAGAATAAAATGTGTTTATTTGGCATTAAAACTATACATAATAACCAACGACAACCATGCTATTGACAACCAACGAGGATAACTGCTGGCCTTTTGCTATAAAGTTACCGCATTATCTAGATAGGATATTTCTCACGTAACCAGCAGTCAAACGTCGTTCAGCTTCACCTTATCTTACATAATCCCGCTTCTTGATTAGTATTAGTTACGGTACATTATTTGTTTTGCAATTCGGTGTAAATCCTCCAATTAAACTATTATAATCAACACAACCAACATTAGAAGAAGCACTAATCACCGTATCTTAATACTCAAAATGACCTGATTTTCCCACAGGTTACATGTGAAACGGAAGCAAAATCTAGCTTCTAGTTATTGAAACTGTTTTAAATACTCGCCAGACAACCTACATAGATGCTGTTTTTAGCAATTAACTCTCAAAAAACACTTTAGTGTTTCCGAATATTTGGCTATTTGCATATAAAATAGTCGATAAAAAATATGCATTAGAAAGGCGCTTATCTATACGATTTATTATGACATTTGAATAAGTCTAGATTTTGGCGAAAAATATCCTGTATTTTTGTTTGATAAAATTAATGCTTCGTTTGTTAGTCTTGAGTTCTGAGCGATTGTTCAAGGAAATATGTTATTAATTATTTATGTGCTTAACGGAATATACAATTATGCACTTTGGTAAATTGACATGATTAAATTGATTGTTTTCAATATTTTATTTTGTGCTTTAAAATATTGTCATAAAAATCATATTTTTGAAACGTTGACATAGTTTTTAACTTAGATTTTGTTTATGAATGTTGCCAGGAGTTCCAGTCTCCTTAGTAAAAGACAAACCACGGCAACAGGATCGACATAAGGTTTTCGGTAGCTTATGTCAGTTTAGTACAATACGAGTACATTTTGAGTTCCAACATAACTTAGTCTTATGCGAATCTTTCCAGCCTGCATCATCATAAATTTCTTTAAATGAATTGTCATTTAATGAAATCGTATGACAAAACCATAAAAATAAATTACTGGAAAAAGGTGCGTTCATAAAATCAAAAATCCTTATCTCAAATAATCAAAATCAAAAAAAGAATGACACATTCTTGTACAGTTAAACAAGTTCGACGGCAGAACGGCTAACAAGATGCATAAAATAAAACTTTTATGCGATAACTGTTGTTTCTGCATAGTTAATGTGTTCTCCTATTATCTATTTGGTTTTAGTCAAGGCTTTCGAGACGAGTTCGCTTTATCGTAAAAAAAAAACGAAAACTGGACGATTAACCTCTTATCAAACAAGATATTGCCATTAGGAAGCTTTAGTTTGTTAAACTACTAATTCGAATAGATCATTGACACCAAAATAAGCAGAACAAATACGTATAATTGACCTGTCTTAGGGTTTCACCACTTTTTTATGAGCTCTATTTATTATACCCTACGACGAGGCAGCGTTATGTCTTTTAAATGTGTCTGGTAGATGATGCCTATCCAGCCGCATCGTCTACCAAAATGTTTGTTATTATTATAAACTATACCAAAAAGGGCGGCTGCACTTGAAGGAAAACTCCAACGACTTTAAATAGGTTTATTAACAATTTTGTTACATTACACACTTGCACAGCAATAACAAATCGGCAACAGACTATCTTAATAATTGTCAATTGTCTTCCACGTTCAGCACCAGAATGCCCTACCTGCCCGCTCGGGCACCAGCTCCTGACCAAGAATCCCACCGTTGGCGGGAAAATCCAGCGCCCTGATTGGCTCACGACTTCACGCCACGTCAGTCTCGTGATCCAATCAGAGAACCGCTTCATTCTCGCGCCAAACATTTTACAAATCAAATGATAGAAATATTGCCATTCTTACGTAATTAATGTTACCAGTTTACATAATAAAATATAAAGCATTTAATATTTTACATTTTAAACAAAATTCTTTCTGAAAACATAGGAAATTGACTAGTAAAATCCGGAAACCTAACATTATGCATAAATTTATAACAGTAAATAACATATAATTTTTGCGTTAATTATACACTAATTTGGATGTCTTTGGAATTTGGATGCATATCAGACCGTATTTGTCGAATGCTCAAAATGACTATTTCTATATAATAGGCTGATTCAATGTACAGTCTCCAACACATCAATCTACCCGAAACTGTCAAACTTCCAAAAAATCTAATATTTTACACCATTCATGACTGCCGTCCGTGAGAACTCAAGGGTGGTCAATGTTTTGCCCGACAAAATAATTAAAACAAAAAAAATAATTACTGTTTTCCGATAATTGATAAACAATGGGTAGGTTATTAATTGCTCTAACGGTATCTGTTTTTTACCAAAACAATGTTCGACTTAGCACATGTAGCAAATGTTTTGCGACGATAATTTTTAAAACATGAAGTTTCTCGTTTCAAGTCAAAGTTATAATTGATGGTAACAATGCGATGTAAAAGTGACTGTTACTTAGTAGAAAATGTATGGCAAAGATCAACTGACACGCGAACCGATCCCACACGAACTTTTTTTTTTGTTTCTACCTTCAATTTTAAGGAAAATGTAAGTCTTAGGTCGCTTGTATACTTACACAGATGTTCATGGGCCGGACTAAGCGGTCCGATTTTCAAGTTAATAAAAAGAAAGAAAAAAACATTTATTAGCCCGCACAGGACAATACACAAATAGTAAAAAATGGTGAAATTATCAGTACATAAAAATTCAACAGAAAAAAACATTAAATGATGATAATGGCAGGTCATCCGGTAAATGGATGGAGATTTCACATCCGATCAGAAAGAATCCGTTTGGTGCACAAGCGGGCTTAGGCTGTGCGCAGACCAGGGGGCCTAGTCTGCTATTACAATAGTGTCACAATGATCTATCGTTGATTTCATAATTGTTGAACGATGCCATTGTCATTTAGTTAAAAGTTCGTAATCTGCTAACTTCATAATGGTCGAAATTTTTGCAGATTATCGCGTAAGTCAGTCATTCATTTGTTTTTGTGTACGAGATTACCATTATATGCTATTTCGTTCAATGGAGTGTCAGTGGTTGATCATTGGAAAGCCATAATGACGCCAATAGATAGTAGATGTATGATGGAGATGATGTAGTAGAGAGACCAAACTTGTCAAAATCAACAATTATGAAATCAATGGTAGATCATTGTGACACTATTGTAATAGCAGACTAGGCCCCCTGAGTCAAGTCTTGCTTGACCTTGTCTTTAGACAGATTATCGCGCTATGAAAATGTTTTGTTTTATCCAATGATATTCTATTAAACAGATATGTTGTGAGCGCGCAATCGTGAAGACTCGAAAACGGGCCAATTGGCTCGTTTTGCCTTTATTTGCGTCACTGCGTGTATGTGAGCTGGCGCTGCCCCGCCGCACACTTTTTTCGGTGGTTTTGTAGGTGTATAACATATCTGTTTATTAGAATATCAAATAACCATGCAGTTTCTTGTCAGTTCATAAGAATCATCCAATACGAACCATAGACAAAACTGTTTTGATCGTGGTGTGTGCACTGTATACGTCTATGGCTATGTTCAAAACTGAGTCAATAATGAGAATGTCCGAACACAAGATATCGATATTGATATTTTTAGACACAAAAATGTTTTTATGGACTGCCTCGTTGGTCTAGTGGTAGCAAGGGCGACTGCTGAGCATGAGGTCCTGGGTTCCGCTCCCAGGTCGGGCAAAGTGTTATTGAGGTTTTCCATCAGGAATTTCTCAGTGGCAGCTCCCTATTACATGGGACTTAAAAATAACTGGAGAAATGTGGGTGTGCTATTAGGTACACCTCTGCCTAACCCCTATGTAACCCTTTGGGGATTACAAGCGTGATGTTATGTGTAAAAAATGTTTTTAGGCTCTGGTGTGCACAGAGTCCTAAGAGGCTCATTCATTGTGAGCTAAACTGAGTCATTTCTCAGCTCATTTACATGTGACCTCCTTGATTGTGTACTACATACTTGCTTGTTTTCAGATTTAGAGCTTCGAGGCTAGATTGAATTGTTGTTTTACTTTCATTGCTAATTAGTGCTATTCATTAATTGATTCTTCTTAAGATCGCATTATGATTACAAGAATAACATGGTTTCTAAATGTTTTTTTTCACAATCACTATGTGTATCTTAGTGTGTAAAAGCTCTTTATGAAATTAATGTGGATTGAGTTAATGGTTTGTTGAAAATACATTTATTTTTTGAGCAGAAGTTAGGCCGTAAATCTCAATGTAACGCACTCAAAACATTGTGCTGATGAATTGATTGAATAGTACGGGGATCGTGGAGATGCTTAAAGTAAAAACCTTACATAAAAATATGTACTTAAAAAAAATTGGTTCTTTGACCTCCAAAATATCCGTAACTTTCTAGTTACGGATATTTGGTACCCAGGTATGGTCTAGAACAAAAAAAATATCACGATGGCAGGGAGAACAAGTCTTAGTGCCTTTCGGCTTCCTTAATATACTCTTTGTTAAGGAGTTTAAGTAGGTCAATAGGAACATAGGGTGTCATTCCTTACATGACCATATCTTCCTGCACTTGTCTCATAACATTTGGGGTCAGCGCAAGACGTTTGTTTCTTACGTTCTCTCGTACATCAATATCTGCCTAGTCTTTTCCCAACTAAGTTGGGGTCGGCTTCGAGTCTAACCGGATGCAGCTGAATACCAGTATTTTACATGGAGCTACTGCCTATCTGACCTCCACAACCCAGTTAGTACTAGTTAATACGGTACCCCTTGGAAAGACTGGTTGTCAGATATTCTCCCGTTCATACCATACTATAACAAAACCAAGTGGGAGCAGCGGGGTCCCAGCGGTGGGGGCCCCGAATTACGAATAGTAAGTCGTGGGTTCGAACCCAGGCAGGCGCATTACTTTGTGTAATTTTTTTCATCACCACTGCTCTCAAAACGGTGAAGGAAAACATCGTGAGGAAACCGGCATGTCCTAGAACCAAAAATTCGAAGACATGTGACATCTACCAACCCGCACTGGGCCCGCGTGGTGGATTGTATCCCATTCCCTCTTATAGAGAGGAGGCCGTGTCCCAGCAGTGGAAACATTGTAGGCTGATGATGATGGTGATGATGATAACAAATCCTGAAATAATTTTGAGACCGACTTTTTATTTTTTATATCGGTATGCAACTGTCCACTTCCTTCAAATTATTTTCGTACAACGTCCATAACATTCATATTGCAACACCATTGATTACACGTTACAGCATCAGCACTCACTTCTAGTTCTTGACTATGAAGATTACCGAAATAATCTTTAAAAGTTTAAACTTAAGAGTGTGTGAATTCCGTTAAAAGACCTGCCGAATAGCGGTCAGGAGTTTAAGTTAAAACAAAGGGTCAATTAAACCACTAGGTCAATTGTTTGTCGCAAATAACTACACATAAGTAGTAAATAGTTAAAACAATTTGGTGATTGTTATCATTCTCACGGTGGATGGATATGTAACTCATTTATCTTTTATTTTGGTACTTTTTGGTGGAAGTAGGGCGCAGCCTGCCTTGTTTTTAATGGGATGAAAGTAATTTGATGATGGTAATCTTGGCTGTATCGCTTGGCTGTGTTTACAAACATACCAGAGGGCCTCCTTGGTGAGTTTTATTCTTATTCGAACGTAAAGGACGTAAACAACGGTAAAGAGGCCGCAATTAACATGGTGGCCACCTCCCGGGCCCAAGAGATAGGTCACACCTTCAACAAACTGCAATTTGTACTGAAACTGAACATATTATTATTACCATTCTATGTCAATACAGTGCATAATCTCATCATATTTTTTTTGCCCTTAAACCAATTCATTTGCGGTCGGCGCAGCATGTCTTCTTCCATACCTCTCTATTACTCGTCATCTCTTCGGACACCTCATGTGAATTGAACAAGTCTGGACTTCAAAAGAGACTATGACCTCTGAGTTTGTTTCGTCTGTTTCTTCTCAGAGTAGTCAGGTACGAAACACCGGCCCCATCTAGTTTTAAAAAATGACGTGTAAAAGTGTTTGTAAAAACAGGGCTCGGCTCAGGACTAAATAATTATATTAAATTCAACAGTCTGTTTCTTCTCTAAACAACAACGTAAGCGAGAGAGGAATGTATAGTTGTGGGAAATGGATTTGTTTAAGGTGACGTTTAATCCAACTCGCAAGTTGTGGTCTAATTAGACAGTTCTGATTATGTTTAATATAACCTCTTTCTTGTTTATTGTAGTGCTGTTTTAATGGAGTCGTTTCTCGGAATCCGGTCAGAAGTTCAAATCGATATGCACGAAGTCGCGTGAGAGAATGTTTTAAAAAATTAACTAAAACTTTAATGCATTTTTCACTTTTATGTCTTTTCCATCAAACCATAACTTATTATACCTATAAACAAAGACATGCAACAGTAGTTAACATCACCATAATTTGTTTGATTCTCCCTTTTTTATTGAAAACACGTTTTACTAGATTTTCCTCTTGGGTTCTCCCGCGAGGAGGTCGGAAATCAACCTTTTTTTTTGTTTTTTTTTTTACGGATGGGAAATCATCAAATGACTCTATCTATGAGCTATCTACGAGACAAAATTCCTCAAGATCCGTTCAGCCGTTAAGACGTAAAAAGGTAACAAACAGACAGACAGAGTAACTTTCACGTTTTTAGTGATATTAATTAGTATGGATTAGAGAATCGATTCTGCCTACTTAACGGTAAACGCGAGGGGTTCCAGTGTTCTACCAGCATAGCTACATGTACAAATTAACATAATATTTGAATATGTAATCAGAAAATAGTGACAGCTTACCATTAGAAGTTACGCATATTTACGAGTATGCATTTTTTACAAAGAAACTTTGTACGAGTATGGTAACGTTTTGAAGAAAGTAATTGAGGTGTTTAGGAAGCAAGAAAACGTTATAATTCATATTTCTTTAATAATTGCATAAAAACACAATGGCGTTAATATTGTATTGTTACAATTGTTTATTGTAAAGATAATGTTAGTTTATAACTGAAAAGCATTTTTCTTGCTTCCTTGATAAAATACATTTCTGCTTATTGAAACAAAAGAAGAGAGAAAGAAAAACTAGTCTATTATGGTACAAGTGTGTAATGTTGGTGATTACCGCTGAGGCGCGATTGAGACCCGAGCCGCCAGGCGAGTGTCTTAAGAGAGCCGAGGACGGTAATCATCAATACACACGTGTGTCATACGACGTTTTTCAACACACTTGTGAATAAAATAATACAAAAAAATCATTTTATTTAGTAGATAATAGATATTTGTCCTTGGAATTTTCAGGTAGTAAACTTTCCATAACGCTAAGGGCTTCACATCTTATAACGGGCGGTGTAAAACATAAATCATTTTCTTCATAACTAGTACTTGTAGACATTTTTTATTCCTAAATAACTATAATTTCAACAGTGAAAACGAGTAATGAAAAGTTTTTCGCAATGGCGGGAAAATTTAATCAGTTTTCTTATGCGCGCGCATCTAACAGTGGCGATCGGCCATAGACTAAAATAATGAGGTTTGTTTTTTGGCTTTTCGCGGATACCGAATCCACGTTCAAAATGGGGAATTCAAAGTTTTCTTTATTAGAGAGAAAACAAAAGTTACATTTCAGTGAAATGAGCAAGCAATAGGTACATTAATTTATTTGTTCTATTGAACACGATTTTTTTATATAGAAACTTTTGTAGGAACAAAGCAACAAGCACCTCAACCAAAAAAAAAAAACCCTATAACTCACTTGTGAATAATAGTAATGAAAAAGTCACAGTTTGATTATAGGTGTCATTATGTGCCTAATTGCGGTGAAATTAGAGCCATTTTATGAGCAAGTGTGTTGAAAAAATATTTATCGCAAGAATATTTAAAGACAGGTTCCTGCGTGTCATTGTTTTTATACTAAACAAATTATACAAATCAGATCGTGTAGCTATTAGGGTGAGGCCAAATGAGCGTACTTATGTGAGTCACGTAAATTCAGTATCATACATAGTTGGGCGTATTTTACGTCGTCACGTGACACAAACCAGACTTTCGTATGAAAATGTGGCGTAAATTACGCGACTCATAACTCATATTACGTTCGTTTGGCCTCACCCGATATAATCCTACAGTTTAGAAGCGGTGACTGCTAACTCCTTGGTGTTCTCACATCATCAGGCTTTCCAAAGTTAATAAATCATGAACTGTCCACCCGACTGATTCGGTCGGGACGCCATTGTTTAACTATTGTGTCTAGTTCGTGGACTGATCAAGGGATTTACTGTTACTGTTAGCCTGTGCCATATCACTGCTGGGCTAAGGCCTCGACCCATGACCTCCAAATATCGATCCAGGCCCAATGACCAGTCACGATGCAATAAAACCAGAATGTTCTTCTATCTATGTACCTACTTCATTAAAAATTACTTGCTGTTTCTTTTAAAAGTTTTTCCTATTACACCGAGGCATTAATTTATGTAAATGCACATTAATAAGCCAAGTCATGCAGAAAATAACGAGGAAGATAGCGACGCATCAATAGCGATAGCCAAAAAAGTCCCTGGTACACCTAAATGATGTGTAAAAGATATGTGCAATAGATGTATTGACGAAGAGGAATATTAATGGACGACGATGACCGTCTGTGACCGCCTGGTAGTTAATAGTACATTGTAATACAAGGGGCAAAAATGACCCATTATATACCAGGTACTTTCTCGTATATAATGGGTCATTTTAGCCCCTTGATAGGAACCGAGTTATAATAAGATTTTAGCGCCGTGTACTTTTTACTTTGAGTGTGAGAAAAATAGTCAATTTAGTACAAAAACATTTATTAAATATTACTTATTAAAATAAAAATCACGTCAGATTTTTTTACTTGAAGCAAAATGTGCGCATCACGCACCAGCAGGTCGCGGCAGCCGGGGGAGAGCACGTCGAGGTACTCGTGGCTCAACAAGTCACGAGTGCGAGATTTACTTCACGCCCTAGGGCCTAAAAGGGCCGCTTTAGGCCCGCTTCGTAGGGCTATATTGGCGTACTTTAAGAGCATGAGAAGTGAAAAGAATATTATGATGGTTTCGACTAGATATATCAGCACAGAAATCACAGAATTTAGAACCATAACTAACATAGCTTGTTGTGCAACCAAGCTGAATTGGCATCGGTCGGACCGTATTTGTCGAATGCCCGGTGGTTGATGATTGGTGCAAATAACCTCTTTTTTTTTCGAATAGGAAATCATCGCTCTGGGCGGAGCGAAAGGCAGTGTCAGACTTTTACTGAATAAAACCTATTCACGTTCCTTCTTAGCCTTTTGTGTTCCAGGGTCGCGGTATCTCTTTCGAACAGTCCTGCAGCCCCGGCAGGCATCGGCCCTTGCGGACCCCTTCCTTTTTGCTGACATCTCATTGAGGCGCGCGTGGAACACGGACACGCCGTCGACACCGCCTGTCGTCGTCACAAGACCGTCCACAGGTCCGCGCCTACGGTAGCCGGGGGCCAGCAAATAACCCCTGCCCGCTTAGCATGACCACCGTAGAAACGAAAGAGAAACGACAAATCTTTTCTTCATCTGTCATTTTGTCGATTCAATGACAGCAAAATGACAGATGAAAAAAAGATTTTTGTCGATTCTCTTTCGTTTCTTCGGTGGCCATTCTAAGCGGGCTGGAGTGGCTACCTAAAAAAAAGTGGCTAGCAGACTGAATACAGAAGGTGAATGATAAAATATCGTGGTGCAGCTTGGGAGAGCCCTATGTCCAACAGTGCACTGCAGTAGGATGAGTTTGTTGAAGGAAGGAACGCTAATCAGATGGTGCGTAGGTATTTCAGTTATGAATAAAATGGAATTATCTCCATTGCAAGTTACATTCTCATCGAATCAGAAGGGTATTTGTCAAAACAAACAGTTAAAGGCTATATTTGTATCTGTATTTTAGCCGATCAAATGTTAAATTGGTTCCGATTTTTTAGTTAATTTATAGTTTCCCTTCTTATCTTTCCTACCTCAGAACACACGGTTAAAATTGATAGCTTTTTAACACAGTGATTTACATAAGGACATTGACAAATCTATTTTTTATACAAATACATTTTTTATACAAATTTATTTAAATGTCATTGCCTCCTAAACCATCTAAGTGGGTGTATAACGTTTATCTTAACGTTAAACTCAAAAAAACTAACATTAATGAGTATCCATTCCGGCCTTCAAATAAAAAAGCTTGTAAAAATAATGTTAACTAGAAGACCTAAAACGTCTACCTACATATTTGCGAAAGTGGTTCTGATTTTAAAATTTTATCTAGATATTCGAAATTTAATCCGTTACAGACGGACTAAAACATATTCAGAAACGAATTATGATTAGCGGAATCTGGCGGATTTTCGTATGTATGTAAATTAATTGGGTAAACGTACTGATTTATAATTTTATTGGTGATTGTGTTTAACTAGCATTGCTTCCCGTATTCACTCATCCAGCTATGTATTTTTTTTATTCTCCTCACATGTTTTTGACAAAAAAGTGAAAGTTTTTGATTCACTAGTCTATTGTCGAAAATAGTAAAAGAGTTCTTTGAAGAAACGTCACTTCATTTGTGCATTAATTGTTTAGTCTGTCTGGACATCATTTGTTACTTTAAATTGATAGAAAGTTGATAATTTCAAGTGAGTTTTCTAATTGAAAAAAATAGGTATCTACTTAGTGTTTAACTTCAGATGAGATTGGATTTCTTTAAGCTATCAATCTATAGCGTGATAAATTATAGAGTTTGTAGTATTCCTAAAAAGGCTGAATAGATGGCTGGATTGACTGATGATTACCGCTAATGATGGCACCTCTTCTCACCTACAACTAAGCTTTGGTTTAAATATCGATATAAAACTATCTCAATAATCTCAAATAAATTTCATTTTATTTATTTCGGAAACAATTTTTTTCATTGTTAACAAATTCAATTATACAAATAAAGTTAGGTACATTATTAAAAAAAAGATTTAAATCAAAATTATTCATGTCAATAAAAAAAAAATAAAAAAACATGTTAATAAAAATGAATCTTAATAAAAAATAAATCACGTCAAAAATAATCTATAAATATAAATTGAGATATATGATTAAATAGCAATACTGCTCCAAATATTCAAGTTTTACGACAAAGATATCCAATTCAATAACATTAAAACAACAAATTTTATAAACAAACAGACCAAAAAATATTAACCCTACAAAACTTCTTTAAATTCGTCAAATTAATCCGACACACTGGCCATATATCTGCCGATCAGTAAAAGCAAATCCAAATGGTGTCTCATTTACAAGCTATATATACAACACGAACCGTATGTTTTCCCATAGTTAGTAAGACATTTACCCGACGTTCACCAAAGAATGCTGTTTTGGTATCAACTTCCCTTGCATTGTGTGAATGTGAATATTTTCATCAATTATTTTGTATTTTTGTACTCGTAATTGTACGCTGGCAGCAGCGGTGGCCCAGTAGTGGCGGCCCCGACTTACGAACAGTAAGTCGTGGGTTCGAACCCAGACAGGCGCATTACTTTGTGTAATTTATTTCATCACCACTGCTAAACGGTGAAGAAAAAACATCCTTCAGAAAACATCATTCCTTCCATCCATCCAGATTGCTAACCTTGAGAACCGGCATGTCCTAGAACCAAAACTTCGAAGACATGTGACATCTAACAATCCGCACTGGGCCCGCGTGGTGGATTATAGCCCATTCCGTCTCATTGAGAGGAGGCCGTGTCCCAGCAGTGGGAACATTATAGGCTGATGGTGATGAATTGTACGCTTGTTAAATAATTGTAGGGTTTTTATTGTAGTTGTGGCAAGTGATTGTATCAACGAAATGTTAGGTCATTTCAGATAGATGAGACGCTTTCTTGGTCTAGTGTCCGTAAGCCAGTGGCGTGCAGTAGTATTCCACAAAGGGTAGGCCACGAAATAGTGATAGCAAAAAAAATTTTCGTCTGCGCCATTTTGGATTTTCATTTTGACCTCATTTTTATTATCAGTGACCCTAAAAACCTCGAAAACGCCCCCATGAAGAAAAAACTGAAAATTTTCATCGGCGCCATCTTGGATTTTCATTTTGACCTCATTTTCATTATCACCAACCCCAATAACCTCGAAAACGACACCCATGAAGAAAAAACTGAAAATTTTCATCGGCGCCATCTTGGATTTTCATTTTGACCTCATTTTCATTATCACCAACCCCAATAACCTCGAAAACGATACCCATGAAGAAAAAACTGAAAATTTTCATCGGCGCCATCTTGGGTTTTCATTTTGACCTCATTTTCATTATCACCAACCCCAATAACCTCGAAAACGACACCCATGAAGAAAAAACTAAAAATTTTCATCGGCGCCATCTTGGATTTTCATTTTAACCTCATTTTCATTATCATCAACCCCAATAACCTCGAAAACGACACCCATGAAGAAAAAACTGAAAATTTTCATCGGCGCCATCTTGGATTTTTATTTTGACCTCATTTTCATTATCACCAACCCCAATAACCTCGAAAACGACACCCATGAAGAAAAAACTGAAAATTTTCATCGGCGCCATCTTGGATTTTCATTTTGACCTCATTTTCATTATCACCAACCCCAATAACCTCGAAAACGACACCCATGAAGAAAAAACTGAAAATTTTCATCGGCGCCATCTTGGATTTTCATTTTGACCTCATTTTCATTATCACCAACCCCAATAACCTCGAAAACGACACCCATGAAGATAAAACTGAAAATTTTCATCGGCGCCATCTTGGATTTTCATTTTGACCTCATTTTCATTATCACCAACCCCAATAACCTCGAAAACGACACCCATGAAGCAAAAACTGAAAATTTTCATCGGCGCCATCTTGGATTTTCATTTTGACCTCATTTTCATTATCACCAACCCCAATAACCTCGAAAATGACACCCATGAAAAAAAAACTGAAAATTTTCATCGGCGCCATCTTGGATTTTCATTTTGACCTCATTTTCATTATCACCAACCCCAATAACCTCGAAAACGACACCCATGAAGAAAAAACTGAAAATTTAAATCGGCGCCATCTTGGATTTTCATTTGGACCTCATTTTCATTATCACCAACCCCAATAACCTCGAAAACGACACCCATGAAGAAAAAACTGAAAATTTTCATCGGCGCCATCTTGGATTTTCATTTTGACCTCATTTTCATTATCACCAACCCCAATAACCTCGAAAACGACACCCATGAAGAAAAAACTGAAAATTTTCATCGGCGCCATCTTGGATTTTCATTTTGACCTCATTTTCATTATCACCAACCCCAATAACCTCGAAAACGACACCCATGAAGAAAAAACTGAAAATTTTAATCGGCGCCATCTTGGATTTTCATTTGGACCTCATTTTCATTATCACCAACCCCAATAACCACGAAAGCAACACCCATGTAGAAAAAAAACGAAAATTTTCATCGGCGCCATCTTGGATTTTCATATTGACCTCATTTTCATTATCACCAACCCCAAAAACCACAAAAACGACACCCATGAAGTAAAATATAATAACAATATTGATTATTACAATAATAATATTATTGATTATTATAATAATAATACGCGCCAATAACCCCCAGGAATCATTATTTTAATCAACATTGAACATACACCCTAGCACTGGCCTGCAAATTGCAAAAAACGTAAGGAAATTTGAATTTCGCGGGCTAAAGAACATCCACCTTGAATCCTGGCCTTGTGTTGTAGCAGCCAATCACAGCCCAGCAGCCCAGCTACACTCGCAGGAGTTACCGCCCTAAAATTACTGCAATCTATACATGTGTGCAGTTCATACACACGAAAATATGCACCAATGTGCCAATGTGTGCGTAAAATTATCAATGGGTTTAAGGCAAGTCCAGTGCTTGCCTGTCCGGCGGAGCTCCAACCTTTGCAGTAACTTCCAGTAAAGTGTTAGTTGCGTGACACGGGAGCGACAAATTGCTATAAGTATTCTAACAGGAGTTTGAACTTTTTTTTATATATTTTGTACATAATGTGATATTTTATTACATAGTTAGTTCGTTATAATGAATGCCCAGTTGGTAGGGTAGGCTTTGCCTAATTGCCTCTTAGGGGCGCACGCCCATGCCGTAAGCACGACGGCTGAGCATGAGGATTCGATTCCCGGGTCGAGAATCACTATTCTCATATTATATACTATTGAATTTAATTAAATTTATATATATTAATATATTAATAATATTTATTTTTATATTGAATCACTATTCCTATTTTCATTGGATTTTTCCATCAGGAATTTCTCAGTAGCAGCCACGGAGTCTGGATTTGCGCCCGGTCGATGGTACTTAAACATAACTGACGAAATGTGGGTGTACTGTTAGGTACACCTGTGCTTAACTCTTCGGGGATTACGGGCGTGATGTTATGTTATGGGACGCTTTCTTTTGCTGAATGTCGGCGCAACCCTCATCCAGGGATATCATTAGATATATGTATGTACATAGGTCAATGTATATATGGGTCTTCATGTATAACTATTAAAAGTATCATAAAATAATCGGCACTGTTTGAAGTGATTTTATAACCTAGATAAATACTGGTGTGTGAATAAACTTTATGTAAATCAATAATTTAATTGAATGGGACATATTATAAATATTTGTGAATTCCTTATATATCTTCGTATATTTAACAAGGCCATAAAAAGTAAGATTGCGATATTATTACATGCTAATTTTGTGCTCCTAACAGATGTCTGCTGGTATAAACTGTTAAGTTTCTAACTAGCCGATGATCACCAGAAAAAAAACTTGATTAATTAACACGACGGTCAAAATGACAATTATGTAAATTTTCTCCTTGATAGTTAATTGAAGCGATTATCAACAGGCCTATATATGGACTGATTGTGATGATGTTTCTTAAAGATTTTTTTGACATCTTGGAATATTTTTGTATGAATCCTGGCCGGCCTAACTTCCGCCATTTTAATTTTTTTTTAATTTGCAGTCACGCATATTACCGATATTAATCGCTAACTTATTGGTTTTATGCGTAGCTGATCAAATCAAAGTTGTGTTGAAGATGCCATCAGCGAATGAACTTTATCTTTAATAGCTCATATACTGTAGAACATTTTGTCTCATACAACACTGGTTTGTATTGATACCAGCTATCGTTTAATATAGGCTTTTGCCGCAACTTTGTAAAAAAATCACCTTTATCATAAAGGTTGTATCTATTATAGGTTTTCTTTGGAAATAATTGACTCACACTCTCCCGAGGATGGTGTTGTAAAAGATAATTATGGGAATTGGGTGACAGGCACAGTGTTCTCCTGTCTACTTATACTAATACAACTTGTACATATACTGGATAATTACTAGGTCTGACTGCCCCGTTGGTCGAGTGGTCGCAAGCGCGACTGCTGAGCGTGAGGTCCTGGGTTCGATTCCCAGGTCGGGCAAATTGTTATTGGATTTTTCCATCAAATATTTCTCAGTAGTAGCCACGGAGTCCAGATTTGTACCCGGTTAATGTCAGTAGGCTCGCCCCCTATTACATGGACTTAAAACATAACTGGAGAAATGTGGGTGTACATTAGGTATACCTCTGCTTAACCCTTCGGGGATTACAGGCGTGATGTTATGTGTGTAATTAGTAGGTTTGGTAATAAAATAGATACATCTATGTTTTTAGCATGGCCGTTCGTTCGTTCGTGACTTCAGGTTAATATTGAGAAATTTCTGATGTAAAACCCAACAACATTTTGTTCGACCTGGGAATGGAACGCCTCTCCTCAAGCTTACTGAGCATGAGCATTTGCGACCGAGGCAATCGGGTTCGAATGTTCACTGGTCCGATTAAAAAGTTTATACTCAGACAATATTTCCCACATTATCCACTGCATCGACCATTCTCCGATAATAATCATCAACATGAATAAATTCCAAAACATATTATTACTACAAGGGCCTCAAGTTTATTGAAAGGCCTAGAATATTCTAGATGACTACTTAAAGTAAAGGGTCTTGCCTTGCCTACAAACTATTATTGCCCAGTTAATATTGCCTAGACATCAGACTTAGCAAATTGATATAAACTTGTTGTTCCTGATATAGGCCCTGGGGGAATCGTTGGTTAATCACCGTGGTTGTAGAGAAATGGGCAAGTTTCTTGCCTTCGTAAAGTTATTTAAATGGTGTTTTGCTATTGTAGAAGATCAAGTAAATTATGAATTTTACAAGAAGTGTGGCCAATAAAGTATCTATTCATCATACATACAAATATATAATTAGAACACCACAAAACTGTTTTATGTCCGTGACATCACCATCTCAGGTTCAGTTGAAAACCAGCGTCGGGCCTCGTAGCCGCTCGGCGATTTGATGAACAAAAACGAATTTTTCCATAAAAATTTTGGTCCTCTGTTAAACCTCTTTAGAGGTTCTCCTTAGTTATAAACTGTTTATTTTTAAACCTTTAAATTTATTATTATTTTATTTTTTATTTCGGTCACAAAAAGATCCATAGAGTGTTAGTAACATAATATTAAATAACTTATTATCTAGTGTTAGTACCAATTACCCTCTGCATAAGAAAACTTACAATTGGAGAGAACTTTTCTATTTAAAAAAAACACTTTCTTAACTGTAATGCCCGTGCAGTAATTGAACTAAAACACCTATACCTAGGTATTATTTTTACTAAAATAAAATTAAAGATTACGAGTCTCACTTACGGCGTGTTGTTAATTCCAGAGAGCTGTAGCTTTCCGCTTCAGTTCAGAAAGAGGGAACATTTCTATTAAAAAAAAACACTTTCTTATCTGTAATGCCCGTGCAGTAATTGAACTAAAACACCTATAGGTATTATTTTTTTTTAAATAAAATTAAAGATTACGAGCCTCACTTACGGCGTGTTGTTAATTCCAGAACACTGCCTACATTTTTTCACGATCTGTCCTTCATGGCAAACTAGTAGAATGTCAAAAATTTACTAAGAAACAGCACTTAAGGGGCTCCCCCATGCACACTAGCGCCACTTTAGTAAAAAAATCAGAACTCGTTAAATACACAATTAATATAAAATCTGATTGAAAAATCAATCTTTTGGTCTTCTAAATTATTTACGTCTGCTTAACTCATTGAAACATAGCTTGCTGTCGTTACAGATACAAAATGGAAAAAAAACAGCCGTTTTTAGCAATTTTTCCAACTGTAACTACAGTGAAGTATATTTTAATGAATTAAATAGACGTCAATAATCTAGAACTCTAAAGCATTGATTTTGTCAATCAGATTTTATATTAATAGTGTATTCAACGGGTTCTGATTTTTTTACTAAAGTGGCGCTAGTGTGCATGGGGGAGCCCCTTAAATCGGTGATTGTCTTGAATCTTATTAAGAAGCAGATCCTTTAACATCAGGGCCACTATGACCCACTTTCTAGATACCTCTAAACAGCGAAACTTATTTACAATACCATAAACATTAAAACATGTATAATTCATACGCCGTAATAATATTAACCATTCATATTGACACCATGTGACAGTACCCAGCCGTAAATAATGTTACTACTATTTTATATGCGAAAGTTTGGTGGATGTTTGTTACTCAACCATGCCAGAACGGCTGGACGGATCTGGATGAAATTTGGCACAGAAATAGATTATAGTCTCGAATAGCACATAGGCTAACTAGGGGTGGCGAG
Source organism: Xestia sexstrigata (assembly GCA_941918905.2). NCBI lineage: Eukaryota > Metazoa > Arthropoda > Insecta > Lepidoptera > Noctuidae > Xestia > Xestia sexstrigata. The sequence continues at coordinate 9,803,465 of OW799216.2, forward strand.
ACGATCTGGACACGTACCACGACGGCTGATTAGAGGAGACACAGGAAAAGAGTTTATGGAAGGAATTGGGGAAGACCTTTTTCCAGCAGTAGGATAAAAAATTGCACAGGTAAAGAGCGCCTGTTAGGAATTGTGGGAGGCAATTCAGGCAATGGAAAAAAGTGTTTAGTAATAGGGGGATTAAATTTTTAAGGAAATTCGTCATTTATGGCGTCTAGGACACATAGCTTATATTGGTAATAAATAGTCAATTTAGTTACTACGAAGATTGTACAGCTACCAATAATGGTACGAATATACGATGTTTAACTTTCGTTGACATTTGGACCATGTTTTATGTTCATTGACCAATAGTGAATGGAATTGATTGAACTCAGCCTTGATATATAAATTCCCTTACGCGCTCTAAAAGGTGCAATCGTTTCAATAAACGTTACGTTTGATATGCTTGGAGGTAATGAGTTTAATGACCTGTATGTATTCATGGCTTTTATAATGAGGCGACAATTTTTTTTTTTTACTTTTGACGACCGCTTAGCATGAGGTCTTAGGTTCGATTCCCGGGTCGGGCAAAGTGTTATTGGGTTGTGTATTTCTGTTGCCGCTATAACAAAAAAAAAATGATGAAAAAAAATAAAAAAATAAAGGGGGCTCCCCTACTACGATGGTACTGAAAAACCTTCATGCGCGACTCCAACACGCACTTGGCAGGTTTTTTATTTTATTTTAATTTACTTCCTCGTGTAGTACCTACAAAAAGTAGGCATTTCAGAAAGTATATTTCAAGTTGCTTTTTTGGTATGCAAATAATGTTCATTAGTGTTTTAGTTATTGATTAACGTAAGAAACAAATTAATTAAATGTCCTACCTTTTCCTGGATACAGATCTTCTCACGCTTCGTAAATCTTAAACCGGACATTGGATCTTTATCAAAACAGATTTCTATCTGTGAATCACTATAATGATCAATCTTCCAAGGCGTCTTCTAGGTCAACTAAAATGAAAATTAGATGTTCCTAAGCAACGGTGTTTAAGGGAAAGCCGTATGATCTAGCTAGCACAAACCTAAGTTATCTATCTTTATATAAATAGTTCAGTGAATGGCTGAAAATTAAAGACCTATTGTATATTTTTATAAACGTAACACTAGCAATTTCTTGTGTATCGTAGGTGCCGTCACTAAATAGTCAAGATAACTTTTCTAAAAATGTATAGGTATACCACTACACATTTTTAGAATACTTATCTTGACTAACTTGACTATAGTCACGAGCACCAATATGTAAACACTATAATTTTTAAGTGTTTTTCTCCTTTTGTTCTGCTTCAAATTTCATATTGTTACGAACATAGTATTCTGGGACTCATATTCTATGAAAAAGATCCTATCTCCAAGTTACAATCGTTATAACTAGCAAAAATTGCTTTTAAAATTTAGGAAAGTGTTTACATATCAGTACTCGTGACTGTATTTTGGGGATTTTTTTGGAAACGCGAACTTATCCACGCGTTCAAAATGTTCGGGCATAAGCTAGATTTATCAAGGACACCGTTGGACACCTTAATACACACTACCATTCTGACTTTCAGTTTAGCCCAGGTAATTACTACGTAGATATGTGTTAGAAAGAAAACCCTATAGAAGTCGTGATTCATAAACCCTTCGGCGTTGGTAGCTTCACTAATAGAGCTACACACATCAAAAGTATCTAGGGATCAACATATATTTTTGCAATAACTTTTCTCCTGATTGATATTAATTAAAATTTTCTTTAAGGATTCATCAAATAAAGTGTTTTCGTTTGTCACAGTAACGATAAACCAAGTCACCTTTGCATTAATAAAGAAATTTGCCATTTTCCTAATAAAGGGATTTTTGACATTTGAACCACTAACATTAAAGTTCGAAAAAAAGACTGAAATAACAGTTTTCTTTAAAATTTTATTGGGTAACTTAAACAATTAATAATCCGTGTTTCTACCGCGAACACTAACAACACAAGAACATCGGTTTGGCATACTCAAAATGAGTTCATCCAAATCACGCTGTGGAATGGCCGCCCATGTTCGTTGCAACAACAAAAAAAGGTCTTCTTGCGACTGGATACCCTCCATATTCGGCAGAGCTCTTCTCTGTAGCATATCCCATGCATGCTCAATCGGGTTCAAGTCTGGCGACTGAGCAGGCCAGGGCAGGACATTGATGTTAGCTGCGGCGAGAGTCTGTCTTACAACTCTTGCGGTGTGCGGTCGTGCATTATCATGCATTAACTGAAATAAGGGACCGATTTGCACTTGTAGAGGAACGATGACGTCTGATACAATCGTCTCAGCATAAATTTGAGCGTTGAGGTTGCCTCTGATCCAAATCAACTCAGTTCTTCCGCCGATCCAAATACCCGCCCATACCATGATGGTTCCACCACTATAAGGATGGACTTCCTGGCAGGATTTTAATCGCTGTTGGCGTCCAGGGGTTCTCCAGTGTCGTATACGTCTTGTATCCGGTCTCATACCAAAACGAGACTCATCAGAAAAGCACACGAAACGCCATTGTTCTTCTGCCCAATTTCTGTGTTCAAGAGCCCATTGATATCGAATCCTACGATTGTGCATTGCTATAGGTGGTACCCGTAGCGGTCTTCGGGAATGAAGGTTCACTTCATGCAAGCGGTTTCTGACTGTTTGGTCGCTAATTAAGTTCCCTGAAGAGTGATGAAGCCTCACGGCTAACATCATGGCGGTTATTGTTGGAGCTCTTCGAGTTAAGATTTGAATGTATCGGTCTTGTCTCCGTGTGGTGCAGCGATACCGTCCTCCATGGCGCTCAGCCACGGTACCAGTGCTTCGGTAACGTGTCCAAAGTCGACTGATAACACTCTGACTTGTATTCAGAGCTAAAGCTACAGTACGTTGCCGGGAACCAGCTTCTATCATTCCCACGGCTCTGAGCATTTCTTCCCTGCTTAAATGACGTCGCCGCTCCATAATAACGTTGGTTTTAATCAGTAGTAGGGAAACAGTAGCACTAATAATGTCTTCAATGCGTTGTATGTTTTTATAGGGAAAATATTGACAGCTTATTTTCATCTTTTACTCGAATTTGATTGAGAGTTCCTGATTCAAATTATGAAATGCACCAAAAAGGATCCATATAAATTTATAAAATCATAAATTTATTACAAAGCCACATCTCAATCTCAAGAAATCCGCATAAAAATGCTTGATCCCTAGACATTTTTGATGTGTGTATTTACAATAACAACATTCACTAACTTAATACAAGGTCTTAGTAAATTAAATATTTAGTTATTCACAATAATATTATGAATTGCAATAGCAAGAAATCTACCAACGGATAAGAAATGAAAGAATAAGATTTATGAGAAAAATTTGAAACAGTTTATCTTTAAGTCAACGGGTAATTCATTAACCATGTGTAATTTGTTATGGCGATATTTTCTTATTATGGGTTTATAAGCGCCTTATCCTCGGTTTACGAATGTGATCACGACTGTAATCGTTAATTTTTTTTTTTTTTTTTTTTATGAGGGACCACTCGCAGTTGCAACGCGCTAAGGTTGCTTAACTGCTTAACCGGACAATCCTGTGGTGGCCAAAAATTACTTTAAGGCCCCCAGCCAGGGCTTACAAACTAAGGATTTAAATTAAATGAACGGCCACTAAGGGCACCCCCTGTGGGGTTCGGGCCTCGGCTTAGTGCGTCATTGATGAGAGGGCAGCAAGGGACAACAGGCTGGGTCGGATCATTGTAATCGTTAAATCTGCTGTCAACACTTTATACTAATTTGTCTATGTCTACTTGTAGATGTGTTTGCTATACGGTCGAAATTACATTACACAATTTAATTACTTGATATCAGAAGTGTTTCTGAAAATCCATAATTAAATTATTGAATAAGCTTTCGGAAAGACTTTTCCTTGTTGGTTAGGTTTCAATTCAGTCTGACATCCAGTACTTCCAAGGAGTATTGTATTAACCGGTTCTAATGGAGTTGTGGAGGTCAGGTAAAATACTGGTTTTCAGCTGCATCATGTTAGACTGGAAGCCAGCATCAACTAAGTCGGAAAAAGACTTAGGCAGATGATGGTTAGGTTTAAATTGATGGCGAGCAGTGATTTTATATTTATTTTAAAAACTTAAAATACGATGATTTACCGGACAAATGCGTTGCGAAATTGAATTAAAAAATTAGAAAAAAATCAGTTAGAGATTCTATCATCAATGCAAATAAATCAATGTTACCGCTGTATAATTAGCAAATTAATCTACAATTTTTCAAAAAGAAGTAGGTGACGTATTACGTAAAAAGTTTTATATTCATATTAAATCCGCTGTTGTTCCGGTGTCAAACGTAACGCTGTAGGAAGAACAATATTCTCTTGGTTATATAAATAATGTTCTAGCTCACTCCTAGTTACCTAACGCATCATAATTATGTAGGCTGAAGATAAGTTATAGAATCGGGCGTTAATATGCGGAAATCCATGACATTAAATGTAACATAACATAACATTCTTGTTTATTGCTGTGCCCTAACAGGGTGCATAACTGTTCTTAGCTGTAAGCCCATTGTAACATCTTTTTAAACATAATAAGGTACGCAAAATAAAATGAATATGAATATGAATATTATCACGCCTGTAATCCCGGAGGGGTTCGGCAGAGGTGTACCTAATAGTACACCCACATTTCGCCAGCTTTGTTTTATTAAGCTCCATATAAAATGGGGCGAGCCTATTTCCATCAACAACGAATCCAGACTCCGTGGCTGCTACTGAGAAATTCCTGATGGAAAAACCCAATAACACTTTGCCCGACCTGGGAATCGAATCCAGGACCTCATGATCAGTAGTCGCGCTTGTAACCACTAGACCTACGAAGCAGTAATTAAATGAAATGCTATTTTAGTGTTAATTCCGCAAATAGATCCTGAGATGCTTGGATGCATGATGCAGGACCGCTCGGGGTTTGCGCCCGAGTCGTCGTGTCAGTATCTGAGGATCTATAAAGAGTCGAAACACGTGTTGAGTAAAGGTGCATGCTGCATATTTATTATTCGCACTTTCTGCATGTGCATATTTTTGCGGGTGGAAGCTGCTGCATCCTGCTTCCAAACCTGGATATAATTGAGGAATAAACATCAAACACTTTGAAAGAAAGAAAGATGGAAGGATTGTGTGAGGAATAACATGTAGGAAAAACTAAATGATAATGTGACGATTTACAGGGGAGAATGGAAGAAAAAACCGCGTTCCGCCGACCCCAAGTAACAGGATAAGGGCAGAAATATGAAGACGGTGATTATTTTGAATATACAAACTAAGTTACTTCAGTTATTCACATAGGCAAAAAATAAAATTCAAATCCTTGGAGAGAAATCAAACCAGTTTTTTTACATGATTTTGAAAGTAAAAATGTTCTTTTTACATATTATTAACATTAGAAAAAGTCGTTGACACACTATGGGTAACTAAGCCTAGTTTTTTTAATGACTTTAGACTATAAAAAAGTCAGGTGATATTTAATCTGGATGACTACATTGATTGATATAGAGATTATATGCGATAACGCGCCGCAATATATTAATTTAGAAGAGCACAAAGGTACTACTTATTTCAAAACAAAATTTCTGCAGACCTGCGAGAGGGAAGTTGGATTAGAGAAAAGTCAAACAAGAGAAGTTTAAATTAAAACTTAAAACAAAACTATATAATAATATAAAATAAACATACATACACATATAAAAAACTACTATTGTAAATATTTACCTATAATATACATAATAATATAATATTAATCTATATTGAAGTATTTATTTTACAACCCACGCCCATTGTTCATTATCTATTACTCATTAACAGATAATAATAAACCAAGGGGTGGACGGAGAGCTATGGGCTAGCTCGCCGTCCGTCTGTCTCATGACGACAGGCCGTGTCGACGGCGCGTTCGTGTTCCACGCGCGCCTCAAAGAGAGTCAGCAAAAGAAAGAGGTCTGCAAGGGCCGATGCCTGCTGGGGCTGCGGGACTGTTCGAAAGAGATACCGTGGCCCCGGAACATAAAGGGCGATGAAGGAACATGGATGGGTTTTAGTCAGTAAAAGTCTGACACTCCCTTCTGCTCCGCCCAGAGCGGGAGGAGTCATTTGACGATTTCCCATCCGAAAAAAATAAAAAGAAATAAAAAGGGTTACCGTATTACCCAGTTCTAACCGGGTTGTGGAGGTTAGATAGGCAGTCGCTCTATGTAAAATACTGGTATTCAGCTGCATCTGGTTAGACTGGAAGCCGACCACAACATAGTTGGGAAAGGCTGGCAGATGATGACGAATTAACAGATAATATCTCCCTTCTTCTTCTTCTTAATAATTTTATGGCAGAAGAACCTTATGACCTAAGGGTTCTTACAAACGAGCGGCACGTTGCCAACGGCAGATAAACTGCAGCCGTCGACGCTTTCAATTGTGGCATGCCGCGTAAATGTGTGTCGACGGCTGCCGTCGACGCGCCGATCGCAGCCGCCGACACCACAACTGCAAGCGTCGACGGCAGCCGTCGACAAGTGGCGACGGCTGCAGTTTATCTGCAGTTGGCAACATGCCGCTCGTCTATAAGAACCCTAAGAAGTAATTGTTTCCGGCACTAAAAAAAATCTTAGTTGCCATTATCACTAAACCCATAAATTAAGATAAACAAATCCACAGATTCGCCACTTTCCTAAAAGATTGTATAATAATAATTTATATTAATTATACTTGGGCATACATCAGAAAAGAATCAAGACTCGATTCGGAAAAGGTTAATGATAACTACGCTCTCTGATTTATAGCTATTCTAAATAACATCGATTTGAGGCGAAGGCGGCATTTAATAATTGTTACCTTTGCCTTACACTTTCCGTCTATAAACAAAAGTTAAAAAAATATATTGGACATAAATTTTTGTTAATAAAATAGATATTCGGTCCGCCTTTGTAGTTTTTTTTACCTGTGCATAAAGTTTTAATAAATAAATAAATATTACGTGTAGGTATAACTAAAAAAGTTTTAATTTTAAGATCTAGATTTGAATACTTGAACTACTTATTTATAAATTATAAAGAGTTGTTCAGGCACTGTCATTTCACGCATTTATAAGTTCTAGGTTTTAAATTAAGCTAAGGCCTTGTTCAGATGAAGTGTACAATGCGTGTGATACCTATTTTATTATTTGGAGTTTTAATTTAGTCGTATAGTATGTAGATTATATATACAGACTACAAATAGAACTAAATATTATAATATTACCGTGGTAGAGTTCAGATTTAATAAATTTATTTGAAAATATTTGGTAATGATGAACTGATGATTCAAAGATAAAATAAATCAGATATTAATCTTTCTGACAACGTTTTTTTTCTTTTATTTAAAGAGGAAAAATTCAATCTGAAATAATTTTTAAAATTTAAAATGGCTGCCAAAATGACTTAGGTACCTACTCGTCAACTGTCGAGTGTGAAACTTGCGAGTGCAACAAAAAAATAGGTAAAATTGGAAGCTGCCAACTCGCGCGCCACCTACCTATTTTTTTGTCGCACTCGCGAGTTTCACACTCGCCAGTTGACAAATAAGTCGTCAAAATTTACATTTAGTAGTCGATTGTTTTTTTTACTTTTTTCATCGAGTCATTAAACGCAGTCTTTACAAGCCCTATTAACTTCCAAAAATAGATCTTAGATTAACACTAGGCATTTTAGTGTACGTGTCTCACGACTTTTTTTTTTGCTAAATGTAGTCTAATTAATATTATACAACTTTACGGAACTAATACAATGTTGCCTAGATCAATAACCTAGGTACAGCAATACTGCGAATTTTATTTATTGCACCAATATAATTAAAAGGAGGTTTAGGACTATAAAGTTGTAATATGTAGATTCGTTTTTTTGGATCGGTATTATAAAAACATATAGGTGTGGGTTTGAGAACTGTTACATGACTTTATTTACTAAGTTTTATGAACTGACTTGACATAGACTGGATGTATATTAATTTGTTTTTTTTTTTCGGATGGGAAATCATTAAATGACCCCTCCCGCTCTAGGCGGAGCGGAAGGGAGTGTCAGACTTTTACTGACTAAAACCCATTCACGTTCCTTCTTAGCACTTTGTGTTCCGGAGCCACGGTATCTCTTTTGAACAGTCCCGCAATCTCGGTAGGCATCGGCCCTTTTGCTGACATTTCTATGAGGCGCGCGTGGAACACGAACGCGCCGTCGACAAGTCCTGTCGTCATAAGACGGACGGACGGGACGGCGAGCTAGCCTATAGCTCGCCCGCGCCTACGGTGGCCGGGGGTCGTTAATATTTGGAACCCTGGCGTCGAAATTAGGTTCGAGTACCTGTATTTCAGGATCTGACTTTCTCCGTTGGTTTTGCAAGGTTTATGTAACAAAACAAACAATTATTATAGAAATACTGATATTCAGCTGCATCCGATTAGACTGGAAACCGACCTCAACATAGTTGGAAAAGGTCTAGACAGATGATTCTAGCTTTTAATTTTTTTGACATTTTGTTTGTCACGTTAGGGAATTTAGGGCATTCTTGCTTAGAGTAAAAAATAAAAAAGGTTATTCATCATCATCATCATTTCAGCCGAAAGACGTCCACTGCTGGACATAGGCCTCCCCCAAGTGTCGCCACATTGACCGGTCCCGTGCGACTCGCATCCAGCGGATTCCCGCAACCTTCACCAGGTCATCGGTCCACCTAGTGGGAGGCCTTCCAACGCAACGTCTTCCGGTACGCGGTCGCCACTCCAGAACTTTTCGGCAAAAGGTTATTGCTTGAACTTAAATAACTTATTCCAGTTACAATGGGGAGAATCCATTTAAGCAAATAGTATGCTTGTTTTAGGATGCTCCGCCCTTCCCCAGGTTATGTTATGTATTTATGCTATTGAACCTGATCATAATATTCAATGAACTTATACAAATAAAAATGCAGGAATAAAATGTAAGTAAGAGTAAGAGCTTCACATCAATTTATGTGAATAGATATATGCAGGATGAGGAGCTCGTGGCTAAATAATAACAGCCGCTCAGGTCGATCTTTAGGTTAACCCTTACATACCGAGTTTCCTCCGTGCCTCGGAAAGCACGTTAAGCTGTTGGTCCCGGCTGTCATTTGTACATCTTTGACAGTCGTTAGAGGTAGTCAGTGGCCCAAAAAGTCTGACAACCAGTCTTACCAAGGGGTATAGTATTACCCAGTACTAACTGGGTTGTGGAGGTCAGATAGGCAGTCGCTCCATGTAAAATAATTGTTTCAGCTGCATCCGGTTAGACTGGAAGCCGACCCCAACATAGTTGGGAAAAGCTTAAGTAGGCAGATGATGAGATATGCAAGGACACTTATAAGCAGGTTAATCATATTTAATTTTGGCAACAAAAGTCTGTTGTTGTCGCCAGAACTAAAAATCATCCAACAAATAATCTAAAAAATAAACAACACATTAAGGCAAGTAATCAATCAATAGTATTTATTTTAAAAGATACTTATTATAAAAGCAAAACAAACCCATCATGATATATTATTCAAGTAATTACCTAAACTAAAATAAACCTAGCAATTTTTTCACAGCATCAATAAGTATAAGATGCGAGACCAGATCGTAAAGATTTTATAAAGATTTGCTAATTGAATCAGCCTCCGTATTCACAAACGCATCGATCCGAAAAGTCGTATGTCTGTCTCTTTTTGGCATAAGGAAAATGAGTGAGATAGACATTCGCCTTTTGGAGTCGAAATAAAATCGAAGCGATTGTAAATACTGTGGCAGGTTTGGTATCTATCATTGATTAGCAAACGTGTTGGTTAATAAAAATCATTATCTGGTAACGATTTAGCAAACACTCATTATTTATGGATCCTGTTTATTTTGGCACTGTTTTTTGTGGTTATAAATTAATACAGTTAGATGGTAAAAAGTAGTAATGATGTTTCGAAATAGTAATAAAATCATGTTTGTTGAGTGTTTTAATGGGCGATTAGGTAAAGCCGTTTTTCATTAATTAAAATTGCCTTCACGAGCGGTGATAGCTAAATTTTAATGTAGCACGACCACTCTTCAACCTTATCACTAAGGACATAAGCGTCAAACGTGCCAGACCTTCAGTGAACTGGGTGGTACATCAGCGGGCCCTGGACATTAAGCTCGGTAATGTCCTTGCTGATTGACTAAGAGAAATCAGTGTCAGGCATTATCTACCTAGTATAATTGCTGAAATAAACCTTGAGTTTATGGCAAAAAGCTTGAGTTTATGGGCAGCAGGTATTACAAGAACAACTATTGGTTTTCACTTTTTAGTCATTAAAAAAACACTCAAATTATAATTACAACATGTCAATTTGAACAGTATTTACTAGTGAAAGTCTTTATGCAAATGAAAATAATTACCCATCAACTACTCTATGTGCATTCCGGATTATTAAAGATAAAATTTTCTTCAGGCAGTCTTAAAAGATAAGTAATGTTCCTGTCTAGGTTCGTTAAATCTACCGAGGATCAAGATTTTCTTTGAACTTTTGTGATTACTTACGAGCGTACTGTTTATTAAAGAAAATTGTTATTTATTTCAATAACTAGCAACCCGCCCCGGCTTCGCACGGGTGCAGTGTAGATATAAACCTTCCTCTTGTATCACTCTATCTATTGCTGAAAACTGCATTAAAATCCGTTGCGTAGTTTAAAAGATCTAAGGCTGTGAGCCGCACGGCTCACTCAGTCGGCTGCTAACAGTTTGCCTACTGGGGACACAGCCTTAGATCTTTGAGTCTGCCATTCGTGGCGAACTGAAATTTGAGCTGCAAACTCAGATCAATTTTCGTGCGTCGCAAGCAAACTGTTATGAGTTAGCCGCTTATTTAGGTCGACCGACTAAATTTTCACTTTAATATTGTTGTACCTTTCCGTATCAAAGGGCAACTTGGATTTTCTGTGGTGTGTGTGCGTAGAGATTAGTTAGGTATAAGCGATGCAAGCATGAACTTGTCCGAACACGTTGATAGCTTCTTTCCAACTGTTTCCAACAGTTTGCGGCAAACGGACTTACTACGCCCTGCGAACAACCCTATCGCCGCGCCGCACGGTGGGCTGGAAATCAGCTTTCATAGACTTAGGGATTTCAATTTGCAAGTGCCTGATTTTTTGCCGGATATCGCTTCTATTAGTCATTACTATGTAAAAAAATGACACCCGAGTTAATTCTGCCCAAAAACGAAGGAATTATAATTTTTTACGAAAAATTTGTATGATGCTAGAATGAAAAATCGAATTATCTTCTAAACGGCATGTTTAACCGTAATATCCTTGGAGGTGGTCATAGTGCTAATTATTTATGATTTTTTGGTGGCCGATTTGACGAAAAATTTAAAGCCGTTTTTTTTAAAAAATCGTCAAAATATTTTTATTTATTTTTACATGTAAAACGATCCCTTTTAGTGTCCAAGTTAAAAAGTTCGATATGTTATTAACCCAAATATTAAGAACACTCAAAATAAGAAAAATTAAATAAAAAAATTGCTGTATTTTGACACATTTTTATTAATTTAAATAAAAAAAGATTATCAAACTCTTATTTAAGTAACATATAAAGTTATATTATATACAAAATAATTTAATTTAAGGAATTAATACTAAGCATTTGTAAAATAAAGTAAAACCTTTGTCCGCGACCTTTGTCCGCATCAAATTATTATAAAAATACTAACTTCTGTCAGCGGCATCACCCGCGTGAAGTTTGATAATTGTCCCATGGGATGTTACTACCGGCATAAAAAGTATTATATGTTTTAATTTAGATTATAAACTATCTAAGTGCAATATTTCATCCAAATCCGTTCAGTAGTTTTTGCGTGAAAGAGTAACAAACATCCATACATCCATACTTACAAAATGTCGCATTTATAATATTAATAGGAAGTAGCTAGGATATTACTTCTCTATTTCAATCGGATTTTCTTAAAAATTTCAAGGGTTTGATTTTTTTTTGCATGGTACCCTAATTCTTTTTTCTAAAATAAAAGTAGCCGAAGTACATATCTTCTTTTAACATTAAAAGTAAAAGTCCCGTTAAAATCGATCCACCCGTTTCGGAAATTAGCCGGAAACAACAGACAGACAGACAAAAATGGAAAAATAGCTGTATTTTGAAATTACAAACAGATACTTCAATTTTATTTATTTGTAAAGATTCATTGTTGTTTGAACAAAGATAAAGTATCTTTTTAAAAAGAAACCGATCAAGTGGTCACGTAATTTGTTCAAAAGTCGTATGTAACAATTATTATGTCAGTATTTAATATTCCACCTACAATGTAATTGCGGTTTAACAATAGTAATTTAAAGATTCGTGGTTTGCTTGCTTGCGTCTGTGTGCTCGTTGAATGATGGAGGAGTTGAGATGATTGTTTGATGTCTGCTACTGTTACTCGTCATCTTTGAGCATTATCAGTTAGTATGCAAAGTTTCATGATCTAATTTCAAGTACTTTTTGAATATCAGCGGTTTATTGTTCGATTTGGAGGTAACTTTGGATTTTTTTTCTATCGAGAAAAGTTTATGGAAACGTGTTTTCGTCACACATAGGACTTAGCATTAATCCTCAACTTTACCATATATTTATTTTCAAAAATTAATGCTGCAGTATTTTAGGAGTAACGGAGGATCATGCTAAGCCATTTGAGTAAGTAAAGTTTGAATAACAATAGTGTGGCAAACTGTGAACGTAATAGGCTAGTTTCCACCATCAATAAATTGCAAATCTATTTAGTCCGTCAGTTAGAGTATTGGAAAATAATGGACACGTATTTTTAGTTTTTGTAAATCAATGAATATTGACAAAAATAAAACGCATCAAAACTCGGGAGTGAGGGCTCGTGACGTCAGAACGTACTAAAAACATACAACGGCGTGACGTATTGAGTATCTTCGTTAATTATGATTTAAGTAACAAAAGAAAAAAATACAGGTCAAAAATTTTTTGATAATCAAACTGACAGACTAATTAGATTTTTTTCAGTTGACAAGAACTGACTGCTTCGTTGGTCGAGTGTTCGCAAAAACTACTACTGATCATGAGATCCTGGGCCCAATGCCCGGGTTTGGCAAAGTGCTTTTGGGTTTTTCCATTGAGAATATCTTACAGCCACGGAGTTGGGATTCGTACCCGGTTTATGGAAGTAGGCTCGTCTCCATTACATGGGACTTAAACATAACTGGTGAAATGTGGGTTTACTATTAGGTATTCCTCTGCCTGACCACTTGAAACAATTGATGGGGTCTGTGAAAGATAATATGGCTGAATAGAGGAGGGTGGAAAAAGACGTGCTGCGATGAACACAAATAAATTAGGTTAAGGGTTATCATTCTACTGAATGAAAAGTTATTTACATTTTAATCTTTTTAAATTAAAAAAGGGCACCACTTAATAGTCTATTTCCGTTAAACAACCAAGTTAGTAACCGATTGTAATATTCAAATGAATTTAGTCTCAAAAGTGTTCACGTAAATCTTCAATATATAAATACCCTAAAGCAATTTGGTCGGTAGTTCACGCTTCACACACCATGGGGCAAGACTGTTACCCACAATTTTATCCATAATACTAAAAACTTTTATTTCCCAAAATACCATTGATTTCACGGAAAGACACGCATAAAAGTTCGAATAAAATAGAAATGTAAAATATTATAATGTAATAAACTATATTAAATTTACGGCCTATTTTGGTTTCATTAATAAAATATGAAAGGTTTTTAATAGCGACGTCTATCTATCTATCATGGGGTATTGGTTTCCGCACTTAGTCCTTGAAGTGGACCATTGTGCGTGAGCCATGGTGGCCGATTACTCTAACCAGCCCACCTCCCTCCAGAAGCAGATTAAACTTCCCGGTCTCCTCAGGGCATCCGCAAGGGATCTTGGTGTTCCCAGGGTCTCCTCGCGAATCTTGGTAATGCCTGTGCACTCAAGGAGCACATGCGCCACCGTTTCCTCCGCCTCCATGCATGCTCTGCACAGGGGGCTGTCAGTGATACCTAGGGTGTGGAAGTGTTTATTCAGTGAACAGTGTCCGGTGATGGTCCCCGCCACCAGACGCAGGCTATCTCTGTCCAGGCGCAGAAGGCGCCTGGTCAGCTTTGTATCCAGGGATGGCATAGCTTCCTTGGATTGCCTGCATCCTGGTGTCGAGGTCCACCATTTCTCCGCTTGTATTCGGGTGTGATCTTTTAACCAGCTTCTTAGCTGCTTGAAGGGAATGGGCACAATGGGTTCGGGTCCGTAAGGTCTTGTGCTGGATCCTCTTCTGGCAAGTTCGTCAGCCGCATCGTTTCCAAGTGATCCACTGTGACCTTTGATCCATTGTAGCGTTACCGTGTTGTGATTTAGTACCGTGATGCGACGTCTTTAAAGGTTTAAAACTAAAATGGCGATAGCTTTTGACCTTATTAGCATATCTGTTAATTAGGTATATTATCTACCAAATAACTAAATTAACACAAAGCATTTGGAAAGATGGCGCTACAAACTTTTGTTTCTTCATCTGCCTATTAGCCTTTTCCGAACTATTTACCTAATTCTGGGCGTTGTACATAAGCTATTATATTGTAATTTTTTAAGTATATCTTTTATTTGTGTGTGCAATCAAATATAAAAATAAAATAAAATGTTGGGGTCGACTTCCATACACCAGCAGTTTACATGGAGCGACTGCCTATCTGACCTCCACAACTTTCGGACCTGTAACGACTGTCAAAGATCTACAATTTTCAGCCGGGACCAGGCGGCTTAGCGTGCTTTCTGAGGCTCGGAAAAAAAAACGGTATGTAATGCGTGGTCACCCATTCACGGGCCAACTACTAAATAAATAAATATTTTTTCACACATGCTTGGAAATTTGAGCGATGTTTTGACAACCTTCTCGAGATAAATCGAAATTGCTGTACTGGCCAGATACATGCGACCAGCGGCCGGCAAAAGTTGTATGAAAATCCATATCTGTCGTGTTTAGCGGCCAAATAAATTACATAGTAAGTTCATATCTGTCGTGTTCTATAAAAATGGAACGATCTGAAACATAGCAACCAAGGAGGTACCTAACTTATCAAAGGTTTTGTTTAAATTTCGAATTGGCTTGCAAATAAAAAGCGGTATATTGAAAAAAAACAAATTAACTCTTCAACGTGAGAAAAAATATTGTTCTTTGTGTGCATCATTGATTTTGAAAAGTAATTGTATTTTAATTTCCTCGCATTATTTGAGAAAAGTACTATACAAGCCTTGGCCACAACCAGGCATTGATGGACTTACGTATGTGTGTACATTTTCACATTCGTCCATCAATGTCTCTGTTGCTGGCCGCTGCAGTAATGTACTATTTTATAGCACTTACTGAAAAGATAGCACCGGTTGCTATCTACAGTTGATGGATGGTCAATGACCAATATTTTGAGACGCATCGCCTCTCATACCTACCTATAGGTTTTCCGAAATTGACAGGCCTTGAACGTAACCAATATGATCTTCATTCGATTTGTATGTAAATAACTACATACACGTAATAACACCCATTACAATAATTATCAACAAAATACAGTTCTGCATTTCCGAAATCATTTATCCATTATTACAGCTTCTTGCTTCCATAGACTCGATTTGAATGTCGCTACTTTTTATACGTTAGCTATTAACATTAGAGGAAACGCTTGTGTTGTGAGAAAAACATACGCTTATCCGGGAAGTGAACCGCGTAGTATGAAGGCGAGTCAATCAATGTAACTACTGCATTGTTCTAGACACGAAGTCGTCAAAACTTCGACGAAACGACGTAAATTATCAACATTTCCTCGGTGTCGATGTCGGCGTCTAGTGATTTAGATGCGTATGCAAACATGGCGTGTTTAAGTTTAAAGTTTGGTTTACTTATACGCAGTTGGGTACAGTGAGCATACACAGTTACTAACACGGCAACGTTGGTAAGAATGGTATCACTTCAAAAGCGAGCCATTGGTTTGTAAGCCGCCTAAAGATGGCCAGAGAGGGATTAGACAAGTGGCATTCGCTTTTAAAGCGATTCGTATTTCTACAACAACTGTCAACAGGATCAACACAAACTTTTCGTTAGCTTATGTCAAACCAAATTTATTTTTTACTTTTCCAACGTCATTAGCTTTATAGCTAATGACGTTGAAAAAGTAAAAAATAAATTACAATAGTTACAATGGCGGTCTTATGATCGCCATTGTAACTATAGAATTAGCAATATTGACAAACAGTTGTGTTTCAATTTTGGAGTACCTACAATAAAGTAGATTGTATTCTATCGCTGATATAATACTCCTTCGTCTGGGCCCTCAGTTCTTCCAAAATCCAAACAAATCGTTGAGAGACTTTTTGGTAGATAACATGATGAAGATACTATATCTTTCGAAAACGAAAACGCAATGTAACAAGAACTTCAAAGGTTGCCGGTAGATATGATCCAAAAAGTTGCTAAGTACCTCATCCTAATACGGTTGACAATGGGTAAGCAAGATCATGATGATTCGACAGTGGCTAACTACATATTAACAAGCCTACAATAAGTACCGTATTGACTTGACCTCTTTGGTTATGTAGGCTTAGTAATGATTAGCCTATAGTTATCCATTGACCATATCGGTAGTCTTTTGTGTAAAAGAAAAAAAAAAGTGACCCTCCTTCGTACGGTTATTACAACTTGATGTCGAGATTGTCTTGAATGTCAGTTTAAAATAATATCTATCGCATACATAAACTTACTAGAGTAAATTCTTTAAATTACGTTGGAAATCGCATCAAAATCTGTTGTGTTTTAGAAGACAACACAGACAGACACGAAAAGTGAATTTTCAATTTATATGTAGGCATAGTTAGATGCACATGCCTTGGATGGCTTCCTCGTAAAATAACGAGAAGAAGAACAACATCGAGCGAATTGGAAGGAATGGGGGAGGCAAGCTTTGCGCAACATTGGGACGATCCAGGCCAACAAAAAACTAAAATGAAAAGCTATGAATTATGTGAAAACAGCAAAAAAAACGCTTATTTGCTCATGACAAGACACTGCAATCAAAGAAACTGATTACAATATAATTATGTGGCCAGTGTCCGTGATGGGAAGAAACGTTTTCCATTCATGCGTGTCTATGGAGGTTTACTTCTTTGATAGGGAGTTTTTCTTTGAACTTTTTTTTCTTAAATTGCTGAGAAATTCTTGGTTTGAATATTCATTAGAGGTTTGATTACAATTAAAAGACCTGCGGAACAGTATCACTGTACAAGGATCTTTTGGCGCGTGGCCAAAATCAGAACTAGCGTTACTATCTTGTTTTTCAATGATTACCTACAGCGCCTTTCTGTCGTCGCCATTCGAGTGCAAAAGATCCTTGTATAACTATAAATACAATTTGATTGTTTACAAAATGGTTAAAGCCACAAATATGAAAGAGGAAACTCGTAGTACAATCGATGACCAGAACATTCCATTTTGGGATTCATTTACGAAATGGACATTAGCAGAAGATTAAGCCCCCTTATTAATCTTGAAATGTGAATTCAATCATATCCATCATAAAATCTCGCAGCACGAGCGACATAAAAATATCTCTCTAACGCGTGTTGTTTTATTGAAACACTACCGTTTCACTATCTCCGCCATAACAGTAAAGGGTGTAAAAGAAACCTATCAAATATTTTATTACTAGTAGCCGCCATTTGCATGTAAATCCATGATAAATGAGAAGGGCATTAATACTCTCGCACATGACGAACGATGACGATGGATTGCTTGTTTCATACAAAACTGTTCGAAAAAATCTAAAAATGTTTTATGAAACTTTTCTTAACGGATTTAAAAAAGGAACAAGATACTTACCTAAAAAGATACCAAAATAGGTTTTATTTTTGAAGTATCTATGGAGAATGATTGGCACTCCTGCAATTTTGGCGGTCCTTCTCGGCTAGAAAGTAAGATATAACATGAAATGGAAAAACAACGGACAACGTGTCCACCCATTTTGTTAGTTATTAACATAACCAAACTGTGGTGTATGGATACGTCAATCAATGACAATTTCCCTTTTGTCCGTTCATTGTCACGCTTTATGGGGGACGTCTATGGGCGTTTACTCTTGTGACGTAATATTATCATTTACACTAAAAATTATGTTGTAGGAAACACTAAAATTATTTGAACT
The DNA here is from genome assembly GCA_941918905.2 of Xestia sexstrigata. Classification (NCBI taxonomy): domain Eukaryota; kingdom Metazoa; phylum Arthropoda; class Insecta; order Lepidoptera; family Noctuidae; genus Xestia; species Xestia sexstrigata. Next base: position 9,821,751 of record OW799216.2, read on the forward strand.
TTTTGGGCGAAGGAAAGGAGGGATGGGTTATTTCCTTCCATTTCTCCTTCCTCATTACCACTTCCTTTTTGGATTTTCTTAAGCAAATCATCAGCAGTGATAACCTAGTGGTGTAACGTAACGAACTTGAACCCAAGACACGCACCTCAGATTTTTCGGATTCATGTGCGTGTTGTATAATTTTCACTTTCTTCTGTGAAGAAAAACATCCTGAAAAAACCAAAAAAGCCTGTCTGAGAGATTTTTCGCAACGGCATGTAAAAGCAAGTCAGAGGCCCATGGGTCGCTTAAAAACTCTGATATCAGGTTAGGCACTAACCACACGAAAAAGAAGATTCACAAATACCAAACTACCGATGTTCTATAATACTATTAGATGTCGCTGGATGAAAACATGTTAATTTTGCCGATATCATTTTGTTTGTATGGAGTAACGTCTCTCAAAGACTCGTCATCTCAAGGCACGGATGGTGCACTTTTTACCGAACGTCATTTGCCTATATCTATGCAGACAGATGCTTGATGAAGCCAAGCTAATGCCTTCAATCCAATCATAGCGACTGGGATTGGCATTTTTGTACCTCGCTTATGTAGAAGCGTTAGCAGTTAGGGCGATGAAGGGAAATGTTCTAAAGGTCAGTTGTAATGTCTGTTAGTTTTAATGGCACGTTTGCCTTGGACGGTTATAATACCTGTGGTTGTTAGTAACTGGAATTAAACCTGGAAACTAGAACTAGAATGCAATAGGTATGAGTAATCAAGACTAACAAAGGTCCATTTGTGGACTTTTTGCCTGAGTATGGCCACTGGTTGGGTCTTATTTATAGCCTCTATAAGTCGGGAGAGGATCATGTAGTATTTAGAAAAATAAAATTATTTTCTTTAATATCACTATCACTACATATTGTAAAACAAAGTCCTCCGTCGCGTCTGTCTGTCTGCGCGATAAACTCAAAAACTACTGCATCGATTTTCATGTTGTTTTCGCCAATGGATAGAGTGGTTCATAAAGAGGGTTTTAGTACCTATAATGGGTTCGTCTCCACCGATCACAGCATCAGATCACGTTAGCCACGGATCACAGCGAGTTGTATCCACTGATACCGTTATCCGTTTTCCTCGTTATCGTGTTACCCACTGATCACGATATCCGTGGCGACATGAAAAAAAAAGAAACAAAATCGAAACGTCAACGTCGAAAAAAATAAGCCGTCTGGGAGCTTTACTTTTGGTCGCGATAACCGACATTCACGCGGACATCAGCTATTTTTTTTTTATAATACGAAAACTGCTCCGGACTTCTATTTACCTACAGTTGCAGTTGTACAGCCAGGGCTTGCAAAATACCTAGAACGATTAAAAAGTGACAGATTTCATACTAAGCTCCACTCAAGTCTGGCTTACGTATTGGGTAGAGTCGATTAAAATACTTGTTTTCAAATTAATGTATTTTCACTAAAACAAATTTAAACTTTATGCTTTCGAAAATAAGTTGATTCTAGAATGATTAGTAATTTACGTAACTACTATTAAAAAAGTCTAAAGAACTATGTCGAAGTTGCGACCCAAACTGAATCTTTTGCGTGGGAAGTGATATTTCTATTAGTTATTTGTAAGTATTTGTTTACAATATTAGAGACTAAATTGCGAATGCAGAATGCCTACCCACGTTAAAGCTGCTGTACTTGAATTTATACGACTTATCGAGTCGAGCTAAAGATTATCCTTACTGCATACAAGCGCTTCGTGGTTTCTATTTTATCTACATTTAAAATACTTTCTTTGACCCTTCGGCTGAGTAATAGTGACCTCGGCGAGTTTTAATCATAAAATTCTCATAATTTCGTACTCATACATATTACAGTCTGTGATTGGAAGAAGCAACATTTTGGATAGACTTCACATACATAACATCACGCCTGTAGCCCCCGAAGGGTTAGACAGAGGTGTACCTAATAGTAAACCCACATTTTGTTTCAGTTAAGTTTAAGTATATAGTGCAAATTACTGCAAGTGAAAACTAAATAAGTAATGTTGCTTATATAATCTATAGAAACAATAGATTTACGTAGAAAAACGTAATTAATTTCGCTCTCGGCCGATGCCTTGTCGTGACCAATCAATGCCAACGGCTTGGATTCCTGCCTGATTGCCAGGCTCCCAGGTGTCAAGTGGGCGATATTCCTATAGTAACCTACTACAAAAAACAATTTATACCGAAGCGATACCTAAATATGATTGCACTGTTGAATTTAAAACTCTGGGTTTAAAACAGAAAGTGTGAAAATCCAATACCGCAATTTTATTTAGGCATTCATTAACATAATTATGGTAGTGTTAATGAAAATTGCAATAAGTTCTCTGGCAGCAATCTACTGTATAACAGTCATTTACCTATACCAATACATTGGTCAGCGGTATATTCATTCAAGCCCAGGCAGTGGGATTTGATCTTTGCCTGAGATTTGCAAATGGAACTTACACTTACATGCAAATAAATGCAATGTAAGTGCTTAACATTATTGCCATCGGGGATTTTATTGATATTCAAATTGATTGGTACTTAATTACTATCACAAACTTTCAGTGGTGTGGTATTGAAGAAGAGAGTCAAGCCATAGATGGTATTCAAAGACTTCCTAAGTGTCATCTTCTTCACGTATGATCATCCAGTTCCATCGATCGTCCGATTAACTGTGTGTCATACAGGGTGTAAATAGACCCTTAATTTTATCCCCATCATTGTGATCATTTTATTGTTCTGGGCCATTCCTGGGAACCTACTAGTTCCGGAGATATTGGAGGTCAAAGTTCCAACATTTTCACAAGTTTTTTTCAAATAGGTACTAGTTTTCAAGGTCTTATCTTTACTTTAAATACCTCCATAACCCGTTTACTATTAAATGCGTCCATCAGCACAATGTTTTGAGTGCGTTACATACATTGAGTTTTATAGAGTTACTTAGTTTGATGTACAGAATGCTTGGTTGACAGCTACGTGAAGGTTCCGTTAAACATCCTGTACACGCGACGAGCCTACAATGTCCTGCGAGGCCAATTTAATAACGCCTTCAGGATGCTGTTGGGAACGTGATAGCGCTGAAGTGCGCAGAGGCTCGCATTCATGGCTTCCACGCTATCATGCGAAAGAAAGCGGCCTTCTTACTACAGCGCCTGCATAGTAGTGACATGACAACAGCATTTTGAAGGTTATTGCTGCCAGACCGGACTGCCCCTTCCAGAGACAGTGGGTCATGGGTGGGGACAGTCATAGGTCTAAATAAATAATGTAGTTGTAAACACTATAAACAATACTAACCTAATTACTTAACACCATTTTTACTAACACTAACAAAACTATGGATCTGGACTAGTCTGGTCTATGGTCTGAAAATAAAGGTTAATTTATTTATTTATTAAGAAACTTTCTGAAAAAAAATCGAAAGAGTCTACCCAGATACCTATATCTTGAGGTCAATTAATTTAGTGCATCGTCATATCTCTGTCATCTGATAGGAACCTGCTTATTGTTGTTGTTTGGTCATCATATATCAGAATATTATTTGACATATTTGAGTTAAATAATTATACGTGACTCATCATGAAATAAAGCAAAAATAATTGTTATTTGTATTGGACTGCCTCATTGGTGCGTTCGCAAGCGTGTCAGTCCTGGGTGCGATTCCCGGGTTCGACAAAGTGTTATTGTGTTTTTCCATCAGGAATTTTTGAATAGCAGCCACGGAGTCTGGATTTGTGCCCGGTTGATAGTAATATGCTCGCCCCCTGTTACCCTGGGACTTAAACATAACTGGCGAAACGTGGGTGTACTATTAGGTACACCTCTGCTTAACCCTTAGGGGATCACAGGCGTAATGTTATGTTATGTTTTACATGGTATCGTCATTACATGATGTTATTTATTGCAAAGCCATCTAGACAAACACGTAACGCTTTGCTCAATGTCCCTCTCATAATGAGACAGATTATTTCAAAACATATATGTATCTTCCTAGTTACTCCAACACGAGAATGTACGAACGCCAGCACACCAAGCTACTACAATCTGTCAAATTTCTTTAATAGATTTTCAACTTTATGGCTAAAGCATTAGGTTCAAGGTTGATGGGGAAAATTTCACAGTTTCGGGAAGCTTGATGTGCTGGCGAATGTGCTTGTAACATGGAGTGTAAGTGGACTCTCAAAAAGCAATCAAATGACTACTTCCATGTATGATACAAATAAACTTATAATTTATTGCTTGTAATATTTACATAATTCCACTTTTCCTTAGCGCTGTTTGTAATAAAGTTCATGTAAATTAACTTTTCATTTTACGATCGCATCCTAGAGAAGCATTCGTTTATCGTTTAGCGAAGTGTTTTTCAATCGCCATATAAATATTCGATTAATATTTATTTTTATCTACGGGCTCAAGATGGTTCATTCCCACTAGTTCTAAGTACTACACAGTTTGACGATAGAACTAATGGGTATTTTTTCCCACTAGTCCTACGATTTAAGGTAGTACAAAATCGTAGAACAAATCGGAACAAAAAGTCCCATTGTTCTACTGTTCTATTACACAATTTACGGTAGAACTAATGGGAAGTTTTGTTCCCACTAGTCCTACCTACATAGTAAGGTTTTATTTCGGGTTGATGCGTAAAATAAGATGAGTACTCGAGAGTGCTGAAAAAAAAAACCATGTGCGGGCCAACGCTGTTTCTTAGCCAGTACACATTTCATAATTTTGATTAGTAAATCTGACAGACCCTGCTGCCTATACCAGTGCGAGAGATATCCAAGACCAATTTTGCACTTAATTAAGAGAATTGAGTAGTATTTTGGCAAAACAGATTCTTAGTTCGCAAGACTGCAAAACATTTAGGATACGCCTGAATTTATCAAGACAGTTGTGCTGAGAGTGTTTTTTACGAGGGTGATTTTTTCTTATCCATACTTTCCAAATGAGAACTAAATTTTGACCCCGTTTTAATAACACAAAGGTGTTATTCAAGCCGGGTCAAAATTCGGACGTTACAGTACCGTGACAGATACCTAACTGTGATGTTTACTTTTATTCACAAGAATTTAACTACAAGAGCAAAAATAAATTGCACATGCTCATAAAAATGCACCATAATATATGACCGCTTGTGACCGTAGCCATGTATTACTTCAAATGTATACCTTACTGTTTAACTTACCGTTTTCAAAATGAGTATGGAGCAAAATACTAAGAGTAAACGACAAAGTATATTTCATATTATTTTGTATCTCACTTGAAATCTGACGTTTTGATCCCAGTGTTCCGTTCCGAACGGGATCCTATTAGGAGGACTACGGCATCTCCTAGATGCTACATTATTTTATGAAAGGTAATTTATTAGCAAGCAATAAAACTGTCTAATAACCGGAGGTCCTAGACATTTTGATATTCTATGCAAAAACATCGATTGTTAAGTCTAAAATGTTTAAAATGTCTAAAATGTCTAATGCTCAAACACCGCTATCACGGTGTTTGAGCGGGTTTAACGTGGCTTACTCATCAATTTTCCAACAAAGACCGTGTCAAATCATTCATACAACTCCAAAATGTCTTTAACCAACAAAGCTGTACTGCCAACTGCCACCAACGTCACAGAAATGATGGGCAGATACTAAACCAACTTAATGAAGAATCCTATCAATGAGAATACAAGAATCAATCAGTTGAAGAAAGGAAATTAAATGTCCGTCTGTCTGTCTTGACCTAACCACGAATATATTGGTATTATGTACTTACATGGCGTTTTTATGTTGCGCGTATTGTGCTTTCAAATACTCGTACGTATGTATTACTTAGCAGAAAAGTACAATAAGACGAAACTCGACACAGAAACACGGTTACCTACGATCTTGGGATGACTTTATACCAACAACTGTTCCGTACTGTCAGCAAAAGAAATACCTATGCAGGTTACTAAGTTCTCTCTACATTTGCACAGCAGTTGTAGGAAAGCTGAACCAAGAATTCTTTGTCACCGTTGCTTTCATTAGCAGTTGCAGGTGTTATTTCACGACTGAATGCCTCGTAGGCTTTGGCAGAGGCGTGGATTTTGTCTTTGTTATACCTACATCAACTTTTTGTTGAATCAGAATAGACTGATGAAATAGGTTTATTAACTGAAAACTACCTCTGAGATTTACTTGCCCTATACTGGGTTGTCCAAATAGACATTCCTCAAGACCAGATGATCCGCGATTCTTGATAATTTTCGAGTTATAATTAGTGAATTAGCCTTTACGATTGCGCCACGTTTTGTGTCATTGGGTTTACTACGTGTTGTGACAACACATATAATAGTAAATCACAAAACACAGATTATGTTCACCAACATACCTAAAAATGTTGACGTGTGTACAATAAATATACTGAGTAAAAATTTGAAAAGTGGTTGACCGTCAGTGAACGATGTAGTACATAGTCAATCATATCCCCAAGAAAATAAAGTAGAAAACGCCTTCCAGTCTGGATTTTGAGTTATAATCCTGAACTATCGAATAAATCTTGTCAGGTGTCATATTTACACGCTAAGATCATTGAATCAAGACAACTAACATGATGCCGTGGGCCATGATGTATCACCTTTCGTTTATTTATTGTGTTGTAAAGTACATTCATACGGGGATAATTCACACGCGATAATAATCCCTATAATCAACCAACTAAGGTGGTAAATACCATGGGATAAATTTTTCAAAGGGTCTATGAAGGTTCCATAATTCAACATTAAAATTAAATTTTGACCGGCTGCGCCTATTTTTCTAGTTTTAATTATTTATGCACCAGCCGGTATGATTTCGTGGAACTGGTAGCTTAAAATTATATGGTGTTTAATTATTAGAAATATGCTTACGTATGGTATTTAATATCATTAATTATTTAGGATAGTGTTTTCTTTTTTTGTAATAGAGAAAAGCTTTGTGTCTAAGTAGTATGACACAGACTCTTCTAAGCTATAAGTGTATTCTAGAATGTCATTAATCAGTAAAAAAACCGGACAAGTGCGAGTCGGACTCGCGCATGAAGGGTTCCTTACCGTCGTTGTAGGGAAGCCCCTTTAATTTTTAATTTATTCATCATCATCAGCCTATTAATGTTCCCACTGCTGGGACACAGGCCTATGAGTGGGACACAGGCCTCCTGTCTATGAGAGAGAATTTAATTAAAAAAAATTATGATATTATAGCGGCAACAGAAATATACTTTTTGTAAAAATTTCAACTGTCTACCTATTACAAATCATGACATACAGCCCGCTGACAGCCAGACGGACTACGACCGCTGACAGCTAGACGGACGGACAGCGGAGGCTTAGTAATAGGATCCCGTTGGTTACCTTTCGGGTACGGAACCCTAAAAAGGAGAGCATAGATACGATGAGAAGTGCGATTCCATGCAAATTAAAATAAATAACTTATGTTTAAGTCCCATCATCCCATGTAATAGGGAGCGAACCAATTGCCATCAACCGAGCACAAACCCAGACTCCGTGGCTGCCACTGTGAAATCCCTAATGAAAAAACCCAATGACATTTTGCCCGACCCAGGACCATAAGCAGTCGCGCTTGCAACCACTATAGAAAAACGAGGCAGCCAAACACTTATAAATAAGTTGCCAAATTGGTGTACAGATCATGATCATCAGCGTCATTGCCGAGTCCACCTACAGTTGAATACAAGGTGTAAACGAACCCTTCACGTAGCCGTCAACCAAGCGTTCTGTACATCAAAATAAGAACTCTACGCAAAAAAATATTGCTGGGAAACAAAATTTTTTTGGGCTGAAAAATCACGTTTTAAGGTGGGAGATTCAATGTAACGCACTCAAATCATTGTGTTAAAGGATGCATTGAACAGTACGGAGGTCGTGGAAGTATTTAAAGTAAAGTTATAACATTAAAAACTAGTTTAAAAAAAACTTCTTTAAAAAAGTTGGAAACCCAATATTTCCGTAACTAGAAAAATAATAAATATCACAATCTTGGGGAGAACAAGTGCGCCCTCATCCCTCTTATGTCATGCTTTCTTGATCTGTGTAAGTTTCATCCAGGTCTTATCGCACTCTTCAGTATGTCGGCAACCATCTTGCTGACGGCTGTTGATCTGCAGCCTCTTCGCTTACATTTCATTTCAATAATAAATAAATAAATAATAAAATAATAATAATAAGCCTTTTTATTTCCTATAAACCAAAAAACATTTACACAATACTTATTATAATGTTAGTAGTTACTTAATTATACCTATTTTTTATATTTATTTATTTATTAAGTATTGTTATAGGAACCCCTTGATAGGGTATAGGCCTCCCCCAATTTCTTCCATATCTCCCTGTCCTGCGCTGTTCTGGTTCATTTTTTTTCATTTCAATAGTCATAAGAAATTATCACAATAGTTGGTCAAATCCAGAAATAATACCAGTGTTTATTTTTAGCGGTGTGGTCTTCGCATTCCGTAATATTTAATTATAGACAACTTTAGAATAGACATGTTTTGTCCGTATAATTTATTGTTAATGTCTTTCAAAAAGGTTTTGCTTTAAATCATTTCAATAAATAAGTATTAATCCTTGTATGGACGTGGAATGGGAGAGCACAGTCTCAATATGCTAATGTCGTGAGGTCATAGGTGGTCAACTAGTAAAAAATCATACATTTTTCTGGCATTTGAATTTATTATATCTGTCTGTGAAAGTCTAGTCAATATATTGTTGAATTCGATCTAGGAATTTAAAAAGTTTTGAATATTTTAAGCTGAGGAAACAATCTGGTTTATGTTTTGCGTTTTTATTGTTTTTTTTTCTTATGCCAAACATATTCGTACCTATGTATACTTAGTCGTACAGTTGTACCTAATCCTCTGACACTAAAGCCTGTACCTGAAAAGGCTCCGAATAAGGCTTACAATAATGAGGGTTCCGTGACAGTACAGAGAAGGAAGCGCCGTTCGCGAACAACCAAAAACCTCTGCGGCAAGGCTCCTGCGGACCATGAAGTGAGTCTGCGTGCCGACAAGCCCAATACACCGGTGTACATTTTCCGCTTACATTACACCACTAAAGCGGAGGACATCGTGGTGTACGTGCGCCAAAAGACGAGGTACTCACCGAGGGTGCAGTAACTGGAGTCGCGCCGCAACGTCAACTTCAAGGCGTTTGTGTTGGGAGTACCGATTATTGTCTGCCCATGGTGAAGAAGGAAGACTTTTGGCCGCAGGACGTGGTGTTCCGTCGCTTCCGCAGACATATTCCACTGGTCAGCCAGCATAAGTGAAGTGCTACTAACATAGTTTTAAGTCTTATTTATTAACACAAAAATAATAAATGATGGTGATTTAAAAAAATGATGTTGTTGTTGTTGTAATACGATCTGTAACTTAAACACCTATACCACGTATACTGCCTACCGAATCTTCGGATATAATTAGCACGGGCAGCGTGACTTTTTTCTTATTAAGGTCCAGCACATTACAAGCCTTACTTCATCGTTCTCCTGGCAATGATATTCTAATAAACAGATATGTTGTGACCGCGCAATCGTGAAGATTCGAAAACGGGCCATAATTGGCTCGTTTTGCCTTTATTCTGCGTCACTGCGTGTATGTGACCTGGCTCTGCCCCGCGGAACACTTTTTTCGGTGGTTTTGTAGGTGTATAACATATCTGTTTATTTGAATATCATTGTCTTCTGGCATTTCTAGTTTATTTGGGGTCGACGCAGCAGGTTTTGTTCTTCCATTCATTGCAGCAGTCAGCTTCTTTGTAGCTATACCTATAATTATTCACACAGTCCATCCATCGTTCATCATTCACCTTTGGTCTTCCCCTACTCTTATAGACATCCACATACAAACTTACCCAAAACTTTTCTACTACATTTTCCTCATTATTTCAGAAATTTTACAAAAAAACACATAATTTTAATTTTAAAAACCTATTGTATGACTTGATAAAGCAATTAAATACTTCTTCTTTAGCTCTTTCGTGTTTAGATTTTTTAGTAGACCTTACAATAGTAAGTTTTCGGTGTGTGACTGCAGTGTCTCGACACAAACTATGGCTTAATTCCTGTCCTGCACTAAGTGCGGTATCTACTGCACTTTGAAGGACCTGTCTGAATCCACCACCAACGCCGTCGAATTGGCAGAGTTCTGGTCAAAACTAATTTGATTACAAAAACGGGAATCATCGACACGACGAAGAAGCAGAAGTGATAAATTGGAATAGTCAGAAAGTTTTATGTTATGGCCATGAGTTACGCATTTCAAAATTATTCTCCCCTACCTTAATACGTTTTATTTTTACGAGTTACTATCGCAGGTGACAAAACCGTTCCTATTTCCAAAGAAGTGACTTGATTATGTAGCAATTTCATAACATTCCTGTAACAGTAAAAGTGTGTATGTTGTATCATGGTATTAAGTGCGTATTAAATTGTTAAGGCTGATAAATACTGAATATTTTAATTACCCTTGATTTTATGGGTTTTCAACGTGAAACATTGTTGTCACCTGACTGTGACATACTTTGAAACTAAGTAAGTAGTTTATCACCAGCTAACGTCGTCTTTATCACGGTCAGACTATTTCCATCCAGTTCTAGAAAGTATTGTATTACTATCTTCCAAAGAAAACACATTCTAAATACCTGAAATATATTATTATGCTCACAGAAATATATTGAAAAAACGGGTAATAGGTAAAATTTGAAAGGGGTTTCAACTTTGAATTAATATGTCATGTTGTGCAATGGGTATTAAAACACCCTTAACGAATACGAAAGGCACTTGTTCTCCCCGCCAATGCGATATTTTTTTTGTTCTAAAGTACCTGTATACCTGGGAACCTTCTTGTTAATATTTGGGGTCAAAGTTCCAACTTTTTCACACGTTTTTCTTATTACAAGTTTTTAATGTTTTTACCCCGTACTATGTAAGACATTCATCAAAACAATATTTTGAGTGCGTAACATTGAATTTTTATACCGTTAGACGTGATTTTGACCCAAAAAACTTAGTTTGATGTACAGAATGCTTAGTTGACGTCTTTGTGATCGTCGGATCCATTTACACCTTGTATATTTTACCAGCAAGGTTTTCGTACAGCTACAAATAACATTAAATGAATGTGAAAATCTCTTTTAAAAACTTGCGGTCCTATACATTCTAGTTTTACCCAGTTCAAGACGCGTCCGTTTAAAAAATCTCACGCTCGGCTGCCGTGTTTACCAGCAACGGCCAAGGAGGCGTTAATAAAAAGATACCATCATAAAATTATCAATAATTCACGTTGACGTAAATATTTTAAATAACGATAATAACATAGAAGGCAGAGCGTATTGATAGTAATTAAACCCTGAGATGAACTTGTGTGGAGGTATTTTTTTTTACCATCAGCTTATTATGAGTGAAAGTCGGTGATTTACTTGTAGTGTTTCTTTATGCCGCTTCTGTGTTACTAAGATATGAGTTTAGAGAGATATATAACATTTTTTATAAAATAAATACGGAATGGGTTGAGTTCAGTTTGTGCAAAGTTGGTTTAGATAGAGAAATTAAGTGAATAAAATAAACGCAGTTTCAGGAAAAAAAAACAGGTTTAAAAAACGTTCTTGTTTACTGAAATCGAAACTGTAATCGTACTGTTTGAATTTAAAAGAAAATTTAATTAAGGTAAGACCTTGTAATGTCCTGAAATGTAAAAGTTACACAATTTTGTTTCCGGAACAGTCCACATCCGGAAGCAAGGACGTCCCCAAAAATTTATGTAAATCACAGAAAACATTTATAATCAGCCATTAATATACCCATAAAATCGCGCGAGCAAAATCTAATTAACCCGATTAGTCCCACCAGTCACAACTATCACGAATTTTCATATTTTATCGATAGAGCCCACTGACCGTGTTTCGGATTAACGTTCAATCGATCCGGAATCGAGCGATATGCTGAGGGCGGGTCGGGTCGAATCGATCTGTGCAGAATAAGCAATCGCACCACTTGTACGCCGACCGCTCGAGCCGACGCGACGCGTCAAAAACCGCGGGAACATTGACATCTCCGTCCTTGGATCGTTTGAAAAAAGAATGTGATTGTTTAATTTTTTTTATTTGTGCATGACTGACAAAAAGATTATTGTGGATTGTTATCAACCTCCTTGGAAGTTCTTTGGATAGTGATGTTTTCCTGAATCTCTATTGGTAAGTTTATTAGGAAATAGGTTAAGGTATACTTTATTTTAAATGCAGATTATTTCTGGAAGACTAGTCATTGCACTTTCAGGACTTTTATTCATAAACACTGATAAAAATTGAGATACGTTTAAACGTCGATAATGTATAGTTATATCTACCGCCGCCAACAATATTTTTTCTTTGGTTTACTATTTAATTAAGTAACATTAGACTTATACAAACCATTTCTTAAATGTGTGAACTTATCTAAGAAACATAATAAAGTGATTGGTGAAAATATTTTCATAGACCTGTCGTTCAGATCGCATAAACTTTTAACTCAAAAGATAAAGGTACTATTAATTTACATAAGAAAACAATAATTTAACTTTACCAAACCGTTGTTGTTGAACCTATAGATCAAGTTTCAACTGTTTATGCTAAAAGTTATGTTTATGGCATCAGTTTATTGATAAAAGAGTTCTAAATTTATAAATTTGAAAAGCTACTAAATAACTATAGTCGTATATATAAGTCGAAAGGACTTTTGTATAGATCATGAATTAAACATAAGTCAGTAATGGCCCATAATTATTTGTTTTCTATGTTTTATTCTCTTGTAATGTTATAATTATTCAAAGCTAAATTATGATAGGTCAATTCGGACTTCAACGGTAAAATAAACAATACAGTCTTTAATTTATGGTTTTTATTGACCTCAAGGAGGTCGTAATTTCGGCCCAAAACTAAAAACTTTTTTTTCAGTACAATCTAATTAGATTGTACTGAAAAAAAAGTTTTTAGTTGTTTTTTTAGATAAGGAATAAAACCAAATAAGAATAAAGATAGAATATTTTGGATTAAGCACAAAATACCTTCAAAACACTAGGTAATTAAAAATATTAAGTCATTTTATTTGCTTAAAATCGGAACAATATCTTTTTCCTTTTCAAAAATTTTATGTCGAAATTTTTACATCTAATTTATGATAAAATAATGAATTAAATTCCTAGCAGTATAACTCAAGTAGTCAATAATCGACACAATAGTTACTTTCAAAACTTGCTTACATTAGAATTAATGAGCAAGTTTAATTTAAATATTCCTTTCAAAATGTTTTACGGACTGTCATTTTGATTGACAAGCATTTCGCTCGGAGAGATGCTAAGGGTAGCCATTTGACCTCCGAAGACCATAAGGTCCAAGTCATTAATATAGTTATACGTACAACTTAGGAACGCACCTTTATTAATTATGTATTTTCTATAGAATTTTCTCTATGAAAATATATAAGTATACTATTAATATTATAAATGCGAAAACAACATTTACTGTATGGCTCGTCGGTTAAAGTTGACGGTTGAACGGCTGAATATTTGGCAGGCACACATGTTGGCTTGTGTGCCAAATATTATTTCCAACTAGCAAAATGTCCAGCGGTCAAAAAATGTCCAATTTGCAGAAGTTTGGGATACTTTTTCGGAATGTTAGTATCCTAAAACAGGTCATGGTCTACCATGACTCGGGTTAGGATACATTAGGATTGATACTTTTTACCTAAAAAAAAAAAAAGTTCTTTTGCTACTGTTTTCTATGCCAGACTAGTACTTAGTAGAGAAATGTTTTTTCCTTCATGTGAAAATTTTGCGAGGCAGGTATGTCTGACCCACTTAGGTAAATAACTAAGTTATTTAACTCATCGTAGTCAAAACTAAATTACTTTTCACACATTCCAATAAGCCATACTTATAATTACACAATCAATAAATCACTTTTTTACTACCACTACCGACACCCGTAGCCCTATAATTACAAACACGCTAGAAACAAAGCATTACTTTACTGCCATACTGATTAATTTTATTAATATTAATTACTGATTGAATTAAACGTGCGTTAACACAACAATCATAATTTAATCATAATTATAGTCAAAGGTTGTAAGTATATGCTATTAACCTTTTTAACTTAATATTTTCCCCGACTGTGCTGGGAAACGTGTTGCGTCGTAAGGTGTAATGCGTTTCGGTGAACCGTAAAGTTCTCTTAACATGAAGAAATAAACGAAACCGTAAAAGTCGGTCAAGCATATATCAAAAATTGTTATGGGGTTCCGTACTTGAAAATAAAACTTTAAATTAGGTAGGGAAATATATAATAAATATTGGACGTGGGTCCCGCATTATTCTTCGAAAGGTTCTATGTAAAGTTGGTATTTTACCCGTCGCTACAAGATTTGTTTTCGATGGATACGGAACACTAGGCCTGATGTTTCACTTTCGATTGACTGCGACCGCAAATAGGTTTACGACCTAAATATCTATAAATCAATATAATATACAAGAAAGTAAAGTAACGGAGGTTGGACTTAAATATTCATAAACTAAATAAAATCTCAGAATATAGGGATTTAAAAAACGTGCTTGTATAATGTACCTATCTGCATTTTTTTTGCGAGCAACACTTAACATTTTCTTAGCGGAAAACGAACACAATAATTTGAAAATGGAATTCAGGAGGCAATGTTTAATTTTAGGACTCCCAACTATTTATGCGGAATTCTTCGGCTTTCTTCTTCATCATCAGTTTACGGGACCCTAAAATTCCTACTTACATGCATAGCCCTCAGAAGTTGCTATAAATAACTCGAAGACGCCCCAACTAACGAATCACTGGGTGTCCAACTAATGAATAATTTATAAAGTTAATTTTAGAAACAAACTACATTATCAACGGTAACTTGTTGTGATTTAATATCAACATTTAATATTTTTATAATTTTTCACACGATCTGTACCGTATAAGATTTCGATTAAATGTTATTTCCATACCGGTTGGAACGTTGGGTTTTTCTTCATCATAGCCCGTAGGTAATGGAGCAGTGATGGACTAGCATCTAATATAAAGTATACGTTCGATAGAGAGGTCGTGAGAGAATCTTATGAGTTGAAATCATCACGCTTTGAAACCAGGTTGGTGAATTAAATAATGGTATTTAGGTCATATTTGTAGGCGTTGGAGGATGCAAAAGCTAGTTGTTACACTTTATAATATGGGCTGGTTTGTGTCAGCCTATCAAAGACAATGTCAAATAATTCCTGTAGCTGCTATTATTTCAGCCAATCGCAACAGTTGATTTGAAATTTCATTGGCTGATCATAATTTATATGTTCACGCGTTCAGGTCGGGTTGTAAGATTTTAAACATAGATAGGTATGGAAATGATTTCAAATATGTATTAGGTCAAAGCCGGTCAAACCGCCCGCCGGTCAATGTGGCGACACTTGGGGGAGGCCTATGTCCAGCAGTGGACGTCTTTCGGCTGAAATGATGATGATGATGCATTAGGTCTGTTTGTATTATTTCTGAATTACCAAAAATGTAGAGGGCTTTTACTCGACTGCGGCGAAGTCCAAAATGAGGTAGTTGCAAGCAGACGGGGCCATATCTATTTTCATAATTTTAATGCAAATAGATCTTGCCTGTTTCTTATTCTATTCTTATTTTTTATAGCACACAAAATTAAAAGATGTACACACAAATTGCCAAATTGCAAGGTTATAAGTTTATAGGTTATGTACAATGGCGCGCTTAACCCAAAATTGGGTTTTCTTACAGCAAACCTTACTTTGATTGTGCTGTTTCCAACTTTTGTTTAATTTTAAATGTGGTTTTTTTTTGCATTTCAGTTTGTTCAGTCGGGTTTTTCAGTTTTTTTTTAATTCAAAAATCCTTTTATGATTTATTTTGTTCTCATAGACGGCTCAGACCTGTACATCAAACTAACGTTACCTTACCGAGCTTCTACCATGTTATCTAAGCTATATGATTACGAGTGATTGGTTCAGCATCAATTAGAGGCAGCTGTGAGAAAGAGGATATCGTTTTTGCCTCTAAACGATGTCTCAATCGCGGCAATAAAGTTTTTTAGTGTCGTTATTGTTTTACTAATAAGTCGGGTGTGTAACTTCAATATCGCACGGCGCTGGTAACAGTATGACTTTGAGCTGGCCAATGTAGTAAGGGGTTTCAATAGGATAAGAGGTCAACTTATCTGAGGGAGAGAACACGTCCCTCACGTCCCGGCCGCCGCGGGAGACGCCCCGGGCACCGTGGGCGCGTAGAACGGTGGGCTATGGGCTAGCTCGCCGTCCGTCCGTCTCATGACGACAGGCCGTGTGGATGTTCCACGCGCGCCTCAAAGAGTGTCAGCAATAGGAAGGGGTCCGCAAGGACCGATGCCTGCCGGGGTTGCGGGACTGTTCGAAAGAGATACCGTGACCCCGGAACACAAAGGGCGATGAACGAACTTGGATGAGTTTTAGTCAGTAACAGTCTGACACTCCCTTCCACTTCGCCCAGAGCGGGAGGTGTCATTTGATGATTTCCCATCCGAAAAAAAAAAGGTCAGCTTATCTATTTCATTATTCATTATTATCTATCTCAGCCGAGAAAGTTTGATTATTTCTCTAGGGAGCGCTCAAAATTAAAATACTATACAGGGTGTAAAAGACATCATCACGAAGCCGTCAACCAAGCATTCTGTACATCAAACTAAGTAACTTTACGCAAAAATTATTGCTGGGAAACGACTTTTTTTTTGGGGGTGAAAAATCATGTTTTGTGGTAGAACTCAATGTAACGCACTCAAAACATTGTGCTGATGGATGGATTGAATAGTATGGGGGTCGTGGAGGTGTTTAAAGTAAAAATCTTACATTAAAAACTTGTATTTAAAAAAAAAATGAAAAAAAGTTGGAACTTTGACCCCCAATATCACCCTTTATATAGATAAAACTATATATGTATACTTCGGTACAGCTATTATTTTTTCTGCATCCGATCTCCCAGACAAACTGACGCGTGCGCAAGCCTACAAGCGAAGCCATAAAACGGTGAGCTTTATAGAAATACACAAAAATATCAGTAATTGTTGCCGTGGGCGGAACGATGACCCTTTTCTCGGCAGGGAGCCATATAACAAGTTAACGCTAACACTATGGTAGAAAAAAAAAACGAGTTTATGATTTGTGATGAATGGATTTTGATTCCTTTTAAGGAATTCGATAAAAAATGCTGTCTTGTTAGAGAATTTAATTAAATATTTAATTAAAATCTACTTAAATGTTTAACTTATTGTCTATCTATTATAAGACATTGCAAGAACGTCGCCACAAGGGAATTTTATTGTAGGTATTAATCATGTTTTATCATTAATTTTATCACCATTTAGAAATTATTACGACATCACCTACATACCTAATAGGATGTCGGTTGTTGCCTTTAGTTCAATCAGAGAGTTTTAATCATATTGCTACGATGGAAAAATCAAAAATGTATGGGTCTGACATAAATAATCGATTTTTTTAAATGTTTTTGTTAATGTTGTTGAAAATCGTAGAAATATTGTCATTTGCCAAGAACCATTGGCCTTTGTCTCCTCGTTACGTTCTTATTGTTAAAAACTTATAATTGTCCCATCGAACGTCGTAGGAATCAAGAAACTTCCCACTTCTCATGGGAAATAGCAGTTACATTTCAAACACTCACGAACTCTAGTAGGTAAATAATAGAAACATGCACACTTGCACAGCTAACTACGACACTTGCACGCGACTTGCCAATTTTTATGTCACACTCGTATAATTTACTAGTTTTATACGAGAATATAATTATATCAACTATAAAATGTCGTGCTGTATCCTGTTACAAACAATTTCCTCTATTATTTTATATTTAAAAGGGGAATAGAGGCAAAAAGGATATCGTCACGGCACAAGCGGCTTTCTCGTAATAAATTATTTTTGTTTTCGCAAATTATTTATAAATAACATAAACATGTATTTTTTTTTTAGTTTAAGCCATGTTTGGTGTTTCCTATCTGATTTCTTAACACACACTGAAACGAACCCAGACACAAATTTTTATTTAAGTCTTTTCAATTAGTTAAGCTATTATGGTGACCATGCTTGTTAAGCAACAATATCTATACCGGGTGTAGTACTTCCCAAAATTTGATCCTTATAGCGACGCTGTCCAATCGAAATCGGTGTTTTTTTCCCAAAATCAACGGGTTTGATTCCAATATAATTGATATACCTATGTATATTGATTTTCCAAAAATCCAATGATGCAGTTTTAGTTTTCAACAAAATCGGACTCGAGACTCCTTTGAGTATTTTTCGCTATTCCTCTTAATTTCGGATTTGGCCATCCACGTCCACTTGAAGAATTCACCCTGTATACAGTAATCGTCAATCTGTTCACCAACCACTGTGATTATAGTAATTTATCTGTGCGATAAACAGCCTAAATAATTAAGTATCCGTTAAGCGATCAGAATATAAAAGTGAAGATGATACGTTCTCCCTCATTTTTTTGCGCATAATCATAGAAAGTGTAATCAAGTATCTAGCGAGGAATGTTACACGGATATTATAGTGATATTTTACTAACCATTTACTTGTCCTTTTAGACATTATGATTGATTCTATGAAAGTAATTAATTGCTCATAGGAAAATGACGCATAAAGAATCAGATTGAACCAAGTGACCCTTTCTCACCGGATTAGGAATGGTTATATCTGTCACGTTAAATGGCAAATTGACAGACTAACCAAAAAGGTCACACGCACATATGAAATGCTACCACAACGAAAAATGAAACAAAACGAAAATGTGAACGAACTCAGTTTCAAATGACTGAAACAGCGTATTGAAAGTAAACTTGTGGACTTTGCATACTCAGGTGCCTATTCCATAATAATTTATTGGTCATATTTTCATATATTTTATTTAG
Source organism: Xestia sexstrigata (assembly GCA_941918905.2). NCBI lineage: Eukaryota > Metazoa > Arthropoda > Insecta > Lepidoptera > Noctuidae > Xestia > Xestia sexstrigata. The sequence goes on from OW799216.2 coordinate 9,840,768, forward strand.
TTTCGTTGAGTCTTGATAGACTCAAAAACGTCACGTCGGAGGTACTTTGAAAATGAACACATTTTCTACCTTAAATCAAACGTAATTTCGAACTGTAGGTATAAATAGCATTAAAAAATGTAATAGGAAAAAACTTTTAGTACACTAGGTATCATATTATCAATATCACTTGTATCTTATTTATAAAATCAAGTCTGTATGAAGCAATCAACGAAAACTTTATAACTACCATAAAAGCATATTATAAATTCATCATTTTTTAATATCTTATTAGTCAACAAATTAGTGGAGGATGTAAATTTTAGCATAGTTTTGTCGGAGATTGTATACTTTGTGGCTTATTAGTTCCATTCGACTTCGGCATACTTCACGAGTCTCGCGGATGTTTACGACTCATCTGTAATCGAAATAATAAAATATATTATGCAGTTTAAATATTCATACAATGTCGGTGATAAGCGCATCACTGACCCGATTTTCTTGAATACTTAATAACCACTAGATTTTCGAAAGTATTTAATTTTAGCCACCAATATTGCTTTTCATATTTTTATTGCCCACTTTCCCCTATTAGAAATAGTGTTTAGAAAAGCTGATCGGTTTGAAATTGTAGGTAATGGGAATCCTTTTCGTGATTCTTGATGAATGGGTATGGGGAAAGAGAATATTTATGTCTTCATCTCCTATATCGATTCCAATTAAATGTTCAAATTATATTGCAAATGAATAATAAAGTTCGCAGCAGATGAGTATGCTTGTATGCTATTCAACTGTTTGATCTTTCTAGTTGAACTGTGAAGGCTAATAACAAATTTGATACTAAGGAAATATGATGGTTTAAACGTTTTAATAAATAAATTGATTGTGACCTTCGTGGTTCTGACGTATTCTGTGACCCACTCCATGGTTTAGTTCATCTTGAAGATATTTCACCTAATTATATCAAGTTTATCTTTAACCTCATGCGGTGAGGAGCTAATTTATGTCCCAACCTCATCTGCATTATGGATATTGAAAGATTTTCTTTTAAGACAAGATCGCTTTCAGCCTTCCCGCGACCTTCACGTGGCCATCGTTCTACAAAACGGGAGTTATGGTTATTAGCCTTATTTATTATGAAATATCTTCTAACGACACCTCTCTAGTAGGACAAGCCATTTTCTTTTACAACAGCACTTAGTGCAACACTTTACCCGCTAGAGTTGTTGCAATAAAAGCAAGTAGTGATGATAACAGTTCTTTTGAGTTACCACAAAAAGTAACAGTTGCAGTAAAGATGTTATCTGGGAACTTGTCCAGCGGGTGCAGTAACGCTCCAAAAAGTACTACATATTATGGATATAACACTAGGGGACTGGTATGTGTAAAGCCTCGTCTTTACTAATGCTTTGGGCATAAGTTGCCACAAATATTTGACAGTATGTGTCAGCTGCATCTGGTTAGACTGGAAGCCGGTGCCAAGTTTAGGAAAAGGCTAGGCACATGATGTACAAGTCTCGCGTAAAAAGTAAGAATTATTTACTTTTTACGAAATATTTAGCGAGATCTAAAATATTGAATGTTGTTTTTTTCTGCGTCATATTGTGGTAGAAAATTTAAGAAAATCGGATCTTAGTTGGTAGTGCTGGTGTTCTGTAATTTCTACCTACCGCCATGAAAAAACTAGGAGTTATTGTATCTGCCTATGCAAGTACTACCGAGGTTACTGACGGTCTACCACTTTCACCCTTATGCCCTAAGTAATAAGATCGTCGACCACTTTACAACCATTGAAGAAAATTGCCGTTGAATTTCGACAAGGCACATAGACAAACATCTTTTTAAATTTTGTCGTGGTGTGGACGACTCTTTAGTGCTTCAAGCATTTAATTTATTTTCATTAAGCATTGTGCAATACAAACTTACGAGTAGATGTGCCACATTGAACGTAGTTGTGAATTGCAACAATATTGAGACGGTAATGAAGGTGCATTTGTAGAACGCGGGCTGTTTATTAATTGATTTATTATTGTTTGATTAAAGTCTACTTTACTGCCCGTTAACATGAAATACCTAATTATTGTGTAGTATGACAGGATTTTTTATATGTTTAATTTATATGTTTAATTTTTTCAACAATTGGATTACTAGACGCTGTAATTTCAGAAATGCATATAGGTAATTCCGATCTTTTTAAATATCAGTGACTGTGTATCAACAAAATGCATGGCGCGTCCTAGAACCAAAAATTCGGAGACATATATGTGACATCTACCCGCACTGGGCCCGCGTGGTGGATTATAGTCCATTCCCTCTCATAGAGAGGAGGCCGTGTCCCGCAGTGGGAACATTATAGGCTGATGACGATGATGATGACTGTATCAACAGGACTATGTAATGCTTTATAGCTACCCAAATAAATTAATTAGGCGTGAAAATAAAAAAAATATAATCTCCTATTTTAAAAAGTTTTTAAAAACGGAAACGAATAAAAAAAACTAATCTCACATCTCTCTGGGTCTAATCTAGGCGGCTAACTAATAGGCAGTATTTTTTCGAAAACTGGTTCTAATTTTTTTTGTTTTTTTAAGTTTATGAAACAATAAAATTTTATACATTTATATTCAAATTCGTGTTTATCTATATATATAATGAGAGTAAGCAGTCATTAACATTTTAATGACCAGCCTGTAATGACTTTATTATACATTAAAGCTGATACAAAAAAAAAATCAGCACAATAAAATGCATGGGACCAGTTTCCAAATCTATCTAACAAGATAGCACATTAAAATAAAATCTATTTGGAAAGTCAAAAATGTTTTAACTATTAAGTAGTTAAAATTTATTGATATTTTTTTAACAGTTAGTTTTTGAACGGAAAGGATTAGTTAACGCCGTCGTAAAATAGTAATCACTATTTCTACCTCGATAATGTTTTAGCCTAAAAACGAGTTTTCATTTAACTTTTAAAGACAGTAAAAAAATGGCAAATAAGAGATTAACGAGCGACAAAAGTAAAAATGTGGTTTAGATTTATATCTTATTTATTCTATCTATAATATTGTTAAATTACAGTTAAAATAATAAGTTAGACGGTTGTCTAAGTGAATAATCAATCAAGGCTATAAAGAACACCCGTTCTCAAGTGACTTTTATGCCTCAAATAGATGGTGATTGGTGTGAGGTTTCCGTACCGGGTTTGCGAAGGTACCGACCACGACACGTGTCACATGCCCAACTATAGGTAGGCTCGATACGCATCCTTCTGAAGTTCTTAAGGCCGCGGTTACAACAAAGTAGTCAGCAGCGCGTAAATTATAACAACAGCCAGTCAGTTGACAGCTGACGAATTGATTCAGTTTGAACTTGACAACAGATAATATACTTGACGCTCACTTTTGCGATCAGTGGTCGATTGGTGGAGAGGACCGTGAGATGGTGTGTACGCCGCCTTATTTATAATCGCTAACAGAAGCTTCAAGGTCTGGTCAAAGTTTGACCAACAATTTTGTCAAAGTATGACCGACAATTTTGTCAGAGTTTGACCAACAATTTTCTCAAAGTTTGACCGTCAAACTGAGCGGAACGAACAGAAAACTGTGGACGACGGACTTCGACAGATAATTCAGTATATTATCTTCTGTCAAAGTCAGCAGCATTCCGGTCCGCTCTTCAACACGGTCTGACCGCTTTACAAAACTTTAGAGTGCTCTTCAAGCGGATCGGTTTCACTGTACAACATGTTAATTACCCATTAGCATATTAGTTTGAAAGCTTTTACTATCACAGTTCAGCAGTAAGGCCAAATCCCACATAAAGAATCTCCGTTTACCTGACAACCACTTTTTATTGCCCTGATGTTATCAAACTTTAATGATTCCCATGCATACATATTAAGCAAACAGTTATTCTGAATTATTTTAGGTTCGTGTGTTTGACAAATGTGTGTTGCTCTGTAACGCGTGGACAGTCTGATATAAACAGACTACCTACCGTCGTAAAGTTGAGATTACACTTAACTTGTCAGTTCGGCGATCGGGGATTCTTAATAGCTCATGGTTTATTCATCGGCTGTAAGGGCCCTTCACGCTTAGATCAGTGTAGCCGCAGAGCAACGCTTCATTGTTGCTTGGCTAGCTTCGTTTATTTTTTATTACTTTTTTTTTTTATCATTCGTAATCGTAACGTACTGGAAAAAGTGTTTTATTCGTGTTAGGCCAGTGCTGAATTATCATCATCTGGACTGATTATTATTAAATAAAGAGTGGGTCTCTTGTCACCGTCGGCGTTCCAGCTTTATTAGAACCCAATGGCTTGGCACGCGACGATGGCAAGAGACCGGACGGCATGTCTTTGTTTCCATGGAGGATGGGTAGGCCTTTAGTGTGGGATGCTACATGTGTCGATACTCTTGCGCCTTCCCATCTTCCTAATTCGTCGTGCTGTGCAGGGGCTGCTGCTTTGGCTGCGGAGAACCTCAAGCGGCGAAAATATAGTAACCTTATTGGTAACTATATTTTCGAGCCGTTTGGGGTTGAAACTCTAGGACCGTGGGGTCCGAGCGCTCACAGCCTTTTCAAGGATATTTCAAAACGTTTAGTTGACACTTCCCGTGACCCTAGGGCTGGCTTTTACCTTGGCCAAAGGCTTAGCATTGCCATACAGCGTGGTAACGCCGCCAGTCTCTTGGGGACATTACCAGTTGACAGTGTTGAGGAGGAGTTTTTTGACGCCATTTTTTAAGTTTTTTAGTTAAGTTAGTTAGTTTAGTTTATTTTAATAAATTTGTAAATTGTTACTTTATTAAATAAAATTAAATAAATAAATATAATACCTAAAATTAGCTTTGATCTTATTGAAGTAGAGAAAACGAACTATTTTTAATATATAATTGTTATTTCAAACAAAACACATACAATTTCCACCAGGAAACATGGCAATTTTGTTTTTTTTTTGTAATACTCCTCTTAAATAAAAATAGAGCTGTGCCGGCAACACATAACATTATTTATATTAACTGTATCCAATTGAATTATTTTAAATTTCAAAACTGTTTCAAATTCTAATATATTAAACAATTAACAAATGAAAATTGTCTCTGCGTTGATGTTGTGATATCATGGGCAGTGTGTATTGATCCTAATACCCAAGATCGCTTATCACCGTTTGGCAGCTGAACTGTGATTCTGTCATGTCGAGTCCATTTGATTTGACTTTAATCTTGTCTTATGTTCTTAACCATTTATTAAGTGCCATGCATGATAAGCTTTTGTCGTTACTTTTTATGTTAGCTTCAATTGAATTATTAAGGTCATTGAAATTATACATAATGGTGTGAAACCTAATGCAGTTTTGGTGATGGAGGAATTGTGGTTTGGTTTGTTGTGAGGAAAGTTTTAAGTATACCTAAATGTAGAGTACCAGGAAGACTAAACAAACGATGGATGGACTGTGTGAGGGAAGAATGATATGGCTAGAAACGAGGTGACTGTTGAGATGACGAGTAATAGAGAGGTATGGAAGAAGAAGACAAGCTGCGCCGACCGCAAATGAATGGGGTGGGCAACTGGTGGAACTAATGGCGCTAGCATCGCATGAACCAAACATCGTCATTGGTTGAAAATTTGTTAACGTCATTTTATATTTCAAAATAATTTGACCTCATTGGTCAGATTGGGTCTAAGCTATGGACGCGCCATCTACAATCAGCTTTGACCAGCCTTCCCCATTGGGATAAGGGCAGGAGTATGATGATGATGAAGATGTGATGGATGAGAATTGCAGTTGTTTGAATGAAAAATGTAAGAGAGCAACTCGTTCCTTAGTTTCAGCAACACAGAATGCCTAGAAAAACTCAACTTTTGTACACAATAAACTTAAATATGTATTAGTCAGGTGAAATCGAAGAATTGCCAAACTTAAATGCAGTAGGCAGGGAACATTGCTCGCAGAACGAATGGCCGATGGGGCCGAAAAGTTCTGGAGTGGCGACCGCGAACCGGACGACGTTGCGTTGGAAGGCCTCCCACTAGGTGGACCGATGACCTGGTGAAGGTTGCGGGAATCCGTTGGATGCGAGTCGCACGGGGCCAGTCAATGTGGCGACACTTGGGGGAGGCCTATGTCCAGTGCAGTGGACGTCTTTCGGCTGAAATGATGATGATGAGGTGAAATCGTCTGTAAAATATAAACTAGGCGTTGATAAATATTCAACAAAAGTACTCTCAGAAGTTTTAGAGATTGCCCCAGACATAAAACAGGCGTGGCTTGGGTCAATTTCTTATAAAGTTATGACACTGGTGATATTTTACAAGCGCGAATACGTAATAATAATATTTTGATCATCTTCACGGCCTTTAGGCGCTTTCACATGTTCGAGATTTTGTTGGATCACTTATAATTAATAACATAACAGCACGCCTGTAATCCCCGTAGGGTTAGACAGAGGTGTACCAAATAGTACACCCACATTTCGTCAGTTATGTTTAAGTCCCATGTAAAAGGGGGCGGGCCTATTGCCATTTGCCGGCCACGAATCTAGATCGCGTGGCTGCTACTGAGAAATTCCTGTAGGAAAATCCCAATAGCACTTTGCTCGACCCGGGAATCGACCCCAGGACCATATGCTCAGCAGTGGCACTTGCGATCACTCGACCAACGAAACAGCTATAATTAATAAATCTGATTAATAAACTTAATAGAGTACTAAAAGTTTAATTTACTCTCATAATATTTAGCTTATCCTTGACGTAATGTAGAGCTTAAATATAATTTAATTAAGTACTTATCGTCTTTATGAAGCAAAAAATAAAAAGTCTTAATAATTATTTTGATGTGCCGACGCTCGCCACACCCTGTTAATAGCTCACCAGTACCGATCAATGATTTATTGGTCCATTAACATTCATTATTAATAATTTTACGCAGTGATTTAATTAGACATGTATTTATAAGTCTAACTTTTGTAATAAATAATTCAGAAATCACTAGGCCGTTATTGATTTGAAAGGGGAAGCTAGAAATTTGATGCTATAGAATGGTTTTTAGGAAAGAAAGTTCACGTATAATAGTTTTTAGGGTTCCGTTCCTCAATCGGCAAAAACGGATTCCATTAGGATCACTTTGCTGTCCATCTGTTCGTCTGTCTGTCCGTCTGTCAAGGCCCTTTTTCTTAGGAACGCGTGGAGGTATCAAGCTGAAATAAAATCAAATACTAAAGTCTGCTACTCAGCCTACTCCTTAGAGCAGAGAAAAAATCAAACTTGTAAGTCAACATGATCAAAAGATATGACCGACTAAGTCGCGTATTTTGCGATTTCACAAGGGAATCAAAATAGTGTGCTTCCCGTTGACCTAGAATAACTTCCCGTTGACCTAGAATAAAGAACCTTGGCATGATGTCTTACAGCACATGTAAAAGGAAACAAATCTGAAAACCGTAAATACGTAGTTCAATATACCTACAAGTTTATACGGAACCCTCGGTGCGCGAATCCAACTCGTTTTAATTATTATGTTGGAGTAATAAAGTGCCCACGCTTAATATCATGTAAGTACATGCTTGATTTTGTACACGAATTTTTTATTTATGATTTGTACGGAGGGCGTTGAAGTGAATTTCTCTAAAGATTATATTGATTAATGTACTTTTAAGGCCCCTAACTGTGCCGGCTACGACAGATGTAAGGGCTCCCAATTTATGAACAACTGAATTTTTGGACATGACACAATGGAAAATTAGCTTTTTAAGTGTCTAAAATTAACTTGTTTTATGCTAATCTGACGGCAGATTCATTGAAGAGTGCCGCTGATTAGAGAAAAACTCTATAGAAATTTCCCAAAATGACTTTCTTCAATTAAGCGTAATTTTTTTCTTCTGAAATCCATCTTTTAGGCGTCTTACAATTTCCAACTTATAGTACAAAATCCACTACCAATTTTGCTGTCAGATAAATCTTTATACCACAGAGAAATGGCATATTGTACCCAGTGTCGGCAAAAGAAGATTGCCACCGTTACAATTGTGAGAACATCATTTTATTCTTCAGGGCTTTTGTAGGCTGTACGGCTGTACTATACGTTTCTGTGTCAATGTAGAACACAAAATGTACCAATTTCATCAATGTGCCCGCTTGCTGGCAATACGCTCGCCCCTATTACCAGCATGAAACTTAGACATTTTATGTTTAAATGTTTTACCAATCTTGCTTTATCGTGTGGTTAGCGCCTAACCTGGTGTCAGAGTTTTTATGCCGCTCACAGGCCTCTGACTTGGCTTTACATGCCGTCGAGAAATATATCTCAGGCATGCTGATTTCCTCACGATGTTTTCCTTCACCGAAGCAAATGATAATTATACAATACGCACATGAATTCGAAAAATCAGAGGTGCGTTTCTTTTTTTTTTTTTTTTTTTTTTTTTTTTTCGGATGGGAAATCATCAAATGACTTCTCCCGCTCTGGGCGGAGCAGGAGGGAGTGTCAGACTTTTACTGACTAAAACCCATCCATGTTCCTTCATCGCCCTTTGTGTTCCGGGGCCACGGTATCTCTTTCGAATAGTCCCGCAACCCCGGCAGGCCCGCAACCCCGGCAGGCGGAGGTGCGTGTCTTGGGTTTGAACTGGAAACCTATGACTAGACTATTTTATTTTATTTTATTTACTAAGGGACAATAAACAGCTACAATATGAGTTGGAACAGAGTAAAGATAATATAAATCATTAACAATATTGCAGTCCACTACATTATCCGCATATTAACATGAGAGAATATGATAATAAGTGCCACTAGATAGGTAAGAACACACTACTAGAACATGACTGCTATGTTTCACCAATGCAACCTACCTGACCCACTATCATTGGTGCAATGTCCACATGTACCCACTGCCCCCATTCTCCGTAACAAATAAGTAACGACCGCACCACTTTCTTCATCATTATGTCATAATTATTATACCATATCTGACTTAACTCGATCAAGTTCCTTCACTAAACTGGTTCAACCAGAATTTGTCCACATGTTTATGTGAGCTTGTAAATTAACAGAACATTACTATACGTAATATGAACGTAATTGTTGCTTTGATCAGTAATTTGTGAGTATTAAAGATTGAATAAAATTTAATGGTTTGTTGAGTACATACTCGTACAATAACGACGATAAAGTTAGGTAATTGTAGTACCTATGTAGGTTCTTTGTGGTTGATTTGATGGTGACAGGTGTACTTAATTTTACTCTTTGGTGTAGTTGGTCGCAAGCGCGACTGCTGAGCATGAGGTCTTGGGTTCGATTCCCAGGTCGGGCAAAGTGCTATTTGGGTGTTCCATCAGGAATTTCTCAGTAGCAACCACGGAGTCTGGATTTGTGCCCGGTGGATGGCAATAGACTCTCTCCAGTAAAAAAAATATAACGAACGAAATGTGGGTGTCCCTCTACCTAAATCTACGAGGGAAGTCATAGAATAAAAGTTGATCAGCTTCATGGTCTGAGTGACTTCACGGGAGGTCTACTGTTACACCCAATTACTTTAAACACCTCCACGACCCCCGTACTATTCAATCCATCCATGAGCACAATGTTTTGAGTGCGTTACATTGAGTCCAACCGTAAAACGTGAAATTTCACCCCAAAAAAAAAGTCGTTTCCCAACAATATTTTTTGCGTAAAGTTACTTATTTGATGTATAGAATGCTTGGTTGACGACTTTGTGAAGGGTCTGTTTACACCCTGTATAATAGGTACGAAAGTGCTACTTAGAATAAAGCTTTTAAAGAAATAGGAGTCGATATAGAACAAAATAAGATAGGCCTGTACCAAAATAGGTATGAAAATGCCTATTTTATAAATAAGTTTGATAAATGAAAAGGAAATAAATCGATGACCCGGTAATCTAATTTCAAAGTCTTGGATTTAAAGCGGATATGAAGATGACACCTTACATAACAATATTTGCCTTGTTAATAGTAATAACTTATAAACCAAAAGATTTAAAGTTGCAACACCGTTGTGTAACACAGTAATATCTTCTTGAAATCAAATACGGAAGAAACGAAGATGTAGCCACATTAAGATTCATGTTTAATGTTTGAACATCATAATCGATAATAATGAAAATGAGTTTTGATTATAATATTAGAAAACGAGAAAATAATGTAATAACGTTTTATGCCAGAGACGATACTTTGGAAATCATAACCATCATCTGCCTAGCCTTTTCCCAACTATGTTGGGGTCGGCTTCCAGTCTAACCGGATGCAGCTGAATACCAGTATTTTACATGGAGCGACTGCCTATCTGGCCTCCACAACCCAGTTAGTACTGGTTAATACGATACGCCTTGGTAACACGGGTTGTCAGACTTTTTGGGCCTGTAACGACTGTCAAAGAACTACAAATGACAGCCGGGACCAACGGCTTAACGTGCTTTCCGAGGAACGGAGGAAACTCGGTATGTAAGGGTGGTCACCCATCCACAGACCAACCTAGGCAAGCACGGCTTAACCTAAAGATCGACCCGAGTGGCTGTTATTATTACAGACGATACTTTGGACATAATTGACGATAATTAAGATGGTTTCCCTATAATTGTATGAAAATGATTTTTTTAGTAAATTCCATGTTATACACTGGAGGCCGATTCTGGAATGGTATAAAAAAGATAGATAGAATATTCTTTATTATGTACACCATACAAATTTCAATTGACATAAAAGAAAACATTTTACATAAGGTCAAGGACGCAATGGGCGGTCTTATCGCTAAAAGCAATGTTTTCAATACAACTTACTTTTTGTATGGATTAGAGAAAGAGGGAGAAACAATACTTCAGTTAGTCAGTGGTGTACTTATTGTTTACATAATAGGTACTGTACATACATACAAAAAGCACATACTAATCTATAAAAATCGTATAATAATCATGAAAAGGATAGATTATTATTTGTTTGATCTTATAACTCAAGTTTCAGAAAAGGTATAATGAATTAGCTTTTTTCTTGACTTTTTTTTATCTAATATTAGCTCAAAAAATTGGATTTCATATCATCATGGAATCCCCGTAGGGTTTATAGGCAGTATGGTGTATGTTTAAGTCCCATGTAACATGTGGGGGCTAGCCTTATGCCACAAATCCAGACTATTACTGAGAAATTGTTGAAGGAAGAACCCAATAACAATTTTCCTGACCCGGGAATCTAATCCAGGACCTCATTATGGAGCTCGTTATGTCTTCAATCTTTATCCCATAATGTTTCAGCTCTGTGAAATTCAGACAGAAAAATACGTTGTTTCACATGTATTTTATCACCGCTATTACGATATGAGGTGTGAAGTTGTATTCTATATCCAGACCAAGGCGTGAGAAACTGATCAAAGTCAGATTATCCATAACAACAGTCTGTAGGATATTGTAAAATAATTGTCCATTATTAAAAGGTTTACATCTGTTAAAAAGGAATTGAGAAAGACGATACGAAACTTCGGTTTGATTTTTAAACTCATTACTTAAACATAGGTTGTTGCTCCCAAAATGTTATCTTTTGCAAAATCGACATTGCGAAGTGAGAGAAGGTACTCGTACATCTGATCGAAGGTGAACTTACTTTTACTGTTTAAGAAAATTAAAGTAGGTACGAGTATATCGTAAAATGTAATTGCAAACTTGCGATAAAACCACGCTGCATTTCATAAGAATGTTGAAATCTTTCTCTTGTATGTCCTAATGTGCAATAGGTAACCTAAGCTAGCTTACACGGGTTTAACTGAGAAAAGACTTCACGTGTTGTAATTCTTTTCCAATATATTGTAATCTCCTTTCCATTCTCTTCCTGTGTCGTTCAAAGGGGTTATTGATGAGTGCCATAATATAACAACACTGAAGGTATTATGAATTGGATACTGCTATCATTATTTTCACTCAATGATTGCTGATTGGTCATCTTCGTTTTCAACACCTTTCAAATTACAGGTATCATTGTTTTCAACTACAATAATTGTAACTGATATATTTTTAATGTTATTTGTTTACAATAAACAATCATTATAGTTGTCATCGTCACTCCCTCCCTCTAATGTTACATCACTGTTTGTATCATTAGTGATTCTTATACATTTCGCACTGTCGTGTGAGTCACCAAGAGAAAGCGCGACTATATGGATAACGTGATTGTTTTTGGGTCTGCTCTTTACTTCAATTTGGATTGTGTTAGTAACTATTAGTTTAACTAACTAAGGTCTATGAAACTGTAAATTGGATCTCAGTAAGATTCTTGGTTTATGTCATGAGCTAATGTGATACTTAAATCTAGCGCTATCTCTGCCTACGCAACGATATCTTCCTTATTAGGAGTTTAGATTCTATCACTATTAGGCATAACATTCAGTTCACCAAAACATATCTTAGAAAGACGCCTGATGTAAGCCGGCAAAATACCCATTTTGTGTTGTTTGTTCCTATCGTGAATAATACAAAAAGGAATTTAGTAAACGCAGACTCTATAATTGTTAGCTTTCATTCGCTCACAATAGCAACAAAACTTTCCGAGTAGATAACAATCAGGAACAATTAAATAACAAACAGAATGTCAGTGAGACAGACAGTTTTAATGGAACCTGAATATCGAGAATTAACCTCGACTCCAGCAAAAAAGTAATCAATCGCTTTACCAATTTCCTAACGGTTTCCTACGAACATGATAATACCTTCGAAACCACCAGTGGTGTTAAGTAGGTAATTATTTTTATTATTCCGTTTGGCTTTAGCTCCAACCTTTGAGAAGTTTCCGTTACTCGTCCCGTTGCCTTTATGGCAATAACTCTTCTTAATCGCACTACACATGTTTAGAAAACGTAAATTTATAGATCAAATGTATTTTTCTATTATTTGATTGAGCTAAAAATATCTTGTGGTATATTGTGATGGCAGTCATTGGCATGATATGAGAGATTATGGCCATCATTATTTACGACTGCCCATTTGCTGTCCATAAAACGATGATGAATATTGATGGTATACAAAATATCGGTAGTCGTACTTTTGGTTAATAGAGTGTTTTATTATAAAGGTCGTTACGTTTTTTGAAATATTGTTATTGATCTTGTTGATGGTTGAATTGTGGGACAGTATCTGATGTTTCTGTTAGAGAGGTCACTACCGCAATAAGTCTAAATTGCGGAAGAACTGATGTCTTTATGAGAAAATAATTACGATTTTCGCTCTAGTGTTCATTCAACACTCTCTTTGACATCTCGTTTACTGATTGGTTGGGTAGCTATGACAACAAATTTCGACGACCCGAATGGCGCAGCGGTAGTGAGGCTGCCTTACGTTCTTAGGGTCTCGGGTTCGAATCCCGGTAGAAGCAAATGTTTGTGTGATGAGCATGGACATTTGATTCCGAGTCATGGATGTTTATATGTATAATAAGTATGTATTTACAAACAAAAAGGTATCTATGTAGTATATCAACTATCTGGTGTCCACGACACAAGCCTCGTTGTCTAGTGCCACACTAATGTGGCACTAGATGGCGCTTTGTCTAATGTCCAGCCATATTTATTTATTTTATTTATTTTAAACCATAAACGGACAACTAAACCGAACAAAAATACCATGGCAGAACAGACGCATGTCCCGTTCTCAAGAAGTTAGTTTGCTCTTTCATTACGTTACACCTAAAGGCAAATACCTGCCTAGTTAGAAGTAAAGGGCGTGAACACTTAGATACGAGAGTAACCAGCATCCACAATGTGTAGAGCACGTGGGCTTGGTTAGGCGGGTATGTGTTGCTTTCAATGACGTAGTGTACCGGCCCTACAGGCATCAATAAAAGTTTGTGATCACTAGCATAAGCTGATATAATTTTTCAAATTGAACTTTATCATGAAAATTTATTTGTTGTGTGTTTTCTTTAAATAGACATACCCTGTTTGAATTTTTTATTTTTTTTTTATATAAAAACGTAACAAAAAAGATTTGGAGTTTTCAAAATGATCGCAAACTTTTTTTGATGTGTGTATACGCCTGGAGGTAGGATAACGCACTTTGAAAACATCTTGGCCTTTCTGTCTATAAGTACTAATGTTATAAAGAAGTGAAGTTTGGCTGTAGGGAGTAATCTTCGGAATTAAGTAGGTACTGATCCCCGAGCGTCATTGGCATACATATGATTTAAAACTTTCCCATGAGATAATTTATAACCATAACCCGAGAATTTATAAAGTGTACTTCTATAAATTGAAACAAAGTAAGCCGCTAATAAAATTGCTGTTATTACAGTGTATAATACATTTGTTACTGAGCATCCTATGTTCAAAAACAGCTTGACCTTCGAGAAAGACCTCCTCCAAAGACTTGAACTTATCTCTGTCTCTTGCAATTCTAATCCATTCTGGACCGGCAACTCTTTTGAGATCGTTTACTTACCACCTTCCGACCTTCTTTTACCCCAAGTATAGTAACTTCTAGTATGTTAACCAGTAATGTTCGGCTGTTATGCATCTGAATGATACGTTATATTATATGATACGGTAGATTATCGTGATCCAAGCTCTGGCCCAAATAGCAGCCCACATTCCACCTTTTAATGTTCACCTTTTAATGTCCCTTATGGAAATTTCTACATAATGACATTATATGGCCATTCATCATCATTTAGTCAAACTAATTCAAAAGTAGGCGTAACAGTTCTCTAGGCTTCCGATGCAGTTGATGAATTTTCAATTTTACTTAAATCCATATTTATATGGGAGCTTTGGAAATTCGAGCCATCCATAACAATTTTACGTCTTGACACGTCGGTAAAGAGGCAAGGTATATTTTTAGAATTTTAATGTGCGTTATCGATCCCGAGGTCAGCTCGCGCCATATACTAATCATTTTCCAAGTTCTCTAAATCTTATAAAACCGGTATACTCTCGTTTTTTACTACGTGAAACTTATCTGTGGTATACCCGAAATGTAGGTAAAAGGCCGAACTTGCTTATTGATGGTACCGGGCCTCGTGGCCTGTGACCAGATTGAATATTTTTTCTAATCTATCTTATGACCTCCATGAACTCTCACCGAAGCGTTCAGTCGGCTCTTTCAAATACAAATTAATGCTTTACTAGTAAGAGAGTGATAATTAGCAGAAGTAATGCTCGTGGCAGGGATTTATCGGTTTAAGTTGATTGATTGAATATTGATACAAAGCTGCCGACAGCACTTTGTCAACTTGCATCAGGGATTAGGGAAGACACTTGTTGAGTCTATCTCATTAATTTGTAATGAAGAATCAGAAAATTATTAAGTAGGTTCCTAAATCTTACTGAGTGTGCATCGGCTCATTAATTTGAAGAAGCAATATTTCTTGCAGCAACGTAAGCTGCATTTCATCGAGTTGAAACAATAATCAATAAACTTAAAAAAAAAACTGTTTCAATAATAGATAATTATGATATTAACGACCTAGAGTCCTAGACTGTAATTTTATTACAGTAACAAAATTTCAATGCTGGTCTATAAACAAACAAACAATGCACAGGTAGCACCCACGGTAGCACAAGATCGTAGATAACTTTACAAATCTATCATACTTAACACAACGTGTCCGTAACAAATGGCCATAAAAAATCCCTAAACTCCATTGTATAAATCAAGCTTCTTTTAGATATGCAAATGTTCAGAAGTTGACTCCCATCATCGGAACAATAAAATTAATAACAGGCAATCAGTCAGACTCTGACAATCGCAGTTTGTCAAAGGCCCAAAGGCCCGAAAATTAAGACAACGCTCAGGGCCACAAAACAACCAGGTTATATGGACACCCTCTGGTGGCACTACTTGCTAAGACAAAAGTGAACTAGCTCCAAGAAATTCAGAACTTTTGAAACAAGTTCCCTATTTTACCATGGCTCAAGCTAAACTGGCCACATTGAACGTTAGGACGGTGGTTAACCCGTGACCTTCCCATACATTTGGTGGCGAAGACAATTCACACCTACGCGACGATAATGCGCAAACATCTCTATTGATTATGGTCGTTTTGGAGTGATTGATAGGATTTGGACGCCAGAATATGGTAAAAGGTTTGACCCTTTGTTAGCTGCTGAGTTAAAGATGGTGATAACTTTTGAGCTTACTTCTTTGATGTTCACGCTCAGTTTTTGTTTGAAAGAGTAAAATAGTATGAACTAGTTTAAATAGCCGTGTGGTATCCGGCAGAGTAGATTATAACCAACCGTAATGGGTTGTCGTACTCACGGGTATCGTATAAGGCGACTAATGTCTGAGGCAGAACACCTTGCGCCTGCGTAGACCAGAAAATTATGGGCAGCAGCGTTTTCTGTTAGTCTTTCATCACTGCGATCTCCAATCTGCGGCGCCAAGCGTGGAGATTACGGCAAATTCCTCCCATCATGGGAGAGGCTTATGTCCAGCAGTGGACGTTATGGGCTGTTGTAGTAGTTTAAATAAATGCTAGTTTGTCTTGTAGAAATTTCCTTCTTTGTGCTTTCTTCCTGTGTTGCTTGGGGTCAATGCAAAATGTTTTTCTCTTCCTTTCTCCTCAGTCCGTTGTCTTTGCCCGTGTCCCCTTATCTTTCACATAGATACATCACCTTTACACTCATCATCTTATCTTTTTCATATTTCTCACTCTCTTAATTACTTACCTTAATACCTACCTCAATATTTCGTTTATAACATAACGTCAAACCTGTAATATCCGAAGACAATATTATGTATCTATGGTGCTCTAACTTTTCGCTAATTATGTTTAGGTTCCGTGTAGCCCAACCATAGAGTTTATGGTTTGTGGCCAGCCCCATCGTTCATCTGTCATCAATATCAAAGATTCACCTGTATTTTCTGTTACTGGAATCACTCAAACTAGAATTTATTTAAATTAGACTATAACAGGCACTTTTGAAACACTCTTTTGTCTACTAAGTATAAATTTTATTAATGTGAAAAAATGCAGCTAAGTGCCCAATAGCTAGACTGAATCAATAGGTACCATAGTGTTTCTTTTTTCCTAAGTTGTAACCTGCATAACGATTTCTCTACGAAATCTTAATAGCGTGTGTGTACCTACCCTACAGAAAAGACCATCCACTGTTAACTGTTGTAGGTGCTTATGGTTTTCTATTCGGAAGGCACGTGTCGTTAGTTAAAAGGTAGAAACCATGGTTTAGGTAGGTCCGTATAATGACATGTCATTTATTTATCTGTCTTTTAATAAATGACTTGTAAGTTGTACCCAATATAAAAAAAAACACATGTGGAAACAAACGCTAGTTTCGTTAGATGGTTCTCCATCATTTTAATGATCTTCAAACACCTAACGTTTCGTTTTGTGAGGCCTCAAATAATTATGGTCGAAATTATAAAAAAAATACGTTTGACCCGTCGAACAGTTTCGTTATTAAAATTACAGGATACAGTGTTGGGTTTATGTCGAATCGAAAGTTGTTGCATAGATATGCAGATATTTTGTAAAAGTTTCAATTTATTCTAAGCTGGAGGTAGGTAAAAGTGGATTTTAGCGAAAACCGTAATTTCGGTGTCGTGTAACTGGTTTTATTTAATTTCCGAGTTCATATGAATAATTAATATTTCGATACTACGATTTCGAAAGCGTTTAAAATATTCAGTCGTGATATTTTCTCTCTCGCGTTCATTTATGTTTCTAACATTAATCATGAATATATTTTATTTCACATTAATTTTAGCAGAATGTTTTGGTTTCATATTATAATTTGTGAAGGTCGTTTATTTAAGTTGAGTTTATGGGTAACACTTTTTAATGATTTACCTTTTTATATTTTCAGATGATGAGGAAAACAGCTGTTCAAGGAATGGGCGAAAACAACAAATCTCTTAAATACAATGCCATCTGGCGGATAACTACAAAATGACAAACAAAGCTAATCTTAGAATTGGTTCATTATTGGAGCGCGAGATGGCGCGGGTGTTGGTTCTGATCATGGCGGCCAGCGTGGCGAGAGCTTCCAGCTCTGGTGAAGAGGTGGCGCTGGCGAACATCACCAGGTCTGCCAGTGGCGATTATTTTTCTCTCAAGGGTAAGTTTTACTCTTCTGGCATAGTTTCATAGATACTGAATTACTAACACTGTTTTTCTAGCCAGCCATTTTATATGAGAAAAAAAAATGCATAGTATTTTTTGGTATTACTGGTCGAACCTGCGTGCCGTAGTTTAGGGCCATATTGATGTTGATGTAGATTATAAACGACCCATCTACTCCTTATTTCCAGGGTCAGACTGCGGCCCCACCCGATGCATGGAGGTGTCCCACGGCACTGCACTGGCAGCCATCGGTGCTGACGACAGCGGTTGTCGGTGCCAATGTCGCCGAGAGACTCCCGCCTTCCGCGAGGATCAGCACATCTGTGTCAATCATATTGACGGTAAGTGTACCTCAAAGCTCAAATCATGGAGTAGGTACCTACAGTAAAAAAAAAAATTGTTACAACTACTAATTTAGTCGTGAACTCGTAAGGACCTTAACTCACGAGTGACAATGTTTTGCGTTGATGTCAGCTTTACTGATCAAAATGTAGTATATTGGATTTAATCATGAATGTATCTACTACTAGTCAGTATACCTCCAACGGTATGGTTATGTAAAAGAAACACTTGGTTGCAAACAAACTTAAACGTACCTAGGTAATTATTCTCAAGAGGATAATCTGACTACTCTCATAACTGGTAAAATGTGGGTGTACGATTAGGTACAACTCTGCCTGCCCCCTTTGGGGATTATGTTGTGCATAATAATCTCATTAGGTATGTGCCTTTAAGTACGAACAATTATTTTGGAAATAATTCTACAGGGAGGTGTTGGTCACCGAACTGAAAGAAGGTCAACAATTCAAACTAAATTACTTAGATCGTTGAACTCACAGACCATGGTATCTAACGTGTACCTATTCAAGTTGTCACAATGGAAATAATGACATAGGTACTAGGATGTGGTTAAGTTCTTCTCAGGGTCTAAGGTCAGGGTCAGATGAGGATAAATTACAGGAACTAGGTATCTCATAACGCAGTTTGCATATGCAATGAGAGATATGGGCTCAAAGAGTGTCTGTCATTAATGAGAACAATGTGCCTTCGTGATGTAGGCCTTACTTACCTATAGAAAATGATGGAAACTAAATTAAACTCTAAGTATGTGTAGGTACCTACATTATTACAAAGCATTTTCAAAATATATCTGATCTATACTAATATTATAAAGATAAATAATTATAATTATAGGAAACATTTGTATTTTTGTATGTAACGAATAAACTTAAAAACTACTCGACCGATTTGAAAAATTCTTTTAGTAATGGATAGCTACATTATCAGCGAGTAACATAGGCTATATTTTATCTCCGTACTCCCACGGGAACGGGAACCACCCGGGTGAAACCGCGTGACGTCCGCTAGTCTACTATTGAATACGTTCTTCTTTATAGATTATTATATTATAATTATAATATTCCATATCAAATCAACATGAATGATGTAACCAAGATTTTGTAACAATATTCCATGGAATTTCTTGCCCGTTCATTCCATAGAGATCTACGCTAGGGAATGGGCATCTACAGTACTTTCACAATTTTTATGTCTTGTGACTGGGACTGTAGCTACATTTAATGTTTATCTTTGTTTCGACAATTCAAAAGTGCCTGTAATTGGACTACCTACTTGAAATAAATGCTTTGTTTTTGATTAGAATAGCATTAATTTGTACTTTTTTTTTCAGAATGTCTGATGGCTAGCTTCGGTCGTGGGGCGACGAAACCTCAAATCCCCTTTGTTTTCTTACCTCTCAAAGGACAAATCATTTATCCCTCAAAAGAAATCATTTTTACTGGTAAGTAAAAGATTATGTCACCTTCACAAATCACAAGTAAAATGAAAAAATATAATGTCAGTACAAAAAGATATTCCGATACCGGGAATCGAACCCGAGCCTCCTGGGTGAGAGCCAGGTATCCTAGCCACTAGACCATATCGGATATGAGGAATTGGTCGAAATTATAGATTACCTTCTACATTAATATTGATTTACTAATAAAAATATTTACCTGTTTTTCAACAAACATACAACAACATTTTATGATAATGTTGATCTTTTTATGACACTGGTATATTGCTATCGTTTATTTTATAATACGTATTTACCTATCAACATAATGAATCAGCGAGACCTTCAAATACTTATTTGGAGGTCATAGCACCAAATAAACATAAATAAAGCAGTGATCCATTCTTCTTTAGATGTCGAAGACGCAATTTGCGCGGTGACGAGCGCTCAGTATCTGTCCCCTTCGGGATGGGTGACCCTCCGCGATCTGATCGACAACGACGTCCCCTTCGGACTGTACCGGGATGAAGGAAGCACTTTCTTGCAGGTATTTTTTTTTAAATCATTTGTACAGACTCCATATCAAGGTATAACAATCTGTCAAACTTCTTTAGTGGATTTTCAATTTTGTCGACGCATTAGGTTCAAAGTTGATCGCAAAAGTTTGACAGTTTCCGGTAGCTTGATGTGCTGGTGGCCTACCAAGACGTCGTTTTAATCTTGTTCCAGTGTGGGTAAGAGACGGAGCTATAGAGGACGTCTAGCGCCATCTCTTTCCCACACTGGAACAAGATTTAAACGATCCTGCTTTAAGACGCCATGGTAGGCCACCTGGTGTCTTTACCGTAACCCCATTTACAGAAATCTGCCGAAGTATTATAATAAGGCCTTGAACGCAGGGATCGATTCAAGTGAACATTGACAATGACCACATTCAATAGCATATTACCTTTTTGGGATAAATAATGTCACTCCAGTTGTTCTACTAATTCCTTGGTGTAGGTACCTATTTCTTGTGTTTATGAGTTGGTATCATTGAAAAACCTATAACGTAGGTAATGGTCGTCAGTCAACTCAAAAAGTAACAGAGAATGTAAGCTATAAACATCGACTGCTAGAATGATCAGCAAAGGCTCAAACATATAATAAAACCTTATATAGGCACGGAAACATCGAATACAAAATAAAAATCTATAGGAGGACCAGAATGCCGCAGAATCCCATTTGACTCACAACGTAGTCGTACCACCCAAGTAGAAAACAACAATACCTGCATGAGAGCACTGAGAGCACATACCAAAAACAGTAAACTGTTCGTAAAACATAACAAATAAGGCAATTATTTTCACAAGTTTATTGGAAACTTTATAAAGAGGAAATTAAACGTGTACCTTCTAAGCGGGAAATAATTAAATTTTGGTAAAATTATCCGATTATGCAACCGCTGCGTCTGCTGAGATCTTTATCGTAAACAAGAACAATAATATGATGCGGAGCAGTTTGTTGGGAACACGGATAGTGAGATTCAAATTGCAAGATAAGACTAAGTATAAATACACAATCTAAAAATCAACAAAACAAAGTAAACCAAATTAAGTAATGTTATATTTTATTTTTATTTCACTGGCCTGAAAATGGTGTCCAATCATATCTAACAGATAATCGCGATTTCATTAGAGGTCAGTATGTACAGTCAACAAAAGAGTTTGGTATGCAGGCTATCAATCTTCTTACTATTATTATGAATGCGAAAGGGTTATAATCAATCTGTTTTCAATTTCATCCAAATCCGTTCAGTAGTTTCTGCGTGAAAGAATAACAAAAATCGATCCTCACAAACTTTCCCATTTATGTTAGTACATAATAAGAAGATTGTTAGCCTGCAATACCTAAATCTATAGTTCACTGTACCTACTACCGAGTTCACTGACGTTCGACCACTTTTCAACCTTGTTACTGGAGCCATAAGGGTGAAAATGGCAGTGGACATCAGTTACGCTTTTCATTTAAAACAAGTGTAATTTTTGAGCATACTTCGAAAATGCAGTTTTTAATCGTCACAGATCTGCACTTGTCTCTTGTTAATTTCACTCCATAATTGGTCAAATGGAGCACATAATTAATGAAGCTATCTGTTTGCCCATCTGTCACACTTTAAATTCTGGAATTGACGTGGAAAGTTTGCTGCAGGTTTTCTTGTTCGTTAATTCTAGCAGCCAACACTTGCTCTTGATGATTTTAAGTATATGAAGCAAAATGCGAGAATTGGTGTCTTACTGGTTATAAAACGAATGAAAAGATTTTTGTTATATAAAATGGGCCTAATCTTATAAAATTCAAGTAATGTAAATAAATTGCGCACTACCATAGCTGGCTATAGGGTTCGAGGAGGCGCAGGAAAGATATGTCGTAGGCCTTTGCCAAACAGTGGGACATAAACGGTTAATAAACAACGAAAAAAAATGTTATTGGTTAAGTACTGAAATTGTTAATTGGTGAGAACTAGAGCTTCCTATTTATATTTGGATTCGAGATGATTTCGATCATCAGTCAGAATTTGCAGGTTCAAAACTTCATGAACCACGAAATACAACTAAAAAACCACAACGAGGCTTGTGACTCTATCAATGTAAACACTATCGCAATTATTGATTGTAGAATACTTAGTATCCAACAATAATTATTTTTAAACTAAACCTTTATTTTCGGCCAAAATACTAACGTGCCACATCTTGCATCAAAAGTGCACTCGATAACATCTGGGGTCTGAGGGCAGCTATACTAAATCCATAACGCGGTTATGCACACGCGTCGAGCACATAAATGTTTATCTTGTGTTTGTGTCGGACTGCCGGACCGAAGACCGGTCCGCTGATAGCCAAGGACGACTTCACTTTAAACACTAGTAGGTATTACTGGAAGAAATACTCGTAATATTGACAGTAGCGCACCTTTACTCTTGATCAAAAAGGGATTGAGAATGGTAGATGACTTTACTACAAAAATTGACTACTGAAGTCAAGAAATATTATGACAAATAAAAGAAGTACCTAAAACTACCTAATTTTAATCTGTAAACTAGATGGATATTAACACTTGTATCTATAGTCAAGATTTAGTAATAATTACTTGAGTTTTTGCCATTTTTATGCAATAGACAAGAATTTTAACGAATTAAGAACCATGAAAGAAAGCAAAGCTAAGAATTCTGAAATCTTTTGACAGTTCTAACTTCAAGCAATTACTAAACTATAACAGGACTACAGACAGAATAAAAATTGTTTCTTAAGTTAAACCTTTACTCAAGTAATTACTTTCACTTGTTTATAGATACGGGTGAAAAACGCCCGCCCTAACTTTGATTACTTTGTAAGTAATACGCCCTAACTCTGATTGAGTTAGGGCGTTCGAAAAAATCAAAAGTTGTGCTGCCTTAGTGCATCGTTCATTGAATCATGTAATAGTTACGCAGAACTTGTATTTAAAAGAGCCATTGATAATTCAAATATGAAGTACTTAGGCATCTACTTCCGAAGATATTTTTCATAGAATATGTATTACAGTAAAGTACTTTTTCGATGACTTTCATTCTAAACTTTGGAACTGATCCAGGGTTAGTCACACGGTGAACTAAATAAACTTGTTTTGATGATAGTATCTTTATTTTTTGCTGTTAAATCTTTGTGTGGTCTTTTTGATTGGTGCGAACGTACAAAGTAGCAATAACATTATTAATTTTGGGCTCACGATTTTATTAAGTATTATATAAATAAGATATCGAATCAGAATCTGAATAATCTGAATAAAAAAGAACGAGGACTTTGAAATCCCAATCAAAAATGCTCTTGCTTACTTGTCAACTACCCAACATCGTCATTCTTCTCTAAATTAATTTAGGATCGGCGTATACGTCTTTTTCTTTGATACTTATCTATTACTCACACCATTTCTAGCTATTTCTTTCACACAGTCCATTAATAATTTCTCTGGCATTTTAATAACCATTTGTACAGGCATAAATCTTTGAAGACTCCACGTGTGAGGTTTCCTAGCATTAAAACATGTCATATTCCTGAAATACAAGTTGAGGATACTTAGCTACGACATAACGGCATCCCGAGACATCTGGTGTCGCTCCATAGCTCAGATCGTATCTCTAATGTTGAAGAACTGCCCATGTACTGAGAATTGACAGATATGTATTGTTAGCTTTTTTCTTAGTACCTACTAGGTCCTAGCAGAACCGGTAAGGATCGTTATGACCTGGATGATGTTAAGCATAATTCGGAGAAGTTCTCGACTTTATTTTGATGGTGGGTTTTTTAAAAAAGCAATCAGAGTAATTTGAAGCATTTAAGAATCTAAATCATGATGACAAAATCGATTTGGACGCTATATTTAATACGCAATTTAAAGAGCTACATAATAATTAAGATATATAAAACATGTTTGCGTAAAACAAAAAGGCACGAGTCGATTCTGATAATGAAATCAATATTGCCAATGTCCATACTGCGTAATGAATGAACATGCATAATCCAGTTCCATCGACCAATCTTTATTACTTTGATGTCGATATCAAGATTGAAATTAAAATAAAACATTTCAATGTTTATCAGGAACAGAAGCTCTGACGTTGACTTGACGGCAATGATCGGAGTGTCTTCGTAAGTTTTTTAACAGCATTATTTAATGAAAACGATAATCGCGTTAACGATAATCGTAACGTAATAAACTATCATAAAAACAATAATTTAATTTCCTGATATAAATCGGGTCGGCAACGGGATACATTATCGTCATGAAGATATTATCTTGTGCTCAAAATTTTTACGTGTTTTTGAGCGGTCCCGACAAAACGCTACAGTTTTTTGAATTCATCAATCGAGCAAATGTGTGCCTCGGACAGGCGCGTGTTGAAATGCTACACGGACCCGATTCGGCCCCAGATAAACACGAAGGCGTCAAAGGAGCAATTTGTATAATATGTCCAAATACTTTGCATTTAGATCTGTTCACGGTGATAAAGTTATAAGATGGATTTGCATTTCCATTTTGCTTTCTGCAGGTAAACTCGAAGTAGGCTCGACATTATGTTCACAAATGTACACAAACGTTTTTGGGCGATTCATACTTTTTATTTCTTTAAGCTTTATATTTATCAAGAGATTTGTAACCAAAACTCACGTCTGCTTAGTGACAAATGCTGCAACGAATTGCACCTGATAACTGTTGATTTAATCTGCTTAAAGTTGCGGTCTGAGAAAATAAAGGTGCAAAGCTTAACGCAATTTTTTACATCCTTAGATCGCATTACAACATTTTGGAACAAATATCTGAAATGATGTGGAAAATCTTTGCAATTTATTTGACAGTGGCGCGGGTCGGCGGCTCTGCACGCTCGGCTGGAGGGTCGCCTGGTGGCCGCTCATGTTCTTTGCTCCTCGTCTACTCCCTCGCACCTTGCTGCTAGCTGTGCAGCGTTCCGCATCGCAGGCGCAACACAAAACGCTTTGCTTGGTGAGTCACACCATTATAACTGGAACGATTTTGTGTAAAATTAATGTAACTAATCGTTTAATACTTATGTGAATACCAATATGTGACTCATCCACAGATGTACGTTCAATACCCTTCCACGCTGGTGAACTGGTGACGACAGAATCAGCATCGCAGAATCAGGGACTCAGTGTTCTGGAATCGCTGGCCATCGGCGTATGCGTGCTTTTACTGATCTTCGTGTATGCAGCTGGAATTATTTTCTATGTTCATTACAAGCAAAGACAGAAACGAAAAGAAAAGGACCCGGAACAAAATCATTCAAATACTATGTCTACTGATAACGGGTCTCTTGAGTCTCGAATCGATATGAGCAATGTGGTATGATTTCTTTTTCCGATTCTTTTTAAAACAAAGTAACGATTTTATTTGACAATTCACTAATTTTTCGGTCGTTACAGATGTTGAAAACCAATCCGTTGTTAAAACTGAACGGTATGGGCGGTGACTTTTTACATGATGGAGGCTTTTCTGATGGCAGTGAACGGAATGAAGACACTCTCGATTCAGCGTCTAATAACACACACACTCATAATTCTATGCATAAGGTTAGTACCTAATGCAACTGAACCATGTTAAATGAAACCGTAAATGATAAGTAATAAAAAATCAATATTTTTATTTAACATTCTTAGTTTCAGAAATTGAATGCGAACTCAGTGATATCAGCAATGGTACACTCTCGAAGAAAAAAGACTCTCAGGCCATCCATAAGGCATGCTAATTCTCCTGAACGAATGAACGAACGTTTCCAAAGACGTTCTGCATCTCCCGATACTCTGGAACGTGCACCACATTCAGAACTATCTATTGTAGACTGTTCTATGGAAAATAATTATAACGCAAACCGACAACTGCCATCTTCAAATGGAGACACTTCGTATAGAAAGAAATTATATTTCAATCCAGTCTTCTTTGAAACCGAACTTCTCAAGGTAAGATTAAATAAGTGCATCATTTTAATAAACTGTTCATGATCATGGTAACAAAATATATCAAATGTTTTCCAAAAAAATATTTACATTTTAATTATTATTATTCCAGAATCCACCACCTGCAGCTGTTGAATTTTTGAGTAAAATTCGAGAAGTAATGTCTGTTGCTAAAGAAAAAATGACATCAAAACGATTCATCCCTATATTATCAGATATTCCCGAAGAAGATATGTATCACGCCATAGATCTAGGTTGGGACATTCCTTGCGCACGGCGCGGTCGCAGATTTAGTGCAATTAGTCTTAAACAAGAAAACAGTCGCAAAACTGCTGTTTGTGGAGGATGCCCAGGATGCGATAATAACGCACGACCACACAAAGTAACCCTCACTAGGTCTAACTCATGTAAGTCATGTGTTAGTGAAGACTATAAACAGAGAATAGTAAGAAAATGGTTAGACGAAGTACCTTTACCAACCAACAACTCGAAACCCGTGAAGTCGGTAGCTAAGGTCAGTGGAACCCCAAGAGCTGTTGAACCCAAGAAGAAGGAAGAAGCGCGTCCGAAATCAGCTGAGTTGATTAGATCTGAGACGCCTAAACCTAAAGTCACTGAAACTAAACCTAAAGTAATAGAAAAGAAATCTAAAGTTACAGAAACCAAACCCAAAGTTACGGAAACGAAACCTAAAGTTACAGAAGCTAAGCCAAAACTTACTGAAATAATTACTAAAGAAAACATTCGTGAACTAGAATCTAAGGAGAACTTTACTAAAGAACTATGTCTACAAGAAATGAAAATTATTAGTAAACCAATCAATCCAAAAGAAATTGAAATTATTCGAGTAACCTCAGTTCCAGACCTCAATGGATTAAACAACATAGTGAATATCAAAGAAGCAGACAAAATATCTAAACCAGTTGCCCCAACTCCAACTCAAGAGAAGAAAAGTCCATCTAGCCACACATCAAGACGAATTAGAAAGAAACTTCCTCCACCTCCACCACCTCCCGTTAATCCACCAGAGTCTCCCAAAGCAGATGATGAAGAGGCACCAATTCCACCAGAAGTTAAAGTAAAGATGGAAGCAGTCATACGTGAACTAAACACTTGCAGACGTGTGGAGCCCATAGAATTAGAAGAAATCAAAATGGAAACTATTGCTCCGATAGCACCTAAAATAGTTATACCCGTTATAGCGGCTGACAACCATTACTACAGTGATGATAATACGCTCTCTAATAGAAAGAAAAGACAAATATATGGAAGTCAAGATAACGTCATGGAATTTGACAGTTTGGAACGCAGCATGATGAAGCAGCGAAGGTTCTCGGTCGCCTGTGGACCCGAATTATTCCATAATGATCGATTTGAACATGGTCAGAATCTACTTGAAACTAGGGAACGGCTAACCAGTAGCTGGCTTGATGTGAAAAAGGCTGTCAAAGAACCTCAACTCTTTAATCAGAGTGAAGTTTTTGTTGATAATATGGAACCCATGTACAACAATATTGATGATCTTTCAAAGCCTGGTCCATTAACCATACAAGTGCGCGGTTCTCCAATAGAAAGCAGACGCAACTTTGCCAAAGATGATTTTGATCCCGATACTCTCGACCGACGTGACACAAAGAAACGCGTTGAGAAAATACTACTAAAATCAGCTGGTAGCTTTAAGTATAAGTCAACGTCTTCAGAAAGTGAATCATGCAGGAAATCTCCAATAGCTATTACGACGCGAAAGATTGGGAACCTGAGACAAATATATGAAGCTAAAGCAAAGGCGCAAGAGGAAGAGATTAAATTCTATAGCAGACGCGGAAGCATTGCTTACGGTCAGGACCTACAAGCTTTCATGAGATCTGGTAAAGCACCAGATTTGATCAGACACATCGAAGGACAAAAAGACCCCAAGCCTCCTATACCACCAAAACAACGCCGAGGATTGAACGCTGATTTATCTCCGAAATTCTATAGTTCAACTCGCGAAAGTCCGCCTGGTGATCGCCGCAGGATGATTGAAGATAGAGACAAATTCCCAGGGTATACAAGACTTGACAACTTGAACGCTCGCCGTTCCGGACGCCGATCTGCTAGGACCAGATCTCGAAGAACTGATCTAAGAAAGCTATACAGAACTGAAGACTCCGGGTACATGAGCACCGACTCAAACGAATCGAAATGTAGAGCGAGGTACTTGATGCAGTTGAGACCAGTGAAGACATCAATACCAGAACCTGCTCCAGTACCAGCTGTTAGAGCGGCTGTTGTTAAAACAACTGTACTACCGATAGAGTCCGATACAGATGATTTAGAATCATTGTGTGATGGAAGAAGCGAATCTGGCGGAGAGAGTGTGGAGACAGATTCTGTGTTCTTTGGAAACTTCGATGATTCAAAGGAGATTTTCGCAGAGTTAGGACTCAGTGCTTTTGAGCCTCAAAGTAAAATGATGCACAGTCATGAGCAAATTGATTCAGGGTTTATGGGTGAGACTAATATAATTTTAAGCGGCGACAGCGACTCAGAACACAGAAGTGTCATATCGATAATGACAGGACACGATGGAAGAGCGTCTGCTGCATCGATTAGTAAATTAGACGATGCCCCTTATTTACATACAATAGAGTGCTGAGTAAATGTATAAAATATATAAATATAGATGCATTTGTATGTAATGATTATTAATTACGAGAATATCGAATTGTAATGAGTACCATTAATTATCATGTGTATTAAATAAGATTTGTTATTAAATCAATAAATTGATGTAGAAGGTTAGATAATAAAAAAGTAAAATTGTTAAAAATGTAATTTGTAATAATTTAAATGTGTATAATGTGGATATTGTTAGGGTATGTACGTATTTAAAGTAAGTTGAAAGTCACCGAATTTTACCTCAAAACTTTTGCGGTGTTACCGTTTGATTGTTATCTGTTAAAACTTGCTACTTGCTGTACTATTAATTTCTTACCTTATGAGAGTTATTTATTGAGATGTTCGATAGATGAACAGCCCACCATTGATGCGTGATTCGTGCCTAAATGCCTAACTTATCTTTTTTAAAATTAATTACTTTATCTTTTGATTTAATTAATTGTTATCCTTATATGCCATTTTATGCTCAATTTATTTTTAATTATCAGTTTTTAGTTGTAATGTATATAGATAAAAATATAGTAATAATAAATGACTTACGAGTTTGTAAATTTTTATAGCCGGCCGGTTGTGCAATCAAATTTTTTATTAGTTTTCGGGAATTTAATGGATTGGAGTAAATTTAATGGTGTATGGTATACGTAAGAGGCTCAATTATTTATTGAAAATTATATTTTTAAGTGAGATAATTAAATGTTATAACAAAGTAATTTGCAATATAAATGTAATCATTAATTTAGTCAGTAGTGTGTGGGACTGTGTTGTGTAAAGATTTTATATTTTCAGACTTTGTAAACAAAGTAATTTTAGAAAATATTTTTGTATGAATAAAATATATGTGGTGTTATAAATTCTGCTGTTTCATTGTTTATCTACAATAAGCGATAAATTATTCTACGGTTTTTTAACTTTTTACAGCCAATTTGCAAAAAAAAGATTACAATAACTGCCTATAACAAATGTGACAGACAGGATAAGCAAAGGCACAGGCAGACACACAAATATTATCTGAAAGAAAACAGACTTTATAGATTAGTTAGGTAGGTAATTTCACTTTAAGATGACACAGTAAAAATAACTCTTTCAACAACATAACATCACGTCTGTAATCGAAGGGTTAAGCAGACGTGTACCTAATAGTACACACACATTTCGCCAGTTATGTTTAAGCCCCATGTATTGAGGTACCATCAACCGGCCACAAATCCAGACTCCGTGGGTGCTATTGAGAAATTCCTGATGCAAAAACCCAACAACAATTTGCCCGACTTGGGAACCGAACCCACGACCACTCGACCAACGAGGCAGTCTCAACAAATAAACAAAATCTACTTTTGTAATCAAATACTTAGTTCTAATTTTAAAGTTAACTTTTTCTTTCTTTCTGCGGTACTAAATTTAAATTTGACGCGCCAAACGGCCAGCACTGTAAATTATCACCGCCATCTGTAAACAGCCAGCGCAGACATCGATTTTGTTTCATTCGAACTAAATGTAAATTTTTAAATCCTACGCATCTTAAATCACAATCTATCGAAGTCAAGCGATATCTTTGATCGCACCGAATTAATTTATGTTTTTCAATTTGCACTCACGCTTCTTGATGCAGGTATTCCATCAAATAATTTAAAGGTGATGATGACAGAATTTGTGCAATTTAATTAATGTTACATCTCTCACTAGTATTATTAATGTCAAAGATAAGATCTATGTTCATTACTTATGTACCTACTCGATTGACATATGTAATTACAGATACACTACTTACATACACGGCAATAATGTCGGATTGGCGGATGATCGGGAAACTCATTGGCATTTAGTAAAAATGAACAATAAACTGAGAAAAAAAAAAGTAAAAACTATAAGATGAATTAAATAAGTAAGTAGATACCTTAGTATGTCGTCATTTCAGATTTCAGCAATTTATTAACATTACGTGTTAGTGCAGGAGTGCTGATGGATGTTGGTTTACTTAATAATTTCACAATAAATGATTGTTAATAGCGTATAAGCTTGTATAAACGACACATGTCGTAAAAGTATAAATTGCGAATTTAGTTAGGTAGGTATATGGCAGAAGTTGAGACAACGTAGCTGAAGTATCTTTAAGTATAGATTTAGAAAATGAATTATAAGAATTGACACTTATGCATTAAGCGTAGCTGAATAAGGTAGGTATTCAGCTGCATCCGGTTAGACTAGAAGCCGACCCCACAATAGTCAAGAATAGGCTAGGCAGATGATTATGGATAAGGCAGTAATGTATAGGTACCTACATAGGGAATATTGTGGTTCACCTAATTAAAGACATTAAGAAGTCCAAAAGAAAAAAAAAATGTTTCCATGCAAAAAGGCACTTGGTAATGATAGCGTTCGAGAAAATACGAGAGCATTTTGTAAACACTGGATTAAGTGGGATCAGATTAAATTACTTAATTGACATTGAATAATAAACAAACTTGATATGGGTAGGTATCTATTGATAAGTGTTATCACTCATAAAGGCTGGAGTGTTGTTTCAAAAACGAATCCATCGGCCCATTAGCTCAGTTGGTTAGAGCGTCGTGCTAATAACGCGAAGGTCGCGGGTTCGATCCCCTCATGGGCCACAAATCTCTTATTAAACTCTGTTTCTTCGTGTAGTGCTTTTTTTTATATGGATCTTTTTTTCGCTTCAGTTGTCATTTAAAAAATCGACGAAATCAAATGTTATAGGATTCAGTTAGTTTATGAGTCGACTTTTAATTGAAACATTTCATTAATGCCGTGAATTAATCGTAACGTAATTTTAAATTGTTTGCATATCAAAAATTAGTTACGGTAGGTAACTGATTTTAATATACTCCACATAATGATAAGTCAGTCACCAATGCCAACATTCAATTTAGCTTTTACATCTCTTTAATTCAGGTTCTCGAGTATCCAAAGAGTTATAGTAATAAATATCAAGTATCTCAATTCTCAAGTTCTCTCAAAAAGAGGGTTACGACCCATGAGGGGATCGAACCCGCGATCTTCGCGTTATTAGCACGACGCACGCTCTAACCAAACTGAGCATGAAATAGATAAGAATTTGAACGAAGTAAGAACCATCAAAGAAAGCAAAGCTTAGAATTTGAACTTTTGACAGTTCTAACTTCAAGCAATAAATTACTAATCTACAGAATAAAAATCGTATCATAAGCAATTATTTTTACTCAAACAATCACTTTGACTTGTTTAAAGATACGGGTGATCACCCGTATCTTTAAACAAGTCAAAGTGATCTTAGAGTTTATCAGAGAGCTTTCGCGATACTACCACTGACTAACAATTCACATTGAAAAGACAAAACAAGAGCATTTAATGGAATCCTCCAAAAAAGATAGTAGTGGCCCATGAGGGGATCGAACCCGCGACCTTCGCGTTATTAGCACGACGCTCTAACCAACTGAGCTAATGGGCCGATGAGAACTCTGCCTTGAAATATAGGACTGGATTAAAAAGCCATGATACAGGCTGCCTGCAACTGCTCACAACAGAGTGACAAACATTATCTATATACTAATCTATACCAATATTATAAAGAGGAAAACTTTGTTTGTTTGTTTGTAATGAATAGGCTCAAAAACTACTGGACCGATTTAAAAAATTCTTTCACCATTCGAAAGCTACATTCACCCCGAGTAACATAGGCTATATTTTATCCCCGTACTCCCACGGGAACGCGAACTACGCGGGTGAAACCGCGGGACGTCCGCTAGTGGGTTATATTTGCATGAAAGATACTTTTTTGGGACGAATTTCAAGATGTGCAGGTTTATTACAAATGTTTTGTTAATAAGGATTTATATTATAAAGACGGAATAAAAGCTATAATGGTCATCTTTAAAAAAAAGAGAGAGATTTTGGCCCATGAGGGGATCGAACCCGCGACCTTCGCGTTATTAGCACGACGCTCTAACCAACTGAGCTAATGGGCCGATGAGAACTGCCTGCAAAATGTGCGATATTAAACGAATGTGTTCGATTCTTCATTGTGTATATTTAAAAAAACTGATGATAACAAGATAACAAAAACAGACAATTATTTACCTGTCCAGTCTGTCACTAAACATCGCCATAACGAACAATCATTGAACGATCTTTGCCTATATATTTATATAATTACTCCACAAATTGAAGATGTACGACCGATTTGACGACCCGAATGGCGCAGCGGTAGTTAGGCTGCCTTACGTTCTTAGGTTCCCGGGTTCGAATCCCGGTATAACGTCCCAAATGGGCCGTGGGCATGTGGGACGAGTTGATGAATTACTCAAATGTTTGTGTGATGAGCATGGACATTTGTTTTCGAGTCATGGATTTTTGTATGTATAATAAGTATGTATTTACAAACAAAAAGTATCTGTGTAGTATATCAACTATCTGGTGTCCACGACACAAGCCTCGTTGCTTAGTGTGGCACTGGATGGCGCTGTGTGTAATATTCAGCTATATATTTTTTTTTATTTACAACGATGTACAGTAACTTTGAATTGAGCTGTACACCGATGATGATGATGATGATGTAATGCTCGATTTGCCTCACGTACTGATGTAATGCTCGAATCTGAACTGTTACATTACAGGTGAATGCTCCCTGTGAGGGAGCGTCCTTAGGATTGTGGCTGCTCGAATCTGAACTGTTACATTACAGGTGAATGCTCACTGTGAGGGAGCGTCCTTAGGATTGTGGCTGCTCGAATCTGAACTGTTACATTACAGGTGAATGCTCCCTGTGAGGGAGCGTCCTTAGGATTGTGGCTGCTCGAATCTGAACTGTTACATTACAAGTGAATGCTCCCTGTGAGGGAGCGTCCTTAGGATTGTGGCTGCTCGAATCTGAACTGTTACATTACAGGTGAATGCTCCCTGTGAGGGAGCGTCCTTAGGTTTGTGGCTGCTCGAATCTGAACTGTTACATTACAAGTGAATGCTCCCTGTGAGGGAGCGACCTTAGGATTGTGGCTGCTCGAATCTGAACTGTTACATTACAGGTGAATGCTCCCTGTGAGGGAGCGTCCTTAGGTTTGTGGCTGCTCGAATCTGAACGGTTACATTACAGGTGAATGCTCCCTGTGAGGGAGCGTCCTTAGGATTGTGTCTGCTCGAATCTGAACTGTTACATTACAAGTGAATGCTCCCTGTGAGGGAGCGTCCTTAGGATTGTGGCTGCTCGAATCTGAACTGTTACATTACAGGTGAATGCTCCCTGTGAGGGAGCGTCCTTAGGATTGTGTCTGCTCGAATCTGAACTGTTACATTACAAGTGAATGCTCCCTGTGAGGGAGCGTCCTTAGGATTGTGGCTGCTCGAATCTGAACTGTTACATTACAGGTGAATGCTCCCTGTGAGGGAGCGTCCTTAGGATTGTGGCTGCTCGAATCTGAACTGTTACATTACAAGTGAATGCGCCCTGTGAGGGAGCGTCCTTAGGATTTTGGCAGGTGTTGTTCTGTAGTTCTGGTCTAGTCCTTGGGAGCAAGGCTTTGGTATGTAGATATATACGTGAATCATCACCATCCATTATCTTGCCCTCATCCCAATTCATTTGTGGTCGGCGCAGCATGTCATTATATTACTTCTCTATAACTCGTCCTCTCATCAGACACCTCCTTTCTTGTCAAATCATCCTTTATACAGTCCATTCATCGTTTCTTTAGTCTGCCTTTACTCTAATACCCATCCACATTCATGCTTTAAAGTTTCCTCACAATATTTTCCTCATTTCTCTGCATCATATCCCCAGAGGTCTAATTGTGTGCTTTGTTTATGTGTGTTTGAACATGTAATTTATAATACAAATAATAATAATAAAAAAAACATGCTTATACTACGTATGGTATGTCCGTGAAGATCTTCAATCGGGACCATTTTTAATTCGCCGCAAGTTGGTCGTTTACTTCGATACATATATAACATAATTAAGTTTGTTTTGAAACCTGACGCTACTTTCGCAACAAACATTTCATTAAATTTATAATCTCCCTTTTCCACATTTTATTGGAAACCAGCGTTGACAAGTGATACAGTAAACTTTAAAACCGAAATTAATTTAATTACGCAGTTTTACAGCCGACATGTTAATTTACAAAAGTACATATATCGGGATCACATTACAATCCGTGGGCAAGTCATTTTCCTCATTTCAAAAACATTAAATGCGGGGAATATACGTAATTAACATTGATTTTATTAGTTGTAAATTATAACAGTTATCACGTTAGCTATGTGGTTGTAAAAAATCAACTGAGTAACGGGTGTTTATTTTTTCTAAGCTTGCGGATTCTTAATGGGCAAAGATTGCCAGTTGGTGCCTTACTGTCAGTGTACGAAAAAGGTCTTCGCACATTCCACAGACTCGACGCTGCGCCAACTCCACTCGGCCTCAACTCCCAATAAAGCATTGAAATGTGAGCTTAACATTGTGTTTGGGTGGAGTTTTCAAGATGACGTAGAAGAGGAAGACCTGAATACTCCTACATCCGTGCCTGTATTCACAAAGTAATGCACGAGATTAAGCTTTAAATAAGGGCAGACGACTGTATTACATTACATTTAATTTTCATCTTTGTTTCGACAATTCAAAAGTGCCTGTAACTGGCTTACTTGAAATAAATGCTTTGATTTTGATTTTGATTTTGATTAAGCAAACCATTTCATTAACAACTGTCCAAGCCTTGGCGGGCAGTTAATATATTTACATGTCGGGTTTGTCGGGATTTATTTCGCTAGGGTCGAGCATTTTGTGGGCAGAAGACGGGTTTCGTGCTATGAAAAGACACTGGATGCGATACACTATTTTATTTCACATTTCAAGGTTTTAGATTGGTCGTTTCCATGGAGAAAAACCGGCAAGAAACTCCATGGTTACTCTTTTCAAACAGAAACACTGAGTAGACAAACAAATTACTTGACATTACACTTGCACACAATACTCGTAACACTGGGCACAAGAATCGGGTACAGTTTAAAGACGTCTTAACTCCGCTGCGATCAGACCCAGTGTCCGCCTCGGCGCGAGGTGTTAACATCAGAACTCTGTAAAAGCCGCCATGGTGGGGTAGACTGGTAAGTAGGTAGCGTTATGTCACCACTGGCGCGCTTTCGATCCATTCGCCCGTCCGTACTCATGACCGGATCCGACATACATAAAAGCTACGGCAACAGGATTTAATATAAATTCGCAGTAGGTACGAACGACGGACAGACGCTATTGTTGCCATAGGGGGAAAAACTGGTACAGGAACTTGGAGATAGGCACAAAAAAGTGGCTTATACCCAGAAGTGAATATGAGGCCCGAACTTGTCCAAAAAACTCTTTATCAACCAGCCACTCTTACACGACAAATATAAAACAAAGACAGCTATAAATTGCAGGTCAAATAATAGTTCACCATTTATGTGTATTAAATGTGTGTAAATGTATGGAATACAAACAGCAACAATACAGCAGAAACAGCATCAATGGTGTCGATTCTGATAGGCACAAATTAAACTTAATTTAGGCTATTGCTATCCTTTTCTCTCTAATTAAACGAGAAAGAGACGGACGTAATTTAGAGCTGTCAAATTTAGTTGGAACTAATATTTCCATACAATTGAAGGGTGCACGTAAAAACACGTCGACTAAAAACACGGTGCAGCGCAAGGCATAAACTAGTTTGACATCTCTAACTTAGTTCATACCTATAGTCGTCCTTTTCTCGATAGCAATAGCCTAAATAAGTTTAGTTTGCTGTTTATGCTGATGGGAACTTCTTTCGTATTCTTTCAAAATGAAAATGTTAAACAGGAAATTTATACCTAGATGTGTCGCCGTGTGTATGACTTATTTTTTTTTGAGCCAGCGGTGTATGGTCACTTAATTCGCGGCGCCTGTTGTCGTTTTTAAGGTCCTCGAAGGTTCAGATGGGAACTTAAAGTCAAATAGAAAAAGTCAATATGCTCAACAAGAAATGTTGGATGTGTAAGATGTATTACAATTCTATTCCACTGTAAATCGCATTACCTTCATTGCATAGGTCAAACAGATAGGTATCACAGAAGCAAATTGACTACAGAATAAACAACATCAATATACTTTGACGACCCGAATGGCGTAGCGGTAGTGAGGCTGCTTTAGAAAGAAAGAAAGAAAGAAAAAACATTTATTAGCCCGCACAGGACAAAACACATATTAAAATGGTTAAATTAACAGTACAGCTAATAAAATTAAAAAAATTAAACAGAAAAATGAAAAAAAAAACATGAAGTTAAATTGGTCCTATACTAAGCCAAAAGGCCCCTATCTCAGCATGGTGCTGTAACATTAAAAAAAAAAAACGTCACACCGCTGGTATTCTGATAGGGCCCAGAGTGATGCCACGGTCAGGCACGGATAATATAATAAATACATAAAGTGTGAACGAAAAAAAAAATATATACAAATATGGGTAGAATAAATAGAGAAAATAATAATTACATCTACACCCCACGTAACCACTACTTTGTGTTGACTTTCACAGGCAACACTGACGAACAGAGACGCGGGCGCAGACATACATATTAATATATATAATCTGTGATTTGTTAGAGAGTATAATTATATAAGCTCTATGTGGTCTGTGGTATATATGTTCTGTGCCCGTTACGTTCTAAGGGTCTCGGGTTCGAATCCCGGTTGGAGCAAATGTTTGTGTGATGAGCATGGACATTTTGTTTCCGATTCATGGATGTTTATATGTATAACAAGTATGTATTTACAAACAAAAAAGTATCTATGTAGTATATCAACTATCTGGTGTCCACGACACAAGCCTCGTTGCTTAGTGTGGCACTAGATGGCGCTGTGTGTTAATGTCCAGCGATATTTATTTATTTAATATTGATGTTCATTGAAGTCAAATGGAGGTTATTCTCTAATGAAAATTCAATGCGTTCTACAAGAGATGATGGATATTACATCTCTATTGTACTATGATAAGTGTGGGAAACATTGGGCCGCGATGTACATACATACGTTGCTCAGTTTACAACGTAATGTAACATTCCTCATCGTGTTCGAAATTGTAATGTAAATGCCATAAGGTTTTGTGTTTCTGTTGGTGTGTGCGTTGAAAAATAAAACACTGTTTTTATCGGTTTCTGGTTAGTAAGATTTAGAAATAAAAACAGCTGTTCCATACACTTTGACCGTGTGGTTATTGCACTGTTGTAGGAAACAGTTGTTTTTTTTTTGAGAAAAAATTTCTGTGTGGGAATCTGAATGATGTAGTGAACACGTGGTAACCGTTTTCGGTGACGGTGGTCCCTTCCACCTTGTATATTATGCTACACTAGTGGACGTAACGCGGTTTCACCCGCGTAGTTCCCGTTCCCGTGGGAGTAAGGGATATAAAATATAGCCTATGTTACTCGCTGATAATGTAGCTATCTATCCATTGCTGAAATTTTCCCAAATCGGTCCAGTAGTTTTTAAGTTTATTCGTTACATAAAAAAGAATATTTCCTCTTTATAATATTAGTATAGATATAATCTAGAGTTATAAGAGACCAAACTTAAGTACTTAGGTACATAAAAAATCTTTTAATCGTCCAATAATAATAAACTACTTAATTATTCCTTTTGATACACGACGGTGTAAAATCATCCGTTAAGAATAGCAACTTATTGGGTGTAATCTAAAAATAATTATTATAATTACAAAGTAGAGAGGAGCATCTGATCTGTTATGATTTAATTCGGAGTTAACCCCAAAATCACAGGTGCGTGGTAATCGTAAGCTTAACCCGCAATTACGGTGATTATCCAGTGATGTTCGGTGAACGTTGTGGAGGTAGCATGAGGCGCTACTTGATCAATGAGATTAATTCTCGATTACTGTTATTATTTTGGTGTAAGTGAAGATGTTTCGTTTTCGTTTAATTTCATCTTGACTGTGATATAAGTCACAAATACAAAAATTGCTTTGATAAATTGACCTTTCCTTTATGGGATCCGTACCCTTCCGTCTGTCTGTCAGCGGGCTGTATCTCATGATAATGGTGGTAGACAGTTGAATTTTTCACAGAATGTGTCTGTTGCCGCTATGACAACAAAAAATAAATTAATAATGGCTCCCTTACTACGATGGAATGGAACCCTACATGCGCGAGTCCGACTCGCACTTGGCCGGTTTTTTTTAAATCCGACCGTAAAATAAATGTGTTTGTAAGACAGTGTTCTCAAACAAGTGGCAAATCAGAAAATGCCTTTGCTTAAAAACTGTACTTAATTGTGGCTTTGTGAGCATTAACCGTTGAAGTTTGTACTACCCGCTTATTTCAGTAGGCAGTTCTCATCGGCCCATTAGCTCAGTTGGTTAGAGCGTCGTGCTAATAACGCGAAGGTCGCGGGTTCGATCCCCTCATGGGCCACAATCTCTCTTTTTGGGCACTATTTTTGTTTTTGAATAGTATATTTTAGAAAAATCTGGATAATGTAGGTGATAAACATTCTGAATTCTGAGTTTAGTGCACAAGTCTGTAATTTAATATGGTTAGTGATTCCATGATTTGATTTTATGATTTTTTATGTTTTCAGTTTGGTATTAACATGAAACTACCGAACAACACGGTATTATTAAATGTTTTACGATCACGGTCGAAAACGCACTAAGTAGTAAACAATGACGGCCATTTGTCTAAATCTTGACCATTTCGCTCAAGAAAGCGCTGTGACAGCTTGTCACAGACATGCCCCCTTGCCACTTCTGTTTTTTTTTTAATATTTCTATGGTTTGTATGGTCTCGGTGTTCGCAACTAGTTCTACTCAAGTTTACCTAATTGACATTTAATAAAATGTAGGGAATGACAATTGTTTGTACATTTCAGTTTATTGTACCAGCAATAAAAAATATTATCATAATAATCAGATAACAGCATGCCTTTCATTTCTTATTTTATCGTTTACTTACAGTAAGTACAAACTCCTTGATCCACTTTTATTTTTCACACGATATTCACATCGGCCCATTAGCTCAGTTGGTTAGAGCGTCGTGCTAATAACGCGAAGGTCGCGGGTTCGATCCCCTCATTGGCCACAATCTCTCTTTTTTGAAGCTTCCATTTAGGCTCCCATGGGAAGATCTTTTCCATAGTTTACTGTTAAACTATTCCGAAATTCGGAACAGCTTTTCAAAATAGCACCTAGGCGCTAAGGCCTTGTTTTTATAAATATGACCTTCTATATCCATTCGGCCTCCAGCAGTCTCTTCGAGGTGGTAACTCACACTATGTTTGCCGTTTCATAGTTTCCTTGCAAAGAGTATCTAGTCTGTTGTCAACCGATTAATCCTGCATAACAAAAACAAAATTGTTTTAACCTGAAGACCTGGTAAGAGTTTTTATCCCAATGATGGCTATCGTTTTTGAGCTCACCAGATGGCGCACTGTAGCGTAAGGTCCTGTCAATAATTCTATTTAATACTTTAAAGTAGGTACCAATAACTTCATTCAAAAGTTTATTTTTTTACTTAAAACAACATAGTGTTAGCTTTAGATACATATTTACAATATTCTTTCTAAAATTAGCAAGCATGAAACATTAAAAATCATTATATCTCCAAGTACTAACAAATAAGGTCCTAAGTTGCTATTTAAAATCTTCAAGTCATAATTAATCAGGATCAGGAATCTAGAACACAATCGTGAGTATTAAGTAGTGTAAATACGTGATAAAAAAGCACGCAACGCGCGAACACTGTATGATATCTGACATTTCCGAAGACCTTAGTCTACACGAACGCCTCTAGCGGCGAATTCATGCACGATAGCCTCCATCAATGATAGTCTATTATACAGATATGTTATACACCTACAAACCACCGAAAAAAGTGTTCCGCGGGGCAGAGCCAACTCACATACACACGGTGACGCAGAATAAAGGCAAAACGAGCCAATTGGCCCGTTTTCGAGTCTTCACGATTGCGCGCTCACAACATATATTTTTATTAGAATATCATTGGCCCCCATTCAATCCCGTGCCAATAAACTTCAAACTACTACAACTGAAAATAAACAGACAACTAGCGCCGTCTGGTGGAAACACAATTTTATTATTCCAATCCATTGAAGTTTACTCTAACGTGATCAAGGAGGTTTTGTCTGTGATTCAAAGCTCTTACTAGGGCACTAGTCTCATTGTAAGTTCCACATGAAACGAATCAAGTGTGCATCCTAGGTTTAGAATCCAGACTACTATTTCAGTATACAGTTCTCATCAGCCCATTAGCTCAGTTGGTTAGTGCGTCGTGCTAATAACGCGAAGGTCGCGGGTTCGATCCCCTCATGGGCCACGACCCTCTTTTTGTATGACTCTGAAGCCAAATTGTCTTTGTAATACGAAACTATGCCATTAGTGAAACTGATTTATTTGTTTTGGTAATTTAATTGCGACTGTTAGGTCGTTCTAAAAAAAAAACAAATTTATTAGAAACATAAATTTTACGTGACTTTTTTTATTATTAAAAAATAAAAACGAAGATAACGTACTGAGTATACACTAGTTAGCACTGGAAAAAGATTATGATTGTCCATAAACAAGGATTCTATACTTGCAGATACTAAAATACGGTTGGCTGAAACTTTGCGCTTCACATAAAAACACACATTAATATATGGAACATTAAATATTTGAAAATCGCTCACGAAATCAACTAAACAGGTTTTAATTCTCTCATCTGTGAGCATTGTCTGGGCAACAGCAGTTTTCCGAACTTCTAAAATAGTGTATTTACTATTATTTAAATACATGTGAGGTAGTTTATTCTCTGTATGTACTGACTTCACGGTCTGGCACTGATTCGCGAAATAGTCGCTTAAATACATAACTAAACCGATGTGTCGCTTCGCGCACCAATAATTTTTAAAGTTTTGCTATTTCACACTAGATTTTCGATTTGTTTAAATACAATGATGAGTATGTATCATTGCGATACCTATTTCTGGGTATGAATATAATCATGACTTCAGTATGTTGGTAACTGTCCTAATGTCGGGCAAAGTGCTCCTCTTTTAAAACGAAGGCTATGACATACATAATAACTTTTTTTAGCTGGAAAAACCTGTCTCCCAAGTCACAGGCTGAAAACCTAGATAGGAACTAGGGGTCATAATGTCTTTAAGATGTTTGTAAATGTTGTCACTGTATTGAAATAAAGAATTTTTTTACTAATAAGTAGCTGTTGCCCGAGAATTCGTTCGAGTGGTGAAAAAAATAAAATAAAAATAGCCTACGACCTAACAAATATACACAAGAAAAAAACATAAAAATCAGTCTAGCCGTTTCGGAAGAGTTCGATAACAAACACTCGAGATTTTTTTATACAGGGTTATTTGTAAAACTCCGACAACCTCTCAGGACTATGTTACTAACATAATAATCAACAACTTTTGTTCTATGACTTTTAAAAATTCATCATATTTTAGTACATCAGATTTTCATACAAAAAAAAAAAAAAATTGATCGCCCTAAATGTTACGAAGCAAAAGAAAGCGATAATACAAAAGCGAGAGGAGCGGTGTTAGGGGGGCGCTTGAACTTGACCTATTTGCGGGTGGCCCTCAGTCGGTCGTTCGCCTTGATGCGTTTGATTTTGGTAAATGTAGTATGTTTTGTAAAAAGTCATTTAACAAAAGTTGTTGTTTATGATGATAGTAATACAGTCCTGCAAGCTTGTCGATGTTTTAGAAGTAACCCTGTATGTTAGATTTAGAAGGATTTTTTGGTGCCATGCAGCTCCATACGCATGATGTATGTAGTACTCCTATGTCCATGTTGGCTAGGGAACAAGTACATTTAAAACAGTTTCAGTGTAACCGGAACAGTGACAATATTTGTACGGTCAGCAGGCTTTCTACCGTTCTGCAGAACTTGAGGTAATAAACACTTTGTGATATTATCTCACAATTTAGAGGTACCTGTTACATAGGGCATGTGTTGCGAGCATGTTGCCGTGACGTCACCGCGGGTGGGTTTGGGTAATTTATAGCTGTGATGAGGGCTGGTGATATTACCTATGATGACTGGATTGAGAAAAAAATTGCTGACATATCTTTTATTTACATACTATAAAACAAAGTTGCTCCCGCTAAACTTATATTGTCACTTACGGAATATCTGCCGTGATTGGTAATTGTTTTGAGCTCCCGATATTTCGACGCTGTTGCAAGCGCCATGATCGGGTGAAGAGGAAGTTTAGTTGTAAACCGTGAAAGCTTCAAAGAGTGTTGCTCCCGCTTAGATCTTTTAAACTACGCAACGGATTTTAATGCAGTTTTCAGCAATATAGGAAGTTGTATATCTACATTGCAGCCGTGCGAAGCCGGGCGGGCCGCTAGTTTTACAATATAGAAACCAAGACCAATCACTTTCTAATAGAAGCTGGAGCAAGTTTCTGATCAGGTGTTGCCAATTAAAGACTTTGATCTTTTGATAATTAAAATGCTGTCAATTATGCTGTTGCTCATACTACTACTACTACTACTACAACAGCCCATAACGTCCACTGCTGGACATAAGCCTCTCCCATGATGGGAGGAATTTGCCGTAATCTCCACGCTTAGCAGGCGGATTGGAGATCGCAGTGATGAAAGACTAACAGAAAACGCTGCTGCCCATTCTCTGGTCTACGGAGGCGCAAGGTGTTCTGCCTCAGACATTAGTCCGTGAGTGTAATGGGTTGGTTCTATTCTACTCTGCCGGATACCACACGGCTTTCGGCTAGTTGTTCATACAGCTAACATATTTGTTTTTGGCCTTAAGGAATGGTTGACCAAAAAAGCGATTCGATTAAAAATCACTGTCCGATTTAACTTTTTTTTTTCAATCCAATCTCAAAGATTGTAATACCACTTCTTAACACTAATATTCAAACACCTACCTACTTTCCTGAGTAAAACAAGACAAACAAAACCATTCTCTATAATCCTAAATAGAGAATATCTAAACAGCAACAATGTACAGGAAAATTCACACTTTCTCGATACCTAATAATCAATTGCCTATCGATACCAGCTCATAATCGAGTTGGAACTCATAAGAAACACTCTCGACCTTCTTCGGATGCACATAAAGATTCTCTTAACACTGATTTGTTGAGAAGATTATGCAAATTGTAACCAATATTCGTGTTTATTGTCACTTTTGCAAAGTAACGGAAAACGCAAAAGTTACCAGAGTAAATCCAATTCATGTTTAAATCAAAGAAAGTTGAGGGATTTCTGGCCATCTTTTGAGGATAACATATTTTTTTGAACAGTACTTAACTATTATTTTGCCATTTGTTTTTTCGTTCACCGTTTGTGTCCCACTGCAGGGCAAAGAGTTGAGTTCATCCCGCCATCTCCTTCTGGGCCCGCCGTTAAGGGGCTGACAACACCTAAGCACGCCTGAGTAATTGACGTTTTTTTAAGCAATTTTATAAGAAAAACTTTGCTCTAGCACATCAAAGAAAAATATATGTTAATATTTATCATATTTCAAAGACCGTGGACGGACTCGATACTTGGACGAAATCGGCTCGACAGAAAAACAGGCAAAGACTGGTCTTAAAATCATCATTAAACGGTTAAATGTGTTTATTTTTTTTATGTATGGGTCTGCAATTAAAAATATGAAGTCGACATAATTTATACCTAAATCGCCAATGAGTCATATTTCACAAATAATCCACATTTT
Source organism: Xestia sexstrigata (assembly GCA_941918905.2). Taxonomy (NCBI): domain Eukaryota; kingdom Metazoa; phylum Arthropoda; class Insecta; order Lepidoptera; family Noctuidae; genus Xestia; species Xestia sexstrigata. Next base: position 9,885,492 of record OW799216.2, read on the forward strand.
TTTTTATTTCACTATTTATTCATTTTCTTCTTCTAAAACATTGCCGCACGGTAACTCTCTCGCTCTTATTTACTCTGATACAAATAGACAGTGTGCGCGCATTTTGGTGTTGACATCCCCTTAACAGAGAGCAGCGGTGGCCCCGTGGTGGCGGCCCCGACATACGAACAGTAAGTCGTGGGTTGGAACCCAGACAGGCGTATTACTTTGTGTAATTTATTTCATCACCACTGCTCTCATAACGGTGAAGGAAAACATGGTGAGGAAACCGGCATGTCCTAGAACTAAAAATTCGAAGACATGTGACATCTACCAATCTGCACTGGGTCCGCGTGGTGGATTCTAGCTCATTCCCTCTTATTGAGAGGAGGCCGTGTCCCAGCAGTGGGAACATTATAGGCTGATGATGATGATGATGATCCCCTTAACATCATTATCTTTCTGCCCTTGCCCCATGTTACTTGGGGTCGGTGTGACACGTTTTTCTCTTCCATTCTTCTTCTTTCTTCTTCTTCTTCTAACATTAATGTGAAAATAAAATACCAAAGATGTGTTATTTGAAACTTTCAAGATAGCTCAGCTCATTTGGAATTTTGCAAATTCTGTCCTCAGTTCTCAGTAATTTTGACAGTCTTACCTGGCAACTCCTATGTAACAGTACAGTACACAGTAATCTCACAAAGTGACACCTGAGCATTTTACAGCTTTCTATAGAAAATTATGTATTTTACAAACTCGTAAAGAATTGCATCACTTCGAAGAAATTCAGTTTGTTTTAGAGAACCGTTGTCTACGAAGTTTTAAGTAACAATTCTTACTTTATAGGGATCCGTACTTTAACATTGAAATATAAGGACTATTTTTGACTGTCAGTCAAGATTTGCACTTACCGTTTACTAGCTGTTGCTCGAGTCTTCGTTCGCGTGGAAATTTTGATGTATACGGTCGAACAAGCTATTTGGTTTACAGTTTCGCCCACAAATTACATTGTAAAAGGTAAACCAAATAGCTTGTCCGACCGTACATGTGTGAAAAAAAAGTTAGCCTATGTCCTTCCCCAGGATATAATCTATCTCCTTGCCAAATTTCGTTACGATCCAATCAGCCGTTTAGTTGTGAAAAGTTAACAGAGTTACTTTCGCATTTCTTTTAAGTATTATAGTTAGGCCCCTGCACACGGCGTATTTTAAACGCGCCGTAGATGCCGATTTTTTAGATTCAAACGCGCATCACGATCATCATTGTCCAACTAAAACTGGCAAGAGAAATAGGGACACCGGACCATGTTCAGTTATTCCTCTAGATTTCTATAAATACTTGAGCGATATGTGCGACACAGACTGAACCAATCAGTAGTCATCAGCAAAAAGGGGTCAGATAAAAATAGAGAGATATAAAAATACATGGAATCTATTCGTCTATTTGTCGCGCACCCGCAAGTGGTAGCGTGGCCGAGCGGTCTAAGGCGCTGGTTTAAGGCACCAGTCTCTTCGGAGGCGTGGGTTCGAATCCCACCGCTGCCAAACTTTTTGTTTCACTATCCCAACTTGTAGTTTTAAGCAACTAAATAAAATACATGAATGAGTCAACAAATTGCTTGGTCTTGGTTGATATTTGACACTTACGTATTTAATGTCGTATAATCATTTATTTATTCATACCAGGTTGTAAAAATTAATGTGTTTAAAATAAAATTCCTAGTCCACACAAAAGTATACTTGAATGTACAATAAACGTTAATTCATAATCACTAAATATTAATGTCACAATTTACAATATCTTTTGAAACATCAATCAAATTCGACAGTTCTTACAAATCAATCGACTTTGGATAACCCTTCAATATTATTAAATAATAATAGCTTAAGTGTAGTGATGTGAAACGTTGCTACAGAATATTTTAGTTATGCCATCGGTGAAGGATCGTGAGGAAACCTGGAATTCTAATAAATACTTATAAGTCTAAAATCGCCAACCCGACTTGAGCAAGCGATGTGCTGATCAAAGCTCGTGCCTTCTACGATGAGAAAAGGCCTTTGCCCAGCAGTGGGACTGTAACAGGCTGGTATTATAATTTTTATATTTTTAAATATTGCTGGTTCTGTAGAATTGGGGTGTCTTACTAGCTCATTAAGAACGAAATTAGGCCTTCTTCGGTTAATATTGTAACCATCCCTGCTGACTTTCTGGGAATATGACTCGGTTTCGGTTACTTTGTAATATATAGTTTTTTAATCTAATAACGTATATTTTATTTTCTCAGAAAACCTTTTTTTACTGTGATCATATTTTGAATTTCATGGTAGTAAGGCCTACTTACTCACTTAGGTACCCATTTTACTAAGTAACAATCAAAACAACCTACATTTTCCGGAGTTTGATACTATTTTGTGAGTCCCTCACTCGTCAGTTTATTTAATTCGACAGTTTCGTTGATTCGTCACTTTCACTTCCAGTTGTCTGAATTCGACAGTTGCGTCAACTCGACAGTATCCATAATTTGTCAGTTTCGTTGACTCGTCACACTCGAGTAAAAATATAATAAACAATGAAGGCATTACAAATCCAAAATTTCGACTGGCTGGCCGTTTGTCTGAACAACGAATATCTTTTATATTATAGCTCACAGAAAGTTGACATTTTTTGATTTGTAAGGCACAAAATAGTTTCAAACTCCTGAAAATTTGGCAAACTTACTACTCTATTAACTACTACCAATCTAGAAACTATAACATCAGTCGCATCACTATTCTATTTGGCGCTCATCTCTGTGCATTAGTTTACCACACAAAGCAATAATAAGTAACTCATTTTTGAAAGTTGGCAGTTCCAACAAGTACCTTGTACGTTATAATCCCAACACAATGCTACTACATACTGGCTGGTAAACCGGTTAATTGATACAGTGAGCATCAATCATCATGAATGGCGTTTTGAATTTCGAATTAATAGAACAATTTTGAACTTAACAATTTTTTTAGGCAAAGAAATGTTGTTACATCGATTTGCAGTAATAGTTTTTATGTTATAAAAATGATTCAGTGATTCTTGCAGCAGTTTTTATGTAAAGAAAATAGATTCAGATAGCTATTTCTATAATCAATATTAGGCGTGGAAAAGATTTACTATGATTTAATAGGCGTTTTGTTAGTAACGTTTCAATTGCTGCTGCGTTAGACCCCCGGGTTAAGTGTACGTACATTTTGAGTGCAATTGATTTAAGTATTGGTCGTAGGTGGGCCTGAGGGCTAAGAAAAAAATGTAAAATCGCGAGTTTCAACCGGATTGATATAAACTTTTCATCCGGATTGATATTATATGAATTTTTCAGTAGCAGCCACGAAGTCTGGTGCCAGGTTGATGGCAATATTGGCATTAGACTGGCCCCCATTACATGGGACTTAGACATAACTGGCGAAACACACCAGCCTAACCCTTCGAGTATAACAGGCGTGATGTTATGGTAAAAGTCTCTATAGTCTATACTATTGTAAGTAGGTAATTAGTAGGTAATCGCTATATTATTATTATAATATGGGTATTAGGTACCTACGCTATACCGTATACTATAAAGGGTGTAAAACACCTCTTAACGAAGCCGAAAGGCACTTGTTCTCCTCGTCATTGTGATAATTTTTTTGTTCTACACCATACCTGGGAACCTTCTAGTTACGGAGATATTGGAGGTCAAAGTTCCAACTTTTTGACAAGTTTTTTTTTAAATACAAGTTTTTAATGTAAGATTTTTACTTTAACCACCTCCACGACCCCCGTACTATTCAATCCATCCATCAGCACAATGTTATGAGTGCGTTACATTGAGTTCTACAACAAAACATGATTTTTCACCCCAAAAAAAAAAGTTGTTTCCCAGCAATAATTTTTGCGTAAAGTTACTCAGTTTGATGTACAGAATGCTTGGTTGACGGCTTCGTGATGAGGTCTTTTACACCCTGTATAATCAAAAACTGCTCGTAAAGCTCATTTCTGTTTTTATTTTATTTCTAACTAATGTTAGTTTTATGACAGGCAATAATGACATCTTGCATTTACTCTTTTCTATATATTTTTCTTATTTTCTCTTTCTATGTTAATTTGACTGCCTCGTTGGTCTAGTGGTGGCAAGCGGGACTGCTGAACATCAAGTCCGAGGTTCGATTTCTAGGCCAGGCGAAATGTTTTTGGGTTTTTCCATCAGGAATCTCCCAGTGGCAGACACGAAGTGTGGATTTGCGCCCTGTAAGTGGTAATGTCTGTGCCCCCATTACATGGGACTTAAACGCGCTGGTTCTGCGTTTGCCCCAGTCACTGCTGAGTGTAAACATAACTGTCAATGTTGCGACACTTGAGGGAGGCCTATGTCCAGCAGTGGACATCTTTCGGCTGAAATGATGATGGATGATGGAACATAACTGGCCAAATGTGGGTGTACTAGTACTATAACAGTTGGGTGTGCTGGTACACCTCTGGCGAACACTTTGGAGATTACAGGCGTGATGTTTATTTATTTAAGTATTTAGAACATCATACATCAACATCAGACAGTAGAGAATGCCTTATGTACCAGTATTGCAGGCATTCTCTATTGTCTGATGTTGATGTATGATGTTCTCTACTCTCTATTCTCTGATATTATGTCTGTTGTGTCCATTTGTCTTACTTTGTTCTTATTTTGAAAATGAAAAGCTTCGACTCATGCTAGGACTGATTTTCGCTATTTATGTTGTCGATATTATTTGCTCTGTTACAAGTTATACTGTTTTGGAATCACGCTTTCTTGTCACGTATTCTAACATCATGTTATCGCACCTCAGCCGTAGTTTCACTCACACATAAAACGACAAATAATTTAATTAAAGAATGTTTTTAAAACAGTATAAAATAAATCATTGCAACAAATTGCGAAAAAAGGTGACAAACACAATTTTTTTTTATCACACTATAAAAATATTCAAATGCATATTTTTGAAACAATGAGGCATAATATTCTCGAACGCCGCGAGTTCAAATCGCGAAGTAAATAGTAAAACAGTTTATCCGTGTGTAACAGTCGCGGTGCAATACCACATGTCTGCAGATGAGTCGCACAGGTGCTCTTGGCATCCACTCGCCATTTATCCGACACTCGCGGTACCGGCGAGTCACCTCGCTTGCGCACTCCCCGGGAACACACGTGTTTGCGAAAAATTCGAGTTAAAAAAAAATCGACTCAAAGTCCTGTCAAATACTTAGTTTAAATGGAACATCCCTACTTTTACCAAAATCCGCGCGGCGCATTCAAAATTTAAAATTAGAAAAACAAGTGGTCTATGGTAAAAAATATAAACAGTGGACTTTATCAATGTGAATAGATTTTAATTTGATTTACTATCATTGTAAACATCGCTATGTTTCATTGTTCCTGCATTTGAGTGTTCACACGGTCTTCAGAAGAACGAAGCGTTAGGTAAGCCACTGCTTTTAAATATTCCTTATCAGGCGCGGATAATTGAATTGATCTTTTATCTAAAATTTATGTTGACTTAATTACGTCATCCAATTAACTTGCTTATCATATAAGTATCGTATTATTTCATTTATTAACATAAACATTACAGATGAAAGTGTTTATTTTAATATTTTTCACGTAAACGTTGAGATTTGCATTTGCGAAAGTAGTTCCGTTGAAAATTACACTTCGGGCTTCAGTACTGTTCGTTTTAACGAGCACATTGAAAAAATACATTTTGCACACCTCTGATCGGCAAAATAGAAAGTTTTCTTGAAATATTTTTTAACCGACTTTTCCTCTTGTTACATGAAAAGCAAAAATAGTTGAAACAAGGAAGGTTGCCGTAGAAAGTGTTAAGAACCTTTAAATTATATTCTATGTTCAAAAGATCTTGAACATTATGTGCATATAATTACTTACACATACAGAAGCATTGTATATAACACGGTGTGCTCGCTTCCGATAATATTGTTCCGGTGGGTTCCCACAAGACGCCTCGACAAAAAGAAGCGCTCTTGATAATTAACCGGATTTAATTGACGCACACACTGTACAATACATTTTGATGTGGTATTTCACGTTGCATATATAGTTATTAGCTATTCTTATAAACTTTCTAAAATCTGCTTATCGACAGGTGGTTTAGTTCTAAGATCACATGCAACTGGTTCACATATCATACTAGTGCAAAAATGATTCCATTTTTGCACTAGTAGGTATGATAATCATAATGTCTAAGTCTAAGTAGTAATAAAATCCTGTAGGCCAGGCGTCACGAAGAAGAATGTCTGGTTTATTTATTAAAGAAAGTCAGCTAAATACGTTAGAAATCCCAATTTGAATTGTGATAAACACGGAGTTTTAAAAATAGTGAGTCTTATTAATAAAATCTTTTAAGAACTAGATAGTTAAAAGATCCATGAGTCGATTGATTTAGGTAAATCTAAATCTAAATCTTTAATATAAATGCCGCTAATCTGGATATAGTCGGCAATCCCTTCGAACTACTGTAAATATACTTATTCCCTGTACTTAATATTTCCGAGATTATGATTATGAATAATGTCAAATATTTTTTCTTACTGAAATTATTTATCAAGCATTTAGCAAATAAATTGCATTTGAAGTCATCTCACTTCAGCTGTTGTACGCAATGTGTTATGCTATCAAGTGTACATACTTAATTATTACAAAATTATGCATCAAAATTACAGAAAATCTAAGAGAAAGTAATAATAATAATCATGTTGTGTATGTCACAAATGTTGCAAAATCCGTACAATAATTTATATCACTGTGCCTCTTAAACTAGGATCACCTGTATTTTAAGAGACAGTGTTCGGCCGAGCAATTACTTAAACATAAGTTTATACAATAGGTGAACGAAACTAAAGTATCATATAATCATGATTTTGTTAAAAACTTACTTAGATTTGTTGTGAAAGTGATGTATAATAATTTCGCAAAAGCTTACTTTTAACTAGGTATTAAAAAAGTGTTATTGAGGCCTTTTTTTTTTCTTAAGTACTATGTTATTCGACTAATTAATTCGAATAACATAGTACTTAATTTCTTTCTTTTAATTCGATTTTTTTAATAAATGAGAGAGAAATATTGCTATATTTGAAGGTCTTCTAGTATCCACCTTGCATTTTTTACATAGTATTGCATAATATGTTTATGAAACGATAAATGAGTATCCAATCTAAAATCTAATTAAATGCTCTAGAAATAAGGCATCGATCACAATCTAAGGTCAAGGTGCATCTTGATTAATGTCGCAAGTTAATCGATCCACCAATCTAATTCATCAAAAGGCTAATTTACTAAGTTTGTTAAAAACATCCGTAAATCTATTTGACGTTTAATACGTCAAAGTCTTTAGTGATGGGCAAATATTATTGATTGTCTAGTATTTGTTGCTGATTAGTCGATTAATTAACATCGATGGTAGCAACACTTAGTGTAATTACTTATTATTGCAAGCTTATTTGTTATATCTAAAGAACATTGCTTGACCGTATTAATTTAATGATTTGCCAGTCGAACGTCATAGGTAATTTAATTTATTTTATTTGAATATCATCACTAGTAATCAGCTACCGGTAATGACGATGATCATTCAGTCGATATGCATTCATGGAGTTCATTGACCCAGTTAACGGACCTGACAAAAACCTACTTACGTTTATTTGACTAGGCCTTCTCTCGTCATATAGTTTTAATGAGACAGCTCTAATAACAGACTCGGTACGTCTAAATAATATATCGGTGGTTTAGCGATATATTATTTCGATATCACCTCGTTACGATGTCGATCGGTACAATTTATTTATGAAAAGTTTGGTTAACAAGAAAGTTCGATGATATAGACGTTAACATAAGTAACGGCAGTCTTTTGTGCCAAACTATGAGGACTTATGAAATAAAAATAGTTCCTTAAAAAAAACTTCTTATCATTTCGTTTATTTATTTAACACATATTTTTTACATTTTTAAATATTGCTTAATGAAAACTATATTAAAAAACATTAAAAAGTCTGAAAAACAGTAGCTCACCAGCGCTGGGAACAGGGTCTGAGCTGCCGCTGGTCAGGGCTCTTGAAAGAGGAACCTCCTAACAATACTTGCCGTGTCCAGAATGTGATTCAAGCCCTATATATCATTTATAACTTCTAATATTTATCAAATTACAGACGCATATTAAGCAATTAAACGTTTTGGAATATCCGGTAGAGCAGGTTGCAAATTCAAACGTGAAACGTTACGTACGTTAATCAATTTAAACATCAAAACAACCATCTTGCAATCAGCCTATTTTACGTATTATGTTGGAAAGATTCTGTAAGTATACAAAAATAAAATATACTGAAAAATGGATTGAACTTTAATCCAACCAGACTTAAGTAAATATGTATAAAAGTTTTGTTATTTATTTGCGGAACTAGCCGCCACCTTCGTTCGCGTTAAATTACATATTATTAAAAAAATAAAAACCTTTTTGAATCGGATTTTGTCATCAATTTCAAGGGTTTTAATATTTTTGCACGCAACCCTAATTCCTATTCTAAAATAAAAGTAACTGGAGTTACTCCTTATAACATCAGAAAACTGACAGCAAAAGTCCCGTCAAAGTCGGTCCAGCCGTTTCGGAGATTAGCCGGAACAAATGATCGTTTTATATGCCGTATATATTTTCATATGTATTCAGTAAAAAGCTGTTATTTTGATATACACGAGTACAACCAGACATTAATTTTTATTTATTTGTATATATTGTATGCACAAGAATAAACCAGAGACGGATTCGATTTTCGTACACAATCATGTACAAACTAAATAAACTTCATTATGTATCTATAGTCTATACCAAGATTCTGCACCAGCTAAAGAACATAATAACCATGTCATCCACCCAGTTGCAGCAACGTATGCAGTTCCAGTCGATCGCACAAACCCATCCACTGTAACTATCTATTATGAACAGACTATGGTAGTCTTTGCATTTTTATGTAATTTAAAATTAATTACTGCACTGATTATATTCTGTATGCGCATATTATTATCATGTTCCACAATCGTAGTGTTGGCGTAAAATATTATATGCTCTTCTTATTTCTGTTCTGTTCATAGTCCGGCAAATTGCATGTTTGTTACAATTTTATATAAGATGAGTTTTAAATGCTGAATTTAGATTTCGGGGTTTGGCTCTTCCTTGTGTTAAGATCTTGCATTTAGATTTGTTGTGGTCAGTCATCATCTTCATCATCATCATACTTATTCTTCTTCTTCTATCTTCTTCTTCCATTCTTCTCTATTACTCGGCATCTCATCAGACACCTCCTTTCTTGCCATATCATCCTTACACAGTCCGTTCATTGTTTCTTTGGTCTTCCTTTACTTTTATACAGTATCGTACGTAGTCAGTATCCACTATGAAGTGAATTCTCGGAAACAGGACAATGGTGTCGATTCTGTTGTGCAGAAACTAAACTTAATTTAGGCTATTGCTATCTTTTACTAAAAGGCAGTGCGATAAAAGGACGGCTATAGCTATGAACTAAGTTAGAGATGTCAAACTAGTTTATGCCTTGCGCTTCACCGTGTTTTTAGTCGACATGTTTTTACGTGCACCCTTCATTTGTATAGAAATATTAGTTGCAATTAAATTTGACAGCTCTAAATAACGTCCGTCTCTTTCTCGTTTTATTAGAGAGAGAAAGATAGCAATAGCCTAAATTAAGTTTAGTTTGTGCACAACAGAATCGACACCACTATCTTCTACAATCGTAAGCCATATTAAATTTCCTTCAAAAACACATATCAACTAGTTTTAGTAGCAAAAACGACTTTAATTTGCACCCTTCGCACGATTTCACCGCATTTTATTTTCATGTTTAACTTCTAGCACATCTTTAGTTGGTTAGGCTGAATTAGTCTAAGTATTCTAAACACAAATATCCAAACATTATTATTACTAGCATTATTCCGCCATACCAATAAGATGTAACATAAATATAAATATTTACTATCTCAATCTTTACGCAACTAAAAGCCAGGTTGCATATAAATTGACGCATTAGGACATTCTGCTGATGAAGTCTCCATTTGGACTTAGTTTTAAAGTCTGCTACTCATTGTCAAGGTCGGTAGCAGGTAATCTTGTATTCTAGATTTTATTAGGTACAGGTTTTTATATTTAGTAAGGGTGTCGTAAGAAACGATTAAGAAATTATGGTAAAGATAGAAAGCACTTAGTACTCTTAGCGGGTTGGTCGATAATTTTGTATAAGTAGGTATTATGACTTTCCGCCTACTGATTTACAAGAAATAATCGAGGAGTTTAGAATACACACTTTTTCAGATGTTTTATTTGTAGATGCAACGTTATTATTACCCACTATTCAGCACGTCTTCAAATTCTTAAAAAAAATCTTTTATTTCCGGGTGAGTCTATAAGGATGCTACTATTACAGTAGCCCAATAATATTGGGTAAATGTGTTAAGCAATCAAAATTATTTCATACATTTCCAAACTAGTCTTTTTTACGCTTCACTTCCTTTTAAGACATACTTTCGAAGCAAAAAAAACTAGACATTCTGACAATGCACGCGTCCGAATGTAAATGAACGAAACTATTGATTGTGTGACTAATTAAGATTCTTTACAATAAACTGAATACTACCCAGTTCGCAAGTAACTGCATCTCAGTGAAGTGTTTTCTTGAGCTTTTTATTATATGTGAGCATTGTTCAATGGCTGTATAAAAACAGACGGCACGGCTCTTGAAGTCGGTAGAAACGCCTTTTGATCGAACAACAATTACAACTTAGTTGCAGCTTCCATTTGCTGCTTATTTGAAGTTTGATTTACAAGAATGCATAAAACTGAAGCTTTTCATAAATCCAAAAAAATCCTTTGACAGCAATACGCATAAAACTTTGATTAAGAAACGAAACATGGGGAAGCTAATCGTTGACCAGCTCAAACCTTATTAGGGTTAATGTCGACACAAAAACTGATGAAAGCCCCCATACATAATGTACTTAACTGTAAATACATAGGTATAGTTTACGTACCGCCTCTGTGAGGTACAGAAGGCGTTACCACTTTGCTGCCGCCAATGTGGTCGTCATAACGGTCCACACGAGGTGTTCCGATCCCCACCTCAGCTGGACCAACGCTACCGAACGATAAACTGTACTTAGGTACTACGTACCTAAATATTTCGCGAGTTATGGCCACTTTGACATACACACATCAAAAATGTCTAGGGATCAAGCATTTTTATGCGGATTTCTTGAGATTGAGATGTGGCTTTGTAATAAATTTATGATTTTATAAATTTATATGGATCCTTTTTGGTGCATTTCATAATTTGAATCAGGAACTCTCAATCAAATTCGAGTAAAAGATGAAAATAAGCTGTCAATATTTTCCCTATAAAAACATACAACGCATTGAAGACATTATTAGTGCTACTGTTTCCCTACTACTGATTAAAACCAACGTTATTATGGAGCGGCGACGTCATTTAAGCAGGGAACAAATGCTCAGAGCCGTGGGAATGATAGAAGCTGGTTCCCGGCAACGTACTGTAGCTTTAGCTCTGAATACAAGTCAGAGTGTTATCAGTCGACTTTGGACACGTTACCGAAGCACTGGTACCGTGGCTGAGCGCCATGGAGGACGGTATCGCTGCACCACACGGAGACAAGACCGATACATTCAAATCTTAACTCGAAGAGCTCCAACAATAACCGCCATGATGTTAGCCGTGAGGCTTCATCACTCTTCAGGGAACTTAATTAGCGACCAAACAGTCAGAAACCGCTTGCATGAAGTGAACCTTCATTCCCGAAGACCGCTACGGGTACCACCTATAGCAATGCACAATCGTAGGATTCGATATCAATGGGCTCTTGAACACAGAAATTGGGCAGAAGAACAATGGCGTTTCGTGTGCTTTTCTGATGAGTCTCGTTTTGGTATGAGACCAGATACAAGACGTATACGACACTGGAGAACCCCTGGACGCCAACAGCGATTAAAATCCTGCCAGGAAGTCCATCCTTATAGTGGTGGAACCATCATGGTATGGGCGGGTATTTGGATCGGCGGAAGAACTGAGTTGATTTGGATCAGAGGCAACCTCAACGCTCAAATTTATGCTGAGACGATTGTATCAGACGTCATCGTTCCTCTACAAGTGCAAATCGGTCCCTTATTTCAGTTAATGCATGATAATGCACGACCGCACACCGCAAGAGTTGTAAGACAGACTCTCGCCGCAGCTAACATCAATGTCCTGCCCTGGCCTGCTCAGTCGCCAGACTTGAACCCGATTGAGCATGCATGGGATATGCTACAGAGAAGAGCTCTGCCGAATATGGAGGGTATCCAGTCGCAAGAAGACCTTTTTTTGTTGTTGCAACGAACATGGGCGGCCATTCCACAGCGTGATTTGGATGAACTCATTTTGAGTATGCCAAACCGATGTTCTTGTGTTGTTAGTGTTCGCGGTAGAAACACGGATTATTAATTGTTTAAGTTACCCAATAAAATTTTAAAGAAAACTGTTATTTCAGTTTTTTTTTCGAACTTTAATGTTAGTGGTTCAAATGTCAAAAATCCCTTTATTAGGAAAATGGCAAATTTCTTTATTAATGCAAAGGTGACTTGGTTTATCGTTACTGTGACAAACGAAAACACTTTATTTGATGAATCCTTAAAGAAAATTTTAATTAATATCAATCAGGAGAAAAGTTATTGCAAAAATATATGTTGATCCCTAGATACTTTTGATGTGTGTAGTTGCCCAGCCAAACTGCTTTAACAGTTGCAACTACTCATTTGTCTTTGGACATTTGTTTAGATTACATGTAGTACATGAAACGGATGCCCTTAAGACAATACGAATCCGGGAAGTAACGGAGTCTTACCGGTTAGCTAACCGGTAAGATTCCGTTACTTCCCGCTAGCTTACATTTCAAATTTCCATCGCCAAAGGTGTGTTTAAGGTAAGTTGTTTTCTTTGTCACGGAAACAGATGTTCCTTCAAGTTCCTTCGAGTTAGATGCCAATGTGAGCAATCGTTAAAATTCTTTCTCTTTTCAAATCATCCAAGATGGCCGTCGATTATGGTTGTGACAAATTAATTAAGAGAGATCGACGCGCACGCGCGGCGCCTATTATGGTCAATTCGGTAACGGCACCGTGTAACGAGTGTGTAACGGACGATATTTTATTATGGCACGCGATATTCTGTAACCACTCACAATGTGGAGCGAACGCGAGTGATTTACTTTAAAGTTACTGTTTTACATACGGTTTTGTTAAGTCATCCGATAGTTCGGTATGAAAATGATTTAGCAGGATTTCGATAAACTTTTGCGGTTCTTAAGTGGTCATGCATAGTAGATTTCAAATAGCACGCGTCGTGTATTTGACGTAAACTTGTGAGGCTTCAAATATTAGAAAAAAAAACTAACACCAAAGTGCTTTAAATAATTCTAAAAAAAGACGTGTCACTCAAAGCGCTTTAACTTTTTTTTCTTTTATTTACTTGGAATCTGCATGAGTGGTATTTAAATTTTAGATACGGTTACTGAAATACATACAATATCTCTATACATAGAGTTTTACTATCTTATATATTTACCTAACTAGCTAGCTTAGCTATATAGCTAGGACAATATACCTACATAATAAAGTCACATATCAAAACAAATTCACTGAGTGCTATATAGCTAGGACAATATACCTACATAATAAAGTCACATATCAAAACAAATTCACTGAGTGCTATATAGCTAGGACAATATACCTACATAATAAAGTCACATATCAAAACAAATTCACTGAGTGCTATATAATACTTGTATTTCGCTGTAACTACCTGGCTATGAGCCCTGGGTTCGATTCCCGGGTCGGGCAAAGTGATATTGGGTTTTTCCATCAGGAATTTCTCAGCAGTCTGGATTTGCTCTTTGTTGATGGCAATATGCTCGCCTCCTATTACATGGGACTTAAACATAACCGGCGAAATGTTGGTGTACTATTAGGTACACCTCTGCCTCATCCCTCAGAGATTACAGGCGTGATGTTATATTATTTAGCTATAACTTATCAGAACGTTTTCAACTTCACACCTTCAACATTGAATTCAATAAATTCGTAATCACGTATCCTACAGATATAAAATAATAATACCTATCTCTTGGTAATTGTGAGACAGTGATGCTAAAGGTGTCTCAAAAGAATAGATAAACACCTCCATTTATTAATGAGACAATGAAAACATTGTAACGGTTCTCTCTATTCTCAGAGAAGATACTAAACTCCCAAGTATGGTATACCTTCTGTCATGAAAATACTAAAACTAAGTACATAAGCACAGTATAAATATACACTTTATGACATTTTATGGGCGTCGATATCATATGTATTAATTATTAATTCTTCTAAGTGGGGATTTATTGTAAAGGATTGTTTGATATTTCTTGTCCTTTTCTTTGCATAAAACGTTTATCCTTAAGAGGGAATAGGGCCTGCGATTCTCCATACAAATGTATTCCAGTTTTTTCCTTCTGAATAAATGTCTCTAGAGCAATCTTATTTTTTTTTAATCAAGGTCTACTGTAGACACTTTGGGATGTCATTTCCTTTTTTCAGCAAATAATAAGTAAAGAAAATATGACGCTCCAAAAATTACAACAAAAAAAGCCCCATTTTACTGCCGTGGTTAGAGGACTACAAGACAAATTTGAAAAGTTTTTAACATTTAAAAGAAATTAATAGGGAACTAGACATCCTCTTTCTTAAAATTGTAATGTCTAAAATTATTGAATCGATTCAGTTTTCGGGGAGATAAAAGGGGAATACCAAACGCCGATGTTGTCAAAAATTTTGTGATTTAATCGGTTGGTGCTGCAGATATCCCATCGCACTCTACGGGGGAAGGTTTAACGTAGCACGACGGCCATAGTTTCCTCAAGTACCAATTTTTTAAACTCCTCGCAGGCCCTGTTCCCTCTTAAATCGTTTCCAGTTGAGGGTATTTATCTAAAATATTTGTACCTAATAACTGTTTAAAGCCTGCTATCATGCACTTTATTGCCTATTGTAGATATGTATTAAGCAAGTTATAGGAAATAACACTAATCAAAGGCTTATTTCCTGAGGATAGGACATAATTTGATAATTATATGTACTTATTTTAGTAATATAGTCAGAAACTTCAATATCACGCTTTTACCAAATTAAGATCATTAAAAAAAATAATTAGGGATTACAACAACATCAATATTATTTTATTAATTTAAGCAGTCAAATAAAAACTTTTGAAATGTAGGTTTTATACTTTTAAACATGAAATGCCACCAGAGTAACTTAACCTGAAACACAAACTGCTTCCAATTTATCGTAACTAGCCACTAAATAAATATTGTTTCGCATATTTATATAACTGGCAACACTAATGTGCGATCACGTTTACGATTATGCTCGCAACACTCGCGGAAAGTCGTACTTGCGATGGCCGCACGCGCCTTGCATAATTTCCCTTCCCTGGAAACAGGCAAGCCCTTTTCTCACATCGTGGCCATTCATAGCACCTATTACGTATTTTATAGTCATTTAAATGTTGAAGACTTAATAATTACTAACTCTGTTTTAGTAGGGAGTAACTAATTTCTATTTGGATTGTAGTTAATTGCATGTTTGGCTTTCTGTTGCTGTTTATAGCTCTTGAATTTATTTTTTAATTTTATTTTATGGAAAGCTGTAAAGTATTATGATTTATAAATCTGCTAACAAAACATTATATTACTTAGTTTCTGTGTTTAGTTTGTCGAAGCAATAACTACTGAAATTACTTTGACATACAATTTTACAGCATAAAAAATTGAAATGAATAACCTTTTGAAACCCAGGATAAAAGTTCTGAATTCACAATCAGATGCGAGAAGGTCATGTTACAACGTATATACAAATACCGACCGACCATCTACCGACTACTACCGACTTAACTCCATGCAATATACTTACTGCATTCAAATGCATACGGTTAGACTGAAAGCCGACTCCAACATAGTTGGGAAAAAGGCTAGAGGCAGATGATGAGATCGGCCGAAAACCCGTAATAAGAAGCTCAGCAAGAGAGAGATTTGTTTTGTGCAGAATTGATGCCAATAGATAGTCCTGCGCTCGATACCCAACCCGTAATGACAGAAGCTCAGCAAGAGGCAATTTGTTTTGTGCTGAATCGATGCCAATAGATAGTCCTGCGCTCGATACTCAACCCTTAATGACAGAAGCTCAGCAAGAGGCAATTTGTTTTGTGCTAAATTGATGCCAATAGATAGTCCTGCGCTCGATACCCAACCCGTAATGACAGAAGCTCAGCAAGAGGCATATTTGTTTTGTGCTGAATCGATGCCAATAGATAGTTCTGCGCTCGATACCCAATCCGTAATGACAGAAGCTCAGCAAGAGGCAGATTTGTTTTGTGCAGAATCGATGCCAAAAGATAGTCCTGTGCTCGATACCCAACCCGTAATGACATAAGCTCAGCAAGAGCTAGATTTCGAGAGCGTCACTCAATGGAAACCATAACATCCAATAGCCTGCTATTGCGGAAACGACGCATGACTATCGATGCGAACTTTTGTCTTGCCGTTTCAACAGATATTGCTTCAAAACAGGCTACTCAAGAATCAAACAACCTATCACCTAAACGACAAAAATATAGCACGACCCTGAACCAACGAAAATTAGAGAAGCATTATCAAAAACAATGTCAGTATAAAATAAAAAAAGGCTGTGACAACAAATGCCATTAAAAAATGTTCTTTTAACTACTGATGAACGTGAAAAAGTACATAGACAATATTGGAACATGACACGTTCAGACATGAGGGAGTTTATAAGATGACACGCATTATACGGTAGCAATTCCGAAAAGAAAATACACGAATAAACCAAAAAGAAACCCGAAAAGAAGTTTTTCTTTACCGAAATCAAATGGCTCTGAATAAAAACTCCTTTTTACAATAAAATTAGTCCGTTTGTCAATTTTTTTTTGACCACTTTGGGTTTCGAAAATACCAATGATAAAATTCTATCTAGCTGCCTCGACGACAGCAAAGATATAGACAAACCGGACAAACACTTTAAAACTTCAAAATTTGATCGAGAAATGGGGAAGGCAACTCTAGAACTAATGGCGTAAGCATAGCTTGAACCAAACATCGTCATTGGTTGAAAATCTGTCAATGTCATTTTATATTTCAAAATAGTTTGACCTCATTGGTCAGATTGGGACTAAGCTATGGACGCGCCATCTGCAATCAGCTTTGACCAGCCTTCCCCATTATCACTAAACATGTCGAATCTTTCAACCCGGAGGCATCGCATTCGCTACTTGCTAAGTAAAATAAACGTTACTTTTATGTACAACGACTTTTGTACCCCGACGTGAAAATTGGAAACGAAATGTTTAGAACACATTTGAAAAGCATGAATATATCGCTGGCTCGTCTTGGTAATGAGGAATGTAAACTACGTGAGTCATATACATTGCACACACGTGATACTAATCATGATGCTTCCAAAGAAATAATAGCCGATTGCACAGCTTACGAGGAGTGGGCTGTTCACCATGAAAAATACACGAATGCCAGACAGTTATATGATTCCCATAAATCTAAAGAACAGACTGAAAACCAGATTATTATAGTAGTGACTTGGAAAAGGCATTTTGTCCAAGATTAACAGCATTTACTCAAACCTTCGCTCCAGTTGGAAAAATTACAAAAGACTCTAAACCACTTGCGGCTATTTGGCACGATGGTATCGCTGGTAGAAAGCAAGAAGACATAATGAGTGCAATACAACTTTTTCTTACGTTTCCGTGATGTCAAAACAATACATATTTGGATGGACAACTGCACGGCTCAAAATAAGAACTGGCTGTTATTTTCCATGTTAGCTGACATTGTCAATAGTGACGTGATTGCAACACAACGCATAATATTATACTATTTTGAACCAGGACCTTTATGGGTTGCGACTAATTTCACCACCAAGTTGAACTTTCAATGAAAACAGAAATATATATATACGATTTCACTGATTTCGAAGACACCGTGGCGTCGGCTAATAATTCAAAAGTTACTTGTCTTTGCAGTCTCAAGACTTTATCAACTATCCAAACAATGTATCAGAGCGACGCATTCAAAACTCGAATCCAAGAGCATATCTCAGAAACATGACTGAGGTGTGTTTCATGAGATCAAGCTTTGATCTTCACTATAAAAATAATTTTGCTGAAGAATTTATAACTGAAGTTTTTAAATGACAAGTTTCTAAAGAATCCTCAATTACTGTCAATTACATTTCAGGGTCATCCTAAAGGAATTGAAAAAGAACGAAAAATAAATATAATTTAAACCATATAAACATTAAGACAGACACTACCAAAGCATAAAATGTTTTTCTGGCAAAATTGACCCATAATTGGTGATGATAATGAACATCATCAAAAGACCAAAGAGTCACTAAGTAATAAGTGTTTTTAATACAGACTAAAATATGTATATAATGATCTAAATATATTATTTTATCATAGGCTATATTTACGACCGTCCCGTAAGATTATTTCAGACAGTAAGTCGAGCAAAACTGCGAGCAAAACCTATAGTTCCAGATAAATCAGATGCATGTCCTGAGTGAAGGAACTAACCACGCGCATCATTAACAAGCACTGGGCCAGTTCCATTATAGAACAACAGTATTGTAGCACTAGAGCGGAAAATTGGCCACATGAAGAAGATTGAACATGACTGCAAGTTATAGGCATAACCTTTAAGATTTCAACACGCAGAAAACATATAATATCAAGCCTATATTACCAAGGGGCTAGGCAGAGGAACCTACAGTAAGCACTATAACTACGCTTGTTATTATTAAGTCCCATGTAATAAAGGGCAAGCCTATTTTCATCAACCGAGCAAAAATACAACCTTTAGTCTGCTACTGGGAAATTGGAAAGAAACCAGTTACACTTATGGAAGAAACCAACTACACTTTCCCAACCTAGGAATCGAAAATATGTTCCACACGCGCCTCAAAGAGAGTCAGCAAAAAGGAAGGAGTCCGCAAGGACCGATGCCTGCCGGGGCTGCGGGACTTTTCGAAAGAGATACCGTGGCTCCGGAACACAAAGGGCGATGAAGGAACATGGATGGGTTTTAGTCAGTAAAAGTATGACACTCCCTCCTGCTCCGCCCAGAGCGGGAGAAGTCATTTGATAATTTCACATACAAAAAAAAAAAAGACCTCATGCTTGGCGACTGCAGTAGATCAACGAGGAGACAGAAAACATAACATAACACCACGCCTGTAATCCCCTAACGGTTAGGTAGAGGTGTACCTAATACATTTAAGTCCAATGTAATAGGGAGCGAGCCTATTGCCATCAACTGGGCGCAAATCCAGACTCCGTGTCTCGCTACTGAGAAACTCCTGATGGAAAAACCCAATGACACTGCCCGACCAGGCAATCGAACCCAGGACCTCATCTCTCGACAAAAATACTTGTAGACAATACAAATGGAAGTAAAGTCTCATACTCATTATAAAATTCCGTATGTGCCGCAGAAATGGAAATGAGGTAGAATAGGAACGTAGCTAGACAAATCACGGTCTAGTTGTTGCAAGATAAAGTAAAAGTTGGGTCGGCAGACATCACGAGTTTGTCACTGCGCAGTTCGCATACTAAATGCGTTAATAATTGTTTCGTCTGCACCCGTCTTAATTTTTGGAAGTAGGCTTTACGGTTCTGAGTTGGTTTTCGATTACGTAATTTTTATTATAATCTAGGCTATTAAACTAGTTAAATAATTTAAAATGTAGGCTTATTCACTGCCGACAAACTGTTTTGCAGTTAGGCAGACTTTTTAAATGATATTGTTGTACAGATTTTGAATAAACAAATAAAAAAAAATAAGGTAGCTAAGTGTTTTTATTATAGGAATGAAATAAGTAGAATAAAAGCTAAAGTGTTTGTAATTATGATTTCGTAATGGTTTCGTAACTAATCCATGTCTTTAACTTAATAAAGATTAATAGCTTATATTTTAATACAAATTAAAAGCGCGGGTTAATGTTCAATAAGACTTATTTTTAGGCAGGTCATAATCATCATAAAATCTCATGATAAAATCTGGTACTCAAGTACCTACTTACCCGATTTTCCTAACAGCATATCAATGCCCTTATTACATTAATCTCACCTCTTCTCTTATCTTACATTATCTAGCTCATTTTCTTGTTGTCAAAATTCTGCCTTCTATATATACGTATTTATTCTCTTTATAGAACCTCCACCTAGCATAAATATTTTCTAAAGTCTCCTTACACCTTTTTAAATTTAAGAAAACCTTCCAAATGATTGCGACACCGTCTTGCAATTTGCCTACGATCATTGATTTGCAAATAGCCAAATATTTTGAGCGCGCACGCAAGTTGGAGTAGCGGAAAGTACTCCAGAATGAGATTCAGATCACGATGTGCCGTGATTTGAATGATAAACCCATAACTACAGGTGATTAGACCAGAAATACCCGAGTGTGAAACGTAGAATGGAAAAGTGTTCATGCAAAAGGAATTTTAGAAAACCAGGCGTAGAAGAATCTTTTTATACGAGCCAATGACACCAGCAATATCTAAATATAATACTTTTTATAACTAAACGAGCGAGTAAGTTATGCTTTCAAAACTGAACATCGTAACTTGTGACGTCTTAGAACTGAAGATTCGAGGACATGTGACATCTACCAACACGCATTGGGCCCGCGTGGGGGAGGGAGGGCAGTACACTAACTCTCACAACGAGCCTGTGCACCCCTGCAGTGAGAACACTATAATTATTTAGACAGAATCATCACTTTCTTAGTGCCCTTGTTCCAAGAATAAAACGTGTTGCGTCGACCCCGAGTAACAACTTGGGGTCGACGCAACACGTTTTATTCTTCCATTCTCCGCTGTCAACTGTCACGCTATCATTTACACCTTTTTCCTTCATATCATTCCTCACACTATCCATACATCGTTTCCTTGATCTTTCTTTCCCTCTCCATCCATCAACATTCATTATCGCACTATGGGATGACTATTAAAGTGCAAGCATAATCTTGCTCATCAATCAATGCTTTTGAATGATATTTATAAGTACAGTATTCTCACATTTTGACGTAAAACTAATTAAATCCTTTGTAGCTCACAAAGTATTTAAATCTTTATTTAACTGACCTTCCGAAAGTCATAAATTTTAATCGATTAGTTCGCATAAAAGTTAACATTTACAACTCACTTATGTTATGGGCTTTCAAATTAGTTATTAATGTTAACTTGAAAATTTGCATAGAAACACTACTCACAATCAATTAAGCAATTATGTTAAATTTGCATTTTTGTTTGATTTAGCAAATTATATTAATTAAAAATGTAAAATAGATAAATTTTTCCCAGACTATCATATTTGTCTCAAGGTTGACAAACTTTGATAAACGTCTGCACAAAACAATATCAACAAACTATACTCATTATAAAATCATTCCTAAAAAATAAAGACCAAATAGTTTTCAATTTTTGAAGGTTGGCAGCAAATTGGAAGAGATTCTAACATGTTGAATGCTTATGCGTGGTTCCGCGACGGTGACACGGGCTCTTGACCGAAGGTTGCGCACCCACAAATATCAGACGCAGTAATATCAGTTTAGAATGTTATGACAATAGCACTCTTATTATCTGAACAATAGCTATGTATTTTATGTAAACAAATAACATAAGAATTTGTGTGGTATACAACAATTAAAAAACCCGACTACGAAAAAATCACGCTCCAATTAAGTTTGGGGCTTAAAAGGTAATATATATACGACTCCTCCTTTTGTTGAAGTCGGTTAAAATGTAGCCTTTGTTACCCGGGCAATAATAACGAATCGATTGACACCTTATTCATCAAAATCGGATGAATAGTTTAGGCGCTACGGAGTCGGGTAAAAAGTGAAGTAGTGATGGTATAACTAAATATAATTGCGACAAGCGGGGGATAATCTTTTAGATGTCGACCTACGACTTGAAAGGGCCAACCACGTGTTCCAAGATTACCAAAACCTTAAGACAATACGAGAACCTCCTTAAAATTCAGTTAACATCTTTCACGATGACTACTAACGCATAAATTGGCGCCTCATTAGATTTAAACCATAGATTAAAAAGCGGGCGACCTGACCATCACTTATCGGAGTCCGCATCGCATATAAACTGGAACATTATTCTTTTTTATTTTATTTTATAGGAAGCTGTACTTCTGCTCTATGGTTGTGTAGACTGTCAAGCATACACCCTCATTACTACGCGGTGAGCATGCTTATTACAGAATATTAGCTGCGATACGTTGCCCTTTGCATTACACTGTGGTTTTTTGAATTTACTCAACTGTGGGAACTTAGAAGTTGTTTCGCGTAAACAGATTGGCTAAGTGCAGACATTGGTGGGGACATGTCTGATGTGGCTCTCTCATCTTGTTAAGACTGTATAGTTCAAGATAGTCTTAACAAACACAATCTGAGATCGTAAAATACCGTCGTGGCTTGGGTATTTAGTTTTGGGCAAAAAGGCGAAACCAGCCAGCGCAGCGGTCTACGAGTTTTTATGAAATAAGATATGTTTAGTTTCATTGTGCCATATACCTCTATAATATACTGCGAGGCTCACCATACATATTAAAATCAAGACCTTTAAGCCACAATTATTTCACGCAAGACCATAAACTTAGCAACACAAAAAAACGAATCTAATACCACCTAACTAATTAATATGCCACAAAGACTAACTTGATAATATTAAGAATTATATCTATCAGTCATCCATTTCCTGAGTAAAAAACCAGGAAGAGTCGAGTAGCGTAGCTCTGGGCAGTTACTCGCACGCTCCAGTGACTGCTACTCATCGTACCATATCGCACAAGTCATAACCACGTAGTAGGTTCTAGCGAAAATCATCTCTAAATACCTCCACTCAAGTACATTGGCGTTCCAGAATCATTGGCCCTCGGGTAATTGCTCCTAAGTGAATGAACGGGCAATGCGTATCGTTTATTGTTAGTTGAGTTTGAATATGGAAAGGTGGATAATTGTGGTAGGAAATGAATTAGTTTATTAAGAGGTTTTAGTTATTTTTTCTTCTTTTCTATTTCTTTTAGTTTTAGTTGTAGAACGGGCTTGGCAAGACGTAACAATCAACTTTACTTGTTCTGAAATGTAGGTACTTACACGTAGGTATGTATGGAGTTAGTACAACAAAGCATAAAAAGACGACCGTCTTTTGTTTACGAAGTGACAATCTAGGCGATGGATATAGTCAGAATTTGCGCAATCTTTGTGGTGAACAAGAGTCAATTCTTGTGATGCCCTTAAACTAGACTAGTAGTCAAACGATGGAAGATGACTGGACTGTTGTCCATTGGTTCCCTGGTCCGCAAGAGCTACTTTTTCACTTGCACAGGCGGGGTGGTAAAATCGACTAACTTATATACCGGATGACTTTTTTATCACTTTCCAAAAAAAATGGGTATATCAGGTGAACGGAGAAGAAGCTTATGGCATACCTAGTTTTTTTTTTCTTTTTTCCACAGCTTAGGAAAAAATAGATCTATCATCAAAACAAATTTCAAGCAAACTTTTCATATTAGAACAAAGAAAGAAAATTTTGAAAAAAAAAAAGAAAAGTATCGAATTTCAAATCATAGGCAATACGCGTATGATATGAATTTTTATTTTTTTAAAAAAAGAATGCCATTTGCTTCTACTCCGTTTACCTATTATACCCATTTTTTTTTGGAAAGTGATTATAAGTCATTCTGTATTATGTACGACTGTTTGCTAAAGTTTTCGACCTCACCTCGATCGCTCTTATATCCTTCTGTCCTTCACTACCTTATTTCTCAAGCAAAATTTGGCAAAATTACTACGTTTTGTTTGAGTTTTTGAGTATAATAATATTTGACGAAAAAATATCGAATGTTCAAGTCATTACAAAAATCGAGACAAATAATTTTTGGATTAGCGAGATTTCAGAAATCAGCTCACACAGCTGAAGATTCACCCCCTAAGAAATAATCCCGCCGCGTCGGTAAAATCAAAACCTGGCCAAAAAAGGTTGAGAGCCACTGCTGTAGTCAGACAGTGCTGGCTATATACCCAACCTTGCATAATCCACACTCCAAGACTAATTATTTGTAAAACGATCATAAACGCAAACTTACATGTAATTAATATAGCGGTAACGTTACGTTACGTCTCACTGAGGAAACAAAACTTCGATATGAAAGTGCTGTTACGATAGTTCACAAGGTTTCGGCGCATTACATACAGTCGTAAGCTTCGTGAGTAGTACATGCAAGAGAACCTAAACAAATAAACAAACACGTATGTTCGGTGAATGGTCGTATGTTGTGAGTTGCAAGACCACCCCGAGACTCCGGCGTGAGAATAGGTCGGATTTTCCGCGTCCCGTTAAAGTCTTTTCAGTGAAGCGAGTGTAAAGTTCAGTGGAACTGAGTTGCTTTGTATTTCTGCGTGGGCTAAGAAACACACTGAAATTGAATTACTAATAAATACTATTTGCCTATGTTAGTTTTGAGTACCTGTTTTGTTGTGGTCGTTGTGCAGCATTACATAATAATATGGATGCGGAATGTACAAAATACTAAAAGGTACTTAGAATGTTAAATTTACTCCTATTCTTTGTTTTATTATATTATATTATGCTTAGTTATTTATATTATTGCGACACCTTCTCTCCTGCCCGTCGTGCACAACTATATGCACCCAGGCATCCAGGACTTGAATGAAGCAAAGGACAGCTGTCCAGGTTGCTACCTACAAGTCGGACAAAATCTGAGTCTTCGATTCGAGAAGAAGAAGATTGATGCTTAGTTATTAGTTTGAGCAACAATATTTTACTGCTAATTGTGAACGCTTGTAAATGGCTTGTCGTTGATTGTCTCACTATATTTGTTTGTATTGTTAGGTGTAAGCCACCCAAACACAATAAATTAAAAAAACGGAGTATTTGTGCCAAATCTGTCTTGGAGATCTATAAAATTTACTGGTGTAAAATTTAGTGACTTTATTCATTGATTTATTCGTTTTGTGTGAAAGGCAATATCGCGAGAAAACTGTTAAGTATCAATGTGGAGGGCTATAAGAGTAGGGGAAGAACAAAGAGATGATGGATGAGCTGTGTAAAGGAAGATAATTTAAATTATATATGTATATTGTTTTTTAATTATTTTATTGTTAGTATTATTTTTTTGTTTTTAAATTTTTTTTTTTTTTTAATTGCTTACACAATGGTATTTTTTTATTTATTTTATTGTACTCTATCACAATGCTATCCTATTTGACCCAAAGGTTGACTGTTAGAGAATGCCTTGTGGCATTAAGTCCGCCTATGTACCACCCCACACCAACATGAAGTATAAATAAATAAATAAATAAAATAATTATGACTAGAAGGAAGGTGGCTGCTAAGAAGACAAGTAACAGAGAAGTATAGAAGAAGAAGACATGCTGCGCCAACCCCAAATAAATTGGGAAGAGTTGATGATGTGTATAAGGAATTGTATCTAGATGATTTGTTATTTAAATACTAAAGTGGAGACGCCGCCGCCGTAACTTAATGTGTTTATCACATTAATCTGAACGCCGCTGTCCACAGTTATATCTACGTTTATATTACAGTTTTAAACGGAGACGAATGCCCATTGAATGGGCGGAGCTGTTAACAACATAAACACGCCTGCTGTTGACACGAGTAGGTGTTTCTCGTACTACTTGTTTGTAGTTGTATGTAGTTAAAAACAAGCTGTTTTTTTTATTAAAAGAGAAAATATCTCGTCAGCGTCAGCATGAAACCTTTAAAAGTAAGCTACAAAGTACCAAATATGCTGCGTGCCAATAGGGATTTAAGTAAAGAAGAAGTCATGTCAACATTTATTCCAGGTTTATGATTCTAGGAAACGATTTTATCAATACTTATTCTGCCTCGTTGGTGACAAGCGCGACTGGTGAGCATGAGGTCCTGGGTTCGATTCCCGGGTCGGGCAGTGTTGTTAGATTTTACCATCAGGAATTTCTCAGTAGCAGCCTCGATTTGTGCCCGATTGTGGGTATTAGGCCTCCTATTACATGGGACTTCAACTTAACTGGCGAAATGTCGTTGTCTCATTTTACTCGGGATGGGCGCAACCCGTGTTCTTTTCCATTTTCCCCTGTGAACCGTCACGCTATCTTTTACGTCATTTTTCTTTTATTTCGTCCTAATTTATTTCACTTTTGTGAGATTACTAAAAGACCAATACTGAATTCTAATTCCTCAATTTTCTATTTCAGAGTGAACACCGACCCCTGCACGATGAATGTATAAGGTAACACTGCACTTATTATTTATTTATTTATTAAAACTTTATGCACAGGTAAAAAAAAAAACTGTACAAAGGCGGACTTATGCCTTGGCTTGGCTTTTGCCTTTGCCTTGCCTTATCTTCTACATGAACTTAGACAACCGATTCATCTTAGCATAGTCCTTTCAATCCACGAGCACGCGTCATGCGACTCTTAGGTCTTTGTAATAAGGGATGAATTGCGTTGCGTTACCGTTTGTGAATTACAACAACTATAGTATTTATGAAACATCGCATCACGTTACCAATGCTTCTGATCGCAATAATAATGTCTTGGACGGGACTCTTGCGAGGTTTATCACGCGTCGATGATAAGAAAAGATAAAGAATAAGATTAGATAAAGTCATACGTCTTGAGACATTGTTCTTGTCTTTTTTTAATTATTATGTTATTTATGATATAATAATTAAAAGACTTGCCTGGTGTAGGTAAACGGAATGTTGGAGGATTGTCTTATGGACTGGCTCGTTTTTCTGACCTTGAGTACTTGGGTTTAATTCCCAGGTCGGGCAAAGTGTTACTGGGTTTTCCAATCAGGATATACTTAGTAGGAGGCATGGAGTGTGGATTTATAATATATTATTATGATTTAAACATACTTACGTGTCGAAATGTAGATCTACTTTATGGTACCAAATGGTGATCAATAGTGATGTTGAAATGCTGAAGGTACTCGTGCATAAAACACCCGTTAAAGAATTTACTCAAAAGTAATTAGTAAAACATTAAGTAGCATTGTGGACGATGGACCTCAGAGACTCTAAACATACACCATACACTTAAGTTTAGTTTCTTCAAGCAAGCGTGCTCCACCTTAAACTTTAGTTCATCCTCCGTAATACTTAGCCTTTATCTTCCACCTTCAGATTTTAAACCATTTACAGTCGGTGTATTGAAAAATACGAAAAAACTTTTCCCGGCTCAATTATTTTATTGAACCTTGACAATTTAGACTCAATTATTTGATAAAGTTAAATTTGAGAGACTTTTGGTCACCTTGCACTAAATGCTTTCAATGTAAACTATATTTGCACGGTCACTTTCAGTTATTGCAATCAAATTAATATTATTTTTGGGGTATCTAGTTGCGCTTGCGATGTCGCCCTGATGCGATAGGATAATAATAATGCAAGGACCACAGATGTGTACATATTAAAACTCATAGATTAGGGTCCCCACAAGGCGTGTCTTTTAAACACATGAAGCAATGGATTCTGAATTTCCTTCAGAATTCTTAGGTAGGGATATGATAGAAAATCTATTATGTAATTAAAGTGCTGGCCAATATCTGTAGAGTAGCAAGAGTTTTCATATTTTTAAAGAAAACTAAACACTTTTACTTTGAGCAAGAACCATCATCACCATTGGGCAATAGCAAACTATTCCGTTGATTTGTCTCAAAGTCGCATCTCTTCTAAACAATTCTTGAGAAAGAGATTTAAATCACATATAGGCAAATAACATAAACAAACATTACGTAAATGATAGCTATAATCTATATAAAACACATTACAAACGCCTTACATTACAACTTACAACCAGTTTCTATATAATACGTTATGACAGAACATAAAATGACAAGACGCGATCTAACCGATAGCAAAGTATATCAGAGTATGCTAGGAATTTAAATGAGACGCGATTCTATCTCGTGAATGATGTTAAGTGAGGAACGTATGACAGGCATGCCAATACTGATCGGTTATGTGAAATGGTCTATATTGAAGTCATCTGTCGCCTTCGAGTCGAACTAGATTAAGTATACCTTTACGAATTTTATACTATGTTCTGTAGGTTTTTACTTTCTGGCTGTTGAGTCCTTATGGCTAGAAGACCTTTTAAAGTGTATCGTATTTCTAGGACAGTTTACCACAGGATTAACATAATCTTCATAATCATTATCATCATTTGCCTAGCCTTTTCCCAACTATGTTAGGGTCGGCTCTGTGTCTAACCGGATGCAGCTGAATACCAGTATTTTACATGGAGCGACTGCGTATCTGACCTCCATAACCCAGTTAGTACTGGGTAATACGATACCCCTTGGTAAGACTAGTTGTCAGACTTTCGGTCCACTGACTACCTGTAACGACTGTCAAAGATTTACAAATAACAGCTGGAAGCAACGGCTTAATGTGCTTTCCGGGGCACAGAGGAAACTTATAATCTGATATACGTCTTATTTCAATCCTACATTTTTTTGCCTTTTCATTGTCGATAATAGAATGTTTATATGAATGTTTGATATGAATGCTATTATAACTTTTCTTTGTCTAGTCTTCGAGTCTCGAGCTTGTGGTTCCCGATAATGTCTCCATGCAGCATTGTGGTCTTTAGCAATTACTTCTATTAGTTTCTATCTCTGAACGATTATCCATCTTACGCTTGACCGGCAAAACATAGTCACTAACCATTTATGTAACCACAAGTCCATCGTTCGGATTCAAATTATCTACCAATGCATTATTTATGTTGCAAAATATTTTATGTTTATAAGCACTATCCGGTTCTGCTTGGCCTGATGACCGATTGCTGTGCAATCGGAACCTGTCTCTTCTGTAGTGACTGGCCATCGATTTAACACTTGGAGTGTGCAATCATTATGACAAACAAATTGATGTTTTAAATTATTCTGATCTTTAACGTCATCGTAATAACACCTACTATTTCGTTGAAGTTATTAACCATCGCAGTTGTCTCTACGATTTGAGCAATATTTATTTCAAAGAATATAGTAGGTACGTATCTAAATAATCTAGAGTTGGACAAAATACTACAATATTTAAGAATAGCTAGAAATCAGAGATAATTCAAAGCCAATTCAAAGCAAATTTATGGGGATGGGGATTAGATATTTCCTCTGCGTGAAATTTTTTCCGAAATATACTGCATGATGACATTAAGATTTAAAAGTTATAACATAAAGACATTTTAGCATCAAGTATAACAGCCAGAAGTTGCGATTACAATCAACCTTTTCAAAGCAATTGAAAATCAAAATCAAAGCATTTATTTCAAGTAGACCAGTTACAGGCACTTGAATTGTCGAAACAAAGATGAAAATTAAATCTTGCTACAGTCCCAGTCACAAGACATAAAAACTGTGAAAGTACTGTAGTTGCCCATTCCCTAGCGTAGATCTCTATGGAGAAAAACGGGCAAGAAACTCCATGGACAGTCTTTTAAATTAAAATATTGTTACAAAATCTTGGTTACATCATTCATGTTGAGATGGTATATTATGTGAGAACAGTGTACCAAGATGTGCACGTTAAAAGTGTCCACAGTAAAACCAAAACAAAAAAAAATACAATTCAAAAACCAAAATAATTCATTCAAACAAGCCATGGCAACTAAGAGATGTCCAGTCACAACTGACAGCGCCCGTTCACGAACATGACGCAAAACCTTAAGCAAAACGATTTAATTCACAACCAATTACAAATCTAGATAAAGACTAATAAAATAGCTAATTGCACGTTACTAATGAAAAGCTTCTAGCAACAAAGCGAGGCCTATTCCTACGTTAAGCTCAACACGCAGACTGACAGGCACTTACTTTAATACTAGCGTGTAATCGCGGCCTTATTGTGCAGGAGTGTGAACTGGTAGGTCAATATAGAGGGACCATGAATGGGTGCCAGTCATTTTGTACTGGGATAGTAAACTGGGACAACTGAACCCGTAGATAGATAGAAGGGGTATAATTATAAAACCGTTGGCAAAAGTAGGGTAAGAAGCCTTCAGACAGCTCAGGAAGAAGTCCAGCCACCCTGCGAAGTGTCAATTTCGTTGGTCTACTTTACAAAGACTTAGCAGGCTGGTTGATTGATAAAAGTGAATCACGATCGACGGGATGACAGCGTTTTAAATTTTGCCCCCCACTTCCTCAGCTTAGATCGTTCTTCCTCGTTCGCACTAACAAAAAAATATTTTAGGGTGAACTACACTATTGATGGAACGATGACAAATACTCATCATCAGCCTGGCCTTCTTCAACTATGTTGGGGTCGGCTTCGAGTCTGATCAGATGCAGCTTAGTACCAGTATTTCACATGGAGTAGTATGCGATTTGAAAGACTACTTATGTGCAGCCGTGCACTACTAGGCACGTATAATGATGCTGAGTAGGTACTTACAACTCCATTAACAGCCCAGTCGACGGTGACAGTATAATAACAGTAATTTCTTCGATTTTCATTCAGTTCATGACCATTGATCTAATCTGTTATTCCACCTGTCGAAAAACAAACAAGTGCGTAAAAATAATGCTGACGTAACTACATGCATAATAAAAAGAAAAACATGAATTAAAATTATAATTCCAAAATAAGATTCTATGAAACCTTACTTAAATATCGTACGAGTCGGTAAATACTTAGAAGTCGTATTTGTTTAAGCCTGGAATGCCGGACCTGACATTTCTAATTAGTTGTATTAATATTCACAGTACAAAATCAATATAGAAGTGTGATGAATGCGTAACAAGTTGGAATTATGCTTGAATGGACTGTTATACTTATGTTATATTTATCTATACTAACTAATATTAAAAAGAGGTAAAATTTGTTTGTAAGTTTGTATGTGGGGGCTAATCTCCGGAACTAATGATCCAATTCGAAAAAAATTCTCACTGGTATAAAGCTATATTATTTGTTGGTGCTATAAATTATACTCATATACATATCATGCATATTAGCCGAGTTATCACAATTTTAGCGGACAAGTCGCGCTCGAATTGCTTGATATATTGTCCTGTCTGACTTATATGAACAGACTAGGGCTCATAATATAATACAATGATAATAATCTAGCTTGAATCATGATTTAAAACTAGATTTGAGTAAAGATTAGAATGACTGAGATATCTGTCAGATTTTAATCGAGATTTGCTTATACTCGCTAGGTTTCTATAGCTTCCCAGAATACACAATAATTGGAAAAATAGGAGGTTATGAAGCTCGATGAGTCCCGGGCAAACAATTTAACTGTCTTGGATCTTACAACCATAATTAACCAGAACCAAAATTAATCAGAAAAGAATAGCGGAGGAGTAAGAAATTGTATAGATAAATTGGAGATAAACCGTGATAACATCTAGAAGATAGTACAGATAGAAGTAATGTTAAACAAAACTACACCTTTCCGAAACCATAACTATAGGTACCGAAATACTCAAGAAAGTCGAATGATAAGGGTGAGACCAATTTTTTTAATTCGCGTAATTTCGGTTTCATGAATATTTTACGTCGTCATCCCGACGTAAAATGCGCCCAACTATGTATGAAAACGAATTTACGCGACTCACATAATAACGCTCGTTTGGCCTCACCCTAAACACCAAATGCAACGACTTAAACTGGCGTTCACCTTAAGTACTGAATCCGAATCTTCCCTATCCTTTATCTCTTCCCACTTCAAAATGATGACATAATTGTTTACCAGCTACTGTTAAACAACTAATTACAGAGCCACATGGCGTGCATGTTGGTTACTTATTAAAATAATACTGCAGTACAACGTGCTATCTCTACGGCATCATTAGGTGTTTCCTTTACATTCTTGTTAGGCGGTCAAGTTTTAGAACTTGTTTCTTAGGCTGATGTAATGGGATTGGGAAGTTACTTAAAAGTCTGATGTGAATTCTTTGATGATTAAAGAGTAAGCAATATCATAAAGGCGAAAGTTTGTATGTGAATATGTTTGTTACTCCTTCACGCTCAAACGGCTTAAGGGATTTGGATGAAATTTAGCACATAGATAGTTTATAACCTGGATTAACGTATAGGAATTATCTCGGTAGTATGATCCCGTAGGACAGTTACCGAACATTGCGCGGGCGAAGCCGCAACAGTTAATACCTATATAATATGTTTGCAATATGTACAGAACATATTTTACTAAAGTTTTTGCCAAAATTCTTTTATCAGAGCAATAGGGAATATGCATGAAATACAAAACTATTATTTTATTATTAAGGCCAAAAAAATTTGATGTAAACAATGCAGATTGTGGATAATGACGTCACATCATGGCCGCGACAGCTACGGACGTTTGAACTGTCGTAGAAAATTGCGATCGACAAGCCGTAGTTGAACTTAACTTTTAATACTTTTCTTGGGTTGATAGTACTATATTTTATTGATTTAAGTGAAGAAAAAATTACGTGCATATACCCTATTACTTGATGGCAGGTCTATATAAGGACGTTGCATTAAATACAAAGATACCCACTGACAGTCGGAAGCTCATAATAATCTTTACAGTAGACCGGCAATTTCTAACATAAATTTAACAGACCATAGCTTACGGCTACCATCGCAAGTTCATCGCTTTATGGACACCATAAACTATAAATACTATCACGGCCAACGAAATTGTAAAACCATATGCGTAACAATGTTGCTAAGCAGTTAATTTTACTCCTCTGATATAAAGCAGGAGAAATATAATTAGTGTCTATTGTCATTTTGATCGGCCATATAATTCAGAAATTAAAATGAGGTAGTCTGAATTGTAAGTTTGTAAAAGTCAGCACTGAAATGAAATAAAAGAAAATGTAGAGTGACTCTATATTTTCTTTTCTGACACCGTGACGCGAGACACGATGGTCTGATTAAGGAAAGCGTGTTGCTTTACTTGATCACACAAGTAAAGCAACACGCTTTCCTTAATCAGACCACCGTGTCTCTTGACACCAAGATCTCCAACACCCATTTCCTCTTTTTTTCTTGCCTTTATTCCATTTATTATTTGGGTCGGCACAGCATATCTTCTTACATTCTTCTGTGTGCGTGTAAGTGTAAGTGCACTCTTACGTTCACCGTGCATTTTGAAGGATCATTGATTTCGAAAGAAACTTAAAATCCATTGCTTTATTATTTTAAAACAAAACTGATCAATATTAATGGCATTGCGAATACGAGTGTAACACTATTTAACACGAAATTTCAACAAATTAGTTGTAAAGGGATTCTCTTGAACAGTATGATAATTTGAGATGGTTTACACGTCATCATTATCCTGCTCTCATCCGAATTTACTTGGAGTCCGCACAGCACATCTTATTCCATTCTTCTCTATTATTCGTCATCTCAGCAGTCACCTCTTTTCTAGCCATATCATCCTTCACACAGTCCATTCATCGCTTCTTTAGTCTTCCTCTACTCTTATAGCCATCCACATTAATACTCAAAACTTTCTACAACTGCGACAAGCTAACTATCGACAAAAGTTTACCTGACGGCAGATCACGAAGCTAAGCAAACAAATGAAGGTAGGCGTTGAAGAGCAACAGACCAAAACGATGACTGAAGGACGAACAGTCTCTCTTACAGAATACCGATCATCGTAGTTATATTAGTGTTCGTTATATCTATTTATAAGAAGTCAAGCATACCTGCATAAGCCACCATGTTAAGTATGTAATACAAGTTTTACGAGGTCGTAAATGTGCTATTAACTCAGCCACCCTAGTTAGTAGATAAATACTATGGCTCATAGGCTCGACAATGTTTTAAATTGAATTTGTAGTGCTTCGTCTTAAACACTATCGAAGTTCCACTCTTAAAAGATTCAACTGAAAATACACACATGCATTTATAGAATATACGATGAGAAAAACTCGATTTAATAATCCAATTATAGTGAATATTCAGTGGATTTTCCATAGTCAATATTAGCTCAGTTATTTGATATCTACGCGCAGTGGATTCGTAATAAATCAGCCTATTTACTTAAAACAACACAAGTGGCCCTTGATATTCTAATACCATTTCCGACTAACCAGTAAAGAGTTTCGCTTTAAATCATATCTTAGAAAAATAAACAAGTCAATATGAAGCTGTATTAAAAAAACGAATAAACAGGTGCCATTTTACTTTCTTCGTAACACGCAGTATTCCTTTTAGCACTTTTTTCAGTAAACAGAGCGTCTCAAATCGTTTAAGGCGCTCGTACATCCTCCATTAAGTACAGTGCTGACCATTACGCCATAAAGGTAGTGCGGGATGTAAGGCTGTATCCAACCGCAAATGGCCGGCATTATCCCCGCACGAGCTGCGCACGCGATCAATGTCATACACATCTGTCATGGCGACGATGTGCCGACAATCAGCGTTCCAACCAGCCAATAGAATGTACGAGAAACGCTGTAAAGCAATTTTTATGACAGCATTTTATTTTATTTCCAATTGCTGCTATTGTTTTGAATCATCATCAGGTTCTAAACAACTCAAATAGACATTACGAAACTGTAGAGAATGTTTAAAGCAATTTTATTGCAAGTAGGTATGGAATTCTCATCAATCAGCATTTCTCTGTAACACTAGACAATTATATCGTAATCGCAAGTTACAATAAAGAAGAAATTCCGATAAAAAATCGCCCGTTTTTGCAACTAATGTGCGTTTGATGTGGTGTGTTGCGGAGCGCGGATCGCGCGCGGATGACGCACGCGCCGTGTGCCCGACGACTCTGCGGTATGCCGTTTTTCACATCACCTATCTGCCGCAGACAATAATTGAGTAACATGCAACCCTGTCACAGTGACGAGGCAGGAAAGGAAATGGCTACTAGAGATGTGGCGTCCGCATATGTAGGACTATTATTATATGCTTGTCTCCCTCATTTCCTTAGTAATCAGCAGCTAGTAGATGAAGAGGCAGTTTTCTTAATTTTACGTGTAACTTGGCAGAAAATTCTCTAAATAATACTCATGTGGAAGTACTGCCTATTAGAAGAAGTCATTCATAAAAGAAGCCGACCAATAACATTATATAGATTCTGGTGAACAGTTACTTGTATTTAAACCACAATTATCCATAGTCATTGTGGAGAATGCATTCGACAAAATGGAAATCGATGACTTCGTACAAACTTACTGAAATTCACACTTTACAAATAGCGATTCCGCAACTCATGAAACTTACGCTCTCATGCACTCTACTTCATTTATTAAAACTGATTCAAACAAAACGAATTTGAGACATGACAGCTAAACATTATGTTACTGCTATGGAACTAGTAAGAAGGTACTAATACTAAGTACAACGTTGCTAGAAGAAAAAAAACACGAGAATTCGTGCCTCACACGACTATCGAGTACATTGGAAATGAATCTACAGAATTTGAAAAAACATTGTCGCTGAGCGACGAGAAAGTCGGGATAAGAAAAAGATTAGGTACAAAATAAAACTACAACGTTGAATGATAATAAAATTATCATGTCGTTCTGACTATTTGACTTTTTTCAAAAAAGTTAGGCTACAGGGCAAACCCTTAACCGGATCGTCTTTGTTTTAGGCTCAAATTGTAGCTGGCTAAATTTTCCAGAAGATTATTTCACAAATTTTTGATATCATTCTTTGTTTTCAAAATATCGAGCGCCAAAATCAAAAATTCGGAAAAATAAGTTTTTTTTTCACGATTTCTGCCATAACTGTTTTTGTTTTTGATTTTGCACCTTACAGCTCTCGTAAATTCGCGTCTTTTGAGCCTTTTTTGAATATCATATCTTCACAACTCTTCGAGATATAAGGGGATCACACTTTTTCGTGAAATCGGAGCCTATACTGGAGCAAACGAAAAGACATTTCCAATGTCAAAACTGTCACCACCTGTCATTTTGTCACATTATACGACAAAGTCACAATCGCCTAAAACTTTTGTATCGTCCACCGATGAGTCAGCAAGTCTCAAGTTTGTACCAGCCTGTCCGCGGTGGGTCAATAGTAATGGAGGTCAGAAGTCATTTCATAAGGTACTGTGACCAACTTTCCTGGTATAATTGTTCTCTAATAATGAAATCACAGTAATGGATCTTTGATAGCCGTTTGATTAACGAGAATGATAAATCAAACTAATCCCAGTACTTATGAGCTTTACAATATTAAGTACCTAAGGTTTTTGCCGTTTTGATTAAAGATTCATGTTATGAAGATTTCCTCGTAGTTCATTGATTAATGACACTTTCTTACACATGTAAGGTGCTCTGGCGACATTGTTAGATGCTCTTCCTGCGAACACTTTACCCTGAGTGACAAACGAACAATCATTAATGGTTTCTACAGTTTTTGCAGCAATTTTAATTTACATTCCTTTAGCTTCAAACCAGTTTTCTGAATCCTGGAGAGAATTTTTTGTGATCACTAAACATTTGAATTGACTTTCAGAGTACTCACAATTTATGAGGATTCAAAACGCATACCTTTCCTGTTTTACAACTTGTGAAAACATTGTGTTGTATGTCAAAGTAAGATCTCTAACTGAAGTTTCTTGATAGATTCGCTAACAGCAACTTTCTGCATGTAAAGTTTTACTGCTACTAGTTCATGAATATTTCTATTTAATTTTTCAACCAATCAAATGTTAATATCGAGCCATTGTTTTGTTGTTTTATTACAGCATATCAATTGTCTATCACGAGTAGTTGGCGTGTTGTGATTACTCTTACAGGCTGTCCCTATCGTCTTGTCGAGCGCAATTACTGCCCGATCAAGTGCGCTGCGAGTCTGCGACAGACCCAGACGAGGGAATTGCAGCAAATTGCAAATAAAAGCGTCGTTTGCGCACATACGAATGCCTGGACACCACATGTCGTCTACATTACCTATGATTGTGGCATTTGTGGCAATATGAAACTATTGCAGCTTTCACCATCGCGCTAACGTACTACGAAGGCGACGTTTAAAGACTTCTGTGATGGAAACGAGAATACTTTCTCAGTACGTGTTTGCATTGCTCGCCTTTTTACGGTCTGTCTCGAGACTGCATGAGAATGTATGCATATCGCGTTTTATAGCCTAGCTTCGTGTGAGTTCACACGTGGCTGGAACAATACGTGTCTAATCGACTAATAAAGAAACGTAGATGAACTTGGTTTTCCACAAGATACCTCAATAAAATAAACTCACCTGAACAAACTAACTTAAAAAATAAATAAATATATAATAAATACAAAGAAATGTTAACAACTGGTTGTACGGTTTTCTACTTTGGTGTTATTGATATTGTTTTCAAAACAAGCTTTGATTCAAATGAAAAAAAGAAATATTGGTTTATCTATCAATATTGACCGCGTTGAGGAGTTGTCTCGTGAGGAGGCGATCCTGGCTGCATGGTCAATATAGGTTTCTCTATAAAAATGTATTGTCACCAGAATCAAGGGCGTATACAAAAATTCAGCTCAATCGGTTGAGGGAAACTGGTTTGAAATTCAGTTGCAAGATTTGACCAAAACATACTAACTAACAAAGCAAGTCAAGCCTTTGTACTAGCTGTTATTTGGCTTGATATTACTGTCAGTTATCAGGTTGTAGATAATACTTACATTTTATTTGCGAAGTCAGTGCTTCCATTTTGTCCTCATTTAACACGATTTTTTACCAACCCATACTAATCAAAAGATTACAGCCGAACGGCTTTCAATGAGCATTGTAACTGTTAATTTTTATTTTATTAATTCGACATTATGGTTGTCTACGTCAAAAAAAGCGACAACCTCAAACTGTTGCGATGACCGGTAAATACTTTTATTAGTGCTTCTAAAAAGAAGAAATAAAAAAGATGCTTCAGACAAATTGTTACAGAAAAACCTAAATTAGGTTTTAAATCTAATTGCTGTTACTGCATTTGAAAAACTTAATTCATATATTAATCATAGTTTATATTCCAGTGCTCTATTCATTTCTGTAATGGCCTTTTACAGTATTTAAAACATAATCAAGCATTCAAAGTTTCAAAGCGTCAAATTCCTATCCGTTACAAACCGACCACAGGGCCGACACTGAAGACAATCATAGCATTTATTATTTCTTATGTTATCTTCCGAACAAGTTTCTTATTGTTACTCTATCGCTTTCTTAACAAGGTTTGACAATATTGTTCGCAGCACAATAGCTTCGCGGCGATGACGACCCACGATACAAAGACCAACACTGATTGTGGTGGTGAAACCACTGGGGTCAAGGTCAATACCTTTCAAGCTTTACGATATTTTTATTTAGCACAGTTTTTGCACGATCGATACGATAAACATAAGATTTTATAGTCACACTTATTTATAGTTAGAAGGAGAATTCTTGAGGAGACAATGTACAGATTTCTATCGATTTGTCCGTTGTTAACTCGCCGGATAAGTCTTCACTTGCCATATACGGACATTATGAATTATTAACTAAGTATTTTATTTCGATGTGGTTATCTGCGAGAAGAGCATGCCGTTACAACATTTGAAGCACTTTTGTTATACAATTCGATTCTAAAATGAAAGTGTATAATATCATAGACATACACAGTAACTTTGAATAGAATTTACTCTTGACAGTTTTCTGCCAAACAAGCCTATTATGCTGCTCGCATCCTTACAAGGAAGCCGCATGTGGAAACTATGCCTTACGAATGAAGAACTTGTATCGCAATACGTCAACGTACATATTAGCATTTGTAACCGGACAAATGAAAGTTTTCCATAACAAGATTTATTCAAGAATCTCGATGGGGGATATATTTGTATGTGCATGATTTTGTGATTCAGGAAATGCGTAAACAATGTAAATTGTAGACTTTCATATTCTGATTTAATGTCAAGTACCAATTTGGTAAGTTCAGAGAGTTCACGCAATTGCTTGACGCACGTTTTGCTAATGCGCATGTCTCAACGAACACGCATTGTAAATGCTGTCAGCATTTCCTAACAGACAGACTGACCGCAAAACTGAAAAAAAAACAAACAAAAAAACCCTGATCGTAAAAATTCTTTGCAAACGAATTTAACAGACCCATTAACGTTAACCTTTCACTTTGATCATAACATGACAAAATAATAACTTGTTCAGGTTAACCGACAAACGACTTTTTCAGAAATTTCTAGGGCTTCATTTCCTCCTATAAACCTACGAGTAGTCGCGGTAAGCGATGGTTAACCACCACGCGGATACGATTAAGCCTCTCGCTTCTATCATAGGTACCTAACACTGCAGTTTTTGCCTCTCTTTAATAGCGGTGGTTGTCATAACAGACGATACTTCCGCATGTCAGCCGTCTCATTAATATATCTGCAAATGAAGGATGCTCTCTTTCTTTTATGCTTTTCAAAACAATGGATAGATCTTCGTGAAGTCTGATCATTGTGTCTTTGTTGTTATTGAACTCTTTAAATTGTACATCATCAAAACAAGTATTTCTATTTCCCCACTTCAAGACTTTTATTTCAAACCGAAAGACTGATTTATAGAGCGGTATTCTTGTACTTAAATACCTACTCGATTAAAAGAAAAATGCTATCAGCCGCTGATGAGAGCAGTTATATAAAATCAATCATGACCATTCTGGTCTGACAATAAAAACTTATAAGATGGGGATCTAATTTGTGGCACGAGGCCTGAATCCAAGATCCAGAAATTCCTTCACCCCATTACCGATCCTTAAAACGCAACTGAAACAATTTACCACGACGTGCATTTTCTATCTACTTTGAAATACGGTACTGGAAAAGAAACACTTCGTGAGTCCGTCTTCTGTAAAAAACTGACGTTGAAATTGTCTGTACCTGAAGCGAAAATCGGGTAACAGTCTGTCTAGTGAGGCGACAAAACGTTTTTACCGGTCGGAACACAGTAAGCTCTTCGGTCTTCGACTAACACAATAATGAATGCGCTATTGTCTCTGCCATTCAATCTACGCATGCTTGTTTACCGTTGCGCGTTTAAATTAATATATTTCGGTATTTATTTTGTGGGATTGACAGGACCTTAATTGGCGATTGTTTAGAATTGAAATGCCAGGAAACAAGTGTATCTATAATGAATTCACTTCATCGACTAATGCTAAGACGCAGAGTAAACACAGAAAAGAAATGGCTGGAAGTTATACTGCAGCAACGGCTTGAGGTGTTGATTGACCAATTAATCTAACAGACAGTAAAACAAATGTGCTAATTAAGCGTATACAACTAACTTATCTAACTAGTTCGTCGAGTATATCGGTGGATCATTAATTACATCGGTTGTATCTAAAAGATATGTGATAAGTGCAACCAATGAACATAAACAAGATGATGTGTCCCGAAGCCCACGGCCAGGCGGTTCATCAATCAGGCGTAATGGGCAAGATACTGTAATGACGTTACCTACCTACATCCCATTTGCATAGGATCGAGGCGAGGATTGTAATGAGGTAAATAATAACATTGTTGCCATCTTTTTGCGGATATTGTGGTTATAAGACAGGATTAGCTATTAATTTTGTCCTTACGGGTAGGTGAACCTGGTAGGTCCATCGTTAGAACTAGTGGGGATTCTGAGGGCATTCAGATTAAATCAAAACAGAAGCTGTCTGACAGTTTGTGACTGCTTCTGCTTACAATTTATGCCGGAAAGAAATCAAAAGATAAATCTTATAATTCTAAGATCTATAGCGCAGAAGCTAATAATAATAATAAATCAGCAACTAATAACGTAATCAATTCTATGGATCCACAGCACACGTACGCTTGTACTTACAACTGTCACAATCAATGTGAGAACTTTGACGGCGGCGTCTCAATGGCGGCTGATTGACGTTTCGAACTGTCAGTGTCATAATGTACTGCTGTGAGGTAGGGATTCTTTTAATTATGTATCTGTTGGATTTTTTAATTGCTTGACGTATTTCTTTAAGAGATATGCTTTTGATTGATTTTATGTATAAACCTTGTAAACATTTTTAATGGGTTGTATGTATTACTTTGTAATTTTCTTTTTATTCAATTTTATTAACTGGTAGTAAGCTTGGTGATTGACACTACACTGATTAATACTTCTGTACGTACGTGTGTACTATATCTCAAAAAGAAACAAATTGAATGAACAACGTTATGGTTTTTGTACCGTTTATTACACTGCCAAAAAACTTACGGAAAATTATAATGAGAAAGTACAAAAAAATATAATCATGCCGTGCCTGGTAGCAGGCCTATCAACCAATTAATAAAACAGTGTTAACTAACAACCTAGGGATAGATAAAGCATTGTCTAAACACGCTAGATTGTATACTAACATGGGCAGA
Organism: Xestia sexstrigata; assembly: GCA_941918905.2. NCBI lineage: Eukaryota > Metazoa > Arthropoda > Insecta > Lepidoptera > Noctuidae > Xestia > Xestia sexstrigata. The sequence continues at coordinate 9,927,065 of OW799216.2, forward strand.
CATAAATTACTCAAGCCGGTGTCTCGGTAATAAAGCGAATGCAAATTATCTCACTCGATACAATCTAAAGACGGGTAGGTCGGTGATTTAGATATAGTCATTAGTGGGTTAATTGAGATTCAGAAACACGCCGATCGGAGCGTGTTTCTATTTCTACTGATATGTGTGAAGTAATTTTATTAAGTAATAGAAATACTGGGTTAGTCGATACAGGTAGTCAGTGGGTATCATATTTCCCTCTACTAATTGGGTTGTGGAGGTCAGATAATAAAAATAAAAAAAAATTAAGAAAATTAAAAAACCCGACTGCGTAAAAAATAACTAATATCTTTAAATAAAAACTAAAAAGAAAAAAACAAGTTCAGGAAACAGGACATATTGACTGCAACAGTCGGGACCCATATTGCATGTAATGATTTTAGTCTAGATTATTTAATGGGTCCCGACTGTTGCAGTCAATATGTCCTGTTTCCCGAACTTTTTTTTTCTTTTTAGTTTTTTTTTTAAAGATATTAGTTATTTTTTACGCAGTCGGGTTTCTTAATTTTTTAAATTATTTTATTTTATTTTACACTTTTTAGTTAAGTACTTAGATATACCATTTTAAAATCCTCATGATGAGCCCTTTATCGAGCCGTTCAGGCTGCAGAGCGTGCCAAACATTTGAATTTGGCGCGATAAATCCTCCGTTTTGTTTTTTTATTTTTATTTTGATATACCCAGTGTCACTCTCACAGTAAATACGAATCTAACGACACCTCTCAAGCTAAAATCCATCGAGCCGTTCAGGCCACAGAGCGTGCCAAACAATTATACATACTGTATACATACATACATACTCTCGAAAAACATAACCCTCCTTCTGGCGCAGCCGGGTAAAAAATATTGGTTATTCAAATGCATCGGGTGAGACTAGAAGCCGACCGCAACATAGTAAGGAAAAGGCTAGGCAGATGATGATGATTTAGTTTTCATAGACCGAACGAATTAAGTTGGAATTTTAGGGATCTTAAGAGCGCACCGAGGAAACGATACGTAATTCCAAAATAATTGCATTCGCTTGGTCCCTTGCTGCATCTTTATTTTTTATCCTTTAGTTATGCAATTAATATGTAAGATATTTAAGGATTCACTCTATACATCGTACACTTTAGAAACACGATTACTTTTAGTTTCCTCGATAGAAAAAAAAACCAAAGTAATCTCTAAAAAACAAAATAAACCCTAAGTACGGCGTAAATACTTCACGGAAGATCATCAGATTTTGAATAGTAATAAAACTACATGTTTTCTATAACGCATACATTTAACATTTTCGAAATGTATACTTGTTTGAATAATATGAAGGAAATACCTAAATTAGCGTGTGTTCCACCCTTTCTAACCAGAGCCGCCAGGCTTACTCCCTATCCGCTTTAGTCCTGCTTCGTCCTGCTTAAGAATACCTAAAATCTATTAGCGCCAGAAGCTCGGTGCGCTCTTAAGCAATTAGGTTCGTGGATATTGTATGTTATTTTACTTTGGCATATTTTTTTACGACCGGTGTTCTACACTACCCCTGGAAAAGAACTGGAAATCATGGGTAGAGGCCAATGCCCAGCAGTGGGATGACGCAGACACAGTAACAGTAACGATATAATTTTGTATAGTTAAGATTTTTATTTGGCTGAAACGCACGCTAGGACCTCTGCGAGTGCCGAGATCGCCCAATACTACTCGATGATTTACCTGTACTGTAGCATAATTATTCAGAGTTGTGACTTAATTAATAAGTCTTTCTTCTCTTTAGTAACGGCCAATATTGATGAAGTTGAGGTCATTTTACAGTACTGGTTATTGCACCGCCCGCCAATTTAGCTTTGGTGCAGTCTGCTCCGTCCTAAACAGTTTTCTAAATTTATTAGCAAGTCCCGCTACGCTGAAAGGATTATAAATTAATATTTAATCGCTCATAAAATGCTTGAGTTGCTAGTAAATAACTACTTTGTATACTTCACCTCATTTTGTAGTTATTTTATTTTATGTATGTTGTATGTTTGTTATTTTGTGTTATATATAGTCCTATATAACAGTAGACCGAAGTCTATAGTAACATTTGTACCATGAGCTGGCCTACTACGGTGAAGTACGGTGAAGAGTTTCAATAACTTATATACTGGTTTTGTTACCACTGACTTAAGGCTAGTAAGCCTACGGGGTACGGGGTTTCAAAGTTATTTAGAACATTAAAGACAATAGTGAAAAGCACTTACTGAAAGAATTCTACCGTTTCATCAATTGCAAGTTATTTGTAGCAGTAGATGTACTGTAGAATATCAACGTGAGGGCTCTACTTTGAACAAAAGGGCTTTGAACGAATTCAGTTATATATTTTAGAAAACGGACCACACTTTTACAAGAATAAAATACACACTCAGTGCCATAATAAAAAATAAAATGAAAAATCCTAAATTACGTAATTCAAAATCCTTTGAGACTCGGAAAGCAGTTATAAGCAGAAGGCGTTATTTAAGCTCAGGCCCACACCACTAGCTAGGTGTTTTAGTTTTTGTTAGAGAAATAGTAACTTTTATTGATTAAATCGCTTATTTTGACAGTTGAGCGTTTCAGTTGAGCTGCTTTATGGACGTCATGGCACCAAACAAGTAAAATTTGACTGAATGAAACTAAAACTTGCGACTCAGTTTGGGGACAATCGCTGTCAGATGGCAATGGCCGAAATTGAATCGTTAAACTGACGTGTGACGTCATGGTACGAATTAGAAGAACAGTCCAGTTTAGGTCCTAAAATGGATCGCTTTAAGAGCTCGTGGTAGGTCTCCTGGGTTCTTTTCATATTTCGTTTAGCTCTTTGGTAGTTCGCGGTGTGAACCAAACTATGAAAAGAGGTGAAGCGATGCCTCGTTCAGCTCGCTCGCTCTCTTGTCAGCTGGCGGTGTAGCCTGCGCTTAACATATAAAACATTACAGTACTCTAGTATTTATTGAACTTATTTGAACCGTTACAAACTTAATTCTATTAAAAAGCCCACTCACGGCCCTATCAAATGTATTTATTGCTATCTCTATTAAATTCCCTTTGATAACCTTTTAATGTTCAATCTGTATGCGTCTTCACGGTTTGGCGCTCAGTGAGCTAGATGAGAAAGCAATGAATTAGCAAGAAAGGTGGATTCAATAAACTATCAGCAATAAACTGTAGTACTGCACCTTTTTACCTTTATCTTAGTTACCTGGAAATCAGTGGCCTGTTTCATTGTTCAGAAATTAAGTATCTATGTAATGCTAGCTTACTCCCGCAGCTTTACCCGTATGGAGTTTGATAATTGTCCCAGGGTATCATACTACCAAGATAAATGTTATGTTAATCCATGTTATAAACTATTTCTGTGCCAAATTTCATCCAAATCTGTTCAGTAGTTTTTGCGTGAAAGAGGAACAAACATCCATCTGTCTATCTTCACAAACTTTCGCATTTATAATATATTAGTTTATAGTCTCTATATGTAATTAACATTGTTCGCCCTCTGGTTTATGAAAGCAGCCATAAAAGCCCACTGAAAATATAGCGCAACGGACTCATTTCATTTATACTTTACTTTCTAGATTTTCAAATTTTATTTTTATTTTATTGTCAAATGTCAACATAAAAACAACAGGTTCTATCAAAAGAACAGGTGAACATGTCGAGCATGTTCCAATTAAGTGCTGAACAGAGGCCATAAGTCGAGGCAAGTCGACGCTTCGCCAACGCTAACGCCTCGTTTGTGCTAACGCCTCGTTTGCGTTGCGCACTTGTGCTACCGAATGTCGGCCTACTTTGTTTATGTGACGGGCGGTCGCCTCTTCGCCTTTTTGATGATGCGTTTGACGCGAGAACTGTGAGTAAAGTCGTTGTTTTATATTTATGAGATGACATGTTCTGTCGGGTTTTGTATGAGCGTATTTAGACATTAACACCTTTTTTGGAAAGTGTTGTTGTGTCGTAAAGATAACGTGGACAAAAGGTAAAGATAGACTAATAAATTAATGTATAATTTAAAAGTTAGGATTAAAGGAAAGCTCTCTCTCTCTCGCTCTTTCTGCAATGTTTTATTGCTATATTTGGTGTTTCATTCAGTGCCAATCACATAACAATCTTGAGATTTTCTGTTAGAAGGTTATCATTGTTATTTAATGTCTGTGTGTTTCATGTAGGTACGTAATTATTCGATCGTGAAATTTTTAACACATTGAAACGATCGATAATTATGACATTATTAACAACCCGGTAATCGGATTAATTAAAACGCATGCCAGTGATTAAAGTCGTCGTTATCTTAATCGCCTGTCAAAGCTGTCAATATTTTTGTTATGTAGTGAAGTGCGACAAGAATCTTTTGGCGTATTAATGACATTGACAGAACGGCGCTGTTCTTAAACAACTGTGATGTTTTTCTGTAAATCGATAAGTGGCAGCATTACTACCTACCCGCTTGAGGCCCAGTTTTCACCAAAGTGGAGACGAGCGGAGCGGAGCGGAGAAGTGCAAGCTTCAATCAATCACAGGATAGATGAGAGACCTGATGTAGATTTCAACTACATGTGATTGGTGGGTTCCCGCACATCTCCGCTCCGCTCGTCTCCACTTTGGTAGAAACCGGACCATAGCCACGTGCCAAAAGAAATAAGCCATGTCTTTATAAAATTGACATATTGATTGCTATACCGACATTCTGATCACTTTGCCTAGTGACTTTTAATACTTGCATAACAAAACTTTATGCAATTAAATAATAACAATAGTGCTACAGCCGTAATGTTAATTGAAATGTCGATTCTTCCGATTCATTCTGGATTAAGCTCGCCATTGTTTACTTACGTAAGATTTTTAACAATTTATATTTTATTGTATAATAAGAAGTTGTCAATATTTTATACGTACATAAGCACTGTAAATAACGTTAAAGTTGTAAATCCGCCAATAATTGTACCATCATATTTTACAGGCAGCTAAATGGAAAATTATTAAAGCAAAATGTAATGGCTTTAAAATTATTAATAAATTCTAAATATTATAGGAATACTTATATATACAATAGTAAAACACACGCACTAAAATATAATAGAAAACTTGATTTTAAAGCTTTCTTTACGACATTTTATGGGCTGTCAGATCTGATATAAAAGTAACAATGTTATTTCAGGCCTCTTAGCTTATGAGACAGGTTTTTTATAGTTTTTTGTAGCCTTCTAACTGAGCCTTTGTGCAGCGAATAGCGATGCTGTCTTAAGCATCGCTATTCGCTGCAGAAAGGCTCAATTAAAAGGTTACAAAAAACTAAAGGGGTTTAAAGAGTGCGGGCCTGTGGACGGTGGGCTATGGGCTTGCTCGCCGTCCGTCCGTCTCATGACGACAGGCCGTGTCGACGGCGCGTTGGTGTTCCACGCGCGCCTCAAAGAGAGTCAGCAATAGTCCGCAAGTACCGATGCCTGCCGGGGTTGCGGGACTGTTCGAAAGAGATACCGTGACCCCGGAACACAAAGGGCGATGAAGGAACATGGATGGGTTTTAGTTAGTAAAAGTCTGACACTCTCTCCTGCTCCGCCCAGAACGGGAGGAGTCATTATGATTTCCCATCTGAAAAAAAAAAAAGAGGTTTAAGGGGAAAAAGGGGTTTTGAACGTAACAAATATGGCTTTACAGAGTTATGATCATTAAAATCACCAATACAACCCTATAAGTTCATTTAATCCCATTGAATGTTTTTTTCATGAAATAGTCTTTGAATGGCGTAAATGAACTAAGTAAATATTTTAGTGAGCCTGACATACACCATTTTATTCTATTTCCAAAATATCAGCTTCGCATAAAGACAAACAAGCTCTGTATGAAGCAAAATCTTCTATCTAAAGCGCCACGTTTTCAAAATACAGAATGTGTCCGGAGCTGCCATTTTAAAAATAAAACAAAATGGCGGAAGTTAGGCAGGTTATGCTTCATACTAAAAAAGGTGTTCCAACCCCTTTCGCCAACACTTTTCATCGGTCGTCGTTGGTGTCAGACTGTGAGTCGTCTGTGATACCTACCTTTTTTTTTTTTTTTTTTTTTTTTCGGATGGGAAATCATCAAATGACTTCTCCCGCTCTGGGCGGAGCAGGAGGGAGTGTCAGACTTTTACTGACTAAAACCCATCCATGTTCCTTCATCGCCCTTTGTGTTCCGGGGCCACGGTATCTCTTTCGAATAGTCCCGCAACCCCGGCAGGCATCGGTCCTTGCGGACCCCTTCCTTTTTGCTGACTCTCTTTGAGGCGCGCGTGGAACACGAACGCGCCGTCGACACGGCCTGTCGTCATGAGACGGACGGACGGCGAGCTAGCCCATAGCCCACCGTCCACAGGCCCGCGCCTACGGTGGCCGGGGGCCACGTGGTGGCCCCCGACGCCCGGGGCGTCTCCCGCGGCGGCCGGGACGCTGTGAGGTTCTCTCCCTCTCACGTTCCGCCACCTCCTTCTCTAGCATTACTGCTTCGCAGAAGGAGGTGACGGCGTCCCATTCCGTCTCGCTCCGGACCATGGCTTGCACCAGAGCCGGACGCGAGAGGTCGCCGCCGCCAATCGCCGCTTCGAGGACACGGCGGTGCTCCGCCCACGCGGGGCACACCTCCACCGTGTGCTCCACCGTGTCCTCCGGTCGATCCTCGCAGTGGAAACACCCGGGCGTTTCCTCCCGCCCGATTCGGTGCAGGAACCTCCCGAAAACACCGTGTCCGGTGAGGACCTGCGTCAGGCGGAAGGTGAGGACACCGTGGCGTCTCTCCAGCCACTCCTCAAAGAGGGGACTTATCGCCACTATCGTGGCGTGCCCTGCACGGGGTTGCGACAGTCGCTCTCTCCATGTCGCCATGAGATCCCGCCGGAAGTCTGTCCGCTGAGCGACAATTTGTCGCGGCAGCGGAGTTTCCCCCCGGCGAAGCGCCTCCGCGCGCCATTCATGCAGGCGCGCGAGGACTATCGCCTCCAGATCCCATGGCGGCAATCCGGCAAGGAGGCACGCCGCCTCGCGGGCGATCGTGCGGTACCCACGGGCCAGCCTTACGGCTACCACCTTTTGGGGCGCGTTCAGGTAGTGGGCTGCACGCAGCCTCAAGGAACGCGCCCACACCGGGGCCCCGTAAAGGGCCATGGACCGCACGACTCCCGCGTAGAGCCTCCGGCAGGAGGCGTTCGGCCCCCCCAGGTTGGGCAGGAGCCGCCTGAAGGCAGCCCCAGTCCGTTCCAGTTTGGGGGCCAAACGTCGGAAGTGCTCCACGAAGTTCCACCGGCTGTCGAGGACGAGTCCTAGGTACTTCAAAGTCGACTCGACACCGATGGATACCCCTCCTACCGTGAGTAAGGATCCCGGAGGTGGCGCATTCCGAGGCCCATGAAAGCACATGGCCTCGGACTTGTGCAATGCCACCTCGAGACCCAGTTGCCGGATCCTCTCAACGACTATCGCAACCCCGCGTGTCATAGCTTCGGCCGCCGCCTCGTGCGACCCCCCCTGTGCCAGCACCAGCGTGTCGTCTGCATAGCAGACCACGCTGACGCCGCTAGGGAGGTCGGCTCGCAGCACCCAGTCGTACCCGATGTTCCACAAGGACGGCCCTAGGACCGATCCCTGCGGAACACCGCACGACATCTCTCGCCGGTTCCATTCTCCGCTGCGACCGGGGTAGATGACGGCTCTATCCGTCAGGTAGTCCCCGACCACACGACGAAGGTAGGTCGGCACCCGGTGATACCGGAGTGCCTCCCTAATGCAGCTCCAGGGCATGGAGTTGAAGGCATTGGCTATGTCTAGAGACACCGCCAAGACAACCCCACCCCGGGACACTGCATCCCCCGTCGTGAGGGCTCTCACGCGCATGATGGCGTCCACCGTAGAGCGCCCCTTGCGGAAACCAAACTGGTGTTCCGCAAGATCCGGCCCCGTCCCCGCAAGGTGCTCGGCGAGGCGGTTTGCAATAACTCTTTCGAAGAGCTTGCCCACCTCGTCGAGCAACACTATGGGCCGGTATGCGGACGGAGAGTCCGCAGGGCGCCCCGGCTTCCGAATGAGGACCAGCTTCCCCGTCTTCCAACGAAGCGGGAACTGGCCCCTCTCCAAGCATGCGCTTAGGAGCCCCTCCAGTCGGGGCCCGAGAGCCTCCGAGGCCAGGACCCAGGCTTTGCCAGGCAAGCCGTCAGGTCCCGGGGCGGTATTTTTGGCACTCAGCCTGCGTACCGCCACTCTCAGGTCTACCCCAGTCACTTCCGGAGTGTCGTCGTCGTCATCCTGGTGGTCCGCTTCCAGCACCGCAGGTGGCGGAGCCATAGGCGGGGGGGGATGTTCTCCCCGCGTGGGGAACAGAGTGCTCACCACGTCCTCCACGAGCTCAGGCCGGAGACTCTGCGTCAGTGGGGGGGCCCAGGTGCGGAGTTTATCCCGCACCATCTTATAAGGGCGCCCCCACGGATCTCTGTCGAGAGTCCCCAGCATCTCCTCGCGGGCCAGATCCCTGGCCCGCAGGACAGCCTCGCGGAGGGCGGTCTTCGCCGCTCTGTACCCCTCATAAAGCTCCGCCTCGATGGCTGCCGCATTCGGTGGACGAATGCGGAGCCTGCGATGCCTGGCATACAGGTGTCGCGCAGCCACGCACGCCTCGCGCAGAGACGTCAGCTCTCGCGACCACCAGTACACCTGACGTCGGGCGCTTCCTGGCCGAACTCGGGGCATTGCCACGTCACATATATCGGACATGGCCTCCTGGAACCACCCTGCCTCATTGTTAATGTCGGCAGGCCTGTCTGGTGATGTCACCCAGGCCTGCACGATCGAGGCTTCCAGGAGGAGCTCCCGGTCCAGCTGCTTCAGCGCCCAACGCGGACCACTCGGGGCCTGTTGGACCGGCGCGCTTGAGGTCTGGGTGGAGACGTCAAACCGGATGTACCGGTGGTCGGAATAGGTCTCCACCCCCTCCATGACACGCCAGTCAACGACACGCGGCGACAGAGCGGGGCTAGCGAACGAAATGTCCACCACCGACTCGCCCCGCATCCGCACACACGTAGCGACAGAACCCCGATTTAGGACGACCAGGCCCTTCTCCAGAGCCCAGTCCTCCACCATCCGTCCCCGCACGTCTGTGCAACGAGAACCCCAAGCCAAGTTCTTGGCATTGAAGTCCCCGAGGACAAGCACGGGGAGGGAATGGTTTCCGACGACAACACTCAACTCTGCGAGAGAGTTGTGGAACTCGGCGAGAGTTCGGCTCGGGGAGAAGTAGACTCCCACCACTACAATCTCCCCGAACCGTGCTGCTACGCACTGTGATACCTACCTCAATTCGAAATTAAAAAACCTTATAGCTTTAGGTACTTAATATTTACAACATTTATTTTAGAATATCATCCATAGCAAGTTTACGAGCCGTAGCTGTGTACGTACTTACAAGATTCTTGTTGTTCTCTTAATTTGTTTGTTGTCAATGCTCACCGTTTAACATTCTATCTCCAATAGCATGCAAACGATGCATTTTACACAGTAATGATTGTGTAAATATCTTTACCAAATCGTTTCTTATAGGAGGCGTTACAATGATTGGCTTTTATGTTAACCTTTAATTTACTCTCGGTCGAAGTAAACCGCAGATTAAGTGCTGGTTAGTGTCTCATTAAAGACAGTTTAGCATCAATTTGTTCCGTGTTTACATAATTTGGAAGGCGTGACGAAATTTTGCTTTTGTTATCGGAATATTAAAATGTAATTTGTCAGACAAATTTGTCATGTCAATAGGAGATTTTTGATTTATCAGCTTATAATAAGTAACTACTTTCCTACAAAAGGTAGCAAAGGAGGTTAGTTTTATAATCGATTTAACGATATTGAAATGCGTCCACCTATCATTTTAACTTAAAGGGGAAGCGGCACGGAACCCCGCGATTTTTTTTTTTTTTTTGGAATTACATGTCAGTGTCAGACTGTAGGTAACTATGTTAAACAGAAAATGATTGGCGACCGTAACACGTATGTAGTAACAGAGTTATAATCATTGAAATCATCAATGGTAAAGGACCACCGGTAATGGTAAAAGAAACCAACGAATGCTCGAATAATACTGAGTTATATTTCATAGGATAGTGCATATAAATGGTTACAAAGGTGCATAGATTATAGTAATACAGATCTTAAAGTAGGCAATTAATACAACCCTTACACAACCCTATAAGTTAATTTAATCCCATTGAATTTCTTTCTCATGAAATACTTAGTCATTGAATTTCGCGGGCTAGCCTAGTGCTTTCACCTTAAACGAAGCTTTCAGTAAGGAAGTTTTCCGTTAGATTCTATCACGTCAAATAAACTAGATATCAAGGTAATAGCATTAATATCTATAAATTTATCCAGGTTTAATTTCCTCTTCAAATCAGCCTTTTCAATGTAAGCTATATTTTTTCTTATCTGTACGTAAGCATATCTTTTAACCAGAATAGTTTGTCATTAAAAATTGTAAAGGTAGTAGGTACTTAAATCCTACGCACAAAGTAAACGTTGTACTGCAGCCGTTACGAGGCAAATATAAATGTGCTTTTGATCGGCTGCGTATTCAATTATATTTACTAAATAGTCATACAATATAAGCTTTAAATTAATTTATGTGTCGTTGCGCTCGTCTTTTCAGTTTTGAAATTAATATTTTTTTATGCTACTTAAACGTTTTGTCGTTCCATCTTTTCAGTTTGTAAATAAGGCGGCAAATGATAGTTTAATAGGTTATTTATGGCTGAGTAGTGTGGGGAAATTTTCTGGCCTCGAATAGGCATTTATCGAAATGATATTTTTAATATATCTAGCAACGTCTTTAAAAGACAGGTATTACTGACATGGAGAGCTATACCTGAGCTATATATATTTTAGATGACAGGCTTGTGTCCTGTAATAGATGGAGCTAGAGGAGATAAAAAGCGAACTTCTATCAAAGAAAACGATCATTGAAAATTCAAAAATGAATTGGATTGGCCACCGAAAATCTTAAACTATTCCAGTTGAAAGTTGTTTTAGAAAAACGAAACGCTTTCAAAGCGTTTGTCACTTATGTTAGCCCTGTGGTGTCAAAAGTGTGTTATACACCTCTACGAACTTCATTTGATGTGAAAACGCTAGGGTAGCCCGCGAAACTCATAACTATTTCATGAAAAAGCCATTCAATGGGGTTGAATTACCTTAGAGGGTTAAGTATATTGATTATTATAATTCTATGACTACAAACGAATACTTGCTCGCAGAACGGATGGCCAATGGGGCCGAAAAGTTCTGGAGGTGCGACCGCGAACCGGAAGACGTTGCATTGGAAGGCCTCCTACTAGGTGGACCGATGACCTGGTGAAGGTTGCAGGGATCCGCTGGATGCGAATCGCAGGGAGACCGGTCAATGTAGTGACACTTGGGTGAGGCCTATGTCCAGCAGTGGACGTCTTTCGAAATGATGATGATGATGATAATGAACTACATACCTATATATGTCTTCTGTTACGGACGCGAATCATATTTTCATCAACATACAACCACACTGACCTGCAAATTGTAAAAAACGTAAGAAAAATTGAAATTCGTGAGTTGCTGCTTCTACTTCCATCTTTAGCAAAAGGCGTGAATGCGTGATGCTATCTTTGTTAACCTTCAAAGTTATTACTAAGCGGAAAGCGAAGCAGCTTACTGTTTGTGCAGTTCCAAGTGTATGCCCTTGGGGTTAGGTAAATGAATTCACGGCTAGTATTATAGCTGTACGCTGTACTCTGTGCTATTATCTAAAGCGCTACTCGCAGTGGCAAGTCATTAGTCGTAGGCCTTCTATGTCTTGCTCCCTTATTACACGTCAAGCCGTTAGCCGGTGCATTTGATTATCTTAAGGCGGTTCCCCGAGCAAAACTGCAACTCTATTTGTGGTGGTTCAACCTTCGTTTGAAATACTGTTAGAATAAAGTTCTAATCAGCTTGCACTAAAAAGTGATTGTTACGTCCGCGTCAGTCACTGCAGGCCGAATAGTGCGAAATGAGTGGTTTTTATTCTTTTTATAATCGAATTACGTGTTTTGGATAAAATAAAAACGACAATTATGTTCATTATTAAATTGTCTATCCATTAGTATACCTAAGTAGCAAATCAAAATAATGGTTACTTTACGAGGAGTAGCATTTTATAAATCATTATTTCTCATTTCTGTGATTTCGTTGTGAGGGGATTTACTAAACATTACGCTACTTAAAAAAAAAATTAAACGACAATTTTGGAGTCAAGATTATATAGTACTTAATTTAATGTATTTTTTATTAGTTAGTATTTATTTTAGATAAAGAGGAGTAGGCTCCAAAAAACTGCTCGTTCAAGGTCATTTGCTCGGGGAGGCGCCTTAAGTCGATCTTAGTATAATGTAGTGTCATAGTAGGTAGCGAACGGATCCTCTGACAGAGACAGAGAAGGGATATTTTTAAGAGAAACTTTTTTGCTGTAGGCTTTTTCATTTAACCACGCATTATCACGGCTTACCACGCATTTATTTTCATTCCAAGAAATATAGTTCTTTATTCCTTATTTTAATATTGTGTCCTGCCGGTCCTGTTGTTTGCACATTGCAGAGCTGGTGGACACTGCTGAAAGTGCCAAATATCGCGAATTTTGGGCTGATTCTATTTAAATTGCCAACGACTCGCTAAGAAGAAGTCACAGCCAATGGCACACCTTTCATCTTGTGCCGTATGCCCTGTCACCTGTGCACTTGATGACCTTAGGACTGCGTCACTGAGTAAAGTTCGCGTAGCTGAACTTTAGGCCAAACTTATTTGATCTTTTTGCTAACGACGATGTGTCGGTTTGTTTATTTTTATATTATTAATATTTAAAAAACATTAACTTGTGTTTTTTTATATAATTGTAGCGGCACTACAAAATGTACTACGCTACATGGAACAAAAAGTACTACAGCGCCATCTATGACACAGATGATGAATTAACTGCGAAACACGTCAGAATTCCTACATCGCGCAAGCAGAGTTATCCGCGACTTAAGACTATGAGAACCCGACAACACCAGACACAACACCCATCTGGTCGGAGGATCCTCCCTTTTCTATGGGGGATGAAGAGCTTTACACCCTGTTCTTCATACCCCCAAATAATATACAAACCGATACATGGATACAGGTCTTACAAGAAATTCAGAAACAGACACACAGATAAAGATCACTTTATTATTTGAATTTCATCTAATTAGTAAGTATTAAGTAGTAGAACTAGGTACCTACCTACTTACTCACAAAAACTATTTTGCAACGTATAATTTGGACAAAATTATTAATTGAATGATACGAATTCGGAGTTAAGCGCGGATTATTTCTATTTATAATTCCAATTCAAGGTACAAAATACAATTCAAAAGGTTAATTGATATAAAATTTTAGTAAAACAATCTGCTCTTGTAATATAGAATTCCTTTCAGTCATTTATCGAGTCTTCTTCACACCTCAGTAGTGGAACATTCTAGATTATTCTCGAATCTTCTACGCGGTTTTGAACCTAGGCCTGAGGCTCAGCAGTTACACTTGCGACCACAAGACCAACGGGGCAATTAATCCACATTCATTATGTTGGCAACTTGCGCCTGCATGACATCTAAGCCCGTCCCCATCAGAAACTGCTAACACAAATCAATTCACATCAGCCGTCTTTCTAATTCCACATTGATATCAGAACGGGGATAAGCATTTATCTGTATAAGAGCGGACATCTGCGCCCGCGCCATCGCCACTCGGCCGATGTCGCGTCACGTCGGGATGCGGTGCGTGTGTAATCTAGACACAGTCGATTATGCTCGTCGGGATCGAAGCGGCACACTCACGCGCATCCACCCGCTACGTGAACACGATGGACACAAAAAGAAGTGCAGAAAGTTCACTGCTAATGTGCAATACGCGAATTAAAGTTGCTTCAGTCATGGTGAAGCTAAGATACCTTCCTAGATTTAAAAACCGACTTAGAAAATCTTGCGTAAGTTACACCCGCATCAAATGCTAGCAAAACTAGCCGCAATTATGGTTGGTTTGTCTTTAGCAACACAGAATCACGGTCGCCCGTAAAGATTCCTTTTATTTAGGAACATTGATACCTAAGAAAGACAAAACGTGAGGTAACCGGCATGTTATAGTATCAAACATATTTCAAGGGTAACAAACCTTAAATGTGACATCTACCAACCCGAACTGGGCTCTCTTGGTGGATTGCAGGCCACTCCCTCAAACAGCGCAGAGATTTTGTCCGAATAGTGCGGAAGTTATAGGTTGATATTGCTATCCATAGCATCATTGTGGAGTGAAACTTCTCCAACCTCCCTGTACATTTTCCACCAAGAATATGAACAGTATGAGCAATACTAATAACGACACGTAACTAAATTCAAGAGCGCAACGAATCGTTTCATTTTATGCGCAAACTATTCAGATTACAAATTAATTGAATAAAACGCTAGATTGAAACGTCTGTCGAACGGCTTACGCCACGTGCGGTCTTTATCGAATTACCTACAAGTTATTTTCTCTTATGCTCAACGAATCGTTTCATTTTATAAGCAAACTATTCAGATTACAAATTAATAGAATAAAACGCTGGTCTGCTGGATTGAAACGTCTGTCGAACAGCTTATGCCACGTGGGGTCTTTATCGAAGAAACAAGTAAATTTATATTCTCAACTAAAGTGTTATTGTAATCGGTTGGATTGGAGTTGATTAGATTGTGTGGCTTTTAAAAGATTTTTTGCGCGAAGGCTTACAAGAAACTTGCAGTGGTAAGACTCATCATCATCTGCCTAGCCTTTTCCCATCTATGTTGGGGTCGGCTTCCAGTCTAACTGGATGCAGCTGAATACCAGTATTTTACATGGAGCGACTGCCTATCTGACCACAACCCAGTTAGTACTGGGTAATACGATACCCCTTGGTAAGACGAATTGTCAGACTTTTTGGGCCACTGACTACCTGCAGAAAGACTGGTAGAACTTTTTTTGTGGTAATTGAACATTTTGTTTTGACTAAATGGTTTACAATTAATAGAAAGCACGCTAAGCCATTGGTCCCGGCTGGTGATTGTAGATCTTTGACAGTAACTAAGTATATAGTCAGTGGCCCGAAAGTCTAACAACCAGGCTTACCAAGGGGTATACCGATACTAACTGGGTTGTTGAGGTCAGATACGCAGTTGCTCCAAATAAAATACTGCAGGTATTCAGCTACATCCGGTTAGACTGGAAGCCGACCCCAACATAGTTACGAAGAGGCTAGGCAGATGATGGTTAACAAATGGAATTTCTAGGGTAACGGAAAGTGCTATAAATAACTCAAATAATAGGTGCTATAGGCCGGTGAAAATCTAGAGGTACATACGCATAAATATAAGTGATTTACTAAATAGGAAACTTCTTTAGAATAAGTAAAGAAGTTCTGGGAATTCGTTTCCAACATGGCCACGCTTCTCAAATCTTTTCTTCCATAGAATTTCTTGTAAAACTGCCACCCACGGAGAAACAATAAATCGTCAAAGTCAAACGTTGACATGATGTGAGGTTTCAGAGTGTTTTATGTAGAAGGTAGATAAAGATCAACACTAAACATGCTACTGGTTAGTTTTGCTTGATTTCTTGACTTGTTCCATGTATGAGCTACTTAGCCAAGAAAAAAAAAAATAGTGACAGAAGTTTCACAAGTCTCGTTCCTCTATGTATGTCTATCTATGTAGGTACTGCCTTATCCCAATTTATTTGAGGTCGGTGCAACATAATTATCTTCTGATTCCATACTTCTCTATTAATTCTCGTCTTAGTTCTCCTTCGACTAAAGATCCAGACCAATTTCAGCTATAAAATTGAAACCTATCTACATTTTACCCCTCTCTAAAAACACGATAAAAAAACCAAAGACGCAACGAATTCCAAGTAAAGCTTCGGGTCAACAGGGCACACATGTCCGAAGTTCGAGGTTAAGTCTAACGATGGTCATTGTCCACTGCAAGCTTGACAAACACGCTCGACAAGTGTTACTGACATTACTTTATTACGGACACTCGCAGTTGGGTAGGTAGGTTCAGGTTTACCGACGAACCGGCTGACATCAAATCATACACCGAAATCAACAATCTGCTTAAAAAAATTTCGGGTACCGCGATTCGAATTTTGAATTTGACAGCTGAAATGGTGGTACCCAATGATGATCAGTAGGTAGTCAATCTGTGGGTGGTAGGCGTTACTCAATATTGTAATCAAGTTTTTCTGTCAATCATTTTATCTGCGGAATGTATTGCCTTTTGGCTTTGATTGGCTAAATAATGCTTTCATAAAGATAGTTCTTCTTTTTCTTTTATATCGATGGTACGACATAATAAATTTCTTGCGACTAAGTAGTCTAAAGGTTGTTAAGAGTTCCAGAAAAGGCTGGATATTAGAGTGCTTACTTTTGGTGAAATAAAACAGCGGATTCAATGAAATTGAACACCATCAGCACCTCTTAACTGCAGCGTTCAAAAGCTGTCAGTATCATAATTGCTATAGATAGAATATTGGTAGTTAGTAAATAAAACAAATAACTTTTAAGTACCCGGTGACTTGAGAAGCAACTTCTTAAATGAAGTGTTATTTTGTACAATTTAAGATGTCTTGAATACAGTAAATAATTTAGCATCGTAAAATATTATAGTGGTTATAAATCTGTAAGAAGTAATGTTCGAAGTTCTTACAGTTAAACGGTAGTTCATGGTCGTATACCATGTGAAATCTTTTTATAGCAATGTGTGAAATATAACTTACTTAAGTAACATGTAATTATTTAAGGCTTTTAACTATGACGAGTTGTATAGAGCCAATCCTTTACAAGGAAAAATAATTACGGTTTCAATGAAATTTCAGACGTAGGCATCCAATAAGTCAGTACCTAGTACCTACCTACTATGTTTAATTGAATTGAGAATATTTTTTTGTGCTGCAACATAGTTTAGATTTTACCTTCCACAGTGAAATGTTTTAGTCAGTAAAAGTCTGACACTCCCTTCCACTCCGCCCAGAGCGGTAGGGGGTCATTTGATGATTTCCCATCCAAAAAAAAACCCCGTGCATATGCCCGAACCTACAATTCGTAGCCTTCCACGGTCCACCACCCCACACTTGACCCGCGGTATCGGTGTTCGCGGTGATAGGTTGTTTATTTTGAACAGGGTGCAACAATAATAAACCAATGTCATCGGGGTTTCGTCAGAGTACACCGAAAAAAACATATTATAAATAACCTGCTAATTGGATCGGTTGTTTATTTCGATGCAGGGTGCAACAATAATAAATTTCCACCAGATGTCGCCGGACTCCTCCCGAGAAACCAAAATTGACGACCAATAAAATGAGTTGTCGTTCGCGAATCAATACAGATAGCATTTATATCAAGCTTGCTCACTTTTATTAATTTGATATCCAACCTGATGATGTAAATTATCAACTACTGCTAAGTGATAAAATTTATACAAGTTTATTTTGGCACTTATTAAACTTGATTAATTAATTAATTTATTTTAACTTCATGTACAAGGGTGGTATATAGGCGGACTTAATGCCACAAGGGTTGCTTATTCATCGGTTGGCACTTGAGGGTCCAACTATTCACTTGGCTTTCAAAATACGGATTCGCTAAAAAGCCGTTGTCTATTCTTTTTATCTTTTAAAACAGTTGACAGGCGGACAGACTGGTTTATCTTGGATGTCTCTTTCAAATTTTTGTCTTTTAATCGGTTTTAAATGATTGGAGCATTAACACGAATTAATTACATACTTAATTATTATACTTACTTACAAAGATAAACTAGTTAAGTAATTGAGAAAAAATGTAGAATGTATCGGCACGGCAATAGAAAGAGTCGCAGAGTCACGTGTATATGCGAAATCTCGGCTTCGCCATGAGAACCTCCTCGCCGGAGAACACCCAACACAATTACAAACGATCGACAATTGTTCTGACGTCATTCGTCACGATCAGAACAACGTTCACACGGTAACATCTTCACATACTTTGACAGAAATAATAACTAGACGAACTGACAGCTAGCTATGATTGTTTGTATCTAATTAAAGTTTTTATATGGAAATAACTGTACTGAAGACTGGGATACGTTTCCTGTGAATTATTCCGAAAGGTCTCTTAAAGTATGCTAGTCGGTTAGTAAACACTATGATTTAGCAGTCAGCTCTCAGACTAGCCACACTGAACTTTGATAATTACGAGGCACACGCACTTGACTGGCTTAGCCTTAGCGCATAGATAGACTTGTTTCAATTGTCTAACTTCAGCTGTTTCCTAACCATTAAACACGTCTTTATAGCCGATTGATTCACGAAGCGATTTATGGTCATTGATTGATTGCATCATCTACGCACTTATGTCCATTTCTCTTAATTATCCAGTAGAAATTAATGAATTGACGAGTAACTTGGCAATGAGAGACAGCTAAGCTTCTATATAATTAGATTTTAAGGTGATTGATTGTGAACGTTCCCAATGCTGCACGGTTTCTAACACCGCGCCTGCGCATTTGTAATAAGTACTTAGAGATTGATTTATTTTAAATAAGGTGGGCATTCCATTAACAAAAACTTGTGGTAATGGCGATATCTACTGTTACTCCATTAGCTGAAATATTAATCGGTCTAGACCGAACTGCAACTGATCAAAAACTGATTAGGTTCTTACTAATGATTAAGAAAAGTAGACAGTAAATTATTAAGGTAGAACTTTGGTATTCAACGTGATGTGTTTTGCATTACTGGTTCTGCCATTTTGATGACCCAATGCTTTTAACATTTATCCGATAATCGACCTTATGCAGCTTATGCTCAGAGTTGGGCATTAAATTATCGATAAACTTTACGACCTCATCTCACTTTATTGATATTTTAAGGAACAGTGGATCCAGACACCAAATAACATATAAGAGAGTGCTGTAATTAGCTGTCCGCGATCAGATAAGGATATTGGACTTGTATGAAAATGGACCGCGAATATCCGTGGGGATTCCACCCGAAGACATTCATATTGAATCCCCTTACATTATGGCGTACGAAATCGTTCATAAAATTACCATAAAACGCAACCAAGAAACACTCAGAGATTCTAATTTACATTACAAGTTCGTAATACGACTAAAACCGAAAAAAGTTGAACCAAAATATTTACGTACAAAGTAGGTAGGTACTACATGTTAGATACTGCTAAAATATGCACCAACTTGTATTCAAAAAATTGTAGCAAACTGTAAGTGTTTGAACCACTACCTATTAACCTTCGTAGGAATAAGTGATCCCCGAGTTGCGCGACAGCTTCCACAAAAGCGTAGAGGAGGCAGGGTTAACAAACATTTCTCCGAAAACTTTACTCGGGTAGTTCATACATCTCTAATGGTGCGTGGCAATCTTTGGCGAGCAAACACCACTATTTGACGATCTATGTTTGATAAACATTACATGGCCGGGGGCCCGGGGCTTACTAGACCGAACGTCTGCTATAATGGAAATTAAGAGGAATAAAAATAATACGGACCTAAGTACTTGCCACGTGTCTTTATTTATCTAACTACGGGGTTTGTGAACCTTTTGGTGTACCTATTTGTTCGCTTCCGTGTTCTGCTGGTTTGTATTACCATTGATGTGCGTAATACCGTTTTAAATTATGATGCGCATAATTAATCGTCTGTTAAAGTTAGTAATTTGAGGGATAATGGAGAAATTTGTTTGGGAAGCGTAAATATTTAAGTAAGATCTTTTGAATGGAGGTAGAGGATGGCAACCAGTTACAATTAGTTATCAAAAAATAATAATAACAAGCTTACAATCTTCCAACGATATAAAGTAGGTACCTACCCAGTGCCGTAAACAGCCTTTTCTGCGCCCTGTGCGAGCTTCTATTAGTACTGCGCCCTTGTTTTTTTATAGATACTATAGGTACCCTAGCTAGAGCAATGGTATGTAGGTATAGGCCTACTATATTTCTTTCAGGGTGATAATAAAGTACGAGGACCTTGGTGTTGGTGGACCTAATTTTTTTAAAGAACTATAACTGATGTGGGCAAACAAGCAGACGAGCTATTTAAGTGGACCCTTCGCTTATTATACCACCCACTGTGTCTCACTCACTAAAACGCAAGTTCACTAGTGCAAATGCGTTGCCCACCCTGATGAAGATTTAATTTTTGGGCCACTACAAAAATAAGCTCGTGCGCTGCCGAAAAAATGAGCGCGATGATTTGCCTAATTTAAAAAACGTTTTTGAAGGTACTGGCATGGTACCTAGGTACGTATGTGTTGGAATCGAGCACAAGGGGCGCAGCGGGAACTTATCAGGAGCAAACCGAAAAAATAATAGTCCTGTCTGGTGTGGCCATTCTTGCGCCCCCCAGAGTCTACGCCCTGTGCCTGGGCAACGGTGGCACCGCCCTATTTACGGTACTGAACCTACGAAAGAAATCAGTTTCCGAACACAATTGCGATATGAACATAGGTAAAGGAAATGTTCCCATATTTACAGAATAAGAAACAAACGAAGTAGTAAGTAGTACATATATAGAAAGAAAGATAATGAAACATATCGAATTCCAAGCAACATCTACGAGTATTATAATAAGTACCTACGTTCAATGACAGTGCGTACAAGACCACAAAGAATTTAATTGTTAAACAGGTTCTAATCAATAATATCATATTTCAAGTACATAGTTGCAATTATGTAACCATTCAGTATGATGTCAAAAATAATTAAACAGAATCTTTTGCAACAATATAATACTATACATAACATAAAAAGTAAGTGAACAGCAGCAGTAACAAGTCAATTTTTATGTATATGCCTCAACAAGAACAAGAAATGTACCTAAATACTGGAGAGGTCAATTCCCAATATGAATCCTCAGAAGCCTATCCTCGTGGGGTGGCTAATATTTGCATACTTACCTGTGAGCTGGAGACCGCGGCCCGTCCTAACTGTCTCAAGTACCCTCTTTTGACAAGGACCTCATTAGCTACGGCTCGCAAAACTTTGTGTGTAAACCCGCTCAAGTGTTTGCATAAGCCTGACTTAGATCTAAATGGATTTTACTTTATTATGCCTTATTTTTCTGCTTGCCTAACAAGCTTTTGTACTTCTGTTTTGCATTTCTATTTTTAGAGAAAAGAATCTTCGTGTTAGTAAATAAACAGCCATGCACTAATGTGCGTTAGAAACTGAAGATCGGTTTTTTCCATGTAAACAAAACTCTTTTACTGGTCGCAAACACATGAAGTGCACTTCATGCAGTCCGAAATAAGTGAAATGCGCTCAAGTTTTAACAGCTTTCATGCTCACTTGAACTACATCGGCACTTACAGCCTTAAGAGCAAAATCCAGATGTTAAAAACAAACCTTCCCCTGTCCCGCTATTAGACATGGTAAAGAATAACTCAAAGGTTTTACAACAAACGGTATCTTTAAGAAATCACAACAAACTACAATATCATTAATAGAATAGCCATTGGACGTCATGATAAGGCAATTTACGATATAAATGTATCCGGTCTAGTAACTCCTGACCTGATCAGTGCAGTACGGTACAAGACTATATAATAAATGGTGTTCAGAACCAATCTGATTATAATTATGTGGTACATCGTCACCTTGTGTGGCCAGCCACCAACTTCCCGGTGATAAATTGCTTGTAACATGATAATGACATTGCTGCTAATTTATCAAAGCATTAGGGGAGCCGGTAAAAAGTAGCATAGGTGATGTTCTTATAAGGTTAATATACGTAATACGTTAGCATCTCGATTCTTTGGGAGGAGCTTACGACTTGTAACAGCATAAATAGATTTAAGACGTTGGTGGTAGATACAATTTGTCAAGCAGTTGTGTTGCAAGTCATGTTCAGATCCTCATTTTAATGATGCTGGCTGGTTCAGAATCAAAATATGTTCTATTTTTGTCGATGACTGGTAGAACCTCCCTATAAAAGACCCGCAACCTTTTCTTCAAAGTCCAAGAGCTATTTTTAAATATCTTTGAATCTAGTTCTGCCCCCATTAATAATTAATTAAGGTAATGGTTACTTACAAGCAAGGATCTTATAAGGAATAGTGCAGACTGCAGATTAGCACTGTTTAATGAGTGCGCGGTGTATCTAAGGGCCTCCCAACGTGAGTCGCATATTATTTACCAACATAATACTAAGCAACATTCCTTGCCATTTCAGGAAGCTCAAATACCATCTAACTTTGTGAAATTAGCCTTAATACGTAGTTTCTAAACGTCCCTTCGAGGTAGAAGAACTGCTTATGAATTAGAAGTCTTTTAACCCAGTAATCAATCTCCATGAGTACTGAACTGCTACTAGGCGTAAATAATGTCTGGCAATTAACCAGTTCGACCGGCGTCAGTCCCCGGCGCCTACGGCTTCGAACGAGCCTCTGCAATTTTTGCGATCCTGGTACACATGGCACGCACGACCAAATTCCTGCTGCATTTACTGGAACCCTTATCACAATAACTGTAGACCTATATTCCTTTGCATTTACTTGGTATGTTAAGAAATATAATTAGATCTATAATGTGTATGTTAGTTTCTATGTGTGTATTTAGACAAACAGGCAGTCTCGGTAATGGCTGCAGATCAATCGTTATCTGTGCATGCGAAATCAATAGATGCATCTGCAGTCTGCACTGACTGCACTGGCCGACTTCCGGAGGCGTGGCTGCTTGTAATGTTACTTTGTAAAGGTTTTACATAATTTAAGTCCATTTTACATCTTGAGAGCGGTAATCTGCGCCAATATATTTTTTCCTTACCGTTAATTTTAAGGTCGGATGTACCCTGCTTTATAAAATATTGCGACCCCCCAGAGTATTAGTATTCAATTTTATTTTATCAGAAAACCAAGAAATGTCTTGCCGAAGGTTAATAGAAAAGCTCCCAAGATTTCAGAATTCCAAATGGACGTAAAGTAGTTGACAATCTATCTAACTGCACATCAAATAAACTTTATTCTTTGAAATAAACATGTGTACCACTTTACCACTTATTAGTCGCAAGCGCACGCTAAAAACACCAATCATCCGACACTAGCTCAAGCACTACGATCTGCATCTACATCTTCCCTCAAATGTCAGACGTTGATGATAATCTCATGCACGACATTATCAATCAGGGGCCCGATTGGCCATATTGCAGCAATCATATCTACTTGTACATCAATAAATCTATGTACAAGCAATAATCAAGAATATTAAGTGGCAGTCTGGTAGTAAGATTAGTTGCAGTGATGATAAGTCAACCGTGTCGTGAGTCGTCTTTTATAATTATTGATGCCGTATTTACACAAATGTGTGGTTTGTGTAAATATGATTATATGAGGTTCTTTGGAATTAGCCTAGCATTAGATGTATTCGAAGGAATGTAATTTCAGAACCTTTGCTATGCTTCTCTTATATATGTTTATATAAGAACTAGTACTTATAGAACATTACTGCATCGGCAAGCAACAGAGGCATTGATGGACGAACGTGTAAATGTGGACCGAGGCGAAGCCGAGGCACACATACGTAAGTCCATCAATGCCTAGTTGTATAGTACTTTTCGCAAATAATGCGAGGAAATTAAACTCTCGCGTTGAAGAGTTCATTTGTTTTTTTTTTTCAATAAACCGCTTTCTATTTCAAGCCAACTCGAAATTAAAATATAACCTTTGATAAGTTACCTCCTTGGTTGCCATGTTTCAGAGTAAATTATCTTTCCATTTTTAAATAACATGACAGATATGAGTTTACTATGTAATTTATTTGGCCGCTAAACACGACAGATATGGATTTTCATACAACTATTTCCGGCCGCTGGTCGCATGTATCTGGCCAGTACAGCAATTTCGATTTTTCTCGAAGAAGGTTGTCAAAATAATGCTCAAATTCCCAAGCATGTCTAAGAAAATATGTATTACCTATCCAGATTCAGAAATAAACCTGGCGGGATAACTGATCGAGTTGTATGTATTTTTTAATGCCGAATCATAAAAAAAATTGGGGTGTACCACCCTTATCACTTAAGGGGTATGGAAAATAATTGACTTCCTATTCTCAGACCTACTGAATATACACCCAAAATTTCATATGAATCGGTCAAGCCGTTTCGGAGGAGTTTTGTTACAAACACTATGACATGAGAATTTTATATATTAGAATATACTTAGAAGAAGAAAAATAAGAAAGAAGAAGATTACCTACTCGGCTCGGCAGTGCAAGTACGTAGGAATCGATTCGATAAATCTGACAGTTATTCTCGATAAAATGAGTTTTTATTCTGTTATAAACTCATTTTGTCGAGAATGACTGTCAGATTTATCGAATCGATTCCTACGTACTTGCACGGCCGGTACGTTGACTATTCTAAAGAATAACAGACTAGATGCCACAGATTCCAATAAGACCACTTTTTTTTTTCTCTAATGTTGACGATTGAAAACAACAACAGCTTTTAAGTCCATTTGAAAATTTTACGATCGAATTGTGGAGCCACCTTATTAGAACTTCAATATTTTACAGGAATTTTGTATCCACTTTGTTGAAACTTGTAGATGCAACGGTCTAACAACAAAAATCCTCAAACTTAACACACTTCTCATAACGTTAATTAAAAACAACTGTTCCCTTGTATTCATTCTATGCCTTTACGCGATTCTATTGTAGGCAAAGCAAGTATTTGCCCTCAAACTATTCATCTTCAGCCACAAACCACCACTTCTTTACCAAAACGATGACGGTAAAATATAAATGAAACCTGTGGTGTTTAGCTACCTCTGGTCTGGTACAATAGACTATTTACTGAGCTTAAATTAAACGTACTTTAAGATTGAATATTGATGGGTTTTACTTTGGTAGTAACATAACATCACGCCTGTGTAATTCCCGAAGGTTTAGGCAGAGGACGGTGTACCTAATAGTACCTACACCCTCATTTCGCTTGTTATGTTTAAGCCCCATGCTCTCATGTAATAGGCAAGGCAAATCCAGACAATGTGGCTGCTACTGAGAAATTCCTGCTGGGAAATTGTATGACAGTGCCCGACCTGGGAATGTAACCCAGGATCTCATGGTATGCTATATTTATCTACCAAAGTTTAGTATATAAATAGGCTTTAGGACATGCTGATTCAGTTTAGTAACCAAACTGAATCAGCATCTCCTAAAGCCTGCACATATCCGTCGGTACCTATGATTTTCTATTAAAAGTAAGATATGTTTCAAAGAAATGGTAACATCACAAGCGCAAGCATAACTAATTTCTAGGCAACCCAACACACAAAAATAATTGTCTGAAACTATCACAGCAAAGGTTCGCAGCGATTAAGAAAACCTATTACCGCGCTGGTATGGATAACAACAATAAATCGACATCCTGTCTAGCGGACATACGAGTGTCCATATTTCAACCTTCAATGTTAATATGTTACGAACTGATATTCTGAGAAATTATTGACTGTGAAGTCGGAAACCAGCTTAAATCGACGAAGTGGGTGTCTCAACGAATGGGCCCCCCTACTGAGCCAGTTTGTCAATGTCATTAGATCCTAACATTGTCACTTCAATAATAAATTTTAATACCGTTTCTTGAGTTTTAAGTGCGATTTTGTCGGACAGTTAGGTAAACACCTACCAATGGCTGGTCGCGCGGAAACACGGAATTACGAGTCAATAGTATTGACGTGTGCGCACGCGCGGATGAAAAGTAAAGCAAATATGAACAGCATCGAGTTTTTATGGATTGCTACAGTTGTGTAGTGAGTTAACAGATACATTTTACTCACGTAGGTAAACTGGACACTTGGTAACACAGCTATAAAATGACGCCTCCTAATATTTGTGAGATTCACAGTTAATTGACACCGGGTTGCGACATTTAGTAATTACGAATCGAATAGATCTACGTGTTTTCAGTTATTAAACTCAAGCAAATTCCCTTGAATTCGTTTTTTTTCTCTAGCATCCTGTGCATCAGTTGTTCATAACAACCTAACAACTAAGGGAAGGAAAACGTAATTTTTATAAAATCTTAAATCATTTGAATTTAGTAGGTACGTGGCACAAACGCTTGTGGTCTTTATAAAATTCTCTATAGTATAATCTTACCAACACCATGGAGGAAATCATATGAACTGAGTGAAATTAAGTATATATTACTATACTCTTTGGTGAAATTGAACATCCAACAATACACTTGAATTTTTGCACCGATGCGATGCGTTAACTTTCACCACTCTTGTTATATTTCATCTCGTTTCAATCCATTATTTTCTCAAAATTGCTTTCATTCGTAATTCGTATGTCTTGTTACGATTTGTTTTGTTACTCTGAATGAAACTATTAGAGGTTAGTTTCGTTATCAATACGAATCCAGTTCCTTAAATTATTAAAAAAAGAAAAACTACTTATTAAGTAGTTTTTATGATAATTTTGAACGATTCGCAAAGTTAGAGAAAAATTAAAAGAGATTAGATACATACATTTTCACGATTATACCTACATTTTGACAATCACATCAGTATGATCTATGAAACGGGTAAAGAAAATAATACCTACCTATATAACTACCATACATGACGTTCGCCCAAACGAGCGATCTGTCTGAACCTTTCATCTTAAAAATTATTAATTACCTTTTAAGTTTTGCCACACTACGGAAACGTAGGGCTTCAGCTATTAAATCTCAAAGTTATTGTTTCCTCCCGTCTGGCGGTGCTCGGAACGTGGGTCTCACAGGATAAGATACAGACATGGAACTTGGCGTAAACTTACGCCATCAGATAGTGAACCAAGAACATCGGCATTTCATTTATTTTTGATTCTATTTTCAAAAACTCTATATCGGTTTGAGGCTGCCAGAAACAGCTTCACCTATGTAAACTAGGTTACCTTCTTGTTTGAGATATTTTTCAATTCTGTTGATCTTACGCCCAGATTTCATAAAAAAAGTGCCGATCATCGTGTACCTACGCTCGGTTTCGTCTCTGTACATTACCTAGTAGAGTACCTAATACTTAGTACACCTGCGTTTCACCACTTCCATGTTACACGCGAGCCTGGCGAGCTAATCGCTATCAACCGGGCACAAATCCCTACTCCGTGCTATTGAGGAATTTATGAATGACTTTTATACAGGGTGTACTACTCTTTACGAAGCCGTCAACCAAGCATTCTGTACATCAAACTAAGTAACTTTACGCAAAAAATATTGCTAGGAAGCGACTTTTTTTTTGCGGTGAAAAGTCATGTTTTGTGGTAGAACTCAATGTAACGAACTCAAAACATTATGCTGATGGATGGACAACAATAGTACGGGGGTCGTGAAGGTGTTTAAAGTAAAAATCTAACACTGAAAACTTGTATTAAAAAAAAACTTGT
The DNA here is from genome assembly GCA_941918905.2 of Xestia sexstrigata. Lineage (NCBI taxonomy): Eukaryota > Metazoa > Arthropoda > Insecta > Lepidoptera > Noctuidae > Xestia > Xestia sexstrigata. The sequence goes on from OW799216.2 coordinate 9,954,563, forward strand.
TAAAAAGTTGGAACTTTGACTCCCAATTACCCGTCGATTAGTACTCTAATTAAGCTTGAACCTACTTTTAATAACGAGATAAACGCCATTGTATTTTAGACATATTGCCGTCCGGGCGGCCAACTAAAATCGACTCTAACAAATTATTGAACCTACTTTCTTAGTATTTTTTTCTGTTTATTCGCTGTAACAAATTAGTAACTAATTGTGCATACACATTAGCCTCTGCTAATTTGATATTTATGGTGACATACCTACCTACTCATAACCTGAAAACTAAATATTGCATAACTTTTTGTTTATTTACGTTTTGACGTTTTTAATTTTTGTAACAAATTGAACAAATTAAGACCTTTCTTTTGACGCATCATTCGTCTATCTGCATTATATAGTTTCTGTGTAATCACGGGCGATGACTACGGCAAGTGGCGGTTCTTGCGGCCAACTACTCTTTGTCATAGCGTCTTAGTTTTTTTTTGTAACAAATTCACGAAAAGAGGTGTGTGAAGTAACAAATTAGCACTAATTCCTGGCAAAGTTTCATCAAATATTATGAGGTGGCCGCGCGGTTGAAACGGACATCCAATATCTCCGTAACTAGAAGGTTCCCAGGTATGGTGTAGAACAAAAAAAATATATCGCAATAACGGGGAGAACAAGTGCCTTTCGGGTTCGTTAAGAGGTGTTTTACACCCTTTATTAGGTACCTATATTATGTCCTCCACTATTTGTTATTCTCCAACATCTAAAAGTGACTGTTTCCTCCACCAGGTTGTGCTAGCGATGCGGGTGGCGGGAGGGCACGCGGATGGCGGCGGCGGGGGGTAGCATGGCCGCCACTCTGCTGCTGGTGCTGGCCACGGCTGCGGCCGGCGCGCGCCTCGGGGAGCTAGCGCGCCGGGACACTGGAGACATCTTCACCATTACTGGTCAGTTGGATAATATTTTTGACCTTGCCTCTTTATTGCGTATTCAGCCTATAATATTCCCACTGCTGGGACACTGGCTTCCTCTCAGTGAGAGGGAGTGGGCTGTAATCCCCAACGCAACCCCAGTGTGGGTTGGTAGGTGTCACAAATCTTCGAATTTTGGCGATGTTTTCCTACACCGTTACAAGCACAGTGGTAATGAATTAATTTATACAAAGTTACTCTGGGTTCCAACACATTGGCCGTTACCACAGGGCACAGGACCACCATTGTTCCTATCTCATTCATATTTTGAATGAGACAACTATTTAGCTGCTTTATTGTTTGCACAAGGCTGAAAAGCACATAGGTAAGTATTCCATAAGAGCTGAAACAGCGACTGACAAGTTATGCCGTGCTTCAAGAGACTGAACGCATAGATAATTATAGAGAGTTGCCGAAACGCGATGCAGCATTGTAGATTTAGATTTAGTTACAAAATTGCCGATCGCTGATAAGAAAGTAGCATACCAGCGAAGACCCTAATAGTTTTAGGGTAATTTAATTATTTGCTATCTACGAGTATATTGACTTTGTATCAAAGCAGCCGGGAAGCCATAAAGTTATGTTGGGTTCTATCAAGATGGTCTTACCTCACTGTAATCCGTTAAATAATAGATACCATTTTCTTAATTCTTACACGGTTTTACGAGAATTATAGCCATTGCCTCGTAAATCTAAGACTTTGTTGCCAAGTGACTAGTTATAAATTTGGAAATAATTAGCGCTCCATCATTAGCTACTAGCTACTGGAAGGATCCTTACTTAGTCCTTATTTAGAGGTTGCCGCAGATCTCAGAAATCAATCCCATTTCTTCAGCCAGTACTATAATGGCGAATGCAAAATTTCAAGCCTTTCCTGGTGCTCGTGGCTAAATATTTGGCGTCAAGTTTAAGCAACGCTTGCCTAGGTCGATCAGTGGATGGGTGACCATCCCTCACCTACCTCCTTGTCGTGACAGATAGACAGTCGTTCCATGTAAAATACTGGTATTCGGCTGCATCCGGTTGAAATAGAACCCCAATAACTAAAGAAAAAGGCGAGCCAGGTGATAATTTTCCTGCTGATTCCATAAAACAACCATTTATGAACATTTCCAGGAGATGAGTGCAACGCTGCACAATGCTCGGAGCACGGCGCCGGTGCACGCGCACCGGACTCGAGCGGCGAGTGCGCGTGCGCGTGCCCGCAGCGCGCGCCGCTCTTTAGAGAGGACCGAGAGCTGTGCGTCGATGATCTGCCAGGTAATTACGAGCTCATACCATAGTTTGTAGTAAAGAAGGTTCACTTCTGTATATTTCAACTTTCTTCTCCAATTTAGAGATTTGCTCCTACTACTAGTCATGATTGTGCCTTCCACTGTGTGGTACCTATATACCTACCTACATAAAAACAAGTAAGTATTGATCATCGTCACGAGCTATAGTTACTAATCACGCACGACTATGTGTACCTACATTGTGTGTACCATATACTTAAGTAGCATCAGAAAAATATAATTTTAACTTGATCGCTCATAGCTTCTCTAGTCTCAACTCTTAAGAAAAATAAAACCTTGCTAGTTATTTTCTGGGACTGGAAAGCGGGTAGTTTTTCATCGCTTTAGTTAGGAGTGAACCTTCTTGTCATTATTTTTGGGGTTTAACTCCGTAGGACAGTTTAAACAAGCGCTTCCTTTTAGCCTAACCTACTTCTTCGACAAATCTGTTTACGTGGCAGTTTCAAAGCTAAGTGCGAACTAAAATTGATGGCGGTAATGTACCTAAGTGGCATTAGGTGTCCAGAAACAGTTGTAGAATCGTAAGTGTCGAACCAGATTCCAGTTTACCGTCATTCGACACAATAACTATTTAGTAAAAAATAGTTTCACTTGATAAGTTGTTTGAAGGCATTTAGTCAAAGAAAGCAATGGTTTTTGAAACGTCACGCGAAGGGTGGCAAATCATGCTTCGAATCAATTTCCGTTACTAATCACTTTTAAACTTATATTGTCACTTAGTGGATATCTTCCGTGATTGGTAATTGTTTTGAGCTCCCGATATTTCGACGCTGTTGCAAGCGCCATGATCGCGGGTTGACTGGAGAATGCGGGTGGATAGAAAATAAATTGTTAAGAGCAGACAAATCTGTCTACCCTCTTTCTTTGTCTTTTGCTACGCGCACTATTGGAACTCGCCACTAAGTCACGACAAAACACACTCACAGTATCACCAGGTTTTGTGGAGTCCTTATTTTGATGTCTTATTATGACTTTTGTATGAAGTTAGTAGTTTTCAAAGCAAATCAGGCGTTAGAACAGACGCCAGCACTTGAAGCAACTATCTGTCAAATTTCTTTAATAGATTTTCAATTTTATCGCTAAAGCATAATGCGTTCAAGGTTGATTGGCAAAAGACAGTTTCGGGTAGCTTGATCCTGGCGTCTGTGTACTCAAAGTTTTGCACTACTTTTATATTCTTGTTTTTACGTATGAAGAAAAAAACAAACAAAATAGGTACCTTACTTATGTTGGTAAATCTATCCTATCCAAGTTTTTTACAAATCAACAGTTGCAAGATTAGTTGCAAAACTGTTAAGCTCAGTCGAACGTGGGCTTCATTTCACTAGATCACTGTTGAAGAACAGATAACTTCATCGTTCAATGTTACGTTTTCGAAACCTCGCACGTCGCTTTCTTAACGATGATTCAGGAGGTTTTCGCTTTTGCAACTAGCAATACTGGTGCGCACTACAAATTAGTTCATAAATATGCATTAGATGCACATTCTTCATTTATTACCTCGATAACCTTAAAAAAATTAATAACAAATTCACTTTGTATCGATTCGATTTAAATGCATTTTAATTAATTGGATTATTTAAGAGATTGCTTTTGAGCTGTTTTATCTCATACCTGACTCACTTATGATCCCATAAATATGTTAAATCGACAACATACAAAATATTCAATTCAGGACTTTAAATTTACCTACCGTATGTTTTGTATCAAAAGTATTTCTTACTTGAAAACAACCTTTCAATAGGGAAGATATCATTGTTTTTGCTCTTTAGGAATCGATATAATAGGCCAATGGTACCTACCAACATGTACTCGTATAAGAAAGAGAAAAATGATAAAAGACCCGTGGGAGATATGCAACAAAGTGGCGCTTTTCAATGGCAATGTTACGTTGTTTGCTACCTCCTGTGGGAAATTACTCCATAAAAACAATCGAATAGCTTTCCATTTTCCTTGCTTTTAATTAGATAAATACTCGTAGCTATCTCACATCTGAACAGCGATCTCAATTTTCCGATATTATCTTTTAATATTACATGAATTGATTTCATTTGATGATTGTTTCATTCATTTTCATGGCGTTACTTGCCAGCAAATTATCAATAACTCCAGCATCTTAGTTTTTGGTCTTGGCTAAATATTTTCGTACCCTTATCAAATGTAAGTGCAAAATACGGATATTATTGGAAATATTTCACTTCTTAACATTCCAATTCCTTCGAAATGATAGGTATTCCCGGCATAATTTCACTTTTGAAACTTATCGATGGTCATAATTACACTTTAGGTTCGAAAGCTAAATAACTTAAGAGCAGACGCGTTGTAACTACCGCATTTGGCGACACTTAAGGTGTAAATGCGAGGGATTCAAGTAAACTGTCAATATAACAGCGGATTTTCGAAAGAAGCTTATTTTTATCGAATGGTGTGGTGTTAGTCTTTAATTCCTTTACAAATGAGATGTCCTATAAAAAGTTACGAATTGTGGTCCCCGTTCACGTTAGTCCGTATAACGAATTTGACAAATATTGGTATTGAGAACTTTGGCATGTTCGCATCCTTCTTGCGTTTATTACAGCCAAGTGTTTATCTTCACAATTTGTTTAAATTGAGCAAATATTTTCTTTACAGAATGTTCGTTGGCGATGTTTGGGACCGGCAGTGCTGTGCAACGAATACCGTTCGTTTATTTGCCGCTGAAAGGCCAGATTATACACCCGTCGAGGGAGATTACTTTCCAAAGTGAGTGTTTAAAATGTCCTAAAGTCACTTTCGATCATAACCAATAATACAAATTCATTTCTTGTCTCTGTCTTTAACTTGTGCAATTCTTTTATGTCTAGATATTCCTCTTATTTCCCAGATGTCAAAACACCAATATGTGCAGTATCAGGCGCTCAATTTCTCACAAGAAAAGGCTTCCTCGATCTTCGGAACACTTTGGATGCTGATGTCCCCTTCAATCTATTCCGTGACGAAGGCAGAACATTTCTGCAGGTAATCAATTTTCCCACACACCTGTCTATTAGGCATCTAGTTTTCAATTTTCCAATGCTAATGGTGTAATATTCGCAGTGGAGCGGGGAGAACGACGTGCGTGCAAGAATGACCGGACGAGTAATGGTAGTTCGGCTGCTGTGTCGCGACGTCTCCGCTACACCCACATCGCCACTTGATTTGCGAGGAGTGTTCACACCATGTGTCGCGTTCAGGGTGCAAGGAACTCCACCGAAACCGTATTCTAGTAATTATAGCTCTTTTTGTTCATATTAGAATCTCATAATTTCAAACTCACACCAACTCATATAATTATTTCAATTAAACCATTTACAGACACCTTCGAACTGTTGAAGTGTCAGTCAGTTAGAGAGTTGAAGCTAGTTGCCTTTATCAAGACGTAGATCTCTAAAGAGAAGAACGGGCAAGTAACTCCATGGACCCTCATTTCATAATTTAAGAGATGTGGTGATTGGTTTTCAGATATAACAGAAGTTCAGTTCGCACCAAACGCACAAACAGCAGGATCGACAAGCACTTCAGGTCTCACAGTCTCCGAGTACGTGGCTATCGGCATCAGCTCTCTCCTTCTTGGTCTCATCTACGTTGCATCTGTTTTCCTATTCCTACATATTCGGAAACGTCGAAAGGCAATGTCTGATGAAGACGGCAACAGAAGACCTACGGGACTTAAAAAGAAAGATGGCTCTGTGATCACTGAACGTGATATTGTAAGAGTAAACAACGAACGAATGCAAACGCTGCCTAATGCGATGGGTCAAGATGATGGAGTAATTAAGAAGAATCCATTATTGAATATTAGTCGGCAGCTACACGAAACTAAAAACTTTCCCAGCGATTCAGGAAGCAATGTATCAGATTCTGATGACTTTGGTGATAGTGCACGTAGTGACGACAATTTATTCACTGTAAGTAGAAACTACTGAACGATGAACTTTTTAGATCTGAAATATACGAAATATCATTTAGATATATGAATATATGTTTTCAGAATCAAACAACTTCGGCAGTGATTCATCAGCATTATGGTGATTTCAAAAATATTTTAAATAAAAGTGAAAATTCAGAAGTAAGTCATCGAGATGAGTCAGGCATTGAAAGGCTTCCGGATGAGCATGTGTCGATTGTAGAAACTCAAGATGATAGAGAAATAGCGCGACCAGTCGGCACAACACGCAGGAAATTGTACTTCAATCCTGCTTATTTCGAACCACAGCTAATGGCGGTAAGTAAATAAAATTATTTAATTTGGAAATAATTATGCGAGCGAATCCCAAATTAACTATAATAATGTATTTTTGCAGGAACCTCCAGCTGCAGCGCTAGAATTTTTAGTCAAAATTAGAGAAGTAATCGCAATAGCAAAACACAAAATGGCAGCTAAACGTTTTCAACCTATTCTGAATCAAATACCCGAAGAAGAGACATTCCCATCTAACGGCAATAGTATCGATATCTATCAAGGAATGGGGAGCCAAAGAAGTGGTAGTGTCGTCAGTTTAAAAAGGGAAAATAGTAGAAAGAAGAATTGCATAGGTTGTCCAGGTTGTAAGATAGACGGTGACAATGATATCCAACAAATTGCGAAGTACAATATTCCAGCCTGTGTTAACTGTCTTAGCAACAAAGGAGATAAGCAAAATAGTATACGAAAGTGGTTAGAAAATATTCCCACGGCTAAACAACACTCGATGTACAATGACTTTTTACCCACAAAACCAAACGGTTTGGCAGAATCACTATTATCGCTTCCTCTTAGTGAAAGTCGGCGAAAAGTAAGAAAACAAAATAGTTTTTCAAGCTCCAACTCGATGTATTTAACAGATAACTTTGCAGTACCCAAAAAATCTTCAACGTTATCTGTTAGATCGGAACCTATGATGAGAAACTACAATATACCATTGCCTGAATTTGAGAACCCAGACGGCCAACGGATTGATTTTAATATGTATTGTCAAACTGTGGCACGAGTAGACGATATCAGACCTATTGGCCTGAATGACTACCGATCTGTAAGTCTTCGGAATGCCGTAGTTAATCCAAGAATAACGAAACCTTTCACTAATAAAAATGCATTACCCGATATGGTTAACGAAGCCATAGCTCTCGACCATTGTACAAAATCTTACAACCAGAGCAGTTCTGACGATGAAAGAATTAGTAACAGAAATCCTACTATTCCTATTCCATACATAAGAAACACTTCTGAGAGTCCTTCAGGAAATGATTACGAGACTGACAGTTTGGAAAGAAGTACCAATAAGAAGGGCTTGTGTACACCGACTGACTACCCCGATGTGCCTTCATCTCAGGCCAGCCCAAGCTTAAGCAGCGCATTACCGTTAGAAGAAGAACTTACAATGAGGAATGCTGTATACAAAATTCATTCTAGCAGTAACAGCAACACTCCGTCACCACAACGAGAAGTATGCATAGACAATCATTATGAAACCATACAGAAAAACCAGCCTCCTCCTTTTGAAACCCCAAAAGCTAGTTTAGTAAGTGAGGTTTATGTGAATAACACCTACAACTTCGGGAGTACCCCAACGTCACCTAGTGGCTCGGAATGTTCAATGGGAAGTAGAAAATTGGTTACAACCATTAACGAAGCTGAATTAAAGCCCGGTTGCTTAACTATTGAAGTGAAAGATTCCCCTGAGAATTACATAAAAATTCACGAGTCTGATGGTTTCGAACCAGATACTTTAGACAGAAAGCATCCAAAACATAAGGATGCTGCCGATACACAGTTTAGTAGAAAAGATCTAATTAAGAGTATTGACAAAGAAGACAGCCCACCTATCCAACAACGTATACAGCTCAGAAGTAGTGGTACTTTCCAGAAAATAAGTGATAAAGTGGAAAATGCTACAAAATTTAACAGTTTGAGGCATGAATACGAACATCGAAAAAACGGTTTTGAGCGGTCAAAGTTGTGTACAGGTATTTATAGTGGTTCAAAAAGTCTCGAAGACACTACTGACGAGATTTGGCATGAAGCCGAAGAATGGACGACAGAAGAAGGTCGAATTCTGACGTTAGAGTTGAGACATTCTAAAAGACAACGGCAAAGCACACCTCCTACCATCAAGCAATTAAAAAATCTAGCACGACCCGATGTACTGCCACCTTTGCCACCTACTGAAGAAGATCCAATATACGAACAGCCAATTTTTCCACCTAGGAAAGTTGAGACGGAAAGAGACACTATCAATGAAATTCATCAAAAAAACGTGACTGGCAGAAGCCTCAGTCCGAGGGCATTTACGAATAATTTAACTATTGACTCTATGCACGATAGTTCGATAACCTCTGAATCCCACTATGGACCTTCCTGCAGTCCAATGAGAGCTTCTGTCCAATCACAATCCTCGGAATATGAAAACATGGAGTCCGTGAGCGGTACAGTTAGAAAAGCGGGCGACTTGAGCAGGAATTTGATGAGAAAACGATCGGGCAGAAATGGTAATATAAATACTGATACTTTCGTTAAAGGACCGAAGTTAGACGGGAATTCTAAGGCACGATTCAGAAGAAAGAAAGGTTTTAATATTCAAGACTCAGGGTATTTGAGCAGTGACTCTACTTCTTCTCGACAGGTGCCAAGAAAATTAGTGATTGCGAAAATAGTGAGTTGCAGTGAAAGTGACGATACGGAGAACGAAGCTCGAAGTGAATCTGGTGCTGAAAGTATAGAGACACATTCCGTTTACTTCGACAGCTTTCGCAAAATGCAAACTGAAGTAGGGGACGATGCGAGTTTTAGTAGTAAAAGTTTCAGTGATGTTAACGGAAAGTTTAAACATTCCGACGACTGTTTATAACGCATTCCTATTAATTTTAGTTGTGGTGCAATAAAGTTTTCTTGGGTAGAAAATGAACAGTGTGCAATATCATGTGCAATACGTGAAATAGTGTTAATTTAAATTCGATAAATTACAAATTAATCATGAATTAATTTTACATTTAAGAATCTTTATAATATATTTGGTTATTATTGTATATTTTCTTGTTATGTTTACCTACACTTTCATAGAAACTATAAGTATTAAGTTTAGTTTTTAAACCGTGTATGACACGATAGAAAATGCAATGAAAATACTTAGTATTTAATCTAAATATTAAAAATACCTCTTAAAAGCATCGATTTTATTTATTATAAGGAAATAGAAATATTTAGTCAAATAGTGAGGCCGGACGTGCAATGCAAAAATAGATTAGTTCAATTATGATGATTATTTATATGTACAGTGTAAGAATATTTTTCTCATAAGTTATTGTATCGTTTTAGCTGTATATGTGGTTATAGGCGAAGAGTCAGGCAGCAATATTTAGCTTCCTAGTACCTGACAGTATACAGTGCTCCAGAGAGGATAGAAATACAATACCTCCTCTCCGTTGAATTTCAAGAGCACGAATATTATGGTTGTGGCATTTGACGTTAGTTGGGAACAAACAATCGTTACGCATTAAATGCTGACTCCCGGAGTAGGCGAAAGAACTAAAAGCAAAAATTCAGTACGTTGTTGTAAAATGAACGAGTTTTTGAGATCGACTGGGATATTATAAAGTTGTTATCCTTTAACTGAAAAATACGAAAAGTATAGAAGATCTGATGAACGAACATAATAAAAGTACTATCATTAACATTAAAACCGGGATATTTACTATGTTTACTATTTGTTAGGGATAGTGACCACGTCAGTTTAAAACTTATATAACAAAAGTATTCTTTAAATGGAAGAAAAATATGTAGGTAGGTACTGTGTTTCCATTTTTCAACTCATGCGAATGATAGCGTGAACTGCAAATTCTCCGAGCTAAGCTTATATGCTAGTAATACATAATAATCTGAACCTAATTGGAGGATGGGAGCTAAATATTCACAAAGCCAGGGGGCCTAAACAGGCCGCTTTAGGGTTCTTACAGACGAGCGGCACGTTGCCAACTGCAGATATCCTACAGCTGTCGCCACCTGTCGACAGCTGCCGTCGACGCTTGTAGTTGTGGCGTCGGCGGCTGCCGCCGGCGCGTCGATGGCAGGTGGCGATTTCTGAAGTTTATCTGCAGTTGGCAACGTGCCGCTCGTCTGTAAGAACCCTTAGCAGAATGTGTGTGAATGTCACTTTGTAACCATTTTACGAATTGTAACGTAATTCATATTTTTATCCTATTATGATTTTGCTAAATCGCCCTTTTAAGCCCCCGTTTGTATGGGCGGATAATGACATATGGTTGGCTCTATTCGTTCGCCCGGGGGTCAGATTGTTTGTTACCAACAGTCAGGGTTTTCAGGTTGAGGGTTATTTATCATGTTTAAATAGTTTATATGTTAAAATAAAAAAGTAGCTGATAAAATGGTGCTAATGAAACGCAAAAGGGGTAAAACCGGGTACTCGTAGATTTTAAGTTGACTTTATAATTTTACGAATTTTAATGTTTATTTCTTTAAGGAGCTCGTGGCTAAATAATAACAGCCACTCGGGTCGATCTTTAGGTTAAGCCGTGCTTGCCAAGGTTGGTCTGTGGATGGGTGACCACCCTTACATACCGAGTTCATCCGTGCCTCGGAAAGCACGTTAAGCTGTTGGTCCCGGCTGTCATAGTAGATCTTTGACAGTCGTTACAGGTAGTCAGTGGCCCAAATACTCTGACAACCAGTCTTACCAAGGGGTATCGTATTACCCAGTATGAACTGGGTTGTGGAGGTCAGATAGGCAGTCGCTTCATGTAAAGTACTGGTTTTCAGCTGCATCCGGTTAGACTGAAAATAAGAACCGACCCCAAAATAGTTGGGAAAAGAATAGGCAGATGAATGTTTATTTCTTTACCGTCCTTTTTAGTTGGCTACTAAAACTTTCAAGGGTGAAAATGCTGTAACATAAAAAAAAAACTTTTGTTCCACGACTTTTGAGATATAAATACTAAATACCTAGCTAAAACTTGAAAGGTTTCATAGCCACTGAAAAGTCACGGTGTATGCACTGAGGCTTGCCTCTTTTTTCTAAGACGTTTTAAGAAAGCGCTAGAGTAAACCGCGATTTTTTTTTTTTAATTTTTAGTAATTTGCTGAACAGTGTCAGGTTGAATGTTTGTAAATAAGAAATATGGCTAACTAGAGAACTAAAATGTTGATTATGAAGTGCAATAATTAATATCGTAACGAATAATCAGGTTTAAGATGTAAAAATTAAAAAAAGTATTTGGAAACTTTCCAAGTGCCTTTTCCTCAATAAAAACGGTTACAACATCAAATTCAGTGTTTTAATTGCAATTCACAATTAATATTCTAGTTCACTAGTTAGCCATATTTCTTATTCCCATACAATAATTAAAATAGGTTATTTGCGACGTTGCCAACTTTTTGGATGAACGCTCATACAAAAAGTTGGCAAAAACTCGACTTAAAAGCGTTCCTAAGTCGAGTTTCACCAATAAAATTGAACACGATCAACAAGTCAAACCACATTCAAAAACAACAGTTCAGATGTGCTGATCGCGTTCAAGTCCATTGGTGAAATCCGTCCTTATTTAATACAACATAGAAAGTGTTCTAAGCAACTGTAAAATGCTCAATAAGTAATATTAAAAGAAAATAATAAGATAAAAATATTTATTTTTATTTTATATAATTAAAAAGCTCTCTATAGAGCCAGTATTTAATAGTGGCTACCGTTTGTACAGTTTATTTTTATTAGCATAATTTGTTGTAATGTTAAACTTAATTTATTTTATTGTCACCAATAAGTAAAAATAAGGTTTTGTTATGGACAGCCGAAACAAAAAGTCGGCACTTTTGTAACAATTTATTGAATGTTTTGTTATTATTAAAGAATGAGACAGTCTTGACTTATTAGTTGTATTCCTTTAAATCCAAATTAGACATACAAAAATTCACGCTTTCACGGCAGAAACTACACAACACCATCTAAATTCTATTTACCTTGAATTATTCTTAAGCACATTCAGTGTTTACTAATTGTTATCACAGATAAAAAAACTAATAGGTAGCTTAACAGGAATCAAAAGTATTCAAATCTAGTAATATAACATTTTAACTCACCAGCTTCTTATTTCACATAAAAACCGACCCACCTTTATGTTCATAAGCACTTCAAACTACTGAGCTGAATGTTCATCTTTTTACACTGATATCATCACGCCTGTAATCCCCGAAAGGTTAGGCACAGGCGTACTTAATAGTATACCCACATACTACTACAGTACTCTTTATCTTTTTATGTATTTGAAAATCTGATTTAAGTAATCTCGACTCGATTCTTAGTACTTTAAGGCTTGCAACTTCCTGATCCAATCATATCTGATAAAAAAAGAACTAGACACTTCTCTCATGACCAATCTTCATTATATGTATGTAATTGATAACTGGTTACAAATCTAATCAATGTAATCTCGACTTGATTCTTAGTACTTTTTTCAAGACTTGTACTTTTCTGATCTGATCATAATATAGTAGTATTTACTTTTCTCTCAACAATAATATAATTATATTATTTATAACAACCAATCAGTCTATACACATAACATCATTTTCAGATGCACCTTGATTTCCATTCAAAGACTTAACACTTATTGCAGCTTCTACCCTCATTCTATTTTTAAATTCTATGTAAGACACCTCACCACCAGCAAAGAGGTCGATTTCTGTACCAATCTTATTTTGCACAACAGAACTTTTTGACTCACCCATCTTCACCATTGAGTCGTCTAGATATTTTAGTACTAGTTTCGTTCGATTTAGTATGGAGGTTGCATAGTTCTGGTAACTATATAGCAATTGAGTTTTGTCCATGACTTCTTCATTGTACTTCGATAGTGCGTCGTCTTTTGCAGTAATTTTGATGTTAGGGGTTGTTATAACTAGTTTTAAGGGCACGACGTCATGTATGTAATGTATGAGGGCTATAACTTGTGATGGTGTCCTGAAATGTAACAGAAAAGTTTTGTTACAATCAAAATCAACTTTATTTTGAGGAACAAAAGGTCGTGCATTTGCATAAACCGTTTTCACTGCTCACATTTGCAGTACCTAAATGACATGAATTGGTTTTTCAAGTGTTCTAACTCAAAGGTTGCAAATGCAACCCAATCCTCTATGGAAAGTCAATGAAATCAATTAAAAACTGCCAGCCAGATTATATTTTTACAGTTAGTTTATTGATAAAATGATAATGATGAATAAAATAATGCTGTTTATTCTCCGAAGGATGAGGTAGAGGCCTAACCTATAGACTATTATACACCTTCATTTTGAACACATTTCATTTTGAGACATGTTAAAGGGGGCGAACCTATCACTCGGACGCAAAGACTATGCTGCTACTGATAAATTCCTGATAAGAAAACCCAATTATACTTTGCCCAACCTGGAGATCGAATCCAAGACATTAAACTCAAGCTAGTAGCTAGTAGTAGAGTAGTGTTCAAGCTGCTTTGGCCTGTTTTCAGAACTTAAATGTGCACATCATAAACTCACTTTTTCACTTAAAATAATATCATTTCAATTATAAGTACCTTGAGTAAACAGATATCATCAAAGAATCATTTATATTTGTTGTTTCACTGTGCATTACCACCATGACGCCATTTAGCACATGGTAAGGAGACTTTTTATGTATGGCAACATTGTTGCAAAGAGGAACTCTTTCCATCAGCAAGTATTTGCAGAAGATATCCAGAGACAAACCCTGATCATTGTCTCTCTTTATATGCCTGAATATGAGGTCAGTTTTCTCTGTAGTGGCCAGTATCGCTAGCATTACGTAGTTATCTGAAAAGAAAGGAGCAAATAGGTAAAGAATATGTCTATCATAAATCATATTTATTTCTGCAAGTACATTGGTTTTACAAAAGACTTTTACATGTCATATCAAGTTATGTTTTAAAACTAGATGGGGCCCGTGAAGAAACAGCCGAAACAAACTCAGAGGTCATAGTCTCTTTTGAAGTCCAGACATTAGTCAAGTCATTTGAGGACCATGCAGATTAGTGTCTGAGATGGTATTTTAAAGAACCACACAGATTTGAGTGGACCTATCCAGTGAGTGCAAGCATTTGTCAGCGATAGTGTAGCTCGACTATTAACCCAAAGACCTCAATTTCGGTCATTATCATTTGAAACCGGGTGTCAGTCCCGAGTGTGATACGTGATTTAGAAAAGTGTAACACCGAAGATCACAACTAGACCAGTGCAGATAATTTTTGAAAACGAAAAAAGTGTTAGTAGGATGAAACTCCCCCCTCCCACTTCCCGACCACAGATCGCCCGTAAATTATTTTTCCTTTCATTTTTGTTATATTCTCGTTCATTTGCAATGAGTTTCATCAGACTATGAATTTTACGTTTTTTGACCATTTTCAGAGGTATCTGCACTAGTCTAAACCCCGTAAGTTCACGAATACGAAAACCGAAAACCGGTTTCGCATGCCTAAACAATCAGATGGAGTGCTGTCTCGTCTTCTTCCATGCAGGCTTGGCACACTGGTCTGTCTGTGATTCCTATGACAAAGAGGTGTTTATTAAAAGAGCCGTGTCCAGTGATGGCGGCTGTAACTGTGCGCAGCTGTATTGCCTTCAACTGGGCACAAATGCAGCCCAGACTCCGTAGTTGCTACTGAGAAATTCCTGAAAGAAAACCAATAATACTTTGCCCGACCTGGGTATTGAACCTAGGACCTCGTGCTCAGCAGTCGCCACTAGACCACATAAAACTCCTGTTGCTTTTTGACAAGCAATCTGCCCAACTAAAACTTTTATCTATACTAAAAATAACTCTCGTCTGTTTTTCTTCTTAGAGTCCTGCGTGGATAGTCACAAATGAATGTATGTTGAAATTTGGCACACAGGTAGCCCATGACCTAGGTTAGGACACTTTATCCCGGCAATACGTTTTCGTGGCATAATTTCCGACCTCCGCGAGAGCGCAGCTAGGGCAACAAATCTTGTATCACATGAATAAATACTAACCCAAAGAAACACTAGAAATGACATCAAACTCTGCTCCCATAGTATCCAAAGAAGACACTTTGACATCCTCAATTGGTAAAAGACATTCCTTTGCATTCTTCTTATAAAATATGACTCCATTGAACTCAATCTTGCTCACAACATTGCTTTTTAATTCTTCCAAATCAATTACAACTACTATAGCAGATTCGATCTTGTAATTTAGTCTTTGTGTTCCCCTTTCCTCCCAGAATGGTGATATGTCAGTCTTTTCATAAATCTTTGTAGTGTATTCCACAGATTCACCGGTTGTTCCATGAATTAATATGTGGACATCTTCTAGAGACCTGCAGTCATTACAGAATTTGTTGGAAGAGCAGTAAAATAAATAGTGTGTGTTACTTATGAAAATGTTTTGATAAGTTGATAAGAAGCCCACAAAGAACCCAAAAATATTTGTATCTAAACAATAATTTTTTTTTTTTTATGTCGGTAATACATAATGGCAGAGCAATGGCCAGAGCCATAGAGCAGACTGGGGACTTAACGTGGATGCTTCAGGGTAGCCCACGAAATTCAAATTTTCTTACTTTTTTTGCAATTTGCAGGCCAGTACTAGGGTTAATGTTGATTACAATATTATTAGCACTGGCCTGAAAATTGCAAAAAGCGTAAGAAATTTTGAATTTCGCGGGCTACCCTGGAGCATCAGCCTTAATATAAACAATTTGCATGGTTTCATCAGCAATATCCTAAATAAGTAGTAAAGAAGCCTTGAAACAACAATGAAAACAGTGTTTGTTTTTTAATGAGTAAAAAAATTAAATTCAAAGCATTCTATAATGTAGGATGAGATTTCATTTATTTAAACTTCATATACAATACTTTGGGTCAAATAGGAAAACATTGTGATAAGGTAGGTACAAAATAATATTAAAAAAATAACTTCTTGTTTATGAAAATTTACAATAATATTCATGCATAAATTGCATACTCTATACTTACTCATTATTTAAATTGCACACATTTATAGCGATGACTATTTTCTTATTGCAAATTTTAATCCAAGGAGTTTGCGTGTTGATTCTTAGGGCACTGGCCATCTGAAAGTTAAAAGAAAGTATTTTTATTAAGCACAAACTAAAACACACATCATATTGGCCAGATATTCAGTAATACATGGAAAAACTAAAAGGCAATTAGGGCCTGGTGTTAGTTTTCAACTGGACTTGTTCAACAAGTCCAGTTGAAAACTAACACCAGGCCCTATATTGAGTGTTACTCAAATAAGTTTCTGTAACTTATATTTTAACATTTTATGAAGAACTAGTTTGTTCCCACGGTCCTTGCCTATATGGAGTGTCCCAGGTAATATAAGTATATAGGTATCCTACGTCCATAACCCAGGTTATTCAGCTGTTAAGGTGTGAAAAACAGAGCGGAGTGGTAACAGACGGAAAAACAGAGTAAAAAATTTTAATTATAGATTACAAAATATAATAAACACTTCAACAACCAAGCACAAATTCAGACCCCTGGCTGCTACATAAACTGATAAATTCCTAATGATTATTTTCTGACTTGGGATTCCTCTGGGACCTCATGAAACCCATCATCTGAATAGCCTTTTCCAAACTATGTTGGAGTTGGTTTCCAGTCTAACCGGACACAACTGTATACCAGAATTTAGTATTAGGGGACCAGGTTCTATGATTGTATAGGAGTAAAGTAAGTATATTTAGAGCAAATGGATTACCTCTTTAGAACCATCTTTAAACACAGAATCATCTAAGTTAGGATGGATCTTCTTATAAGTTGAAAAAGCAACACTTTGATGAAGATCTAACAAGTCTTTGTAAATCTTCTCGTTACATTTCACACTGTACTTAGCTTCTGTTAATTTCCTCATTAGATGTGTTATTATTGGTATAGCATCGTCATCTTGTACTTCAGTGATCGTCGTGGATATGTCTGGACGTTTAAAATTTTCGAAATTGTCATCAAATATAAGAGGTACTGCGTCTGCTTTGCGAAATACTCGCAGACAAGCTTGACCACTACAAGAAGCATCATTGATATCATACCTCTCAACACTGGTAACTATTTTATGTATCATAGGTTTGTTTTTTCTTGACAAAATGGTTATTTCATCCTTGGCAGCCATTAGGTAAAAGAGATCACAGTTTGCGTTCCTCAATATCTTAATTTCTGACGGGTTTGCGACGCCACGGAGTTTTAATGAAGATACCAAATCTCTTTGGTAATATTCTCTTACTTCTCCGTTTGCTGTGCCTATTGTTATATCAATGTTCTTAGAATCGTTTGGGTGTTTGTCGTAGAAGGCGAAACATCTGATTTCGTTTACTACTGCTGCTGGAACTAACTTTACTAACACTTGCCGCACATTTTCAGATATATCTGCCATTTTCTATTTATTATTTGCAATTTTAGCAGATAAAAACAAACAATTATTTTGATGTCACAATCACAATATTTCCCTCTCTTAAATTCGATTCTTGACAAATGTCACTGTCAAATTGACAGTGACATTTGTTTGACAATTGAGTGACAGTGTCAATATAGGGCTACTAGTTTTTAACCCTAATTTTCCCAAAAGTAAACAATTTTTTATTAACAAGTTGTAACAACTTTCTTTTTGAAAATATGATTTCCTACTTCATTCACTGTACTACTTTTCATTAAATGAGTAGTTGCTTTTTAAATTTTCTAAAAAAAAAATGTAGCACTCCTGTATGTAGAAGTCGTGTTCGAACTTACCTACCCTTAAAAACACTTTTACACGTCACTTTTTAAAACTAGATGGGGCCGGTGTTTTGTACCTGACTACTCTGAGAAGAAACAGCCAAAACAAACTCAAAGGTCTCTTTTGAAGTCCAGACATAATCGTGCTCAATTCACATGAGGACTATGCAGATTACTGTCAGAGATGGTCTTTTGAAGAAAGAACCACACAGATTTGAGTGGACCTGTCCAGTCAGTGCAAGCATTTGTCAGTTATCGTGTAGCTCGACTTTTAACTCAAGGAGCTCAACGAAACGACGAACAATACCAAAGAAAGGACATTTGGGTAGGTCGCCTAAAGTAGGTACTCAAACTGAGGGAATAAGCATGTATTTTTTTCTGCACCTAAATTAATATAATATGTACACTAGAAAAGTATTAAAAGTTAAGTTCAACGATTGCTTGTCGCTCAAAAATAATATTAAACTTCTGCAATTTTCTACGACAGTTCAAACGTCCGTGACTGTCGTGGCCATGATGTGACGTCATTTACCTCAATCTGCCTTGTTTACATCAAATTTTTTGGCCTTAATAAAATAATTTTACTAATTTTATGTGCTTTATTCAAGCTTAACCTCTCAGTACTGCAATAACAATATGATAATAAAATATTCGTCAAACTTTAAGTACTTTTCAAATAAAAGTGTTTTTTTGACTTAGATGTCAAAAAAACACTTATTTGAAAAGTACTTAAAGTCTATATAGACTTTGACGTCACTACCGGCGTTATCCGAGGGACAATGTGTTTTGAGAGTGCGTTCCATTTTAAGGCTGATGCTCCAGGGAAGCCCGCGAAATTCAAATTTTCTTACGTTTTTTGCAATTTTCAGGCCAGTGCTAGGTTGTATGTTGATTAAAATATTATTCGCGGCTGTAAGACGTATGTAGTTATAGAATTATTATCATCAAAATAATCAATACAACCCTCCAAGTTCTTATAGGTGTAACCAAAAAAAAAGCAGAAAACGTCATTTCTACACCTTTATTAACTTGGAGGGTTGTATTGATGATTTTGATGATTATAATTCTGTAACTACATACGTCTTGCACCCGCGAATAATATTTTAATAGAGAATAGAATAGAATAATCATTTATTCGTTAATGGACAGCAGCAACACAATAGAGCAGCACATACACATAACAACAAACAGAACAATGAATTAAACAGCTCAACTGCGCTGAGCATGCCCATAACGAAAGGGTAACCAACTCAGCATATGCTGGGTGTAAAACACTCAGCGCTGGTTTTCAGTAGGCCCCCCGCAGTGACACACGGATGTGACACGATTATTGACATGACGCACTTCGATGCAGCATCAGCCTATGCATTTTAATTAACATACAACCTAGCACTGGCCTGAAAATTGCAAAAAACGTAAGAAAATTTGAATTTCGCGGGCTACCCTGGAGCATCCCCCTTAATAGAAACATGCTACCTAGAACAATAAATTGTAAAAGAAGTTATGTTTTAGAAACTTAAATAAGTGATCCACAATGTTCTTATGTACAAATACAAGGCATTTTTAATAAATAAAAAGAGTTTTGTATTTCATGCTTAATCTCTAAAATAAAATTAATAACAAGTACTTTTCAAAATGAATGTAAATAAAATCACAAAAATCATTAAATGTCACAATAATATTATAAAAAGTAAAATACGTTGTCATTATCGGACTTATTATGCGGACTTGGCTGTTTTGTAAATATAAGAACTATTTTCTAAGAGAAAAGTAATGAACAGTGGATAAATTTTTCACCTTACTCCCATGTGAATGTAGCGAAATGCCAAGCCACATATTTTGACTAAAGGTGTAGAGTTTGTGAAGTTAGACCTTGTAAAGTTAGGGCGTGTAGAGTCTAACTCTACAGCCTAACTCTACTAGAGTCTAACTCTACACGCCCTACAGCTTGGCACTACATGAAATCTGATAACTTTTTGACAGTGCGATTGTCTCGTCTTGGCAACATTTTTCATGAAAATGTTTTTGGTGGGATTAATTTCACTTTGGGGGATTTCAAAATACTTGCCCTCACTCTCTTTTGCTTTCAGCCACAGCCTGTGATCGTTTATGTTAAAATAGGTAGCTACCATTTTAAATCTGTCCAAATTGTAGATCTATAATTTATTCACAAGCTACGTAGCTATTCAAACTAGGCATACCAGTTACGTCATGCATAACATGACAAGCATGTGAACGTTAGCGCGCATGATTGATTAACTGTTCAGAGGACAGTTTTCATGAGATGAGCATACAACTGTATGTAGGTATAACTTGACCTCTGTGTCTGCGCTATCGGCAAAGGATAACGTCACATTGAATACAAATCCAAGGGTCTAGTTAGAGTAGCTTATCTGCTTAGTGCAACGATCCGTAGCTTTTCAATAACGCAGTACAAAAGATCGTTTCCCATCTCACGGAGACCTGTTATTACGGTGACAGGCTGTACCTATGCATACAATGCTCGTGATTTGACTCGCATGCATAATGCAACACAGCTCGTGAATGTAGGCTTTATTTTTTAGTCGAGTTGGATTGGAATAGATATTAAATCAGTGTCTAGACGGTTTACGGTCTACGGCCTTTGTAAGCACAAGTTGAACTAAGTAGTATGAACTATACCAAAAAGGGCGGCAGCACTTGAAGGAAAACTCCAACGACTTTAAATAGGTTTATTAACAATTTTGTTACATTACACACTTGCACAGCAATAACAAATCGGCAACAGACTATCTTAATAATCGTCAATTGTCTTCGTCGTTCAGCACCAGAATGGCCCTCCCTGCCCGCTCGGGCACCCTGACTAAGAATCCCACCGTTGGCGGGAAAATCCAGCGCCCTGATTGGCTCACGACTTCACGCCACGTCAGTCTCGTGATCCAATCAGAGAACCGCTTCATTCTCGCGCCAAACATTTTACAAATCAAATGATAGAAATATTGCCATTCTTACGGAATTAATGTTACCAGTTTACATAATAAAATATAAAGCATTTAATAATTTACATTTTAAACAAAATTCTTTCTGAAAATATAGGAAATTGACTAGTAAAATCCGGAAACCTAACAATCGTCCGTCCTGACATCGTGGGCGTCCCTGCACGCGACACCAGGTGGTAACCTAACAATCAGTTATCTTGGCCAATAGCTTTTAATAACGTGACGTCCCAAAAAAAAAAAACAATGACAGTATTACAAAATATGACAACTTAAACTTATCTAATTGATTGTAAAAAAAAAAAAGAAAAACAAATTTGTGCTGAGTATGGAACTAAACGGCTGAATACTATTAGTTACTAAATTAATTTGTTATTCAATAAATAATAAATAATCTAGGCACTAGCTTATACAGAATAATTTAAAAACATCAGCAGTTGCTTTACTGGAACTGAGTACAGTGAACACAAACGATCGAATAATTGCGTCACTAAACAACTTCACAAACTTAAACAAAAGTGGTGATATTCTGACTGAAAAACAAGTAATAAACGTTGTCTAGCAGATAGTCTTGATAATTAACAATAACAACTTTAATAACATTACAAGTAACAAGATGTTAAATCCGTCAGCAATCGATTTGCTGGTACTAAATATAGTGAACCCAAACGATCGATTAATTGGGTCAAAAAAAAACCAAAGTCACAACCGATCGATTAAGTCGTGACAAAATATGCATACGAGTATTCTGAACGATCGATTAATTCAGAATACTATTATTCCCTGACGATCGATTAATCAGGGTGCCCTAACCTCCTGAACGATCGATTAATTCAGGATGCCTATCGACGCCAAAAAAAACCAAAGTCACAACCGATCGATTAAGTCGTGACAAAATATGCATACGAGTATTCTGAACGATCGATTAATTCAGAATACTATTATTAATCAGGGTGCCCTAACCTCCTGAACGATCGATTAATTCAGGATGCCTATCGACGCCAGTACGAGCCGATCAATAAATGCTCATAGTGACTGCCGTAGGTCTTGCCTTCGTTGCACCAAGCCGCGATCCGATCGATTCTCGCGTACTTGATCTGTAACAACGAATAATATTTGTGCAAGTAATTGTTCGCACATTCCATGCAATTAAAGTAAGGTTTTTATTTTAACTCAATATACTGCCAGAATCATCAATGTCACTATCTGAACTCTCATCGATATCATTATCATTTACTTCTAAGGCAGTCACATGAATCCACGGCTTAATGTGATCTGCGGCCACGGTTGTCGACCGTGTTCTGTGTATCAACAAGGCCTGGTATCGGGGCTACAATATAACGGTCCCTGACTAAGACCTTGCTAACCCGATATGGACCTATGAAGGCAGACATCAATTTTTTTGCTTTGTCCATTATTATTAAAATAAATCTGTTATTTTAACAAGGTCTCCTACACTATAGGAACGGGAAGGTTTTCTACCTATGTCATACCTCTCCTTTTGCTTGACCTGCTCTAGATCTATCCGAGCCTTAACACTTTCGCGGATCTCTGTCAAGTCATCATCTTTACGAGTGCCTGCAGTAGTATCATTAAGCATGGGGTTAAATTCGCTATTCATACAAGTTCCAAACATCACCGCTGTCGGTGTTCTGCCCATAGTTTTCTGTATAGTGTTATTGAGTCCCTATTGAACTCGTCCAAGATGACTGTCCCAGCCCTTTTTTTACCATGTTTAATGCTCAGTGCCTTAAGGGAATCGAGAATCGTGCGGTTATACAGCTCAACCTGTCCGTTGGACTTAGGGCTAGAAACCGCATTTAGGACATGTTTGATTCCCTTATTAAAGAACCGTTTAAATGAATGCGAAGTAAAACAACTGCCACGGTCGCTTATGAGTCGGTCAGGGTTTATAATTATACAGAAAGTATGTTCCTATGCCCTAATTGCGTTTTGGGTATTCGTGTTTTTAACAGGCCTGAGGAAACAATTTGGTGAAACCGTCAACAACTACGAGTAAATGAGTTAAAACCCCTAGTCGATTTCACGAAGGGTCCAAGGTGGTCCACGTGAACTGTGTGGAAAGGAATCTCCAACTTTGCGATAGGATATGCGTCTCAGGATATGAATCTCCAACTTGGTGATATATATACCCTTCGCGAGTGCTGGAATTGTTCTTTGCATGTGCACACTCAATGTAAGCACCTACATACTTCTTGACAAACCTGGACACTTTAGGGAACTAATAGTTACTTCTAAAGTTTTCTCAACCCCAAAATGTCCAATGTCGTCATGATTGAGTTTACTTACTTACCACCTTGCCCCTTTTGACACAGCCCATCTGACCTTCTCCTTAGCCCCGTCCAAGTAGCGAAATAATCTATTATCTTTGATAACGAAATTCTGTTGTATCGTAGCCCCTTTTCATCTAGTTTACCTTTTACAACGTCCATTATTCTGCACAGCTCAGAGTCACATAACTGAAGCGTGTGGAACCAATCTTCGCTACT
The DNA here is from genome assembly GCA_941918905.2 of Xestia sexstrigata. NCBI lineage: Eukaryota > Metazoa > Arthropoda > Insecta > Lepidoptera > Noctuidae > Xestia > Xestia sexstrigata. Next base: position 9,978,047 of record OW799216.2, read on the forward strand.
GATAGACATTATGGCTGGAAACTGATCGTCGAGACATTCCGACTATTCGACAGGATTCCGCGACAATGCGTCGACATGGCTCATTTTAACCCCTGCCCTGTACTCTATAGTGCAATCGAATTCCTGTAACGTCAGCCACCACCGTGCTATTCTTGGAATCAAGTCCCGTTTTGAAAACATAGAACGCAAAGCGCTGCAGTCGGTGATAATCTTGAATTCCTTCCCTAACAAATGAACCCTAAACTTACGAAGGGAGTAAACCACCGCTAGGGTTTCGAGTTCGTAAGAGTGGAAGTTTTTTTGTTTTCTTCCGAGGAAGTTTATCGGCTGTAAAACGCCACAGGATGGAAGTTATCAGAGCCCTGCGTTCGCTGTGAAATATTCCCTCCAATTCCTAACCTACTTGCATCCGTGTGCAGCTCCAACTCTGCATTAGGGTCATATATAGAAAGAACCGGCCTAGTAACTAAAAGATAGGAAACGATATTTGCGCAAAATTTTCTATAAATTTACGAAAATAACTGGCCAAACCCAAAAACTGCCGGACATTGTGTACGTTCTGAGGTCGGGGAAAATTGACAACGTGATATCAGGCCCGGTGAAAACAAGATATCCAGATATCTTGTTTTCACCGGGCCTGATATCACTAGCGCTAATTTCGTAGCCTAAATAGTCTACCTTATCACGCAGGAACTCGCACTTTAATAGGTTCTGAGTAAGGTTCGCCTTTTCCAGCATCTGTAACACCTCTTCAAGACGTTCAAGACACTGCCGAGGGTCTTTTCCATAAATAAGAACATCATTGATGTACGCGGTTGCCTTATTAAATCGTGCCGATCCCAGTATGCTATTGATCATCCGTTGGAAAACGGCAGGCGCATTTTTGCTAAGTCGAACGGCATACGGTTGAATTCGTTTTGACCGTCCTGCGTAACAAAAGATGTCAAGTGTTTGCTTTGCTCAGAGATTGGCACTTGGTAGTAGCCAGAAGCAAGATCAAGAGGTATGAAACAGGACTGACCAGAAAGTCGTGATACTTCATCCTCGATAACAGGCATGGGATACCTTTCCTTAATCGTCATTGAATTCAGCATATGATAGTCTACGCACAACCTTGAGGAACAATCTTTCTTTCGTACGAGTAAAATGGGACTAGAGTAATCTGAAACAGACTCTCGTATCTAACATGTCTCCGACCATCGAACGTAACTTCTCCCGTTCGTAATGCGACAACCTGTATGGACGATAAACAACTGGACGTTGACTATTGAGATCAATCTTCATCTCTGTATGCTGATATTTCTGCAACATGTATATTAAGTCTTTCCTGATCTCTGCAGGGACTCTCTCACCCACGCGGATCTTAGTTTCATCAAACGTCCGACTATCTACAATCCTTATAGATCGCTCATCAACAATCCTATTCACCACATCAACTATTTCAGCACGGCAGAGAACCTATTTAGATGAAATGCGGCAAGATTCAGAACAAGGCAAGACCATTATCTTGATTTCACCGTTAATCGAGTGATGTAGCCCGCCGGTGATGATCAGCTGCTCGTTAGGTTTCCCTGCAATACTACTTCTCAGAAGGACATCACCACTGAAAGGGGACTGAGCCTTCACTTTAACGGAAGCTGGACATAAACTACAACTGATCTGGCAGGAGAAAACTTCGCTAAGGCATCACCATCATCGGCGTGTTCTGAACTAGGCAATTCTTTCACGATATCGAAAAACTGCAATTTATTTTTGTCCTTATAGACCAATCTATGTGACTGCTCCGTGAAAGTCTGCCCCATAAGCACAGGGACCTCTAGCAAGTGATCATTTACGACTTTGCATGTCACTCTAGCCCCTACCCCATCAACGATCATGTCAATACTCAAGTTGCCTAACGACTGAACTACACTATTCCTAAAAGAGTTCTTTAATGAGAGTAACGTCGCTTCCGAAGTCTACAAACGCTTGGAGTTCAGAATTGTTGACATTTATTTCTTTCAAAAATTTTGCTCCGGGGTTATGTACGCTCGCGTCTTCATTTATAAAATCGATTCTCATAGTTTTCTGCAATTGTTGTAAAGCGCTTTGGTTTACCGGGGGATATGCAAGACCATCCCTCAAATTTAAACAAATCGAATATATAAGATATATATTCGATTTGTTGATAAATAAAGAAGGGCTACGTGACCTGTCAATCCGTTCGTGCCGTTGTCCACGCTCGACCTGTCGCTCCGCCCGTAGCCCAGCATCCCGATGCCTCGCTGCCTCGGAGGTGCTCCGTCGTCGACTGTTCGCCCGTGGCTCGCTGATGCGTCGCGATGCGTCGCGCAGATCTTCTGCGGCGCGCACGTGACCACGTTCCCGTCGAACTTCCACCTCCAGCATCCGTAGTCGCTCACGTCGCAGGTCGATGTCCGGTTCGGGCCTACTACGGCTGGGGCTCCGACTTCAAAGGCGACTTCGGTTCCGGGTGGCAGAGTGGATACCCCTTCGACTCGATGTTGCGAGCCTTCGTCAGCCCGGAGGCTGCGACATCGTCTGAAATCTCACGTCCACGAGTTTGAGAATCTAATTTTTAAAAGTCTAACGCATTGGGAAGTCGAGTTGAATACACAAAACACGATAGAAATTGAAAGGTTATTAAAGTCAAGACATTCAAAAGGTATGTCACCTCTAAAAATATAATCATGAAATATAAATTACGTAAACCTTTTAAATATTATTCATTTTAACCGACGTGGCTCAACAAAATTAACTAAAAAAAATATCGCAATAGGGTTTATATACAGGAAACCTCAGGGAGTTTATAGGTATTAATGGGAAAAGAAATACTAGAGTATTTAGTTATGACACTTAAATGCGTTCCCAGTTAAAACCAAAGAAACAATACCTATGCATGTGCACTGGGAAAATGTTATTAACTCACAATTGTTGATGCGTCAAGTTCTTTTTATTATTTCAAATCCAACCAAACCGTCCAGCCGCTGACTAGGATACGATTGAGTAGTTCTTATTTTCAAAAATTATATTAATTCTTAACAACAATGACCGCGCAGCATTGTGTAAAACATTTATTTTATTTCTGTGTTAAACGGGCCCTTGTACTACATAACTAGCATTACCAATAAATTGAATTTACGAGAGTTTATTCAGCCTTGCGGAAAAATAGATCTACCCTCCAACCAAAAATATGAGTACAAAGGGCAATATTAAATAATAAAACGGAATTAATTAAAATAATTGACGGCTTTAAATTCGATATGTAACCGGTAAATTTACTTGAAACCACGGGTAATATCGTTAACTAAAACGTTAAGATTCTAAACTGGCTTCGAACCGAATTACGAACAAAAAAAAGAAGCATAAAATGTTGGGCTTGTACTTACGTTTTAATTGTTCTTGTCACTTCTGATGTATGAACTATACCAAAAAGGGCGGTAGCACTTGAAGGAAAACTCCAACGACTTTAAATAGGTTTAATAACAATTTTGTTACATTACACACTTGCACAGCAATAACAAATCGGCAACAGACTATCTTAATAATCGTCAATTGTCTTCGACGTTCAGCACCAGAATGCCCTCCCTACCCGCTCGGGCACCCTGACTAAGAATCCCACCGTTGGCGGGAAAATCCAGCGCCCTGATTAGCTCACGACTTCACACCACGTCAGTCTCGTGATCCAATCAGAGAACCGCTTCATTCTCGCGCCAAACATTTTACAAATTAAATGATAGAAATATTGCCATTCTTACGGAATTAATGTTACCAGTTTACATAATAAAATATAAAGCATTTAATAATTTACATTTAAACAAAATTCTTTCTGAAAACACAGGAAATTGACTAGTAAAATCCGGAAACCTAACAGTAGGTAAGGTACCTACGCATGTATTTACAGAATTATAATAATTAAAATCATCAATACAACCCTATTTTAATGATTTTAACTCTGATGTGCCGTATTTGTTACGGCCGCGAATCATATTTTAATCAGCATACAACCTGACACTGTCCGGGAATTGCAAAATAACGTAAGAAAAATTCGCGGGTTTAGTAGGTATACAATACTATATTTATTATCCTGCCTACTATATGTTATCAAAATTTTAGGTTCAATTACCGAGGTTAGAGACCCAAGTTAATTAATAACAGGAATTTAGAATATTATTTCCTGCTAATTTATTAGGTAGGCAGGTATTGGTACTTCCTTTTTTATTTAAAATTGGCTATTATGACCGTAAAAGTTTTGTCTCTACGGTTGGGTTGGCACCCACTACCCACTGTTAGTAATTGTTGCTTTCAGAAATTGTTTTGTCTAGTTATTTCCATTTTCATTATGAATTCATGACAGTACCTAAGTCCCTAGGTACAGACGCCAGGAACATCAAGCTACCCGAAACTTTCAAATTTTCTGAATCAACCTTGAACATTAATGCTTTATAGCGATAAAGTTGAAAATCCATTAAAGACCTACTTAAGAGGTGCACTTGTTTACAAAGAAATAATAAGCTTTGAATTAGGTAACAGGAAAAATGTTTGACATGGTAGGTAACTCAAACTGTACCTATTTAGTTATGTTCGGTAGTAGGTAAGTACCTACTGGATATTAGCATTAGTTTATGTGATCTCAGAGCTCCTAGCAGCAGCTCGCCATCCGTCCGTCTCATGACGACAGGCCGTGTCGACGGCGCGTTCGTGTTCCACGCGCGCCTCAAAGAAAGTCAGCAAAAAGTAAGGGCTCCGCAAGGGCCGATGCCTGCCGGGGTTGCAGGACTGTTCGAAAGAGATACCGTGACCCCGGAACATAAAGGGCGATGAAGGAACATGGATGGTTTTTAGTCGGTAAAAGTCTGACACTCCCTCCTGCTCCGCCCAGAGCTGGAGAAGTCATTTGATTATTAGCCATCCAAAAAAAAAAAACGTAGGGCTCTTTGCAGCCATCTATCTATCTTCTTCTGTTATAAATAAAAACAAAAGGCCTGACTGACTGACTCATCAACGCCCAGCCCAAACCCTTGGACCTGGAAAGCTGGAATTTTGCACAGAGGTTCCCTTTATAATGTAGACAAGGAATAAGTAAGGACTTTTAGAAATTCAACCTCTAAGGGAATTAAATAGGGAATGAAAGTTTGTATGGAAAATCGTCAGTTTTAAAGTTAGGATCTTCAAATTTTGTGTTTATGCTGATGATTAAAAAATAATTTACACGTGTCTCAGCGTTTTTGATAATTCCACCCCCAAAGGGTTAAAAAGGGGAATGAAGTTGTGTGGTCCTTAATTTTCTAAGTAACAATCATACAATTTATTATCTAGGCTTATGTTTGGAAGCTAACGCAACGGTGTTGTTAGAATTTCAATCCTTAAGGGGGGTGAAAAGGGGGATGAAATTTTGTTTTTAATTAAAGTTCTTTATTCTTTGAGTAAAAATCACTAATATTTCGGCTTATGGTTGGAACCTAACACAACGTACATTGTTGTTTTTTTTTTAATTTTTTTCAACCCACAAGGGACTGTAAATAAACGTATTTTCTTTCTTTCTTCTTTCAACAGGAGGATGAAGTTTGGTATTGAAGTTGTTCATTCGCTAAACTTTGTATTCAACAACAACAACAACATCATCAGCCCATAACGTCCACTGCTGGACATAAGCCTCTCCCATGATGGGAGGAATTTGCCGTAATCTCCACGCTTGGCAGGCGGATTGGAGATCGCAGTAATGAAAGACTAACAGAAAACGCTGCTGTCCGATCTCAGGTATACGGAGGCGCAAGGTGTTCTGCCTCAGACATTAGTCGCCTTATACGACACCCGTGAGTGTAATGGGTTGGTTCTATTCTACTCTGCCGGATACCACACGGCTAGCTAACTTTGTATTCAAATCTAAAATATATATAAAAGAAGAAAGTGACTGACTGACATATCAACGCACAGCCCAAACCACTGGGTCTACAAATTCCAAATTTTGCAAGGTTTCTTGAACGGTCTAGGGGTGCATTATGAAAGGATTTTTCAAAATTGGCTCCATTTTGTTGTATAGGGAAACAAGATTAGTTAAACTATGTAATTAGAAACTCATATCCTCCTATTGATAAATAAGTAGAAACGGGTTTCAGGTTTATTCAGAATTCGACCTCTAAGAGGGGGAAATGGGGTGACAAAGTCTGAAAATCAACATGGTTATTGTTTGTATGGTGTATCGGGTCGGGTCATTAAAATCGTCGTCGTCGTCGTCGTCGTCGTCGTCGTCGTCGTCATCGTCGTCGATTTAATGTGGTGGACCTGAAATACCATCATCCCAACAGGGGATGATGGTATTTGTGCGATGGGGTTGAAATGTCTAAAAATCATAGAGAGACATTTAGTTTGAGATCCTGATGACGGATTCGACTTCTATACAGGGTTATTGTTGATTTATTGTGATGATTGTGATAATGGTGATGATGGTGTTGATTGTGATTATGATAGTGATAGTGATAATGTTTGTGATTGTGATTGTGATTGTGATAGTGATAGTGATAGTGATTGGATAGTGATAGTGATAGTGATAGTGATAGTGAAAGTGATAGTAATAGTGATAGTGATAGTGATAGTGATAGTGATAGTGATAGTGATAGTGATAGTGATGGTGATAGTGATAGTGATAGTGATAGTGATAGTGATAGTGATAGTGATAGTGATAGTGATAGTGATAGTGATAGTGATAGTGATAGTGATAGTGATAGTGATAGTGATAGTGATAGTGATAGTGATAGTGATAGTGATAGTGATAGTGATAGTGATAGTGATAGTGATAGTGATAGTGATAGTGATAGTGATAGTGATAGTGATAGTGATAGTGATAGTGATAGTGATAGTGATAGTGATAGTGATAGTGATAGTGATAGTGATAGTGATAGTGATAGTGATAGTGATAGTGATAGTGATAGTGATAGTGATAGTGATAGTGATAGTGATAGTGATAGTGATAGTGATAGTGATACTTCTGATGATTACGAAATTTGGCACATAGATAATTTATAACCTGGATTAACATGTAGGATACTATTTATCCCTTTAGTATGATCCCGTGGGACAGTTACCGAACATCACGCGGGCGAAGCCGCGGGCAACAGCTAGTTGTTAATAAAATCATAACTTGACAATATTACAATAACAAGGAGAAATAATAGGTACCTACTTTTATACTAACAGGACCTATACCTAGTTTAGTTTAGTTTATTTATTGTTATTTAGCTCGAATTACAGGTCAGCTTTTGAAAAAAAAAGGTAAAAACACATCATTCTAAGTACATAAAAAAGCATCAAACAACAAATAAAAAATAAATTCATATCATCACAAATTAAACAATATTAAAATAATTAAGAACACGCAATCATCTGAAAATATAAACACATGGGTACCTACCTACCTACATAATAATCTCATCAAATCACTTAAAACCATATTATAGTACCTGAGCGATAGGTACTAACATTGTATTTATGAATTTGTACATATAAAAATAGAAATACCTGGGTAGACCTATAAAACAACCAGTTGGATTTTGAAACCCCGGAGTTTGACTAGGCGACAAACTTCTTAACTTTCTGACCACATTCATAAACTTATCTTTAGGGCATCTATTATGTAAAGGCAAAGATCAAAACACTTCGAGTCAATGAAGTTATAAACAACAACAAAAAAAGTCGGAACTTCAAGAAGTGGATAGCATTACAGCAGGACTATATTATATACGGATGTTAAGATTTAATGCCAACTAGGTATCTGTTTCTGAACAAAAAATAACATAGTATTGGTCCACACAAGGAACAAAGGCAAGATTTAAATACAAAAACCAACAAGTACCTATAAAATTCAATACCAGCTACTAATTTTCCCAGATATAAGACCTACGTCGATTTTTCGCCTTCGTAAACGACTAATAGTAACTTTCATCGAAATCGTTAAGAGGCGTTTTCGAGAACGTGATTAAAAATATTGCTCATTTAATAAGGTGGGTGGACCATGGAAGGTCACGCTCCTTTGAATGCCAACTATTAATAAGTCGTAGTTATTGACATGTTAGGACATATTCCTTCTACACACACTAACATCCATCAAACTCAAGCCCACAGACGCGGCGGCGAGTCTCTCGCGCCGCTATTTTGGCAGTGCGAGCCCAGGCTTCGTAGACTTCGGTTGTCGATGTTAGAATTGTAATTCGCGCGCATAACAAAACGTAAGTTTTTAGTTAAATAACCTATTATTTTCTCATATTTTTTAGTGATTGTCGTATAAAGATTGTTTTATGGTAGTAACGAAAAAAGTAAAGATTTTGCCTCGATTTAAGTTCAAATATTGGTAGTGTTCCTAGGAAAGCCGGTGGTTCCTTTTACGGCCAATCAAATAGCACATGTGTGAGTACTTTGTACTGTTCAGCCACCATTTACATTTATTTATCTTTCATTGACTTGAATATGCCTTGGTGGCTGAGAGAATGTCATGTTCACTTAAATGTCTCGCTGCTGGTGGCGGGTGTGTCGGGTCATTTAGTTCCCTTCAATATGGTTGAGTTGAATGGCGCCGGTACATGCGTCATGTTTGTGAACGGGCGCTGTCAGTTGGGACTGGTCATCTTTTAGCTGCCAAGGTTCATTTTAATTACTTTATTCGTAAATTGTTGATCTAATCTTTTACTCTGGACGCTCATAATGTGCACTTCTTTCTACATCGCTCTCACATATATGTATAATCTCAAAATTAATGATGTAACCAAGATTTTGAAACAATATTTTGATTTTAAAAGAGTGTCCATGGAGTTTCTTGCCCGTTCTTCTCTATAGAGATCTACGCTAGGGAATGGGCAACTACAGTACTTTCTCAAGTTATTATGCCTTATGACTGGGACTGTAGCTTTGATTTTCTTTTTTGTATTTTTGACATTCAAAAGTGCCGTAATGGTCTAATTGAAATAAATGCTTTGAGTTTGAGTTTGAGTTTGAATATGCCAATAAAATTTTACGGTTGGCCTTACTAGGGTACATGAGCCTGACAAGGAGCATTTACAAATCATGAACATGTGATGTTTGACTTTTTATTAGTTATAAATACGTACCGTGAAAGTTAAAACAATGTTTTTTATTTTAAAAATATAGCAATAGCCTTAATTAAGTTTAGTTTGTGCACAACAGAATCGACACCAAAATTTCTATTTAGAAGGATATTCAAATTTTTTACTCGGATTGAAATTTTGGCCTTACAAAGAACGGACCCTTATACTCACCTTATACTACCCGTACTCATTACTTAGTCTCATACTTATTACTTAGTAGTAATGAAACTTTTTAACTTGTTTAAATAATTTGCTTTAATATATTCTTAGTTATACGATGGTGTTCAAGTAATGTTCTTTGAGTTTTTTAAAGATGATAAAAATATACTAAGCATTTAATGTTTCGCTTAAATGAAAGAGCATATTATGTAGTTTTAGGAAAAGACGATTTATTTATTGTTACAACTCTATTTTTAAGTTGAACACCTGATTTATAATATTGGCCTTGTTTGGATCCCTGTTTCTTGCAAGGCCAATTGGAAGAGCTTTGTAAAACTGAAGTTTAATAAATAGTGATTAAAGCTAGGTTAAAAACAAGTTATTTATATGGTACACAATAAAACAAAGTATTACTTAATCATTTGTTTCCTTCATTTATCCAGTAAATAAACGAATAAATAGTTTTTATTCGTTAGCGTGGCCTTCCATGGTCCACCCACCTTAGTTATCCTTGTAAGTACAGCTTGTAGGTATCCCTGAAGTAGACCAGTAAGTCAATTAGGTAATGTAAAGTAATTTACATTTTTGGTTATGTATTACTTTTAGCATACATTGCTAAAATCATATCATATCATAGTGTTACGAGCTGGGTATGGGATAAATTAATAACTTCCGAAGAAGCAACAAATAACTTTAATAATCACAAAACACTTAAAACTTAATCACAAGTAGGTACACTACTGATCACTATTCACTTAGATATCGCACTTACTAGTTCACTTCGATTCGCTTCGTACTGTAGCCAAAATAAGACTGACTGCTCCCGCAAACACGTCGACTATTTATATGGCGATCGAACGTTCGAGAAATATCTACGACTTCCTAGAATCTTCTAGACAATTCCACAACTTGTACAGAGGAAAGAAGTAGGTACTATAAGCCCTCGGCGTACGGTCGAAATTACAATGATGTTCTTTTGTAGGTAGTTTGCGAAATTGTACCTACATCATTCGGGACTCGTTTTACCTACCTACCTACTATTACCTACCTACCTACTATTAGGTACCTACTACCGTAACTGTAGGTAAGTACGGGTACGACGTAACACAGCCGGACTGCCCCCTCCTTAGACATGCTCGTCCCGAGCATCATTAGCCCCGTAGTATCGCGCCAATCGGTCTACATGGACAATCTTAGGCGCACCTCGTGGACCCTTCTGTATTCGGTAGGTGACATCGTTGATCCTAGTCACGACTCGGTATGGTCCATCCCATTTTGCTTGCAATTTCGGAGACTTCCCCTTGCTCCGTACTGGGTTATGCAACCACACCAGAGAACTTTCGTCGAAACCCCTACTATTTGCCTTCCGGTCATAACGGGTCTTCATCTTCTCAGACATCTGTTGGCCGGATTGTCTGATGTGCTCATTAACATCATTCAACTTGTTACGCAAGTCAATCGCATAATCTGTTACACTACGTGGAGCATCAGGGGGAGTTCCAGTGATTAAATCAGCAGGCAACCGTAATTCCCTTCCAAAGTTCGCGAAGGCTGGCGTCACAGTCGTACTTTCGTGGACGGCGCTACGGTAGGACAGAAGAAATGGCTGTATATGCTTGTCCCAAACCCTTTGTCTGCTTTCCACGACTTTTGCCAGATATCTTTCCAACGTTTGGTTGAATCGTTCCACCATTCCATCAGATTGTGGGTGGTAAGAGGTGGTTCTGGTTTTGTGGGTACCCATTAATCGACAAGACTCCTGAAATACTTGCGATTTAAAATTCCTTCCTTGATCGCTGTGTATTTCTAAGGGTACTCCAAAACGACAGAAGACTTCCTGAACTAATTTATCTGCGACAGTTGTAGCTTCTTGGTCAGGAATAGCGAAGACTTCTGGCCACTTTGTGAAGTAATCCACGACCACCAGGAAGTACTTGTTTCCGCTCTCACTTTCTGGAAATGGTCCCGCAACGTCTAGTGCTATCCGTTCCCAAGGGGCTCCAACGTTGTACACTTTTAATGCACCTCTACTGCGTGTGTGGGGTCCTTTCACGGCCGCACAACTGGTACATTTGCGACACCAGTCCTCCACATCATCTCGACAGTGGATCCAGTAAAATCGTTCTCGAATTTTTTGTAGAGTCCTTTTTACCCCTATATGTCCTCCTGAACATCCATCATGGTAGAGCCGTAAAACATCCGGTACCTTAGCTTTAGGGACAACCATTTGTAGATGACAGCTGTCTCCTCGAGCGTTTTCCCTTTTACGGCACAAGACTCCATCCTGGATCACCAAGCTGTTCCATTGCGCCCAATAACTCTTCGTGATGGAACTCATCGCAGCCACATCACTCCACTTAGGTTTAGGAGCACCAGCTTTGATCCACTCGAAGATCGGTTTGATGTCCGAGTCATTTTGCTGAGCCTGCTGTAGTGTTTCCTTCCTTTCCTCGCTGAGATCCGTTCTAAGCATCCTCACGGGCACTACTTCCTTAGTCTTTTGTCTGGCACAGTGCTTAGCTAACAGTCTTCAGGACAAGGTCTTCTTGACAAGGCGTCTGCGTTACCGTGAGTTCTCCCACTGCGATGTTCAGTTACGAAGTCAAACTCTTGCAGTAGTTCAATCCATCTCGCCACTTGCCCCTCTGGATTCTTGAACTGTAATAGCCACTTCAATGCAGCGTGGTCAGTTCGTAATTGGAATTTACGTCCCAACAAATATTTAATGAAGTGCTGCAATGTCTTTACTACGGCGAGTAGCTCCCGTCTTGTAACGCAGTAATTTCTTTCTGGTTTGGATAAAGACTTGCTGAAGTAAGCTATCACAACCTCTTGGTTTCCTTTCCGTTGAGACAGCACGCCCCCAATTCCAGTATTACTTGCATCTGTGTCAACTATGAAGTCATTTTCAGTATCAGGATATCCCAAAATAGGCGTATTGCACAGACGTTTCTTTAATTCCTGAAATGCGACGTCGCAGTTCTCGTCCCAACAGAATTGCCGCTTTTCCTCAGTGAGTTTGTGCAAAGGTTTTGCAATGTCTGCAAAATTCTTGAAAAACCTTCTATAGTAGGAGCACAAACCCAGAAATGCTCTGACCTGTGTCTTGTCTTTCGGAACTGGCCAATCCTTGACGGCGACTACTTTTCTGGGTCTGTTTGAACACCTTCCCCCGAAACTATGTGTCCCAAAAAGTTCACTTCTTGTCTGAAAAACGAGCACTTTTTCGGACTTAACTTGAGATTTGCTGTTTGGATTTTCGACAGCACTTGGTTGAGGTTTTTAAGGTAATCTTCAAATGTACGGCCCACGATGATTATGTCGTCTAGATAGACAAGACATGCGTCTCCAATCAATCCGGCGAGTACTTGCTCCATCAGCCTTTTTAAACGTCGCAGGAGCATTGCACAAACCTAATGGCATAACTTTAAACTGCCACAACCCTTTTCCTGTTAAAAATGCAGTTTTCTCCTTGTCCTTGGGGTCTATTTCTACTTGCCAGTGGCCACTTTTCAGGTCAAGTGTGGTAAACCACTTCATACCAGTCAGCGTATCCAGTGTGTCATCGATCCTAGGCAGCGGGTAGCTATCCTTTTTCGTGACATCATTCAGTCGTCGGTAGTCCACACAGAAGCGCATGCTGCCGTTCTTTTTCTTTACCAGGACCACAGGAGAACACCCATGGACTGGATGAAGGCTCTATAACACCGTCCTTCACCATTCCCTCAATCATGGTTTCCACCTCTTTTTCACGTGCAACTGGCAGTCTTCTTGGTCGCTGACGGATTGGTAACTCGTTACCTGTATTAATCTTGTGCTGGACTAGTCCAGTTCTCCCTATGTCAGCATCAGTTGAAGAGAAAGTGTCGGCGTACTGAAGTAACATCTTCTTAGCCTTGTCCATTTCTCCTTTAGTTAAACCGCAGTTTTCCAAAAGCGTTGACACGTCAAACTTCGGACTACGAATTTTATTTCCGGTAGGCAGATTTTGCAACTGACGCATCCAAGCTACTTCCTCGTAAGTGCCGATCAAGGTGCCCTTCTTAATCACTTGCTCCTTGTCACTTGGATTCAGTATGCGTACTGCCGAGACGTTGGTGGCCTTGACCAGAGTCCGTGCCATCTTCCATGGAAAGTCCTTGTTCACTCTTTCTATCAGAACACTTCGATCTTTTTGTCCAGAATTCCGTGGTAGACTAATTGGCACAATCGTTTCTGATCTGCGAGGGAGAACAATCTCCTCCAAGCAGTATACTTTCCCTGATGGTGCACCTTCCATGAAGACTTCCTCTGAACCACATTTCAGTACTCCTTGTTCAACGTCGATCTCACAACGATATTTCCGCATAAAATCCAAGCCCAAGATGCAATCGTCCACTATGTTGGCCACGATGACATTGTGCTTGTAAAATCTGTCACCCATTTTTAACTCCACCTCCTTCTTGCCTCGGACGATTATGTGCTGACCGGTAGCTGTTAGTAATCGTATACGGTCGTGGTTATCGAAGTAGTCCCCAAGAAACCGACTTGCTAGGTGAGAATGGACGACCGTGTGAGAAGCTCCAGTATCCAACGTCAGTTTGCAAGGTGTTCCGTTGACTTCGCCTTTGATGGTCAGGCTGTTCCCGTCATGTGCTTGCGAGATCAAGATTCTCGGGGCTTTTTCAATACCAGCCAGCACCCGCCCCCCAGTCCTGGCATTTACTCGTTTCCCTGCTGTGGCTGGGCAGTCACTTCAGCCACCCTTCCCTGCTGATCTTCTCTCGGAGTGTTGCGCTTAGGACAGCTTGACCGAAGATGACCCCTTTTTCCACAAGTGTAGCACCTAGGACTGTACCCTTGCGGGCGGTCGCGTACAGGTGATGCTACAACCTCCCTGACACGGTGCGTTCGGTGGTCCTGCCTCACTGCCTCTACTTCTAAGGCATGGGCCAAGGCGTCTTTCAGCTTCTCATGGTGCCCAAGTCTCACAGCAGCTCTAACTTCCAAGTCACGTATTCCATCAACGAACGCTTGTACCAGATTCCCATCGATAAGTGCAGGGGCAGACTGGTATGCTTTTCGAAACAGCTTTTCAACTTCGAGGGCCCACTGCTGCAGGTTCTCGGCACTACGTTGAACATGATCCTTCAACTTAGCACGAAATGCGTGCTCCAAGTGCGCATCGCCGTATCTGGACTCTAACGCCTCCAGCAGCTGCTCGTAGGTTACATCCTTGCCGAGCGCCTCAAGAATGTTTAGGGCCTGGTCTCGGAGGCCCAAGGTGAGCGCGGTCATGGCTTGCGGTTTTGTCCATCCATTGGCCTTCATAACGGCCTCAAATTGAATGTTATAAGCCGAGCACGAAGGTGTTCCATCGAATGGAAGCACCTTAAAACCCCGCGCTGACGGTGCAGCAACTACTGAAGCCACAGTGACGTCTCCAGTCTTTAGTTCTCCCAAAGCCTTCTTCACCCCAGCGATCTGAACTTCGGCCTCTGAGATGCGATTCTCGTGCTGGTGAACCTGATCCTTCATCACCTTGAGATCTTTGCCAAAAGTTGCATGAAGATCCTTTATGAGGAGCATCTGTTCTTCTTGGCGGCGGACCTGCTCCTCTTTATCTTGCTGCAACTTTTCTTCCAACCGGCGAGCCTGCTCCTCTTGATGGCGAGCCTGCTCCTCCTTATCTCGCTGTAACTGCTCCTGTAACTGGCGAGCCTGCTCCTCTTGACGGCGAGCCTGCTCCTCTTGATGGCGAGCCTGCTCCTCCTTATCTCGCTGCAACTGCTTCTGTAACTGGCGAGCCTGCTCCTCATGACGGCGAGCCTGCTCCTCTTGATGGCGAGCCTGCTCCTCCTTATCTCGCTGCAACTGCTCCTGTAACTGGCGAGCCTGCTCCTCTTGACGGCGAGCCTGCTCCTCTTGACGGCGAGCCTGCTCCTCTTGACGACGAGCCTGCTCCTGCAGTAGCGCGTAAAGCTGACAAGTCTGGCGCCACTGATGCTGGAGAAACTCCGGATGGGCCAGCAACTGGCACTGACGTAGGCTGGACACCACCCGATGTCTGTGTAGGAGAATTTCCAAACCGCCTTTGGTCCATGTCCTGCTGTCGCTGACTCCTGGTACGGATACCGTCCGTGTCGTCCTTAGGTAGAATTGGCATAATTTATCCCTCACTTCTGACACCAAATTGTTACGAGCTGGGTATGGGATAAATTAATAACTACCGAAGAAGCAACAAATAACTTTAATAATCACAAAACACTTAAAACTTAATCACAAGTAGGTACACTACTGATCACTATTCACTTAGATATCGCACTTACTAGTTCACTTCGATTCGCTTCGTACTGTAGCCAAAATAAGACTGACTGCTCCCGCAAACACGTCGACTATGGCGATCGAACGTTCGAGAAATATCTACGACTTCCTAGAATCTTCTAGACAATTCCACAACTTGTACAGAGGAAAGAAGTAGGTACTTTATGCCCTCGGCGTACGGTCGAAATTACAATGATGTTCTTTTGTAGGTAGTTTGCGAAATTGTACCTACATCATTCGGGACTCGTTTTACCTACCTACCTACTATTACCTACCTACCTACTATTAGGTACCTACTACCGTAACTGTAGGTAAGTACGGGTACGACGTAACAATAGCATGCATAGCCTACCTTGAAAGATGATGCAGACATTGAGCGGGAGCGGAGGGCGCTGTCGGTCAGAGCGAACATGGTTATCCACGTTGCTCCAAAGATGTTAAAATAACTCTTTTTAGAGCCTACTGCACTACAGTGCAACTTGTGGACTGACTATACGCAAAAGTCATACAGCGCCCTTCGTGTCCAGTTCAACAACGCGTTCGGGATGATGCTGGCGCTCCCCCGCTATTGCAGCGCATCGACTATGTTTGCAGAAGCGCGCGTAGATTGCTTCCAGGTCACTATGCGCAAGAGATTCACGTCGCTGGTGCGGCGAGTGCGGGGGAGCGCTAACAGTATGCTGGCCGCGCTCGCGGGAAGTCGCGCATTGCTCCATCATCTCCCACTGTTGCATGCGACATGTGGCAGGCTGATGCTACTGACAGACGTGATTTATGATGTGAATTGTTAATGTTAATTGATTGATTTATTTATTTTATTGTGTTTGACTTATTATAACGTAGTTGAATTAAGTAAATGAAATTGTTATTAATTGGATCGAATTTAATGTTGTGTATGTGTGAATGTATTATGTATTTCTATTATGAGATACTTGAATTAAAAAAACCGGCCAAGTACGAGTCAGACTCGCGCACGATGGGTTCCAACCTTTTTAAAAAAATCAATCGTTTGTTGTATGGGAGCCCCTGCACTTAAAAAAAAAATATTCTGTTTTTAGTATTTGTATTTGCGGCAACAGAAATACATCATCTGTGAAAATGTCAACAGTCTATGCTATCACGGTTCATGAGATACAGCCTGGTGACAGACAGACGGACAGTGGAGTTTTTACCGTTTTTACCCTTTGGGTACGGAACCTTAAAAAATTAAAAGTCGCCTTTTGATTATGAAGTTCAAAGGTGACTGGTGAAAATGAACTGATGGTCTGCTGATGCGATTAATTGAATCGTGAGAACCTTGATGTGCCTGCTTAGGAGTTAACGCTTGCTTTAGTCACAGCTATTCAATATACTTAAATAAAAGTATGTAGTAGGTAGGAACACTGTAGGCACACAAACAAAAAGTGTTACGGCCATTGGGGGTGGGGACAAGGTCACGAATAGCGATGCTGCGCTATATATTGCACCGCATTGCACCATCTGTGCCTATTGTATGGCCCACACTCGAGCCATCAGGTGTATGACTGGTATAAAATATAACATAGATACATAACATCACGCGTATAATCCCTTAACGGTCAGACAGAGGTGTGCCTAATATTATAAAGCTTTCACGATATAAAACTAAACTTATACTGTCACTTACGGGATACCATCCATGTCTTTTCGGGTTATTTTCCATCCACCCGCATTCTCCAGTCAACCCGCGATTATGGCGCTTGCAACAGCGTCGTTATTTCGGGAGCTCAAAACAATTACCAATCACGGAAGATATCCCGTAAGCGACTGTTAGCTATTTAATATATTCTGTAATTTCGGTTCCATTTTCATCAAATAAAAAAAAAATGTATAATGTCATATGGATATCGTTCATATAAGCGCGGGCCTGGCGCGACCAGTCGTCGACTAACTGTCAGATAGCTAAGTTGTGTTTCAATTTGTATTTTGTTAATTATTTACTAATGTGAATAAACTTTATATCTATTAAAGTCTTAGTGAGTATAATTTACAACAAGAACCCTGGGAATACATGGTAACGTAATACTTCAGAAGTGGTAAAACCGTTGGAGAAAATCTGCTGGTATGTAACCTCTTTGTTATAATGTAAATCACTACATAAACGGTTTGTATACTTATTTACAAAAATGTTACCTACATTATTTTACAATCTTCGTATCGAGAATTAAGAACAAAGTAGGTTATACGTTACTTGCCTTAAAAGGCGGCGCAATGGTGATACTCACATTACAGCAAGTAGGTACCTGCTTTGTTATAAACAAGCGTATCACCTCTAGAACTAAACATAAGTCGATGCTGTGTCTGATTTAGTCGGTGTCGGGTCGTTTCATCTCACCGAAATGATTAGCCCACTTATTATTTCACAAACATGTTTACGGCGGGTGTGGTAATTATGTAGTTTTATAGTGCATCTGAGGGTACATACCTACCTACGCAATATAGTTTGCATGTACAGTCCACATGCAAACTATATTGCGTAGGTAGGTATCTTGAAACAAAAGTTGTAAGTACCCACCCACAGCCGTCGGAAGTAGGGTACCGGTCTTTTAACGGTTTCTTTTGCTTCTATGTTTATGATAACAAAGACTACGCACATAGTACGTCTGGTGGCGTGCGTGTGTAAGAGAGCCTGGGTTCGATCTCCGGCCGAGAGCATTAGAAGAAATAACTAACTTGAATGAATACATGATTGGTTTCTGGGTTTTATTTGTTTACGTTATTGCATGAGACGTTGATTAAATTCCATTACAATAATTATGTTCTACGTATATTAAAGATATATACACACATCAACACGGTCTAGGGATATTTCATACTCAATTAAATAACTCGAAAAGTACTGGCCGCATTGGAATCTTTTATACACCGATTTGTTTGTAATTTATCTCAGACTAATTGCAAATTCAAATTTTTGAAAATTCTTTTGTTTCGGTGGCATAAATGTCTTGATGTATAGGAGAGGGAATTTTCATTTGTGCGAAATTTAGAAAACAATACGAATTACGTTTAGTTACAGTTTTTTTTAATTTTTAAACGAAAGATAAAGTAAAAATTGAGGTATTGTAGCCATGCAACGCCGACATTTGACGAGGGCGGAGATGTTACGAGCTGTGGGAATGCTGGAAGCTGGATCTGTTCAGCGTAATGTTGCTGAGGCCATAGGGACCCATCAAAATGTAATTTCAAGATTGTGGACACGCTATCGAGCCACAGGTGAAGTAGCGGAGAGGCACCGGGGGCCAAGTCGCATCACTACCCCCAGACAAGACCGATTTTTGCAAATTACTGCGCGAGCACAACCAAATGCAACGGCGACTCAATTGGTCCAAAGGCTGCGAGTGGAACACCAAGTGCTTGTGAGTGACCAAACTGTAAGAAGGCGACTGCATGAAAGCAATCTACGCTCTCGTAGACCACTCCGGGTCCCACCTTTACGGAGAGGCAATCGTGGACGACGATTAGAATGGGTTCGGAACCACGTGGACTGGGGCCGTGACCAATGGTCCAATGTGCTGTTCACGGATGAATCCAGGTTCGGCTTCCATCCAGATTCACGAAGGACAAGTGTTTGGCGAGTTCCTGGACGATGGAGCCGTCTCCAGAACCCTCAGGAAGTTCACCCATACCAAGGAGGAACAATTATGGTTTGGGCAGGAATTCGTCTTGGAGGACGGACGGATCTCGTTTGGGTGCGGGGCAATATGACGGCAGAACGATACGTCCAACAGGTTCTGGGGCCCGTAATCTTGCCCCACAGAACACAAATGGGGCAAGATTTCCTGCTCATGCACGACAATGCCCGGGCACACACGGCGAGAACGGTAGCAGGTTGGTTACATACACATAATGTTAGGGCCTTAGACTGGCCTGCTCAATCGCCAGATCTAAATCCCATTGAGCATGCGTGGGACATGCTGCAAAGAAGAGCTCTGAAGGAAGTTCCTGAAAATCTGGCTACAGAAGATCAACTTTTTGCGCACCTCAGAAGGACATGGGACAATATTCCGCAGCAAGACATTGACAACCTTGTTCTGAGCATGCCGAATCGTTGCCGATGTGTTATGAACATCATGGGCGCTTTCTCAGACTACTAACTTCAAGTTTATAAACACAAATTAAATGATTTTTCTATTTTTTTCAGTTTTTACTCACAAATTAAAAGTTCATTCATATACGGTTTCCGTCTATGCTTCATTTTTTTTACATAAAATCCTGAAATTTTAATCTATACCTTAACCATTATTAAAAAATGGTAGAATATTAAATAACGTATCTTTTAAATATATACATGTCATATAAATAATTAACACATTGTAGTAATTCGCTTTTTTTAAAATATCCCTAGACCGTGTTGATGTGTGTATATTAGAACAATACAAATACAACTTACATAAACTTTATGGTATTTATTTAATAAGATGCGCTGTAACTATGTACATAATTAATTAAAAACTACGAAATAAACTAACCTCTGGACAGCGCTAAACCACACCTGTTGCGCGAGGTGTTCTTCAGTTGACAGCGCTAAACGCCTTTTGTTGCACGCGTCTGTTTGAAGATATTTTAAAAAAAAAAACGAATAAAACGTGTGTTGTCAGTCTGTTTTAGGGTTTATTTCCAATTTCTATAACATTTCCGAACGACTCACCAAAAGTCCCAGCTCTATTCCATTGACAAGTTGTCAAATAATATAAACAAAGTTGCGTCAACACTCCGCGCCATTTCTTGCGTCATCGTGTTATCGTTAGCGTCACATTTCAAGTGATTGCGAGCTACGGATTTGTTATTGTAATATAGTGTTATACCTTTAAATGTTCGTGAGAAGTTGTACTATCGTGTTATGATAACGCAAATTAGGTTTCGAATCGCAAAGTTGCAGTATTTCGCCTGTGAAAACGCGTAGGTATAAATACCTATAGTGATTGTGAAGTGTGAAGAAATACGTGATTTAGTGATTAAAACGTGTGTGAAAGCTTACAGTGAGTGTTTAATTAGTGTGGTGATTAGATAGTTTAACTATTTACACCAAAAAAACAAGTGATTTTGTGTTTTTTTTCAACCGACCGCAGCTGAGTCGTCGGATCACCCAGATGTAAACAAACAGTGAGTATCTAGGTTGTAATGAATGTTTTGATATGATGCTAATGAGATATTAATGAGATTGTGGTCTTATTGGAAAGGTAATATAATCTAGTTTATTTTAAAATAATAAAAAATAGTAAAAATGTTAATAGTTTTTGATAAAATTAATATTTTAATAGCAACATATCCGTTTTTATCGCTGTTTTTCAAGTTCTACATTATGTTTGGAGTATCAAATTATAATTGTAAGTCTTGATATTTAGTTTAATAGTTTCCTTATCTATTCTGCTATTCACTGTAAATTTTATAGAGCTATAACTCTTGTAGTTTGCGATCGACAAGTGTTTTTATAAAAAGTGTCAAATTACGTGCAAATTTTCGCGGACCTCCGCGGTTGGCCGCGGTTGGGGGTACAACGGAGCGCAGACGACGCTACATTGCACTCCTGGCACTCCTGGCACTCCTCCTCAACGCTGTCAGCCGGTAATGTGCCCAAGAGACTGGCCGCGTTGCCACGTTGTATGGCAACACTTAGCGTCTGGCCAAAAAAAAAAAAACATATTAAAATTAATAATTTAAGAATAACAGGGTGATAACGTTCAGTTACACGTACCTACCTATTCATTGCATAATAATAAATGTTTTTGTTTTTTTTTCTCTTCCTCTCTCCTTCACCTACTTCTTTTATTTTCTTCCTTTTCTTCACACACACACATTCACTCACTCATTTTTTTTTTTGTATATACTTACACCTATTATTCTGTTTTGCTACCTTGTGGACGCATACATAGTCTCCACCCATACCAAATTTCCGAGGTATAACTTAAGCATGCCTTCCTCGGAAGCGTCAGGCTATACGCCACCACCCCGGCATCTCTCACGCGATCGTGGGCGAACTAGAGAGTTTCGCAGCAAAACTCGGGATGACCAGCCCATTCGGAGACGCCGCCGGTCTGTGACAAGTTTGCGTGATAAACGCCGCCGTCATAAACAACAAACTTATCGTAGCAGATCTCGAAGTCAATGCTCGTCCAGTAGCACGAATAGTGGCAGACATGCACGTTGACCACGTTCCTTTTACCAACGCCCTCGCCGCTCTGATAACAGTACGTCTGAAAGCTCTGATGATTTATACTATATTAAAAGTCGACACGCAAAAAGTAGGAAACGACAGCGTCGTTCCCAATCTAACACATCATCATCTGATAATTCCCTTTCATCGGCTGCATCCGAAAGTTCATCTCGCCCAAAACAACGGTTAAGCAAGTACTCAAAACGTAAGAGAAGATCATATTCAACACCTCGCCGTGACATCGACGTTTTAAGAGAACTGTCACGTGTGTTTCGTAAGACCGATCACCACTTTGAAGGAGCGCAAAATGTGATTCCCGAATTCAACCCAGATGTTAATGAACAATCGGCTATAAATTGGATTCGCAAGGTTAATGAAACCGCTAAAATTTATAAATGGAGCGAAAAGCAAATTATTTTCTACGCCATTCCAAAATTAGCAGGTCATGCAAAGAAATGGTACCAGGGTCTCAGTACGCTAAACTTGACCTGGCGTGAATGGCAAAAGAAAATAATTAGAACCTTTCCTGATGACCGGAACTATGCTGACCGCTTAAATGAAATGTTAGAAAAAAGGAGTAGAAGAGAGGAATCCCTGGAGAATTATTACCATGATAAAGCGAGATTAGTAAAAATGTGTGGTATAAGAGGGCGTAATGCGGTTGACTGTATTGTCAATGGGATTTTTGACAATAACATTCGTTTAAACGCTCAGGGTTCTAGTTTTAGTAGGCCATCGCAGTTACTTAGATATCTACGCAGTATTTCAAGAAAAAGCAACCTAATCCCACGTAAATTCAACTTAAGCCGAAACGAGAATGTAATGACAAACCGTGATATAACATCCAACGCTCACAAATCAATAAACAAGCTTCAAGAACGTAATAAAAATGTTCAATGCTACAATTGTTTAGAGGACGGACATACATCACGTACTTGTACAAAACAGACTAAACGGTGCACAAAATGTTCTCGTCTCGGACACGATACCCAAAAATGCGAAGTAATTCAAAAGTTTCGTGAGCAGCATGGCAGTAAAAGTAAAGAGTAATATGACAAGTACTAGAACTGAGCCAGTTCAAAATGTTTTAAAAATCTCATCGGACAGTCAGACTAATGGCAAGTATTTTAAATCTGTTACTTTAAATGGAGGTAAACTATCCGCATATATTGATTTTGGTAGTGAGTGCACCCTTATTCGCAAAATAGTGGCAGATGAGGCTCATCTCACTATAGTAAAGTCAGGTCTCCCCTTAATTAAAGGATTTGCTTTCGGAAGTATAGTACCGATAGGTAAAACCAATGTTAATATCGTGGTTGACGCAGTTGAGGCTGATATTGAAGCGTATATTGTGGGCGATCATTTATTAAGAAACTGATGTTTTAATCGGGCAAACATTGACTGAATTACCTACGGTAGTTGTTAAAAAACAAGCTCTAGTTTAACATTATATTGCGATGACTCCGAGCTAGAAAAGATTAACTTACATGTCACCCACGACACAGTATTGCGAGAAGGGTTAAATAATTTAGAAGTACACACAGTTACCGAGCATACTGGGCTACTTTTTGTACCCGGAAATATATGTATGAAACCTGGAGGTGAATATTCAATTTTGCAAGGAGTTTATCAGTTCGAAGCTGGCAAAAGTAAAATTCTTATAATAAATATGTCCAATGAACATATCAGTCTCAAGGAAAATAAGCTAATATCGCGTGTAGTACAATTACCTGAGAAAGATGTATTTTTACCGAACTCTGACTTGCTTAAAGTTAACAATATCAGTGTAAGAGAGACAATAAAATCACCAGCATTTACTGAGCCTAAACCACCAATAACAATGGAGATGTTAAACTTAGGGCCAGCTATCACCGAAAAGGACAAAATAGATTGCTTCAGTTATTAAATGATTTTAGAGATTGTTTCGCCCTCGACTCCGGTGAACTGGGAGTGACTCACGTAACTGAGATGAGTATCAGATTAAATGATACTACTCCTGTCTACTATAAGCCGTATAGGCTACCATTCAGTGAGCGTGCTAAGGTTAGAGAGATAATTGGAGATCTATTGGCTAATGGCATTATACAGGAATCTCAGTCACCCTATGTGAGTCCAATAGTTCTCGTGCGTAAGAAGAATAACGACTATCGCCTTTGTGTAGATTACAGGGCATTGAATAAAAAGACCATTAAGGACAGTTATCCAATGCCTGTTATCGACGATCAGTTAGATCGGCTTAGTGGCATGTCGTTATTCACGAGTCTGGATCTCGCATCGGGCTACCATCAGATTCCTGTGGCAGAAAACTCAAGGCATATTACGGGGTTCGTAACCCCCGACGGCCACTACGAGTACACACGCATGCCTTTTGGCTTTGTCAATGCTCCCGCAGTCTTCCAAAGTATGATAAACAAAGCTCTCGGTGCAAGAAGATTCAAATTGGCTATACCATACCTGAGCGACTTATTGGCAACGGCCAGCACGCCTGAAGAAATGTTTAGCAAACTTGAGGCAATTTTAGAGCTCTTACGAAAAGCAAACCTTACCTTAAACTTAAAAAAATGTTGCTTCTTTCAGTCTAAAATTGATTATTTAGGCTTCGAAATATCTGAAGACGGACTTAAACCTGGAAGTAAAAAAATACTGGCGGTGTCGGAATTTCCCCGCCCGAGTATTGTCCATCAGGTTCGACAGTTCATTGGACTAGCCAGTTTCTTCAGACGTTTCGTCCCCAACTTCGCGTCTGTAGCCAGGCCTCTGACGAAACTAACCAAAACTGATGCTGTTTGGTTATGGAGCGAAGAACAAGAAGCGGCATTTCAAAACATTAAATCTAAACTGGTTACGAGACCTGTTTTAGCTTTTTATAATGCCGAGTATGTTACAGAAGTCCACTGTGACGCCAGTAAGGTGGGTATAGGCGGAATATTACTACAACGACCCAATGATAACACGCCATTACGGCCGGTGGCTTATTTCAGCCGCCAAACTACACGCGAAGAAGAACTTTGGCACTCGTTTGAATTAGAGACAATAGCTGTAGTACTGTCTTTGAAGAAATTTAGGGTATACCTTATAGGTATAGAATTTAAAGTCATCACTGATTGTAATGCTTTACGGTCAACGTTATCAAAACGAGATTTGTTACCGAAAGTTGCTAGGTGGTGGCTTATACTTCAGGAGTATAACTTTTCGATTGAATACAGACCCGGCCGAAGCATGCAGCATGTAGATGCGCTCAGTCGCAATCCTGTATTTCTTCCTGAGCAAGAAGAATTAGAAGTTCTTAACATCACGACTAATAACTGGCTCCATACTGTCCAAATGACAGACCCACATTTAAAGGTGGTTAAGCAGATCCTACAGAAAACCGAAAATGACATAAAAGACATATTTCAAAATTATGCAATCCGAGATGACAAGATTTATAGAAAGGTGGGCAACAAAATGAGATGGGTAGTACCTAATTCAGCACGTTGGAAAATTTGCCAAATGAATCATGATGAAGCGGGTCATTTTTCTGTTGAGAAAACACTTGAGAAAATAGTATCTGATTACTGGTTCCCAAAACTGAACCGCTTTGTCAAGAAATACGTGAAGGCATGCATTAACTGTGCCTATAATAAGGAAATTTCGGCCAAGAAAAGTGGTGAATTACATCCCATTCCAAAGATTAGCACTATCTTCCACACCATCCACATGGACCATCTTGGCCCATTTGTCAAAAGCAAAAGAGGAAACTGTTATATTCTTGGAATTATAGATGCGTTCAGCAAGTTTATTTTTGTTAAAGGCGTACGAAATACTAAAACTAAAACTACTATTAAGGTTTTAGAAGAAATCTTTTCGGTATTTGGTCATCCTAAAGTGATTATGTCTGATTATATCTGATCAAGGTTCCTCTTTCACTTCCAGTGAATTCAAGGCTTTTACTGGCTCGATTGGTACCTAACATGTGTTCAACGCAGTGGCGACACCGCGTGCTAATGGGCAGATCGAGCGGTATAATAGGACCATCTTGAATTCACTGCCGGCAATGAACCATGGTCTTGATGAAAAAGATTGGGACCTTAATTTAGGAAAGCTACAATGGAGCTTAAATAACACTGTTAATAAAGGCACTGGAAAGCATCCTGCTGAGATAGTTTTCGGACAAAGAACGATAAGCCATTCAGAAGGAATTATTAAAGGCGCTTTGGAACTAAAAATGAAAAATAATTATGACAAAAACAAAGCACCCACTAAAGTATTTCAGCAAGATGATCTTGTTATGATTCCCAATCATAAAAAAGAAAAAGGCAAAAGTAAGAAGTTAGTCTCAAAGTTTCGGGGACCCTTTCAGATAACGCGCGTCCTAGATAATGACAGGTATGAAGTTTCTAGCATTCGCGGACACGCTGATCGTGCATACCGCAATATTTTCTCGGCAGACCATTTAAAACCGTGGATAACGATGAGAGCACCTTCTGTTACTGATGAAATAAGCTCCACAACTGACGATTCTCTTTCAGAGTAATTTAATGCATCTATTATCTGAGTGATTTATATATTTATTATTTAAATGACTTACATACTTATACACTTACTACTATTTTTCCTATTATGTCCTTTACAGCATAGATAGCAATAAGAAAATGATGAAATAGGACCCCTAGTGTGGACCTAAAGTTCCCAAGTGTGAACACTATGATGATTACCCAAGATCAATGAGAATCCCCAAGTGTGGATATTAGCCCCTAGTGTGGCCAATACAAATTTATAACAATGGACCCCAAGTGTGGTACCTAATGAAGTTCCCAAGTGTGAACACTATAATGATTACCCAAGATCAATGAGAATCCCCAAGTGTGGATATTAGCCCCTAGTGTGGCCAATACAAATTGATAACAATGGACCCCAAGTGTGGTACCTAATGAAGTTCCCAAGTGTGAACACTATGATGATTACCCAAGATCAATGAGAATCCCCAAGTGTGGATATTAGCCCCTAGTGTGGCCAATACAAATTAATAACAATGGACCCCAAGTGTGGTACCTAATGAAGTGCCCAAGTGTGAACACTATGATGATTACCCAAGATCAATGAGAATCCCCAAGTGTGGATATTAGCCCCTAGTGTGGCCAATACAAATTGATAACAATGGACCCCAAGTGTGGTACCTAATGAAGTTCCCAAGTGTGTACACTATGATGATTACCCAATATCAATGAGAATCCCCAAGTGCTACTACTACTAGGTATTTAAGTCATAATTTTTGTGCCCTAGTGTGGCTCATGTGTTTGGACCAATTTACTTGCACTTAATAATTGTAAACTGTGAATGATAATTATATTTTTTTTTATCAAGTTTATAGACAAGTTATTGAAGTTACTATTAGCTGTTCTCTTGAAATCTCAAAAATAGCAATCATTATTAATTTGTGTTTAGATTTGTGTTACACTAAAATGAGATAAAGAAATGGGTACAGATAAAATGTGAAATAGAAATTTGTATACATAACACTGCTAACTGATTTCTTGTACTTAAAAATACCTATCATTAATGAATTGGGATTTATGTTATACTAGAATAATAAGATAAATAAGTACAGTTAAAAATGGAATATTAAATAAGTAGAAACCATTTATAAATTTAAATATCAGATTTATTGTTGTTCGATATATCTTGTATTATTAATGCTTTTCAACATATTTCAATTTATTGTTTTAACAAATCAAGGTATGAGGTCATACCTAACAGTGAATGGCCGAGTTGAGTTGGGGATGGGGTCATCCCCACGGCAGAATGGCCGACTGTTAGCTATTTAATATATTCTGTAATTTCGGTTCCATTTTCATCAAATAAAAAAAAATGTATAATGTCATATGGATATCGTTCATATAAGCGCGGGCCTGGCGCGACCAGTCGTCGACTAACTGTCAGATAGCTAAGTTGTGTTTCAATTTGTATTTTGTTAATTATTTACTAATGTGAATAAACTTTATATCTACTAAAGTCTTAGTGAGTATAATTTACAACAAGAACCCTGGGAATACATGGTAACGTAATACGACATTGGTGTCGATTCTGTTGTGCACAAACTAAACTTAATTTAGGCTATTGCTATCTTTTTCTCTCTAATAAAACGAGAAAGATACGGACGTAATTTAGAGCTGTTAAATTTAATTAGAACTAATATTTTCTATACAAATGAAGGGTGCACGTAAAAACATGTCGACTAAAACACGGTGAAGCGCAAGGCATAAACTACACACATCAAAAATGTCTAGGGATCAAGCATTTTTATGCGGATTGAGATGTGGCTTTGTAATAAATTTATGATTTTATAAATTTATATGGATCCTTTTTGGTGCATTTCATAATTTGAATCAGGAACTCTCAATCAAATTCGAGTAAAAGATGAAAATAAGCTGTCAATATTTTCCCTATAAAAACATACAACGCATTGAAGACATTATTAGTGCTACTGTTTCCCTACTACTGATTAAAACCAACGTTATTATGGAGCGGCGACGTCATTTAAGCAGGGAAGAAATGCTCAGAGCCGTGGGAATGATAGAAGCTGGTTCCCGGCAACGTACTGTAGCTTTAGCTCTGAATACAAGTCAGAGTGTTATCAGTCGACTTTGGACACGTTACCGAAGCACTGGTACCGTGGCTGAGCGCCATGGAGGACGGTATCGCTGCACCACACGGAGACAAGACCGATACATTCAAATCTTAACTCGAAGAGCTCCAACAATAACCGCCATGATGTTAGCCGTGAGGCTTCATCACTCTTCAGGGAACTTAATTAGCGACCAAACAGTCAGAAACCGCTTGCATGAAGTGAACCTTCATTCCCGAAGACCGCTACGGGTACCACCTATAGCAATGCACAATCGTAGGATTCGATATCAATGGCCTCTTGAACACAGAAATTGGGCAGAAGAACAATGGCGTTTCGTGTGCTTTTCTGATGAGTCTCGTTTTGGTATGAGACCGGATACAAGACGTATACGACACTGGAGAACCCCTGGACGCCAACAGCGATTAAAATCCTGCCAGGAAGTCCATCCTTATAGTGGTGGAACCATCATGGTATGGGCGGGTATTTGGATCGGCGGAAGAACTGAGTTGATTTGGATCAGAGGCAACCTCAACGCTCAAATTTATGCTGAGACGATTGTATCAGACGTCATCGTTCCTCTACAAGTGCAAATCGGTCCCTTATTTCAGTTAATGCATGATAATGCACGACCGCACACCGCAAGAGTTGTAAGACAGACTCTCGCCGCAGCTAACATCAATGTCCTGCCCTGGCCTGCTCAGTCGCCAGACTTGAACCCGATTGAGCATGCATGGGATATGCTACAGAGAAGAGCTCTGCCGAATATGGAGGGTATCCAGTCGCAAGAAGACCTTTTTTTGTTGTTGCAACGAACATGGGCGGCCATTCCACAGCGTGATTTGGATGAACTCATTTTGAGTATGCCAAACCGATGTTCTTGTGTTGTTAGTGTTCGCGGTAGAAACACGGATTATTAATTGTTTAAGTTACCCAATAAAATTTTAAAGAAAACTGTTATTTCAGTCTTTTTTTCAAAAATCCCTTTATTAGGAAAATGGCAAATTTCTTTATTAATGCAAAGGTGACTTGGTTTATCGTTACTGTGACAAACGAAAACACTTTATTTGATGAATCCTTAAAGAAAATTTTAATTAATATCAATCAGGAGAAAAGTTATTGCAAAAATATATGTTGATCCCTAGATACTTTTGATGTGTGTAGTTTGACATCTCTAACTTAGTTCAAAGCTATAGCCTTTTAGTAAAAGACAGCAATAGCCTAAATTAAGTTTGGTTTGTGCACAACATAATCGACACCAGTAAAAGTTTACCCACATTTATATTTAAGTCCTATAATGTTCAAGAAATTGAACCTTCTTTAGGGCTTCAGTGTAGGTAATTTGACAAAGTTTTCACCACATTGAACTGCCAACCAATTTAAACATATGTTCCGTATATATCTAGTAAAGATTAAGATGAGCTAATCTCACCGGAACACAAAGTCGTAAACTCCTGGCACAGGAAGCGCACCGGTGATCCCGCGGGCCCCTTCATACCTAAGTGCTAAGGAAGTCCATCTAGTTTTAATTTATGGGGGTCGGACATAACTTTCCTTATACATTATGTACTTACCGGAAACCTTTGCAGATCTACACGCTAGGGAAGATCGTCTAAATGTGAAAATTCGTCTTTTACATTACCACTGAGTTTGGGCCAAAATAACCACTATGTGGCGCCCTGAAACAGCCAGAATGCGCGGCAGACTTAGTAGAAGATAGCGGGAGAATCTGGGCAAAACTAAGGACCAAGAGGTCCACAATAGACGTCGCTCGAATGTAGTGTAGGATAATACGGGGATACAGTAGTAATATGCCAAGGGTCTACTAGGTTTTTCCAACTCAGATATTACCGGATGACTTTTTTATCACTTTCCAAAAGAAATGGGTGTATAGGTGAACGGAGTAGAAGCATAATATGGCATACCTAGTTTTTTTTTTGGTTTTTCCACAGCTTGGAAAAAAATTGATCTATCATCAAAAAACGCTACAAATTTCAAGTAATTTTTTCTTAGTAGAA
Source organism: Xestia sexstrigata (assembly GCA_941918905.2). Taxonomy (NCBI): domain Eukaryota; kingdom Metazoa; phylum Arthropoda; class Insecta; order Lepidoptera; family Noctuidae; genus Xestia; species Xestia sexstrigata. The sequence continues at coordinate 10,008,404 of OW799216.2, forward strand.
CAAATAGAAATTTCGAAAAAAAAAATGAAAAGTATCGAATTTCAAATCATACACAATACGCGTATGATTTGAATTTCGAATGTTTTGATTTTTTTTTTCGAAAAAACAAAAGAAAAACTAAGTATGCCATTTGCTTCTACTCTGTTCACCTATTATACCCATTTTTTTTGGAAAGTGATAAATAGTCATCCTGTATCCATCTAAACAAAATACGTTCCACTTCCCGCCCTTCATCCAACAAATCGAACAAATACCGGCCAGAAACAGAAAGCACTTACTTATCCATGTTCGCCGCGTGGCCGTGGGCAAGTTTTTGTGTTCATGTATTATAGATGACTAACTTGGATCATTGTTACCAACTTAACATGGGAAACTTACACGTGCTGACACCATTTATGTTCCCTATAAATAACTGCTCGTATTTCTAGGGTGGTGGTAATTGTAGCTAATTAAAAAAAAGTGGAGTGGGCCGATACTGTATCGATTTTAAAACGGCTGTGACAATCGCACACTCATAACATCACGCCTGTAATTCCCCAAGGTTTAAGCAGAAGTGCACAAGAAGACCATGGAGTAGTTTCTTGCCGGTTCTTCTCCATGGAAGCGACTAACCCGAACCGTGCACCTTTGTCGACGTTTTATAAGTGATAAGTGGTCATCTAGGCTTATGTGAAATATAATATTTTGATTTTGCACCTGCTATGTTAGTGGTACACTCATATATCACAAGGAGGAACGTAAACATATGTACCCAACTCGTTTATCTAAAAAGAAGACACTTAATTGCTATTCCTAAAGTCACAAACTACTTTGGTAAGCGCACAAGAAAATATGTGGTACCGTCGTTAGTGAATAAGCTGAAAAAACCTGAAAAAACCAGCATAAAAATGTTCTTAAAAAACATTATCTTTTTGTGTCCATAGCTAATTTTGTATCTATGGACAAGAGCATTACTTTTCATAGGTGTAAAATGTGTTTCTTTCTGTAAACTCACTTCCTTTTTTTTATAAGATTATAATAAGTTACTTTATAATAAAAATCGAAATTTGTTATAATGATTATTGTGAAACGAGACAAACTGTTTTGCAGTTTGGCAGACTTTTTATATGTTATTGTTATACAGATTTTGAATAAATAAATAAAAAATATATTTTGCTAGTTATGTTGAAGTCTATTGCCGTGGACCGTAACCAGACTTCGGGCTGCTACCATGGAGCTATTACCGTACGTATAGAGAAGACACCGCGAACAAAATCTGTGCTCCGTTCAACTGCTGTCAGCTGGCTGCAATTCACTCAGTCGCTTGCTCGCTTTGCATTATTTAAACGGGGCTAGCCGCCCCCCGCGCGATTTTGTTCGCGCTGTCTTCTCTATACGTAATAGCTCAACGGCTGCTACTGAGAAATTCCCGATGCAAAATAACACTTTACCAGACCTGAGAATCAATGCCCAAGACTGGCTGTAGTGTTATCCGCTTCTATATCATATCGATATCAGTTAGCTTACAGTTCAAACTGAAAGAATCACCCTGAATAAAAAGTTAGGCCTCCTTCAGAGAACACCACTGATGATGACTTGATGAGCTCCCCTACAAAACAATAGGAATATCTCAGACTGGCAAGACATACCAGTGTAGTTAGATTATTCTAATATTAGCTCGGCAGGACCTCCGGACTCCTGTCACCTACGAGTGGCCGTGAGCCGACGACGGCGACGGTTTAAAATAGTTACTTTAAATGGCTACTTCCTTCGACGGTGATTGTGATAGAAATCACTGGTGGAAATGTGCAGTGGTACGAGTAGATAGGACGGCGAGTGCATTGCTTGAAACGTTTGAGTCTACTGTGCTTTGCACTACGGCGTGGAAGACTTTCTATAAGGTACGAAATTCTAAAATGTTTGGTTCTGGTGCAGTCGGGTATTAAAACGTTCCTATTCGAAAACAATCCAGTGCACTTTGAAAAAAAACAGAGTGGGTATAGACGCCAGAACATCAAACTACCGTAAACTGTCAAATTTTCCCAATCAACCTTGAACATAACGCTTTAACGATAAAATTGAAAATTTTATTAAAGTTTGACAGATTGTATTAGCTTGATGTGTTGGCGTCTATACATAAATTGTTAAATAAATAGAAAACAGGTCTAATTGGGATAACTGTAACTGGAGCATTAGTTCATCGAATTCAATTAAAACCACACCCACAGACAATTAATTCGATCTCTATCCAAGTCAGTGTCATGAAAATTCCACAAACGTTTCTATTAGTGTTCAGATTCCATTGTCAATTGCCAACGATGTGATTCACACATTAGTTCATCAGCAAAAACGTAGGTCTTCTGAACTGGGAATCGCGGGACATGTCCCTCAAACCCTCATAGCTGGAGATAAACCTAGAATGAGTAGTAATAACTGGGCATTTATTGACACTCTGTGAGCTTGTTTGGTGTTTTTGATGCTGCAAAATTGACACTACTTATGTAAGTAGGTAGTACTCGTCATGTTCGGATCAGAATTGATCGGCAAAGCCAGGTACCTAATTGATTAGGGCTAGGCACGTGTTCATATGTTCGGGAAAAAGCTGCTCGGGTATGCTCGAACTCTGCGGAGCAGACAAGAACATGATTCAGCAATGGCACATGCAGAAAGAAGTTACCGGTCGGCAAGAGCCGAGTACGTCTAGTAGTTGCTAGGTACAATTCGGCTTTGTTATTCAGTAAAGTAAATTCAGAATAAATTTTATTTCACACATTAATTTCATACTTTTTGCTGTGTCGTACAGGGTCCGTACTTGTAGCTTTAAGACCATTGTAAGATCTTTCACATATTATGGAATGAAAATTAAGATACGGATATGAATTTATTACAAAATTAATTTAATAGTAGCCCAAGCCTAATATCAATGTCGTAAGATTTAAAAATATAAAGCGGCGATATGCCGGGAAAAACAATTTCCTTCAGTATTCAAAACTGTACTATTTTACTTTGAATTGATATGAATTGAATCTGCCGACTCATATTATTTTGTGCAGGATGCTGTATGCTCTTTTCGTCCCGCTATTATTCTGTTTTTTGCTAATCCAAAATTAGTCTATTCGTCTCTATTTCTTCTTTCCGGAGCGAGACGGAATGGGACGCCGTCACCTCCTTCTGCGAAGCAGTAATGCTAGAGAGGGAGGTGGCGGAACGTGAGAGGGAGAGAACCTCACAGCGTCCCGGCCGCCGCGGAAGACGCCCCGGGCGTCGGGGATCACCACGTGGCCCCCGGCCACCGTAGGCGCGGGCCTGTGGACGATGGGCTATGGGCCAGCTCGCCGTCCGTCCGTCTCATGACGACAGGCCGTGTCGACGGCGCGTTCGTGTTCCACGCGCGCCTCAAAGAGAGTCAGCAAAAGGAAGGGGTCCGCAAGGACCGATGCCTGCCGGGGTTGCGGGACTGTTCGAAAGAGATACCGTGGCCCCGGAACAAAAAGGGCGATGAAGGAACATGGATGGGTTTTAGTCAGTAAAAATCTGACACTCCCTCCTGCTCCGCCCAGAGCGGGAGAAGACATTTGATGATTTCCCATCCGAAAAAAAAATTCTTCAAATATTGTGTTTAGGCTGACGATTGAAAATTAATTTGAAATTTTGTATTGAAGTGGTTCATTCCATAAAGGAGAAACCCAAACTCCATAGAAAGTTGGCCCTGGCGTTACAGGGCTTTAATTTTGCCATAAATTGTGATAGCGATTGTGATAGTGATTGTGATAGTGATAGTGATAGTGATAGTGATAGTGATTGTGATTGTGATAGTGATTGTGATTGTAATTGTGATTGTGATTGTGATTGTGATAGTGATAGTGATAGTGATAGTGATAGTGATAGTGATTGTGATTGTGATTGTGATTGTGATTGTGATTGTGATTGTGATTGTGATTGTGATTGTGATTGTGATTGTGATTGTGATTGTGATTGTGATTGTGATTGTGATAGTGATAGTGATAGTGATAGTGATAGTGATTGTGATTGTGATAGTGATTGTGATTGTAATTGTGATTGTGATTGTGATTGTGATAGTGATAGTGATAGTGATAGTGATAGTGATAGTGATAGTGATAGTGATTGTGATTGTGATTGTGATTGTGATTGTGATTGTGATTGTGATTGTGATTGTGATTGTGATTGTGATTGTGATTGTGATTGTGATTGTGATTGTGATTGTGATTGTGATTGTGATTGTGATTGTGATAGTGATTGTGATTGTGATAGTGATAGTGATAGTGATAGTGATAGTGATAGTGATAGTGATAGTGATTGTGATAGTGATTGTGATAGTGATTGTGATTGTGATAGTGATTGTGATTGTAATTGTGATTGTGATTGTGATTGTGAATGTGATAGTGATAGTGATAGTGATTGTGATTGTGATTGTGATTGTGATTGTGATTGTGATTGTGATTGTGATTGTGATTGTGATTGTGATTGTGATTGTGATTGTGATTGTGATTGTGATTGTGATTGTGATTGTGATTGTGATTGTGATTGTGATTGTGATTGTGATTGTGATTGTGATTGTGATTGTGATTGTGATTGTGATTGTGATAGTGATAGTGATTGTGATTGTGATTGTGATTGTGATTGTGATTGTGATAGTGATTGTGATAGTGATTGTGATAGTGATTGTGATTGTGATTGTGATTGTGATTGTGATTGTGATTGTGATTGTGATTGTGATTGTGATTGTGATTGTGATAGTGATAGTGATTGTGATTGTGATTGTGATTGTGATTGTGATTGTGATAGTGATTGTGATAGTGATTGTGATAGTGATTGTGATTGTGATAGTGATTGTGATCGTGATCGTGATCGTGATCGTGATCGTGATCGTGATCGTGATCGTGATCGTGATCGTGATCGTGATCGTGATCGTGATCGTGATCGTGATCGTGATCGTGATCGTGATCGTGATTGTGATTGTGATTGTGATTGTGATTGTGATTGTGATTGTGATAGTGATAGTGATTGTGATAGTGATAGTGGTAGTGATAATGATTGTGATAGTGATTGTGATTGTGATAGTGATTGTGATTGTGATTGTGATTGTGATTGTGATAGTGATAGTGATTGTGATAGTGATAGTGATAGTGATTGTGATTGTGATTGTGATTGTGATTGTGATTGTGATTGTGATTGTGATTGTGATTGTGATTGTGATTGTGATTGTGATTGTGATTGTGATAGTGATTGTGATAGTGATTGTGATTGTGATAGTGATAGTGATAGTGATAGTGATAGTGATAGTGATTGTGATAGTGATTGTGATTGTGATAGTGATTGTGATTGTGATAGTGATTGTGATTGTAATTGTGATTGTGATTGTGATTGTGAATGTGATAGTGATAGTGATTGTGATTGTGATTGTGATTGTGATTGTGATTGTGATTGTGATTGTGATAGTGATTGTGATAGTGATAGTGATAGTGATAATGATTGTGATAGTGATAGTGATAGTGATAGTGATAATGATTGTGATAGTGATTGTGATTGTGATAGTGATTGTGATTGTGATTGTGATTGTGATTGTGATTGTGATAGTGATAGTGATTGTGATAGTGATAGTGATAGTGATTGTGATTGTGATTGTGATTGTGATTGTGATTGTGATTGTGATTGTGATTGTGATTGTGATAGTGATTGTGATAGTGATAGTGATTGTGATTGTGATTGTGATAGTGATAGTGATAGTGATAGTGATTGTGATAGTGATTGTGATAGTGATTGTGATTGTGATAGTGATTGTGATTGTAATTGTGATTGTGATTGTGAATGTGATAGTGATAGTGATAGTGATTGTGATTGTGATTGTGATTGTGATTGTGATTGTGATTGTGATTGTGATTGTGATTGTGATTGTGATAGTGATTGTGATTGTGATAGTGATAGTGATTGTGATTGTGATTGTGATTGTAATCGTGATAGTGATTGTGATTGTGATTGTGATTGTGATTGTGATTGTGATTGTGATTGTGATTGTGATTGTGATCGTGATCGTGATCGTGATCGTGATCGTGATCGTGATCGTGATCGTGATCGTGATCGTGATCGTGATCGTGATCGTGATCGTGATCGTGATCGTGATCGTGATCGTGATCGTGATTGTGATTGTGATTGTGATTGTGATTGTGATTGTGATTGTGATTGTGATCGTGATCGTGATCGTGATCGTGATCGTGATTGTGATTGTGATTGTGATTGTGATTGTGATTGTGATAGTGATTGTGATTGTGATTGTGATAGTGATAGTGATAGTGATAGTGATAGTGATAGTGACAGTGATAATGATGTTGATTGTAATAGTGATGGTTATTGTGATGATTATAATTGTGATAATTATGAAATTTGGCACATAGATCGTTTATAACTTGGATTAACATAATTATGTAGGATACTGTTAGTATGATCCCATGGGACAGTTAACGTACTTCACGCAGGCGAAGCCGCGGGCAACAGCAAGTATTACATAAGTGTACAAATCGCATAAACAAGTAGGTGTAAAGCGTTTTTTTTTATCTAATATAATAATTACTTTTTTTTAATAATTAATTGATTGTGAAGAAGAACGCATCTCTGATATTTCGGATTCATGTGCGTATTGTATTTATCACTTGTTTCGGTGAAACAAAAACATCGTGACTGTAGGGTTTTCTAGTACTTGCGTACCCGCGACATATATCGCGACAGACATCGCGACTTAAAATGCACTCCAATAGTACTTTGGTTATGTACATAAAAAAATAAAATAAGTTACCCGAAGAAATAAAGAATTTAAATAAATATGACACTTCTAGGCAAATGCTACTAAAGTATAAGCGAATACTTAAATAATAAATTATGAGTACTTCACTATCGAATTGTTTCTACAAATACTCGTTAGAGCCACGCACACCTACTCATGATAATATGAAAAACAGATACACATTAATAATAAAGAAAATAATAAATTAATAAACCAATAAATTATATTATGATATTATATTATTTATATTTATTTTAAATTTACAATGTCTAATAAATAAATCTATGTAATTTATAAAGCAATAATTATTACTTTATATTAAATTCGTATTAGATAATAACTGAAGTAAGCCAGTAGTCTTCCTCCTCTCTCCTACTTAGTCTATGCTGCGCCCGACAGGGTCCATAATTGTAACATTATTTATTTTCCACCACCTTATAAAGATTATGGTTTTCAATAAAGAATTGAGAATTGAATACCCGGATCGGGGTATACCCGGGTACTATTTCATTGACAGACCCGGGTACCCATTTTAATCAAAGAATTCATAAAAGATCTCGGAAAATTATTACTAAGTAGCCTTAAAAATAATATTAGCTGCACTTTAAATAATTAAATCAAAATGGATAGGTACTTGTTTCTAGAGTTTGGAAATATTAAAAAAAAACACAGAATTAGGAATCAGTAGGTACAATGTTCAAAATGCCCAAAAATATTTTCTTATAAAATCTCTATAACAAGTGTTCTATTACAGTACATTATGGTACAAGTGTGTAATGTTGGTGATTATGGCTGAGGCGCGATTGAGACCCGAGGACGGTAATCATCAATACACACGTGTGTCATACGACGTTTTTCAACACACTTGTGAAGAAAATAATACAAAAAAATCATTTATATTAAAAGTTTATTTAGAAAAACAATTAGTAAACGTGCAGTTAGTAAAATTATAATCAGATAGATTATTTACTGAAATACTTTCATGTTGTATTGTTATTTGAGATGGTTCATTATTCGTGTAGGTAGGTGAAATCCAATCATTGGATGTACTTGGTGTTTCGCCAGTAGGACGCGCCTCAGAATCAAGTTTAATTCTTTTTGTGATTTTTGCACAAATTTCTTTCTTGTTTTGTATGGAATCTTCTACGTATGATTCTGCTACATTGTTAGATCGCTATCCACCATGACACTTCAAAGTCATTATATCAGCTCCTGAATTAGCCAGCAATGTAGCTGAAGTTCTTCTGAAACTATGTCCAGTCACAGATAATATAAGTCCAGTGTAGCTCTCAGCATCTGCTAAATCTAAAAACGTAGCGATTACTTTAGGCATAGCCAAATTTGTTTATACCTATAGGCTGACAGGTACATTTACCATTCTGGTAATTTAGAAAGAAACGGTAATTTTTTGCTTTTGGTGAACGCAAACTTTCATACTTCTTAACAATTTCATAGAATGGACCGTGTATGGTGAATGACGGTATTTTATTTTTCGTGATAGGTATCTTCACTAAAAGCATCTGGCCATGGTTCTCTATGTCTTTTACAGTTATATTTGTTAATTCCGTAGATAATAGATATTTGTCCTTGGAGTTTTCAGGTTGTAAACTTTCCATAACGTTAAGGCTTTAAGGGCTTCACATCTTATATCGGGCGGTGTACAACATAAGTAATTTTCTTCATAACTAGTACTAAACTAGTACTTGTAGACATATTTTATTTATAAATAACTATAATTTCAACAGTGAAAACGAGCAATGGAATTTTTTTTGCAATGGCGGGAAAATTAAAGCAGTTTTCCTATGCGCGCGCATCTAACAATGGCGATCGGCCATAGACTAAAATACTGAGGTTTGTTTTTTTAGCTTTTCGCGGATAGCGAATCCACGTACAAAATGTGGAATTCAAAGTTTTCTTTATTACAGAGAAAACAAAAGTTACATTTCAGTGAAATGAGCAAGCAATAGGTACATCAATTTATTTGTACTATTGAACACGATTTTTTTTATATAGAAACTTTTGTAGGAACAAAGCAACAAGCACCTCAACCATAAAAAAAACCCATAACTCACTTGTGAATAATAGTAATGAAAAAGTCACAGTTTGATTATAGGTGTCATTATGTGCCTAATTGCGGTGAAATTAGAGCCATTTTATGAGCAAGTGTGTTAAAAAAATATTTAGATAAAGTACATAAAATAAAGATCGAAAAACAGAACTTTACGTGCGAAAAATAAGTGCCATCGACATTGTCTTCTCAATCTGATTCTGATAGAGATTCAAAAAGACCGCGAATAACATTTTTTTTGGCCTTGTACTAAAATTTCCGAAATTGTTGCACGACGATATTTCCATTCGGGCCGTCTTTTGTAGTAAATTCATCCGAAAAGCTTTTTTTTATTACCGGGTACCGTTACCCGGGTATTAAAAAAGATCTGGTACGCGAAAATCCTAATCGTGAGGGAAACAGCATGCCTGAGAGACTTTTCTCGACGGCATGTAAAGCCAAGTCAGACGGCATAAAAACTCTAACACCAGGTTTAGCACTAGCCAGAGCCACATGATAAAGAAAGAAGCCATGTTGGTAGTTGTGGTTTCAAAAATAAATTGAACATAACGAGGTAGATAATTATGGTATGAGTACTCTATTACTGACGCGCAAGTTTTTTCCGATATCGTTAGAGCTGGTAATATTTGAATTACTAATGGAAAACCTTTTGCGATTCTAGTTATTTTTGTTGATGGTCAATCAGTGGCGTGCAGTGGTATTCCACGAAGGGTAGGCCACGAAATAATGATAGCAAAAAAAAATTCTTCTGCGCCATCTTGGATTTTCGAAAACGACACCCATGAAGAAAAAACCGTAAATTTTTGTCGGCGCCATTTTGGATTTTTATTTTGACCTCATTTTCATTATCAGCGACCCCAAAAACCACGATAATGACACCCATAAAGAAAAAACTGAAAATTTTCGTCGGCGCCATTTTGGATTTTCATTTTGACCTCATTTTCATTATCAGCGACCCCAAAAACCTCGAAAACGACACCCATGAAGAAAAAACTAAATATGTTTATCGGAGCGATCTTGGATTTTCATTTTGACCTCATTTTCATCATCAGCGACCACAAAAACCACGAAAATGACACCCATGAAGAAAAAACTGTCAATTTTCATCGGAGCGATCTTGGATTTTCATTTTGACCTCATTTTCATTATCAGCGACCCCAAAAACCACGATAATGACACCCATAAAGAAAAAACTGAAAATTTTCGTCGGCGCCATTTTGGATTTTCATTTTGACCTCATTTTCATTATCAGCGACCCCAAAAACCTCGAAAACGACACCCATGAAGAAAAAACTAAATATGTTTATCGGAGCGATCTTGGATTTTCATTTTGACCTCATTTTCATCATCAGCGACCATAAAAACCACGAAAATGACACCCATGAAGAAAAAACTGACAATTTTCATCGGCGCCATCTTGGATTTTCATTTTGACCTCATTTTCATCATCAGCGACCACAAAAACCACGAAAATGACACCAATGAAGAAAAAACTGAAAATTTTCGTCTGCGCCATCTTGGATTTTCATTTTGACCTCATTTTCATCATCAGCGGCCACAAAAACCACGAAAATGACATCCATGAAAAAAAAACTGAAAATTTTCATCGGCGCCATCTTGGATTTTCATTTTGACCTCATTTTCATTATCAGCGACCCAAAAAACCTCGAAAACGACACCCATGAAGAAAAAACTGAAAATTTTCATCGGCGCCATCTTGGATTTTCATTTTGACCTCATTTTCATCATCAGCGGCCACAAAAACCACGAAAATGACACCCATGAAAAAAAAACTGAAAATTTTCACCGGCGACATCTTGGATTTTCATTTTGACCTCATTTTCATCATCAGCGACCACAAAACCCACGAAAATGACACCCATGAAGAAAAAACTGAAAATTTTCATCGGCGCCATCTTGGATTTTCATTTTGACCTCTTTTTCATTATAACCAACCCCAAAAACCACGAAAACGACACCCATGAAGAAAAATATAATATTATTAATTATTATAATAATAATACGCGCCAATAACCCCCAGGAATCATTATTTTAATCAACATGCACCCTAGCACTGGCCTGCAAATTGCAAAAAAACCTAAGGAAATTTGAATTACGCGGGCTAAAGAACATTCACCTTGAATCCTGGCCTTGTGTTGTAGCAGCCAATCATAGCCCAACTACACTCGCAGGAGTTACCGCCCAAAAATGGCTGCAATCTATACATGTGTGCGGTTCATACACACGAAAATATGCACAAATTTGCCGCTGTGTGCGTAAATTTATCAATGGGTTGTAGGCCAGCAGACTATTTGCCTATAAGATGCGTCCGGCGGGTGAGCGTCGAGCTTCGTAGCAACTTCCAGAACAGTGTTGGTAACGTAACACGGGCGCGAAAAATTGCTCTAAATATTCGAACAGGAGTTTGAACTTTTTTTAATATTTTGTACAGTGTTATTTTATTACATAGTTCATTAGTTATAACAATTGCCCCAGTTGGTAGGGTAGGCTTTGTCTAATTGCCTCTTCGTAGCGCACGCCCATGTGGTCAATTGTCCAAAGTATAAAAATACTGTTCAAACAGATAGATCGTTAAAAAAAAACGATTCCATAGAATTAAATATATGTGCCATCGATTTTTGTTGATACAGTGTTTGTGCTCACTGGCAGTAAGCCCAAAAGCGGTTTTACTCTCGTTGTTTTGGTGATTGAAAGTCCACCGTTCAAGCACTCATTGATCAGCACATTTGTGTTTCCATTACTTTTGAAATGACCTTTCCGAGTTTTATCATTTTGAACCGACTTCTAAAAAAGGAGACGGTTATGTATTCCACCAGTATCTTTTTTCTTTTCGTGTTTCATGTTCACCGATTACTTCGTGATTACTTTACCGATTTACGTGATTCTTTGCTGTGGTCCTATTTAAATTTTATTAACTATGCTTTAGTAGGTAGTTTATGAGTTAGCTCCTTTAACACGTAATTTTTCTTCTCAGCCTAATTATGTTGACGACATGATGGTTCTACAATTAGTTCTAGTTAGGTACAATGTAAAATTGTTTCACAACAAGAATTGGTGTAGTGGTATACTTACTACAACTAAAGAAAGTGAAATAAAAAAATATTTTTGCAAAAAAACCGACTTCCAAAAAATCACTACAAAAGTTGTAGTCGTACTTAGTGGCGTTTTTTGTACCAAGAGCGTTTGAGTAATGAGCGTGCTAGGACTACTTGACCTATTTATTTGTTCTAGATAACATTTTGTAACTCCAACACTGACCATTAGCTCATAGTTTCATACCGACTGCCGGAGCAGTTCCAAAGGTCAAGATGACTCAGATTCAGTCATTCCTGTCAGGTCCGACCGATTTCTTACATTACATTACACTTGCACTCGTATAACGTCGCACGCTCATTGTATCGAATTTCTTCATTCTGTTGTTCACAGTTTCCTATTATATCAGGAGTAGACATGTAAATTCAACATCATTAGCCGGCAGCAGTCCATTAAATGGATGTAAGCCTCTCCAATCGGACGCCATTAAACTAAAATAATTATATTAATAGATTTACAACTCTTTAAACTTCTAAAAAACTAAACTTGCCAATTCGGCAACATGAAAATAATCATACCCTTACTCGTTGTTGTTATTGCGCCATCGAACATTTAAACACATCAAAATTATTGGCTATTCGGCTATATGGCTTTATTAATAAGCGCTAGCTTTTTGTTTCAAATTGGATCAGTTTTGATGTCGGCTTATTGACAGAACGATAGCTTATCCAAATGGTGCCCTTCGATTGACAGAATAATGTCGGAGGCGAAGGACAACATTGAAATTTGGACCATTGGAAATAGTGCCAGTAAAAAAATATTTAGTCACACCATCATTATTTCAGCCTGGAATCACCCACTGCTGGGCATAGGCCTCTCCTTTCTTATGCCAGACTTCTCGGATCAGCAGTGCGATCCTCATTTATTTGTTTCCCGCGACTTGACGATATCATCAACCCAACGCTCTTTTGGACGGCCATGGTTACTCTTAATATAATATTCCGTAAAAGTATTAAATGATCAAACATTTCTCTTTGACCTTTGGAAAATTATACAGCATGTGCAGTACTGCAGGTAGATACATCGGCGAAATTATTGACGCATCAAACTTCCAGAAAAAAGGCTCACGCAGCGGTGTGGATTGTGGAGACGCAGCAGACGACGCTGTACGCTTTTCCTAAAATAAAGAAATTCTTCCAAAATGCCCAGTCTACCGTCATTCCCGTTTGTTCCAAATAATTGTGAACGCACTCCATCAGTTTCTTATTTGGCCTTCCTGCATCTCCATTTTTTCTCAAAAACGACTTCTTAGCAGTTCTTGGATATCTGTCGGATCGCGGATGTAAAGAGAGGAAGTGCAAAGGAAAAGCCCTGCTCCTTAAAAGGAAAACGGATGTAATTTATTATTTTACTTTCGAACCTCGTGGCTGTCCTTCCCAAAAATGTCCCTGGGTCTTCAACAAACGGTTTTTCATTTTTATTTACCGTATGACGTATCATATTCTGTTTGATTACCGATAGTAAAATTTCGAATGTTTAAAACATGTAGCGAATTTGGTTAATATAGAAAAAAGGGTAGGATTAAAAATTAGTACAGGGAAATCATTTTTTTTAGTAACGATGTCTGAAAAAATTTTGTTTTCTCTGATATTTCGTGTTAATGAATAAAATTACTTTTCTTCCGACTGTACTCTGTCTTTAAGCGAATCTGTCCATAAGCTAACAAATGTAGTCGATTCAGAGCAGAATGATTGAAGAATTGTTTAAACGATTTGATTCATAATCCTGTTGGCTGTTATATACCTACGTACGTATACCAATTCGTCCATCGATAACAGGAAACGTTTCATATCGACGACCATAAGAGTGATCAGATTGTGGCTCGTTCACATTGATATTACGATCACGTAGGACTAACACTACAGCACTGTTAGCTAGCTAGCATCGAGTTTGATTTTCATTGCTCATTTGCTATTAACATTCCTATCTGTGCTAGGTTAATGGAAGCAATGTATTTGCACTTTGTTGTGGGACGTGTGCAATCAATGAATGGCTAATAAAGTTAATTCAACAGAGCTTCTCAATACGTGCAATCACGGATGTTTGTGTGGCACAGTTTTTTTGAAGGAGTATCTTGCAAGCGATTTCTTCTTGATAGAGGTAAAAAAATGCTCGGAAAGCACGTTAAGCCGTTGGTCCCGGCTGTCATTTGTAGATCTTTGACAGTCGTTAGGTAGTCAGATGTCCAAAAAGTCTGACAACCAGTCTTACCAAGGGGTATTGTAATACGCGGTACTAACTGGGTTGTGGAGGTCAGATAGGCAGTCGCTCCATGTAAAATACTAGTATTCAGCTACATCCGGTAAAACTGGAAGCCGACCCTAACATCGTTGGGAAAAGGCTAGGTAGATAATGAACTTTCCTAATTCGTCTCGTTTTAGTTTCTTTTGACTTCTTCTTCGTCGTATGTGTTTCGACAAATATAAGATGTTGTTACCTAACTCAGTGATAGAACTAGACCTAGAACTAGAGAGTTATAGTCACTTCACCAAAAACCTCGAAATTAATCACGCTTAGGTACTCCAAATTGACAAATATGAACTCTACAATTATCCGTCCGGGTAAGGTAGGTAGAAATCAAGAGAAGAAAAGGAAAAGTGATATACTATTATAGGTTAGTAACTCTTGAGCATTAACTTTTATTGGATTTACTTGTAGCACTTGTTTGGCCTTACTGTTAAGTAGGTACCTGCTACCTACCAGTGTACAGTGTGTACCTATTCTACATATCAGCATTAGCATAGCCTTCCTCGCAAGCATGAATATGGCATAGTCATGAGGGTGCTGGATCGACTTTTTTAGTCTTGTATAATATACAGACAGAAATTAAACCAAATTTATTCCATTCAGTATATAAAACAGAATAGCATAAATGTCTCCAATTACAATATTTAGGTACTACACATTAGGTAGGGAGGAATTATCGTCGAAGTCCACAATCCTGATCTTTAGACGTTGCTTCAAATGGAATCCCAGGTTTTCATTGTAAATAACGATATCTATGCATTCGTCGGTTCATACCTCCGTCTGTGGGATCATTGCGACCTAACCCGACAACCTTGAAGGTTCTGCTCATTATATCTTCACGTGTAAACTCGCAAAGCACCATCACCACCACACCACCATACCACCACCATTTCACCATTCACAGCATTGTTCTAAACAGAGAGAGGGTAACGCAGATAGAAAAAATGGATGGAAAAAAAGGAAACAATTTGATGTTCCAATTCAAGAGATAACAAATAAAGAACTGGACCACAATGTGGGAACAAGGTCATTTAATCAGCTGATACAGCGAGCTATACGGTAGACGGTGACCCTCTGAGTCACGCATGCGTAGACAAAACGTCTCAGAATTTATAACAAAATATTATAGAGAAATGTAAAAGCGGGTGATGAATGTAACCGCAGAATTGTTCAGCGCGGTCTACGGAACCGGGTCAGTGGCTCGGAATTCGCATGTCAGAGACTGTGTTGTTGGCACATTTTTGCAAAGAAAATGGTATGTTTTCGTTGTTAAGTATCGGGGTGGTTGCCAGAAATAAAGCTGCAGTGCAGTAGTCAGCTTGCAGCGGCAGACTGCGGTGCTGGCTCACCATTCATTGTGATGGCATGGCGGGAGGTCGATACGTCGTCAGTGTCGCCGCGCCTTCTGTGCTGCGCGGTCGTTGCCAGCTGTTCGGTCCGCGCCGTTTTCTGACGCTCGTCTGACGTTTGTGAGCACTGCGCAACCGACTGATATCGAATGTGAAGCCTTTATTTATAAACAAATTGTAATTACCTGTGTTTTTCATTATTTTTAACGCCAGTTTCATTCATGAACAAAAGTTTCGATACGTCAGATAAGAGTTACAGTGAAATTTATGAAGATAACTTATTTATTTAATATTTTACGTGAAAGCGCACGTGACGACAGACTGTATTACATAAATATTGAATGATATGGACACAATTTTTTTCGCGACTGTTTTTATCAGTAAGTACATGTGGTATGCACCTGGCACACGATTGATTTACTTTACATTATAATTTATTACCATATATGACTTGAATAACAGATGATAAATTAGTAACAATTGTTCAAATAAGGAGCATTGTAAAAAATATTAATAAGCTAACTTAAAAATAGCAGATGATACTCGTAAGTATCTATAACAAATGAAAGGTGACATTTATATAATTATATAGGGACGCACTGAGATAATAGAATAATTAATACAAGATGACAGCGGTTATATAGAGAGTACCTACGCATTCAATCGCCCACGGATCCACTGCCGCAGTTCAAACATGGTGACTGACACAATCGTAAATCAAATTATGAACCCAATAACAATGGCGATATAAACCTCGTAAGACAACTCTTAGTAACTATCAGTTTTAGGAGCAGATATCGCAAGCAACAAAACATTAGATACACATATTGGCGATGAGAACCGGTTCCGCAATAAAGTACTTCAAAACAAAGCAAATATAGTTGGCAATGCCTAAATCGTGTTTAGGAATTACAACAATCGCATCAATGAAGCAATTCAAACCGTAATCCAATTTGATGTAACTTTCGGAAAATTCGATGACCCTATCACAATGATCAATTAAAAGCGTTTAAATATAGATACAGATCTAGAACTAAATGATAGAAACAAGTCATTTGCCCTTTTATCGATAAGATCTAAAAAGTTTTAAACGACCGAAATACAATATATGCAATAAACTAGCTATGAACGATCACATCGCGTGACGAGCTTTTGTTTAAAATGCTATCAATGCTTACATTATACCCTGTTAAGTACTGACTGAAACAACGTACTGTGGGAAATTATATTACGATATTCGCGATCGATCCTCTTCCTATATTGCCACAATTTTGATAGATTGTGACTCCAATATTAAAGAAAGCATTCACGCTACAGTATTGCGGTTCAGACATTCTTTCAATTTTCAATATAAACAAAATTTTAAAATAAGCAAACAACATGATAGATTGTTCCATTATTTTTTGCCCATCCATTCAATCAACAAAGCTTTGGTAAAATATTGATTTCTTTGGTCTGCAGTTTTCTATTCATTTTTGGCAAGATTAAATCTGCTATTCTCTAAATTGCCGATGTTTAAAGATGTTTGAATAAAAAGTGTCTGTACCACCTAAACTATACTATACTACCTATTCCGCCTATGTCGAATTCTCTTTTCGCGTGGAGGTTGTATTTGAATAATTTTGAATGAATATACACACATCAAAAGTATCTAGGGATCAACATATATTTTTGCAATAACTTTTCTCCTGATTGATATTAATTAAAATTTTCTTTAAGGATTCATCAAATAAAGTGTTTTCGTTTGTCACAGTAACGATAAACCAAGTCACCTTTGCATTAATAAAGAAATTTGCCATTTTCCTAATAAAGGGATTTTTGAAAAAAAGACTGAAATAACAGTTTTCTTTAAAATTTTATTGGGTAACTTAAACAATTAATAATCCGTGTTTCTACCGCGAACACTAACAACACAAGAACATCGGTTTGGCATACTCAAAATGAGTTCATCCAAATCACGCTGTGGAATGGCCGCCCATGTTCGTTGCAACAACAAAAAAAGGTCTTCTTGCGACTGGATACCCTCCATATTCGGCAGAGCTCTTCTCTGTAGCATATCCCATGCATGCTCAATCGGGTTCAAGTCTGGCGACTGAGCAGGCCAGGGCAGGACATTGATGTTAGCTGCGGCGAGAGTCTGTCTTACAACTCTTGCGGTGTGCGGTCGTGCATTATCATGCATTAACTGAAATAAGGGACCGATTTGCACTTGTAGAGGAACGATGACGTCTGATACAATCGTCTCAGCATAAATTTGAGCGTTGAGGTTGCCTCTGATCCAAATCAACTCAGTTCTTCCGCCGATCCAAATACCCGCCCATACCATGATGGTTCCACCACTATAAGGATGGACTTCCTGGCAGGATTTTAATCGCTGTTGGCGTCCAGGGGTTCTCCAGTGTCGTATACGTCTTGTATCCGGTCTCATACCAAAACGAGACTCATCAGAAAAGCACACGAAACGCCATTGTTCTTCTGCCCAATTTCTGTGTTCAAGAGCCCATTGATATCGAATCCTACGATTGTGCATTGCTATAGGTGGTACCCGTAGCGGTCTTCGGGAATGAAGGTTCACTTCATGCAAGCGGTTTCTGACTGTTTGGTCGCTAATTAAGTTCCCTGAAGAGTGATGAAGCCTCACGGCTAACATCATGGCGGTTATTGTTGGAGCTCTTCGAGTTAAGATTTGAATGTATCGGTCTTGTCTCCGTGTGGTGCAGCGATACCGTCCTCCATGGCGCTCAGCCACGGTACCAGTGCTTCGGTAACGTGTCCAAAGTCGACTGATAACACTCTGACTTGTATTCAGAGCTAAAGCTACAGTACGTTGCCGGGAACCAGCTTCTATCATTCCCACGGCTCTGAGCATTTCTTCCCTGCTTAAATGACGTCGCCGCTCCATAATAACGTTGGTTTTAATCAGTAGTAGGGAAACAGTAGCACTAATAATGTCTTCAATGCGTTGTATGTTTTTATAGGGAAAATATTGACAGCTTATTTTCATCTTTTACTCGAATTTGATTGAGAGTTCCTGATTCAAATTATGAAATGCACCAAAAAGGATCCATATAAATTTATAAAATCATAAATTTATTACAAAGCCACATCTCAATCTCAAGAAATCCGCATAAAAATGCTTGATCCCTAGACATTTTTGATGTGTGTATTATATGACACACAAATGTTTGGACGAGGTCAACCTGTATCTTCAAATAGTAGGTAGGCACTAAGTTGCTAACCTTTTGGAATGTGCTGGAAAATTGCAACGTTGCGTCCACCGTTATTTATAGTCTAAACAAATCATTAGTCAAAAGGATGTAAAAACTTAGAGCTTAGATATCGGAAAAAACATGTCAAGGTTCAACGTCAAATAGTTTAGATTGTTGATTGTTGTTGATCTTCGAATGTCTTTTTTAATACCACCGTGGCCAATAGGGCAGTAATTGATTACAAAAGTTGTTTTGATGCAAAATGCATAGCTAAGTAGAAAACTGCGTCGTCTTATTTTCTATCGATTCAAATGAAATATTATGTAAGATGGTGATTATAACATTGAGATTTAGAATGAAATTCCTATTAGAGTTGCGTAAGAACTCTTTGGCTCAGAATTTTTGAATAAATTATCGGAACCGGTAGCTTTTGTCAAGTTATTCTCGTGACCCTACTCATTAAGAATGCGTACGGCAATTTCTTGTGAAGCTTCGGATACAATATCTTCGTCCCCCAGTACTTCAATAATAATATTATTTTAATTGATAAAGGTAATTATGTGAAACTTTGCGTTCTAAAGTGGTCATATACTTAAATTTTTTTATGACGTCTCAAATATGTAATTCTGGAGTAGGCAAATACGAAGCGTAGTTTTCTTGCACAGTGTATTTTCGGAGTTGAGTACGTATAATAGCTTCCCAATCACTTTCGTGATATTTGTATAACTAAATTTTTCCATGTCCTTGCATAATAGTCTCATCAGACTGGTACATGATAAATACATCATCAATCAACGTTGTATTTATCAAAACATGCATAATTGAGAAATTTATAATTTGTCCATAAATCTTCTAACATTAATTGTATCTTGTCAGCTTCATAATTTTTTGCATGTTTTGTAGTCAAAACAAAGCTGAGTTTTTGCTTTTTTATAAATGTGGAACAATTCCAAAATGTATGTCCTTGTGTTTGATTTAATTGAACTCTTATCTGAAAGATAACTTTAGTCAGTTAAAAGAAGGAAAGTATTATCCGTATTATGCCTTTCATCATCATCATCAGTCTTCTGTCCAGTCTAGCCGGATGTAGCTGAATACCAGTATTTTACATGGAGCGACTGCCTATCTGTCTCTTATGCATTATTGAGGTTTAAAAAAATATCAAACATTTGCTTGTTTAGATTCGTTAGCAATAGTTTGTATGCCAATACTCTCCTAATTACTAATAGGTTTCCCATTATCATTAGCCGACCGATCGTTTCACAGTTTCACTTATATAAGTACCATAATTCTGATCGCTATTAATAATACACTTTACATTTTACACTTATTAATCAGCTTTGTTTCTAAACTAATTATTACATATTTACCTCTTATCGTCTCGTTATTAGCGACCTTTATAATTCAATACTAAAGAACTTTGCTCTATTCATGAATTCCCTTGCTCAGTGGTTACACAAATAAAAAATATTTGTTACTTTGTAAATATACTTAGCTCTCGAAAAAGGAACATGACTTGATTGTGCGTCTACTTATAGGGTATATACATTGAGTCCTACCGTTAAACGAGATATTTCACCCCAAAAAAGCGTTTCTCATCAATATTTTTTGCGTAGAGTTATTTAGTTTGATATACATAATACTTGGCTGACGGCTTCGTAAAGGGTCCGTTAAGCGCTATCCACACATGTCCGGGAACCCGGCCCTGACGTGTTTTGTACCAACAAATTCACATAGCTCCGTATCAAACAGTTCGTACGTACGTAAACAAGTCAGGGCCCAGTTCCCGGACATGTGTGGTGCTTAACAGCTAACACCCTGTAAAGAGTTATTCTAACGACTTCTGCGCCGGCGAATTGCATCGTTGGTCGGGTCGTCGCAAGCGACAGCTGAGCATGAGGGTTCAATTCCCGGGTCGTTCAAAGTTTTATCGAGTTTTTCTACATAACTGGCGAAATGTGGGTCACGTACTATAGGTACACGTCCCCTGCCCAACATTTCGGAGATAACAGCCGTGATATTATCTCACGATACAAAAAGTCAAAGCCGTTTTCCTACGACTCAGCCACAGAGTATTACGAACTGTTACAGATAGGTAATCTCTTCTATCTCTATCAATACTCTGATACAGATTGAGTGATCGATTGTCGGCTTATGTATCATGCTGGCCGAGTTGTTTCTATAGTTATAATAAAAGTTACTACGACCTCGTAGTATTCCAACAGCCTCTCCACAAACGTTCATGGTAACCGTTTAGCGATAACTTGGTTGCCAAAATTAGCATCATCAACCACATATTCGACTTTAATGTATAAAGAATAAGATTTGTCAAACTTCTTGGGACGAAAAACGATCCAAGTTTCGCCACAATAAACGCCTTCGAATTCTAAAATTTATGAGTTATTGTTCTTTTCAAAAGTATGTTCAAAACTATGATTGATGGATCCTTGAAATGTTGAAATGGTAATTAATATATTTCCATCTATCAGTTGTCAATCTAGTCTTAAAAATAATAATAATCATTTAGGTTTGTCCGAAAACTGACCTCTACAGTCGAACTCTTTGACCCAGCCACAGTTATCTGTTCGAACAATTTGACACTTTTCATTATTCTCTAAACGACAATTCTGCATCAAACTGTTACATACATATTCACTAACATAAAATTCAGTGTTATCTTTCTAGCGAATGTGAGCTCATTAACGCAATGAGAGATTATTTAATTGCCATGTATGTTGAGCTCATTAGGGTCATTAGCGAAGTTGACGTATTTTTCGCGTTCGTCATTAGTAATGTTTAGAAAATGAGTAATAGTAATATTTTTGTTGAGCAAGGACTTTAGTGTGCACGAAACTAAAATATCATGATATTTTTGACTAACACGTGTCAACCAAAACAATACTAGTGCAATAAGAGAATAGAATCATCCATAAATTCCTGAAACGTGGCGTTATCAGATCTGGGTACTATAGGACATGTTAATGACTGCGCAACTGTACCACATTTTTGCCCTGCCTTTTGGATTGCTCTATGTCTATCTCACAACAGGCTTTCACTGTAGTCTCCTATTGCAGTCAAGATCCAGGGTAACAACCACAAATTCTCATGAGGTTTTGTTATAGATTTGTATCTATAACAACAGACTGATAATAAACATGAAATCTACAGTGAAGATTATTTGAATAACAAAGTCAATGAGGAATATGACAATTTCTTGAGAATAGGGGTTTGCGCAACTATGTTTACACAACAGACACAAAACATTAGGCCGTGGGAAAGTACTTGATCTACAATTCATAGTTTACTGTGTATGACGAAAACCATACTAATGTTGGAAACAGGATTGCGAAAATCAACAATAAGATAAACTTGGCAATATAATAGTGTGTTGAGAAACTAGGAAACCTCTCAGACTCCCTCACATAAAGGAGTCCTGTGTAGCGTAGTCTAGAACCCGGCAAAGGATACATTATAGACTAATTAGACTTATACAACAATGTCGCCGTTGCTCCCGGCTGTCATTTCTAGATCTTTGACAGCCGTTACAGGTAGCCAGTGCAGTGGCCCGAAAGTCTGACAACCAGTCTTACCAAGAGGTATCGCATTACCCAGTAATAACTGGGTTGTGAAACTTGTGGAAATCAGATAGGCAGTCGCTCCATGTAAAATAAAGCTGCATCCGGTTAGACTGGAAGCCGACCCCAACATGGTTGGAAAAAGGCTAGACAGATGATGATGAAACTTATACATATACAAGCTTATTAAATGGAATATTTAGCATGTTTTGAGTGACTGATTATTACTAGGTGTTGCCCGCGCCCTTCGTCCGCGTGATTTTATTATAAAATGTAACTTTTGAATCGAATTTTGCAAACCATTTCAAGGGTATCATATTTTTTTCTAAAAGTAGCTTAAGATACTGCTTATAATATCAGCTATCTGTCAGTAAAAGTTCCATCGAAATCGGTCCGTTCGTTTCGGAGATTAGATAGAACAAACAGACAGACAGACAAAAATTTAACACAAAAACTTTTTTATAAGTTAGTAGTAGGTATTTTCATACGCATTCATTAAAACAATGTTATTTTGAAATTACAAACAGACTCTTCAATTTTATTTATTTGTATAGATTATTTTACCTTCCATAGTTCCTACTGTTACACAGGCCGTCTCTCTTCAAGTCTGAGGGAGAAACCATTATTCATCACGCGAACCCCGCACGTGTATCATGTCTTCGAATTTTTGGTTCTAGGAGATGTCGGTTTCCTCACGATGTTTTCCTTCACCGTTTTAAGAGCAGTGGCGATGAAATATATCACAGTCTTTTAAACAACATACAATAATATAATCAATAGGTATGTATTATATCATCCGTACCAAGAAAATAAAGATAATAAATAATAGGGGAAAAATATGAACGTGGTTTGAAAAAGAATCGTGGAGGGCTCAATATGGTCGATAAGAGTCAAATATTTGTATTATCCACAGATAACTATTCCGGTTTTAGTATTTGTGTGAGCAGTACGATATGACGCATTTCGAAAAAGAAATTGTAATAATGGCTGGCCAAGTCTAAAGCTTTCACGGTCTTCTTAGGAAATAAGTAAGCACGTGTTTAAGTTGTTGAACGCCATCCACAGCTTGAATTGACCCACTGCTATATTGGCCTCTTTTTTAATGCCAACGCACGTTCTTCCGCCAGCCTAATCCAGGTTTTTCCCCCGATGGCAAAATTATCGTTTGCTTATCTCGTCGTGCGTCGGCTCGTTGGCCTACCATATTGAACTTCAGGTAGAAGTAGGTACCTACTGGATCAACGGCAGAGATCTATTTGAGTATGCAAGGTTTATTTTTCGATTAAGGTAAACTTATAAGAATACCTATATTTCTGCTTTCTTCCTTCTTTCTCTTATACTTCTTTGTTTATTTTTGTTTACTTATAAACATTGCCTCACTCTAGGAATTCCTCCTGTATCGTGGGTGCGTTCACAAACATTTGAACTCTCACAAAACAGATGCTTTAAATTATCAGTAAAATACTGCGAAAAAGATCACTGCTTTCAGCAAGGTTCTTTCAATGACTGCTTCTAACTATTCTTAGAACATAAATTAATCGTATGTTTGCTACAAGACAGACTATATCAAATGACACAAATAAACCTACTTAACGGTAATGTGACCTGCAAGAAGTCATGATTCAGATTCCATTTTGATGCGCTTAACTCATCAAATATGTCCAGCGTAATTTAGAGACTCAAGGAAACTACTAAGTATTTAAATGACCCCGTAATTTACGATCGGAACGTGCAATTTGTAATTCTTGGAATACTGAATACTAAAGTTTTGCTATCAATTGTCTACAGAACTAATATTTAATGTGTCAGCTTTGTGGAGCATGTAATGAACTGGTTTATTAATTGTACTCTAATAGGTACTTAGTAATGATTAGGTGTACTTTGTGATATGATCGGATGATGTAGCGGCACTGCGACCTATGTTATGATGTGTTTCGACTGATATGATTGATAATGATGTTGATTGGCTGTGTAAAGGATGATATGGCAAGAAAAGAGGAGCCTAGTCTGATGAGATGAGTAAAAATCAAAATATTTTATTTCACATCTAGGCTTAGATGGGCACTTAAAAACGTCGAAAAAGGTGTATGAATGAAGAAGACATCAGCATGTTTGAGAGACCCCAAATTAATTGGGATAAGGGCAAGATAATGATAATATGAGGATGGATGTTGATGTTGATGATGATTAAAAGCTTTCGGAGGTCCTTGAAGATTTTCTTTATAACCAACCAAATTATTTTTACGTTTTTTCCAATGATTCTTGTTCTAATTACGTTTTCGCATCTTTTTCCCAGATTCGACCATTTCTATACAATTTACTATTTCACTCAGGCGTAAAACTCATGTGGCGCCGCGCCTCACTATTTATTTCCCTTTTAGTTTAACACAAAACAGATGACGGGACAATACATAATATACACTATGAACACATACATATGTTACTTCACTAACCACAAGGTGCGGTAACAACAATGACCGAATTGCGGTAAGAGTCTGAGATGACACCAAACTGGTAATCTTACCTCGTCATACTTCGTGAGACTTCGTAACACTTCGGCTTTCTACCGCTCCCTTTAGAAAGTTGGTTTGAAGTCAGGACTTGGACTGAAACGACTTCTTTTTGTCATCTGCAGTTTCAGTGAACATTTGACTAAGTTTTGCTCTCTTTGCTTATTGCAACTTTTTCGTTTTTCGTTCTTATCTTTTTCATAAAAAAACCCATGTGTCTAGTTATTTCTACCTAACGTAGGTAAGTATTTGATTTAACCAAAAAAGCCTTACGTTCGATCAGATCCTTATACTTCTACAGTCTACACAAGCTCTTCTGGAATTACTTTAAAAAAGTTTATTCGATATTTGGCTAAAGATCAATGACTTACAAACTTTCCAATAATATAATTTTGCCCGCGTGGAGTTCGATAATTGTCCCACGGGATCATACTAATTAGATAAAAAGTATCCTAAGTGTTAATCAAGGTTATAAACTATCTGTGTGTTAAATTTCATCCAAATCTGTTCAGGAGTTTTTGCGTGAAAGAGTAACAAATATACACACATACATACACATGAAAACTTTCGGCTTCATAATATTAGTGTGATATTAATTTTCGAAAGATTTTAAAGCACACATCTTGAAACGGAAACGTTAGAAAAAGTTCAAAGCTTAGGAATACTAATATTTGAACTAACTACTAGGAGTACTAAATATTTGAACTCGCTGTATTGTTCGTGCTAAATGCAGAATAGTTTCCAGATGCATCATAGGCTAGAAATAATATTCAAAATAAGCAACCTGGGAATATTTTAACGGATGAATAGAGTGAAAGACGGAATGTTTGTTCCGTTAGATTTATTAACCCATGGTGTGGAACTATTTTGGTATAGTTCGAGCTAGGTGAAGCTAAACAATGCAAGAAAAATCAAATCTGATGTAGTGTCGAATTTAATACACGGTGGCGATTAAGTCACCTGCAGTCGTCACTTTGAAACTGATATCCGATTCGTGAAAGATTTTATATCACTTGGACCCCTAGGGAATAGACCCGCTCTATTGTTTATATTATGTACTTTATCATGTCGCAGTACACATATATTTCCGAAGATCGTACCGTATGTCGCCACATAGTGGTCCTTAGGGAAGGCCTATGCTTCTTCGCAAGAGTAGGAGAAACTTCATTGACGAGATTTGTCAAAGATTTTGTAGATGTTTTGTACGAAACTCTCGACATGACTCGTGATTTATTTGCTTTTACTGAGGTACATATTTTTGTCACTAGAAAACACTAGTGACAGAACTAGCTAGGTCACCTGGTTCCTTTCGTGTGTACGTCGAATTCTAAAAGTGTTTGCAATTATACTGAGACATGTTCTTGTATAAAAATAGACCTAGGCAAAGTCGTTTTAAACCGTCAGGAACAGTATCTGACGGCCAATGTCTGGATCTATACAGTTAGAATTTTCTCATTGGACAAGTCTGGATATTAGGAAAGATTTCAGTTTATTAATTTTAAGTTGTTTAATTTTTTTAAACTCTCCTAGAAGGAAGTCAATGTACAATGTCCGCCGGTCATGGACTACATGACCGGCTGACACATTGTACATCGACTTACCTACAAGTACTTAGAATGTCGCTAGTCCACGATCGGACACGGACACATTGTATATGTATAGTAATCCGTTAAACACTTTCGAATATACTTGCTATATGTATAAAGTTTGTGCCATTTTGAAAACACTAAATAATGATGCAAATGCTTGGCTTTCGAAAAACACCTTAATGGTTACGTGCTAAGGGTACCGATGTCTTCATTTAGTAACAATAAAACACTTAACATTAACTGTAAATGTTTTAGGACAAAGTTAACGATTTAAATAAATTAGGCGTAAGATATACAAAGCGTATCTCCTGTCCATTGGAAGACTACTAACAGAAACCTTGGACTCTTGCCAAATTATGTTCTCTTAGTTACAATCGTCAATGTCATTGACAATTTAATAATATTTCAGTTTTCTTGGAGTATAACAGCTGATATAATAAACGTTTAACAAAAAAACCTTTTCATAATGGTGTACAAAAACCTACGAGTTTATTGTTTTTTTTTTTAAAGTACTCTCTTCCCATTTTTGTCTGTCAGTCTCTTTGCTCATTATCGTATATTTTCTTAATTTTATTTTATTAAACTTTTGAATTTTTCGATTCTAATGTATTTGAATATTTTTTTGTTTATCAACCTTGATAGGTTGATGACCTACTCCGCACTACGCAGGTATTTCAGTCTTCTTCATTTTTTATCGTGTCATCGTTTTGTCAAAACCAATCTTATCAACAGTCGAGATGTTTTATCTTATAGGTGTCTCATAACAACATGTAAGATTACTATCAGAAAATGACACTAGTTATTTGGAATTTCCCTGTACTACGTCAATTAGTGTGTTTATTTGCCATTGAGATTTAAATAATCTAATCACGAGTGTTGACACACTAAAAATATTTGAATGTCATCATTTCATCAAATATTTATGCAACAAATTGGATTTGTGTTTGTAATTGTAGAGCTATTAGATTAAATTTTGTGGACAGTCACGGAGAAAAGTTTAATTTATTATTAAGTATTTATTTATGTACACACAAAATACTTACTCTTAGTTTGTTTCGCGAGCGAGAATGACAAAAAACTATGTAGGTACCTACAGGACAGGGCATTGATCAAAGTGATGGCCCCAAGCGTGATCAGCTGCGTGTCACGGCAGTTAATACTAGAGTACTCACAAAGATACCCATGTTTACCTAACACATTCTTAACTTGGAAAGTAGGAACCTATAGAAATCTTATCAGTTCAATCCAACACCTTTGCTCCACAGATAACTTGACCGTAACAATGAAAACATTTTACGCCTTTATAATGGACCCTACACACCTCTCCGCCCAGTTGACAATGCTTGCCAACCTGTCGGCGGCTTCGGTGTGTAGAGTCCATAAAATTAGGCCCGAACTCCACCAAAGCGTAGACGAGCGGAGAGGAGACATGCGGACACCGACTAATCTTATTAGTTGAAATCTATGTATCTCCTCCGATTGGTCGAATTTTGCCTATCTCTCCGCTCCGATTGTCTCGAACTGCGGCGGAACCGCGACTGACGATGACGACGTTACTTGACAAAATAAACATACTGAAATACTAATATCATAAAACTGAATTACAGACATTCATGTGTATAACAATAAAAAATGTTCATGGTCTCCCTCATATTATTTTATCATGGGCTTAATATACTCCTCAGACGTTGCCTGCGGCTTTATTACGTTATTCAGCTAATTTGCCATCATAATGAGATCAGTATCTGGAAGACCGAGCAACGAACCAATTCGATTAAGTCCAACGAGTTTTTCTGACTCAACTATTAATTGAATCGATTTCTTCGACGGAAACTTAATAACTACATTGGCTTGGTGGCTTTCAGGAGCATTCAGTTAATAGACAAAGTACTATTATTGGAATCAGAGTAGGTAACGTTATTAATAAAACGGTAATGAACTAATGATTCATGGACTTCGGGAATTGGTAGATGTGTTGAGTGGTTTCGAATAATTTGTATTGTATGACGTTAGTTTAATGGTAGGAATTGTTGCTTTAATTGTTCATAAAACTAAACGGTTATACTTATTGTTGATTCACTACAAAAATGTAACGTATGCGAAGCTTAGGAATGTTTAAATAACGGTTATAGTTACAATGTTAAGTACTTTATTATAATTAGGCAAAAAAAATAATTACAGGTATTCCTATTTCGTTTTTACTGTGAGTGTACCCGCACGGTGGCAAGTCCATTGGCCATAGAGCTATAAAAAATTGGAGGCGGCATCTCAACAATTGTTCCGTACTAACGCGGGCAAGTCTATCTTTGCATTAATTTTTTTTAACTCTATGTATCTCGCACGTGTTTCGACAGTGAGATTACTTTAATTGCGGCGTGCCCTAAAGCGCTTTATGTCAGAATGCTAATCATAATAACAGGTCTGAGGTGTGATGATTATGTTGTATTGTATTCGTTTAGATAGCCTCTTCCGTGTGTGTATATTGGGTATGAACGTTGGTTAGCAATCCGCCTCAGGTATAGAAAGCTTGTGGATCTATCGCGGATTATAATAGGTACTATTGACTAGATGAGATGCTCACAAATTAGATACAATGAAAAGTAACTAAACTATCCCTAAAAACTGATATATTGTTTCTCTTCGTTCAGACAGACATCTCCATTTTGTAAATTAGAGTTATGTGTTTCTGGAAAACACCTAAAATATAATATGTATAAATAAAATGGATGTAGGTTGAACTAGAAAGAAATTGACAAACGTACTACAGTCATCAAACGCTAAGCTTCAAGACTATGGCATTGACCTTCCGTTGGGCTGCCCGCCGGAAGCCTATGTTTAGTAACGGACTGTATTCACGGGCAAGAAAAAGTTCAATGTTATAGAGTTTTACTCGAATCTCCGTAGGATTTACCAAAAACCTTATGATTGGATTGTAGCAGTTCATCTTTTCCGGGTTACGTAACATAGAGAGTAATTATGGATCCATTTTTATAAATAAAACCATCTTCGGGCTTCACAAAAAGAGCAACAACACTTATCATCTGATTAGCCATTTTTCAACTGTTTATTGGGGTCGACTTTGAGTCTAACTGGGTGCAGCTGAATACCAGTATTTTACAGGGAGCGACTGCCAATGAGTCAGTACTGGGTATTACCTACGACACCCCTTGGTAATTAGGACTGGTTGCCAGCGCAATAACACTTAATACTATGTAGGTACCTTTTACTTATCAGTGACAAATGTGACAATGTTAGAAACAGTTCTTCGCATGTTTTAAAGCTGATTTATTTTCCGATAAGCAGGATTTTGCTAATGTAGGTATTCTATTTTTGCTACATATGTATAATTATCCAATAGTCTTTCCTAAAAAAAAACGAGCTTGGTCAGCTCAAAAAAATACTGGTTACATTGCAAGCTATCTCAAATTCCAAGTATCTGATGACGCTGAAAATTTAAAATGCTAGGCCATGTCCCGGTTAACAGAGACCCACATCCTCTTAACCCATGCAATTTACCCGGCCTGAATATTGTACGAGGAGGCAGAACGAATTAGATTATGTAAACGATCTCCCATTCGTCCCATGCGTAATTGTTACAATAACACTTGCAGTTCGTGTGTTACCATTTCGAATTTTCTGACATATTTGTAAGAAACTCCGGACATTTTACTTGTCAGATAAACGGTGAAAGTTACATACACCGAGCGTGTAACTTTAATACTACACAAAGTGTGCATCAGTGTTTTTTTGCATATTTTTCAGTAAACTTAACAACATTTTTTTTGTTTCCTAAAAAAATTGCCAGTAGTCAAAAGGCCGTAAATATAAATGTCAAGGCTTGGCAAGACGAGGGATCAAAAATCTAGACAACCATGTCTTATCCGGGCAGATAAAATCAATTCCTGGAATAAAACAATAACTACCTACTCCGTGGTTATTCAAAGATGTCACGACTAGTTAGGTACATGGGCCTAGTTTGTGATATTAGATTGTATCGGCAACAGCAAACCTGATCACGCAATGAGCTCGTCAACATTGTAGGTACAGACGGCGAATATCAAGCTACCCGAAACTGTAAAATTTTCCCTATCAACCAACCTTGAACCTAATTATTATCCTTATACCTATATACCTAACTTAGTAATAAACTTGAAAATCTATTAAAGAAATTTGACAGATAGTTGATGTGCTGACGTCTGTACTGTAATGGTTTATGTATGAAACGTGCGTGTGAAACGTTGGCATTAAAAAACTACGGTGAAAATTAATGGTGAATGAATTTTTGATTTGATAGCCAGGTGTGATCTAGGTTGTTTACGTAACATAGATATACTTTACTATGTTTTTTTTTATTCATTGCGTCGATTATCTCTTTTGTTCGACCAGTAAGTTGCTAACTGGCCAGTTCTGTCATTCGCCTCATTGTTATCCTGGAATGTGCAGATTGAGCATGTTGGGCAGGATGTATGAAGCATTTTCCATGTGGTACCGCTTTTAAGTCTGTCAGTTTCTTTTCCTTCATCTTAAGTAATAAACTTGAATTCCACCAATTTTAAAGAATGTTTACTAGTCCTTACAGTTATTTTGGTGATATATTTGATGAACCTTTCATCAAATATAAAACACTAGCTGATGCCCGCGGCTTCGCCCGCGTGGATCGCGGTTATCGCGACCAAAAGTAATCATGAAATTTTGATTCCGTTCCCGCAACCCATGGGAACCTATTTCCAGGGATAAAAAGTAGCCTATGTTTTATTCTATCCCTATATCCTAAATCCTAATACCGTATTTTTGTGTAAATACCGCTTTATACTTAATTGCCCATTTTTGAAAGAATTAAAATGGATATAGTATGTTATCCTTAAGAGATAGAAAGTCCGCGAGTGCATATTATGCCATCGCGGACTTTTCTGTAGACCTATACAGTCATAAATAACACAATTCCACCAAACTGCATCATTTTGTTATATCTCAAAGGGTTTATGCAGCGTTTTCGTTGAAAGCTCCCAAACGGCTTATTTTTTTCCGACACTTTTTATTTTTTATTTTTACAAAAACTTGACAAATTATACAGGGTGTAAAAGACCTCATCACGAAGCCGTCAACCAAGCATTCTGTACATCAAACTAAGTAACTTTAAGTACGCAAAAATTATTGCTGGGAAACGACTTTTCTTTTTGGGGTGAAAAATTATGTTTTATGGTAGAACTCAATGTAACGCACTCAAATCATTGTGCTGATGGATAGATTGAATAGTACGGGGGTCGTGGAATGTTTAAAGTAAAAATCTTACATTAAAAACTTGTATTTAAAAAAAAACTTGTCAAAAAGTTGGAACTTTGACCCCCAATATCTCCGTATCTAGAAGGTTCCCAGGTATGGTGTAGAACAAAAAAATTATCGCAATGACGAGGAGAACAAGTGCCTTTTGGCTTCGTTAAGAGGTGTTTTACACCCTTTATAAGTACTAAAACCTTTCTCGAGAACCACTCTATCCATTGGTGAAAACAGCATAAAAATCATTGTAGTAGTTTTTGAGTTTATCGCGAACAGACAGACAGACAGACGCGGCGGAGGGCTTTGTCTTATATTATTTGTAGTGCTATTATCGGAAACCTTGAAAAAAATATTAAAAATAATATTAATTATAATATTATTGTAAAGATCATTGTTACTGGACCTGCCTAGAAATACCATACAGGATACTTTTATCCGGGTTCATGACATAAGCATTTGTGCAAAAATACGTGTAAAATATAAAAAAATAGAAGTCCAACAACAACAGTCTCTTTTAGTGTCAAAACAAAACTTATTTTCCTTATACGATCACAACGACTCAATGCCACGTAAAAATCCTACGAATTTGTTGAGTTTTTCCTCTCTGCTAATACAATATTCAGCGGTACATGTATTAGGTACTGTTACATAATATCGAGTTGCAATCTCAGAGCTATTTGCTAGAGAATGCGGAGGTCACACAATACGGGGGTTCGCTCCACGGCAAAACCAATTTTCCTCGGTCCGCAAGGTAGATAATCCCTTAAAAATTAAATTGCTTGCTCCACAGCGTCTTTGGATTTTTTTGCTTAGGTTGGTATTTTTGGGCTGTAAACATTTACGATTTTCTTTTCTTATTTCGTTTTACAGTAATTGGACGCACTCGGGGTTTGTTGTTGAGAATTTCATAAGTAGTTAGTGCTGGAAAATATAATTTTCAGAGCTGAATAAAGAGACGTTATTTAGAACTATTTTATTTGAATAGTTCTTAAGGATAGGTACTTACTTAAAAGACAGACAGATACATGGGTACCTTTCTTTTTTTTTTTTTTTTTTTGATGGGAAGTCATCAAATAACTGGGCATGGGTACATGGGAAGTAAAGAAAACATTGAAATATAGGTACAATATATCTTAGGTAACCTATATAATCTTTAAGTGTTTGTTGTACAGGGTGTAAAAACACCCTTCACGAAGCCGTCAACCAAGCATTCTGTACATCAAACTAGGTAACTAACTCTACGCAAAAATTTTGCTGAAAATAACTTTTTTGGGGGTGATTAATCGGGTTTGGGGGCAACTCGTCCACCACGTTTTACGGTAGTAAGTTAATGTAACGCACTCAAAACATTGTACTGATAGATGCATTGAATAGTACGGAGGTCGTAGAGGTATTTTATGTAAAGTTATCATTAAAAACTTGGATTGAAAGAAAAACTTGACAAAAATTTGGAAATTTAACCTCCAATAGCTGGAAGGTTCCCAGGTATGCATGGTCTAGAACAAAAAAAAACATCGCAATGGCGGGGAGAACAAGTAACTTTCGGCTTCGTTAAGGGTAATAACACCCACAATTTTTTTTATAAAAAAAACATGTTTTGGGTAATAAAAACAATCTAATTAATGAAAGGTTATGTTTATAACAAGTGCGGTTTTACTGGATACCCCAGTTCATTAATGATTTTCGTACCAGCATAACGTGTTATGTATCAAACCGGTATGTACTATCGAGGACACTCCCGCCTGACCAGTTTAATTTTTTTTCGCTTAAATCATGCGGAGACGCCGAGCCACGCCCCCTTAAAGTTTGGGCCTATTAGGAAAGCGTCAACTTTGGCACGCAAAATAACAATAACTCTCGATTGGCGTGCGTCGTCAGTGCGCTTGGCCGATTTGGTATTTTTTCATTAATTATTTCTATACAAAGTCAACGGGGCGGGGCTAGAGAGCGTTTCTATTTTGCGAGTGCAAGCAAAAAGTAGCTTAGTGGTGGTCAGGCGGGAGTGCCCTCGATAGTACCTATGGGTATCAATTTAAATTAACTGTAACTTTATGAAACGGGATGCCTTTGAGCCTATTACTGGGCAATAGTTAGATAAGTGAGGGGTATAGTTTCAAAACCCGCTAAGTCCAGAGACGTTCAAACTCCAGAAATAGAAAATTTGTGATAAATTATTGTAGCATTATTTAATTAATTATGTTTCTGTGCCTTTTGAAAAATTGGTCGCTTCACCTACGTTTTGTAACTTATTCATTAAATTATCATGTTTTACAAACGTATAAAAAGCAAAACAATCATGGACATAGCTGAATTTGAAACTGAAGTTCGGACATAGTTAGTTTTGAATCTGACATACGTGGACATTGCAGTATTTGCTACGACTAATAATATGTATACAGCGACTTAAAATATTTGATACTTTTATCGTATGTGATAAAAGCGTCGTCATGTTGAAAAGGTATAGAAATGAAAAACACATTTAATTAATCAATTAGTATTTTTTTAATCATTAAGTACTTTTATTTACTAAACTAGATGTGATTAAACATCGCAAAAGCAAGACAAGGAAAAAGGGGAGGCCTTTGTCCAACAGTGGGACATAAAATAGGCCATTAAAAAAATTAAACAATTAGGTCAGGTAC
This sequence comes from Xestia sexstrigata, assembly GCA_941918905.2. Classification (NCBI taxonomy): domain Eukaryota; kingdom Metazoa; phylum Arthropoda; class Insecta; order Lepidoptera; family Noctuidae; genus Xestia; species Xestia sexstrigata. Next base: position 10,042,762 of record OW799216.2, read on the forward strand.
ACTTTCTTGTTCTTCGCAAAAGTGTTCATTTTCATCATCCGCGTCGCGCAAATCTATATCAAGAGCCGTCTTTGGTATTAATTTATCATAAAATGACAGAACAGAGTAACTTCTCCAGTTGACATCAAAAGGCTCACATAAATATGGACATTTCGAATATAGGTACGTGTACCAAAAGTCGAATAAAAAATACAAAGAAACAACAGTTTCAACTTAAAAAATTTAATATTTTGAAATCAGTGATCAAAACTACTCGTACTAGTATCTACTTACCTCTCTAACTTCTGCAGGTTTCTCTTCCATTGTTCTGGTTTTCTCTGCCGTTTCCGAGCTTTACTTTTATCTACAACGATCGGGGTTGTATCCATCTTCGTTATTATGGCACTTTAACTTCCAAAATAATACATTAACTAATAAAAAAAATAACTTTTTAAAGAGCACAACACAACAAAAACTAAGCTGGCCGCCATAACAGTTTTGTATATCACGTGACCAAAATGGTGGCTCGCTATTGGCTAGTTTGGACTTTGCGGTTTTTGAATTAAACTATGATGGACTTGGCAGTGTTTGAAACTTACAGCCTACTTTAAAGTGAATTTTCTATTGGACATAGCTGTTTATGGTAAGAACTGATAAATCTAAAATGTGCGGAAAAAGATGGAGTTGCTAGAGATATAAAAATATTGCCACGTGTAAAAAATGGACTTTGCGGGTTTTGAAACTATACCCCTCAAGTTCACTGTTGTTCAGTATCAGTTAGTTTAGGAATTCTGTTCACATCTATCTATAGGTAGTTATAGTTTTTAAGTTAGAGAATATGGGTGACTAATTATAAAAACTAAATGGATGGTAATTATCCCACGAGATCGTACTACCGGGATAAAAAGTATCCCAAATGTTAATCCTAGTTATAAATTATCTGTGAGCTAAATTTAAGCCGGGGCTGCGGGACTGGTCGAAAGAGATACCGTAGTTCCGGAACACAAAAAGCGATGAAGGAACATGGATGGGTTTTAGTCAGTAAATGTCTACACTCCCTCCTGCTCCGCCCAGAGCGGGAGAAGTCATTTGATGATTTCATATCCGAAAAAAAAAAGCCAAATTTAACCCAAATCCGTTCAACTGTTTTTGCGTGAAAGAGGAACAAACATCCAACCATCTAACTTCAACATCAAACTTTCGCATTTATATAAATACATATAATTATAAAGATTCCTATTGGATTTCTTATTTTTACTTAGAAAATTATGATGGCGTGCAAAAAGTGCAGTGTTTCTAAGTAGGTTCGGCAATATATTCCTATTTTTTAAACTTTGCCATTACGATTAGGCTCCAGGTGGCCTACCATGACGTCATAAAATCTTGTTCCAGTGTGGGTAAGAGACGGAGCTATAGAGGACGTCTAGCGCCATCTCTTTCTCACACTGGAACAAGATTAAAACGATCCTGCTTTAAGACGTCATGGTAGGCCACCAGGTGCGTTGACAAACATTTAAATTCACAAACAGCCAGATCCGGAAACACTATCTGCCATTCAAAAATTTGTTCCGTTGATAGTGTGATATTTGGTGATACAGTAAGTAGGTATTAATAGTTAGGTTATTGTAACTTAAAAAAATACCCATTAGGGCATACTATTAACAATGTATATAAGAATTCAAAATCGATATTACATAGATACAAATTAAAAAAAAAAACATTTAGAAAACATGAATTATTTAATTTGTTGTTTATTTAAAATAAACAAAAAAAAAAAAAAACATGTTTTTGAATTTTCAAGCATAAATACATACTAAATTATCAGCTTAGTTTATTAGATTTTGTCAAGAAAGAATTCGTCAATGGTTAGTAACATTTGTCAATTAAAAAATATTAATTAGTTTACGTTTAAATTGTGTTAAGTTTAAATCTTTAATGACATTCGGTATTTTATTTAAAATTTTCAGAGCCATGCAGATGATGCTTTTGTGCATTTAATTTGTAATCACAAACCTTGGAAAATTCAGAATCAAGTTTTCTTTCTATCACACTAATAATAATATTATAAAGGCGAAAGTTTGTGTGTACCTATGTTTGTTACTCTTTCACGCAAAAATTACTGAATGGATCTGGAAGAAATTTTGCACACAGATAGTTTATAACCTGAATTAACACATAGGATACTTTTTGTCCCGGTAGTAAGATCCCATGGGACAATAATTATCGAACTTCTCGCAGGCGAAGCCGCGGGTAGAAGCTAGTAATAATATTATATTCCGTACCTACAACGCGAACACACTTTGGTGCCTGTAATTTAAACCCTGGCCTTTAATGAAAAATAAAATGAACGTCATTAACTTTGATATCATAAATCATGGTTGGATCCTGTTATGCTTTTAAGAACCTTTTTATGTTTTTTGTGCGAAACAGAGTCACATTATGGCACGATGATTTGCTCGACATTAGCGAAGTGTGCCGATGGACAAAAGTATTGTTTAGTCATACTGTGTAATGGGAATAAGACGAAGTAAAAGTAGGTAGATACAGCCTCGCAACTTTGGAGGTTGGTAACTAACTACCGACTTCACTGACGGTCGAGGGGCCAATAATAACATTATGGATCACATCAGACCAAATAAAAAACCAAGACAGCGCTGCGAACAATAAAGTGAAGCCAGCGCAAAACTGGCAAAACTAAGCTCCGCTCTGTGCGTGTGAGCATGTACGCACACATTTACATAAACCTACAATTAAACAGAGCTCAAAAAACGCACATATGTTTACGAAACCGGCATCACTTTTTGTTTGCAGCGCTGTGTCTTGGTTTTTTATTCAGTCTGAGTGGATCACGTTAAAATCCTTAAAATGGTTACACATGGACCATTTTAACGTAATTTATATTACATATAATCCTATTATAATTCTGTTAAAGCGGCCATTTTGGCCTTTTTGCTATTTTTCACCCTTATCCTTAAATAAAGTGGTAGACCGTCCGTTAGTGGTCTCAGTAGTAGGTACCTATTGTTTGAATTAAAACATTTGATTTGTTCCTTGTGGTAACGTGGTAACGTTCTTATGCCTATTTTAATTATCATTACGCGACATGCCTAAATAAAACCATGTTATTGGATTTTTCCATCAGGAATTTCTCAACACCTAAAAAGGAAGAAAGAAAAAATATTCATTTGTCTCGCACAGGACAAAACAAAACGGTAAAATTAAAAATAAAACGAAATTATATTATAAAAGAAAATAAACATTAAAAAAAAAAAGATAAACTAAATTGGTCCTGTACGAGGCCAAAAGGCCCTTAGCGTCAGCTGCAACATTAAACAAAAAGAAGTCACAGCACTGGTGGCCTACCATGACGTCTTATAGCAGGATCGTTTTAATCTTGTTCCAGTGTGGGAAAGAGATGGCGTTGAAGTCCTCTATAGCTCCGTCTCTTACCCACACTGGAACAAGATTAAAACGATCCTGCTTTAAGACGTCATGGTAGGCCACCTGGTGTTCTGATAGGGCCCAAACTAAACTGATGCCACGGCCAGCGGCTAATAAAAAGCACGAGCAAGAGAAGCAGCCATGAGGCCTGGATTTGTGCCCGGTTCATGGCAGTAGGATCGCCCCTGCTATTTACACAGAACTTTAACATAACTAGCGAAATGTGGGTATACTATTAGCTCCACCTCTGCCTAACCCTTCGGGGATTACAGGCATGATGTTATGTTACGTTATTAAATGTTAAAACGCCGTTATTGAATTTTCAATGCCCGGCTTAGCCCAGAGTTGAAGTCATGCAATTATGTTTATTAGGCAATCATTTAGGTGACACCTAGTGTTAGTGAAAACATGTAACATGCTTCATGCTGCATGTAACATGCTTGAAGCAAACAGGCACGCCTATTTGTATGGACGTCATTACAATCATACAGTCATACCATTACCCCCATCATTATTGAAACTGACTGTTGTTAGTTGTTAAGTAATTGTATGTGATTCTGTGAAATTAGATAAATTAGTGCAAATGACCATAATTATATTACCTCGACCTACTTACTATTCTATACAAATACAACACCGAAAATGTTGCTGAATAGAAAAAATATTGTTAAAAAAATTGCTTTTGTAAATTGGTCATCGTAATTTTATGAATCCGAAATGATTGTCGCTTTTCATGCCATGATTGTTATTTTAAAATTCTATTTTTTGTTATTGTTAATATAGCATCGCAACTAAACTCACATTATCATAATTACTATAGGAAACTACTAGGAAGTACTAAGGAAAATGTATATTCATACCAATACCTACCTGTTAGGTACCTGCTTAATATTGTTTATAATAAATAGTTTTTAAATAATCGAAATACCATGTGGTTGGGACCCTGGTGATCTGCTATACAGGTTTTCCTAGTGCAGACACCAGTCTCTCACAAACTTATCTACCGTAATTTTAAGTTCTATACATAAATTATACATAATTTGTGATGTTTGTGAAGAGATTCAAATAAATTATTTTGAATTGAATTGTTAGGTGATGATTCAGTCCATCAAAACTGGACAACTAAAAAACAGCAGAACAACAAAAAACGTGGACTCTTCATACTAATTGCGTCAGCATTTAGGCCAGGGGCTCTAAACTGGCCGCTTTAGCAGAATTGTAGTAGGATATTAATACAAATTCATAAAATTGTCACAGACGCAGTAAATACAAATTGTTAAAGTAGTCGCGTGCCATAGCTTAGGGGTGAGTTCAGTATCGATAAAGGAATCCGTAAATAATAAAAAATAAATCCAAAAAAAAAAAAAAAAAACAAAAAAAAAATTGCAAGATCAACCTAATTTAGAATTAAAATTATTTTATATTGCTATTTGAAGTTAGTAGGTACTAAATTAGGTTGAACTTGCAATATATTTTTTTTTATTTTCATTTTTTTAGGATTTTTTTATTTTTTTATGGGTTTCTTTATCGATACTGAACTCACCCCTAAGCTATGGCACGCGACTACTTTAACACCCTGTATTATGAATTGTCACTTTGTGAATGTTTTATGATTTATAATGTAATTCATAATACCAATTATCCTATTATAATTCTGTTAAAGAGGCCATTTTAGACCATCAGTACTATGTTTCTTAGAAGGAGCTCGTGGTTAAATAATAACAGCCGCTCGGGTCAATGTTTAGGTTAAGCCATGCTTGCCTAGGCTGATCTGTGGATGGGTGACCACCCATTTTATACCGAGTTTCCTCCGTGTCTCGGAAAGCATGGCACGTTAAGCAGTTGGTCCCGGCTGTCATTTGTAAATCTTTGACAGTCGTTACAGGTAGTCAGTGCCCCAAAAAGTCTGACAAACAGGCTTACCAAGGGGTATCGTATTATCCAGTACTAACTGGGTTTTGGAGGTCAGATAGGCGGTCGCTCCTTGTAAAATACTGGTATTCAGCTGCATCCAGTTAGACTGGAAGCCGACCCCAACATAGTTGGGAAAAGGCTAGGCAGATGATGAACTGTGTATCTTAAGGAATGCTGTCCAGTTTGATGGTCTGAATCATAACCTAAGAGATATTGCGCTTATTCTAATACACCCTTTGTAAAGAAGTTTTTTTACATAATTATTTACTAAATTCACAATTTCAATATTTTTCGGAAAGAGAGACTGACTTGCAAGGGGCCGCCTCCACGAGCGAGCGAATCGCGGCGATTCAACGTATTTCTATAAATAAAATATCACCGCGATTCTCTCGCTCGTGTAGGCGGCCCCTTTTTTTTTTATTTTTTTTTCGGATGGGAAATCATCAAATGACTTCTCCCGCTCTGGGCGGAGCAGGAGGGAGTGTCAGACTTTTACTGACTAAAACCCATCCATGTTCCTTCATCGCCCTTTGTGTTCCGTGTTCCGGGGCCACGGTATCTCTTTCGAACAGTCCCGCAACCCCGGCAGGTGTAGGCGGCCCCTAAGTCTGTTGTAAAGTTCAACAATTAAATTTCGAGCAGTGTAAAGTAAATGTTACTTGAAATTAACATTCTATAGTAAATTCGAGTTTCCATAATTGAAATGTACATTAATTTTTATTTTTTTTTTCTTTTTGTGTTCGCTGAATTTGCCAGCAAAATGCATTGTTCTGTTTGGACACGCCATTAACCGTGACATAAGGAACAAAATGGCGGCTTCTCATAATGAAAAGTGCCGTACCGTACTTATTCAATTATCAACATCCGTGGTGATGGTGAGGTGATTATCTATATTTAGAACTGTAACAGTTTTATTTGGCGCATTCGACTCTCTGTTGTCAATGTATCTAATGAATATACACATTGTCACCTATCTATAAATAAATACCAGCCTATTACTGTCCCACTGCTGGGCAGTGGCCTCTTCTTATACACAGAAGGCACGAGCATTGATCACGATCACCACGCTAAGACGGGTTGGCGACGATTTAAGACAAATTAATTAAAAGTCAAGGTTTCTTCACGATGTTGTTCTTCGCCGATGTCAGTGACGTCCAATATAAACTTAGAAAGTAGGTACTTACATACGTACTGAAAACGAAAATTGGAACTTTCTGGACAACGATGAAATATTTTAATTTTTTCTCTTATCAAGAAGAATTTGAGGTTGTGGTAACATTTTCCACAACATATCACACATCCTTTGTTACTCGGGGGCCTCGTATAATGATGGACTAAGAAATGTCACATCTCTTAATTATCTATATATACGTAAAACCTAGAAAACGAATTTTACTCACGTGTACCTCCTATAGTGTTATTTATTTTAAAAACTAATGTAAACTTTGGTTGCTGACAATATTACGACGAGCTGGATTACACACAAAATTGGTTGTGTAAATGTAAACACTCCTTGATACTGGCTAGCGTGTCAGTTTAGTAGGTAATCCAAACATTCGCAAGTACATAGGTACGTGATAATTTGTCAGTTTAAATTGACAAACATAGGAGACGCTAACACTTTTTGACGTCAAGAACATCAATAAACTCGATACACAAGGAACCTTCAATTTACAAAACTTCTTTGAAAAATTAATAATCCAACATTAATTATACAGCATTCCTCAAAGGTGAGCGTGTCTTAGGAAATGTTTACAAAAGACTGATGATGTAAAGCATACTTTTAAGACCATAAATACGTAGACGCGGTGAAAAATGGCTTCCGTAGCATGTTTACTTCCTACACACCCACTCAAAATGAGGTGTGATCGATAAACCGCCACTTTTGATATTTCTCGAAACATCGATCAATGACGATAAGCACCGATTAATAATCGAATAAAATTTAACAATCGATTGTGAACGAACGAACCGTTGCGTGCGCTTTCAGTTTTTTGTTGGTTGATTTACTTTTCACATTTCCCGACATGTGTTCTCGACCACAGGCGTTAAATTGTAAAAAAAATTGGTTAAAGAAACCGCTAAATGTACCGCGAAATCGATTTGCTTAAAAATGTATAACTCAATTTAAGTGTGAATTGTGATTTCGTATTATGTAGCGAGCAAATCAATATTTTTTGGAAAGAAAAGTAACTCTTTTCGGTATCAAGTTTAGCCAAGGTTATTTTACATTCTCTCCTCTGCCAAATTTCATTTAAGGTGAAAATTGGACAGTCATCCTTGAAAACTTTATAGACAGAAAACTCATTTCCGTATTTTTCTTTTGCAGGTGATGTTCTAGGTCGCAGTTTCACAAACAAATGAAGTGCGCGAAAACTGTGAGAAGTGCGCTCAGGGTTGCCACGTAGTGTCAGGATGGTAGTAGGTCGTAGGAACGTCAGCATGATGCGACTAGGGCGCTGCGTTGCCTTCCTCGCCGCGGCGGCTTTCCTGCTCCCCTTCACTATCCTGCTGATGGTGGCTGACCAGCAGTACAACCTTACCTACAGTTCCAAAAGAGTATTCTATCAAGAGGTGAGTTGTTTTATTTACTAAGCTTCATGTGTGTGTCAACCCTAGACAACGCTAACGTCAACAAAATTGAAGTATAAAGACGTTAATGTTTTCTAGGGAAGGGCAGTGTATACCGGTCTGCACAATGCCTAACAAAATTAACCCCCACGACACGTTTTGACTGAAAAACACGACTTATGCATGAACGGGTGTAACACTTTTCCAAGAAAATTCAAACTTTAAATAAGTCGACGAACAATAAAATGTCACTTCAACTCAGCTCTTCCATCCAAAATGTTAAGATAATAGAAATTGAATTCATCACAAAACACAATTAATATCAATCAATCAAAACAGAAACTTTTAAGTGAGTTAAAGCTTCGTTAAAGTCAAACTCAGACATTTACATGTTGCGGGATCTCACTGAAATTCTATAAACTTAAGTAAATAAGTCTATTCTTCTCATTTCGCTGCTGACAGCTTTTAGAGAATATTATTGTGTCAAGACCAGACCATAAAATTCTGTAATGGCACATCATTCTAAAATTTCGTACATGAGTTGCTTATAATTGAACATGAATTGGTACAAAAATACAAATTGTACGACATTTCATCATTTCAATTCAAAGTATGATTGAATCAACGTTGTTTTGGAGAGTCCCGGCCATGTCCTGGCACTCAAAATTGACCCGAAAACAAACGAAAATGAATTCAGGTCAAATTTCTTCTTTTGCAGAGCGACTTCTATAAAATTAATGGAACATATTACGCGCCTATTACCGCGATAACTTCACCTACTATTTCGGACAGGACAAAGGTAAACAAAGTTGTCGCATACACCGAGCCAGCCAACGGCAAAGGCACGCAGCGGGATCTTTAGACGTTTCTAGACGTTAAAGTGGCGTATTCTTGGCGTTTAACTTAGAGAAAAGAAGCTACACGCCGGATACATAATTATCCTCCTCCAAACCGATGACCAACTAGATATAAGTCGGACTAGGAATAAAATCTACCATATTGAACAGTCAGCCAACCGTGACGAATTTACGAAAGGCATTACGTTTCTTTCCGTGCGAATTAATTGCTTTATTTATTCTCAAGAGTCTCGCCGATGAACGTGCCACGAAAGCGTCCTGTCAACGTCACTCTCGTTCCCGCTGTTTGCCCAAGCCAACACCGCACCCCACGCTTTACTTACAAAATTAAAAAAAATAAAACATGCAAAGGTCTAAAGACGGCTGTGCACGACTAACAAACAAATTACTCATCCCTGTCGATGGGAGAGCCAATGAGCACCTGTGCCTCTGGTGTACATTAAGGTGAGACTAGATTGCGGTCGACCGACGGTGATGATATCGATTGTTCTTTTCGGTTCAGCGTGCTGCATCGGTCGGTCAATCGACGACAATTATTTTTATTCAACGTCGATCGATAGTTCTGATCTTTGTTTGGGTTTTGATCTTTCTTTCAATCTTTTATTCTTTTTTCAAACTGAATAGCGATCGGCGGCCGGTCATTTATCGATCGATTTATCATTGTCTACTGGGCGACGTCGATTAAAGTCGACTGGTCGTCGTCGATCTACTGCAATCTAGTTGCACCTTTAAGTAGGGAGCGAGTTACGCTACAATTGTAATCAATCTACGCAAGCAATCGTAGTGTTAACTCGATAACTACGCCGCATACACTTGAGGAGCTGTAGACGTGTTTGTGACTATACCAGTTACTGTTGAGTGTTGGATATCTTTGGGATTGTTCATTAATCTTTACTAACAAATGCAGCTAATTTAGTTTTAAGGTGCCATCTGTGTGTTAGTTTTATTTGCATGGGGTTGGGCTTCATTATTAATGTTTAGATTTTAAGATCATTAATCTAAGAAAAAGATGTTTTACGAAGGTATTATCGGATCGACATCTGCACATTATCGGATCGACGTATTCATATGTTTTCTACAAACTTGGTGTTTTTCTGCCATGTTTTGTAGGCCACATTTCTATTTTACCCAGTAACTTAGTAAAAGAAGATTTGCCACGCTTGTTCACGACACGCGAGCTTTACAACCCGACAGTGTTTACCACACAATCCATCTACAATCGATGGTCGATAGTCATAAATGTTTAAAACTTTGTTATCAATTACTGTATCGGTATCAGAGATATCGATTTTGTTTCGGAAATTTTGTTTAGCTTGCTGATGTCGCGGTAAGTTTATATTGTGTGTGTTCTAAAATTTAAATATATTATAGAATTCAGGTATTACCGGCCAATCTGTTTGAAAGAATACGAAGGAGTTTTGTTGACGTGCATTTTTGTTCAAAATGTTTGTAACAGATTTGAGGTCGTTCAACAACTATGTATTTCTTAGTCAGTCGTGGTCATTACGCATACTTGCTCCGTAACATCATTGTGTCTCCTAGTCATGTGCTAATTGGATAACTGTATTCCGACCGACCATGCGACCAACGACCATAATGAGTTTATGACTGACTCACTCTGTTACTAACTAAACTGTCAAAATTACTGGACTAACGTTCAAATTATCTTTCTATTATTATTATAGTAAATTACTGCGACTAGTCCTCGGATATTATTTGATTTAATGGAAAAAAGCCGTAACGAATTTTTGTAAAGCAAAAAGTTGGAAGTGAATCTTTTATGATTTTCAGTTTTATATCCAGTAAACTAAAGGTTTATTTAATGAATATAATACCTAGGCATTGCCTATAGGTACCTTTCTTCACGTTCGTTCTTTGAGTTGTAGATAAAGCTTTCCGTGCAAGTTGTAAGTAATTAAGGCAATCAAAGGAATCAGATTGTGCCGGCAAGTAATGGGGGCTATCGCGCATGAATTCTCCGCTAGAGGCGTTCGTGTAGAGTAAGGTCTTCCGAAATGTCAGATGTCATACAGTGTTCGCGCGTTGCGTGCTTTTTTTATCACGTATTTACATACTAATACTCACGATCGTGTTCTAGACTGAGCCATTCCTGATTAATTATGACTTGAGGATTTTAGGTCTTATTTGTTAGTACTTGGAGGTAGAATGACTTTTAAATGTTTCATGCTTGCTAATTTTAGGGAGAATATTGTAAATATGTATCTGAAGTTTACACTATATTGTTATACGTAATAAAATAAACTTTTTATGACGTTATTGGTACTTTAAAGTATAAATAGAATTATTATTATTATTATTATTGACAAGACCTTACTTGACAGTGGCGCCATCTGGTGAGCTCAAAAACGATAGGCCCCATTGGTTAGGGTGGTAAACGTCCGCGGTATAAACGTTTAACAGAGATAGGTATATCCGTAGCTAACTGATAGTGAAGACGATCGGTAGTAGTAACTATCGTAAACAATTTATTCCTGAAATTGTAGTGCACCTACAAAATAGACTACAAACGCAAACTTCATTTTAACGGCAGGGGCCTAAAATGGACGCTTAAGCAGAATAATGACAATATCCTAAATTACTTTAAAATTCGTAAAATGACACAAAGTGACAAATTATAATATTAACTGCGTCTGTGACCGTTTTAAGAATTTTATTTTAATTACTCTTCATTTGAAGGTTTGGTCGGACACTAATTTTGACATACCATTTGCTTCAGTTGATGTCAAATAAAACCGTGCATCTGTATGCGAGGACAGGCTCTGGTGCGTGCCATAACGGTTCATTGCCAAAGACAATGACTGCGACTGCACTCCAAGGAAAAAATGACATTGCTCTACATGTCGTTAAGGAAAACATTGAGAATATTTTATTATTGTTTAAAAGTTGTATAAAACGTATATTTTAATCGATTCGGTGGTATGAGTAATTCATCAACTCGTCCCACATGCCCACGGACCATTTGGGACGAGTTGATGAAAATCAAAATAAGTAATATTTTCGTTCTGCAACTCGTCCTACGTTTCTTTTTGTGTGGAACTTTAAACTTTATCAACGTTAGGTACAGTTAGGAAGACAACATTATAACAATATTTTTTTTTTAAGAATCTCTAATTCAAACAAATTGATAAGTTACCTTAGAAAAAGTACTAGGCTAACATAAATGAAAGCAAGTAATTCCATTTTCTACGAAATTTTTTGGTTTTTTCCATCACGGGTGTCGTTTCCATGGGATTTTGGGTCGCTGATAACGAAAATGAGGGCAAAATGAAAATCCAAGATGGCGCCGAGGAAACCTTACGGTTTTTCCATCATGGGTGTCGTTTCTATGGTATTGTGGGTGGCTGATAACTAAAATGAGGTCAAAACGAAAATATTATTTCAATTTAATTTTTTCTTCGTTTTTGGAATTAAGTTCCAAAAAAAGAGCCTCTTATTGCGTGTTTTTGTTGTTGTGTATTCTTTCAAATTTGGAAACACTTAAGTAGATGGTTATTGTAACAACTAATAGTAACAAACAGCATTGTTTTATATTTGCCACTCCACACTGTCAATCCGTACACACAATTATCTCATTACACTATAACCAATAACTTTAACTATCCTCATCAATAGCTGACGGCTGTAAACAATTACCTTAAAGCGTTGGCCATCGTGTGAATGGGTCGACCAATGTGTAAACAAGTATCAGCACTATCTATGGCACTCGAGTGTGTGCCACCGTATCGCGTCGCACTAGAACTTAAGTGTTGACTAGTGTTGATAGTTCGTCGCTTTTACTGCGAGATATGCAGTTTCTCCCAACTTTTTGAACCTAACGCGAGGAAACGAGTTTATAAGACCCTAATTACACCCCAAATCACTAAATGCGTTTAGCGCTACCTATACGTATTACAAACTTCGTTTTGCGGCTGTCAATCATTCGCGGATAGCAGAGACAAAACGATAAAAGATGTGGTCTCTAATATTCTTAATTTGAATCCGGTAGTAATCGAAATTCAAAATCAGCAAGAAGCTACTGATCTGTTTTAATAAAGCTTAGTGTTGCTGTCTACATTTTTTTAAAGTTTAGTTTTTTAAGTAGCCGTAAGTTGATTTTCTTAAGTATTATTTATTGTCATGAGCAATACCTACCTAGGCATATTATACAGTGTAAAATACTGGAAATATACTCAGGTTGTACGTTGGTTATTTCACAGCTTACTAAAAGGCATACCGCATACAAAGATGTTAATTAATGGATCAACTATAGACGATGGTAGCTGATTCACTTGAGTATAAACATAATCGTCACCTTGAATTGGAAACGGGGAACCTTGACAAAGTCTCATTCATTCAAAACCAAAATCAATTGTAAAATATTTTATTTCACATAGGACTACATGGGCACTTGTAAAACGTCGAGGTCCACGTCACGATTCGGGTTTGTCGTTTCCTATTGAGAAGAACCGGAAAGAAACTTCATGGTTACTCTTTTAAAATTGTTTTGTTCTGCAACGCGTACCTATTACTTCACTATGGAAGGACATCGTAGGCCCGACAATAAGTCATTGCTTACTTCAAAAAACTAGGTCAACAATATTGACACCCTTATTGATAGAAAAGTTTAAAAAGATTAATCATATGTAGTATGGTTTTGACATATGCTATAGAATAGAATTTTGTTTATCGTTGTTCTAGAAAACGAAATGCGATTGTCCTTTGTTGTTTACTCGTAGCTGTATCTAAGCTTGAAAATCGTCTGATTATAATGTATCGGAGGAAACTTAACCCCATCCCAACATCCTAAGAAGTTAGAAAGGCGAAGATTGTATTCTATTTCGTACAAAAAGTGCCCCATTCTGCCATCGCCCCCGGCCCTGTCTGCTCACTCCTTGAGTCAGACGTGCTAATATAATAAGCAGTTACAGTTTAAACTCACGATTTATAAACGTGAGTTTAATTTGACGGTGTTTAAACCCAAGTGCGTGGTTTGATCTTTTTTATGTTTTCTGAGAAAAAGCGTTCTGATTCATCTTGGCTGATATAACCGTCAATTTTTTTGTCTGTTCAACATGTAATTTGATCATTAAGTCATTTAATTATCTTTTTTTGGGGAACACTCAATATTTTAGAGATTATTTTTCATTGGGTATTATTATTGGGATGTAGGTACTATAAGTACAAGGCTCGCTCCCTATTAGGTACATCCGTACATATGACTCAATCATAACGTGAACGGTTCATCGAAGCACAAATGGTTAGGTACCTTGAATTCAGCAAATAAATCCCCCAGCGCAGCGTTTGAATATCAGCGAATGAATCCCCCTAATTATTGGTCGGTTCTTTAAAAAACGCGAGTTAAAATTGCATTAATTGTAGGTATATTGTCTGATGGTTTGTTGTATAATTAATAAAAAAAACCGTAGAATAAAACTACTTGAATGACTAAAAACTTTTTAGTAATCGTTTATTTTAAATAAATAATTAACACATTATTTGATCCCAGTAACTCAAGGCCTCAGAAAATTTGCGATATTACATCGATCGTGTATTCGTGTCATAATATCATAGTCACATTCTTTAGTGAGCTGCAATAATAATACTCTTGTCCTTGAAAAGCTCGATGAGTGGAAATTCCCCGTATTCAATGATTCAGCAGTCGTAATCCTTCCGGCATCACTCGTAAAACGAATCCACAAAAAAAAAACACGAAACAACGTCTTCTAAGAAACAGCTGAAGGTTGTCGAAGAATTGGGTTCTAGGGAAGCTCATACCACTGCTAACTGGCCGCACGGGTACAATTTCCTTTTTTTTAATGAATCAAAGTAAACTGGTTCCTCATCTGTTTGGCTTTCAATAAGATAGGGCGACGAATTATCACAAAATTTTGAATGCGCAATAGGCTGGAAACAGATCAACCACGGATCTGAAATGGTATTTCATTCAGTATAATCAACTGTCTTCCCGTCTACTTGACTGCCTCGCTGGTATAATGGTCGGAAGCGACACTGCTGACCATGAGGTTCTGGGTTCGATTCCCAGTTCGGGCAAAGTGTTTTTCCATTAGAAATTTCTCAGTAGCAACCCCGAGTCTGGATTTGCACCTGGCTGATGGCAATAAGTCCCCTATTACATGAGGTTTAAACATAATTAGCGAAATGTAGGTGTACTATTAGGTATCTACACCTCTGCCTATCCCTTCGGGGATTACAGGCGTGATGTTATGTCTTCCCCTCTATTCCACACGTCCTACATTTCACATTAACACCTCGTCAGCGCTCCTCCCCCATTCCGTGCGGTTGGGGTGTATCTGTACCCCAAGCACCCCGAGTCCCCAACACACATTATCACGTAGATACTCGGTCTACGTGCAACATGGAGGAACTATCTCAAACGGCACTCCTGCACTTTATCCGCAATGTCACGTACGCCCGCCCCTCTCAACGTCGGCGGTTGCTTGAAGTTGATACATAGTTTATTTATCAGAGTAGGTATTTGTGTACTTACTTTTGTGCTTAGAAGCTTTGCTGAAAGCTTTAGAGTGGTTTATAAAATAACATAACAGGATTATACGCCTGTAATCCGCGAAGACTTAATCAGAGGTACTTTCGCGCACGTAGGTCGGTTAACTAGTGTCGGCGTTATGGGAATCGCAAAATAAGTACTTGATTTACTTAGTGAAGGAGTAAGTTTATTAAAATAAATTACAAGGAGCAAGAATGCCGACCGACCGAACCCGGAGACAAAAAGTTACTGACTGAATTCTACATTTGAACAATTATCTAAAACTTGGGATACGGTCGGAGAGGCACGTTACCAACTAAAAACTGTACAAAGGTTTCTGCAGCTAGGTAACACAATAAACATAGCACAGTTACACATAATACAAAAGAAACAGAACCGTCGGCATCTCAACAAAAATATCAAAGGCTATTTATTACTCTAAATTCTTAAAGCTAATATTAATAATAAGCAAATTGGGCAAAGTCCTACCATTAACTATTGCTATCCTTGCATAAGCAATAAAACATCTGCAGGCTTGCCGTGAGAACCTAAAACTATCGGTACTTACAGTTAACTCAAAATACTTACATACTAAGTTCACTAGAGTAATACCTATAATATTAATAAATAATTAATGAAGACGCTACAGTACTTTCCCTTACATGTACTTGTACACGTACATTTCGCCAATTAAGTCCCATTTGAAAAGGGGAAGCCTACCGCCATGAACCGGGCTCATTTCCAGACTTCATGTGCTTCCGAGGAAAAACCCAATAACACTTTGCCCGATCTGGGAATCCAACCTGGGACCACATCACTCTGCAGTTGCATTTGCGGTGGTGACCACTAGACCTCTATAAAATAACAACTATACCATGATTCAGAGAGCCCCGATTCAGAGACTCAAAACTAAGTTTACGACTTGCTTTGACCATAGAACCGTAATGTTAGAGTATTACTTAAGTAACATTCGTCAGAGTCCAGTGTCCGGAGTCAGGTCAGCAATCTGTCCGTACTGGCTTACTGAATCTTATAAGGACAGACAGACGACTCATGCGAAAACCTCTGCGAAAATCCAATAAACGCGTTTGTATCTTTTCTTCGAACGTTTTTAAAACTACATAAACCTAACTTTTTTGCTACAAAAATAAATAGGAACATAACATAACATCACGCCAGTAATCTACGGATATATTTAAAACAGTACACCCACATTTAGCCAGTTATGTTTAAGTCCCATCAATGTAATAGGGAGCGAGGCTATTGCCGTCAACCGGGCAAGACTTCGTGGCTGCTACTGGGAAATTCCTGATGAAAAAATCCAATATCACTTTGTCCGACCTGGGTATCGAACCCAGGACCTCATGTTCAGCAACTGCGCTTGCGGCCAGTCGACCAACCAACCTCGTTGGTCGAGTAGAAATACAAATTTAACTTCCAGTTCAATTACGATGAACGGTATTCCCAATGTGAAATTGAAGTCGACCTACACACGCAGTTTAGATTGTTTTGCGTGTTCAATTATTGATAGTAACAATCTATCGTGCCGGTATACTTCCACATTCGTCTATAGAAATGCAGGTCATGCGTATTGTTGTTCAAAAAGAACGGAATAAATTCCTAGCTGAAGAAGATTATTTTTCAAAAGACTGCTTTTCAATATCACGTTCATAGTTCCTTTGTGTTGTGATTGTAATCTGAAGATTATAAATATAATCTGAAGATTGTAAATACTGTGGAAATAGCGAAATAAAACTTAATAAACGTGTACGATGGTTGCTATATTTTAAACTTCAAATTAGTAGTTCAGAATTCAAACTTAAATATCTTTTTATCGACATTAGAATCGACAATAAACCTAACAAAAAGTATCATAACTAGTAGGTTTTACAACACTTTTACTATTTTTTGCTCTACTACCCATAGATTTGAGGTTTCCCATCTCAAAAATCGTTCCGTACCGATACATACATAGACATACCTCCTCATTTCAAGGTAAAAAGTAAAAAAGATAACATGATAATTATGTCTACTAGACCCGCCATCATTCTTTAGAACTTATACGCAATTAACACACCGGACTTTCCTTTACAAACATTTATACATATGTATTATTGTATAGTATAGTAGTATATTTATATAGTAAACAATAACAATCATGTCATTTGAATTCAGAACACGCGATTGATCGAGTCGGTCACGATTCTGAGGTGAGCTCGCTGCGTTTATTTAGAGATAAATCCATCCATCCAGTTTTGCATTATAAGGCTAGTATACATAATCTTATATACTCTGGTCTACACAGTGCACAAGAAATGGGAATTTTATAGGTAAAAACGAGGGGCATATTGGGTAATATTTCATCTCAAAACACTATCTTGATAATTTATTCAATCTCAGAAAATATTCAAGTCAAAAATCTTGTCCAAAATATTTGTTTGACTAACATACGGAGGAAAAAACCAGTGCTAAACTCAATAGCCAAAGTTTCAGTATTGATTGACTAAATAACCCACCAATCACGATAATATCAATCCGTGAGATACGGCAACAGAGTTCCCAAGTCTTGGACAAAGCGGCATTGCGGAAAAGTCGAAAACGTAATAGGTTGACTTACCTAAACTACGAAAAAGTTCAATGTCAACCCTTTTAAAAGTCGTATTAAAAATATGATACGCTTTGAAAGCAATTTCAGGAACTAAACAAAAACAAAAGCCTACCAATATGCAAACACTAGGATGGCATTATGTAGTTCAAATACCTGCATCAAGATTAGCAGCAGACAACACGGCACCAGCGCATTAGATACAAATTAAACTCCGGAACGTGACGGTCGTGCGGTGCGTGACATTGTGGAACACATTAATCTCGCAAATGTAACAGGGGGCCTACCACCACTTCCAATAGCAGTATCGTTTAGTTTTATTGTAGAAAAGCGATAGAGCTATGCATAATGTACCTAAACAAAAACCCAAATCACAATAATCTATTGAAGCAATACTAGTGATACTACCAATCCGCACTGGGCCCGCGTAGTGGATTATAGCCCATTCCCTCTCATAGAGAGGAGGCCGTGTCCCAGCAGTGGGAACATTAATAGGCTGATGATGATGATAATGATGAATACTAGTGCAAACACCAGTATAATATTAGCAACAGGCAACACGGCACCAGCGCATTAGATACAAATTAAACTCCGGAACGTGACGGTCGTGCGGTGCGTGACATTGTGGAACACATTTATCTCGCAAATGTAACAGGGGGCCTACCACCACTTCCAATACCAGTATCGTTTAGTTTTATTGTAGAAAAGCGATAGAGCTATGCAGGATGTACCTAAACAAAAACCCAAATCTGCCAATATAATCTATTTAAGCAATACTATAGTGCAAATACCAGTACCAAGATTAGCAACAGGCAACACGGCGCCAACGCATCATCATCATCATTTCTCTTGCCCTTATCTCAATTCATTTGGGGTCGGCGCAGCATGTCTTCTTCCATACTTCTCTATTACGATGTACATTGCTTTAGATACAAATTGAACGCTGGACCGTGACGGTGCGTGACATTGTGGTACACATTTATCTCGCAAATATAACAGCCTGCCACCACTACTAATAGCAGTATCATTTTATCTGTGGTCGGACCCCGACTTCTAAGTTCAAAGTTGTTCCAGCCAGGCACTTTGTGTAATTTATTTTTCCACCATTGCTCTCAAAACGGTGATAAAAACATCGCACTGAAAGCGATCTACCTCTTCTCACAAAGAGGAGGTCTCTGTGACCCAGCAGTGGGAACAACATCATCATCAGCCCACAGCAGTCCACTGCTGAACATAGGCCTTTTCAATCGCACGCCAGCACTCAACTCGATTCTCGGCAACTCTCAGCCAGTTGGAAACAGCAGTGGGATCGTTATAGGTGTAGGAAAGAGATTGGGCTATATGTTCGTCCTGTGTAGGTCCGTCTCTTTCACACAATGAACGCAGATTAATAATACTGCTTTAAGAGTTGATGGTAGATCCCCAACTCTGGTTTAAGTTCCGATACTTCCCACGTTCAGGAAGTTTTTGCTGCAGTCTGCACTTCGGAACGTTGAGCGACAATAAGGACGGTTATTTAAATTAAAATAACCGCATGTGTTTAAATAACAGCGGTTTTTAAAACCTGCTCTGTTGTTACTCTCGATAAAATGGAAAGTTCGGGTAAAGGAGAAGAAAGCTAAAAAAAAACCGGCCAACTGTGAGTCGGACTCGCGCATGAAGGGTTCCTTACTATAGTACAGGGGTACGATAGTAAGGAACTACGCCCCCTTTAATTATTAAATTATTTTTACTTACTTACTTTTCACTCGGTAGTACTTAAATAATAAAATTCCTAGTGGCCTAGGCCTACATTTAAAGAGATTAAAAATCATTCTGTTTCAGTTAATTATTTTTTACTGTTATTTATTGAGTAAGTAAACAATAAAACCATATTCGAACTATAGACAAAACAGATAAAACTTGTAAAATCAATGATGAGTAATCAGTGGTTGGAGATTTTGTAACGAAAATGACTTTGATAATCAGTGTGGAATACCAAATTGTGTGGAATCCAATTTTAGTATTCCATGTGCAAAAGTAGGTCAAAATAGTCTACCGCTTATTTCTAATGTCAATTCCGATGTTGACATTTAAAGGGTGGATGCCTACATAGCCTAGAGAGTATAGGTACCACTATATCTATAACCTTCACAGACTGCCTGTCACGGCCTCGTTGATCTACTAGTACTGCTGTGTATGAATGAGGTCCGGCGTTCGATTCCCAGGTCGTCTCTATAACATGGGACTGAAACATAACTGGCTAAATGTGAGTGTACAGAGTGTACTATTAGGTTAATTGAATTAGGTATACCTGTGCCTAACCCTTCGGGGTTTACAGGCCTGATGCCTCGTTAAATACCATATATTTTGTTTGAAAACCATTTTATTGTTACAAAAACCTCTATTTAGTGGCTTTAAATCGTTTCAACGGAATAAAGTATCGTCAGTCACGCGAGTGTACGGAACTGAATGGTTTGAACGCCATTATTTGTCTGACTTATTGATATCAAGTGCCTTTAGCTTTAAAAATGGTTGCTCTTTGTTTTTGTTTACTCAGGTTTGTATTTTAAGAGTTGAAAGTGAAATCTGATAAGAGCTTATATACTTATTTTACATGCCTACTTGCATGCTATTGTCCTGTTTTCAAGTAAGTAATATTTTCAAGCCCAACAAAATCTTTAAGGCTTTTCTTTGCGCCAGGGCTACCCGCGAAATTCATTTTTTTACGTTTTTTTGCAATTCGCAGGTCAGTGCCAGGTTGTTTTTTGTTAAAATATGATTCGCGACCATAACACGTAGGTATGTAGTCACAGAACATTAAAATCATCAATACAACCCTCTAAGTTCATTTAATCCCATTGAATATGTTTTTCATGAAAAAGTTATTAAACCCAGGACACTACGAGTAAAAATCAATATAAATATAAAAGCTACCTAATATACTTATCTGAAAGTTTCGCGTTTTAAATCAAAGTCTTCAATTTCAAGCCGAGCTCAAAAAAACTAACGCACAGGAACCTACCAGACACATTACTTCCACTCCAAAAAGGATATTCCCATGTATAAGAATATGTACAAAAGCCTTTTTAGAGTACATAAAAGGACGGTCCATATAAAACAAGAAAGGGAGGCTCGAAGGCAATATTTTCCCGTTTTCGGGTGAGGATATCGAACCCTGTCAGTTGGCGGGCGTCCTGCCGCAATGCGTCACCGGGTTTACTGCATCGTCAAGATATAGGCCTTATTATTATGTCCATAAGTATACATATTAAGTGTCTGATTATTAGTAAACAATATAACACGACATCTAGAGTTGTAATCCCCGTAGGATTAGGGGTGTACCTATAGTACACACACATTTCGCCAGTTACGTTTGGGTCCCACGTAATAGGGTGTGAGCCTATTGCCATGAAGTGCCATGAACAAGGCACGGATACAGACAGCGTGGCTGCTGCTGAGAATTTCCTGACGGAAAAACCCAATAACATTTTGCCCAAGCTTAGTATCGAACCCTTAGGACCTCATGTTCAGCAACACTAGCTTGCTAAGCTTAAGCTTGCGGCCACTAGACCAACGAGGCAGTCGCTATGTCAGTACACAATATGAACAGAATACAATCCCCACCCTATTATTTGAAACTTAAATATATAAGTATTAACATATAGATAGGTTACTGGTAAGTACCTATAGGCCACTACTCCTCGTAGCTTCGTTTGTAGAACAGTGATAAGAAGTGATAGGTAACTGAAATAAGCCGTTTTACCATTCAGAAGACCTAGGATTAAAAACTGTTTGTTGTGTCTGTTTTTGTCGGTGGTTAAAAAACAAAGTGCGTGAAATGCAGTTGGTTCAACAAAAAAAAAACAGTATTTTTATTACAAATAACTATTGCTGAAAGTAGTAATTGAATGCTTTTGAAAAGCGACTAAACCCGTAATTATTTATGAAATAAAATTGGTGTCCTCTTTCTATCTTTTAATATTTTCGTTCAGCAAGTCAAATTTAATTTTTTTGTTGATAAAAATCTCTTAATATTTTAAGCTTTTCTTATCCTTAATCATATAATTCTAGAGTTGAGCCTTTTGAGCTGAATTGGGGACAAACCAAACAAAGATGTAGCGACAATAAAAATCATACTAAGTTCCAAATTGATTTCACTGCTCAAATTATCAATATCCTTTTTGGTTAAATAACGGTAGGTAAAATAAGTATCTCTACTTCCATAATTGGTATCCTCAAATTATTGTTGATTTTTCTTTTCTTTGCAACGGTTTTTAAATAACAAAGCGATTAGTGCGAAAAAAAACTACGTAGGATCAATACATTAATATAACAAGTCATGTTTTATCAACTATCATAAACTTGTTAATTTCGTTTCATCGGATCAAATATCTACATACATACCGACGCATCAATGTATTTGTTTTGTTATGTTCAAACAAACGTTTAGTTTTTTGCGTCGAATGCCTGGAAATATTCGCACATCGCGCCATCGCTTTGATCAAACAAACTTCGCTGTTTTCTTCTTGATTTGGCCTCTTCAAAAAAATCTTAAATAATGATGGTGTTGGTGTGTATGATGAGTAAAAATATTAAATGTTATGCAATAGTACATTTTGATATAAGTGGGAAAACTTTGTTATTGCTTTCGTGGCGAATACACACCCGAGCTGCACTAAGTATAGGTATAGGTTGTCTGTGGAAATTTTTATTTACGCACGTGTGTGAAATAAATTTCATGTTGAACCTAATCGTAGTGCGATAAGAACAAGTTTTCGAGGAAATGTATTGAAAAATATTTAGTTTTAATTTCGCGAAAAGATCCAGGAGGCCTGGATGCAGGATGCAGCACCACCCTTTTTTTTGGATGGGAAATCATCAAATGACTCCAGCTCTGGGCGGAGCAGGAGGGAGTGTCAGACTTTTACTGACTAAAACCCATCCATGTTCCTTCATCGCCCTTTGTGTTCCGGGGCCACGGTATCTCTTTCGAACAGTTCCGCGGACCCCTTCCTTTTGTTGACATCTCTTTGAGGCGCGCGTGGAACACGAACGCGCCGTCGACACTGCCTGTCGTCATGAGACGGACGGACGGCGAGCTAGCTAGCCCACCGTCCACAGGCCCGCGCCTAACGGTGGCCGGGGGCTATCACGTGGCCCACGACGCCCGGGGCGTCTCCCGCGGCGGCCGGGACGTGAGGTTCTCTTCCTCTCACGTTCCGCCACTTCCTTCTCTAGCATGACTGCTTCACAGAGGTGACGGCGTCCCATTCCGTCTCGCTCCGCACCATGGATTGAACCAGAGCCGGACGCGAGAGGTCGCCGCCGCCGATCGCCGCTACGAGGACACGGCGGTGCTCCGCCCACGCGGGGCACACCTCCACCGTGTGCTCCACCGTGTCCTCCGGTCGATCCTCACAATGGTAACACCCGGGCGTTTCCTCCCGCCCGATTCGGTGCAGGAATATCCCGAAACAACCGTGTCCGGTGAGGACCTGCGTCAGGCGGAAGGTGAGGACGCCGTGGCGTCTCTCAAGCCACTCCTCAAAGAGGGGACTTATCGCCACTATTGTGGCGTGCCATGCACGGGGTTGCGACAGTCGCTCTCTCCATGTCGCCATGAGATCACGCCGGAAGTCTGTCCGCTGAGTGACAATTTGCCGCGGCAGCGGAGATTCCCCCCGGCGTAGCGCCTCCGCGCGCCACTCGTGCAGGCGCGCGAGGACTATCGCCTCCAGATCCCATGGCGGCAATCCGGCAAGGAGGCTCGCCGCCTCACCGGAGATCGTGCGGGACCCACGGACTAGCTTTACGATGCAGCAAACCCACAGCCTGCAAAAATATGCACATGCAGGAAAAGCAATAATAATATTATCCTGCCATGCACCCAAACCTATACATAAACTCAAGAGTATATTTTGCATTTAAACATTTAATGTCATGGATTTCCCAAAGAAATTACCGATTCCATAACTTAGAGATAAAATAACAAAAACAAGAACATAGTACGATTTACCGTTTCCATTTTCAATTTAATCTAATAATTTGATTTACCAAGAATAGCAATTTGATGGCACGTTGAATTATAACCGTATCATCTCACAAAAAGTTTCTTTTTTTTAATAATAGATATGTTATATTGTTATGTAAAAAATGAGAGCACTTTTTCATCCGCAAATGTTAAGTCATTGTAAGTGAAAGTAGGTACGCTAATATAAAAAATTAACATTAAATGTTTTATAATGTTTACTATTCATTTAAAAAAAGCCTTAACGCATACCAGATGCGGATTTAAACTGACATGGGGAACAAAAACGGGAAATTTAGTAGTTTTCGGTTTTGTTAACTGGCGAATTTTCAATTTTGTTTTGTGACATTTTTTATTTTTATTTAAACAAATTTTGATCACGAATAAAATTGTTTTTAGTAAAATTTTGACACTACCACCCGTATCACATGACATCGCAATACCAATAAATGAAAAGCCAATACCTAAGCCAGTAATGATAATCCTATCCCCGGGGGCCTATAACTGTCAATTTGCAAACGATTCCCACAGAAGCGACTTTTCTCACCACAAACGAGATACGATTCTCGTGTTACATCTTATGATACCAGTTTATGGTCATTCTCGGATTATCGTATTTATGTCAAAGGACACCACCTAAAAATACAGTAGGTATGTATCAGAAAAGTGTGGTCATATGTATTTAAGGATGTGTTATAGACCGTCAAACTGAACCACTTTATCCATGGAACCAACATCTTGAAAAGTATTGAGCTAGGCTTTAGGTACAGGTGGCCTACCATGACGTCTTAAAGCAGGATCGTTTTAATCTTGTTCCAGTGCGGGTAAGAGACGGAGCTATAGAGGACATCTGGCGCCATCTCTTTCCCACACTGAACAAGATTAAAACGATCCTGCTTTAAGACGTCATGGTAGGCCACCTGTACCTAGTTACCATGACGTCTTAAAGCAGTATTTTTTTAATGTCACTCTAGTGAGGGAAAGAGGCAGAGCTATAGCGCCATCTCTTTCCCACTGGAATAAGATTAAAATATGGCTGCAAAAATGCATAGCCCATTTTGAAAAACAAACGGACGTATTGAGCGGCGTCTGTGTGTCCTGTGTAGCAGTTTATTTCTGACGCTCGTTGCGACAGATAGTCTTTTACAGTTATTTTGAATCTGAAATAAACCCTATAATGGCAACATGATTAAAAGTCACGTTAATGCAAAATCAGCGATAAAAGGACAGTATTACCTAATGTCAGCAACAATAAGTCTTTGGTCTAATTACGTCTATACTGAAGTAATTTCAATAATTTCCGTGGGAAATAGACGCTTATTAAGAGTTTTATAGCTTTGTAATGAACAGTTAATCGTTTAAGCTATTTTTACCATGCGGTTTAATGAAATAGCCAATTAGCAAGTAAATCTAAGGAGGCCTTAATTTGTTTTCAACTTCATTTCTATTAATATTAATTAAAGTTTGTTTGTTGTTTGTTTGTTTGTGTGTTTGTATTGTTTGTAATACTAGTATTGAGCTGCATCCGGTAAGACTGGAAGCCGACCCAACGTATTGGAAAAAGGCTAGGCAGATGATGATGATAAATTAGTGTTTTTGTGGACTTTTCTTCTCTGAAATTTTTTAGAAGATTGCAATATTGATTTGCTTAACGATAGTATTATATGGTTAAAAAAAAGATAGGTTAATTTTCTTATTAAGATGCATGTACCGTAAGACGAATAAATGTATGATAGTTCGGTTTGCCTTTTTACCCATGTTTCAAAAATATATTAATAATAAACATTTCAGTAAAAATCATGCATCTGTAACACGACATGCGTATTAGACAATACCATTAGATAGGTATACGTTAGAAATTTCTTCTGTAGAAACACAACAAAACGCATTACCCTCCTTATAAGTAAGTAGGGTAAAAACAAGATTGACACTCATACGATAAGTGGCGAAATAAACCCCGTTTTCTTAAAAGAAAGGTTATAAACAGTGATATACTTACTGTTATTTTACAAGTACCTACTAACAATAATAAAGCTCGGTTACGACCAAATGCACATACATAGATCAAAAACAAGAACATCTTTTTTTAATATTCTTGGCCCCATCACTTTTAAAGGTAATATGGTAATGTACATTCGATATGGCCATATGAAGAGAACAGACAGTGCATACCTAACAATACGGACAATACAGACTGTTCAGAAATCCTTTAACATCATAAGTTAAGAGGAATATGCTTAAAGGTTATAAGGGCAATCCAAGCTTTTTTGGCTTAAATGACCTCCAAATATTTTGATCCAGGGCCAATGTGGACCAGGTCGTAGACTCTCTCCAGCTCGTCCCGCCATCTCCTGCGAGGTTTACCGCGTCACCTCCGACTAGCCCGCGAAATTCAAATTTTCTTACGTTTTTTGCAATTTGCAGGACAGTGCTAGGTTGTATCTTGATTAAAATATTGTTCGCGATTGTAAGACGTAGGTATGTAGTTACAGAATTATAATCATCAAAATCATCAATACAACCCTCCAAGTTCATAAAGGTCGAGGAACGATTTTTTCAAGGTCAAAGTCATTGCTAGACCTTTATGAACTTGGAGGGTTGTATTGATGATTTTGATGATTATAATTCTGTAACTACATATGTCTTACAATCGCGAACAATATTTTGATCAACATACAATCTAGCACTGGCCTGCAAATTGCAAAAAACCTATGAAAATTTGAATTTCGCGGGCTAGTCGGAGCATCAGCCTTAAACATAATTTGTATAAAACGAGTGATTTCCGGTTCATAATTCACTTTCTTCCGTTACGATTCGTGACGCCAAATGATTGCTATAGTAAACATGGTAGCCATCATTTTAACCGTTATTATCGAATTACTATACAAAGTGCTCGACAAGTCATTATATTATACAGTTTATAGCTTTACTAAACTATTAGTAAACAGCCTTTCAATTTTTAAGAGTCTGTACTAGTTCAGTTTGTCGTTAGTAATGAATTTTTAACATGACTGATTGATTTATTTATAATGCGCGTGTGTGGTTACTGTGGTGCAGCATAAACATTTTGTTCTTTCTTTATTTTCTTTATTGATTTGTGTGTGATTTTATCATCTAAATTGTTACTCGTAACAAAAAAATGATAAGTACTTAGGTATATTAAGTCATATTTGTTACGGTCGCAAATCATATTTTGTTCAACACTCAACCTGACACTAAAATGCAAATTGAATTTGAATTTCGCGGGCTACCCCGGCGGCGCTCGTTCGCGATGGAGGACTACTTTGGAAGCCCTCCAAAGGGGTAGGTATTTATTGCGTGAAATATAGATAAAAGATCAAAGTAAAATATTGTATCCGTTTACACAAAAATTATGTAGACGACTGGGATTGAAGATGGCCTTCCCCTAGTGTGGTTTAAACCGACAAATTAATAGACTAGAACAAAACTCTTTTATACTCTTATCTTTATTGATAGGTATGGTATAGGTATGCCATAAGCTTCTTCTCCGTTCACCTAATATACCCATTTTTTTTGGAAAGTGATGAAAAAGTTATCCGGTATAAGTACTTACATGTGCTGCACATAGCAACACGAAGTTATCTAAGTATGTAGCATACTTAGGAATACCTACTTGATAAGTATACCCGGGTATTACCGGATGCCAATAGTAACAGATACTACGTTGAAAATAGAGCCCACATCATTGTGTATTGTGTAGGTTCTTGTTCTTACGAGTAGTGTTACCTACATGTGTTTAGGTGCTTGTTGTTATCATTTCCAATTTGTACAGCAACGGGTGAATCATGCGGTTTTTAAATTGCCTTTGCCTGAAACACAGGTTTAAATAAACCTAGATTGGGCAGGTCACTACCTGAAACACAGGTTTAAATAAACCTAGATTGGGCAGGTCACTACCTGAAACACAGGTTTAAATAAAACTAGATTGGGCAGGTCACTACCTGAAACACAGGTTTAAATAAAACTAGATTGGGCAGGTCACTACCTGAAACACAGGTTTAAATAAACCTAGATTGGGCAGGTCACTACCTGAAACACAGGTTTAAATAAACCTAGATTGGGCAGGTCACTACCTGAAACACAGGTTTAAATAAACCTGGATTGGGCAGGTCACCACCTGAAACACAGGTTTAAATAAACCTAGATCGGGCAGGTCACTAACAAACATTTGGATTCCACATTATCGTTTCTTGCAATTGTTAAATATATTATAGTTATAGTTCACTTTTATGCACTAATTATATGTTTCAGAAATAACACTACGGCACCTAAATGTACATTTTTGTAATGCTTTTTTTTTAATAAATTATTCTCAATTATTCATAAATCACTTAACAAAATATCTTCTGTTTTTAGGGTTCCCTAGTCCTAACAAAGAACCCTTAGTTTCGTCATGTCCGTCCGTCTGTCTGTCAGTCCGAGGTTTTGCTAAGAGACGGTGAGACGGTTAGTACTAGAAAGTTGTAATTTTGTAGTGTGTACGTTTCGGGTAATGCTAGAAGATGGAATAAACCTAGGTTTACCCGGGTTGACTTAGTATAGTAGACTTTACCCAAGCTTCTTGGGTAAAGTCCGAATAATAAGTAAAATAAATTTTAATTCGGGGTTTACCCATACTTACCTAGGTCTACCCAACTCTGGCTGGGTAATGTTAAAAATTTGTGTAATTAATTAATGAAATGAAAATCCAAGGGCATTTTAAACTTTTATTATTTAAAAAATATACAAAGGCGAACGTAATCACTTGAAGAGCATAAACTTAATAGCTTTAAGAGGACATATTGGAATTTTTGGAGTCAATGATCTCAATTTTTGTCAGTTATTACAAAACGAATGAAAATATAAGTTGGTGACCTGATAATTCATGATTAGATAACCTTTGTTAGTTTTCAATACATGAAGTAACTTTTGTAACAGAGAAAAAAATATCAAACATACCTATTTTTAAAAAGATGTTTACATGTTATGGGCAAACGGGACCGATTTAAGCCTCTTAACTTTCTCCGTAGATGAGTCGATACATACTCTTTAAAATTGTAAAAGGAATTTCTCAAATTATCGTTTCCAACTAAATTAAATAACAAAAACCATTTTGTCGTTTACGTCCTTTAGTTATAAGCTAGCAATCCTCGCCCCGCTCAGACGCCCAGTCCCGGGGCGCGCGTGCCCGGTTGTAGAACAATGATCCTTAATAGCAAAAACTAATAGCGGTCTGAAACATGATATATTTAATAGCACAAACATATTAAAACTTTGTATGACAATTAGTTCAAAGTACTACCGATCGTTTTTATTAAAATTGAAATTATTTATTTGAGCAAGATAACCTACTGTGACATTTTGAATTGCAAAATTTTCCTGCAGCTTTGCATGAACACTTCTTTGTGGCACATTTTGTTTTGCAATTACACCTTTTACAACCCTGGCCTCCTGAAAGCGACTGTTCATTTGCAAGCTCTCGTAAGATTTTTTTTTCTGGTGATATATTTTCGATAACAATCAGTTTATCATGACACACAGAAAACTGATTCCTTAAGAACATTTTTCCTCAATAGTAGCCTATACAGATCATCAGTTTTTTCTACAACTGCCATAAGCACGTTTCGAAACTCGCCTCTTCCTCTATCGACATCAGACAACAGAACATGGAGGAAATTTTAAATTATAGAAGGCTTTCATTTTTTAGCTTGATTTTCTAAGCTCAATCGGGCAGATGATCTATGTTCATTTATATTTTGTTGAGTAGTACAAATTTCACACAAGTTTATTTCTTGTGTAGGTACTTCTGCCTGGATTCATACATCTACAACACTCCATTTCGTCTTTCTTTTTGGCTGTTTCTTCTGAACTTATTTCTAGTAAAACTTCCCTTTCACCTTCTTTTGTATTTAAAACTTCTGTTTCGATTTCCTTTCTCATCCCCTTGTTCTTTAAGTGATCATTCTGTGATTCCAGCTCTACATTAGCTAAATCTTCTTAAGATTCTTGTCTAGATACCGGTCCCTCTTTCACGCAGTACGCTTCTACTTAAGTGCCAGGTGTTAGTTAAAATGGACATAAAACCGTTTGTATGTTTACATCTTAGAGACCTTGGAAATTCTACGTCGTAGTGTTGTCAACAGCTTGGCCGAAGTAAAAAACAAAGGTTATAGGTACACAAGACCGGACCATCAAGTTTATTTGAGGATGCTTTTTATAGCGTTTGTCTTGTGAATTAAATCTGATGCCGAAATTATGTTAATAGCAAAACCTTTAATTTGCACTGCCTCGTTCGTCTAGAGCAGAGGTTCCCAGACTTTGTTTCTGGTAGACCACTTTAAAAAATGTCTGGTTTCGGTGGTGCTGCATTGTTTGCAAGCCCGTGGACCAAACAAGAAAAGCAAAAAAACAATACTATTTTTTCGCACTATCTGTTAATTCATTCATTATTTTTAATATTTATTATTCATTCATTCTGAAGTAAGGCGTGAAGACTAACAAACATACACTTCCACATTTAAAATATTAGTTAGGATAAAATTACGACCCACAATCGGAGGAAAAGTCCCATTAGGTAATTATTATTTAGATCGAAAAGACAACAGAAACCAGTAGTCATTAGAAAAGACAACAATGATAAATGTCGCTTTTGTATTTTAACAAAGCCTATAGAAATATAACAAAACGCCTTTCTCGAAGTTTATGTTGTTTTATTGACATTACCAACTGTTCTAGTAAAATTCCCAAATTACCTCTACAGAGTAGTTAATTGGGTAATTTGGTCACACGACTCCATCAATCAGGAATGACGATAAAGTGCGTAAATTGGACATTGGACAGTAATTCTTTATGTACTTTAAATTATACCTCGAATGTGTCAAGTTCGAGGCCTTAATTGTACCTATACTCATTGAAGCAGGTACCTACATAGATAATTAATCTATACTATCTAGGTATGTTGTGGTTAGTCTGGTATCCAGTTTAATAAGTCACGGTCAAGGTAGGTAATGATGCTAATTGATATAGGTACTTACCTCCTTATGCGACGAATTGGCCGAAACCATGTCCGTCTTCAGTCTTGTAGATCGGGCAAATCATAATTATTTAGAATCAATTTTTTGAATCGGTCTCGAATCAATTCCAAGAGGTCGGGAGGTAGGTCTCATGATCTCATTTCTACCACGGAATCACTCACTCTTGGGTATAGGCCACTGTCCACCCCTTTTTTCTGCCATTTGTCTCTGGTTTGTGCGTCACATGCCCATTTGTTTACTGCTATTTAGCCCAACACGCTTTTGGACGGCCCTGGTTCTTTAGGCGCAACCCTGGCCACATTTCGGTCAAAACCTTACTCCTGCGGTCATCTCCAATCTGGCTGGTACCGAGTCTACTATACTCTCCACAGCTGGACCAAAATTTCGCCATTGAAGAATTCAAATGAGATACAGCAATTTTTTAACCAGAACTACCCCCCAATAGCATTTGAAAGGTGTTTGGAAAAGGGAGATCAGAGTAGGCCTTTACCCAGTAGTGGGATATATGTAGTGTTATAGACTAAATAAAATGAGTTCCTGATTTCAAGGTCCTATTTGCAACCATTAATGAGTCAGACTTTAATCAGAAAATAATAATAGAAAACAAAATGAATACCGACTGACATAAATACAAAAATGCCATAAACATAACTTTTAAAAAGCACAAGTTCAACAATCATAACTACTTAAATAAAAATAATGACAATTACACTTGACCTTTGCCTACAAAAGGTTTGACGTCACGGGCCACAAATAGCCACAGACCAAGTACAATAGACCGGACGCGGTTCCGTGCCACAAGCTTGCTATGCTCCCGAGCTCTTTTGTTGCACATCCACTGACCCACTTGCAGTGCTACACCTGTTATGTAATAGTTGGTATTATGCACAAGGTTTTGTAGATGTTGCAATTCGTTTTTTCTTCTTTGAGAGATATTTTACCAAACCACACTGGGCCCGCGTGGTGGATTTCGGCCCAATTCCTCTCAGAGAGGAGTCCTGTGTGCCAGTGATACAAGCTGATTACGCGATTATTGTTATTTATTTCATCACCACTGCTCTCAAAACGGTGAAGGAAAATATCGTTAGGAAACCGGCATGTCCTAGAATCAAAAATTCGAAGACATGTGACATCTACCAATCCGCATTGGGCCCGCGTGGCCCATTCTCTCTCATTTAGAAGAGGCCGTGTCCCAGCAGTGGGAACATAATAGGCTGATGATGATGATGATGACGCAATTATGAAAGAAGTTTTAAAACTTTGCTGGGTGATGAATTACAACAAATATTTTATACTAGCGAACGTCACGCGGTTTCAGCCGCGTAGTTCCCGTTCATAAAATATAGCCTATGTTACTCAGTAAAGACGTGGCTTTCTTTTTCTGAAACATTTTTTTTTAATCTGTAGAACAGTTTTAGAGTTAAATCGTAACAAACACACAAACAAACGAAAAATCAAATCTTTCCTCTTTACAATATAGAAGTAAAGATTTATCGTTTCGTACAGTAGTGAACAGAAATAAGGTTAAAAATAGCAATATTAGGGGAAGTTTTCTGCCGGTTTTTCAGGCAAGAGCCATTAATTAGTAGGTACGCGGCGGCCTTTCCCAATAATAAATGCGCGTAATACGTTGAACATAGAAAATGATACAATAAATAATTTCTTTTACCCTGGTGTGTTTTGTTGCAATACGAGTATCCTTTTAAGTCAAATAAGTACATGTATTGTTAACTAGCATTTAAGTGCGATATCACCTCAAACTCATTAAAATACAAAAGAGCGCCAAAGGATGCGCACACGCATGTCACCGGAAGTCTCCGTATTCGTCGCTTATTCTGATACTCATTAACATATTCGGATCCTGCTGGTTTCGCGGTAAGTCTTGTCATTGTTGTACTTAAACAAACAAAGATTTCGTCATCGGCAAAACTACAGATCGGCTTCTAGTATTGATCACTTGGACATTTTATGTAGAAACCGCTGCCGTTTTATGATAGTTTTGATGGATTTATTACTACAGTTATATACCTACGTATGATGTGGCTTTTATGTCGTTAGTAGTGACTGTCTTTATTGCAATTTTGCCCTCGGTCTTTAGTAAGCCTATTAGCTTTAGGCCTGAATTCCTGCCACGCTGACGTCTCGGTCGCGCACGGTTGGTCGTGACGTCATGCGTCAGCAAGAACAAACTGTTGGTCTACGTCGTAAGTCGGCGTCGCAGTATGGCGCTATATAGAACACAACACACTGCAACAATGCATACTGCCACAATGTATACTCTCGTACGGGAGACCGACGTACGCGACCGACATCAGCGCAGGAAGAATTCAAGCCTTAGTCTGCTAATGACACCGTTGATTTTGACAGTTTGATCATCTTCTTACTGACGTACGTCTTTTTTGGTTATCGTTACGGACATTTACCATGATTACTATTAACAAATAGCTATCAAATAGTAAACATGGTAAATATCTAGTTTTCAACGTAATGATAATGTCAGTGACCATGTCAGTTTAAAAACTTACGTCATTATGGTTTTCCAATGGGGCTAGTGTCAGTGAATTTTTAAAACATTAGTGCTTCAAATACTGTCTACTAAATGTCACTAACCGTAAAAAATTGTCAAATTTCCCCAATCAACCTTGAACCTAATGCTCTAATAGCGATAAAGTTGAAATTGTTTTAAAGAAAAATGTCAGATAGTAGTAGCTTGATTTGCTGGCGTCTCGTCTGTATAGTAATATTTCCCACTAACAATAATTATAAATTCAAGCGTTGCTTCATGATAGAAGCTCATTCAGAACAGGGATAATAAAACAGATTTTATGGATGGATGTAAAATAAACGGTGGTAACGGGGTTATATGTTGCAATAAAATGATTACAAGCAAGTTGATAGACTGGCTTGTCCATTAGCGATATTTATTTATTTATCTGTTCCTGTATTATTATATACAATCGTGTGTAGTACAGCGATAGGTACTATATCTTTAGGTACGCACGACGCAATCTGTCAAATTTCATAAATAGATTTTCAACTTTATCGCTAAATTGGATTTTGATGCGCTCAAAAAAAAACGTTATGACAACCGCAACATTCACAGCTGAGTAATTAAATACGATAATGCAGAAATTAAGAAATTTTAACGAGAAGATTTTGATTAAACCCGTCGTAATGAGGGTAAACATTATAATGGACTGGTCGTAAAGTTCGTCTGTATACCTCATAAACTAACGGAAATTAAAATATTATCTAAAACTGCAAAATCCACGTGTTTCTCTGTTTATCGCAAAATAGACGAGTTTTACTATTGCCATTACGTGCCATTAAAAATGAGATATGTATCACTACTTTCATAAGCGATGGGTATATATTTTCCGAGCAACTATCTGTCTCTCAATGGATTAATAAATAAGATTCGAAAACTATTTGATTATTTTTAAGGTTCCTTATTTCGACCTGTGTCGGCAAAACTCATACAACCTCGTAAAAAGTAAAAAGACGAAAGTTATTGAGATCGCTGTAAGCAACAGGAAAACCCAACTTTTCACTTAAAGCCCAGTGAACACTGCTGTAACTTTAAAGTAGGTAATTATGTACGCACGGCGACATATCAAGTTATACGAAACAAGTACATTTTTTTTACAAATTGTCCAAAATTTGAAAAAAAAAAACAAGTTTATATACCTACTTATGCGGATCTCTCATTCTGAAATCTGTACAAAGAAAGGCCATGTTATACTGGAAAAACTGTTTGATGTGTCGCCATGTGTACATATAGGCAAAGACGCTAGAGCATGCAGCCAAGTTTTTAAATTACCGAATAAACTGTTTTATTTTTATTTTAAATAAACTCAATCTGTGAATGCACACTGTTGCTTTCCCGCCATTTTAACAGCGCGCTAGCGCTGCCTACTGACTGGCCGCGCGGCGATTAGTTCGAAATTTGAATAGCAACAGCGCGCTGCACGCTGCTCACTAGCTGGAGTCGTGCGGCGGCGATCAGTTCCATATTTGAAATGGCAAATAATACTGTTATGGAATTTGTATGGACTATAACTTAACTATTTGCTTTGGTAACACACGCGTTTTTTATGACCCGCTTTACATATTTAAAACCGGTGGAATTACATCAGCTTTACGAGCAAGGGTGTTAAAAAACTACTAAACGGATTTTTCGTGGTGGGTCCACGGAATCTCAGCTTCAATAGGCGAGACGACAAAAGAAATCTAATTAGTCCGTCAGTTAGATTATCAAAAAATATTCGACCTGTGTTTTTTCTTTTGTTACGTAAACCCAAATTAACGAAGATATTACGCTTTTAAAATTCTCAATACGTCACGCCTAGGTATAATTTTTACCTAGTTCTGACGTCACGAGCCCCCACTCCCGAGTTTTGATGCGTTTTATCTTTGTCAATATTCATTGATTTACAAAAACAAAAAATACGTGTCCATTAATTTCCTATACTCTAACTGACGGACTAAATAGATTTGCAATTTTTTGATACTATCGTCATGCCTATTGGCAAACTGTAATTTCTACGAAATACAATTTCTGCTAAAACATTCGCTACGGTTCACAGCGGTTTAAAGTCGTTATTTCCAGTAGTTATTGTTATTAACCAATGTCATAGTTAGATGAACAAAAATTCAACGCAGAAAGGAGCACCGTCGCGAAAACGGTTACCAACACGTCCTCAGTACATCACACGCACATCATGTTTTGCGTCGCGACGCTTCTATACATTTTGTATGAAAAAGACGCGGAAGAGACATATGTCTGTGCCCCGTCTGCGTCTTACGTCTTATCTGTGTGTCCTGCGCCTTAGAGCAATTTCTACATTGATTTTACTTATTACGTCGTTATTTTAGTTTCATTGTCATCTTGCCATGTTGTTTTTTTTTAAAGCCTTTCTATCTGGATTAGATTTCTTGTTTCAGTCATAAAACGAGTATAATTTGTATAATTCTCTTCATTTTAATTCTTGATAAGGGGATTTGAATAGCCTATAAAATGTTCGTCGTAAAAATAATTCAATAAATGAAAAATGTTACTCATTTTTCATTTATTGCTTACATTTTTTTTTTTTTGTATTTTACGCGTGTTTTTTAATGTAATGTCTTTTCTTTAGATTGTTTAAAACACATCGTATGTTGATTACAATATATTTTAAGTACCTACAAGACTGTTTATAATCTTCTTTCGCTCTGTAACAAACTGAACTGTAAAAGATTAGTTCATATCACACAATTCATAATCGCTACAAACCCAGAATCTGGGCTGCCACCATGGGCGCCGGCAGCAGGGTGCAAGGGGGTGCACTTGCACTCCCCTAACGGAAAAGAAAATACACAGAAAAACCAATGCATCCGAGCCAGAAAGCAAAAATGTTCTCTCTCCTACATTGCTTGCTTTGCTGTAGGTAGTAGGTACTTCTATTTTGCTTTCTGAGTGTATTAACAAAATTAACTTAATTTATCTGAAAATATTAAGAGTGTGCTCAGACATCTTTATGTCCTTTGCGTTCATGACAAACGAAATATCATCCACGCCCAGACTCAGAAGGCTACACAAATATTATTTTGTCATATAAGATTGAACCTTTGACCATGAGCCCAAAAACCAGCCGAGGAATTGTTTATACAAAAGTAACAACAAAAGTAAGTAACATCGTGTCATAATGCCAAACGACGTATTATGTAAATTTAGTAGGCAATATTGAGGAAATTAAAAAATAAAATATTGTAAAGTTGAGCTGTCAAAAAGTTTATTTATTTATTAAGTACCCTATTTACATAATAATCCAAATGACCATGGGCTCAAGTCGCAAGTCGGGTGTTATTGGGTTTTTCCATACAATTATCATAATTTCTCAGTAGCACGCATGGAGTCTGGATTTGTGCCCGGTTGATGGCAGTACTAGGTTCGCCCCAAACATGGGACTTAGGTCACTTAGGTAAACATTACTGGCGAAATAAAAGTATAGTTCCTACACTTTTATTTGTACTCAGGTGTACCTAATAAGGAACACCTCTCTCTCTAATCCTTCGGGAACAACAGGCGTGATGTAATGTCAATTATAATAATCTTTTTTTAGTAGGTAGGTACTTTACTACAGTGTGTGTGTGTGTGTGTCAGTGTCAGTTACGGTAGCGCCACTCTAAGGTACGCGAAATTACCTATTGCAATCACATTTAAAATTACTCCGTTAACAATTTAACATTATTTATCTACCACACAAACTAGAAACACGCCTAGTTGACAATGTTACTCAAACACTACAATTCGCGAACACAGTAAAACATAATTGCTTTATGTAACAACGCTACATTTTTTACAATTAACCGCTCTGTTTAAATTAGCCATATAGCTTGTAGCCTTGTTTAGACGAGTGAACAGGAAGATGTTACTGACATGAAACAGTTCAAATAGGAGCAATGCAGTGACTATTAGTATAATTAGGACAGTACACCAGTAGCGAAGGGTCAATTTTTGGGTATTTATATTATTTATCTAGCTATAGAATACTGACCGTGACATTTTTCAAAAGGAAACCGGTAGGAATCGAGTTGTATAGAATCTTCGCCACTGGTGCACACTCAATTACGCATATACCATACATATAATTTGTAGGGACATGTATGAGAGATGACCTCTTCTAACTTTGTCCTATCAACAGCGCATTAGCGGACGCACGCACAGAGTCTATGAGGATATAGGAGGGGTACGAGCAATTTTTTTTTTTTTTTCTATTTATTTCGGACACAAAAAGATCCATAGAGTGATAGTATCATAATATTAACTTATACTCTAGTGTTAGTACCAATTACCCTCTGCACAAGAAAAATAGAATTGGAGAGCTGTAGCTCTGCGCTACAGTTCTCAGGATGCTGTTGCGACTATCTCTCACTCTCCTGAGTAGCGAGGCACATTTTTTTTTGGACCATCGCGTGAATCCCGTCGGTACGAGCTTGCGCAAACATCCTCGACGCACTGCAGAAGCGAGGTAGTCTCAACAACATCCTGAAGGCATTATTATACTGGACGCGCAGGGCATCTAGCGACCTTTTGGTGTAATTGATCCATAGATTACCCGTGTACAGACTCTGGCAGTAGGCCTTGAAAAGAGTGATTTTAACTAGGTCCGTACACCGAGCAAATCTACGGATCAACATGTTGCACCGGACGACGTGCCCTGCGCTCCCTTTCTATATCTACATCGTCTTTAAGGTCGGCGGACAGAAAATGACCCAAGTATTTTAAAGAAGATACTTAACGGATCACTGACCCGTTTAAAAGCAGCTCGGGTCCCTGTTCCCGGCATTTGTCGCCGACCTTAAAGACCATGTACTCACATTTTTTTAACATTTAAGTTAAACCATGTGTGGCAGCGTAGGCTTCACAAGTCCTAAGCAATTTTCCTACAGCCCCCGCAGACGGACCCAACAGCACCATATCGTCCGCATAGCTTATGTTGGTAATGCTAACACCACCAAACTGCATCCGACACGAATGCTCCTGAGTCCCTCTATGAAGTCATCTACGTAGAGGTTAAAAAGCCTGGGGGACGTCAGACCTCCTTGTCTCACCCCACACTCCAACCTATAAGGCTCAGAGAGCGTACCATCCCATCTCACATGATTGGTCTGATTGCCATATATTGGCGCAGCCGTGAGGCACACAGCACATAAGTACTATGTTTTCCTCCTTATTTTGTATCTTTTTTTTTATATGTGTGCTTATATAACTGACGTCAAATAAATATTTTCTTTCTTTCTATCTTTCTTTCTTTCTTTCTTTCTACCAATCCGTCCCGCGATCTACATAGTATTGAACTGTATGCTTGAGACTCAAAATAGCGCTTTCAGTTGAAAGTCCGGGACGAAACCCGAACTGCGCAATGGTTGCCCAGCGGTATCACATCACCAGTGATTTCAACACGGTGAAGGAAAACTTCGTGAGAAAGCTCCTGTCCCATGTCTGAAACTGTAGGTACTGGACCTACGTGTTCGAATACGGTGCGATTCTTCTCGAGGAGGCCTTTGCCCAGTTATGAAAACGGTAGAAAAAGGCTGATTATTATGCATCAGAGGTAATAACGTAACGTCTGCCTGATTCAAACAAATTCATTACAGAAATGAAAAGCAGAATCATACTTAATAGGATAATGATATGAATTATGTTAAATGGTCGCAAAGTGACAATTCATAAAATTAACTGCACCTATGACCATTTTAAGAATTTTAACGTGATTCATATTATTATCCTATTATGATTCTGCCCAAGCGGCCGATTAAAATTGCACATCTCTGAAAGAAAAACACGAATAACAGCGATTAACGTACGTAACGTTAGTAACGTGATCGAGTCGTCAAGAATTTCTAACTTATTAGACACACCGCTAGAAAACTAGTCTTGTTATGGAAACTAAATTAACGTTATAACAGGTTCTTACTGCAAATAAACGAGCTAGCTATTAGTCCATATTTGATGGCAGATAAGCTGTATCGATGACATTGATTGCACTCGCTAACTTGCCCACACTTTCTACTGCGAGTAAGCAAGAAGAGATTGGCAACACCGATTTTCCGAACTAGGAACTACCTACTTCAAGTAAAAACATTTATGGAGTGATGACTTAGAGGCATGTATGGAAGATTGGCCGGAGTAAACCGCACAGAAGAGTGGAAGGTTATGGGAGAGAGAGACCTTTTCCCAGCTGTGTAACAATATTACCTATGTTTAAAAAAAAAAAAAAAAATATACTTATATTAATTCCGACTTCTTTTGCTTTTTTCTCTTCTTTTTCTTCTTTTGTCTTCTTTTTCTTTTTTGTTTGAAGAGTTTCCTACCAAATAGAACAAAACACTCAGAGAGATACTTACTAGTTAATTTCGAGATTTTGAACAAGAACTTATGATTTTAAGTGTTTGGCTCCACATTGTGGAATGCAATCAGCTTTATTGAGTATTGGGTAAGCTGGTACTGAAATCGGCAGCCATTCATGATTGCTTGCCTAACCACCGTTCCTGCGTTCTCTCACAGAGACAAACGGTTAATAATCTCTGGCTTTTCGCAATACTCGATTCGCTCATTAGAACTTCCTTACTACTCGCCACGCTACTTATTGGAAACAGTGCTCTAACGAGAAAACGATAACTGGACCAAACTCGAGATTAGTCCGCAAGTTTATAGCCAGTCAATTGCTGCAAACAATTTATCTGATGATACTTTACCGAGAGGGTGGCGGGAACTGACGCTGAAACGTGTTATTGGGTTCGGTTGCTATTTGTTAAGCCCTTTTATGGACTCTTTA
Organism: Xestia sexstrigata; assembly: GCA_941918905.2. Classification (NCBI taxonomy): domain Eukaryota; kingdom Metazoa; phylum Arthropoda; class Insecta; order Lepidoptera; family Noctuidae; genus Xestia; species Xestia sexstrigata. The sequence continues at coordinate 10,082,998 of OW799216.2, forward strand.
GCTTTGTTGCGAATTACTGGATACAATATTCAGTAAGTTGGTACCATTTGCTTGATTATTCTTTTATTGAAACACCTAAATAATCCAAAATTTCGCGTTGTGCCAACGTTAGTAACGTGTAAGTTGTGAACATAGAGTAAAGTAATATAACGGGTGTAGTGAACCAGTTAGGTACCTCAATCGATAATTCGATTACCAATATTTACAAGATAACTAAGTAAGTAGTACCATTTACCAATTTATTATGCATAGTACAGACGCCAGCACAACATCAAGCAACTACAATCTCGGGCCTGTGGACGGTGGGCTATGGGCTAGCTCGCCGTCCGTCCGTCTCATGACGACAGGCCGTGTCGAGGGCGCGTTCGTGTTCCACGTGCGCCTCAAAGAGAGTCAGCAATAGGAAGGGGTCCGATGCCTGCCGGGGTTGCGGGACTGTTCGAAAGAGATACCGTGACCCCGGAACACAAAGGGCGATGAAGGAACATGGATGGGTTTTAGTCAGTAAAAGTCTGACACTTCCTTTTTTCCAAATATTCCCGATTGGGAAAATTTGACAGTTTCGGGTAGTTTGATGTACTGGCGTCTGTACCTAACATCACATTTCCATGAGGAATTCAAATTCCATTATCGAAATGACCGATAAGACATTACATTTAGAATAGCCATGTGCACAATACTTACGTCATTAGATGGACCTAAATGAATGCTCAACAGCCATTGGATTATCAAAGTTCAACGCAGCGCTGACAGTTCAAATTCCAATAAAGCGCTTCTAATGTGTCAGTCAACAACGTCTTTACCTCGTTATTTGGTACACCATAATCTACACACACAAGATATCACGGTATCTAAAGTGCCCTTCCTGATGGCTGACATCATCATTCTTTGAGCGAGGATATAGACGGTGCGCTTGCGACGCGTCCGATAAGAGATCGTGTAAATTAATATGTGATCAGGAGGTATATCGTCACGCTCGATAACGTTCAAACACTTTTGCGATAAGTGTCAAAGCCTTTTTACGAGTAGCGTCACAGAATAGATTGACTCCTCGGTAGGATCTATTAAGTAGTTAGCAATGATGTTCCATGACCTGACTTCAAATTTTTTACCAATGCAACACAGGTTGCAGTCTTCAACGTCTTGTAAATACACTCAGGGTTGACTTTTGAAACATCTTTTCTTGATACACCTCGAAACCGATTCTCGAAGAAACCTTTATCTTTCAAACATGCTTTTAATAGTTTCAGAGTGGTTTAGATTGTGTTGTACCACGTACGACCACTCAGTCACGAAACTGATCTACCTACCTCATCATCTGCCTAGCCTTCTCCCAACTATTTTGGGGTCGGCTTCCAGTCTAATCAGATGCAGCTGAACACCAGTATTTTACATGGAGCGACTGCCTATCTGACCTCCACACCCCAGTAAGTGCTGGGTAATACGATACCTCTTGGTAAAGACTGGTCTTCAGACTTTTGGGCCACTGAATACCTGTAACGACTGTCAATGATCTATAAATGACAGCTGGGACCAACGGCTTAACGTGCATTCCGAGGCACATAGGAAACTTGGCATGTAATGGGTGGTCATCCACCCACGGATCGACATGATTGGCTGTTATATTTTAGTCACGAGCTCCTCTCAAAACTGTCCTATTATCCGTTTCTGTAATGTATTTTCCATACATGGGTCTATCTTGAATTGCTAAAGCTTTGCGTCGTATGTAAGTCTGTCGCGGAACTCTCGGAACAGATCAAAGCAGCTATTTGTACAACACAGTGACATAGAAACACCTACATTTGTATGTCACGGTTAATTTAACACATTGCCGCTCCACCAGAGTGAGTGGTCTCAATAGGCTCTCCCTCGATACTGGCCTACACTACAAATCAGATCATAAAATAAAATGCTCGCCCTAGCCTTCGGGCAAGCTGGTAAGCTATTCAGCCGTGGATCAGTTTTATATTATTGCACATAAATTAACGTTACAATGTACCAAGGTGTAGGTAAAGAGGACATAAAAGCTGCGTCAATAAGCGATTTATCACTTATTCAAGACCTATATCTATTTGAAGAGCCAAAGTGGGGTAGGTTAGGTTAGATTGGAATTGACTTCTTCCCAATGGAAGAAAAAAAAAATCTTAATATTAATGTTAAGACTGATATTAAAGAAGATGCAAATGTATACAAAGCATTTGCATAGTTATTCGAAGGTACCCTCTCAGTTCGGCAAAAAGGCACACATATTGTGTTAGTGACCTCAACATTTGCCATTTAACACAAAAGAAGACCTTATTTGCTAAAACCAACAGCCAACCGTTTGTCAAACGTTGGTCGCCAGTCATCACGTCCAATTATAAGTTGGTGATCTTTGGCCAAATGAATTTGAATGAGAATGATCGTCTTGGAAACTTTCCACGTGGACCTTGTAATGACACGAATAACAACAGCTGCACCGCATCTAGCATTTACCAGAGATTTGGAGCAATCTGGAAATGTTAGTGTAGGGCTCAGTACCATTGGTTGGCAAGGCCTTGGATAGTATATTACAAAGATCATTCTATTATCATTCTCGAGATTATGCAACTTAAACAACAGACTTACCTATTCTGTTCTTTCGCCTGTATCAGGGGCGTAGCTACCGCCGTATCAGCCGTATCAATGATACGGGACCCCCGAGTAACAAGGGCCCCCTGATGAGGAAAAAAATTACAAAATCTTTTTCCAACCTCAAATATTCTTCTTAATAAAAGATAAAATGAAAATTTATAACTTATCGCAGAAAGCTCCAATTTTTCGAGCTTACTTCGCTCGCTCTTTGAAGAAGGCTTCACCAGTCGTGGTTCAGAAAGCACCAATTTTTGAGCTCGCTTTTCGATGAAAATTTAAACACTTTCAGGATGCTGTAATTTTCAATTTAAGTCACAAAGTTGTTGTATCACTTTGCTCGCTCACAGGTTCTCGGTTAATTGATGCAAGTCAGGGTGCTATTTTCTTAGTTTTGCAAAAATAATTTGTGATTTTCTCCTTTTTTTGGGCTTCGCCTCAAAGAGCCCCCAAAAAAAAAATTAAACAGGGCCCTACTAGGACTAGCGACGCCACTGGCCTGTATATTTTTTTTAAAGCGTGATTTCTCAGCATGAAGTACTGGGTTCGATGCCCAGATCTGCCAAAGTGTTAGTGGGTTTTTCCTTAAGGAATTCCTCAGTAGCAGCCACGGAATCTGGATTTGTGCCTGATTGATGGCAATGGGCTCGTCACCCGTCGTCGTTACATTGGAGTTAAACATAACTGGCGAAAAGTGAGGAACTATTAGGTACACTTCTACCTAACCCTTGGGAGAATACAGGATGTGTAATGTTATGTATGTATCATAATAAATAATAACCAATGTGCAATTCCGATGTATAAACTAAATTGCTGTTGGTTTGTTGACACGGCATCTGCAGCATTTTTCTGGCACAGCATTTACCATGCATGCACCTGGTAGGGTAGTGGAAATGTCTTGAGTTCGCTGTATGGTTGTCTTATTAAAATAATAATTATTGTTCCTGCAGTGTTTTAGAAAACGGGTGTAAGAGTCCTAACATAACGTTCCCTTTTTGGAAGTTTGGTGATGAACGAAAGGTTTCTCCAAATTACAACTAGTAGAAGACTGTCTTCTATTGAGGACTGAGACCAATAACTCAAAAAACCCACCACGTATAGAAGGCAAACATACCTATAACATAACCATCATTTTTTATTACCTATCAAAATTATATTATTTATAAAAATACAACACAAACAACAACACACGTTTGTTTTAAACATTATTTTGATTATTGGCATGGCTTCAGAAACAATGACGTGACGGGGTAAATGCCCTTATTCGTAATTTGTACGTACGGAGTATATTCCTATAGGGCCTTTAGGATCTATCACTATAGTATAGACATTATACAACTAGGGTTACCATTTAGTTTTTCAAGTTCTGACAAAAAGCCGGATGGTAACCCTGTATACAAGCGTGTTGTTGCGTGTCAGGCAAAATCATAGTCGCATGAATTTCATAGAACCTTGAAGCTAAACATCAGCAATCGGCTATTAATAATGACAACATTGTTAGCTTACTGAAACCTTGTATACAGAATGACAAACACTATTGGTACCTTGTACTCGTACCTACCAATCATTGATCAAATTAAGCACTTCGAGGTTAAAACAATCACTATTGTTTTTGCTGGGAAAAGTTTAAATCTAATATTTGTTCATAAGTTAAAACTTAAAATGTGATAGTCAGCAAGGTGGTGAGCTGACTATGGTTTGTTAAAAAAAATGGCTGCGATGATGGATCAATTATGTTTATTCTGTAAATTGGTTTTTGAAACTCTTTTTTATAATAAAATAAAATAAAATAAATATCGCTGGACATTACACACAGCGCCATCCAGTGCCACACTAAGCAACGAGGCTTGTGTCGTGGACACCAGATAGTTGATATACTACATAGATAATTTTTGTTTGTAAATACATACTTAATATACATATAAACATCCATGACTCGGAAACAAATGCCCATGCTCATCACACAAACATTTGCTCCGACCGGGATTCGAACCCGGGACCCTAAGAACGTAAGGCAGCCTCACTACCGCTGCGCCATTCGGGTCGTCAGATCAAAATCTAACTAATCTTAAAAGAAACACCGAAACAAAATAAAAGTCACAGACTCTTTGAAGTCCAGACATCAAAATTCTCTTGCCCTTATCCCAATTCATTTGGGGTCGGCGCAGCTTGTCTTCTTCTTCCATACTTCTCTAGTACTCGTCATCTCATCAGACACTTCTTTTCTTGCCATAATCATTCAGTCTTTGAAGTCCAGACATAATCTTGGTCAAGTCATGTCTGGGATGAGTGACAGTGACAGATTTGAGTACAACTGTCCACTGTCCAGTCAGTCAGTGCACGCAATTGTTTATAATGGTGTAGGTACTTAGATCAGCTGTCGTAATGCTAGTAGGATGCAGAGAAAGTATTTAGTATCGTCTCACAAACCGATGTCATCTAACACCTCGCTGTAATTGATCATCATTAAATCACACTAAGCCGTGTGGTATCCGGCAGAGTAGAATAGAACCAACCCATGACACTCACGGGTGTCGTATAAGGCGACTAATGTCTGAGGCAGAACACCTTGCGCCTCCGTAGACCAGAGAATGGGCAGCAGCGTTTTCTGTTAGTCTTTCATCACTGCGATCTCCAATCCGCCTGCCAAGCGTGGAGATTACGGCAAATTCCTCCCATCATGGGAGAGGCTTATGTCCAGCAGTGGACGTTATGGGCTGTTGTTGTTGTTGTTGTATATCACACTTACTCCTTAGTTACATTACTTCTTCGTAGCTGTCAACACGACATTAACATCTCAATAACTAGCGAAATTGTAGACGGAACACTTTCTAGGCGCATCTTAGTACTTACTTACGTAGGTCTTAGCGAGTACCTACATTACTTTCACTTGGACTTTCCAACACGGACTCTCCCTGTCCTCATTTAGGCACAGATATCCAACTACTTGCAAACGAAGTAAGAGTAAATCCGTAGAATTTGTGATACAACCATACACGAACAGGACTTGGACCCGTTTGGACACTCAGCGAAGTGTTTTCTTCTTTAACCGCTGATACACTGTGGGTTTTCTGCTCACATAAGTAATCTCATTGTATTCCTAAGTGTGATAGATTCCTAGCACATAATCTTCTGGAGTCTCGTTGGCCCAACATTGTTGACCCAAGACTTCGTCGTCGGTAGCAATAAAGACTTGCAGAAGTTGAATTGAATCATCATCGCAGCCATTTTTTTTAACAAACCATAGTCAGCTCCACCACCTTGCTGACTGTCACATTTTAAGTTTTATCTTATGAACAAATATTAGATTTAAACTTTTCCCAGCAAAAACAATAGTGATGGTTTTAACCTCGAAGTGCTTAATTTGATCAATGATTGGTAGGTACGAGTACAAGGTACCAATAGTGTTTGTCATTCTGTATACAAGGTTTCAGTAAGCAAACAATATTGTCATTATTAGTAGCTGATTGCTGATGTTTAGCTTCAAGGTTCTATGAAATTCATGCGACTATGATTTTGCCTGACACGCAACAACACGCTTGTATACAGGGTACCATCCGGCTTTTTGTCAGAACTTGAAAAACTAAATGGTAACCCTAGTTGTATAATGTCTATACTATAGTGATAGATCCTAAAGGCCCTATAGGAATATACTCCGTACGTACAAATTACGAATAAGGGCATTTACCCCGTCACGTCATTGTTTCTGAAGCCATGCCAATAATCAAAATAATGTTTAAAACAACTTTTTGACTGCATTTTTTTAGGCAGAGAAACAGGAATGGGATAAAAATACTAGTCCACATTATATTTGGACCATTATCGAGTATTTTTATCCCATTCATGCTGGCAAAGCCGTTCGCACGAAAATAGAGCGCAAATAAAAGTATTTATAGAATGTAAAGTATGTTTATTTATTCGCTTCTTATAAGTATTACTACGTTTAGTCTCCTTGCCGTAATAAATTTCACGTGGACATTTTAAATAAAAAACGAATAAAACTGGATTCTCTATGCGTGTGTGTAAATTCTATTGCTGTTGAAGAATTTTTATTTGCAGGTGATAGAACTTTATAAGGTTATAATTTACTTAGGTGTTAATTGACTAGTTTCCGTCGAAATAGTGACTATAATTAGGTATAGGATTTTTATGGAGGGTTATCAAATATTACACAGCGTGTAACATAGTAAGTAAACGCAAGACCTCTCGTGTGGTGTCTCAGACCATGACACTGAACAACTTTTGTTCTATCACTTTTGGAAATTCTCTTTTAAACTTGTCTTTCCATCTTCTATGCAGTCCGCCTCTTTTCCTCCTTCGGGTACCAATTTGTTCATATGGGCTGGCCTGTCCAGCCGACGCATACCTATCGAAAAATATAAATATAAATAAATATCGCTGGACATTAACACACCGCCATCTAGTCCCACACTAAGCAACGAGGCTTGTGTCGTGGAACCAGATAGTTGATATACTACATAGATACTTTTTGTTTGCAAATACACACCTATTACCTATACATATAAACATCCATGACTTGGAAACAAATGTCCATGCTCATCACATCACATTGCTCCAACCGGGATTCGAACCCGGGACCCTTAGAACGTAAGGCAGCCTCACTACTGCTACGCTATTCGGGTCGTCAAAAATATCGAAAATAAAAAAAAAATATGAGATCTCGATATCCATCGCGTTTTCAGATTGTCGCTAGCAAATTTAATTTAACCCAACGAATCTCTTTAACTTTTTGTGCTACCTTATCGTATACAAGTATTGATTACAATCGAAACTTTCTTGATGTTATCGCATAATGTTAACGACAATAAGGACTCAAGTGAAAGTCGTATTCAAAAACCGTACCAGCTTGTTACGTGCTCGAATGTGGATACCGGTAACTCAATAATCCCACACAAAAAATATTTTCCACTATACTTTCACGGTTTCACTTCATACCTAATTTATGTAATCTTAATTCTAAAGAATAAGTGCTGCTTATAGTGCCTATTCTACCTAAGTACAGTCGCCAGCACAACAAGTTACCACAAACTGGTCAAATTACTCCAAATAATTTTAAACCGTAAAATGTTGACAGTTAAGTTCAAAATCATCATCAATAAGAAAATTTGTTAGTTTGTGGTAACTTAACCACTGTAGTACCTATATCAATTTGGGTCAGCCAAGTTATTTAGGCGAACCTAACAACGAACTTGATTAAAATTCAAAAATAACCTCAAAATGAAAGCTTTCATTGAGTTTCGAAGGAACTTGTAATTCTAGGCACGCTCACACACCACTTCTTCCGAACCACAGTACAGAATATAATGGAATATTCTTTGTTATGTACACCATATGACCATATAACACCATAGGTACTGGTATTCAGCTGCATCCGGTTAGACTGCCGCTGAAAAGGGTTAGGCCCAGCACACACCGCTGGAGGCGCAGCGGAGAGCATTTGAAGACAGCAATTTAATATAAACCTTAACTACCTTGATATACGGTCAATATAAGAGTAAATTCGCACGCGGTACTCGGAGCGCCCTCAAGCTACTTAGGTACTACAAGAGCATGCGCGCGACCGTGCTTGAACATGTTACAGAAACGGTTCTAGAATGCGGGAAATGGCAGTACCTAGGTCTAAGCGGTGACAGTACCCAGTTGTAAACGTCCCTTTGTGCCTATTGGCCTTGTTTTATTGTCTTCTGCTGATATGGAGGGAAGTGGAAATCATGGTTTGCCTACTCCTCCGTTATACTTTTCTGATTAATTTCCCAGACAGTTAAATTGTTTTTCTGGGACTTCATCGAGCTTCATTGCCTCGGAGCTTTTCTGGTAGTCGCCAGCGCCACTGTTGATTCTGGCTTTCAGGAGTTCCAGTGGTTTGAAAATAGCCAAGGGGGCTTTACCCAGAAAAAAAGTAGGTACTTGGTTGTAGGTACCGTACCGGTACTGACGGAACATGGGAAGTTTCAGTCAATAGGAACTTTACTGCCACTACGTTTCCGAAGTTACAGGCAGTACCTACCTATACTTATCTACTGTCGTTTTCATCGCTAGCTCGCGTGCCTCGAAGCCATAATACGGAGAATCCAATAACTTAAAGCGGCGATAAAACGAATTGTCCCATTCATGGAAAGCAATTCAGTCTGATGCATTCACTTGCATTAAGGTGATGTGCCCTGATTGTCAGCTTTCTTGAATCATGTTTGTTTAAACCAGAGTGCAACAGACACTTCGCAAAGTGGGGGTGGGGTGATCTTTTCGTTTTATGTGTGTATAAGAAAGAGATGTTCATTAGCACTTGCACGACTAGCAAAACAACAATAGGTACATAATTACCTACCTAGGTACCTATTTCAATTTGTGTGTGCTATGATATGGTTAATGAGACTCCTTTAATATGATATAGAAGTTCCTTGGATTGTAAAATAAAACATGGAAAGTTTATTCAACTCCGTGTTTCCAATGAATGATCATTATCTCAACATAAATAAATATCAACTGTAAGTGGTGTTAATTAAATTGATTTCAGAATTACTAGAGTACCTACTGTTAAACAAATCATAAAAACCGGCCAAGTCCGCTTCCGTATCATTATTTATACAACATTAGACTAAACGGCAAAAAAATCACGTTTGTTGTATGGGAGCCCCCCTTAAATATTTATTTTATTTCAATTATTCATTTTTAAAGTGAATATACAACTAAATATTCTGTGAATATTTCAAGCGTCTACCCTGTTGCCGTTATTAATATCGAGCAAAAAAAACGCTAAAAAATCACGTTATATGGGAGCCCCCCTTAAATATTTATTTTATTCTGTTTTTATTGTATTTGTTGTTATAGCGGCAACAGAAAATCATCAATCATCTGTGACAATTTTAACTGTCTAGCTATCACGGTTCATGAGATACAGCCTGGTGACAGACAGACGGACAGACCGACAGTGTAGTCTTAGTAATAGGGTCCCCCGTTTTTACCCTTTGGGTACGGAACCCTATACCCGACTCTAGTTGTGTATCGCAAACCAAAATTATCTTTGGGTACTTTTCTTTTGTCCCACAGTTGGGAAAAGGTCTCCCCTTTCTCCTTCCAAACCTCTCCATCTTATGCGAAATCTGGCCATGCTCGCCCCACAAACAATTTCGCCGCGGTAGACCTGGACGGGGCGGCGCGGCTATTTCCTCCGTCCGGCGTCCAGTGAGTGACGATCTTTTAGGTATATTAAGTTTTAATATTTTATTTTATTTTATTATTTTCGGAAAACTTACAGCTAGGAGACACAATAGTTTAGTTAATAACAATAATATGTAATAATATATAATATATAAGCGTATTTTCTTTGCATGTTAGGAAACTATAATGCGTTTGCGAACACAGCTTACATGTTACGATATACAAACAAATATTATACCATTGGTGTAATAGACGACCTCTGACAGTCGGCTATTGAATTAAGTCAAATTACATGTAATTGGTCAATTACAGGTTTGGGAACGCACTAATAAGTAGGTATATATACTATACATCCGACAATGGGAGTGTGCCCCTAATTTAACAGCCAATTTGCTATTGCAATGATGATTTATTTCATAGAGGGAATGAGTTTAATTCTTTACCCATTTAAATTCATGTGGTAGCGTCAAGGTAGCCCACGAAATTCATTTTGTTTTTTGCGTTTTTTGCAATTTGCTGTTCGGTGTCCGGCTGTATATTGGACAAACTATGATTTGCGGCTGTATCACGTATGTATTTACAGAATGAAAACAATTAAAATCAGCAATACAACCCTCTAAGTTCATTATTTTAATCCTCTTATATGACTTTTTCATGAAAAAATTATTCCAGAGGGTTGTATTGATGATTTTAATGATTATAACTAATGATTGAATTTTGCAGCCTACCGCCGCCGCTTCCACTTTATGCACGGAATGATTGATTTAATTATGTTTTTTTTTTTTTTTTTAGTTTTCATACCAGCACCGTGCCTGTTTCCCAGAGGCACATTTCGCCAATTCTAGTTAGTCTGTGACATTTCTTTTCTGCCTTCAATTAACTAAGCGTACATATTCCTGAATATTCCGATATCATAATTTTTTATCGACAAAAAGTTTAGTAAACGATCGATAACAACCAATTATATTTTTTCCTGTAAATAATCAATGTTACAGGAAACAACTGTGCATTCCTCTTTACGACTCATAAAATATGGTTATATGAGTCCAAATATAGAATAGGAAATATTAATTTTAGTGTTACTTTCATCTTACTTCGAATGAAAGTTGCATTTTAATGGTTTCCTCATCTTTGATGGACCAGAAAGGCAATACGAATGAAATAGTAGTTTTAGTTCCGTTTCAGAATAAGATTTCTAGGATTTACGAAACTATGAGAACGTTTGCTACAAATTAAACCGAAGTGGTATTTATTTCGATTTTCATCAAAATAAAATTTCTGTAAGTTAATCTTATCAATAGTCTTAAACTAAATCTTAACAAGGTTCATTATTGTAGACTGGCAGATAAACCGGTAAGGACAAATTAAACGGACGCCTGTGGACACTGACAAATACTTATTTCAGTACAATATCTGTCAGTGCCCGCTGCCCGGTATCCGACTGGGCCGCCGGTCCAATTTAAACTAACCTTTGTTAAGGTCATCATTTGCCTAGCCTTTTCACAAGTATGTTGGGATCGGCTTCCAGTAGTCTAACCAGATGCAGCTAAATACCAGTATTTTACATGGACCAACTGCCTATTAGACCTCCACAAACCAGTTTGTACTGGCCTACTGGGTAATACGATATCTCTAATAAGACTTTGTCAGAGGTTGTCAGACTTTCGGGTGCCTGTAACGATTGTTAAAGATCTACAAATGACAGCCGGGACCAACGGCTTAACGTGCGAATTCCGCGGCACGGAGAAAACTCGATGTACCTAATGGGTGGTTAGTTGGTCACGCATTCACAGATTAACTTAGGCAGGCACGGCTTAACCTGAAGATCGAGCCGAGTAACTGTTATTAGTTGCCCACGTACCACACGCCTCCTTTACAAAACACGTAGAGTAACCCTAAAAGTACTTATTTTTAGGCTCCTTCAAAGCGAGAATTTATTCTCAAATAGCTTATACCCGCCGCTTCGCCCGCGTGGAGTTCGATAATAGGCTTGTGTCCTGAAAAAATCTAATTAGTCTGTCAGTTAGATTTCCAAAAAATATTTGACACGTATTTTTTCTTTTGTAGCGTAGACCAAAATTAACGAAGATTTGTCGCTTTTATCATTCTCAATACGTCACGCCGTGCTATAATTTTTTGTGCGTTGTGACGTCACGAGCCCCCACTCCCGAGTTTTGATGCGTTCTAACTTTGTCAATATTCATTGATTTACAAAAACAAAACATACGTGTCCATTATTTTCCAATACTCTAACTGACGGACTAAATAGATTTGCAATTGATTGATGGTGGAAACTAGCCTATTGTCCCAATGGATACCGCGATAAAAAGTATATTATGTGTTAATCTAGGTCATAAACTATCTGTGTGCTAAATTTCACCCAAATTCGTTCAGTAGTTTTTGCGTGAAATACACATACACACACATATACAAACTGACGATTTTATAATATTACCTATGGGATATGTGATGATGATGAAACACATCACCATCTGACCAACATTCTGGAAATATTGCGAGCCATAATGCCTAAGTGACGCACTCACGCCACATAAACATTAACTAAAAGCAAACATTCCCTTATCTATGGTTCCAATCGTGATGATCTAAGATTTCCTGCTCGAGTGCCGTCGCATGTCAATTGACGTTGCATGTCATTACTGTCGTGTATTTCAGCCTGAAAATAGACACGTATCATGAAAACAACTTCAGTTATTTACTGGCGATGTGGGTATTTAAACAATGTTGTATATAATCATATGCATGCACGCATACTCGCTGCATGCATACAAAATGTAATTCTACCATCAGTAATGTGGGTAATTATTAGTTGGCCGCGAACAAGGTTAAAACAATTTAAAATGTTTTCCAATTAAAATGACAAGTTTGAATTGTTTTACAGAATGTTTCAATTTTACTTTGTAGGTACCTATGTCTTTTTGGGGTAGGTGGGTATATAACATGTAGGTCTTTGGTCTAAAGTAATTGATAAGTACACAAAAGTGTTTACTTATTTACTTTAAATGAAAAGGCGTTTTGTCTCGTGACGATACGTCAACGATTTTACACTGTTATTTATAGCGTATTATTCAGATGCATAAGCTGTACTTATCAGTGTAAAGTTACATCAAAATCTGTTCATTAGGTTTGGCGTGAAAGAGTAACAAATATCCATCCGTACATCCTCACAAACTTTCGCGTAGTTTTGATTTGTAGAAGTTAGATTTAATCTCGTTTACAGCGACGCAGATATTTTGATACTTGTACACATAGATGTCATTATGTACCTCCTATATTCGTTTAACGCCTACCCAGATACTGCTAAATAAATATCATGAAGTAACTCATCATCGTGTTCTTAACCTACCCTTGGCCCATTTTAGTTGGCGTCGCCGTCGGCGCAACACGTTTCTCTTCTTCCATACTCCCCTGTCAGAAGCCACCGGTCACGGCATCATTTATTTATTTATTTAACACTTCAAGCACAAAGTACAGAGGCGGACTTAATGCCATAGGCATTTTCTACCAGTCAACCTCATCACAGACCTCTCCATTCACATCGTTATTATTATTTATTTGGTACAGTATTTACAACCATTAACACTAGATTAAATACCTAATCCTTTTACTCGGTCTTCTTGCAGAACCTTCCAACATTATCGTCTTCCATTCATCACCAAACAAGTACAATCCAGGGTTGGTCTCCACGAGCGCGTTAAGTTTTGTAAGCATACGTGGTATAGAGAAAGTGGATCGAAGTTGAATGTTATCATTTACTCCTTTCTCTTTCATATCATTCCTCACACAATTCATCCATCTTTTCTTTGGCCTTCCTCGGCCTTTTGGCCATATTATTATGAATTACAACCTTCCCACGCAACCCGATGTCCAAATTCCCAATGCAATTTGAACTAAAAAGGCAATTAATAGTCGATCACTTAAAACGGGTGTTTTAAAAATACACGTACCTGTGAGTACCTAATTAAAAATCCCATCGGGGACCTCATATGAGTGTCCTCAAATTAAAGTTGCCTCAAAGGAATCAACTTAGTTAATGAATGCAAACAAACCTAAAAAACAAGGAAAACATTCGTTTTGTTATTAAAAAACACATTTGATATGTTAAATTAACATCAACCATTATGATTAACAAATACGCCATGTCACACCCACACCATGACGATGTACCTAAACGTTAAATCATTAATTAGCAAAGTTCGTTCAGTGACATTTTAATTAGTTACACAATTATTATGGGCTTTAAGTAAGTACTTGATAAGCTTGGGTAAATAACAGTTAAAAAATACAAATACGTAGGCGAACAGTAAAAAGTTACTATGAATGGAAAGCCGCTCAGATTTTACATACCTACATTCATACATAGTGGAAGTACCAACTGGGCAAGTACTTTCTTGCAGCTAATAATAGGGTATATGCCTAATTTTTTTTATTTTTTATTTCGATACGGAATGTTAAAGTACACACATCAAAAGTATCTAGGGATCAACATATATTTTTGCAATAACTTTTCTCCTGATTGATATTAATTAAAATTTTCTTTAAGGATTCATCAAATAAAGTGTTTTCGTTTGTCACAGTAACGATAAACCAAGTCACCTTTGCATTAATAAAGAAATTTGCCATTTTCCTAATAAAGGGATTTTTGACATTTGAACCACTAACATTAAAGTTCGAAAAAAAGACTGAAATAACAGTTTTCTTTAAAATTTTATTGGGTAACTTAAACAATTAATAATCCGTGTTTCTACCGCGAACACTAACAACACAAGAACATCGGTTTGGCATACTCAAAATGAGTTCATCCAAATCACGCTGTGGAATGGCCGGCCATGTTCGTTGCAACAACAAAAAAAGGTCTTCTTGCGACTGGATACCCTCCATATTCGGCAGAGCTCTTCTCTGTAGCATATCCCATGCATGCTCAATCGGGTTCAAGTCTGGCGACTGAGCAGGCCAGGGCAGGACATTGATGTTAGCTGCGGCGAGAGTCTGTCTTACAACTCTTGCGGTGTGCGGTCGTGCATTATCATGCATTAACTGAAATAAGGGACCGATTTGCACTTGTAGAGGAACGATGACGTCTGATACAATCGTCTCAGCATAAATTTGAGCGTTGAGGTTGCCTCTGATCCAAATCAACTCAGTTCTTCCGCCGATCCAAATACCCGCCCATACCATGATGGTTCCACCACTATAAGGATGGACTTCCTGGCAGGATTTTAATCGCTGTTGGCGTCCAGGGGTTCTCCAGTGTCGTATACGTCTTGTATCCGGTCTCATACCAAAACGAGACTCATCAGAAAAGCACACGAAACGCCATTGTTCTTCTGCCCAATTTCTGTGTTCAAGAGCCCATTGATATCGAATCCTACGATTGTGCATTGCTATAGGTGGTACCCGTAGCGGTCTTCGGGAATGAAGGTTCACTTCATGCAAGCGGTTTCTGACTGTTTGGTCGCTAATTAAGTTCCCTGAAGAGTGATGAAGCCTCACGGCTAACATCATGGCGGTTATTGTTGGAGCTCTTCGAGTTAAGATTTGAATGTATCGGTCTTGTCTCCGTGTGGTGCAGCGATACCGTCCTCCATGGCGCTCAGCCACGGTACCAGTGCTTCGGTAACGTGTCCAAAGTCGACTGATAACACTCTGACTTGTATTCAGAGCTAAAGCTACAGTACGTTGCCGGGAACCAGCTTCTATCATTCCCACGGCTCTGAGCATTTCTTCCCTGCTTAAATGACGTCGCCGCTCCATAATAACGTTGGTTTTAATCAGTAGTAGGGAAACAGTAGCACTAATAATGTCTTCAATGCGTTGTATGTTTTTATAGGGAAAATATTGACAGCTTATTTTCATCTTTTACTCGAATTTGATTGAGAGTTCCTGATTCAAATTATGAAATGCACCAAAAAGGATCCATATAAATTTATAAAATCATAAATTTATTACAAAGCCACATCTCAATCTCAAGAAATCCGCATAAAAATGCTTGATCCCTAGACATTTTTGATGTGTGTAGTTACTATAAAAATAATGAAGATGTGGGCTATTGAGGACTCCATTGGGTCGACGGTTACGGAGATAAAGGACATCGTAGATGTGTGGAAGAAATATTGCAAGTCGCTATTTTCCAGCAATTTTACACTAAACTTCACATGTTCTACCGACCATATACGTGACCGTGAACCTGATATCATGCGGGATGAAGTACGAGCGGTAATTAAACACCT
Organism: Xestia sexstrigata; assembly: GCA_941918905.2. Taxonomy (NCBI): domain Eukaryota; kingdom Metazoa; phylum Arthropoda; class Insecta; order Lepidoptera; family Noctuidae; genus Xestia; species Xestia sexstrigata. Next base: position 10,099,038 of record OW799216.2, read on the forward strand.
TAAATGCAACAAAGCCATAGGATTTGATGAAATCCCAATCGAAGTCTTCAAGGCGATGGGAGAATTTGGAGTCGATGTCTTATTTACCATCTGCAGTAAAATATGGGAGACTGGCATATGGCCTGATGACTGGTCGCTATCGGTTTTTATTCCACTGCACAAAAAAGGGTCCACCAAGAAATGCAACAATTACCGACTCATATCCCTAATATCGCATGCAAGTAAGGTAATGCCCCACATAATCAATACAAGACTATTGGCCTACCTCTCAAAGCAAAAAGCACCCGAGCAAGCTGGTTTTGTAAAGGGAAGAGGCACTCGCGAACAAATCCTCATACTGCGTCAGATAATTGAGAAGGCCAGAGTTTAATTCAACCCTCTACATCTGCTTTGTGGACTTCCGAAAAGCATTTGACACTGTCATTTGGACACACCTCTGGAAGATACTCGCAGAAATAGGTGTACCGCCTCACCTAATAGTTCTTTTGAGGCGACTATATAAAGACGGCACTGCAGTGGTACGAGTGTACGATACCCTTTCTGGGACAAGGATGCATCATATCGCCGTTGCTATTCAATACCTATACAGAAAACATCATGCGCATTGTCTTGGAGGAATGGGACAAAGGTATATCAGTTGGGGGTCGCGTGATAAATAACCTTAGATACGCTGATGATACAACCCTTCTCGCACAGTCCAGAGAAGATATGGAAAATCTTCTGATCCGTCTCGAGACTACCAGCCTCAATTTCGGACTTGCCATCAACCGAGACAAGACAAAGATGATGATAGTAAGCTGGGCTGAAAAAAGCCGAATTAATGTACAGAGTATGGGTAATTGCGAAGTTGTACAGAGCTATATCTACCTCGGCTCTACTATCTCCAATACTGGGGGATGTGGTGACGAGATAAAACGACGGTGCGCCATCACCAGGTCAGCAGTGGAACGGCTGGGAAAGATTTGGGGGACAGGAGGATTACCAAAAAGACTAAGGTCAGACTGATGAAATGCCTTGTCTTTCCGATCTTTCTCTACGGTGCCGAAACTTGGTTTCTGCGAATGCAGGATCGCCGTAAAATCGACGCTTTGGAGATGTGGTGCTGGAGACGCCTCCTAAAGATCCCGTGGACAGCGTTTCGCACCAATATTTCCATCCTCAAGGAGCTTCATATTAAGAACCGGATTTCGTCTACTGTGCAACTACGAATATTAAAGTTCTTTGGTCACATCACTAGAAATGAAAATTCCATGGAGAGACTGGTGGTTCAGGGCCAGGTGGAGGGCAAGAGATCACGCGGCCGATCACCAACTCGCTGGACTGACCTGATCAAGAAAGCTACTGAGTCCACCATGGTCCAGTGTACTCGCAACGTCTCCAATCGTCAGAAATGGAAGCACATCGCTGAAAGGGAAATCCTCGGGGAAGTCAACGACCCACCGAACATCTCTCCGTGTACCTCGTCTGTGCAACCACGACCACTCTGACAAGAGTGTCTCGACTAAGAAGAGATAAAAATAATGACAAAAAGCGAAAACAAGACGCAAATCGGCCAAACAACACAAAAGTTATAAATAACCATTTATTTAAACTTTTGTTTTTATCTCTTTCTAGATAAACGGAATTTAGTACTTATGGATTTTGTACGTCGATGCAGCGAATGACGTCATTCGCTGTATCGGATCTCTCTCTGTCTAATCAGCAGTTTCAAATGCTTATAACTTAGTATTTTTTATAGATATTAAAAAATTAATTTCACTTTGCTATTTCTGATGCGCTTTGTTTAGAGTGATAAAAATCATGCATATACCCTATTGTCTCTGCGTACCCCACATATATTAGCCGTGTGGTATCCGGCAGAGTAGAATAGAACCAACCCATTACACTCACGGGTGTCGTATAAGGCGACTAATGTCTGAGGCAGAACACCTTGCGCCTCCGTAGACCAGAGAATGGGCAGCAGCGTTTTCTGTTAGTCTTTCATCACTGCGATCTCCAATCCGCCTGCCGAGCGTGGAGATTACGGCAAATTCCTCCCATCATGGGAGAGGCTTATGTCCAGCAGTGGACGTTATGGGCTGTTGTAGTAGTGTAGTAGTAGTACCCCACATATACGTGTTTCCGTTATAAAACATAACTTCACGTAAAGAGCGCACAGGTTTGTACGTAATCCATTATAATTAGATACGCCAGGACTTAACGGGGTTTGTTTCTTGCACGTATAGGTAATCATGGTGTAGAGAAAAGCTATTTTTGCATACAATTACTGTTATAAACACAAGTTTTTTATTATTAAAGCTGCATGTGAGAAAGAAAATGTGTAACAAACGGGAAAGGGGTATCATGCTAACCTGCTGTGCTAACTGCAAACTGGGTTGTGGAAGTCAGATCCAAGGCAGTCACCGTCTGCCTAGTCTAACCAGATGCAGCTGAGTACTAGTATTTTATATAGAGTGAGTGCCTACGAGTATCTGACCCCCACAACCCTGTTTTGTTTTGTACTGGGTAATACGATACCCCTTAGTAAGACTGGTCAGACTTTCGGGTCACTGTAATGATTATCAAAAATCTACAAATGACAGCCGGGACCAATGGCTTAACATGCTTTCCGAGGTCCGGAGGAAGCTCGGTATGTAATGAGTCCACGGACCACGGACTAGACATGACTGGAAGCCGACTCCATCCAACGTAATTGGGGAAAGGCTAGGGGAAAAGATGTAAACGAGGCACTGGTGTCGATTCTGTTGTGCACAAACTAAACATAATTTAGGCTATTGCTATCTTTTTCTCTCTAATAAAACGAGAAAGAGACGGACGTAATTTAGAGCTGTCAAATTTAGTTGGAACTAATATTTCTATACAAATGAAGGGTGCACGTAAAACATGTCGACTAAAAACACGGTGAAGAGCAAGGCATAAACTAGTTTGACATCTCTAACTTAGTTCCTTCTTCGTCCTATTCTCACACTGCCTTTTAGTAAAAGATAGCAATAGCCTAAATTAAGTTTAGTTTGTGCACAACAGAATCGACACCAATGTGAATTTAGTTGTAAAACAGCCAAATGGCTAGATTGCAGCTCGCAGAAAAAAATGCCTTTTGAACCATTGCCAAAACGCTAAAGTAGGAACTGAATTTATGAAAAGGGCCTGGCATCGTAGCTAACGTAACATCACGCCAAGTAATCCCCGAAGGAAGTATTTGGCAGAGGTTGGCCTCAGTAGTATACTCATTTCACCAGTCATTATATCATAGTCATAGTCAACTGAGCACGACTACTCCATGCTTGTCAATTTGACGATTCAAAAACATTTGTTGAAATAACAACCTTATAGTAAGGTATTCCGATATAAATTACAGGAAAACAACCTTTACCAACCAAAAAGCCCTGCAAAACTTACAACCCCGTAGCCTCATCTGTCACTGCTCCAATAAAACTGTCTCGGAAAGCTATTAAGCACTTGTAAGACATAAAACATATAAAGGGAATAAGACGCTCACCGTTCAAGTACACAGAGATCTACCCACAATAGTGAACGAGACGAGTGTCTATTCAAACAATTTTACGAGCTCAGTTTTCCGCTACAAACGGGCTATTAAAGCTTCTTAAGCTTGATTGACAGTTCTTTCCTAAGGTCTACGGTACGCTCGCAAGTTCTTTAATTTGTAAGTGTGAAATGCGAATCATCATCATCAGCCTACAACAGTCCACTGCTGGACATAGGCCTCTTCAATCGCACGCCACTTAACTCAATTCTCGGCAACTCTCATCCAGTTGCTACCAGAAGTATTATATTATCTGTGCTACCAGCCACCCTGTGAAGATCGTTGCCCCACCGAGCCTTGAGCCCGTCCCACCTTACGTTTGCCGATCCGCGGTCTCAACTCAAGAACACGTCTAGAAGACGCAAAAAGATAAGAGACAGGCAGACTTATTACGACCACTTACTTTCGCATTTATGATACGAGAACGGAAGTTTAAACGAAAATAGTTTTAGATAGAAAATAGTATTCTGAAAAACTCACAAGTATGTGTTATGTACTGTATCACTTAATGTACTTGAAGAAGGAGAAATAAATAAATAGGCCAACTACTGCACTAGGTATATTAGATAAGTACTTAACATCTAGTTAAATGTAGTTCTAGTTCGGAATATTGTTTACCTGAATTCCGCGAGTGTTTAGACTTCAAAGCGAACGTCCCGCTAATGTATTCTCGACTTTATTATGCAAAATGTCACTCACCCGTCGTGAAAGATTAGCAGAATTCAAAACAGTACTGTTTTTCATTTCCTGTGCCTACATCATAGCATCATCGATTGATCTCAAATAAAAACTAAACCAGAAGACATATCCGGTCGTAAAAACAAGAGCAAGAGTCTTGCCACCAAATAGCTAGCAAAAGTCTACCGAAGAGATGCGTTTCCATATAATACCTTCAGTGTTTATAAATAAAATGTTTTTCATTTTTTTACATATCGCTATCCGTCGGTAAAGTTTCGCTAGATAATTTAATTTGACTCCTATTCAATTTTAATTACGCTCAAAATACTAGACAAGACAGCCTCAAGCGGCTTCGATTTTTGTTCTGCACTATTCCTAAAGTGCCTAACCTAACCTAACCATCTATTTACAAAACCATCACGCAACATAAGAAAACAGCCATATTATTTCTAATACTCAGTCCAAATGAACGAGATACCATCAAAGGGAGAGTTATCTTAATAATATAACAGGCTTGAAAGCGCTCCCTCGAGATATTTCTCTAATTAAGCAACCGTCAAGGAATGTCTTCACACGTTGTTATTAAAGCAGAATACTCGTTTAACGAATCTTGCATTCAGCATCGGTTTCAAGCTTAAAATAATAACTTGTGGATTGACTTTTCATTAAGCGATCGGCAAGTTTAAATAACTTCTATTCCTGTTGATTTTTCATTAGGCTTTTTCTTTATTGCTTGAATTATTATATTAATTAAAAGATGGAACAGATAAAACTTTTGATTCAGAGCTTAAAGCATCACTGTCTCTTTGACTAAGTGACGGTCTCCTTGATAATTTATAAGTGTTTGTTAATTAATGGTCTTATTGAATTCAAAGCTATAAACTGCTTCGAATTTTAGAAAACCTTGTGAGTCCTAGATGTAAGCTACATAATTATCGGAAAATAGATTCTAATAATGAGTTCAGCTCATAACTAAGCATAGATAACGAATAAGGTGGTGAAATTAAAGATTATGAGGACCAATCTTATTAACTAGGTGATAATAGGGAATATACACGTAATTTTTTCTTCACTTAAATCAATAAAATACAGTATTATCAACCCAAGAAAAGTATTAAAAGTTAACTTCAACTACTGCTTGTCGCTTAAAAATAATATTAAACTCCTGCAGTTTTCTATGACATTTCAAACGTACGTAGCTATCGCGGCCATGATGTGACGTCATTTACCACAATCTGCCTTGTTAACATCTAATTTTTTGCCCCTATAAGAATAATTTTACTAATTGTATGTGCTCTAATCAAGTAAAAATTGCAATAACAATATTATAATAAAATCTTAGTGAAACTTTAAGCACTTTTCAAATAAAAGTGTTTTTTTGACACATAGACTTTGACGTCACTACCGCCGTTATCGAGGATAACGCGTTTTGAGAGTGCGTTCCGTTTTACCAAAAATATGCTACATAAAACAGTAAATTGTAAAATAAGTGATGTATTAGCAACTTAAACAAGTGTATCACGATGTTTTTATGGGCCAATACAAGGCATTTTTAATAAATAAAAAAGTTTTTTATTTCATGCATATTCCCTATTCAGGTGCATCTGCTTTGTTAGAAGCCGATCTTAACATAGTCGAAAAAAGAAGAGCCCTCGTTATTTTGTTGCTGTCTATCCTGCTACAAACTCTCTTATCGTAGTGAAGGAAAACTTGTAAAATGAATATGTAAACACAAATGACTAATATGGCAAGGGTTTACAGTTATAATTGCAACATGTTTTTCTAGATTACCCAGAGCTCCTGGCCTGGTTTCTATTGCCTTCCACAAACCGCTATGTGACACGGAATAGGCTTAGAAATCCTGGATCTTTATTATTTACACCTGGAGTTTTTTGTTATTGTGGTTTTTTTGTTTAAAATGTAATCTTCAATACACACAAGCACCAGTGTTATATTTAAATCTAGCCTTAATTAAACAAGAGTTACTTAGAGTACTTTTCAGAAGTAAGCCCTGGCCATACTGAAGGGAATCACGCGTGAGATGCGGAACTAAATCCGCTTGCCCTGATTGCCACGAGCTGTTCAAACTGGCAGTGTTCGTCGCGTCCCGGGCGGGATTCCTCTCATTATGGCTAAAGCTATATCAACGAGCATAAACCACTGCAACTTGCGAAATATTTTTGCTATTCTCACTTAAACTATAAGTATAACGCACTTCATAAACAGTAAAAAAAAACATTCCAATTTACCCATAGACTAATTTCGACTTTTTGTTTTAGTACGTCTTCGAGAACGGTTCCCGCGATGACGGTCTGCTGAGCAGGGACAAGTTCATGGAGGTAAACGCCAGGATGGAAGCTAGAAGAGATTACATGAGGGCCGAATGTACCAGACTCAGCCTTGACACATCCAGTCATAAGTCCAACGCCTGGGAGTATCTCATTAACAGGCAGTATCATGTCATATGGTGAGGTTTTGTCTTATTATGATGGGTTCTTTTGGGAACCTTAGGACTATACTATATCTGCAGCATTTCATGATTTACCTACACTAATTCGGCACCGCTGATGACATTTTTGCAGGCTCGACGAATGAATCAAATTAAAAACCTTCCGACTTTGTTGACTCTGAAAGTCATACAATGAGGTATTTTATAAACTGCCTGAAATTAAGTAACTTTCTGATAAGGAATATCCTAGAAATCATCAATCGAGCATATTCAATTAGACAGAATTTCCAAAGTTCCAAGTTGGTAGAAATCAGGAGGCCTCTTTATGACAGAGGTGTGGAGTTTTATGCCCCTGTGCCATTTGCCTACCCAAATGCATTACTGTGGACTCATTACTTTCCACTTTGACTAAGCCGATGGTAATTCATTTGATGGGTTTTTAGAATGACCCCTTTGCGTGTCAGCATTAGAAATGAGTTTACCAGAATGCCTTTCTATTAACGAATAATTTAACTTCAACACCGGTCGTACTGGATGACCTAGTTTAGGGATCGAGCCCACATTAATTGCAAGGTTTAGAAATAAACTAACTTATTAATTGTACGCAGTTCATGTAGAAAGTCATTATTTGTGGTTTTCTATTTTCAGGTGCAACATATTTAAAGCGGCGTCTACGTCGTGGATGTACAACTTCAACCTTATGGCAAACTACACAGCAGCATTCTTAGACAAAACAAAAGAAGTGCCGCTAGAATTAGCCAGGAGGAAATACGCGAGGCCAACAACAGAAATGATCAAGAAGGCCCAAGGAGACTCGATCACTTTCCTTATAGTCAGACATCCTTTGGAGAGATTGGCGTCCGCTTATAATGACAAAATTGTGCATGCATGGCCTAAATCTTTCCATGACAAAATGGGCCATAGGATCATCAAGAAATACAGAAAGGTAAAAGCGCTTCTATGTTTTTACAAAGTGCACATTTCCGTTTCCGTGTTCTGTAAAGTAAAACTTTTCCTTTTTGTGTTAACTCAAATGATGTTATATTTCTAGCCAACAGACAAGTCTCGCACAGAAAAGTACCCAGTATTTGAAGAATTCGTGTCGTACGTGTTAGACGAAACGAAAGCAAAACGTTCTCTAGACATGCACTGGACACCCTACACCACTTTCTGCACGCCGTGCAAATTCAATTTCGACGTTATACTCAAGTTTGAGACACTGGATGTAAGTTAATGATCCACTTATTCTTGGCTATACTATTTAGAGTCACTGCCAAAGCAAAACATTTTAAGAATGAATCACTGAAAGGATTGCGCATTTTCATGATAAAATTGGCATTAGGCCTGCATTTTTAAGTAGCCCTTACCAATTTGGAAAGCGTTCGTGCCAAAGCTAACTCTATTTTATGGCACAGTGAACATTCTTGGTAACTTCATTTTCAATTTACCCCGCAATTCAACACAAACTGGTCAGCGGTCAGTGATAAATTTAATAATGACGGGACCCCGACCGCACGCTGCTTTTGCCGGTGCGGTTTAACATCCGTTTGGCGTCGCATTTCCAATTCTATTTTGATAGCGAACTTGAGCATAGAAATCTGAACAGTTATCCGAGACTTCTGAACCTTCGCATGAAAGGGCCACTTTTTCTAAGTGTTGTTTTTGCTATTGGGCTGATTTTTTATTTCTGTTGGCAGGAGGACCAAAAGTACCTGATCCAGTTGGCTCATCTCCAAGATGTCGTGAAGCCTGAGTGGCGTAACAGCGGGAAAGGCACCAACACACTGCATAACATCAGCCACCTATACTCGCGACTAAAGAGACGCCAGCTTGACGGCCTTTATGACTTGTATATGTACGTATGTTTTTGTGGTGCTAGGCAACTGGGCATATCCCAGTTGTAAACGTCCCTTTGGCCTATTGGCCTTGTTTCGTTCTGTCTCCTGCTGATATGGAGGGAAGTGGAAATTATGGTTTTTCCTACTCCTTCGCTATACTTTTCTGATTAATTTCGTTGCGGGATCCAAGACAGTGAAATTGTTTCTCTGGGACTTCGTCGAGCTTCATTGTCTCGGCGCTTTTCTGGTAGTCGCCACTGTTGATTCTGGCTTTCAGGAGTTACAGTGGTTTGGGAATAGTAGTGTGGCGGGCTTGTCCCAATAAAAAAAAACGTACAAAAGAATACTTGCTACAGTATTGGCCTAGTGGTGGACTGTGATCGGCTTAATTTATTCAACTGTATCTATGCAGAATAGGTATTAGACTCTAATCGGAACATAATTATTAATTTTTCAGGAACGACTTCCGGCTATTCAACTACACCATAGACAACTATTACGAGATGATTGACAAGGAAAGAATGAGCAACCACGGATGAACTGTCAGTGAATCAGTTTGAACGCTTCAAGATAATGTATCATTAACGCAGCAAAGCATCGATGGTTGGTGAATGAACAATGAATTATTCATCAATGGCTGGAAAGACTGATCGTAACACAGAAATGATTGATGGACGTATTATTGATCCACCGGCCGAGTGAAAACTTGCCCTTTGCGTCAATTTTCAAATTTTTTATCGCTGCAAATATATATTTTGTGATGCGGCGTTTCGTGGTTTCGGTTCCGCACCATAGAATAGTCATAGACTTAGCAAGTGTTTTTTTATGATCTGTCAAAAGTGCAGTTCTATTTTTAAACACCGCTAGCTACGCCGCCTGTGAGAGTATGAGAAACCAAGATAAGTGTTATAGATAACATACTTGAACAACAATTAACGGGTTCAGTATAAATTTGTTAGTAGTGGTATATCGTACGGCGCCTCATCAATCACCTTAATAGTTTTAGTGTTAGCTTTAAGATAACGAAAATTACGAACTGTTGAGCTAATCAAAATTATACGTAGAGTTAATAGCTGAATTTAGTTGTTATTGACGCGTAAGACAAATTAATGTAAATAATGTTTTAGTTTTTTAATGCAAACAAAATTCCTTAGTGCTTCCATTATAGAAATATGGAAATAATGTATGTTGTACCTATATGAGAAACGGAGTCACTAAGTAGGTTATAGTTCTATAAGCAGGCGAGCTTGTTTCGTTTGCACCTTTTTTTTTAATTAAGAGGCAAAGAGCCAAGTTGGCCTTTTTAGGATTAGGAAATAAATAATTGTTACCGTTGCATTTTGTAAGTACGATTTATAATATGAGAATGTGATAATTTGAATCAAAGAGTTTCAAACGTTTAATTTTGTTGTTGAGATCATTAATTGTTGTTGTATGGAATTGAATCAAATAAAAAACTTTAAATGTAATCAAGAGATTTTGAGAAATATTAGTATTTTTTTATTTCTTAATAAAATATTTTCGCTTTTAAACATTTTAATATGCCATGTTGTTTTTGATGTATTTAATTAATTCGTTGTTAACACTGAGCTTTGTTTTAAACTGTTATAAATACGGATATTTGAACAGTAAGTTTGTACGTATATAGGCAAAAGTGGTTTTTCCCTTGATGTATATTGCGTTTTTTGCGTTTTATTTTATATAAAAATAATCCAAAATGAGCATAACATTCCTATTTGAAAACGAACAGTAATTAGCTCTAGTAAATTTGTCTATGGCCAACCCATAGACAATGTGACAAATCACACCAATAAAAAGTTCTGGTACCCTCTACACCTGTAAATAAATAGTTAGTAATATTTATTATGTATTAAGTACAAAAACTTATTGTATTTCTATAATATGATAAACTACAAAAAATGTTTCGTTTCACTTTTGAATACGTAGAAATTGTTGTATATTTATAATGTACCCTATCTATAGTTTTCAAAGTTCATTATTGTAATTTTTACTTATAATCCCCCAGTTACCATAGTTATGAATTTTAATACATTTATAATTCGGTCACGGTCGTTTAAGTAGACTATATAATTAATTACTAGGTTTTATGAATATATTCATGATGACCGCGACATAACATCGAAATTCTGCCTTTTATCCATAGAATACAAATTGATCGCTGACAAAGATTAGAATATATAAATTGTATCAAGGAGTATGCCAAGTGCCAATCTCAATACGAAGTAAAAATTTTAATGTCGTAAAAAAATACAAAAGCAAGCTGGCCGCTTGGACCATCGATATTTTTCGTGGCCGGCTTCCTCCTTCATACACAGAATATTATGATAGTTTTCTAAAGGACTCGTTAGCGTTTAAAAGACTTTAGAAGTGAGAATGTAGATAACACTACATGTCAACACCTATAATGCCAGTAAAAGTAAAGAACATTTTCTTTAGCTTTTCGTAGAAGAACTAAATTCACTAGTCGTAGCTAATTGTAATTCAGCATAAGACAATTTAATAAGCGATTTAACGCCATTTATATAAAACCTTTTCCACATAGTAATCCTACAAATAATTTGCTCTTAGTGAGGTTTACTTAGATACATAAATAGTTGATACGGAATGAATTAGACCAAAAAGTTATGGCCTATGAAAGTAACTGTTATGGTGCTATAGTCCTATAGTTTTGATCTCATATCTGTGTGAGACTCGAATGCATGCACAGTCGTTGCTAATATTACGTAATGCGTTATAGATTCCAACGGTAACTGAGTCGGTTGTGTTTATAATAATGTTGAAAGAATTATTCTTAGTACTTATAGTAAAATAAAATTGACTATTTAATATTCTGTTGTTGTTTGAACCTTTACACCCGATACTCGATGTTCTGCCGAAGAACCGACAGCCGTTGGAGCAGAGGAGTTCTAGAGTGGAGGATTCGGCCAGCGTAGCGTGGGAGGTCCACAGGTCAGATGCAACGACGACCTTTAAAAGGTGGTTGGTATTGACTGACTGCAGAAGGTGCCGCTTGAAAGAAACCTATGTTCAGCCGTGGACCGATTGATTTGACCTTGTAGGGGCATTACAAAAGTACTACAGCAACATAGAACAAAAAGTACTACAGCGCCAGGTAGACTACTGCAAATATAAAAACATGTCGATACCGACATGTTTTTATAATAATACTAGATAATTCCGGCTTCACCTATGTGGAGGATGGAAATTAGTCCACGGGTGACGTACGGTCGAACTAGCTATTTGGTTTACAGTTTAACCCACAAATTACATTGTAAAATGTAAACCAAATAGCTTGTTCGACCGTACTACCAGCATAAAAAGTATCGTATGACCAAACAGGTCTAGCTGTGTGATGTCAGGTCTACCAGTGTGGTGTCAGGTCTACCAATGTGATGTCAGGTCTACAAGTGTGATGTCAGGTCTACAAGTGTGATGTCAGGTCTACCTGTGTGGTGTTAGGTTTATCAGTGTGGTGTCAGGTCTACCTGTGTGGTGTTAGGTCTACAAGTGTGGTGTCAGGTCTCCCTGTATTGTGTCAGGTCAACCAGTGTGATGTCAGGTCTACCTGTGTGGTGTCCGGTCTACCAGTGTGGTATCAGGTTTACCAGTGTGATGTTAGGTCTACCAGTGTGGTGTCAGGTCTACCTACGTGGTGTTAGGTCTATCTGTGTTCAAACTTTTAGGATGTTGTCTCCCTTTACGTCAATGAATAATATTATAGCTTCAAATTATTTATTATTTAATTTAAATAATATTAACAATACTGAATTAGACTAGCCGGTGTTTGTGTTTTGCACTAGATGCACTGGGAACTGAGGTAGATATTCTCGTTTTTCTGGCACTTTGGTTTTGTTCCTGTAACAAAACAATTCGTTCATATTGTTATTCCCAATAGTTATCAAGTTGCTAGTGAATAAATACTGGATGGTTTACAGTTTTTTTTAATGTGTTCGGCTCGGTTTGATCCAGCCCAGCAGCAGAGCGGAAAAACCGAAAATTTGTTGGCTTCGGTTTTGGCCTTAGCTTATGGAGTTTGCCTATCAGCATGAGCCAAATATGTATAGTTTGCTTCCGGGCAGCTTTATTGTTCAGCAAATAATAGCAAATTCAAAACTATCTAAGAATATAGTAGGATCACAGGTAAAGTTTGCAAAATCTTGAGAACTTACTCAGGCTTCCTCTTCCGCTTAGGAGCATCCAATATATCTATAGGGTCTGTCGTAATGATGACAGGGCGCACAGACCCGAAGAAGTCCGTGATGGGCACCTTGTCTGGGTCCCGTTTGAACAAGTCTTTACGGACCCCGACGGTGGACAGGCACGCGCTTTTTGGACAAACAGCCAGCTAGAAGTGACAATGCATGATTTTAGAAATTATAGGACAGAAGTTGGATGGGTCAGCACTATGAATGAGATGACGACCAATTGAGATGTTCTAAAGTAGACAGGCTGAGTCGACCCCAAATAAATTGAGATTGTATTAAATGATTGGCTATTGAGCTATGGGTAACCGATTCACAAGAAAAAACATATTTGTAAGGCCCCACCAGATTTAAAAAATGGGTGACTGTGTATAAGAATTTTCATAATATACATAATATTAATAGGCAGCTTCAATCATATTTTTTGGTTTGATTGCCTGTCGTACACTTGAAGCTAAGCCGTGAGAGAGTGCTGAGTATTTGTTGCATGTTCAAAGTCAACTTGAACGAAAAGCGACTAAACGCAATCGGCGACAGAATTTATGCCATCTTGCAGAAAAAAATTCAAAGGTATTCAAATAGTTTAGACAGTTTTCTCTCCCATTAACACCAACAAGAGCACAGAATAAAATGAATTTATATAAATTCAGTAACAGCAAAAAAATGACAAGAAAGCTAAAAAAAGCTATATTAGTAATAGGTGCTTACAAATTCTGTCATGCTCCTCCTACTGTTAGGGTGAACATTTTCCAGGAACTCCAGCACATAGTATGTGTATCTGTCTATGATGTACACACCGATGGCTGAGTCTACATGGTGCTGTAAAAAACAAAAAGAAGATTATAGCTTTTATGGCACAGGTATTACGGCCATTAACACCATTGAGACTGGCTGAATGAAATCTCATTGGTCATGTAATTGGAGTACCTCATTGTTCTAGTGATTGCAATTACTACTGCAAAGCATACATGTGTGGAGTATGATTCTCAGATTAGGAAAATATTATTGGGTATTTTCTTTTCTAGTAATTTCTCCGGCCGGAGTCGCGCCTTATTTAATTATTTGATACACCAACAGTAACAGTAACATAGAACTGCTGGTGTGTGTACCTATATACCTGATTATTATTTAGAGGGATTTAAAAATAACTGGCGAAATATAGGTCCTGTATATTTTACCTTACCTCCAATGATATGAATGAGATTGAAAAGTAATAAACGAACATAGTAATTATTGTAGAAAAGAAACAAACAAGACGAAGACTATTTACTTACAGAAAGAGAGTCCTCTCCCACTAAACTCGAGGCAGTAGCTAATATGTTAGGAGAATAGAATTTCTCATACATTGATGAGGCTTGGCATGTGTCTATTATGAAGAATATCTCATTGTATCTGAAAATAAATAGAAAAAGATATCTTTGATTTTTCAGATTCATGTGCGTATTGTATAAATTATTGTCTTGCTTTGGTGAAGGAAAACATCGTGAAGAAACCAAAGCAGCATGCCTGAGAGATATTTTTCAACAGCATGTAAAGACAAGTCAGCAGCCCATGGGCAGCATAAAAACTCTGAAACCAGGTTAGGCACTAAAGGGGCCATCCATAAATTACGTCACAGGATAAGGTGGGAGAAGTTCGACGAAATGTGACTAGGGGTGGGAGAAGTCCTTCACATTCGAAATGTAATTTATCTAAGTATTTAAACACGAAAGAACAATGGGAAGATCTTAGCTGAATTTTATTTGAGCGTCTAAAAGTAACTTGTATACGAAGGCGGCGAATTAAGCAGTCATTGTTTTTCTACGTTTTTTTCAAAGTTTCACATTAACTAGTGAAACTTTGAAAAAACGTAAGGCCGGATAAAAAAGATATGATAAGTACTTGAAAAGTTATTTGATTTTTTCATTGAGGTTTAGTGTTGCCATATTATATTTGTTTCGGCCAAGTGACAGTAAGTACAGCATTATTGTTGTATTATAATCAGTTTTAGTTTGTTATTGTAATTAAATGGAGTAAATGAATTAACAATACTGTTTATTTCTAAGTGGAAGTGTTTCTTACAGTTAAAAATATTGTAGTGTTAAAATAAATGAATTACTTAAAATTAATGTCGGGCAAAAAGACATATAGTATATAGTAGTAGTAGCGTAGCGTAGTGTAGTAGTGTAGTGTAGTAGTGTATATAGTATATAGTGTAGTATTTTTGCCCTGTCGGTTGGTTGTTAGTGATACTCATGTCTCAGACGCTTATGCATTGTGGTGAAAAAAAATTAAAACAAAGGAATCCACGTAACTAAAATGCGCCACGTGCCCGCAAAACATTCGCCGCGGTGAGTTTGCGCATTATCTTCCTCGAATTGCAATTACCATAGACATACAAAAGTTCATGACTGAATTTCTATTTATCTCGGCCTTCTGGAACAAATATTCTTGCACAAACTAATTCAGAAGTTGACGCCGAGTCAAACAAGATATTTTTCACTTAAAGACGCAATAATTTAATCTCAGCTAAATTTATGTATTATGTATGGCTGCCATTGTTCTTTCAACGATTAACGAAATACTTTAAAATAAATACTTGTACTGTATGATCATGTACAATTGCAAATGTAACGTCACACAAGGGAGGGGGGAATCTCACAAATGTGACAAGGTGGGGGTAAAAAAGTCATGAAATTCATATGTCGTAATTTATGGATGGCCCCTAACCACACAGGTAATTCATTCAACAAAAAGGTAATTCATTTAATTTATTCATTCAAATAAATTCGAAGTTGAAACGGGTAGGATATTGATGATCATTCAAGTATGTTCAGTACCTTCTCTTCTCCCACATTTGCTCAAGAGCATCAGCTAACTCCTGGCTGGTGATCTCCTCAGAATCCTGGAACTTGAGGAAGCCATCACCACCGTGTCCAGTGAGGTAGATCAATATGTTGCTGCCTTCATCTGTGAGCAGCCTCTTGGAACGAGGAGTGTCGGGAGGTACTCTGCCTGTCAGTAGACGCACAAAGTTTTCTACTGATACCTGTAACCATAAGCAATTATTGTTATTTTAATAAAATGTGGCTTTTTATTTAGTATTTACACCCTGTTTGTACCCTCAGTGCACATTTTTTATCAGTCCATGGCAGGAAATATTACTTTCCTTTTCTTAGTTGTTAGCTAACCAGATTTCCTTCCTGATTATTTATATGAATTCTAAATAATCACATTTCTTTCTAATGAATTGACACAGCCCAGTTCTGGGCTGACACAATTTATATTGCCATCAACACTCTGAGAAGAAGCCCAGGTAACTTGTGAGCCAGACCACGGGTTGGGATTAGAAACGAAACACCTGAATTTGAAGATTCTGTCAAGGGGGCTGATCTGAAGTGCCCCCATGTGATTTTAGCTGCTGGAAGAAAAACATTTTTACGTAGGTAGTTACGTAACAGGGCACTGAGAAAAAATCAAAATTTTAGCCAAAAAAGTGTTATTTTCGCAAATCGTTTATTTTCTTGATTCTATAGTATAAAACACCTAAATATAAGGCTAAAAGTGTCTTGGAGTTTTTTGTCTCTGACTAACCCTTTGTCGTAAAAACGATGTCGAAGGGATTCTGTTCACTCCGACCATAAAGGTTAGGTTATAACTGTGACCAACTACGCGTGCGCCGAGCGAGCGGTGCCTCGGCAGCAGCTGGCGAGCGCTACCTCGAAATTGGTCGCAGTAAAAAATCAGTGCCCCGATTCGTATCCACTGACCGAAATTATCAATAAGAATTGTAACCTTTAAAAAATAATTTAAAAAAACTATGCATCTCCGGCAGAAAGTAGGGGGAGGTACACCCCTCCCACCATCACCCCATTACTAAACCTTACCTCAGTACAAAACATAGAATCAATCTAAACATGAATTTCAAAATGTTTAAAGGTAACATAATTAAAATTAGCCGTGTGGTATCCGGCAGAGTAGAATAGAACCAACCCATTACACTCATGGGTGTCGTATAAGGCGACTAATGTCTGAGGCAAAACAACTTGCGCCTCCGTAGACCAGAGAATGGGCAGCAGCGTTTTCTGTTAGTCTTTCATCACTGCGATCTCCAATCCGCCTGCCAAGCGTGGAGATTACGGCAAATTCCTCCCATCATGGGAGAGGCTTATGTCCAGCAGTGGACGTTATGGGCTGTTGTAGTGTAGTAGTAATTAAAATTAAACACTCAATTAAAATTTCTAACCTCATATCCCCTATAATCCACTTCAACATCATCTCCGTACACATTGATTTGTTCATGAGCATTATTAAATATGGTGGCAGGACGCGGGTTCCGAGGGTTACAGGCCATATCATCAGATATCATCAAGATAATCTGACTGTCCGGTATACCAAGCCGCTTCACACTCCGGTATATAGACAACACGTTCGCTACATGACGATAGTTGAACCAAAACCGAGATGTGTCCACCAATACTGCCCAGTTATTCGAGTGGTTGGATTTCTCGAAGTCTTCTGGTATCTGGAAATAATGATAACAATGATATTTCGTCAATAATTCATCAGGAATAAGTTGTTTGTGTTTTGTGGCCTGCGTACCTCAATGCCGTAAGTAAATGTCAAGCTAGCAATTATCGAAAGTAAAACACCATAAAATGTATTTGCTAGATGCATTTTTAACTCATTTATGTTAGTTTTTTGTGTAATCAAAGTAAAGACGAAACGAACTTCGTATTTTTATTTATCTTGTGTCACTTGTCACTGTCAGTCAAATTCAGTCAATGCGTCAAACACTGCCATCTGCCAGGGCTGGCTGCGTTTTAGTCAATTATCCAGTTTAAAATTAAACTGACTAAACGTCAAACACCCCGTTCAAGCACACCGCGAGGTGAAAAATTAAACTGACTAAAATTTAATCTGCCCCGTTCACGGTCGTCCGCTGGTATAAGTTTTCGCCTAACTAGGATAAATTTTAGCGACCTTTTTACCTCGCTAAATTTTAGTCTGCTGTCAGATTGACATTGACATTGAGCTGTTTGTTGTTTTATTTGCTCGATTCGCGCCTCGAAACGAATATTTCTACCGAGTACTTTGATTCATCGTCTCCGTGAATTTTATTTGTGGATCATGGACTGTTGAGTTGAATTGATAGTTGTTACTTGTTTGACAAGCTGAGCTGTCAATTGAATATGATAGTTAACATTGATTGAGACCATAGTAGACCTATGACTCCGTTCAGCGAACCCTCGCTAGTTTAATTTTTCCCGGCAAAAATTTCGCCGCGCCGGCTTACTTAAACGTACCCCAGTCTAGCATGTTGATTCTGTAAGTTGGCTGTATTGAAGGTTTCTAAAGGTAAACGCAGACTTAGCCGCACCGCAATCGCCGCATTCGCATTCTTTGTATAAAATTCGAATGCGGCGACTGCGGTGCGGCTAAGTCTGCGTTCACCTTAAGTCAGTGGTTGGCTGGACCCGTAGACAGAGAATGAACCAAAGAGTATAACAATAATAATGAATGAACTTTACTTATCTGAGATGAATCGTAATAAGTAAATTTTGTACTAAGTGCATCTAGTCCGATTCCGTACAAATACTTGATCCAAATACCTATTCCACCTAGTCCAATAAGTACGCATACATTAAAGTATGCTTACTGCTTAGTCATGCGAACCACCGTTAAGTGCAGTGCTGGTAACTACGTATGTACACGTAGTAATGAATTGTAATGTTCCCGTCATACTTTACACAGGTTAACGACTGTCAGTTACAGGTTTATTATCTACATTGTAGATTGTTGGCGTATTTAAAAGATTTAATTAATTTTTCAAAGTACTAAATCATTTATTTTGTTTGCCTTTTTTGTATTTTTTTTCACATTTTTCAATCGTTGTTTTCATTTTTATTTTGTCAGAATAATACGATTTATTGCCTGAGGAATGTAGAAAAGTGATAATAAAAAAATACTTTTTTATAATCACTTTTCTACAAAGGAAAGGGTCGTCCTGAACAGGCTGAAACCTCACCTACAAGAAAACCAAGTTGTACCTGATCACCA
Organism: Xestia sexstrigata; assembly: GCA_941918905.2. Lineage (NCBI taxonomy): Eukaryota > Metazoa > Arthropoda > Insecta > Lepidoptera > Noctuidae > Xestia > Xestia sexstrigata. The sequence continues at coordinate 10,117,809 of OW799216.2, forward strand.
ATTCGGATTTCGCGAGCAACACTCTACCGTAGTACAGGTACACCAAGTCTACCGCACCATAAGACAATGCCTGGAAGAGAAGAAGTATTGCTCGGCCGCATTCCTCGACGTTCAACAAGCCTTTGACCGAGTGTGGCATAAAGGACTACTATGCAAGATAAAGTTGCTTCTGCCCCACTCATTTTACTTGCTAAAGAAATCATACCTTAGTGATAGGCAATTTCAAGTAAAGGTACGAACGCTAGATCTTCTCTCGCCAGATGCCTTGCAGGGGTACCCCAGGGCTCCGTCCTGGGCCCAGTTTTAATAACATATTTACTAGCGACCTCCCTCAATGCCTTGACGTATTTGTAGCAACCTACGCTGATGATGCCGTATTCCTGGCCTGTGATCAGGATGCCAACTTAGCGAGCAACATACTGCAAAATCAACTTGACAGGACCCATGACTGGCTAAACAAATGGCGTATAAAGGCAAGTGCGCCCAAATCGCATCACATCACCTTTGCACTCAAACATGGAAATTGCGCTCCGGTCAAACTGGGCCAGGACACTCTACCACAGTCCCCATGTGTGAAGTACCTGGGACTCTACTTGGATCGTAGGTTGACATGGAAGGATCACCTAAAGAAAAAAAGATCAGAAATAAACTACCGATTCAAGAACTTGCTCAGGCAGACAATCGTCACTCTCCCTGAGTAACAAACTTAGAGTTTATTGTTCCATCATAAAACCAATATGTACATAAGGGATTCAATTATGGTCTTCCGCAAGCAAATCAAATACCATGTGCATTCATAGAAGTCAAAACAGTATCCTGAGGGCGTACCAGGCGTACCAGGGCGCCGCTGCTTCCTAGCAGCGGCGCCCTGGTACGCTCGCAACTCAGAAATCCATGAGCACCTGGAAATTCCAACGGTCCTAGAAGAAGCGAAATGCTACCTAGAGAACAAAGATAGATTGACCAACCATCCAAATCCCCTCTCACGTTCACTATTGATGCCAAATCATACCAAGAGACTCAAGAAAACTGACATTGTGCTGCCAGATTTAGTAGAATTTGGACACTGGTCCTGATTCTGTAAAAATGTGATGCATCTTTCCACACATCTGACCATAGTCAGAGATGACTGATAGCAGACCTGACCAAAATAAAAAATAAAAATAAAAACTTTTCTACAATCATTGTTTTTTTTATATACAAAATCAGCCTTACTTTAATGTTTTATTATAACTAAAATAAAAAGTTCTCTATACACAAAACTTCGATAAGAAAAATGTCCGATACGCGTTTCGAATACGAGACGTCACGAAGGTATCAATATGGCAAGCCGGCAGCCACCGAGATCAGGCCCCTTATTCACAACTCTTCGATTCAAACTCAAACTCAAAGCATTTATTTCAATTAGACCATTATGGCACTTTTGAAAGTCAAAAATACAAAAAAACAAAACAAAGCTACAGTCCCAGACACAAGACATAATAACTTGAGAAAGTACTGTAGTTGTTGATTCGATTGACGATTCGGAAAGTCGTATGTCTATCTTTTTTTGACATTATGAAATCGAGCGAGATGGACATACGACTTTCCGAATCGAAAATCGAATCGAAGCGTTGTGAATAAGGGGCCATATCCGCACGAGTCCGTATTTGATTCTCGACTAGTAGATACCTCTGAAAATAGTCAAAAAACTAAAAAAAAAACATCTTCTTCTTCTTCATCTTTTCAGCCGAAAGACGTCCACTACTGGACATATGCCTCCCCCAAGAATTTGCCCCAAGGTTTTGCCATAGTCGCCACGCTTGGCAGGCGGGTTGGCGATCGCAGTACGGTTGTTTCAAAAGCACAGAGAACGCTGCTGCCCATTCTCTGGTAAGTCCCATAGTCGCCTCTTACGACACCCACGGGAAGATATGGGATGGTGCTATTCTTTACCTCCGACACCATGCAGACAAAAAAAAAACATAGTAGGATGAAAGCCATTGCAAAAGAAAGAGAATATGTCAAAAATGAAAGGAAAAATAATTTACGGGTGATCTGAGGTCGGGAAGTTTTTAAGGGTAAAAAATGGTTTATCTCGATTTCCGGCATAACTACAAGTCCCATGGAAAAAAAGTGAAATCGCTAAGTTGTAGTTTTAGGTTTTTTTTTATTTACACTTTTTTCACATAACCACAAATGTATGTGAAAAATTCAAATAACCAAGTTTTTGGTTTTTTATTTTTATCTTTAACAAAACAATTTTTTTTTCACGAAATTTAATGAAAACTTTCCTTTTTAAGTCCCAAACATACTATAATTTTTTTGATTTATAAATTTATTTTTTTCACCTTATTTGACTTAGTATCCTTACCTCACGTCGAAATATCTGCTTTTTTTAAAAAGTCGTTAGATTTTTTGTTTGTTGAAATCTCTACTTTCTGCTGGTGTAAAAAAAACTGGCCAAGTGCGAGTTGAACTCGCGTGGAGAAGGTTCCGTCTGTCTGTCCGTCCGTCTGTCACAGCCAATTTTCCCCGAATCTACTGGACCAAATCAAGTGAAACTTGGTTGGATGGTGTAATCCCATGACCCAAACACAGATGAGCAAAGAAACTATTTTTTTTTTAAATTGCGGGGACAAATTAGGAAATTAAAAAAAAAGTTCGAGACAACGAGAGTTCGCGTCGCGTTACTTTTATTTGTATTTTTATATGGTTCAAATTCAAATGACTAACACACAAATTATTTAGGTAAACATGAGTGCGCGTCGCGTTACTTTTATGAGCATTGATATATCGTTCAAATTCAAATGACTGGCACACGAATGATTTCAGGCAAACACGAGTGAGCGGAAAAGTAAACTAGTAACTATGGCAACAAAATGCTATCTCACTTCGCCGCGCCAGCGGTACTTCGGACTTCGATACGAGCGGGCATTGGGTGCCGGACGTCACGTAGGCAGTGAGACGTGAGTGAGACTAGGTGGATAAGCTCTATGTGGTCTGTGAGGTGGATCGAGTATTTAAAAAGTTGGAATAGGTGCAACCTAGTCTCGTTAAATACCTAGTGCCTGGATCTGCTAATATACTCATTCTCTATCTACGGCTGGACCAGAATAGACCATAGATGACAACTTTTATCGGGAAATTCGGTAAAAGTAACTTTTATTCTCGACAGTATTAGTAACAATTTCCAAAAATTGTTTGTAAGCCTTTGATTAGAAACAATTTTTTAAAATAAAATAAACTACCATTTGTATGATAGATATTTCACCAAAACATGCTTCTATTACATGCACGAACTTAATCTAATCCAGAAGGAGATGGCGAATTGGCGATGGCGGAACGAACTCGACTTTTTCCACTAAGATTGGCGAACAACAGCACTGGATAGGGAATAATATAAAATAATAATAAGTGGAAAGAGGGAAGGGAGGCCTTTGCCCTGCAGTGGGATAATTTAAGCAAATCGTTCAAGAAAAATCTGATTATTTTAGACTGGCAATCTTTGCATTTACCAGTTGGGTGGTAAGATAAGAGTAGTATGTTTAAGACTGAAGGACATGTATCCATGGTCAAAAATAGTTTTTTTTAAACCATTTGGGTGCACTATAAATTTAAAAAATGAAAATGTCAAAATAAAAGAAAATTTCTGAAATTTTCTGTCAATTTAGAAGTCGAGTAAACAAGGCAAACTTAAAGCTTTGTTTAGCATTTAATTCAATTTAAATCATGGGCAGCCGCAATCCTGATACGTTAATGAGTGGCCCAGTTGACGAGCCATTCGACTATTTATTCAAAATAGTACTTATTGGTGACTGCGGAACTGGAAAAACATGCATTGTGGAACGGTTCAGATCTGGTAATTTCATAGAAAGGCACGGAAGTACAATAGGCGTAGACTTTTCAATGAAAACAATGATAGTGGATGGGAAGAAAGTCAAGGTTAGTCTAATTAGAAAATGTATTAATGACGATGAAAACGTATAATTTAATCGTACACAGGATTTTTGCTAACAATTAATTTGTCTTATTTCAGCTTCAGATTTGGGACACTGCGGGCCAAGAGCGCTTCAGAACTATCACTCAGAGTTACTATCGCTCGGCGAATGGTGTAATTATTGGTAGGTATGCGATATACGCCCACTCGTTACTAAATTTTCTGGTTAAAACACTGTAAACTTATGACTCATGGACAGTATGAGTACTTAGATATTATGATGAATAAATGTAAGTAGTAACGAATAAATCGATATTTTCATGGTTACTGTGGCTGGTAACTTGTGTGGGCTATAATTGGATTCTTTACCTAATTTATGCATCAGACACACAAGTTTGATTTAAAATGCAATCATTCACCTCTTGCTTACAACACAATTAATTTAAAAAGCAGGTATTAATTAACTCCCCTAGTTAATAGCAATGATATATATACGCATTATGATTTTAGTAGACTATGTATGTATGTTCATCTGTTTCCTCTTAAATCCTGAGCTACTTGTCATATATTGGCAAATGCTGTTCAAATCATATTAGTATCCATTTCTTTTATTCAAGTTTTGCAATAATATATTTAAACGCTTAATCTATTTTCTGCATTCCAGTATATGACATCACAAAAAGGCCAACATTTTTGTCTCTACAAAAATGGATTGAAGAAGTACGAAGGTACACCTCATCTAATGTCATAGTATGCCTCATCGGTAATAAGTGTGACTTGACGGAGCAACGAGAAGTTGAGGAAGATGAGGCAAAATCATTTTTCCGTTTTCTCTCAGAACTGACATTTGTAAAGGAGACCTCGGCTAAGGACAACACTAACGTCGAAGATACATTCTACATTTTGGCTAGAGAATTAAAGGTGATAATTTCATCTTACTAATATTATTATAAATGCAAAAGTTTGTGAGAATGGATAGACGGATGTTTGTTACTCTTTCACGCAAAAACTACTGAATGGATTTGCATGAAATTTAGAACAGATATGTTTATAACCCGGATTAACACATAGGGTGCCTTTTATCCCAGGAGCTTGTGGCTAAATAATAACAGCTGCTCAGGTTGATCTTTAGGTTAACCCTTGCTTGCCTAGGTATGTCTGTGGATGGACCCATTACACACCGAGTTTCCTTCGTGCCTCGGAAAGCTCGAAAGCAGTTGTTCATTTGTTAGACTGGAAGCCGATTCCAACATAATAGGGAAAAGGCTAGGCTAATGATGATGCTTTTTATCCCAGTAGTATGATCCTGTGGGACAATTATTGAACTCCCTGCGAAACTCCACCTGTTGGGTCCTAAACCAACCGTAAACATTCACAAAATTTCAATGAAATTGGTTGGGTGGTGACCTGATTTTTATATTTTAAGATAAGATAAAAATTAATGATGAACCTTACTCACTATCGCAATTACTTGAACAAGCATTACTTATTCCGGCTGGCTACCAACATTAGGAAAACCTTTCATGTCTCAATAGCGTTTCATGTTTTTGTTACTGAAATTGCTATTGTCATGTTTCATGCTTGATTTACACAGACTACATTATGTCTAACAAGTTTGTTTAACAAGTATTTCAATGTTTGGATTGATTGTAAAATCCATATAACCTGCAATTTAGTAAGACAGACTTATTGGATGAAGATTAGCTTGGTACAGTAAAACGGCAATTCATTTCATTTTATTTTTCCTTAAACGTACTGTGACTTAAAGGCTTGATGCTTAAAGTCACCCAAAGGGCAATGGAGAGGGATGCTCGAAGTTTCTTTGCGTGATCTAATCAGAAATGAAGACATCCGCATGAGAACCAGGGTCACCGACGTAGCCCAAACAATTGCCAAACTTAAGTAGCAGTGGGCAGGGCACATTGCTCGCAGAACGGATGGCCGATGGGGCCGAAAAGTTCTGGAGTGGCGACCGCGAACCGGAAGACGATGCGTTGGAAGACCTCCCACTAGGTGGATCAATGACCTGGTGAAGGTTGGAGGCCTATGTCCAGCAGTGGACATCTTTCGGCTAAAATGATGATGATGATGATGACTGTGACTGACTGGATCTGTGTAATTGAAACTCTCTTGCCTTATGGACACTGTAAAAATTACAATGCCAGTACATAATTTACAGATATCCTTTTGATTTGACTCTTCATAAGTACTATGTATGTGTTAGTGCCTGACATACATAAAGTATGCCGTAGTTTGCTGTATATTGGTCATCAATAGTCCCAAAGGACATCAGCTAGGGACAGTTGTGTGACATGCCGCACGATCGTCTCTCCACGCCTTGACACTAGAGTTTTAGGTTTTAATACCCTAGAGAATAGAGGAAAAATGCCATAATTACAATCTTTACATCTACAGCATTTTTGTTGTGAAACATTTATAGGCGCGGGTAAAACCAATAAATGGCGTGGCGACGCATGCCGTGGCGACGCGTCGCCAACTGTCAAGTTGTCAACCCGCCCCGAACAATCCCGAACATTACCGACCTGTTGAAGCAGCATAAGATCTACATATTAGCCACGGTTTACAAGCCAGTTGGTCTCGGGGCACAGCGCTGGGTTACAATCTCGTGACTTCGAGTTCGATCCTATCATAAGGATTTTATTTTTGTGAATCGATTTATTTTATTTTATGTTTGTTTTTTATATTGATTTTTTTTTAAGCATATTACTTGTACAAAATAATTTCGATGTTTCACATCTGCCAGGCGTCCCGTGATGGCTTACTTTTTTTCGTATGAGAATTTTTTAATATATTTATTAACCAATGATAATAATTTAAATTGCAGAGACAACACGACACAAGTAAGGGTCCTCCAGAAAAGTCGGAATCAGTGGTCCTTGGTGAGAGTCACCCAGTAGTTAGATGTCAACCTTGCAGTTCATCCTAGACTTACTAGGTAATCCAAGGATCTGACCAAATGTTATACTCTGTGTCCCTTACATGGTGCTGTATTGCACCAAAATAATTGGTGAAACGGGAAGGTGACTAGTATTTCATTTTTGCCTTGATGTGATTTGGCTATGCTTCACGAGTTTCTTGTCACAAAGTTATTTTTTTTTTTTAATATCATGTTGTTGTACTTGATTGGCCAATGCCATATTAAAAATATGAATTATAGCATTGAATGTGAACACATTTATTGAATCGTAATGAAGTTTAAGCTGCAGACTGTTAATCATTGTTAATTCGAATATGTTTCGCTTGTTAGATTTGTTTCATGCGATGACTACTTAATGTATCTACCTACATGCATCAATTGTTTGCTGTTCATTCGCAATTCTGATTTAGTATAGATAACTTCTTTACCGAAGCATACTGTATTCACATGTTAATGTTTTTAGGAATTGTTAAATGAATGGCCTAGTAAAACAACCAAACGATGGCCTTAAAAGCGACAAAGTAATGTGCGCTGTTTAAACTAATAATCTGTAATTATTCCAAGGTATCGCGTATTTGTGACCCACAGGATTTTTGCTGTTTTTACTATTCTTAAACTTTCTATTACTTTGTGAGCAAGCAACATGTTTAAAGATCTTCTAGGTGTATTTTTTTATAATTAGGTTCTAATTTGAGATTAATCGATGTACGAAATTATTTCAACATTGAATTCTTTATTTTTCGTAAAATATACATACTTAATTATATTTTATGTAACAATAATTTCGGGACTAGATTTATGAAAGTGGCTTTAAGTTATAATTTTAAAATCTAAAATGTAAGTTAACATGTAATTGGTTTCTTTTACTTTTCGTGCTATAAATTTATTAAAATCAGTTTCGATACTGTAAATAAATAACTATTAACTGTAGCTACTTATTATAATAATTAATAAAACCACCTGCTCGAGACTGATTTGAGCCATACCCTTAGTATTGAATGTTGTAACCAGACCATGGATTTTTATCTATAAATGTTGTATGTTATTAAATTTAGAATATACAGGGTGTAAATTACGCATTCAATTGTGAAAATTCGGAGCAATAAACGATCGTTTTGCTTTCTGTAAGAAAGCTAGTTAATATTTTTGCAAGATTTGAGAATTTTGTAAAAATGATTCATTCTGTAGAAATATTACACCTTGTATATTTTTATTAGCACTTATCCTTTATCATTATTCGTAACGTTGTATGAATATAATGGAATTGTTGATGTGACGTCCATTGATAAATATGCAATTAAATAATACTCATACAGGATGTTGATTTAAAAATGCTATGACTTTGACCCAATCTTTTAAAATCAATGCATTCTTGTAATACAGTTTTAAATCAACGCCGTATTTATAAATTAATCAACATAATAATTAATGAAGTAGCGATTCCTCAATAATATTATTACAGGAAGGTCGAAGTTTGAATCTTTTTTTGTTACTCTCATTTATTAGCTAAAGTAAACTTGGAGAGAGAAAAAATATTATCAATTGGTTAAATATTGTTTACCACCCTAGATCATTGTGGTATAAAATATTAGTTACTTAGGTAGAAAATTATATTTTCGTCAAATTATTAGTCGTGTCATAAGAATCTCTAAAAATAATTTTGTATTAATTATATTTTTTTAAATTAACTCTCAAAAAAATTGTGAAAAAAAACAACAGATAAAACTAAAATAATTTTATTTGTATACTTATCTCAGTGCTATAATTATCTCAATCATATTTTAATTAAGTTAACATTGTCACAATGTTCTATATTGAAATTATAATTGTTATAATTTAATACATCTGTTAAAAAAAGTTGACGCTGTGGTTTTTAGTATCGCTAATGATAATGTCTAGTTGTTTGGTGACGTGGATGCCTGAGATCCAGCCAAACTTCCCCGGTTGGCTGCCCAGACCCCCGAATACCCTGACAAGTTGTCCTGTAGGTTTGAAAACCTGTATCCTACAGTTACCTGAGTCCCCAACAAGGATGTATCCCATAGGATCGACTGCTAATACTTCTGGGTGTCTGAATTGTCCTTTCCTTTGTCCCATAGATCCAAACTCTGTGATTTTACTTTTATCTTGTTTATTGTAGACTTTGATCCTTCCGTTTCCGCTGTCAAGAACAACAACGCGGTCGTTGGTGACGGCGACGCTTGTGGGTGCGTTTAGTTCTGTGCATAAGATCTCTTTGGTCTCCCAAACAGATGGCGCGAGTGACGCCTGGGGTTTCACTGCTACTCCGATTTGATCCACGAATTTGCCATCCGGTTGGATTATCTGAAATTATAATGATGCTTGTATTAGCAAGATAAGGGGGTTTTTATAGTAAAGAAACAGGAAAAATGCAATAATGCTTTATTGGCGTGTTTACTGATTGATCAATATGAATCAGCCTTTGATAATGCGAGGAATATTTAAAATGTCTATGTCATATTAATATTCCTCGTACCTACTATAAACAAACGACTTTTATTCTGCTAGAACACAGACCAGACTGACGCCACTGACGGACTGAAGTATTTGTCATAAGCTCATAGCCCACCTAAACGTCTCCGCTTCCACCTTGCAAAGAGAATATAATTCAAATATGGGCTTTATGTATTGCTCTTTAGATATACTTTACATTGGCAACATCAATTAGCAGACATCTCGCTGTCAGCGAGGTTATACCGCCGTCAGATTGTTCGGTTGCCAATGTAAAGTATGGCAAAACATAGGGCCCATTTGAATTATATTCTTTTTGCCGGGTGGAAGCGGAGTCGTTTATTTGGGCTAAGACCGATAGTCTGCAGCCAGGCCGCAATCTGTCCGTGTCCGCACTACCGCGCTCACTAATCACAACGATCCACCAATTTTCAACCTTCTAACTCAGGGCATAAGGTTGAAAAGTGGTCGACCGTCAGTGAACTCGGTAGTACCTTTACATCCCCGTACCCGTACACAGAATGTTGACAACATAAGTTTTGGCCAGCCGAATCTTTAATATGCTCATTTCATAGGTATTTATTATCCAGGAAAATCGATTAAAAAGTTATTATTCACTTATTCGTTAGTCATTTGTTTATTGTGCGAAAGTCAAGTGCGAGGTAGAGATTACCATAACTGCGAATATAAAATAATATCAGTTGCGTAGTATTAGGTAATCATAATCAAGGTATTTATTAGCCTGGATTAGCTGTCTTTATTTAAAAGGGCATTTAATACCAGAAATTGTAAATATTTGGTTCGTGAAGCCTCCTTAGCCTTACTTAGCCTCTTTTATAACTTCCATAAGTTGGACAGGAGCTAGTCCTAATCCTAATACAATGAAGTATTAACTTATTGTTCATCAATAGGGATGATGACTGACTTAAAAAAAATATGATTCTGTTTAGTCCGTCTTCAGTTAGATTATCAAAAAATATTGGATACGTGTTTTTTTTTGTTTTATCAAATTACCTAATACAAAATGACGAAGATAAAACGTGTCAAAGATCATGAGTGGGGGCTTGTGACGTCACATTTGAGTAAAAAATGTACTCAAATGTGACGTCACACGAGTTTTCGACGCACTGTATCGTCTTCATTTTTTGTTTGCGTGAAAAAAGAAAAAATACGTGTCCAATATTTTTTGGAAATCTATCTGACGGACTAATTCGATTTTTTTTTGTTATGTAAGTACTCTATTTCCATACTTTATCGTCTTAAAACTGTTTTGATTGTGTTAGTCTATTGTTCTCTATATACAAGAAAAAGACGGAATAGAGGGCGGAGGAGGGGTAGCCTTAAACATCATGACTTATCACAAAGGGTAATAAGGCACTAAGTCTTTCAAAATCACAGTAATCTCTATTTCTGATACAATAAGGTTTCTGTTGCGTTGCTGTTATTAGATGTAAAATAACTTTGAAAGGATTGTAAATCAGATTGTGTTGTCCATTACCTGCACTCTATCATTGCCAGTATCAACAACATAGATCAGTTGGTTCGCGTTGTCTGTGGCAATGCCCTCTGGTGACCGGAAGGTGCCAACTCGGCTACCCTTCTGTCCTATACTCCGCAGGTATTCACCGTCCTTGGAGAAGACGTGGATACAGTGCTTCCATTTGTCTGAAAGAAGAAATGATGATAACGATAGAGAACAAAGAACTTGTGGTTATTTTGCAGCTTAGGTCTGTACTAACTTTTGACAAAAGGACAAAAGTTAAACTAGCTTTAGCTTTTGAAAGCCATTGTCACTTATACGTGACAAGCAAGCGCGTGCCTTGTACGCCAAACGACACAAAAATGTGACAAAATGGTAGGTGAAATTGTGGCTAGGCGTGGAGCCTGGAGGGCACGGTAAAGGTCGGAAGTTATTCCACGGGCACTTAGGTTGATCATGCAACCTAGGTAAGCCTTTCATCGAAATCTGTTTAATCGTATAAGCGTGAAAAAGTGACATACAATATGTCAGAGTTACATTTTAACACAGATCTCGTATCGCCAGGGTCCGTAGGTACGAAAAGTAGGTGCGATGAAAATATTATTGGCAGTCTTTTGCAAAGCATTTAACAAAATATCATAAAATCTTATCTTTAAAGTCAATCTTGCGCAATAATCATAATCTTGCTTAATGCATGACATAAATCGCAACCACGTTTTCCTCATTGCGCGCTAAGATCATAGGTCACAATATGATGGTAAAATAAGAGCTGTCTACAACAAAAAAAATATGTCACCAGAAGCTATTGCTACCGATGACCTGTACACGTGATTTACCAGCTCTTGATCTAAATGCAAAGTCGAAAAATCTCAAACCGGAACATTCCAATGTTGCTTGTCGACAGAAATAAGTGAGGTGATAGAATTTCTCTGGTACGTTAGTATTAGTACGTACCTATTACCCCACGCATGCCTGGTACAAGAGACAATAGGTACTAAAATGCGTTGCTTAGGCAAACGAACAACTTATAAGCTGCGTTTTCAATTTAGCTTCCAAACAATATAAACAAATAGGTTAATGAAAAACAACTTTAAAACCCGCACGTTAAGTTCAGTTTGCGCATGTTTTTTTATGTCTTCAAATAAGTAGGTACAGTTCTACCTAAATCTTCAGGGATTACAGGCGTGATGTTATATTCAATTAGGTACCTAGTTCTATTCATTCTGAAATCAACTAAACGAGAGGTCTGAGAGAAAGTTGATAGGACAATCTAAAAACGGTTTTAAATCTAGATTTGCAATCTAACCCAGAGAGACTCCAGAGTTTTCTTTGTGTACTTAAGAAATCTTAGCTATTGTAGAATAATCTTCACCTGTAACATAAATCTCCCCCAAGCTCTTCATGAACGCGATGTGGACGGGGCACAGCATCTCGTCACAGGACAACCTCGTCACGATCTTGGCCTGGGCGCGCTCCATCACGAGAACACTGTGGCTGTCCATGCCGCATACATAGAGATGGTTGCTCCACGGGCCCACGCCGACCCCGCAGGGACGGGACGATTTGCGCCATACGAAGTGAGGGACGAAGTTGCGCGATCTGGGGGGAAGGGGGTTGTTTTAAGTAAGGAATATTATGTTAATGTTTGTGCTCGGAAATTCTTGTTTGACTCGGAATCTGTAAGTTTAGTTTAACATTCGGTTAGACTGGTAACCGACGTCAATATACTTAGCTGAAAAGAGGCAAAGCGGTTTCTGGATGGTTTTATGCATGAAGTGATCGTTGTGTTAGTGTGTATGCCGAAATAAATTTGACATATCACGCAAAAGCGAGACCTAGAAGTGCTGGGTATCTGAAGGGACGAGACTCAACCAATGAGCCAAACAAATATAAGTATGGAAATGTTTTTCACTATGGTTTCATTAGACCTCTATGAAATGATGGACTAGCAAGTAAGAAACAGTGACAAATAGATTTTTTTTTGTTGCTAAAATAATTTGTGGGTATTTCTACGGTATCTTTCCAGGAATTTTTGTGAATTTAATACAAAAAGAAATGCCAAGATAAATAAGTACATAAATCTCGTCAATAATTTGTAAGGAATTTTCGCTTAATTAATTTTCCTAGATAAACATAGTGAGTGAGCCGACAGCATTGTTGCTTGCACGCGAATCCATAATGAATGCATGGACATATTTTCGTAATAGGAGATATTCATCGGTCGTGGTAACTAAATTCTAAGTTTTTTATAGTCTTAAGCACAGTGTAAGTAGAAACTTATAAGTAACGCAGACCATGTCGTAGGAATGTTTTATAGTAAGGAAACACGCAATCAGCGTTTGATAATTGCATTTGCAATGTTCTCTACCGGCACGTGACTGCGAATTGCGTCACACGTGCATCAAATTCCTATTGTTGTTAGCTATGTCTGATGCGGGAAACCGCTTTTTCCTAAGGATGCAGATTAACTTAACTGGAGACAAGCAATATTTTTCTAAGGATTTTTTCAAAGTATAGGTACCTACTAGTCGCTGGGCCAAGCTTTCTCCCAAGTTCTTCCTTCTCTTTTCTCGCGCCACCTTGAACCAGCCGTTGCGGTATGCGTTTAATGGCTCGATTGTACTTGGTCGTTAGCTCGAATTCGATTTCTAATGGAATTCGGACAAACGACCAAGTGTAGGTAGGTAAATGGACGGGGTGAAATACGCCCGTCTTAGGATAATCTTGTTTGGTTTATGGTTCGCCTTCATTCAAATTACAGTACGTAGTCTTATAAATGTATCGGGTGGTGGTACCCAAATTAGAGTAAAGCCTAGCGACCAAGTGTACCTAATAGCGCCATAAACGTTTTTGGTCCCCTCCATTCCATCTTCAGGCATCAATAAAGATGTTTGCCCCAAAAATGGTTGGCTATAGTTACCTTACACTAACTTATCCAAACCATCTTTGTTTGTTGCGTATTGAGTCCATTAAGATTTCAAAAAGCGGACTCGCCACTATCTCTGACCAACAAATAAATCAGGCAATCGGAAATAGATAGGTATCTAGGTCTAATCGTATTTTTTTTAAATAAAAACACGGTAACATTAAAACAAGTAAGTTATCTCATTGATGCAATTGTGTGATAACATATTTGCAGTATAACTCAGCAAGGTGGTAGCAGGGCTGCGTGACCAGAGTGAGGTCCAGTTTTTCACCAAAGGAAAGACGTATAAAATTCGACCAATCACAGAAGAGCCGAGAGACGCGTTGCTAATTTACACCAATCTGATTGGCCGAATCCCACATGTCTCCTCTCCGCTAGACGGACATATCCCCAGTCGTATAGGCTATTGAATGTAGGTACCCCATTATAACTTAGATTAAGACCACCCATTATACGATCGGTACCGTAACGGCGACTACATCTGTTTTATTCATACCTGGGAATGTTTAGCGTGCAGCATTCAAGGCAACCAACCATACATTCATCGACTAGCAATCAGTTGCTAAGTGGTTTCGTTTTCATTTTCGCATCAGGAGTCAGGACCTACCTACCCTTGTAGGAAGGTCCGAGTGCAACGGACATGTTTGGATTAATAAATTAATACAGAGCCTTGTTACATTTGAGAGTAGTCGTGGTAATAGTCCCGACTTAAATAAACCCAAGACCTCCCGTGTGGTCTCTCGGACCATGAAACTGAACAACTGTTGTTCTACGAGTCCTTGAAATTGAAAATGAAGAAAAAGTTATGAATTTCAGTAAGTCATCGATCAAAAGTTGTTCAGTATGTGAGTGTCTAGTCATGGTCTTAGACCACAAGAGAGGTCTTGCGTTTATTATGTTACACCCTGTATATCTTGGGCCAAGCCAAGACACTTTATTTTGTATAGTTTTTTTCATCAACACTGATCTCAAAGCGTTGAAGGTAATTGTGAGGGATTTCTAGAACCTAAGACACGACATTGACATCCATCAGCCCAGACTTTTTGGTTGTGGTGGATTACGGTCAGATGGCTCACTTTCTCTTACAAAGAAATGGACTGTGTCTCAGCAATGGGAATTTAATACGCTGATTATGCTACTGTCGTGACCAGAATTCTTCATAATCACCCCTGAAAATGAAAGATTACTGGATAAAGATCCATAACTCACCTATAATGCAAAACGAGACTTTCTTCACTCTCTAACGGGTCATTCTGTTTAGCATTCTCTAAGACTGGATCATCGGACTCGGATTCTAAAGGTGTTGCCGAGTCCATCTCGAGCGTGAAGTTCTCCTTGTCGAAGACAAAACGTTCTGTATCCCATCTTGAGACTTCTGATAGTAAGGACACTGCGTTTTGATGGAGATTTATAAAAGTTTCCACCTGTGGATCGAAAGAATGGTTGGTAAGTTAATTTTTCGTTTTTATGGGTTGAACATCATCAGCCAATAGCTGACTAAAATTTTAAATTGGAAGACATGTTACATCCACCAACTTGCACTAAGCCCGTGTGGTGGATGACGGCTCACTAGCATAGCATAGACATGGAATTCTTGGCCTCTCCAAACGTGAAATTTTACTCTTGTCGGTCATTCTCTCAGCCAGGTGCTTCAAGCCACCCTACGAAGATCATTAACAACTTAGCCTAAGGGTGTCTTATCCTCCGGGGTTGCGGGACTGTTCGAAAGAGATACCGTGACCCCGGAACACAAAGGGCGATGAAGGAACATGGATGGGTTTTAGTCAGTAAAAGTCTGACACTCCCTCCTGCTCCGCCCAGAGCGGGAGAAGTCATTTGATGATTTCCCATCCGAAAAAAAAAAAAAAAAAAAAAGGGTGTCTTATCCTACGCTTGGCAATTTGCACCTGGTCTTCATTGAACAATTCCCCCTCTACAGTCATGGGTTTTATGGGTAGCTAATACAGCTTAGCCAATGCACTATAGCTTGCTTTTCTGTGAGCCAAATCGACCACTCTGGTTTTCTATCGGATCTTCTCTTTCGAATGCTCAAAGAGAATCCATACTTCCCCATACCTACTAATATTATTAAGGCGAAAGTAAAACTGTTTATTAAATATTTGTTTTCACGACAAAACCCAATCGGAACGTAATGAAATTTGGTAAGGAGATAGATTTTATCCTGGGGAAGGAGCCATCAGCCTTTTTTTTCTTCTCACTCATACCTACACATTAAAATTTCCACACGAACGAAGTCGCGGGCTACAGCTAGTATTAAATATATATAATACTTAAGGAGTATGGCCACTTCTAAATAACCTTAGAGATAAAAAGAACGGCCTCAAAAACATGTTATCAAAACATAACAGTTTTATCAGTCAATCTATTAATAATTAAGTGTTTTATATTTATTTTACAATAAAGGTCCTTCTCTAAAACGTAATATCCCTAAAAATATCAATGTACTTGTTACAATTTGATAATGTTTTATCGCAGTAAATTTTGCTATTTAATTTACATTTAATCAGTCATTTGTCGTGATTTAGGTAATTATCAAGATAAGGTACTATTCTTACAAATAACGGGAACGACTGTAATTGAATTAAATAATTACGTAGGATTATACACAATTTACTTTTAAAATTTCACATTCATCGCTACCGAAAACTTTCACAGCCATAAATAATAGACGTCCCCTCGGGGATTTCCACGATTGCTGGTCCTGGGCCCCATTTGGGGTTGCTAGTGTCCATGTTCGTGTCGGTACAGGCGCCAACACATTAAGTTACTACAATCTGTCTTTAGGTAATAGATTTTTAACTTTATCGCTAAAGCATTAGGTTCAATGCTAATTGGGAAAATTTGACAGTTTCGGGTAGCTTGATGAGCTGGCGTCTGTACATTGGATTTGGCAGGAATCAGGAAGCTTTATAGTCGACCTGAAGTAATTACTATTACATACCATAACGACACAATTCAAGCTAAGCCGAGCGGCTTTTTCTCGAACATACTGGCATGAACTGGAATCTACAGATCATCTGCAGATTTAGCACACCGGTTTTACCGAATCATGCAGACCGAATCATCTGTGTGAATATGTGTCCACCGCAATATTTAGGTAAGTAACAATTAATTCCTGGGTAAAAGTAATTATGACCATATGGCTACAAATCTTAATTAATCGTCCGAGTACCGTTTCCAACATTATGCCTTTAAAGTTAGACTGTTAATAATTAAAGTTCCTTTTCTTTTAGAAGCTTTTTGATTAGGACATGCTAGAGAAATAGGGTCTAATACTAATTTAAATAACATTTGTAATTAACATTACGTAAGGAACCAGTGTTCACACGGTTTTTTCTGATCTTTCACGATACTTCCACCAATTCATACTAGACCTCTAAATGAAGATTGTCAACTCCCTCGTTGGTTGGTGTTCGCATGAGTTATTAAGTAATTATGAGATCCTGGATACGATTTCCAGGTCAGGCAAAGTGTATATTGTTTTTTTCATAGCAGCAGCGGGGAGTCCGTATATTTGCCAGTTTAATGGCGATAGGCCAAGAAACATACCTATCTGGCAAAATTTGGGTGTACCCTTATGCCCTAAGTAATCAGGGGGCCTAGTCTGCTATTACTATAGTGTCACAATGATCTATCATTGATTTCATAGTTGTTGAACGATGCCATTGTCATTTTGTTAAAAGTTCGTAATCTGCTAACTTCATAATGGTCGATCATTGGTCGATCAATGGTCTCGTAATACAATTGTGTTACAATGACATTGTTGTATAGCCATTATTATAAAACCTGTTAATAGAAATGATTTTCGAAAAACTAGAATTAAATTTGAACATCTAATCATGCCAGATTTCATTTATATATATTTTTACACATTATTTATTAGTGTTCTATGCAATCTGAAGTAGTAAGAAGTTCGTAAATAGCAAAAAAACATTAAGTTATGTGTAACGCGGATTAATGTGAAACTATACAATTCAATAATATTTTATCTGTTTAGCTGTAAAGTCAAATGTGACATTACTGCTTACTGATTACTGACGTTTTACCTGCTTTTATTTCTAGCGGCCGGTGTTTTGATTTATTTTCATTTATGTGTTTTAAATTATCTATAGTAAAGAAGCTTATATTTATTGCAATACAAAATGGTGTTATTTCAGCAAATTTCGGCTAAAACTGTCAAAATTTTAGCAGATTACCGCGTAAGTCAGTAATTCATTTGTCATTGTTTACGAGATTACCATTTTAGGCTATTTCTTTCAATGGAGTGTCAGTGGTTGATCATCAGAAAGTCATAGTTACGCCAATTAATAGTATATTACCAAACTTGTCAAAATCAACAATTATGAAATCAATAATAGATCATTGTGACACTATTGTAATAGCAGACTTGGCCCCCAGGTTAAAAAGTGGTCGACCGTCAGTGAACTCGGTAGTAGGTAGATGGGTACATCTCTGACCAACCCTGCGAGCAATACAGGCTTGATCTTATGAAAATTAAACTCACCCTATCGTTTTCATTTTCAGAACTACTCGATTCCATAGCTTTGTTCGCCACAGACTTAGCTTCATCCAGCGAAGCTTGCAGTGCTAATGCTGACATTTCTGATGATTTCTGTAAGTTAGCTGCGTCTATTAGCATTTTGTCTTTAGCCTGGAAGACAGCTGCTATTTTCTCGTCTCCTGCTATTTTTATTTGTTCTGCTATTCGGTCGCAACGATCCTGGAAAAGGAGCAAGGAAGCATTTAAGCAGATGTACTACGAAGAGCATAATTTTGATTTCCATATTGTTATGGGAATCGGAAACATGATAAGTTGCTACACTAAAGGTAACTGTTAACTATTGCCTTATTGGTAAATAACTAATGAAGATAAGTTACTTACTCTAAAACAAATAGGTAGGTACTTTGTCGGAAAAACCGACACGGTTAAAAATAACTAATGAAATTTAACCATGTCGGTTTTTCCGACAAAGTAGGTACTTATATGTTTTATAGAGTTGTGATCTCTGGTAATTTTGTTTCACGTTGCACATAACGTGTTTGTGAAATCAAAATTAGTATAAATGGCTTTGGTTCCAAGCAGACATGTGTTTCTCGTCATATTTTCCTCATTTCGCTAAATCTCGACAAAGGATGTTTGTTCGGCAAATCATTCCAGTCACATACCTTATAATGTTCAATTTTGTGTTCAAGATGACTGGAGGCCGTGTCCAGCTGTTTCACAATAGATTTTAGTTGGATCCGCATGTCTTCCAAATGCTGGGACCAACAAACGCGGCAGAATTTCTAAAAAAACATTTTTCAACGTCAGTAAATAAAAACAAGAGAAAAAGAGAAACAAACAAAGATCATTTTATTTACCAGTTTGCAATGATCGCATTGTGTGATATCAAAATTATCACAAACACTCTTGCAGTGCACACATCTTGTTCCGCCAGCTGCGATCAAATCTACATTTTGCGCGGGAGTTGTGATCGGAGGAGTCGCCGGAGGCGTCCCTGGATTCTTTGATACCTGTCCATTCCCATTTTGAATGCCAACCAACTGCAGTAATGAATCTATATACAAATTAGACGGCAGATTCTCCAAGAAGTTGGGGCCAAGCACTTGAATCCTCGTCCTACATATTGGACAGTCGATTATGATTAAATCTGTAAACGGAAACAATTGCCACTTGTCATATTATGTGTCTTAAATGGTTGTTTCCAATTTGGTGTGTAATTGCTGTAATTTTTACAAACCAGCCATGTAGACAGACAGGCACGCTGTACAGAAAGTGTGCTGACACGGTAACATCTTTGGATTGTGCAGAACTTCGAGGCACAGTGAGCATTGTATCAGTTCTTTGATGCCACCAGCTGATAACCTGTTTGTGATGATTGGATTGCATTATTTTTGCACGATAAACGTAAATACAAGGGTAAATGAAACGATTGGACTGATTATTTTTATTGACTCGTTTTATTGGCTTTCGACTTCATAAAAGAGTCTGTAGGTATTATGGAATTGAAATTTTCAATTTGATGTTTCTGCAACATGGTTTTTTTATATCATAATCTTAAGTAGGTATACAAATAAGCAATATCTGTATTGTGTTTCATCATTCATCTAGCATTTGGTTCAATGTTACAATTGCCAGAATCTGCTCTCGTATGAAGGCTAGACCACCTACTTATCTGCATATCTGCATACGACAACGACATTCCACAACGCTAAACTGTCTACAAGAACAAGGCGTAGGTAATAAGATCGATGAATATAATTATGAATGTCTACGATATAAGTAGTACTCACTTTCTAGACTTTGGTTCTAGATTGAAATTAACTGTCCTCGATACGACTGACGCAGCACGTGACCTAAACAGGAGAGGGTTATCCTGGGGCTGTGCAGTTGGGGTCGGCGGTGTGGGGGTCAACGAAGGTTTCCTTACACCATTCTCCTTCGTACTCTGCCAACGTTTTAATGTGAAAAACGGAGGCCTTTTAACTTTCTCTGCCATTATTTATAAAACACTTTTGCACACTCTAACATTCAATATTAGACTGAAGACTAAACTCCGATAATTTTATCAATCATTATCAGATACCTAACCTGGTAATTAATTTGCTATCTTCAGAATTTAAGATTTAAATTTGATTAAGATATATCGACTCATTTGATGAGATAGCACTGATTATTTTTGAAAACGTATTTATGTTTGCCCATATCAGGTTTAATAATAAAAACAGCGATGTCCTGCGAAAGAATTTTGGTGCGAAATCGAAACCGGTGTAGGGGGAGGAGGATCTCGTGTTGTCTTGCAATAAAACGGGACATAAATTCCATTGATCCTCTTCACCGACATTGTACTTTACGTATGGCAATTTTGAGAAAGTTATCAAAATAAATGTAGGCTTTTAGGTTGCCATATATTTTAGGGGGAGGCCGATGCATTATAACGGTGAAAACAGGTGGAGTAAATGCTGGCCCGACGCTCCTTGCCGAATTTGGTCACATCTTCAAACCAGTCTGGTATTCTTTATTCGCGTACGCAATGTTTTTCTATTTTATTATTGTGTTAATCTGCTGTCGTTATTGTAATCCAGCTTGCAACCGGTTGATACACTTTTTGCCAAGTTTAGCAAGTCGCACGACCTGGCTAAGTAATTATAGCTGTATGAAGCAGCACGCCAGGACTGAGGACTAACCAATTTCGCACAGCTAAACTTTTAGCCAACAGTCTAAACAGTTTTAATTTACAATTAGAATGACCAAATCATCCTACAGCAGTCCACTGCTAGACATAGACGCCTCCAACCACCCATATAACTATATTATTTTTTTGTTTGCCTGAACTGTCCCACTCGTGGACAAAAAGGTCTCCCCCCATTCCTTCAATTTTTCTCGATGATGTTGCGCCTACTCTAGCCAATTAACGAGAAAGCCATCTAAAACCATCCATATACAAAAATATAAACAGTAAATATTAGGGATGAGTAATCTAAACGTGTTAATTGTTATGCAAAGCCTATCCAACAGATCAGGGTGAGCGGCTTTGCGTCTGCGTGACCATTTTGCCAATTATCCGATCGCCTCTCTATAGCGATATACGCTGCGTTTTATTGCGTGTTTTGAACCACAACATCGCCTCTGGGTATAGGCTGCGTGACTTGCGAGGATACGTAGCGAGGGATGTGTTTGAAGGTAACCTACCTATCTATATTATTACGAAATCTTTTTCACAGCTTCAGTTATACATGAAGGGTGTAACAGAAAAGACGCAATACCACTTATGTGGCGATTAGACTTTTAAACTGGACATACATAACATTCCCTTTCTTGAAATGTTATGTACTTTGTCCAGAATGACATGAGCCAGCCAGCCCATGGGATATTCTATTTTTATTTATTTACTAGCTGTTGCCCGCGGCTTCGCTGCGAGTTTTTGCTAATTTTTTTACATGACTTCATGGCTTTTGAGTAGAGCAACAATTTCTTTCCCGAAAACAAACTCATCCGAGCTACCATTTCGGAAATATAAATTGTTTTATATAAAAGAAAAAGGCTCATCACTCGGAAACAGTGCGTCGTAGGGCCATGCTTGTCAGAGCATAAATGGTTGCTACAGACAAGGTCAACCCGACTCTGCAAAAAAATCGAAAAGTTTCCGAAAAAAAAAACACGAAAATTTTTCTAAGTCCTTGCTCCATAGTGCCCCTAAGGCTACACTCCAACCCAATCACCATAACCATCACTGTCACAACCACAATCACAATCACAATCACCATCATAATATTCATAATCACCATCACCATTACTATAACAATTACTATCACAATCATCACCATCAGTATCACAATCATAATGATCGTTATCACAATCATCATCATCGTTGTCACAATCATCATCATCATTATCATAATCATCATCGTCGTTATCACAATCATCACCATCATTATCACAATCATTTTCATCGTAATCACAATCATCATCATCGTAATCATTATCACAATCATCATCAACGTTATCACAATCATCACAATAAATCAACAATAACCCTGTATAGAAGTCGAATCCGTCGTCTTCTGGATCTCAAAATCTCAAAATCAGCACCCCTGATAATCTCGGTATCGACACCCATACTGATTTTAGACATTTCAACCCCTTCGCATCCCAACAGGGGATGATGATGGTATTTCAGGTCCGCCACATTAAATCTTAAAATCGTTGTTTATGTAACACACCCGAGTACCCGACCCGATACACTATACAAACAATACCGATGTGAATTTTCAGACTTTGTTACCCCATTTCCCCCTTTAGGGGTTGAATTCTGAAAAAACCTGAAACACAAATGTTAACTCATTTATCGATAGGAGTACTCCTGTGAAGTTTCGAATAAAACAGTCTTACCTAATTTTGTTTCCCCATACAAACTTTCGACGCCCGTTTCATCTCCTTAGGGGGTACATTTTGAAAAATCTTTTCTTATTGCACCCCTTAACCTCATAAGGAACGGATGTGCCAAATTTGGAATCTCTAGACCCAGCGGTTTGGGCTCTGCATTGATTTTTAGACTTTGTCACCCCATTTCCCCCCTTAGGGGTTGAATTATGAAAAATCCTGAAACCCGTTTCTACTCATTTATCAAAAGGAGCACTCCTGTGAAGTTTCGAATAAAATAGTATAACTAATCTTGTTTCCCCATACAAACTTTGGAGCCCCGTTTAAACCCCTTTTTTTTTTACGGATGGGAAATCATCAAATGACTTCTCCCACTCTGGGCGGAGCAGGAGGGAGTGTCAGACTTTTACTGACTAAAACCCATCCATGTTCCTTCATCGCCCTTTGTGTTCCGGGGCCACGGTATCTCTTTCGAACAGTCCCGCAACCCCGGCAGGCATCGGTCCTTGCGGACCCCTTCCTTTTTGCTGTCTCTCTTTGAGGCGGGCGTGGAACACGAACGCGCCGTCGACACGGCCTGTCGTCATGAGACGGACAGACGGCGAGCTAGCCCATAGCCCACCGTCCACAGGCCCGCGCCTACGGTGGCCGGGGCCCACGCGGTGGCCCCCGACGCCCGGGGCGTCTCCCGCAGCGGCTGGGACGCTGTGAGGTTCTCTCCCTCTCACGTTCCGCCACCTCCTTCTCTAGCATTACTGCTTCGCAGAAGGACGTGACGGCGTCCCATTCCGTCTCGCTCCGGACCATGGCTTGCACCAGGGCCGGACGCGAGAGGTCGCCGCCGCCAATCGCCGGTTCGAGGACACGGCGGTGCTCCGCCCACGCGGGGCACACCTCCACCGTGTGCTCCACCGTGTCCTCCGGTCGATTCCTTGCAATGGAAACACCCGGGCGTTTCCTCCCGCCCGATTCGGTGCAGGAACCTCCCGAAACAACCGTGTCCGGTGAGGACCTGCGTCAGGCGGAAGGTGAGGACGCCGTGGCGTCTCTCAAGCCACTCCTCAAAGAGGGGACTTACCGCCACTATTGTGGCGTGCCCTCCGTTTAAACCCCTTAGGGAGTGAATTTTGAAAAATCCTTTCTTAGTGCACCCCTAGACCACATAAGGAACCTACTTGCCAAATTT
The DNA here is from genome assembly GCA_941918905.2 of Xestia sexstrigata. Classification (NCBI taxonomy): domain Eukaryota; kingdom Metazoa; phylum Arthropoda; class Insecta; order Lepidoptera; family Noctuidae; genus Xestia; species Xestia sexstrigata. The sequence goes on from OW799216.2 coordinate 10,141,635, forward strand.
GGAATCTGTAGACCCAGCGGTTTGGGCTGTGCGTTGATAGATGAGTCAGTCAGTCGGTCAGTCAGTCAGTCGGTCAGTCAGTCAGTCAGTCGGTCAGTCAGTCAGTCAGTCAGTCAGTTTCTTCTTTTATATATTTAAGATAATGGACCCATGTTTTATTTGCGCTTTTTCTGTTACACCTGTATAAGCTTAGCTATGCAATTGGTTAGTTTTAAGACGACTCTCGCATCTCTGGTGGAACCGCACGCTTGTGGTGTTAAATGCCAAATGGGTTCATAAATTATCCTATTCACTTTGCACATTATAGCAAATCACTTAAGTTTGAAATTGTTGCATCGACGAAACAAAAATACTTAGGTACTTGTGTTGATAATACGGAATTGAATAAATCCGGCTTATCGGTGTTATTAGTATATAAGGCCATTACTTAAAATCTTTAATACATAGTCAAGTAGACCTATGAATAGATCGTAAGTAGATTAATACAAAATTGACGGATTTTAACTTAATGCCGAACATGTTCAATATACAGGCTGAATTTAAATTCATTGGCAATATGTCAGTGGTCCATACAACATTGTTCTTTTTTTTAAAAAAAAACATGTTTACTATCACTCCATGAATTAAAACCAGTCTGTGGAATTTTAAATCATAAGCAGGAAAGTCGCACATTTTTCATCTCTGCTCGTTCTTTTAATAAAACATCCAATAAACGTATGTTATAGGTCCTATAACAAGACTACTGCACTTTGCAAAAGCTAAACATTATAAATAAGTGCCTTGTCAATGAGTTATAGAAAAGTAGAAAGAAAATGTAGCACGGGGCAAACCCAGTAAAGGAAACACACTCAAGGAAATGGCAGAAATTAGTCAACTACGACAGTGATTCATAATGATACTACTTATTATTAAGTTTAAAACATTATATTAGATAATAATAGAATAACAACACGGTACTCCTGGACACGGCTCCTATTGTTAGGATGTTCCTCTCTCTGGAGCCCAACCCGGCGGTCCGGTTCCAATAGCTTGGACCCTGTTCCCAATACCGGTGGGCTACAATTTTTTTATTATTTTTAATGTTTTTATAAATAAGGTGTTAAAATTTTTTCTTTTTTTACTAAACTGATTTTTTTTATGTGTGATTATGGTTTAGACATGGCCACAAAATTAAAAAAAAAATATGCCCGAGAAAGTATGATTATTTTTCTAGGGAGCACTCAAAATAAAAATGTTTTTTTTTCTTGTATTTAAATGCTAGATTCTTAAAACACTCAAAAACAAGAAAAAATGTAATAGCCCTCTTAAGAATTTCGTGGGAGATTTAATTATACTCATCATTACGAACAACATTTTATTGAGTTACGTGTGCATAAATGCATGGAACATCAGCTCATTTTTTTTTTTTTTCGCCTACCGCTCGGGTGTTAATTCCGCCTCGAATGCAATAAAAAAGCCTTGTGGCATGAAGTCCGCCTATGTACTACTATTGCACATGAAGTTTAAATAAATAATGAAATAAAACAAAATCTGAATACCTTCCAAGAACAAAGTCGTGAAGAAAACAACATGCACTTTTACAACTAACATAGGCAGTTCTCAACTTGTATCAAAATGTACTATTTTTTTATTTTAATGGTACTACTATCCCTTAAAGTATGTCCTTCGTTAAACCTACACCCTGTATTAAAACTTGTATTTTTTTGCTAATTAAAACTTGTATTTTTTTGCTTATTTTCCCAAGGCATTTCTTTCAAGTTACGAGTTCTTCACTTCATATCAAAACATTTTCCTACCAAACTCATGCGTGACCAAGGAAAGTTTTCACAAAAATAAAAACCGGAGAAGCGCACGAAGATGTTTACAAGTAGTACTTAAGTGAACCGTAAGGCAACATTAATTTTTAAGTAGGTATATCTAGAAAGTCCTTGTATGACTACATCTGAACAGGAAATAAGTAGGCAGGTATTTTCATACTACATTTGTAGTACTTACCCACCGTACCAACATAAATTATGTAGATATATTATTTTCTTCAAATTGGCGGTCTACCAAATCTTATAGTTTCATCTCGCCAGATACCTGGACATAATTACGTGATATGACTGTATTAGAATATATTGTGATAGACGAAAATATATAAAATAGTTATATTCTTAGAAAATATGCGCGTTTTCCTTATTTGCATGTCCCGGCCAAGACAGTTTTGTTTGACAAAGCTTTATTACTACGGCTTGCGTTTGGCCGCAACTCGCCTGATGTGAAGCGAACGCTTCCGGGGGCGGATTCGCGGACAGATCCATATTATAATAAGTGAAATCCACAGACTGTCGGTTCGCACTAATTAATGTGGCAGCATAGCGCTTTGTTCGGGTCCGAGAAACTAAGCATAAAACGGTGACGCTTCTTTTACATATAGAACCTGAAAGGTTCCTTGTTTCTGCTTTGCTTTATATTTTGGTATTTTTGGTGTTAAGTATTTCAGGCCGATTTGATACATATTTTTTCCTATGGGACTGGTCAAACATAAAGACACGGAATCTGTTTGAGTCAAGCAGACTAAACTTCATGTCCATAAACGAATTGTCCGATGTGGTGTCTAGTCTCATCTTCATCCGAATGCAAAACTTTACTAACAATGAATCAATTTCTCAAGCTTCTATATTTAACCACATAAATCATTCATGCTTAATCGTTTATGCTAACAAATTCCAGCCTTCAGCTTTACAATTCCTGCGCCGGCGCCTTGTCATTGCTGAGTATCGTTTAAAAAAGCATTGTGATCAGTCTCTTTTCCCTTTGGTCATGTTCTGAATTCGAAATAAAGCTTATTTGCTAACAGCATGTTGATGACCTGTGAGCTGTGACTTACGATCTTGAGTTCATAAGGAAAAGGATTTACTTCAGGTGCAAGCGCAATCGCATCGCTGGGCCACAGGAAGGATGGGAGGGGAGTGTAGAAGTTTATTCTAAGTCGATTTTTTATGTTAGGTGAAAACGAAGCTTTTGCCCGCGAACGTTCAACACGAACGTCGTCCTCGTGAAATTATTTACAGATTTTGTTAACAATTTCATGGGTTTTCAAAATCAAAATCAAAATCAAAGCATTTATTTCAAGTAAGCCAGTTACAGGCACTTTTGAATTGTCGAAACAAAGATGAAAATTAAATGTAGCTACAGTCCCAGTCACAAGACATAAAAACTGTGAAAGTACTGTAGTTGCCCATTCCCTAGCGTAGATCTCTATGGAGAAGAACGGGCAAGAAACTCCATGGACACTCTTTTAAATCAGAATATTGTTACAAAATCTTGGTTACATCATTCATGTTGAGATGGTATATTATGTGAGAACAATGTAGCAAGATGTGCACGTTAAAAGTGTCCACAGCAAAAACACACAAACAAAAAAAATACAATTCAAAATAATTCATTCAAATAAGCCATGGCAACTAAGAGATGACCAGTCACAACTGACAGCGCCCGTTCACGGACATGACGCATGGATCAGCACCATTCAACTCAACCATTTTGAAGGGAACTAAATGATCCGACACATGCGCCACCATCAGCGAGACATTTGAGTGAGCATGACATACTCTAAACCGCCAGGGCACATTCAAGTCAAGAAAAGACGTAGGTTTCCAGTGAATGATAGCTTTCTAGTACATAGTACTCACACAATATGGGCTATGCATTTATATAATACTAAAGAGGTTGAATCTATACAATGCAAAGATAGTTGTACAATCTTCAGCAGCTCCAACAATACATTTTAATGCTATCAATTTATGCGCCCCTGTCCTTGTGGAGCAGGACCAGCATTGAGCCAAGCATTTTTATCAGCGATATAATCGCTCAACTTGTAATATGCTTGCTTACATAGTGTGCGTTTAATGCATGTTTAAAATTTCGTCTCATTCAGTTCAAGAATACTTTGTGAAATTTTATTATAGCATCTCAAACAGTACCCCATGAAAGATGAGTCTACTTTAGCGAGTCGGAAACCTGGCTGAACTAGTTGGTCCCTATTTCTAGTACTGTAATTATGTCTGTCACCCCTTTTACCAAAAAGGTGCAGATTTTTTCTGACGTACATTATGTTTTCGTAGATGTATTGACAATGTACCGTCATGATGCCAATATCCTTAAACAGTTCCCTTAGAGAATCGCGCTTACGAAGATTATATATGGCCCTGATGGCTCTTTTCTGCAGAATAAATATAGACTCAATATCTGCAGCCCGTCATAATTTTCATAATTTTTTTTTACAGTCTAAGGTATTTATAGCTATCTGCCAGTAAACGTCCCGTCAAAATCAGACCAGCCGTTTCGGAGTTTAGCTGGAGCCATCAGAAAGACAGAGAAAATAATAAATAAAAGAAATGTTGTAAGTGCCTAGTATACCTACTTTCATAAACATTCAGTATAAAGCTCTTATTTTGACATTACAAACGGACACTTTTATTTATTTGTATAAATTTTTTCACGATCATATTGCTTTACCTACTTACCGTTAATAATTTTAATAATAATTAAATATAATATAATAATAATTTAATCGTTGTTTTAGGAGTAGGACGGAAGACCAACATAGATCGTATCTTGATGTGAGCTCTCGCTATTGTCGTTTCAATATTATTTCGTTAAGGAAACAGTAAAACTGTCTCCGCTCGACGAGCTTATGCCACTATGGCCAGACAATACTTCCACATCGTGTGCGAAATAAACTGCGACACCAATTGACTGACAAGACAATGAAACGCATACAATATTGAGCTATTTCCACGGGATGTTTACTTCGTTGTTATTAAAATGCTCGTATGTCATGAAAGATACTTCCTGAGAAATCTAGGTTATGACCAGCGCGCCCTGGTCATGTGCATACAAAATCAGCTTTCCGAGTTTCACCCCGGACCAGAATGCAGGCCAAATTAATTACCATGACAATGAAACTGTAAAATACATTATTTATATACAGGGTGCGAGAACTCGAGTTTCTACTTACATTTGTGTACATTAACTACGTGTAAATCTAATACCAATGAATGAGTGATACATCTACATGATAAGGTTTGACCCGACTGCCCGTGCCAATTAAGGAAGGGTTATGTTTTTCGCGCGTATTTTGTATGTTTCTAAATTTCTTTTTTACCTCGTATCTTCCATACGGCTGGATGGATTTCGACAGTTAAGGTATCGTTATATTCGGGGTGTTTGAAAACAAAAACAAAATGGCGGATTTTTGGCGCGAATTTATAGTATTATGTAGGTAAATTAAAAAAGTGTCATAAGTTAAATAAATTACTCTTATCGAGGCATTAGACATTCACATTGTTACGAATAACATTAAAATAAAATCAAGTATCGAATTTGATGATTTTATCTTTAACCAATACAATGACTTTGATAATTGCGATGACGAACAAACATCCGCTGTTAATAATATCATTCTGATAAACAAAAAGTGATCCGATAGAAATGAAAAGAATTATTTAATCGGATTTTAAGTGCGTCTAAATTTTGTAATATGTATGCTTGTCTTGACGCAAGCACAACCGTAAGGGTAATTTGCCTACATATTGCCATTAAACAAATGTACGAGTAGGTATTACTCTTGGAGGCAAATAACAATAGTTAATATCATCATACCATAACGTTTGTCGAAGAACATTTTGTTTCCATTGTTCTTCATAGCATTGCTCTGATAAATGAGGTGCGGTCCACTTAAGGAATCGCAGCCTAAAATCACAATTACGCAAGTTTATGTAATTGGACCCCGCACGATATGTTCCGGCCCGATTCTGTAGTACAATTATTATGTCGAAAGCACTTTGATTGTGTGTAATAATTATCTTGTACTTGTAATACACCTGTTGTATTATTTTCTTTGTTTTTGCTTTCATTGTTGTTTTTCTTTTTATGTGTAATCGGAAACTAGTTTGATTAAGGTTTTGCTTAGCCATCTCTTTCAGTTCATTACTTTCTGCCACTCTACAAGGATGCTTTTAAAATTATCATGTTGCCATAAATTTCGCATGTCCTTTATCCCGTTATTCGGGTCAGTTACTGTGACCTCCATATCCCTTGGGCAATCAGATGTTTGTTGTCCATTCACATTGTATTTCGGTATGATTAGTTTTATATTTTTGATGATGTTGTGGATTTCATCGGGACGAGGCCCATAAGCTCTCTAAAAGAGACATTGCTGCATAGTTTGTGGCTAAATAATAATTGGCCCACGGGCTCATCTTCAGGTAAAGCCGCGCTTGCCTTTGTACGACAAGGCTTTGTAGATTGGTCCGTGGATAGGTGACCACCCATTACAAACCGAGTTGCCTGTGCCTCGGAAAGGGTAGCGTAATGTTTAAAATAATAACTAAAGTTCTAATGATCACATGACCTAATTTCTTTTTATATACTTTTTTTAGTATAACGATGAAATGACATACCTAATGAGTTATTGATATTATTTCAGATTACCTAATTTTATATGGTTTAATGAACACTTTCTATAAAGAAAGCAAATTTGAACGAATATCCAATTAGTATAATATTAAGTTAATATTAAAAATCTATAGTTACGTTTAATATAATTTAGAAACAGTGACGGACCCCCCTATTGTAGGTGAACCAGATGGGTTGGGTTAGAACAGTGGCCATTAGCTCGAGATCCCCTCTAATTGTTGGTAAATCATTTGGGTTAGATGAGGTTATAACAGTATGTTTCCTGATATTTACTTATTCATTACAGAATTTTGGCTAAAAATAAGAAAATTAGGTCTACTGAACGTTATACAGGATGACTTTTTTATCACTTTCCCTATAAAATAGGTATAATAGGTGAAAACATAAAATTAGGTTATTTGTTTTTATAGCATATGAAAATTGTATCGTGTGAACGTTATTACAAGTAATATTATACTATCTGTTAGAACGCCATATTTTACACACCGCTCCGAAAGTATGGTCCGAAAGTCTAACAACCAGTCTTACCAAGGGGTATCGTATTACACAGTTTTTTTTCGTCCTTTTGAATGTTTAAATATATTTTGTTATTCATTGTCATCATCATCATCACCATTTCAGCCGAAAGACGTCCACTGCTGGACATAGGCCTTCCCCAAGTGTCGCCACATTGAGCGGTCCCATCCAGGAGGTCCCGCAACCTTCACCAGGTCATCGGTCCACATAGTGGGAGGCCTTCCAACGCAATGTCTTCCGGTTCGCGGTCGCCACTCCAGAACTTTTCAGCCCCATCCGCCATCCGTTCTGCGAGCAATGTGAGCGACCACGTTTCGGTCCCGTATGTCATCACTGGCAACACACACTGGTCATAGACTTTCATGATGAGACACTGCGGTAAGTTTGACGAGAAGATACCGCGCAACTTCCCGAACGCTGCCCAGCCGAGTCGGATTCGACGATTGACCTCTTTCTCGAAGTAAGACCTACCTAACTGGACCGTTTCTCCCAGGTACACATGATCGTCTACAACTTCGAGTTTAGAGTCTCCGATCTTGACAGGAGTGGGTGTGACATGGGCATTCAACATGATCTTGGTTTTGTCCATGTTCATTTTAAGACCCACTAGACGTTGATGCCTAGCCCTCTCCAGTCCAGAACCTTGAAGACATCCTCCAGTGCAGCGGTGAACAGTTTCGGAGATATGACGTCTCCCTGTCTTACACCTCGCTGCAGGAGGATAGGTTCCGAGGCTTGGTCCTGAAGTCGGACTGACATGGTGGCGTTTTTGTATAAAGACTTCAACACCTCGATGTACCGATAGTCGATTTGGCACCGTTGGAGAGACTGTAGTACAGCCCAGGTCTCGATCGAATTGAAGGCCAACTTGCCCCTCTGGTTGGCGTTTTTGGACTACGAGAAACGTAGTCCAAAAATGCCAAACAGAGGGGCAAGTTATACTCTTTGGTCTTCTGTATAACCTGCCGCAGCGTATGTATGTGGTCCACGGTGCTAAAGCCTTTTCGGAAACCGGCTTGTTCGGGAGGGTGGAAATCGTCAAACCTGCGCGCGAGACGATTCGTGATGACTCTTGAAAACAACTTGCAGACATGGCTTAGTGAGATGGGCCTATAATTCTTCAACCGGGCATTGTCGCCCTTCTTGAAGAAGAGTACCACCACACCCCTGCACCATGCGTGTGGCGTTTTTCCCTCAAGTATGACGGAATTAAACAGCTTCTAAAGGGCCTTAAGTACCGGTTTTCCACCCGCCTTCAAGAGTTCGGCCGTTATTCCGTCGTCACCCGGTGCCTTGTTGTTTTTGAGCTGCTTCAGAGTCATCCTCATCTCGTACAGGCTGACGTCCGGGATGTCTTCGGTATAGTGTCGGGTCAGTCTAGCTCTTGGGTCGTTTGCTAGATCTACGACGGGTTTACTTGATGACGTGTACAACTGTCCATAGAAGCTCTCGATCTCCCTTAGAAGCTCCGGCTTGGCGGATAAGATTCTACCATCATCGGTCTTCAGTTTCGTGAGCTGGCTCTACCCAATAGCCAGATCTCTTGCAAATACCTTGGAACCTTTATTCCGCTCAATCGCGTCTTTAATACGCTCAATATTAAAGCGGCGGAGGTCCCTCTTCAAGGATTTAGAGATCCGTCTACTGAGCTGCCGGTATTTACACGCCTCGTCTGGAGACTGCAGGATCATATCACGCCGCTCCTTCATGAGCTAGAGAGTGTGATCGGAGTCTCTTGTTCTGATCTGTACGACGTGCCTTGAAGAACTTAGACCCGGTCGTATGGACAGTTTCCACGAACCCATCGTTGTATTCGTCTACTGAGCTTCCTAGGCACTCGAAACGGTTCTGGAGTTCAAGCTGAAAGCTCTCGGGGTTTTGGATATGGATCTGTGCTGGTCGGAGAGTAGACTTCATTAGTCGATACCGTTCAAGCTTGATATTGATGTTCAATGTGCCTCTTACCATGCGGTGATCGCTCCCAGTTTTCACCGAATTGATCACCGAGACATCATTGAACATTTGTTTCTTGGTTGACAGGATGAAGTCAATCTCATTTCTAGTTGCACCATCGGGGCTCTGCAAGGTCCACTTCCTTTGCTCAAGCTTTCTGAAGAAGGAGTTCATCATATAGAGGCCCTCCTTCTCCATAAAACTAGCCAGTTGGTAACCCCGGCGACTCCAACGTCCAACTCCAAATTGCCTGCAGCACCTGCAGCTCATCTCCGTCTCGTTTGCCCAGTTTCGCGTTGAAGGCCCCCATGACAACGGTGAAGTGTGTTTTGGAACCATGCATGGCTTTAGAAATATCCTCATACATGGTCTCCACTTCGTCATCGGGGTGTGCCGAGGTCGGGGCGTAGACCTGTATGACCTTCAGCGAATATTCTGAGTATAAGGTACACCCTGGTCGACACACTCGCGATCTTCACCACGTTGTTCACAAGGGACTTGTGGACGATAAACCCAACACCACCCTGGGACTGCCGGTCACCCTCTTGAAAATAGAGCAGGTTGCCGGATTTCAGGATTATCGTGTCCTCTCCCTCTCTTCGGACTTCATATATTCCCACAATACTCCATCGCAGCCTGCTCAATTCCTCTTCGAGTTCCGTTATCTTCTCGTCGATCCGGAGTGTGCGTGTGTTGTATGTTGCCAGGTGCAGTCGCTGGTATTGGCAGCCGGATCCCTTCCGAAGATTCTTCGCACCTCTTGCCACGCCGTAGCCTCGACCGCTGCCGTAGTCGAGGATAGACGGGCTGCCGGGCACTAGGGGCCATTTCTGTGATGCGCTATTCATTTGGGGGGGTTTTGCCATAATCGCCACGCTTGGCAAAGGGGGTTGGCGATCGCAGTACGGTTGTTATAAAAGCACAGAGAACGCTGCTGCCCATTCTCTGGTAAGTCCCTTAGTCGCCTCTTACGACACCCACGGGAACATATGGGATAGTGTTATTCTTTACGTCCGACACCATACGGACAACGTTTTTTTCGTTTCGGTTTTTTTTACGTATTATACGTTGTATGTTTATTGTTTTTTTTTGTTATTTTGTATGATGCACGTCATGTCCCTGCGACGAGTAAATATTTTTTCTTTATTTTAGTACTCGTTTTAGTTGTATTTTTTCTTTATTGTAGTGTTGTAGTGGAGGTCAGACAGGCAGTCGCTCCATATAAAATATTGGTATTCAGCTGTATGTTAGTTGCGAAAAGGCTAGACGTATGTTAGGTGTATAGTTATTGGCAATCATTATTACAAACATTTCAGCCCAGAACCACTCACTTTTTACCTTTTGTTGATTTTGGCTTAGTTTCTGCCCTAATAGGCTAGTTTCCACCATCAATAAATTGCAAATCTATTTAGTCCGTCAGTTAGAGCATTGGAAAATATTGGACACGTATTTTTTGTTTTTGTAAATCAATGAATATTGACAAAGATAAAACGCATCAAAACTCGGGAGTGGGGGCTCGTGATGTCAGAACGCACTTCAAATACCACGGCGGCGTGACGTATAGAGAATTTTAAAAGCGTTGTATCTTCGTCAATTTTGGTTTACGTGACAAAAGAAAAAATACGGGTCAAATATTGTTTGATAACTGACGGACTAATTTGTTTTTTTCAGTACACAAGCCTATTCCCGATTCTGTGTCAGTCCCTCGTGTAGGGTTTTCCCGCAACTTAGACAATATCGTCAACCCAATGCGCTTTTAAAGGAGAACGCTATGTATTTCACCAGCATCTGTGGTTTCTTTTTTTTTTCATTTATCTACACCGATTTACTTACGTGATTCTTTTTAATTTGGTAGAGGAAACCCGCGTGGTGGTCCCTTAAAAATTTTAACATTGCTTGAGGAGTTTATGAGTTAAGTCCCTTTAGTACGTACTTTTTCTGCCTGGCCTATGTTGATGACATGATGGTTGTTTATTAACATCTAGCTGATCTACACAACCTCCTATCCTTTCCCTAATACCTAACTTAATTTTCATTGGAGCTTCTATAATGTGAAATTCATTCATGACAACAATTTGTTTGGGATACTACAACTATATAGGGTATAAAGGCAAAAAGTCACCGACTTCCGAAGGAAGTTATGTTGGACTTTTAATGTTTTTGGAAGTCGGTTTTTCATTGCAAAAAAATATTTTTGTCAATTTCGGAGAACGCTTATACAGCATGACTTGCTAAGAATTTCCAATATAGGCCTTCTGGTATGTCATATTGTATTAGATAACTAGAATTTTCAAAGATAAAGATATTTTGTTATAATAAAGGCGTGTTACGAAATATAATTACCTGATTATGACCTACGTAGCTACTGAAACAAAGAAAGATTTACCTAGTGTATATTATAATCCTCATGAAGATAAGCATCAAATAGTGTAACGATGGAAATTGATAATAATATCACAGATGGTGCAGTATTGATATCACTAGGTACAATCTAATTATACCTTACCTTCGGGAATCCCAATTGAATAACTCACTCCTCTTTTGAAGAAATATGTATGCGATAATATGGGAAATTATCAGAATAGGATGATATTATGAATATTATCTAGATACCAACGTCTACTGATAGGTATTATTAAGATTTTTTTATAACAAAAATAATTCGATGAGCGCGGTCATCATGGGCATGTGAAGGGCTGCTGCGCATCATATTCACTTACAATGCGTGCTACCCATTAAGAAACGAAGCAGGAAAAGGAACACCGCTAACCCAGTGGCCAACTGGCAAGGCGACCTTGAAAGATTACACCTGCCCGAGCCTCTGTTCCGTACTGGCACCAGCGCTCGCAACCAGATACTCAAAGACATCGCCACTAAACAACCGATCTTATGATGGGCCAGCGGCCAGCCATAAGCGATGAGGAGCCATTTGTTACCCCGGGGTGCTGCGTTTCATTGTTTAACAATGCGGAAAGCGGGGGACGCGCCGCGCATTAGCAGAGTTTCAGCGACATGTGGATGCAAAGTCGTCGTCGTTACTGTGGCATTCGAAGAAATTACAGATGTCCCAGGACTTCAGGGCGAACGTAACGCACCAAGGTTACTTCAGCTGTCGATACCAAAATGAAATTCGACGCGGAATCGAAGGAGGACGCATTTTCGTGGAGTAGTGTTTGTTATGAGAAAGCGTGCCCGAAAGTTAGCGAAATTTTGGCAACGATACAGCAAGACTAACGCCGGCGCAGCTGAATTGCTATCAGCCACTACATCCCGCGATGATGGCAGGAAAAAACATTTATTTGTACAGTGTGATTGACAGTGAACTATAATTCTGCAAGGACAAACAATACCTTGTGTAGTGTGTCCATGAACATTTATTCCTTCGAAACAGTTGTGATATTGGGGTGAGTTTTTAAATACGACCGTTACAGAATAATTTCATCTCAATTATCATCAAGTTCAGTATTCATAAAATTCAGGTAATGAGCTATAAGACACTAAGAAGAAAAGAGAATGCTGAATAATGAAGTACCGAAAGTAGATGAACAAGACCATGAAGATTCCACGAAGAAGGTTGTAAACAAACATTGCATTGTAATATTCCCATCGAATACTCATAATTATCTAAAATGTGGCATCAGTTTATAATACTATGTACTGTTGCCAAACTACATCAGCACTAAATAAGGTCGGTCCATACGTTATAAGAGTTATGGCGTGATATAAAACAGTCCACAAGTTAAAACAATAACACATTTGCGAGAGATGAAATGTCGTGCTTTGGACCACAACGAGCTAAGCTTTGAATAGCTACTGGTGTCGACTCTGTTGTGCACAAACTAAACTTAATTAAGGCTATTGCTATCTTTTACTAAAAGGCAGTGCGAGAAAAGGACGGCTATAGCTATGAACAAAGTTAAAGATGTCAAACTAGTTTATGCCTTGCGCTTCACCGTGTTTTTAGTCGACATGTTTTTACGTGCACCCTATAGTTGTATAGAAATATTAGTTCCAACTAAATTTGACAGCTCTAAATTACGTCCGTCTCTTTCTCGTTTTATCAGAGAGAAAAAGATAGCAATAGCCTAAATTAAGTTTAATTTGTGCACAACAGAATCGACACCATTGTCGAACTAGAACCTCTATAGGTCACCCGAACCTAGATGCGACAGAGGAGGAAAATACACTTGTAGTTTAACCTTAGAAATTAAAACTTGCTTAAAATTCAAGTTTATTTTGTTTCAGGCTAGCTTGAGTCTGGAACCAAAAACTTGAATCTAATTCTTAAAATTAATTTCATTGTAAACCTTTTTAAATTCTACTGCACACGGTGCGATCACTACACAAAAGAATGATGGTGGCACATTTTCTAATACGGATGTGTAATATATGGCATAATAACAGATAGTATAATATCACTTGAAATAATGTTTCTCATGATATAATTTTCATTTGCTATAAAACAAATAACCTAATGTCATGTTATCTAATTATGCATTTCATATAACTTTCTTATATAATATATATAACCTTCTTTTGCTCTCATAACATTTAGTATGACGTTCATATCATATAGTTTAGTTCAGTTATAGTTTTCAATTTGCATACTTAATACTCGTTTTATATGTATAACGTTCAGTTGACCTAATTTTCATGGTTTACTCATTTTCAGGCAAAATTGGTTAACAGTACAATAAAGGGGCCCTCGGCCCTTGTTTCTAAATGATATTAAACGTTACTATAGATTTTTAATATTATACTAATTGTATATTTAGTTCAAATGAGCTTTATTGAAAATGTTCATTAAACCATAATTATGAAATTAGGTAAACTGAAATGATATCAATAATTCATTAAATCATTTCATAGTTTTACTAAAAAAAAAGTATTAAATGAAATTAGGCCTTGTGATCATTAGAACTTTTGTTATTATTTTAAACGGTACGCATCCTTCGAACACAGATTTATGGCCAAGGACTATAATTTAAAATGTAAAATGTACTAAATCTTCGAATGGTCTATCTGACAAAAAGTCTCTCGAACAAAATTTCACTGTGAATGTGAAGGGCACACTTTTTAATATAGGCACTGTGGTTTTGCTTGTACCATTTCTTTTTATGTGCCAAGGGTAAACAGACTGTATATATATCGTTTCGGATACCAACACAGAATGCATTTTTGAAAATGCAGTAACCATCTGGATACAAAATGCTTCTGGAGGAACATCGTCATAAACATCTTGTCCAACTTAAAAATATAACCCTTAAATTAATTCTTTCTCATCTTTTAGGGTAAATATGAATCTATAATACAACAGGTACACCAGGATTTCGTATTTTTGGAATAGCTGGCAATATCTTTGTTTTCAAAAAATGAGAACTGTCCAAAATACTTTTAAATCTAATGTGCATGTAATCATTTACACAGTTTATCACCGTAAATTGGACAAATTGTTTTTCTAAAGTATTGCTGGTCAGGATAATTGGCGTCGGAATACATACCACTGATGAAGTGGGTATTAAACATCGCCACTCTTCTACGGTATTTTCCAACGGTAACTTGTGGCTAGGGATGGGGGATTTATAACTCTTTCCAGAAGATTGGGATCCGAAAGGTGAAACTACCTTGTGGATATTAGTAGTGATAGCTGCTGATAACTGTGGTTCATCTCTATTTGTAACTCCACGTCCATTTTCGAAGGCCCGCGTTGTGCCGACTCGCCCTCTGGGCTTGGAGATGAGACAGACTATGGTGTTGGGATGAGGAGCTTCTGACTCTTCTTCGTTCTGTGTTCTTGATGTTGAGGTTGTTATATTCATCATCATCATCATTATTTCAGTCGAAAGACGTCTACTGCTGGACATAGGCCTCCCCCAAGTGTCGCCACATGGACCGGTCCCGTGCGACTCGTATCCAACGGATTCCCGCAACCTTCATCAGATCATCGGTCCACATAGTGGGAGGTCTTCCAACGCATCGTCTTCCGGTTCGCGGTGGCCACTCCAGAACTTTTCGGCCCCATCGGCCATACGTTCTGCGAGCAATGTGCCCTGCTCACTGCCACTTAAGTTTGGCAATTCTTCGGACTACGTCGGTGACCTTGGTTCTCATGCGGATGTCTTCATTTCCGATTCAATTACGCAAGGAAACTCCGAGCATAGCCCTCTCCATTTTCAACCCTTCTGATGAGGCCCACTGTGAGCGACCACGTTTCGGTCCCGTATGTAATCACTGGCAACACACAATGGTCATAGACTTTCGTCTTGAGACACTGCGGTAAGTTGGACGAGAAGATACCGCGCAGCTTTCCGAACGCTGCCCAACCAGCCGAGTCGGATTCGACGATTGACCTCTTTCTCGAAGTTAGTCCTACCCTAACTGAACCGTTTGTCTAAAGTACACATAATTGTCAACAGCTTCGAGTGTAGTGTCTCCGATCTTGATAGGAGTGGGTGTTACATGGGCATTCAACATGACCTTGGTTTTGTCCATGATCATTTTAAGACCCACTCTTTCGGAAGCTCTACTGAGGTCATCGAGCATTGTACTGAGGTCCTCCGAAGGCAAACCGAAGTTGAGTGATGAACTCGCCATTGCGGCGGGAAATTTGATTCTTCTCCCTCTAGAACGTTCCCTTTCGTCCGTTTAGATTTCCTATACACCTGCTCTACAAAGCATGTAATGTGCTCAAAGTACGGCAATTATTTATTCTTTACATTATACTACAGCAGCACTCTACACTTCCCTATGACCCAGTCCCTGACAATAGGAGAAGGAAGGACCTGGTTCGGACAAAGCCTCAAACTAGACATCTTTTGCTAGTCGATTTTATGTGTTTTTAGGACCTTTTCTGTATAATAGACTCAACAAGATACTAAACTTCTATAGTCTAAGTTATAGAAAATGTAGTTTTGTAATATCGGATTATTTAGCAATACTTAATTACACGGACACAGAAAAACTTCTAGAAGTAGTTTTACTTGAGTTAGTTTTAATGTTTTTGTACCAATTTTTTTTTTTTTTGTACCAGCACTTCAACACCTCGATGTACCGGTAGTCGATTTGGCACCGTTGGAGAGACTGCAGTACAGCCCAGGTCGCTAAACAGAGAGGCAAGTTATACTCTTCGGTCTTCTGTATAACCTGCCGCAGCGTATGTATGTGGTCCACGGTCCTAAAGCCTTTCCGGAAACCGGCCTCTTCGGGAGGCTGAAAATCGTTAAACCTGCGCGCGAGACGATTCGTGATGACTCTTGAAAACAACTTGTAGATATGGCTTAGAAGTGAGATGGGCCTATAATTCTTCAGCCGGGCATTATCACCCCCTTCTTGAAGAAGTGTTATATTACCGTGTTATAATATCAATTAGAGAATCAAGTTCTGGCATACCGGGAATTTTTCGTTTCTTCAGGTCAGCTTCCATTATACGCCATTTGCTGGCTGTCCTACATAATCCTGCCGTTAATCAAAAGGTGATGGTCTGGGGGCCGAGTCTGCTATCACAATAGTGTCACAATGGTCTATCATTGATTTCATAATTGTTGATCGATGCCATTGTCATTTTGGGAAAAGTTCATAATTTGCTAAATTCATAATGGTCGATCATTGGTCGGTCAATAGTCTCGTAATAGTATTGTGTTATAATTGACATTACTCACAAACGAAATCCAATAGCTAGCACAGTTCTGAATACAGTATTTATAAAAGTCAAATAATTATGTACTAAACTAAAAAAAAAGCATGACAATAAAATGTTTCCCGCAGGTAGGCGATGGATGCATCAGTTCCCCGCGTACTACTAAGCATAGCATTAGCTACTTTGCTCCCGATGGCTTCTCTGAACAGCCACGATGGTGTGGCCAACGAGAACATACCCCACTCGAGGCAGAAGAGGATTCTCTGGATCACGAACGATGGCCGCTTGGCGTTGCCGCCCGGTACTACAATGAATATCTCACCGTCACTGTCGATGCCATTCGTAAGGAATCCACCGAAAGGATTCTGGTCTAGTGTGTCTATCAGGTTCCCTTTCAATTGTAAGTGCTGTTTTCTACAACAATTCCATCTTGTTTTTATGAATTTAATCTTCTCTAGACACGGTCTAAGAAATATTGTGACGCAAAATTTTACTATAGACTATGTACACGGTTAATTTTAGGTCGTTCTGGAACCGATATATAGCCTTAAAGTTGATCATCAAACTCAAAACGATTGGGAGTATTAAAAAAAAACGTGCTATTTTTTTTTTTTTTTTTTTTAATTACGAAAAATTAAATTTATATTCTTTTTTGGTTATTTAAAAAAAAAAACAGTCCCAATCGTTCCGAGTTCAAGTCTCATACAAACGTGCAATACCCACCGAAACCCTGAAATTAATATGTAATAGTTTTTTTTTATTTTATTTACATTTTATTTACATTTTGGAATTTATGCGACAGTACTTTCAGGAGCTCGTGGCCAAATAATAACAGCCGCTCAGGTCGATCTTAAAGTTAATCCATGCTTGCCTAGGTTGGTCCTTGGATGGGTGACCATTACGTACCGAGTTTCCTCCGTGCCTCGGAAAGCACGTTTAGTCGTTGGTCCCGGCAGTCATTTGTAGATCTTTGACAGTCGTTACAGGTAGTCAGTGGGCCAAAAGCCTGACAACCAGTCATACCAAGGGGTATCGTATTATCCAGTACTAACTGGGTTGTGGAGGTCAGATAGGCAGTCGCTCCATCTGGTATTCAGCTGCATCCGGGTAGACTGGAAGCTGACCCCAACTTAGTGGTGAAAAGCCTAGACAGATCATGATGAATTTGGAAAATCCATAAACAGTATCCCAAATTTTTAACAGTCAGTCACAGTTTTTACAGTCAATAAAGTACTTAATTGGTATTTCAGTCAGCGTTATAATAACGATTATTAAGTAAAGCAAAATGCCATTGTAACTATGTAAATTAACGTACATTACTTATAGCATAAAACGATTGATAAATGTCCATTGACGGTATACATAAATAAAGTTCTTTATCTTCCGCGCTAGTTAAAACTGTGTTACGGCAAGGTAAGATTCTCGTTCGACGATTAATTTTCAATCGTATCGTAATGAACATAAAAATGTGGTAATGTGGCGCTGGTTTTCCGGGCAGGACGACGTCTGCCGGGTCCGCTAGTGTTTGATAATATGTAATAGTAAAACATAGAGTATTGAAAGAATCAACTTAAGGTCAGCTTAGTTGAAGCTCATGTAGTTCCAGTTAGTGACGTCTTACTAAGAATTAATGGTATTGTTCAATAAACAGTTGAATTAATTAGCGGAAAAGTCAACGTTGCTACTTCTTATCATGGTGTTTTAACTATTTCTCCTCTCTCATCAAATCCTAATACCCTACAAATCAAGTTAAAGATTGCTTTAATGTAGCCTTTTTTAGTCAGAGCTCGTACGAGACTTTTATCATCGGCAGTCGGCGATCGAGCTCAGTCTCCAAATCGGCGGTCACCAATGCTTCAAGTCAAGAGTACGCTAATGGCCCAAATATTTTTGATGAATAAGGTTCTAGATTTCTAAATTAATTTCCTAACAAAGAAAGTAAACGACGTGAGTTACAGATTTTCTTATGAATTTCAGTGGACTTTGACAAACTCGGTTTGACGGACAATGAAAATCCTTACGGAGCATTCCCGCCCATCTTGGCCCGATCTATGGGAAGAGCGGCTGTGTCCATGATGGTGGACTATGTAGCACAGCACTTGGACAAGAGACGAGGCAAGCGATCCACGGGAGAAAATATCACTCCTGATGAGGTTGAAAAGGCTATACTTCATAGATTGCATGGAGGACAGAGGTAATGTATGATGTATAATAATAGGGAATATGCACGTAATTTTAAAAAATACAGAATTATCAACCCAAGAAAAGTATTAAAAGTTATGTTTAAGTACCGCTTGTCGCACAAAAATAATATTAAACTTCTGCAATTTTCTATGACAGTTCAAACGTCCGTAGAGCTGTCGCGGCCATGACGTGACGTCATTATCCACAATCTGTCTTGTTTACATCTATTTTTTTTGGCCTTAATAAATTAATTTTACTAATTGTATGTGCTTTATTCAAGTAAACATTGCAATAACAATATTATAATAAAATTTTCGTGAAACTTTAAGCACTTTTCAAATAAAAGTGATTTTTTGACACAATGAACTTTGACGTCGTTATCGAGGACGATGCGTTTTGAAAGTGCGTTCCGTTTCACCAAAAACATGCTACATAAAACAGTAAATTGTGAAATAAGTGATGTATTAGAAACTTAAACAAGTGTACCACAATGTTTTTATGCGCCAATACAAGGCATTTTTCATAAATAAAAAGACTTTTGTATTTCATGCATATTCCTTAGGTACTTAAAACTAATTTTTGGCGCCAAATTCAAATGTTTGGCATGCTCTGCAGCATTAACGGCTCGATAAAGGGCTCATCATGAGGATTTTAAAATGGTATATCTAATTAACTAAAAAGTGTAAAAAAAAAAAACAAATAAAAAAAAAAACCCGACTGCGTAAAAATTTACTAATCACTTTAAATAAAAACTGAAAAGATAAAACGCATCAAAGATCATGAGTCCGGCTTGTGACGTCACTTTCCGGTAAAAATGTACTCAAATGTGACTTCACACGAGTTCTCGACGCACTGTATAGTCTTTATTTTTTTGGTTTACGTGAAAAAAGAAAAAATTTGTGTCCAATATATTTTGGAAATCTATCTGACGGATTAATTAGATTTTTTTGTCATCTACCCTATTCCACTCACGAAGGGTAGTGAGCGATCGACGCAGGAAGTTACTACGAAAGGGTGTTTGAAATTATTTATGTGATTCGAAAACGGGCGCCAATTACGCAAGTAATCGAAGAATTGGAGTAAACAATAAACTGTTTCAAAGGAATTTTGTAACGTCTACTAGAACAATTCGCCTGGTTCACTAGATAATAGATTTTGTTGTTATTTCTTCCTCAGATAGCATGATCTTCAGTTAAGTTAAATAAGCACAGATTTAGATAAGTCTAGGACATAATTTTGCGAATCATTCGCTTTGAAAGTGTTCTTTGTTATAGATAAATTCGCGTTTAGATAAATACCAGTCAAACAAGAACTCAAATTCTATTTAGACGATACTATAATTGTATCTGATCTAGGCATTTATTTATTGTTTCGACTAACAAGACACATTAACGTAGTCTTTCATCATTTTCAGAGCAATATTGTATGGAATAGCAGAGGATATGTTCGCAAACTTCGGGTTAGATGGAAAAGAGTGTCTTCTACGAGCTATTTGCGAAATCCAAGCACACCCACTCAAGAATTTCGGTCTTCTCGGAGAAATTATGAAGCTGTTCTTTACGTACGTACATGTAAATCTTACTAATATTATACATGCGAAAGTTTGTGAGGATGGATGGATGGATGTCTTACTTTTTAACGTAAAAACTACTGAACGTTTTTGGGTGATCAGCACACAGTTTATAACCTGGATTAACACAGTCATAGGATACTTTTTATCCCGGTAGTATGATCCCGTGGGACAATAAAATTATTAACTTCCTTCCTTCTTTCGTTTTGCTATGTTTATTTATCTTCTACGACGTGTGTGCAAAATCGGAAGCAATATCGTCGGTATTTCCTTAGATAAGGTCAGTTCAGTGAGTTCCAGTGTAACCGGATGCAGCAATATCTAGCCGGCATTCTAACTTTTACGCTTTTAAGTACTAATGACGAATTACATTGATAGGTTATCAATGTCACGCGCTTTACGAGAAACGGCGGGATCTAAACCGTTTTGTTGTTCATTACAATTTGAAATTTCTCTTTTCAGGCCTAGCAAGTCCCCATACGCACATCTCCTAGACGAATACGTGGAGGCCCAGAAGGCAGGGCAAGCGGGGGGGGAATGTTGGCCTTATTACAGGCTATGTCCCAAGAGTATCTTCCAATCTTCGAACAAACAAATACGCGTGAGTATCGCACATTAATATTTTTATGAGCTTCATTAGGTTGGCCTATAATGTGTTATCGATCGTGTTTCATTGGAGCTTCGTGTTTTATATCAAGTTAAACCAACAAGTTTGCTTTTCTATTATAGGCTTCAAAATTCATAACGAAGAAAGTAACAGTATTTTTATTTTGAACTTTTATTTACAGGAAAGATGCAGAAGAGTTACACAGGCGGCAAGAACACGAAGACGTCGAAGAAAATAAAATAGAAGATATAAAGGCAATGTAGAACAATTTAGTGATGTCACTGTAACTTCGGCTCATAGAGCCGGCAATCCCAAATGTAGTGGTAGTTCCGAGCAAAGCTCTTTGTAATTAGACTTGTACTAAAATTTATTTATTTTTACATCTAAGTGCCATTCCATTAGGGCGCGGGTAGACACATAACGATCAAATAGTTTTTGTCCAATGGCGTCGCGTTAAACGCATCATCAATCTCTTGCCCTTATATCTCATCCGGATATATTATAATTGGGTTCTATTTCCATACTTCTGAATTAATCTTTATCTCACGAGTCTAGCCATATCTTTCACACAGTCCCTCGTGCGCACAAAATTATAATTTCAAAATGGAACGTTACATTGATCCTCAGAACAATAACTAAATTATTGTTCTGAGCATTGATCGTAGTCTGTCTGCGCGCGTTTATAATTTGTTTAATTGAATTTTTCGATTTTCTTTTTAAAGGAGAATTACCAAATACGAGTAGGTCTAAAAATTTGACTACATAGCTCATTTGAAAGATGGGTTCAAATACAAAATTTTCATCTATGGATGCGTATAAATCTTTCCCACAGAATCACAGATATTAGCTAAAACGTGAACATGAGCAAAAAATTGCACATTCACTTGACGATCTTTACTTATAGCAGGCAATGTGGTAAAAAAATAAAAGCCCAACGACGGTCACACCACTAGGCTATAACTGCTGGTCTTAATGAACAGAAACAAGATACACAATAATTAGATGCAAGCAATAGTGTATCGTTGCAGTATTAACTATCGTTGAATTAGTCTGTAACTGTGGGTTAAAATTTTGATGCACAGTTAGACCAACAGTATAAGTCAACCCTGGGGGCAGCAATTTTTTATTGGACCAGAGCCCTAACTTTTTTGGTCATTATCCTTTGTTTAGATTGAAATTTATCCTAATACTTTGATTAATTCTATTTTACGTTTCTTTGTTGTCACTGTATATTGTACTGTGTATTAAGGAAACACGTGAGTCTAAAGTAGCTAGTGATTTTGTAAATGTCAATGTTTTGTTCAGTAATATAATATATTATTCTAAATGATTGCATTTTTTATAAACTAACTATTGTTTACAAAAATAATTCCATGAGCGCGGCCCTCAAGCGCGTGCGAAGGGCTGGTGCGCATCAGATTCACTTACAATGTGTGCTACTACCCATTAAGAAACGAAGCAGGAAAAGGAACACCGCTAACCCAGTGGCCAACTGGCGAGGCGACGTCGAACGATTACACCCGCCCGAGCCTCCATTCCGTACCGGTATCGCCGCGCCAGCGCTCGCAACCAGATACTTACAGACTCTCATTACTAAACACATCGCCACTAAACAACCGACCTTATGACGGGCCAGCGATGAGGAGCCACCTGTCACCCCGGGGTGCTGCGCTCCATTGTTCAACAATGCGGAAAGCGGAGGACGCGCCCCGCATCACAATTAGCAAAGAGAGTTTCGGCGACATGTGAATACAAAGTCGTCGTCGATATTGTGGCAGTCGAAGAAATTACAGACGTCCCAGGACTTGAGGACGAACGTGACGCACCAATGTTACTTCAGCTGTCGATACCAAAAAGAAATTCGACGCGGATTATATCGAAGGAGGACGCATTTTCGTGGAACAGTGTTTGTTATGCGCAAGCGTGCCCGAAAGTTAGCGAAATTTTGGCAACGATACAGCAAGAGTGACGCCTGCGCAGCTGACCTGCTATCAGCCACTACATCCCGCGATGATCGCAGGAAAAGGACATTTATTTGTACAGTGTGATTAACAGTGAACGATAATTCTCCAAGAACAACAATACCTCGTGTGGTGCGTCCATGAACATTTATTCCTTCGAAACAGTTGTGATATTGAGGTGAGTTTAATTTAAATACGACTGTTACAGAATAATTTCTCAATTATCAGCAAAACTCGTACATAGGTTCTGTAACATACATTATTTAAATGCGGCATCAATTAATTCCTGTTTCAAGTGTCACGAAGTGCGCTCTTAGAATCGTCCTGGTTTATAATTGTAATCTATCACTGTTCCAACTCATTCATCAATTTGGTGCTAATTCATTAACACATCACTTGGCAGCGAGTGTTTTATCGCTCGTAGCGCGGATTAATGAATATTAACGATTTATAACTGTGTTAACGGACGAATTTCATCTATAGCTTTACGCACTGTCTCTAACTACTAAAAACATGAATTATTTATAATGTGGTTCAAAATTTTAAGATATAATTAGGTGTGCAAAATGGACCTAGTTAAGATTTTTTACTGCAGCTTTTTTTAATAATCTAATTTGAAAATGACGTGTGCCTAGACAGCGTGTTACTAGAAATAATAACAGTTCATTCAACTTTATCTACATAGACAGTAAAGTATTAAGTTTGTTAACCCGCAGCTCGTATTAAGTGATCCAAGCGATGCAATTTTAATTGAAATTAAATTAAGACTGGAGAAGTATTCATAAATTCAGGTAATGAGTTATAAGACACGATAGCCGTGAAGCAGATGCGAATACTGAATAATGAAGTACTGAAAATAGATGAACAAGACCATGAAGATTCCACGAAGAAGGTTGTAAACAAACATTGCATTGTAATTTTCCCATCGAATCTTCATATTTAAAGTGGGGCATCAGTTCATAATACTATGTAGTGTTGCCAAACCACAGCAGCACTAAATAAGGTCGGGCCATACGTTATAAGAGTCATGCCGGTGCTATAAAACGGTCCACGAGTTAAAACAATAACACATTTGCGAGAGATGAAATGTGGTGATTTGGACCACAACGAGCTTGACTCTGAGAAGCTTTGAATAGCTACTGTCGAACTAGAGCCTCTTTAGGTCACCCTAACCTAGATCCGTCAAAGGAGGAAAATACACCTGTATTTTAACCTGTCTTTGTGTGGTCCGTAAATGTTTCTTAAGTAAATATTGACGCAAAATTTAAGAGGAATGGGCAGCATTTACATGTGTATTTATAAAATAATATAAACCGCAACCGCAATGTACCAGCCAAACGAGGTGATTACCGTAATAAAGTATTTCAATATTAATTCACGGTAAAAAGTAATCAAAATCAACAACATAAACTCTCTATGGGAACTGAGAAACAGGTTGATAACATACTGTTTGAATTACTTGTTTTTACAATCGATTCCTTTAATCAATAAATCGCAATTCCTTTATTGATTCCGGCTATCTGTAAGCTGAATTTTTTGAAATTACTATAACTGTATTCTACTGAGCCATTTTAAAGTTGTCAACAAGACCTATAGGATTGATTTAGCACTATCAATCCATGTTGGATAGCGAATAGAAAAACAGAGATAATCAGTATGATTGGAAAGATTAAATTTACGCATAATTAGAAACGAAACGTCAGTCGTCAGATAACATAATGGCGTCAAATAAACATGATTTAATTTATGTAGCAAATAGATCACATTCCGAAGCCAATTATGATGTAATCTAACGTAACATAACAGTAAGATGCACACATTCATCAAGTTATTACGGATGGTGCTATCTCAATAGCGGTGTCTTGATCTAAGTTACTTTATCATCATTAACGTGACATCGGAAACAATATAAACAGCA
This sequence comes from Xestia sexstrigata, assembly GCA_941918905.2. Classification (NCBI taxonomy): domain Eukaryota; kingdom Metazoa; phylum Arthropoda; class Insecta; order Lepidoptera; family Noctuidae; genus Xestia; species Xestia sexstrigata. Next base: position 10,166,445 of record OW799216.2, read on the forward strand.
ATAAATATTGATTTGTCGAAGTCGAGCACACTAAAAATTAAACATGACTGCAAGACACAAAAAAAACCGATACTGATAAATTATGGACAACAGCAAAAATAAGTACCTAGTAGACGACAGATATGAATAACAGCTGATTCTAAAAGGAAATGATATAAAATAAATAACAAACTAATGACTTAACGAGTTACTGACATTGGAAACAATATATGAAGCAATCAATATTAATTTGTCGTAATCGGACATACTGAAAATAAAACATGACTGCAAAAGTCAAAAAAGAACCGGGCTGATAAATTAAGTACAACAAACAGAAATGAGTAATCGAAGAGAGACGTCAATAACAGCTGATATATAAAAGCAAACCAAATAAAATTGACGGTTTAATATAATTAATAATAAAACCATTGACTCCGGTTTCAAAGAAAAGACTACTAGAAGACAAGAGAAGTGATTGATCACTAAAACCAGTTAAAGTCATTCGACATTTATTTTTCACATTCAAAGATCAGATTATGAACCGATTTTTAACGTGAAAGTGTGCAATGCTTAATGAATTCCTGATGACATTTCAATACGTTACGATTTCGATTGAACGTAGGACCCTATTGACATCCTACGTGCCAGGAATAGGAAAACCGTTAACAATATCGACATCAACAAAAAAGGTGATCGATTAGAAAATATCGTAGGTCTTGCTGAGAGTCTTACGAGGCTTAGATCGAATGAAGTAGCAACAGGAAATGAGTAATATAATCGTGCAGCTGTTAAACATAGAACTATTTGCAAATAATTAACATTTAATGGATGTTTGCGTAAACTGGTGTTGCATTTAGGTTTTTGTTTAATTGGCGGCGCAAAGTCAAGAGAATAAGTACGTAGGTATGCAAAACGCAAGAAACACGACTTTTTTTTTTTCATGTAGTACTTGAATGTTTAGAAGTTACTGACTGTAAGGAAATATTGCAAAGAACCCCTTTTATAAAAGCAGAGCAATTTCGGAAATATTTATGTGACTTGTTGAATGGTAGTTGAAGATGCATGATCTAATATGAAGTTGACGATCCCTGACAGGTTCAACAACGAATCATAATAAAGATGGTTTAGCACAATCGTTCCCATCAAACTTGTCGCAGATTTATAATCGATTGTCGCATTGAACCGGTTGCCCGACCTGTAGATCTGGTCTGGGATATTATGCGGGTTCAGGCAATCAACTCACTTGACCTGTATTACATTCAACTAGTTAGTTAGACGCGTTAACAGGTTTGGTCCTTGTCAAACACTTCTCAGTGTCCCCGGGATTGTTACTAGTTCTAGAATCAGTCAAAGCAACCATACCATGGAAGAAATAGAAGAATGAATGAATGAATTGAAAGGCATTGTAAATCATCATTTTGCTTGTCGTTATTTATTTCCAAAAGTTCAAGTTCAAAGATAACTTAACAAATCAGCAACACCAAAGAAATTCAAGTTTATTTTTTCTCAGGCTAGCTAGAGTCTGGAAACAAACAACTTGAATCTAATTCTTTAAAATATTTTTCATTGTAAACCTTTTTAAATTCTACTGCACACGGTGCGATCACTTCATAAAAGAATGGTGGCACATTTTCGAACACAGATTTATGGCCAAGAACTATAATTTTAAATGTAAAATGTACTAAATCTTCGAATGGTCTATCTGACAAAAAGTCTCTTGAACAAAATTTCACTGTGAAGGGCACACTTTTTAATGCAGGCACTGTTGTTTCCATAGGGTCCACATGAAAAATTTGTTTCATTTTAGTAGTTAATTTAATTTTAATAGTGGCAAGATACAGCTTGTGAGAGTTAGTAACTACGAACTGATCTTCAATATAACCATGTGTAACTGGAGAATTGGACATATCTAATATAATAGGGTGTATCTTTATTGGATGCGGAAGCACTTCTGCAAAGAGTTTTATGGTTTTCGACATAATACATTTTTCGGTTTCTGGTTCCAGAAATTCTAACTCATAGTAACTATTGTGACAACCAGTGCGTTCATTTTTAGTAAAATATACCGGGATTTTTACTTTTTCGTAAGGTTTCAGAAACAAATAAGTAGACTCGAATACAAACGTGTCTAAAGCAAGGTCAATAATATTTCCGACAAGAAACTTCATTGATTCGAAAATATTCATTGATTGTAAACTTTCTTGGTTTTTTGGCGAATTTATGGTTGTGGTACCTTCCACATTGATGTCCATATCTCTTTCTTCTACACTCTCAGTATTCGGCCCAGATGCATGTAAGGAGATACTTATATCTGATTTAGATAAATCAACCAGTCGTTTACAAATATGCAAATGATAAGCGTAGGGATCGTTTACTGATAGTTTTACAGTTGCAGTTGAATATATACCATTTCTTTTTATATGCCAAGGGTAAACAGACGGTATATATATCGTTTCGGATACCAACACAGAATGCATTTTTGAAAATGCACTAACCATCGGGATACAAAATGCTTCTGGAGGAACATCGTCATAAACATCTTTTCCAACTTTAAAATATAACCCTGAATTGAATTCTTTCTCATCTTTTAGTGTAAATATGTATCTATATACAACAGGTACACCAGGATATAGTATTTTCGGAATAGCTGGCAATATCTTTGTTTTCAAAAAATGAGAACTGTCCATAATACTTTTAAATCTAATGTGCATGTAATCATTTGCACAGTTTATCACCGTGAATTGGACAACTTGTTTTTCTAAAGTATTGCTGGTCAGGATAATTGGCGTCGGAATACATACCACTGATGAAGTGGGTATTAAACATCGCCACTCTTCTACGGTATTATCCAACGGTAACTTGAGGCTAGGGATGGGGGATTTATAACTCATTTCAGAGGATTGGGATCCCAAAGGTGAAACTACCTTGTGGAGATTTGTAATGATAGCCACTGGTAACTGTGGTTCTGGCATCTCTGTTTGTAACTCCACGTCCATTTTCGAAGGCGCGGTTTGTGCCGACACGCCCTCTGGGGACGGAGATGAGACTATGGTGTTGGGATGAGGAGCTTCTGACTCTTCTCCGTTCTGTGTTCTTGATGTGGAGGTTGTTATATAATCAGTTAGGGAATCAGGTTCTGGCATACCGGGAATTTTTCGTTTCTTCAGGTCAGCTTCCATTTTACGCCATTTGCTGGCTGTCCTACATAATCCTGCCGTTAAATCAAAAGGTGATGGTCTGGTGGCTTGCATATACAACTTGTCTATTATCATACTCTTTCGCAATTTTGCTCCTTGAATCTTTCGCTTGCAGTCGGTGTCTGCTACATGCATGCGTTGCACCAATTCTTTCCATCCTGGCAAGCATCGAAAATCAACCTTGTGTTTGGCTTCAAGTGATTTTATGAACTTCTCCACATCGATGTCATAGTAATTGTTATCCCTGATACGTATATGAGTGCATTTTTTTGATTGGATCATGATATCACAATATTTATGTTTGCTGATGAAATAAAGTGGCAGACGTCAAAACACAACGTTTACGTTGTGTTTTGACGTCTGCCATGCCGTCTGATTGACATAAATTGTCATTTTTTTACTTGACCTAGTTTTTTAAATAACTGACGTTTTGGGTATATGGCTAACGAAAACATTACTCACAAACGAAATTCAATTGCCAGCACAGTTCTGAATACAGTGCTTATTTATAAAAGTCAAATAATTATGTACTTAACTAAAAAACAGCATGATAATAAAATGTTTCCCGCAGGTAGGCGATGGATGCATCAGTTCCCCGCGTACTACTAAGCATAGCATTAGCTGCTTTGCTGCCGATGGCTTCTCTGAACAGCCACGATGGTGTGGCCAAAGAGAACGTACCACACTCGAGGCAGAAGAGGATTCTCTGGATCACGAACGATGGCCGCTTGGCGTTGCCGCCCGGTACTACAATGACTATCTCACCGTCACTGTCAATGCCATTCGTAAGGCATCCACCGAAAGGATTCTTGTCTAATGTGACTATCAGTTTCCCTTTCACAAGTAAGTGCTGTTTTCTATATTTCCATCCTGTTTTTATGAATTTAATGTTCTTTACACGCGGTCTAAGGGCGTATACACGTAGAACGCTGGCTACCGATACCGATCTGCGACCAGCGGCGATCAGCACCGAACGTCGCCAACAAGTTCCGACCTGCTTATCGGCGCAGGTTCGGCACAAAGTATAGAGACAGCCTACGCCGACTACCTGCGCGGACCGGTTCCGATAAGCGCTGGCATTGGCGCGCCGGTAGTAAGCGTTATACGTGTATACGCCATATTATGGAATATTGTGAAACAAATTTTTACCATAGACATACATATTTATATTGCATAGGTTATTTTAAAATAAACAACTATTTCATACAAAAGTGCAATACCCTCAAACCCTCAAATTAATGTGTAATAGTTTTTTTTTTCTTTTTAATTTTATTTACATTTTGTTCCGATTCATTGCAGGTAGACTTGAATACAAAGTGGAATTTATGCGTCAGTACTTTCAGGTCTACTAAGTAGAATAGAGCAGTTGAAAGTAAAAATAACATAGTTTTATCTTAGTGTAATAATTTGGAAAAACTAAGAGGAGCTCGTGGCCAAATAATAACAGCCGCTCGGGTCGATCTTAAGGTTAATCCATGCTTGCCTAGGTTGGTCCGTGGATGGGTGACCACCCATTACATACCGAGTTTCATCCGTGCCTCGGAAAGCACGTTAAGCCGTTGGTCCCGGCTGTCATTTGTAGATCTTTGACAGTCGTTACAGGTGTCCAAAAGTCTGCCATGACAACCAGTCTTACCAAGGGGTATGGTATTATCCAGTACTAACTGGGTTGTGGAGGTCAAATAGACAGTCGCTCCATCTGGTATTCAGCTGCATCCGGGTAGACTGGAAGCTGACCCCAACTTAGTGGTGAAAAGGCTAGACAGATCATGATGAATTTGTAAAAATCACAGACAGTTGTTCCAAATTGGTATTTCAGTCAGCGTTAACATGTATTTAGTTGGTAATAATAATTTAGAAACTACTTACATATTTGATAATAATAGTAAAACATTGAGTATTGAAAGAGTCAACTTAGTTGAAGCCGTCACTAACTGGGACTACATGAGTACATGAGTAGTTCCAGTTAGTGACGTCTTACTTAGAATTTTGTAGTTTTAAAGAAACATTTAAAATTAATTAGCGGAAACTAAACGTACTTAGATCAGATACTTTTTATCATGGTGTATTAACTATTTCTCTTTCCTCATCAAATCCTCATATCCTATAAATCTAAGTAAAATATTGCTTTAATCCAGTATTTTTATGATTACAAAAATCTTCAAATTCTAGTCAAAGCTCGTATGATACTTTTAGCATCGGCGATCGAGCCCAGTCCCCAAATCGCCGGTCGCCAATGCTTGAAGTCCATATACTTGACTTCAAGCACTGGCAACCGGCGACCTAATGGGTGTAAAATAAAAATACCCTTAACTTTTAGGGTTCCGTACCTCAAAAAGAAAAAACGGAACCCTTATAGGATCACTTTGATCACTCCGTCCGTCCGTCTGTCTGTCAAGACCGTTTATCTCGAGAACGCGTAGAGGTATCGAGTTGAAATTAAAACCATATACTCAAGTCTACAGTCCCTTGGAGCTGTGTAAAAATCAAACTTCTAAGTTTTCGTAAAAAAAAGATACGGCCGTTTATGCCGCTAATAACGATTACATCGATACTCTCAAGGGAATCAAAAATAGGGTACTTCCCGTTGACCTAGAATGATGAAATTTGGCAAAAAGCAATGTCTTAATGTTCTTGTCTTTCTTCTCTTAGCACATTATAAAGGAAAAATCTGAAAACCGTAAATATGTAGTTTAATAACCAAATACCTACAAGTTTACACGGAACCCATATATATTAATACCTAAAAGCCGGTAAGGCCGGTTTTTTTGTTCTTGACCTGGGAACCTTCTAGTTACGGAGAAATTGGGTGTGAACATGCCAACTTCCGCAAACTTGTAAATAAATAATAATTTTACGTACAAGTTTTTTTTTTTTTTAATACCTCCACGACCCCCTTGCTATTCAATGCATCTATCAGCACAATGTTTTGATAGCGTTACATTGAGTACTACCGTAAAAAGTGATCTTTCAACCCAAAGAAATATCTTTCCCAGCAATAATTTATGCGTCGAGTCACTTCGTTTGATGTACAAAATGCTTGGTTGATGGCTTTGTGAAGGGTCCGTGTACACCTTGTAAACAAACCCAAATATTTTCTGTTGAATGAGTTTCTAGATTTCTAAACTAATTTCCAAACAAAGAAAGTAAACGACGTGAGTAACAATTTTTCTTATGAATTTCAGTGGACTTTGACAAACTCGGTTTGACGGACAATGAAAATCCTTACGGAGCATTCCCGCCCATCTTGGCCCGATCTATGGGAAGAGCGGCTGTGTCCATGATGGCGGACTATGTAGGACAGTACTTGGACAAGAGACGAGGCAAGCGATCCACGGGTGAAAATATCACACCTGAGGTTGAAAAGGCTATACTTGATAGATTGCATGGAGGAGAGAGGTAATGTATGATGTATAATAACTTAAAGCTACAATGGTTGTCTTTCGTTTTTTTAATAAATTACTGTCTCGCTTTGTTATGCAAATCTTGAAATATTTAACAAAGACTCGATTCCTGATTTAAGACCTGCAGGGGCCTATTGTCGGTTTTAAAGAGTGCGTGTTGCGTGTGTGTTGACTTGTTGCGTTATGTATCGTATCCCCCAAAGGTACAGGTGAACCTGTAGTACCACCACTTGTTTCGGGGCTCCACAAACAAAATTCCCTCGTCCTCGCGAGCCTTACAAGGGTCAAAGGGACCACACACAAAAGCCGTCCGCACGTATTTCTATGGGTTTCCAACCACGTGGTAGCTAGCAACAGTAGCGGTTAAGTTATTGGCAGTTACTTTCACCTTCGAGCCGAATACATCAGGAATTCTACTCACGAAGGATAGTTGGCGACCGACGCAGGAAGTTACTACGAAAGGGTGTTTGTAATTCTTTATGTGATTCGAAAACCGGCGCCAATTACGCAAGTAATCGAAGAATTGGAGTAAACAATAAATTGTTTCAAAGTAATTTTGTTACGTCTACTAGAATAACTCGCCTGGTTCACTAAACAATAGGTTTTGTTAATCTTTTCTCTACTGATCGATATACTGATACAATTTACATATTTAGATAAATAGACAAAGGTCTAGAAAATATTTTGGCAACTATGTAATTCAGATTGTTTCGTTTTATATGACGCTTTGTTAAACGGATAGATAATAATGATCAGAAAATCCAAAACATCTTTACGGCCATTTTATATAACTTACTTACGTAAAACTGTCGGTTAATATGCCTTCATCCGTACCTATCGGTGTTTCTATAAACAAAGTTAGCTTAAAATATCCTATCCGCGTCACCTACCCATGTCACTTGATTCATAGAAAAGTCTTTTCTGTGACTTGTTTCTAACCGTCTGTAAGCAAAATGTCAAACAGACAGAGATCCTACCGAAACCGAACAGTAAGTTATTGAAAATGGCCGTAAGTAGACTTTGAAATAAACGTTGAACTTACTATCTTTTATTTTCAGAGCAATATTGTATGGAATGGCAGAGGACATGTTCGAAAACTTCGGGTTAGATGGAAAAGAGTGTCTTCTACGAGCTATTTGCGAAATCCAAGCACACCCACTCAAGAATTTCGGTCTTCTCGGAGAAATTATGAAACTGTTCTTTACGTACGTACATTAAATCTTACTAATGAGTATTAAATGCAAAAGTTTGTGAGGATGGATGTCTGTTACTCTTTCAATCAAAAACTACTGAAAGTACTTGGATGAAATTTAGCACCGTATAGTTTATAACCTGGATTACACAGGATACTTTTAATCACGGAAGTATGATCCCGTGAATTCCCGTGGGACAATTATAGAACCTCCACGCGGGCGAAGCCGCGGGCATAAGCTTTAATTTATAGATGTAAATTACTTTTCTTCTACGACGTTTTTACAAAATCGGACGCAATATCTATTTCCTAAGATAAGGTTAGTTCAGTTAGTTCCAGTGTAACCGGATGCAGCTATATCAGTATTAGACACAAACTGACGTGTATCTATAGTTGTAGATAGACTCGTATCTAGGCATTCTAACTTTTACGGGCTTTTAAGTACTATGACGAATTTCATTGATAGGTTTTCAATGTCGTGCGCTTTACGAGTATGGCGGGATTTAAACCGATTCGTTGTTTATTATAATTTGAAATTTCTCTTTTCAGGCCTAGCAAGTCCCCATACGCACATCTCCTAGACGAATACGTGGAGGCCCAGAAGGCAGGGCAAGCGGGGGGGGAATGTTGGCCTTATTACAGGCTATGTCCCAAGAGTATCTTCCAATCTTCGAACAAATACGCGTGAGTATCGCACATTTATATTTTATGAGCTTCATTAGGTTGGCCTTTATTGTGTTATCGACCGTGTGTCGTTGGAGCTTCGTGTTTTATATCAAGTTAAACCAACAAGTTTGCTTTTCTAGGCTTCAAAATTCATAACGAAGAAAGTAACAGTATTTTTATTTTGAACTTTTATTTACAGGAAAGATGCAGAAGAGTTACACAGGCGGCAAGAACACGAAGACGTCGAAGAAAATAAAATAGAAGATATAAAAGCAATGTAGAACAATTTAGCGATGTCACTGTAACTTCGGCTCGTAGAGCCGGCAATCCCAAATGTAGTGGTAGTTCCGACCAAAGCTCTTTGTAATTAGACTTGTACTAAAATTTATTTATTTTTACATCTAAGTGCCATTCCATTAGGGCGCGGGTAGACACATAACGATCAAATAGTTTTCGTCCAATGGCGTCGCGTTAAACGCATCATCAATCTCTTGCCTTATATCTTATCCCGATTTATTTGGGTTCTTCTTCCATACTTCTGTATTAATCTCACGAGTCTAGCCATATCTTTCCCACAGTCCATCCATTGTTTCTTTGGTCTACCCCTACTCTCAAAGCCACATTCATACTAAAAACTTTTCTTACATTTTCCTCGTTCCTCGTTAAACTCGTGCGCAAAAAATAAAATTTCAAAATGAAACGTTACATTGATCGTTGTCTGTCGGCGCGCGCTTTAAATTTGTTTAGTTGAATTATTTCGATTTTCTTGTAAATTTGTTTAGATTGTAATTTATCCTAATTGTTTGATTAATTCTATTTTACGTTTTAATGTTATTTTACGCATCTTTGTTGTCACTGTTGTACTAAGTTAAGAAACACGTGAGTCTAAAGTAGCTAGTGATTTTGTAAATGTTAATGTATTTACAGTTGTTAAGTAATATAATTTATTATTTTAAATGATTGCATTTTTTATAAACTAACGTTGATAATTGACAAATTTATGCATTCACAACAAACTACCTACCTCAGAAAATAAAATTATACTTTTCGGATTGGACATTGTAACTTTATAAATTAAAACTATGACAAAAATAAACTCGAAACAAAATAACCGAGAGAACCGCAAAACCATCAATAAACATCGTAAAACTACGACCACACAACTAACCGCACACGAAACAATTCAAATACCACACCACCATTCCTCTAAAACCAAAACGAACCCAACCACATCGACATAGAAAAGATAATAATCAATAAAAAGTAGATATCTGGGCCGCGACTACACGTTTAATAATAAATACCGATAAGACACGTGGATGGCCGCGCAACCCTAGTCGGGAACCTGAAAGCTTCGTCACGGGGCGTAACATGAAAAGCACCGCTGCCCGATAATTTTCTATTTTTTGGACCAAAACCCTGCTATGATTAAGGTAAGACCAACAGAAGGATGTGAACCAAGTATATGTGTGTCAATAAGTGTGTTTGTGTGTACAGTGTCCGTGTTTTGAACGTTTCAGGCGCAATATGTAATGTTCGTGCTGATACTTATGTTGAGTGCAATGCTTGAGACCGCGTCGGTACAGAAACGGAGCTATTCGGACCAGTCCGTCAGAGGATACATCACTGAGGTATTGTTTCTTACGCAGTTCTAAATTACGTATGTTTTCCTGATGATCAGTGAGAAGTTTTAATCGATAAACTGTTATAGAGGACATGCTGGTGGAACGAAGTATGCAAGGAAGAGTTTCAAATACTGTTCCGATGTAAGTGCCCTTCGTGGTCTTACTGCCGCAGCCCAGGGCGCTATTACAACGCAATATGCTCAATGACAGAGACCGGATACATCTGGGATCAGCCCCATTCGGAATGGCGCCCGCAGTAGTAAAAAAAAATCACATAAAACCATTTTAAACATGCCCCAAAATATGATTACACTTAAACATTCTAGCTTGTTACCGTAGATGTATAAGTCTCCATAAAATTTTCAAAATCTTCAAATGTGCCAAATTCTTACAACGATTCTAATTTGAGACTGATTCAGTATAAAATGAAATTAAATTTCGTCTTCTATTTTCATAAATTAGCCTAAGATATGCACATCATTTCCTTTTGTTCACCACAATGAAAGAGATAACAATAACGAATGTGACGCGCGTATCTTGACCAATTATGTTGAATACACTTGTTCGAATCATTTGAAAAATAAATCTATGTTTATTCGATATTTATGATTTTCATTTCGCGTTTCCCCAACTTTGACCTTGAGAATGTATAAGGAAGCCATTGCTGGAACGCGCATGCGTATCGTCTGTCGTCTAAGAGTGAATAATCAATAGCCGAGGCAGACAGCACTCGGACCCTAATAATACGTAGACCACAACAAATAGGAGGACGTTTATCAAAATGCTGCCAGTAATAGTGTTTCTTCTATCTCTAACCGGGATCTATTGTGAACCAGAGACTGTGAGAGAGAATTTCGACTACTTCAGTTACGGCTCTAATGACGATCTTTTGAAAAACTTGGATCTCCATTTGGTAAGTCAAGTTCATCTATACACATATGTGTGTATATCCATTTCAGGAAGTTAACTTTTCTGAATACGTAATTTGTACCGCTTGTGAAATACAACGACTTACGTGCATTCAAATCGTAAAAAAAAATAACTCTGAGACTTTTCAGCCGAAAGATGAAATAGTTCTGAGACCTCAAGAAGTGAAGGACTGGCCGCAAACGTCGTTGAACGTGGGACAGATAACCTCTGTATCCATTAACTCCTTGGGACAGCCAGTGATATTCCATAGGGCCGAGCGAGTATGGGACGAGAGGCAAGTAACTATACCCACGAATTAGATATCTTTACTCTATTGTCTATTGTACCCTTTTGTCACTTTATTCGAGGTCGGCGCAGCATGTCTCCTCCGCACACTTTTACAAGCCGCCACCAGTATTCATCCCGATTAAGACCAATCTATCTTTTACACAGTCCATCGATGTGTTTGCCTGTCTCCCACTAACTGTTATAGACAGACATGAGAAAATCTATTGTTAATACTTTTATTCGATAGGTAATTCAAATAATGTTGAGTTAAATACTTTACTTTGCAGCACTTTCAACGAATCCAACGCTTACCAGAACTTGGACAAGGGTCCGATCATAGAAGATACTATTCTAGTATTGGATCCTCATACAGGATCCGTGCTGCACAGTTGGGGGGCCTATGCGTTTTACATGCCACATGGGCTGACTGTAGACCACCATGATAATGTCTGGGTCACTGATGTCGCCAAACATCAGGTTTTTAAGGTAAGAGATATTGATATATTCAAGCTAAAAAACGTGTTTGTATTGAAAATCGATGTAGCTATTATAAAATTGAAAGAGTGCCCAAGGTCACGTGCTTTCAAAGGCGAGTTTAGTACTGCGGAAGTTAGGCAACTTGCATTGGTAAGGCTTCCGCCCGACATAGGCTTAACTTTTTTTAGCAAATAGGATATTTAGTTTGCCACTTACCCGTCTGGGCCTAGTCGACCTCGCATTTTATTTATCTAGTTGCGTGTTACTGTAACCTTTCATTTCTCAATTTTAGTACATCCCCAACAACCACAAATATCCGACCTTGACCATCGGTGAGGCGTTCACAGCCGGCTATCCCTACAGACGCCACGTCCTACTATGCATGCCAACATCCGTCGCTGTCGCCACCACTGGAGAAATCTTCGTCGCCGACGGCTACTGCAACAACCAGATCCTCAAGTTCAACGCCGCTGGAAAACTGCTACTGGCCATACCTTCCTATTCTGACACGATGACCTTGAACTTACCACACAGTGTGACTTTATTGGAGCACCTGGATATCGTCTGTGTTGCTGATAGGGAGAATATGAGGATCGTCTGCCCGAAGGCTGGATTGAAGAGCTATGTGAAGATGTTTGAGCCGGCTACTGTTATTGAGGATCCTACTTTGGGTAGGGTGTTTGCTGTTGCGTCTCATGGTGATACGATCTATGCGGTGAATGGGCCGACGTCCCAGAATATTGCCGTCCGAGGATTTACTGTGAATGCGCTTTATGGAAACATTTTGGATACATGGGAACCGACCACTGTAAGTTTTAGATTTTTATAATGGTGCTTTATTATTACTAACGTTAACGTTACGTCACGTCGTTACGTTACGTCGTTTACGTTCGTTATTGTTACTGACTTGCTGTTTTGGAACTTTATCAAAATAATGGTAAATAATGGTGTCGGTTCCATAATTATTGTAACTTTTGGGTCTAGAATATCTTACATTGTGAATAATTTCTTTTTTTCTGATTCTTCTATCGTGTCAATCGTCCAGTCCTTCATGGTTAACATACATCTACCAAGATAACGGCAATGGGCTTTAGTGCGTATAATAATGTGTAAATATTTATTTTTCAGGGCTTCACTAACCCCCACTCGTTGGCTGTGACAAGAAACGGATCCCACCTCTACGTCACAGAAATCGGGCCTAACAAGATCTGGAAGTTCGAACTGACAGATGTATATGATAAGAAGTAAACCGTCTATTAGAACCTTTAGGACAAATCTATAGAGCTATGTTTACTAACTTCAAAGAAAATAGATAAATTGCTTGATGGTGAATCAAATTCGCCAAAATATAGGGAAGTGGTAAATGCGATTTATAAAATGAAGATTATAGGTATTTTAAAGCTCATGTTTATAATAGTACCTATGTTGTATAACCGAAAAATGTGGTAGTGTTCTTTCAATGCTTCGATAGTTCACTTGAACCATGTCTTCTATATAACCAAAGAGAGATATTCAACTTGCTTCTTCATAATGCAAAAATAATACTTATTATAGACTACTTTAAACTCATATTTAAAGGTTCCTGCCATATTGGCTCATGTATCGAGAAATAAAATGTATGATAGTTGTAAAGAGAATTGTTTAATATTGTAATTAAAGGGCCAATCTATAAAACACGCACATAAAAGATTAATTGAAGCCTAAATTAACTGCTAAGGGCGAGCGTGCTCATGCGAGCAAATTACTGGCTGCATTGAAAATAAAACCGTATTACCATTGTTTAAAGGCGTGCGAACGCGATGTTTGACGTCCGCATCGATATTCATACAAATTTCTACCACAAATAATGGTAATACGGTTCTATTTTCATTGCAGCCAGTAAATTGTGCGAGGATGTCTTCAGACAAGATAAAGTCTACCTCTATGTACAAAATGTAACATAGACTTCCTATAATAGTACCGTTTTAACTGTTTTTACCCGACTGTGGCGAAGCCCAAAAGAAGGGTAATGTTTTCACTGAGTACAAACGCAGTTAGCAGATATTCATAGCAATGCAAATTAAATATATTTTCATATTAGTAGTGAAAATCTTGGCTTTCTAAATTACTAGTGCTATCTCTGAATATTGTAGTATTAACTTGAAATTATAGTAATAATTATTATGGACCAAATTGGCATGTTCATTCGAAAATTATTCAGAGTATAAATTCAGTAGAAATATAAATAAAATTTATAGAATCGATTTATGAATAATAAAAGTGATGTTTAATTTAACGCAATTAGAATAAATTATATGTTCTTTACGTAGCAGACTAGATAAATATCCGGCGTGCCCCGGAATAAAAAAAAAACATATTTGTCTCCTAAAAAATGGCCGCGTGGTAATTTATACGACCCGTTCCCTCTCACCGGAGTCCCACAACCGGCAAGTATATACTAGGCTCAATAAATGTAATTGTGTGTTATAAGTAAATACATAAACGACATATTACGACAAATTGTTTATTTTATATCCACATTTTTAATCAGATATTCCATAACATACATACATTAATAATATTAAATATACCTACTACCGTCATAATAACTTATTGTGTATTTACAAGTTACTTATAAAAGGAATGGAAATGGATACGTTATGACCTTGTCACCTTCAGCTTATCACTTTGAATACAACACATACCTTTAAGGAATAACCCTTTTTTTCATTACTTTCATGAAGAGCACCATATCTGTGGCAAAGAAATAAACAAATTAGTAACAATTGCCAGTGAGAGGGTTAATATATAATAGAGAATTACACCCATTTTTAAAAATTGTCTCAATTAGATTCTTTAGTGCTAATGAACCACTTAAAATTTTATTCAATCGTTAAGTGTTATAAAAAAGCATTTAAATTTTGCATTTTCAAAATTCGCGCGTAATTTGATGAAAACGCTGGACGCAGTGGACGCCATATCGCTCTGTGGTCATGACGTCAGTTGGCTGTGTAAACAAATGCAATGATATTTGAAGTTGACAGTTGACACTTTTATGTTAAGCGGCTCCCCCATGCACACTAGCGCCACTTTAGTAAAAAAAATCAGAACTCGTTAAATACACAATTAATATAAAATCTGATTGACAAAATCAATCTTTTGGTCTTCTAAATTATTTACGTCTGCTTAACTCATTGAAACATAGCTCGCTGTCGTTACAGATACAAAATGGAAAAAAATGGCCGTTTTTAGCAATTTTTCTAACTGTAACTACAGTGAAGTATATTTTAATGAATTAAATAGACGTCAATAATCTAGAACCATAAAGCATTGATTTTGTCAATCAGATTTTATATTAATTGTGTATTTACCGAGTTCTGATTTTTTTTCTAAAGTGGCGCTAGTGTGCATGGGGGAGCCCCTTAACATAGCCGTATGACGTAATAATATGGCGACTACTATAATGGTGTTATGAAACAGATTAAAAAAGCTGAAACCTTTGAATTTAATTTTAAAATTTAGTTTGCTATTTTATGAACAAAAACTAACGTTTTCCGACTGCTTTTTGCCTATGCTATCTCAATAATATATTTTTAGATTTTTTCTCATATAGAGTAAAATACCCATTGTAAGAAAGATAGTCCTTCATTATCATCACCCAGAGCCCGACTTCACTCACTGCTGGGTATAGGCCTCTCTTTGCTTGTATTAAGCTCCATGTCTATCCATGTTTAAAATAGGGATGACGACTGACTAAAAAAAATATGATTCTGTTTAGTCCGTCAGTTAGATTATCGATAAATATTGGATACGTGTTTTTTTAATTAAATTAACGCATTCAATGATTATGAGTGGGAGCTTGTGACGTCACTTCATGGTAAAATATGTACAGAAATGTGACGTCACACGAGTTTTCAACGCACTGTATCGTCTTCAATTTTTGTTTAGGTGTAAAAAGAAAAAATATGTGTCTAATATTGTTTGGAAATCTATCAGACGGACTAATTCCGATTTTATTTGTGGTCTCCCCTTTTTGATTGTTGGTTTAAATGCTCCTGCGGGACTGTTCGAAAGAGATCCCGTGGCCCCGAAACTCAAAGGGCTAAGAAGGAACATGGATGGGTTTTAATCAGTAAAACTCTGACACTTCCTTCCGCTCCGCCCATAGCGGGAGGGGACTTTTGATTTCATTGCTCATTGAATGACTTGTATAAATTTGTGCTGTGGAGCAGTTCAGCACAGTTCAAAAAAAAAAATTGTGTGGGATTTAAAAAATTTCAAAAAATGTAAAAAAGTTCAGGATATTGAAAAAGAAATGGTAACCATCAACTATAAACTTTTTTTTTTACTTTATCTTTACACAATACAGCAGTGATAGTCTAATGAACTCTAGTGACTCGGACTGCCAAGTTATAGGACTCGAGTTCAACACACGCACCTCTGAAGTTTTGGATTCATGTGCGTATTGTATAATTATCACATGCTTCGATAAAGGAAACATCATGAGGAAACCAAACCACCTGCCTGAGAGATATTTCTCGACGGCGCCGCATGTAAAGCCAAGTCTGAGGCCCATGGACGGCATAAAAACTCTGACACCAGGTTAGGCACTATCCACACGAAAAAGAAGAAAGATCTTTGCATTTCCGTATGTGTTTTACTTTGTAAGATAGGGAGCGATTTCGAAAATGGAAAGTCTAACTTACTAATAAAAATAGCCATGACGATAGCCAGCATGATCCATAGCCAACATTTCCACGCACTCCGACTGTGCTCTTGCAATCGGTCCGACTCCACTTTCAATGACGATAAGTTACGATCTGTAAGGTCGGAGGATTTCTTCAAAGCCTGGAATAAAATAAATACGCTTAGTTTTAATTTTATGTTAAAACAAGTTTTAAGCAGAAAACAGGTACGTCTTGAAGTGGAGAATAAAAAGTTTATGATCCATTCATGAACAGTTCTATAATAGGGATGATGACTGACTAAAAAAGTTAGATTCTGTTTAGTAAGTCAGTTGGATTATCGAAAAATAATGGATACGTGTTTTTTTGTTTTATCGAATTAACAAAAATTTACGAAGATAAAACGTGTCAATGATCATGAGTGGGGGCTTGTACGTCACATTTGAGTAAAAAATTGTAACTTACTCAAATGTGACGTCACACGAGTTTTCGACGCACTGTATCGTCTTAATTTTTTGTTGTGTCCAATATTTTTTGGAAATCAATCTGACGGACTAATTAGATTTTTTTGTCATCTACCCTATTGAACAATGCAGTCATAGTCATCTTTATCTGCCTAGCCTTTTACCAACTATGTTGGGGTTGGCTTCTAGTCTAACTAGATGCAGCTGTTTACCAGTATATTACATGGATCGACTACTGACATTGAAGAGTGTGCACAGTCTATAACATTTTAATAACAGTAAACTGAGTCTCACCTCAGTATCGCCTTTAATAATAGTGCTGGCTATCTGAGACTGTTCCTTCAAACTCTTGGTGAGCATCACCATGTTCTCCGCCACCTTCTCCTGCATGTTCTGATGGTATTTCAGTAGAGAGTCGATGTCTTCCTGACTGCTACTGTTGCTTGTAAAGTTCGGAGCTTTGATGATGTTCCGTTTTCGAAGCGCGTCGTCGCTGTCTGCGGAAACAAATTGTAGGGGTGACGAGGGGTGATAATTATACCTTGATAATAAAAAAACTAAAGAGATCTAATTATAAATCAGCATGTAAAATTATCTGATAATTATCATTTAAATCAAACAGGGATGGCGAGAATTATATCCACAGACACCAGTAATTATCACTACTTAGACTTTCTAGTTAGACGTTTTGCTTTTTGGACTTTATGCTAATTAGACTTACTGCTCATTAGACGTTTTGTGCTGTTGGACATTTAGCTACTTAGACCTTCTGATCAGGAGGGTAATTATCAAACTATATTTTTTACTACAAAATCGGCCTGCTGATGAATTTCTTGTCTCTCTTTTCAAGTGTTATTGGGAATACACCAGGAATTTCTCAGTAGACATAGAGAACCTTAACAACTCAGTGAGTCGGTAACACAATACCCCTTGAAATATTACTATGCCATAACCCCCGCATTACCTAAGAAAGAATAGTAAAGTGAAAACTAACCTAATCCAAATAATTCAGATCTGAGATCTGCTCCATACTTGACTCTTGTCTTCTGATGTATTTCTTGAGCTGATGCATCTGCAGACATGGTGGCTGCACCATGTGATAGTAGCTGAACTGCCTCCAACTGTAAATTTATATGGACAGGCATTAGAGACTAATAATGTAGTTATGTTGAGCCGAAGAATCAGGAAAATGTTGCAAGGATAATTTTGTACATTTTTTCAATGTGACCTGGAAATCACATTAAGCCATTGGTCCCAGCTGTCATTTGTAGATGTTTGACAGTTGTTACAGTTCTTATCATATGTGATTGCCAAAGGATAATTTAGAGTTGTTTGAAATAAAACTCTCTATAACAACACAGCAAGAAGTGTTCTAATAATGCAGCCTTTGAGTTACCCCAAATATGTACAGACACATTTAATACTAAATCCATTTTAAACTTATATTGTCACTTACGGGATATCTTTATTTATTTTCCATCCACCCGCATTCTGCAGTCAATCTGCGATCATGGTGCTTGCAACAGCGTCGAAATATGAGGAGCTCAAAACAATAAATAATCACGGAAGATATCCCCTATGTAACAATTTATGTTTAGTTTTAAACCGTGAAAGCTTAAAACAGTGTTTTATCCATTTTCTTTATTCATCATTTAAATCAAACAGTTGTAGTACTAACCTTCTCACTTGGTGTGTTCAAAGAAGCTGTTTGGACCACACCTTTCAGGAAAACAGCTCTTTTGTTGTATTCTACTAGCGCTTCCTTCGTTGGCTTTCTGAAAAAGAAAGATCTCAGATATGGTTATTAACCATCACATGTGGAAGTTTAACAAAACCAAACCATCCTCCATCCATCTGCCTGCATTTCAGACAATACCATAATTTATACAAGTTACCAATAGTGCAGGATCTTAAACTTTGGCAGAGTCAGCAAAAACCATACTTATTATTGGGAATAAGATAAAAAGATATTTACAACACAAATTCAGGAGCAGTGCTAGTCTTCAGTTCTGTTATCATTTCAGTGAGGGATTCCACGTACTGCTTGAGCCTACAGTTGGTGTCAATAGGCTCCTGTTTGGCCATAAGTTCACATTTATTTAGCAGATTTCTCACATTCATTTCTAGTCTAGATTTCGTCGGCACTGTTGCTTGGGGTATTGGCCTTTGCACAGCCATTTCGGCAAGTTTTTTTTATTTCTCTACTTAAGTATAAATCGGTTTAGTATTAAAATAATATATTGTTTTGAATGTTTTATTTGAAATCATCGCGTACGCGAAGTCGCGAACGCGTAGCGTATTGATTTTGGAGGTTTGACGTTGACATTGACAGTCAAATGACAACACAACCTATTTGTGATTGGTAACATAAATAATGTTGCCTGCAAAAATCTTGCATCCTCGAGGAAACATTACATGTTTTGTGGAATGTGGGGTAATCTTCGGAACTACTGATCCGATTCCGAAAAAGCTACATTATCCCCGAGTATTTTAGGCTACATTTTACACGTTTGCCGTAGGTACTTATCAAGAACGAAACCGCGAGCAAAAGCTATTATAATAATAATAATTTTGGAATAAATACTACTCGTCTCGTACTAAGCATATCGCTTCAGTAGCTCGATATTTTGATTTATGATAGAGACCAGTATCTTTTCTGCCGGTCTAAGGATGTTAGATGCATACTGAAAATCACTTTCTAAAAGCATCTTACCTACTTATTTTGGACTCCCAGATCTAGTCTGATAAGCAAAGGCTCAGCTAAAGAAGTAGGTACTTAGCAACGCGAGTGACCTTCGTCTGTCCCATCGTCATCGTAATGACCTATTTTCAAATCATATTACATTTATTATACAGGGTGTAAACAACCTCATCACGAAGCCGTCAACCCAGCATTCTGTACCTATATCAAACTATGTAACTTTACGCAAAAAATATTGCTGGGAAACGACTTTTTTTTTGGGTGAAAAATCATGTTTTGGGGTAGAACTTTAAGTAACGCACTCAAAATATTGTGTTGATGTATGGTTTGAATAATACGGGGGTCGTCGTGGAGGTTTATAAAGTAACAATCCTAAAAAACTTGTATTAAAAAAAAAACTTGGAACTGACCCCCAATATCTCCGAAACTAGAAGGTTCCCAGGTATGGTGTAGAACAAAAAAATGATCGCAATAACGCATGACGGGGAGAACAAGCGCTTTTCGGCTTCGTTAAGGGCCTATACTACCTCAAATGGGCGCATGATCCTCCGTTACGCCTAAAATACTGCAGCATTAATTTTGAAATAAATATATGGTAAAGTTGAGGATTAATGTTAAGTCCTATAATTGGCGAAAACACGATTCCATAAAATTTTCTCGACAGAGAAAAATCCCTAAGTTACCTCTAAACTGAACAATAAAACGTTGGCAATCATAAAATACTTCAAATTAGATCATGAAACTTTTTATACTAACTGAACTAACTATAAAGCAGGTCTTATGATTTATTTTTTTAGTCCAATCAATAGATTTTTTGTAAATCGCAAAAAAACACTAATTTCGCACTATTCGGCCCGCAGTGACTGACGTAACAACTACTTTGCAAGCTGATTAGAACTTTATTCTAACAGCATTTCAAACGAAGTTTGATCTACCAAATATAGAGTTGCTAATTTGAGGTAGGGTGTTTTACACCCTATAAACACGATCTTGTTCAACTCGACAATTTTTCACCTCTTAGAAGCAAAGGGTTTTTTGGTCACCATTTAGTTTCACACTGCTGTGCAAAGGCTCTCCTTTCTTCGTATCGTTACACCACCTTTCTCCGCGTTCGATGATGTCCTCCATGAGGTTTCTGCACATCTTGCCAGGTGCATTTGTATGACGTGAATGTGAGCAGGCCACAATTCTATTTCATGGAATGTAAGTTGTAAACGATTAAAAAATCTAAAAGATTTATTGTAAAATATTTAATGTACCAATATGAGAACACTTATTCCAATCAGGAGTAAAAAGATTACGACTTGGGGGCCGCCTTCTTAGCGGCCTCGGCAGCAGCCTCACTCTTCTCAAAATCACTTATCAACTTCTCTACTTCAGCGCTAGTTAGAACCCGGATGATGGTCTTGTTGTCTTTGCGTGTTAGAGACGCCATTTCAACTGGAAAATTAAAGAAATTATTTGGTAAAAAGGTAACTTGGTGATTAATCTACAAACACTTAGCTGGAGCACCTCATGAGATAATGGATATACTGTTGAGAGTATGTCAGCAGGAGCAATGACACCCGTGCCTCCCTACCCCCTACTTGGTAGAAAATGATGTGCTTTTGGTCGGTAAGAGTCTAAAAGAGCGCACTGGCCATGGACAATAAACATCCATGACAAGTTTCACAAAAAAGACATGGAACATCACATCTGATTTAACTTTTCCCGTCCTGCAGTTGAGATATTGCAGCCGGCCAAATAGTGTCCTCTGCGTCGCGAAGACTTGATATCGCGACCTACGACTGCAGGCGACTAAAAGTTTATGCCTATAAAATACATGATCAACAATATGATGTAGTCTAATATGATGTAATCTAGATATTTCCCAACACACCTTTTTCTGGAGTCAGCTTAGTCATGTCCAGGGTCTTGCTGAGCACCTTGATAGCCAAAGCTTGGGCTTCAGCAAGGGTAGTCTCGTTCTCCTTGTACTCCTGTTTTAGACTTGACACTGCAGCCTGAAGTAAATAAAAAATAATAATTTTCAATACAAGTTAAAAGTCAGTATACTTAAAGTTTTGATTTAGAATGTTTATTTAGACTTTAGATCATTACAAAAGTGTATAAAAATTAATTACAGAAAAAGGATGGTGTTTCATGTCTGGCTAAAATTGTGATGAAAAACACAGAAAAAAGTATTTACAGAATGCTCAAAAGATTATGATGAAGATATCATAAATACTCGAGGCTACAATTGAATCGTTTAAAGCTGGCAATACAAATGAATATCCTTGTAGCAAAAACTCAGTTATTGTGAATTATAGCAATTGCTACCTATAACAACTTACAAAATAACATATCGCACATGTATTATAATACACAGCTTCTGTTTTATGGTATGCGGGAGATATGATAAAACGATTCTACAAATAATTGTACTTTCAAATAAGTGCAGAACAAAAAAAACAATAACTTACAGCACTATTGTTTCCAATGCAAGTGGCCTTCCATCCACCGTAGTTACCACTGGGGTCTGACTGATATAGCTGGTAGCCGTAGTGCTTGTCCCAGCCCATGTACAGAATAGATACACCGAAGGGTCTCTTACCTGAAGAGAAAAATAAATTACTATAGACATAACTATTTACCTGACTGTAATAGTAAATGTATTGAAAATGTAATAAAAGAATGTCTTTGAAAACATGGGTTGCGGTTTTGTTTCTTTGTTTAAACAAAAAACACATGAATCGGTTGAATGATAAAGTTATATCTCACCTCCGTACTGTGTGTAAGCTTGTTTGACATCACACAGCCAAGACACAAGCTGCTCACAGGGAATAGATTCACCATACTGCAGGAGGTATCTCTGAGCAATAAGTCTGAGTTCATTCGTCAGAACGTTTGCGTCTGACGTGATACCAGCCACTGAGCACACCATATCATCATTCAGCTTATAGATCTTCTCAGAAAAGAATACTTCATCAAGGAGTTTGTTTGTATTCCTGCGCTCAGCAGCTAGCAATATGCCGTCTGTTGCCAGGATGCCGAGACATGTTCCGGCATGACTGATAGCTTCCATAGCATACTCGACTTGGTACAGCCGACCTAAAACAAACATTATCTTTATTTTCTCATACATTTTTTAGTGAATGTAATGAATAAGGGATAATATTTACCTTCCGGCGAGAATATAGTTGTACGTGTATCATAACGCCGAGCCTGTGAAAATAATGTTATGAATCGGAATGATTGAATGACCAAGCAAGATTGTTAACCTATGTAAAGTTCGGTTTTACATTACAATCAGTACAAAATATGAACATAACTTACCATGTTTGTTACGTTTAAATATTATTTCTTGTTTCAATCACCCAATTAACTATGATATTGTAATAATTTCGAATGTTTTATGAAATGCAACTTAGCCGGACCGGACGATTCAAAGATGACATGACATTGACAATTTTAATTTTGACATACTTATATGGCTGTGTTCCAGTCCCAGTCTCGGCCATAAAACAGTAGCATTATATAGCGCACACTGTCGTTTTTGGTGATATTAGTGGAAGTAGCACTAGTTTTATTGCTGAAGATCGTAACAATCTCAAAAGAACTGGTTTATGAGGGATGACAACAAAATTTTGATTCTAGAGTTGCGGACAAAAAGTAGGAATACCTAACTGGAAAACAAAAACCTGCCAGACGTAAAAATAAAACATGAATATTATTAGCCAATAATAATGGACCTAATATTACGAGATCTTGACCCGGACAACCTCGGGAAATTGTTGACATGTGGGATGTGAGTTCAGTGCTCATTGTGCAGAAAATCGTTTCAGCCAATGGTTTAATTGCCAAGAGCCTCGACCAATACGAACACCTGAGGAGGCTCTCGTTAGGGTAAGGGAGCCAACAACCCAACATTCTGTTTGTTTAAAAAATCGGAGAGTTGATTTTTGATTAATGATTTAATAACACATGAAGATTAGAAGTACCAAATTTCAGCTTGACACATTTCACATCTTTGGCTATTTTTTTATCATAAAATAAATAAAAAAATATCGCTGCACATTGCACACAGCGCCATCTAGTGCCACACTAAGCAACGAGGCTTGTGTCATGGACACCATAGGTTGAAATACTACATAGAAAATTTTTTTTTTGTAAATACATACATAATATACATATAAACATCCATGACTTGGAAACAATTAATGTCCATGCTCATCACACAAACATTTGTTTCTACCGGGATTCGAACCCGGGACCCTAAGAACGTAAGGCAGCCTCACTACCGCTGCGCCATTCGCGCTTAATACACAATTAAATAAATACATAAAGTTACACGATAATCAGTTCGGGTTTCGGCCGGGACTGTCTACAGAAGCTGCAATATTGTGTTTTAAGAGTGCTGTTAAATACTATACCGAGAGAAAAACATCTGTGTACGCTTGCTTCCTCGATCTTTCCAAAGCCTTTGACCTGGTCTCATATGATATCCTGTGGAATAAGATGAGATCATCCCAGATACCGTATGAACTTATTAAAATCTTTAAGTATTGGTACGGGAACCAGGTGAACAACGTGAAGTGGGCAGGCACGTTGTCGGACCCTTATAGGTTGGAATGTGGGGTGAGGGGTTGAGCTCTCCCTCCATTTTTAACCTGTATGTGAATGGACTGATCGAGGCGCTCAGCGAGCAACATATCGGTTGTCACATAGATGGCGTCTGTTTTAATAACATCAGCTACGCGGACGATATGGTGCTTCTGAGCGCCTCGGTCTGTGGACTCAGGAGGCTGATGAGTATATGTGAGGATTACGCAGCTAATCACGGGCTGCGTTATAATGTGAAGAAGAGTCAGTGCATGGTTTTTCAGGGTGGGTCTAGGAAAGTTCGAGAAATGCCACTCATAAAGCTGAATGGTTCACCCTTGGAAAGGGTGGTCATTTTTAAGTACTTAGGACATTTCGTGACTTCTACCTTGAAAGATGATGCGGACATTGAGCGGGAGCGAAGGGCGCTGTCGGTCAGAGCGAACATGGTTATCCGCAGGTTTGCACGTTGCTCTAAAGATGTTAAATTAACGCTTTTTAGAGCCTACTGCACTACACTGACTGTACACGTGCAGCTTGTGGACTGACTATACGCAAAAGTCATACAGCGCCCTTCGTGTCCAGTTCAACAACGCGTTCAGGATGATGTTGGCGCTCCCCCGCTTTTGCAGCGCATCGACTATGTTTGCAGAAGCGCGCGTGGATTGCTTCCACGCCACTATGCGCAAGAGAGGCACGTCGCTGGTGCGGCGAGTGCGGGGGAGCGCTAACAGAATGCTGGCCACGCTCGCGGGAAGACTGATTGCTCCATCATCTCCCACTGTTGCATGCGACATGTGGCAGGCTGATGCGACTAACAGACCTGATTTTATTATGTAAATTTGTTAATTATAATATTTTTTTTGGTGTTTTTATTTTTAATTAGTTTTATTGAATTTAGTAAATGAAATTGTTACAAATTGAACATATTGTGTATAATGTAATGTGACTATGATTTTGTATGATTTCTATTATGAGTTTATGATATTCGAATTAAATGTTTTTTTTTTTAATTATTCGGGTCAAATCCTGGCTTAGGTACACTCTGTATCAGCTCAAGCGTTGGAGGGTTGTGGACTTTTAATGATTCAGTACTTTTTATTTTATACTATTTTAGCTCAGTTCTCGGCCGACTCAATTTAGATTGCCATCGACACGCTATGAAGAAGAAGTACCTAATAATAAATACAGACTAAATACTTACTTAAAGGGTGTAAAAAACCTCGAAAGGCACTTGTTCTCCCCGTCATTGCGATAATTTTTTTGTTCTACTCCATACCTGGGAACCTTCTAATTACGGAGATATTGGGGGACAAAGTTCCAACTTTTTGACATTTATTTTTTAAATACTTACAAGTTTTTAATGTAAGATTTTTACTATAAACACCTCCACGACTCCCGTACTATTCAAGCTATCCATCAGCACAATGTTTTGAGTGCGTTACATTGAGTTCTACTACAAAACATGATTTTTCACCTCAAAAAAAGAAGTCGTTCCCCAGCAATAATTTTTGCGTAAAGTTACTTAATTTGACGTAAAGAATGCTTGGTTGATGGCTTCGTGATGAGGTTGTTTACACCAAATTTCAGTCAGTTTGTTACCAGATATTTCACGTATTTGGTAATTTTTTGTCTAAAGATCCTGGACTTGGAGAAGGGAAATTACCATCACCAAATGCAAACCAGGGTTGTGTTAATTATCGGATTACTCATTATTTTGAATTTTAATTTTATTTCAAATTGATTATTAAGTTTTTTTTTTTTTTTACAATGTTGGTAAAGCAGATTTATTAAACACAGACTAATAATATTTACATTATTTACACACTAACTCTATAAAAAGAAATAAAAATATTTTACAAATATCAAAAAAAAAAAAAAAAAAGGTTACAGGGCGTCGAAAAATTCGTCCACATCGCTGTCAACAGGAAAAGTGCCCAGAAGGCTGGCAGCATTGCCACGTTGGATGGCAATGCTGATTCTTTGGCCAAAAAATAGGCCCGCCCTCTGGTCACATGAAGAGTCGACCAACCGTTTGGCGATTTCCCGAAATACTAGGTGGGCACTCGGACCCCATGGCCCTAGTGTTTCAACCCCAAACGGCTCAAACACATAATTACCAATTAAATTATTGTATTTGCGCCGTTTAAGGTTTTCAGCACCTGCAGCAGCCGCCCCAGCGCAGCACACTGTGCTAGGAAGATGGGATGGCGCAAGGGTGTCGACGCAAGTTGCGTCCCACACCAAAGGCCTACCCAACTTCCATGGCATTATGGTCATACCATCTGGTCTCTTGCCATCGACGCGTGCCAAGCCAGTGGGTTCTAATACAGCTGGCACCCCGGCGGTGGCAAGAGCACGACGGATGAGATCATTAATGCTAGCGTGCCGCGCTATCCGACCTGCACTCTTACTGCAAGAAAGGCCATGGTGTCCGAGGCAGTCGACTGCTTCACCACATTGACAGCGATGTGGAGCCCCACTAGGAGCACCCAAACGCAAACATGTAGCGAGCCGGAAGGTTGTGTCACCTAACATAGTGCCTATATTAGGTGACGGTAGTGCCTGAAGCCAGAGGCCCGACTCCCATTCACCCACAGCCAGCAGGCGGGCACGCTCAGCAGTATTGGTAGACGTATCAATAAGTTTATTCCGTACCAACCTGCAGAGCGGCTCATCCCACTGTCTCTGGGAAAATGGGTTCTCGGGCCACTTTCCAGGCGTCTTCTGCGTCGGTCAAGCACGGCACTTCCGAGCTAACCAGGGAGAGAGTTAAAATTTTCCTGGTTAACTTTTCAGTGCTGTGGACAGAAGACAGGAATGCCGGTAAGCTAACACTAGAAATTTTGCGGACGCCAAGGCCACCAAAACGAATTGGTAGGGTGGCTTGCAGCCACGCTCGGTCGTCCAGGGCCACATTAAGAATGGATGTTAATGTGTTGCGAATTATTTGGTCAATTTTGTCCAAAAGTTGTGGTGTCTTCCAAAGAGGAGAACAACGGAGAAAATACATAAAATTTGGACCAAAACAGCAATATCTGATAATGGTGAATGCCGAATGTAAATTAATTTTGGAGAGTCTATCTGAAATATCATTGAAATGTTTAATTTTGTCGTCGATGAAAGATGAAAAACTTTCTTCTAAAATAGGGGAACCTAGGAGGTGCAGGGAACGTTTTTTTAAAATTTTAATTTGTGGGGCTATTGCATTAAATTTATCTATAGTCGATTGTCTGTCGGTAACGTCAGAGAGGTAAATTTCGCACTTTGAGGGGTTAAGGTCAAGGCCAATAGATTTAAATTGATTTTTGAGTAGTTGTAGGTCAGCCAAAACCGTGTTAACATCACCTCCTAACGTTCCATCATCTAAATACCACACATTGAATTTTAAATTTAGTTGTTGAATTATGGGATGAATAGCCAAACTGAAAATGACTGGCCCGAGAGGGTCACCTTGTTGGCAACCAACTGCAGATTCCAAAACGTTGTCCTTGTAAAGTAATTTTGAAGGGTGTCTGTAACATTGCCACAAAAAACCATAAATTTCGGGTAGTACTTTTTTGACTTCAGCCAACAAAGTGTCCCTATTCACAGAGTTGAAGGCATTTTTGACGTCAACCTTGAGGATGACCTCACCTTTCTTTGAGTGTAGAAAAGACGTTAAGGCATGTACGGCTGCCTCACAGCCCCCTCTGGAACCAAAACCAAGTTGAAGGGGCTGGAACTTAGTTGCAAGCGTCTCACTGTATAGCTTGCAACATATTTTGGCAGCCATACGCCTGTAGGTGCAACCGACGGCAATTGGACGAATGCCGCCGTCCTTCTTGCGCAGGGCACACAGGTTAGCTCCATACAAGACATCGACGACGGCATCGTTCACGCCGCCGGAGAGCATTAAGTTGATCAGAACCGCAAGCTCCTTCAAGAGCGACTCACCAGCTTCCCCGGCGCCTGAACTCTACAAATCTTTCAAATGCTGTGGAGTCAGGCCGTCGAGGCCGTCGGCAGAACCACTCCGAAAGGAGCTCACGGCTGCGATCAACTGCAGGGCTGTAATTTTAAAAAAAGGTGAGTCCTGAATGAGGGGGTCGGGGTGGACGGGCGGGTCGGGGAAGGTGAGACCATCCGCAGGCGATGGATGTTTACTCTCCAGGGCTGAAAGAGTATCTGGAGAGTAAGGCGCCACCACATCACTGCTGAACAGTATTCTGGCTGCCCCCCTAATGTCTCCGTCACTTAGCTTGGATTCCACATGATCACAAATGTCTTTCTGTTTATTAAAAAAAGGTAATTTGGAATCTAAAATACGGGCCGAATTGTTGCAATTATCTTTAATTTGGTTTGTTAAAGATTTTTGAGTAGCCAAATTTCTTTGGACATGCAGAATCCTGTACGGGAAGGTGAGTAACTGCTCCCAGGCACGGTGCGAGTTCTCCTGGGTCGCGAGACGGACACATCGCGCTAAACTCAGCGCAACAGAATGTCTCGCGCCCCGGGGAACTCGTTTTAGGACTGGAGTGGAATTTTTGAATTTGGACAATGTTTTCCACAAATTTAGTTCAAAAGGTGTTGATGTCGGGGATGTGGCTGGGGGGGACAAAGGTACACTATGAGGTTTGTGGACCTTGCCATAGTGTATTTTAAGCCCCCGTTCGCCTTTAAAAAAACGAGCCTGGGAGCAGTGATCAGTGATCTTACCAGTTGTACATCCAGTGATGTGGCAGGTTGACTGGCACTAACTATTCCGGCGTCGCTACAATTGGCGCCGAACATTAAATAATTAACTTACCAATAAACAATAAATAAATATAAACTATTAAAAACACTTAAAAAGAAAACATTATATACATACATTTTAAAATACAACAAAAAAAAAATGTCACTTAGCACTGACGCCACTGACAGAAGCTGCGCGCAGTTGCGCTGACGGCCTGGGGCGCTGCCGCGATTTTTTTTGTATGACTCTTGAGCCACCAAAAATAAGACGAAAACCTCTGAATACTTTCCGTCTACGACCAACGGTTTGCCTGAAAACGAATCCGCGCGTGAAGCGTTCAGTTAGATAAGCTCGCGAAAGAGGTCCTGAGTGGAACGGGTGTACGAGACGAAGTGTGCGAGTGAAGCGACGGACGACAAGACAAAGCGAGTCTACGGGTGGAACACACTCAGAAACGCCTATATACATGCTTGCCCGATTGCTTAATCATCATCAGTTTTTGTTTGATTTTACCTATCTTACGGAAAATTCATAAAAAAAATTGATGAACTTTTGACTATAAATGGAATCATGTGTTACTTTACGGAAATCCATGGTATGAAAGATACAAGGAAGTCGCCAGATTTTGGTCAACAAAATGAACTAAGGCTTCAAGAGCGAACGAAACGAGCTCGAAAATTTTAACACTCTACCTTGAGCAGGTTACAATTGTTTAGACCCTTCATACAGGAGTTACTAGATCGATCCTCAGACAAAGGCAACATTCAGGAGGAAGTAGGCTGCAAGAGCGAGCGCAGCGAGCTCGAAATTGTCATGATACCTTGCCTTGGACTGGTTAGAATGGTTTCGATCGTACAAAGGAGTTACTTGGTCGGCTTTTAGATAATTTCAAGAGAAAGAAGCGAGCTCGAAAATTTTAACACTTTACCTACCTTGAACAGTTAGAATTGTTTCGAGCAACTGGAGTTACCTGGGACAAAGTTAAGTGAAGAAAAACTTTTAGGCATGTGCACCCATTGCCCCCCCCCCCCCCCCTGTAACCGCGCCTGATCATCATAGACCCACTGACCCAAGCGTGAATGCCTCCAATCATATCCTTCACTTTGTGCCTATAATATTATTGTTACGCCGTACCCGTACTTACCTACAGTAACATTATGTTCCTCCGGTAACAAGTGGAGGTGTTGACATGGTACCTAACTTAAGGCTGATGCTCCAGGGTACCCCGCGAAATTCAAATTTTCTTACATTTTTGCAATTTGCAGGTGGCCTGCTTAGTGCAAAAAAAAATTGAATTTCGTGTTTGTGCTAGGTTGTGTGTTGATTAAAATATGATTCGCGGCTGTAAGATGTATGTAGTGTCCAAGTTCATAAAGGTCTAGAAATGACTTTGACCCTGAAAAATCATTCCTAAACCTTTACGCGAATTTCGCGGGGTACCCTGGCGCTTCCACCTTAATTTCCAGTTAGCTGTAGCTGCTAGTTATTACCAGATTTTAGGGGTGGTGGGGGTAGAACCCCACCCCGCTCTACATACGGCCCTGCTTGCAGCCATACAATTAAATAGGTAGGTACTCACGTTTCAAGAAATAAACAACGAAATTATTACAAAAGTTTATTAACATAATAAACACTCATACATGCATGTATTAGGTTACACTTATTATTATTATAAAAGAATAACAATATAAGCACCTAAAATTAACGACAAGAAGAAAAACTTAAATTTAAAGTATAATCTAAGTATAATACCTATGAATAAAATCTTTTACATAACAAGTTTTATAAAAATATTGAATTACGGACGTAAATACTTACTTACTTATTAGATTTAATAAATTAAAAATACCTACAATACGGTGTAAAAATATTGTCATCAAGTTATTTCAAAAGTCAATCAGGGATTTCATATGCGTAACATCAAAATTACGCATATAAATCTGCTTTTGCAAGCACGCATTTCCTTTCATACAGATAATTTATAATATTTTAATTTGAAAATGTTGATGATGATGAGTTCCTACAGTGCAGCATTAAAAAAAAGTATGGTTGTGAATTGTGATTTATGGGTTATGGGATACCTGCCTTAAAAATAGTTCTATGCATTGCTATCGTCGTCAGGAGGGCCGTCCACCTTTATTAGTCACATTGCGTTTCTTGTAGTCGCAACCAAGTCGTAAATAGGCTGAACCATGACGTAGAATAAGATCATCATGGTAAAAACTATGAGCGCCGTCGACAAGGCTCCTTGTTCGACCGCGAAGTGGTCCATATGGAATCCTATGGCCATTGATATAAGGCCCATAGAGACGGCAAAGAGTCCAACAGCTATATGTATTATCTTGACGGGTCCACTCTTGACCATCAGCCGCACTTTTGCAGAAAATAGAGCGACGATGCCGGTTATAAAACTGCACAGTGTGAATGCTAAAGCGATAACACCTGCAACAAGAAAAGGTTGAGAAAAAAAATATGATTATACATAGTAACCTTAGCCGTGTGGTATCCGGCATAGCCGTGTGGTATCCGGCAGAGTAGAATAGAACCAACCCATTACACTCATGGGTGTCGTATTAGGCGACTAATGTCTGAGGCAGAACACCTTGCGCCTCCGAAGACCTGAGAATGGGGCAGCAGCGTTTTCTGTTAGTCTTTCATCACTGCGATCTCCAATCCGCCTGCCAAGCTTGGAGATTACGGCAAATTCCTCCCATCATGGGAGAGGCTTATGTCCAGCAGTGGACGTTATGGGCGGTTGATGTTGATACATAGTATTAGGTAGAGTCGAGGACTTTAATTGATACGCCACTTTCACTACTTTCCAGTTTTGCACTTTTATATCACGTCACGAGTACGAATATTACCGACTAAACCCGATTTCATCATCAATTAAAGTCCGCGACTGTACATATAATTAATGTTACATAAAAACGTGTCGATTTAACTATAACAATTTGAATGTGGAGGATCTGGGTGACTGAGTTTGAAGTTCCGTCATTGAAAACCAAAAGTATCCTTTTGAGAGACGGTTATCAGAATTGCTACAATAACCGTTGGATAAGAGGCTCATCCATGGGCGTAGCCAGCCATGGACTCAGGGTGGGGCAGCAGTCTAAAACAAATATGTAACTAGCAAACTATATTCACGCTCTTACACCGGTTATTTTTTTCATACAAAAAGGTTACAACCTATATCACCCTGTTTCTGTTTGTATAATTCGAATTAGGTATCCAAAACACTTTCTTATTGCTCACCTGCCTACACCACAAAATCTTCCATCAAAAAATGTGTTTCTATCTTCAGCCGTTTTCGCTCTGGGCGTATGCCAATTTGTTAATCAGTCAATTTAGAGGCTTTTAACTATCTATAGATAGTACTTTCAAGTACAGTAAGTTAACAATTACACATAGGTATTATTAGTTTGATCGCATTTTTTTTGTGTCCCACCCCGCCCCACCGTGGCTATGCCCATGGACTTATCAGGCACAATATCCGATCCTCCTTATTTGGGTGGTTTGAATGTGGAAGCACCTGCTAGGTGACAAGATCTTCAAGTAGTACGGAAGCACTTTACCCTTAAAGTAGTGACACATAAATAATAAAATGAGCAAATTGGCGTCCCACTACAGGGCAAAACTTATACTATTCTTTATTATAGCGTTTATCCTTATTTTTTTAAAGTTTAAGTTGCCAACATAACTGATCAAAATCAATAACTTTAGGGAAGCTATTTTGTTAGCAAGGTTAGAGTCAGCTCTTCATGAGCGTAGCTATTGATGTTATTGCATTAGGAAGAAACGTCAAGATATCTTTTTGTTATCAACAAGATGATGACACTCGAAATTTTTAGCAATTGAGAAATTGCTGACGCATAGGTAGGTACTCAATAACTTACCTAATAGTGGCTTTTAATATTGAAAAGCAAACAATTTGTTTGTTTTGGTAACAGCAGTGTGGTGAATCGGACTAAGAAGAGCAAAATATTCCAATTTTACCTATGTTTTAGTTCCAAACATTCTGCCATACTTAGTTTCTGGATGACGCACGCATGACCCATAGTGGAAATGGAATTTGCAGTCACAGATGTTACACATTCCGACCCGGTTTTACCGATGATATCTGTCAGATAAATAGGTCCCAAGGCAGGTGATAAAGTGTGTAAAGCATCATTGATATCGCAATATAAAAGTTTGCAGAATGAGACATGTTTGGGGCTACGGTTTATCAAGGACAGGTGGTGAATAAGAGTGAAGGAAGTCAAAAAGCAGTGATTTTTCATTTCATCATCATTTCAGATATGAACCAATCCATGACAGCGAAAATTTTGAAATCAGGAGAAGAGTGCATTTTGTGATGGCTTTTCTTGTACGAAGAAGACGTTCTTCTCTAAATTATACGTATTTGTGCAGTCTTAGAAGTGTTTTTGGGTTCCAGTTGAAAGGTTTTATTGGTGTCGGTGTGATTAAGGATACCTTTAATTATGTATATTATCAGACATTTCAACTTTGTTTCTAGAATGGCCAAGTACTGCAATGCTTTTGGTATCGTAACTGTCTGTAGGCGGCATTAACCACATAGCATCAGGTGGGCTGCCGGTATGTTTGCTATAAAAATAAAGTAAAACATTGAAAATCTTACCGCAAATGCCGTGAGCAGACGAGATAACCATGTCGACTCTAGCCAGTCCCAGAAAAGTGCCAGCAATGACAAACAGGGAACCAATGAGTTGCAGGCATCCGTGCACGATCCGTTTGCCATCTTTGGACATTTGGATCGACCAGGAGTTATGCCTGTGCAGTGTTAATATTGCTTCCACCAGGAACAGTTGATACTGAAATTAATGGTTAAGTAGGTATTTATATCTAATCTATGTTAATTGACACCCTTGAAACACAGAAATATTTTAATCAAGTTGGTCAATGCAACACAGCACTGGTACAGTGACACGTGGACGCTTAAACATTACCTACTTTACGCAATAAGCACAGTTGGAACTTCTAAAGGTATTTCTTCCTAGAAGAATTTCACGAGGAATTAATATCCACGAAAAAACCACTCAAAAATGTCCTAATGAACTATTTTTCATTTAAAATTTTTACTATCACAATACGTACGCCTGTTCCCGCGAAAATTATATGCAACTCCATATTGGTGATAGTCCCGTTAGGTGTCGAGGTCAGTGCGAAGCGCCATAAACAAAACACTACTATCGCGATCTGCATGTGGTGGAGGAGATTGTACAGCTGGCAGATGGCTCGAAACGCTGCTATCCACGAGGAGTCGTAGACGTCCCCGCTCTCCTGGTCATACGCAGCCGGGGCCCGGGTCAGCTCCGCCTGGTAGGGCACGTGCTCCCGAACCTCAAACATCTCCACCTTTTCAACAGACTGCCGACTTGTACTAGGCCTAGGATCCATTTTCTTTCACAAACAAGTCAAAAAAACTTTAATAATTCACCAACATGCGGTCACATGCGAGTCCCGTCGACTGAGGAACTAAATTGCAAAAGTATTTTTTGTAGATAAGAGCTACTCTTGTTTATGATAACAGGAGAAAATTCGGCAGATAGGTTACTTATCGAAAAGAATTGACGGTTTCGAGATAACGATCTTGCGTAACGTAAGATAATAGAAGATGATTCTAAACTTATTCCCTAGATTAGGTTTTTATCTCGTCCATTCTTATGAGAATGTCGAAATTACTGTAGTAAGCCGAAGGAGTGGTGTTACAATAAGTAATAGAGTATCTAGCCGTCTTGACCTAGTTTTTTGTGTTCAGGTATTCATTTCAAAATTACGTAAGGTACCCGCATTATTGTAGAGAGACCCTTAGAGTTGCACTAGGAAGGTACGAATACAGGGGTGTCCAGTCAAGTCTAGTGTTTCTTTTGCTGACTAGCAGAAGTTGTCTATAGTTAATACTTAACTTTCACATTGCGTCAAGAAGCCTGGAAATCAATTTCATTCAGTTTTCTTGTGTCCATTGATCAGAATTAGAGCATTGAATACACCATCTTCATTGCTGGTTTAAAATTCAAATGATGACGCCGTGGAGTATTCTTGTATCATTGGTGTATAAATCTGTTTTACCTATTGTATCCATTCAACCTTGATATGTTTTCGAATCACCTATGCATATCAGATTTCCTACTCCGATCCTGGCTTCTCTTCGACTCAATTAAGTGTTTGATAGAGTGATGGTTCCATTTAAATATATAAACTCACGCCTTTTTCCCATGGAGGTAGGCAGAAAGCACAGAAAGCAACTTGCTACGATTCTTACGTTCATACATTTGGTCATACACGGACGCAGCGCCGGTTGCGAGTTTCGCTATTAGCAACGAGCTTGATCTCATAACTTAGAGTTATTTTCTCATATTCACACCATCGACTCAGTTTCCTTTAAGATTTTTAATAAATGACTCGCCTTGGCCTACTAGTTAGATTCACCCTTTGAAGTAACTCAACTTTATACATAGACAGGTTTAGTGTTCTGGATCTAAATAATGTGGTTAGAACTCGACTTACTTCAATTATCTGGGGTTTAATCATCTGTTACAACATTTTGTAAAACACGGTTTGCGTTGTCAGAAAGTATCGCTACTGAACGCCAGATGGCGGTTTATAAAAGTTTTGCTTATTTTTATCTAGATGTCGCTAGTAGTGCCACATAATAACAAAAAGCTTTTCATATCAGCTGTTTATACAATAGGGTAGATGACACCATAAAACAATAATTCCCAGACACCTATCTCTAAAAAAACACTTTATTTTGGGCCTGTAAACCCGATTTATTTTCAATTATTTGCCAAATTCGATTTTTAGTTGTTTTGAAATCAATAAATAGTTGAGTAATTGAGTTGAATAAACAGTGACGTCACACTTGGCTATTGCCATACAAAATCTATGAGAGAACCGCGTTTTGACAGGTCTTAAAAAGTATCTCAATTGATTGGTGTGTCATCTACCCCATTGATTCGAGGTGGTATGGTGGACAGGTCCACTCAAATCTGTGTGGTTCTTTCTTCAAAAGACCATCTCAGACAATAATCTGTACAGTCCTCATCTGAATTGAACAAGATTATGTCTGGACTTCAAAAGAGACTATGTATGACCTCTGACGTTGTTTCGGCTGTTTCTTCTCAGAGTTGTCAGGTACGAAACACCGGCCCCATCTAGTTTAAAAAAAAAATACGTGTAAAAGTGTTTGTAAGAACCTACTTGCAAAAGTAAACATCATTTGATTTCATTTCATATGTCTACATTTGTATAAAATTATGCATATTTACACGGCTCCTGATAAGATTTGAAAGGCTTGTGAGCATAAGACATTTATCAAATTTAATTATCAAAATTAAAATGATGTCTGGCGTTAGAAATATCTCGGTAATCGGTACCTAGCATAGTAATTAATTGTCGACTCTAATTCTGCTAATGACTCCACTGCGCTATTTTATACACTTTACCAAAAAGTTAACAAATTGTATATAGAACCCTACATGATGGTCTGCTCGATCACTATTCTTTTGTCTTCGATTACTCTATTTTCTCCTAGCCAAGGATCCTGGCTCTACCCAAGGCGGGGGATACAATACTGGACGACAATAAATTAATAAAAATAGATAATAATAATATGTCTTATTAAACATTAGCTCTCCAGGGCACCATTATTATTAAACTTACTGAAACAATACAAAATAACTGTATTATTAAGCCCTGGGCCACCAAAAATTCCTATAATCCCGTTAGAAAAAAAAAAAAAACAAATAAAAACGTCCATATACAACAATCAGAACAAAATGAAAAAGACAAAAGCAGAAGAAATAGGTGTTCAAAGATGCCGTGCGTTATTAAGGTGGGTACAGGTCCGCCTTTCAATTAATTAAGGTGCTAATGAATTCCTACCTGAGGGTTTAGTTCGCCCAGCGAGGCGTAACCCATTTGTCAACGCAACACGTGATAACGAGGGGTCAGACTGGTCTTTTTAGACCGTGAGCCGCCGCCGGGAGCAGTGACCTGGCATTAATAGTGTCGTCTATCCATGTAAAAGGATACGTTTTTATTATGAGCCTGTCCCGAAGATGAAAGAAGGATGTGCAATGGTGAATCTCAGTGTTGTTCAAGTGTGAATCTGAAAAGATGCTTTTTACTCGTACTTAGCACAAATGTTGTTTCTTTTTTGATTTACCGACCATGCGTTTTCACATGCAGTATAGCATTATACAGATAGACGCGAGCAGATCATAATTTGTCCAACTTTTAATCTCCGGTTGACATACATAAAGTCAGCAATTTTATAGAAAAAAGAAAAAGTTAAAGATTTAAGAATTTTACAGAAAGATTGATTCGTTTTCAGGATCACAGACCTCATCTATTATAAACGAAGGGTAGTTGTCGTTGTACTGGTGTGTGTGTAGTAGGATAGATGATGCTTTTAAGCTGTCAACTATGAGCCAGCACAATTATCTCAAGTAAAATGTTTGTCAAAGCTTCGCAGCTCACTGGATGCTGGATGACAAGGTTGATATTCCAAAAAGCTAGATGCTTTGCTTCCTATTTTGAAGGAGGTAGGTAGTAGAAACTCTCATCCTTTTAAAAACATAGTCAGCAACTATGCAAGTACATATTACGTCACTAAACAGATCTGCAAGCTAGCGGACGCAGTAACTAGTAAGAGTGGGCTCGGTCATTACTCCAGTGCAGCAGCGCGCACGATCATAAACCGATCGCGATTGAGATGTTACATTATGGACTTCTCATTATTGACTCTGATGTCGACGTCGTTCTTATCTTTTTTTTTTTTGCGTTGCGTTCGAATTTGGAAGACACTAGGGTAATTTTGCTAGCCAGCATGCTCAAAGTATTTGGGTCATAGAAATAACTTTGTTTACATCATAGTTTTTGGTCAACTTCATGAGGTTTTACTTGCGTTCGATTACATTCTCGCAGTATCTTTAGGATTACACTGAGAACTCTGGTCAAATTAGTATTCCTCTTTACAAAGTACAGAGAGTCAAGTTTATCTAGACAAGTTTGTAAGCTCATTAGAACATAGATAACTTTAATTTCATAGTCGTATTGATAGAGGTAAAGCTAAAGTGATAATAATCACGGAAGATATCCCGTAATTGACATTTTAAGTTAAGTGAATGCTTAAAACAGTGTCTGAAGCTAAAGTATATTTTACAGTTAACCAGTTAGGTATAATATTAAATTTACTATAAATAATGTATCTCTAGAGTAACATTCTACAGAGTAGCAAACATCTCGAGAGTTCACCTTCTCTCAAATATTTAGTGCTCCATAAATCTTTTGTATTTTCTACGGTAAACGCGTGTATTGCACGCCTCACGTCATTCCCATGATTGTTAATTATTATAAATCGATAGAGGCTGTGCGGCGGGCTCGTCGACTGCATTCGATTATTATCATTAGATTTATCGCTGGTAACAGACGCAGGCGCATCCCGCCGGGAGACGCGGCCGCGACGAAAGATCACGCGTGCTCCGTGGATCATTCTTTATTCAAAATTAAGTTGAACATTATGGGCTTGCCTGGCGTAAAAGTTGGAATGAAAATGTCACGAAAAAGGTTGGGCTATTGTCGCTGTTGGGCTACCGTATATGGCTATTGAATCACAATACCTACCAATTTTTGACATGGAATTTTTATAGCACCATACCGGTCTTTGGAGTTTGGAGGCACGTGCTAATTCGAAAGATATTTCATCGATTTTGATATTTTTACTTCCTTTATGTTAAAGTGTTCTGGATCAGCTTGTATATTTGTTGGGCCACAACAGAAGGGTATACTAAACATATCGAATAGTCTAGTCTTACACTAATTCGTTATTATTCAGCTAAAGAATGTGGCAGTAAACCACGTGTTTCGTCATCACTAGATAATCATGAATTTATTGAATCCACATGAATTATGAGAAGTTACCAAAGTGGATCGAAAGTGCATCATATCGGGGAATCCATTACCATTGCGTACAGATTTTTAATTTATTGACATTTTGTCGTTGACATCCACAGAATTTATTTCAATTTTCTAAATGGCTGCAGCGATATTACTGGAATTAATAACGCTTTTTAATGGGCAATTCAATGCAGTATCTCAAATAGACGTCAGATAGGAAACTATTACGTGAATCAAGTGAGTATCGTTAGAGCCAAGCTATAAAATAATGATGGCGCTTCACATCGTGGAGTCCTTGCAAATGAACCAGAAGGTACATTGCATTCGAATCATAATTATAAAGCAAGTAACGTGGAGTCGATTGGTCGGCAAGGCTCTGCCATCAATATAGCGTTTGCGAGCGGTAGTTAATATCTTAATAAGAAAGCAATAGAGATTATAGAACCGTGGCAGTACGGGGGTGGGCTGGGTAATAGTCCGCCACTATGTGTGGTCCCGTCCAGCCGAGCATTGCGGATGTATCGATAAATCCGAGACCTGAGTACGGCCGTAGTTAGTGCAGAATAATACATAAATAATTGCTTCACAAAGACCTTTTAAGTGATGTAATTAAATACTACACTTCTTCTACTAGTTTTGTAATGGATGTCCCAAGTTGGGTTGATTAATTGGTTATTATATTACAGTCATATTCATGTGATATTTTTCTGCTAATTGTGTTTAACTTTACCTTTTTGTAACTCTACAATAAACAATAGTCATCTTCATAATGACTAAAATATCCCAGGTTTACCAGTTCACAATTTGAATCAAGTTAATGCAGAAAAGCAAGCTATTGGTTAAAATAATATTGAGCAATACCAAGCCACCTTTACGACTACATCTTTACTACACAAAGTGGCAGCGATTTCGTGTTTCTGTAGCGACATTTAAGTATGTAGTTTGAGAGAAGGTTTTTGATATGATCTTTTTGGAGCTTATGACAATTTTTTATTTTTATATACCACAATTTTTCTTGTATTTGAGTGTTTGAATGCCGCCCATGATGCCGCCCGTGTTCGACGAGAACATGCGGCACTATCTGGTGCATGTGCACCCGCATCACGCCCCGCCGAGAGTCAAATACTCAAATATAAGAAACATTGTGATATTTATTTGGAACACTCCCGAGAGAAATAATCAAACTTTCTCGGGCATATTTTTTTTTAATTTTGTGGCCATATTTAAACCACAATCACACATCAAAACTCTCAATTTAAATGTGTGAATATGGTTTAGATATGGCGAAATTATAAAATGCCCGAGAAAGTTTGATTATTTCTCTCGGGAGTGTTCTAAATAAATACTTATCAAAATTTTTCAAAAATTGTGATAGTATATTGGATTGACTTTAAGAGGGCTATCATAATTTTTGAAAAATTGTGATAGCCCTCTTAAAGTCAATCCAATATAGGTACGTATTTTTTTTGTCATCGTTATCACTGTTATTTTAGTAACAGGGCCCAGAAAAATTTAGTATAGAATGTTGGTTTGTCTGTGTCCTCTTACAAAATGTAGTCAACTTATTTCCAATCTATCGATAGAAGACATCACTACAGTAACAAAATACGCTGTTGGTCGATTATCCTCATCCAGTGAGGTCTACAAAGCTAGAGGATACTAAATAATTGTTTTTCGTGACCCACATGTTATGTTACCCGGTAATTTCTACCCGTTGCGTGCGAATGCTGTTTCTCTTTTGTTTTTCATTGAGTGTAGTAATGATGGTAGTAGGAAGAAAAGTATGTAAGTGTTATGTTTAAAAGATTACTGTTTACTTTGTAATTAATAGTGTAGGTGTTGGATTTTCTCTATTTTACTTGAACAGTTTGTTTGTTATAGTATGACGCAATATATTAAATCGTGATGAATTTGATGTTATAAATAGCGAATGAAACATCAAAGCAAAACTTTCCCGAAGTTTTATGAAACTATCAAGCTGCAGGTAAACATTATAATTATTAATTCGCGTAGTGTGCAATTTTATATAGTTC
Source organism: Xestia sexstrigata (assembly GCA_941918905.2). Lineage (NCBI taxonomy): Eukaryota > Metazoa > Arthropoda > Insecta > Lepidoptera > Noctuidae > Xestia > Xestia sexstrigata. The sequence goes on from OW799216.2 coordinate 10,207,263, forward strand.
TATGGATAGTTTAGATAGTACAAAATATTATGTATGATAGTCCCCATCTAGGATGTGCCGTGGCGAATGAGTAAATGCCAGCGGTCGGTCCCGAGGGAACATGAAGCGATTTTTGACGAGAAACCCCTCCTTCTTTTTAAATTGCCGGTAATAAATCACTTCAGATTGCTTAGAAATAACGATTCGCTGTTACAAAGTTATTGAATTAATTTTTATTAGTATTATCTTTTCAATTTGTTGAAATTCTCACGGGGTTTTTGCTTCCTGATGTTGACAGACTGATTTCTCCACTCTCATATCTATTCTTTGAAATGTGTCTATAGATTATGGTCCTCAGTCTGTTTAGCATATTTTTATTGCAAAACTACTGAACCGACACTAATCATGTTTGGCAGATATTTTGGGATAAACACTCGATATTTTTGTAGACACCTTGAAAAATAAAAAAAGTATCTAACCCCATGTGGATGGCTGCACGAGCCAGCATAGTGTAAATAATTTCATTTGCGGAGGTTCGAACATTGGCGGTTATTTTTAATACATAGAGTCATTCGTCATCTGGCGACTGTGAATATCGCGACTGGTCGCGAGTTGGCACCTTCCAATTTTTATTTATTTTGTTGTCGTCAACTCGCACTCACGTTATAAAGTAAAGTCAAATGCGTGTGTCATTTAAAGCGGCGGAGGGAGAGGCTGGCGAAGGGGGGGTTTTTTTTTAATAAAAATGAATTCATTGGTTTTTTAAATATATTTTTCTAAATGATTCTTTTTATATTTTTTATTATATATTTTTTAAATGATTTATATATATATATTTTAATATAAAAAAATGTTTACTAAATTTATATACCTATATCTGTAAAATAAACTAAAAAAAAAGTTTCCAAAAAAAATAGGTAATTATAAAAAAAACAATACAATACAATTATAATATTACAAATATTTCTTTCTTTCTTATATTATACATGCATTGCTCGTTTAAAGGAATTATTAGATTTACACAATACATTTTATTAGAAGTTTACGTAGGTAGTGTACATCTGATGTATTTTACGTAGGTTGCGCGAGTTGACGACAACAAAAAAAAATGAAAATTGTAAGGTGCCATCTCGCGACCAGTCGCGAGATTCACAGTCGCCAGATGACGAATGCCTCAATACATGCCTGGCCGAAAATAAAAAAGCATTTGAAAAAAATTCGTATTTTTTGTTCTAACACTAACATTACATAATAGCGTACCGCGCATCTAGATTGATGCTGCATTTTCTAAGATTTATTGGTCTGTTAAATTCCCATTCTCTTTTATAAATTCTATGGATTCATTGAACCTGAACCTGTGCGTAAACACTCGTTTTTGTTATTTAAATCTCTTATACTCGTATTATGAGGTACATAAATATCTGCTCACTTGTTGATACCTACTGGTTGATATTATGAGTAGGTAGGTAGGTATATATAGCTTCGTCTAAGCTCATCACAATTTTGCCTCGTTCATTACATACCTACTAATAATACTGGCGAAGGTCCTCCTGCAGTGCAAGTACGTAGGAATCGATTCGATAAATCTGACAGTTATTCTCGACAAAATGAGTTTTTATATTTGTTATAAACTCATTTTGTCGAGAATGACTGTCAGATTTATCGAATCGATTCCTACGTACTTGCACGGCTGCTTCGAATGTTTTTACGACTTGATAAAACATCGATTTTTTTTTTCAACTATAAAGTCTATTATTTACACTTAAATTCGGAATAAATTCTCAAAAAATGGTGGTGAAAACTGCATCAAAATCCGTTACGTAGTTTAGAAGAACAATGCGGATACACAGACAAACACAAAAATCGTCTTTACATCATAACATCACGCCTGTAATCCCCGAAGGGTTAAGCAGAGGTGTACCTTATCTAATAGTGGGTACTTACAGTCACATTTCGCCAGTTATGTTTAAGTCCCATGTAATAGGGGTTAAGCCTATTGCCAAATCGTCTTTAATTTATAACACTGTATTAGTAAATAGATCTATATAGATTAATAATTACGTACCTACCATGTAAATACACTGATATTTGAGTAGTTATTTACATGTAGCTACATTCAAGCCCATCAAAATATTGCTACATGTATTTCCACCTACACACATAAAACCTTATAACTAGCAATGCAACTCACACTAACAATTTCATACATCCGTAGAGCGACATTAACACCGACAAAGTGCAGTTTTACACTGTCATGTAATTACTGTAACTTTTACTTACAACATTTTTACTTTCCACTCGAGTAAAGTAATAAGTGAGTTCTTGTTGAGCCCTTTTTCAAACAGTCGAAAGCCGTTGCCGGTGTCAGTAGGAACGACGCAAGCGCAGAGGCAACGTCATAAAGAAAAACGTAATTAAGAAAATTGTTGTAAGAACTTTATAGATGGCGCGAAAGTTTTAAGACTTTTTGTTGATTGGCGAAGTTAAGTAAGATAATAATACAGTGTTATTTAAAAAGTGAATTAATTAATTTTGTTGCAAAACATTAAAAAAAAGGTGAGTGCCAATTTTATCCTCATATTTCTAGTAGATACTTCTTCAGAAGTCTTGCAGTTATTCAGTAATTTATCGAGCGGTACAAGATATTTACAGTACTCTGCAAATGTGAATATAACAACCCTTCATTACGTTTCATCGCTAGTTCCTATCAATCTGCCTGTCTATTTACCAGGCCTGTTGAAAGTAGTAGGTAGTGGTTTTCCGTTATAGAATAGCAAACCTTTTTCTTGCTGTGGGTGTCAAAGGACCAGCCAAATGTTTGTTTTTTTTTGCACTTAGAAATGTGGGTTATCATAAAGAGATAACAGCTGTTGCTGAAGTTTATACTGAGAAGGAAATAGAAAGCGCAAAGAAGATCACAGGCACGTGTTCTTCAGACTCTGGACATAACACATCTAAACTTAAACTGTCACGGGATATCTTCCGTGATTTTTATTAATTTTGAGCTCCCGAAGAAAAATCGATAGCAATGTCAATTTACTAATGATTTGATCAGCGTGGTGTTGATTCTCACGAATCGGATAATGTGGGGAAGTCCTTCTAAAATGTGGTTAGTAAATTATGATTGATGGTACAATTTTCTATAAGCATTTTGTAATCCTTTTACTGTTTCCTCTCATTCAGCTTCGATAGGTTCCTGATAGATTACTCGTGTATGTTTTTTTTCTTATAATACCCTTATCTGTCACTATTCATGTTGATTTATTACTTCCATTCCATTCTTACATCACAATAACGTTTTTGTTACGGAAATTGGGTTTTCCTATTTGTATAAGAAAGTTTCCCAGTTTTCCGAATGTGATTTAAGTATGCGTTACCAGCTTTTGCCCGCGGCTTCGCTCGCGTTAATTTTGAATTTAACAATCAATTCGGGATGTACTCTGCCTGTAATAAATAATATGGTAGATGACAAAAAAAAAACTAATTAGTCCGTCAGATAGATTTCCAAAAAATATTGGACACATATTTTTTCTTTTTTCACGTAAACAAAATATGAAGACGATATAGTGCGTCAAAAACTCGTGTGACGTCACATTTGAGTAAATTTTTTACTCAAATGTGACGTCACAAGCCCCATGCCCAAGAGAGCAGCGGTGGCCCAGTGGTGGCGGCCCCGACTTACGAACAGTATGTCGTGGGTTCGAACCCAGACAGGCGCATTACTTTGTGTAATTTATTTCATCACCACTGCTCTCAAAACGGTGAAGGAAAACATCGTGAGGAAACCGGCATGTCCTAGAACCAAAAATTCGAAGACATGTGACATCTAACAATTCTCACTAGGCCCGCGTGGGGATTATAGCCCATTCCCTCTCATAGAGAGGAGGCCTGTGTCCCAGGAGTGGGAACATTATAGGCTGATGATGATGATGAAGTCCCATCTTTGACACGTTTTATCTTCCGTAAATTTTTATTAATTTGATAAAACAAAAAACACGTATCCAATAATTTTCGATAATCTAACTGACGGACTAATTACTTAGAATTATATTTATTTTAGTCAGTCATCATCCCTATTCAATCATGATTCGAAAGACACGTGGCGCCATCAATTATCATAATAACGTTATTGTTGTTTTTCTCGAGAATAGTACTTGTTTCCGGGATGAAAGGTACACTATGTCCGTTTCTGTACACCTGACTACGTTTATGCTACATTTCAGGATTATCGGTTCAGTGGTTTAGGCGTGAAAAGGTAGGTAACAAACAAACAAACTTACTTTTGCATTTATAATATGAAGTTAGGACTAGTTAGGATTAGGATAGTGTGGATAGTGTAGCATGGTTCTATTGGCGCGTGGCCAGAGTCGGCACTAAATCTGCCATATTGTTTTTTCAAAACAATTTACCGCACAACTTTACTGTTTACCAACAGCGCCCTTTTGACATTGTCAAGAAAAGAAAAAATACGCACTACACAAGTATAAATATGGTATATGTAGGTGTGAACGTATCGTATTCTCAGCTGCCAATATCACTCTTCTATTACTGTCAGTGTCAAACATTCTTATATTGACTCGTTTACCGTTAGACATGTGTAATTAACTTGATTGTCTCGCGGGGCAGACAAAGCAGTTCACATGTCATCACCTTTATATCGGAAGCGTGAATTTGCACAAGTGTCACTGTTGCGTTCGTTTACCGTGTACTTCGCCGGACGGGTGGCAGGGACGGCAGACGTAGAGTTATTCAAAATTTAAATGTCAATAAGCTTAGATTTATCTCTGGTAAATTCAAGATGTTTGTTGCTGAACCATACCCAGCTCGCTGTCTAAAAAAGTAAAGTTCCGTCTCACCTAGACTTTTCTCACCTGTGTTGGGGGTAGGCTTTCAGTCTAACTGGATGCAGCAACATTCAAGTATTTGGCAAGGATAATACTCCTTGATAAGATCGGTTTCTGGAAATATCAGTCTAAAATGTTTAAAAACATCTCACAATGTAAACTCGACCACGCTACGAGACATGTTTTTCCAAGTCATGTTACTATCGTCTACGCTGGAGACAACAATACCTATGTAGATCTACGTAGATTTAACAGACTAGTTATAAATTACAATGCCACCAATCCTTAACCAGAGTTCAAATAAACACCAGATAAGGTCGTCAGGTAACCCTGCGCATGTGTCGTGTCGGCACCGAGCAGCGTGGCATGCGGCATGCGGCACCGGCGCGGCGCGGCGCTCTGTTTGCACGGTGATGCACCCCACGTGCACGATAACAGGTTATTCAGCCTAAGAATCATTACACACTGACAGGCGAAGCGATTTTACAACAGCGACTTGAATTATTAATCCTTTGATGGAATGAGGAAAATATCGTGAGGAACTTTAGGCAGGTACTCTTATATCTTTAAGAGTATAGAAATACCAAAGATAAGATGAATGGACTATGTGAAAGATGATATGGCTAGAAAGGGGGTGACTTCTGAGATGGCGAGTAATAGAGAAGTATGGAAGAAGGATATGCATGCTGCGTCGAACACTAATAAATTGGCAAAAGAACAGGAGAATAATGATTATTTTATCCAACAATATTATTCTAACAATAACGTTAATTTTCGCGAAGTTTAGGTAAATAAGTCCTAATCCACAGTTACAACTATTTCGTGGGCGCAGGACAAATTGCACAGATTATCTCAATTGCTGAGATACGTCTAATTGCTTAAATGCGTGGCAAGAAAATGTCTTAACTAGAGATATTAAACCTAAATCTGTTTTACTGAATAATTTTAACGATATAGCAGTCCGCAACGCGGAAGAAATTAAACAAAACAATGATAAAGGCAGTTTAACAGTAGAAATATTTAGATAACACAAAATTTAACAAAAAGAGACGTATACGTATGGCAATAAAGATCACAATCAGCTTGTAGAGGGAATGAACCAATACGGTGGTAAGTAGTATTTGCATAGCCAGCAGCTAGATCGCGGACTTGTGAACTACCCGAGGAGTTGGATCCTGCGATAACCACTGCACAGTTAGCCCGTGCTCTATGTATATGAATGAACATGGACGATGGGACCTGGTAGGGTTTGAATAAAGTAGATTGTGCAGCTCCGGTGGGGGATTTTATTTTATTTGTTAACTGATTTGGTTTGGCTAACGATATTTGCTGTCGCTTATATTTTCTTTGTTGTTAGTAAAGCTATCTCACATTGATTTACTCCCTAGCTGGATGAATAGATTGCTGGCCACTGTGATGGACCTTTTTTCAATTTGTCTTGAAGTTAGTGTACGGTACCATAAAATACTTCAGAAAATGGAAGCTCCATTCGTGGAATATCACGTTTTAGGTGGTTTTGATGTAGTCAAAAATTTGCCGCAAATGCTGAATGTTAACAACCGTTACCAATTCTAGAGCATTTATAAGAGTAATCTTACTTTCGTTCATATCACTAAGCTATGGGCCTGTTTGATTCAGTTTGCCCCACCTGTAATTGATGTTAGATAATCTGCCGGCGGCTATGACGTGCCTCTTAATACATTAACGTTACATCCTCTAGACATGTTACTTTGGTGTTCGCCGATTTTATCTGTCATTGGTTAAACAAGGTTTTCGTTACGGAGCGCGGCAATAGTCTGATTTTAATCAACTCTGATATAGAGACCGTTGGACTACGGCAACCGGTATTGAATGACTGTTGTTTGTAATAACAAATGATATAAGTGGTAGCGTGTAAATGAGTTAGGAAAGGAGTAAAATGACTTTAATGACTTGAATTACTACAAAGGTGATTTTTGATTGTCCTTTTTGGAGCTAGTTGTATAGAAATGGCAATGGTTTTCCAAACTGTACGGATTTGTGTAGTCATCCTTATTGTAATATTTATATCTTTGAAGTATTTTCGTTTCCGCTTCAACTTGGCAGCAATTATTTCCTCTGTGAAAGGCCTTTATGAGCCATCATTTTTTATCCATTTTGTAGTACCTGCACCTTGAACATGAACAAACTAGTTCACATCTACTTATGATAGTGTGAAGGTAACATGAGAATTTTTACAGCTATTATTAAAAATTAATACGTCGTCCATCCGGCTTAAAATTGCACCCAGAGCTTAAAACGACATCCTGCCTTCTGGAGGATAGCAGTTTTGTTTAATTAAATTCATTACATAATCATACATATTGCTCGGAGACACGCTACATTTTATGTTGCAGTTAGCTTAATTAATACGAGTATAATATGTAATTATGAATGTAATTATTGGTAATGGATATCAGTGTAACAGGTTGCAGGTTTATTGAATAGATTTCCAATCAACAACTTAAGGAAAAAGTTTGCTCTGATAAGATCTGTGTTTTGTAATTTTTCCTTCACCAACGTTTTTCCTGCCTTTTTTTTTTGTTGGTAGTACTTAGTAGTACACCAGGGGAGCTAATAACAGCCGCTCGAGTCGATCTTAGCCTAGGTTGGTCCATGGATGGACCACTGGACCACTGATCTCCCATTACATACTGTAGATCTTTGACAGTCGATCGTTACAGGTAGTCCGTGGCCTGAAAATCGGACAATCAGTGCTACCAACGGGTATCGTATTACCCAGTATACTTACTGGGTTCAGGGTTGTGGAGGTTGGATAGGCAGTCGCTTCATGTAAAGTATTGGTATCCAGCTGCACCTGGTCAGACTGGAAGGCGACCCAAACATAGTTGGAAAAAGGCTAGGCAGATGATGTACCACACCAGAGACACTTTGAACAGGATTAGTAAAAGCTTTTCGGTCAATCCTTTCATTTTCAGCATCGGTATGGTATCAGTAAAGTCTAGTATGTGGCTTCGTCTAATAAGGTCTTCAGAAACCAAAGTTCAAGGTGGACCGATGTCCTGGTGAAGGTTGCGTGGATCCCTTGGATGCAAGAAGAACGGGACTGGTCAATGTGCCGGACACTTGGCAATGGCCAAGTGTCGGCCTATGTCAAGAAGTCAGTTCGGCTGAAATGATGATGAAATAGGTAGACCGTATTTACAGTTTGTATTATACATTAGTACGCTGATTTTGAAACTTCTGTGTTGCTTGTATGTAGTTACTACACACTAACAACAAAATATGTTTTTCATAGGTCAACTGTTTGTCTCAAGACAATCTTTGCTTACGTCTGTGCACAGCCTTACCCACGTTGCCTTGACTGAACCAAAAATCATAAAATCTTTGTTTACCGACACAATTCAAGGTTACAATCACACTGAGGTTGAAATGTCCAAACAGTTTACGCGGGTTTACATCGAAAATAGATTTGGCGGCGGTTTATGGCTTCACCAAGCGACATAAATTTTATATCCGTTTAAAAATATTATCGTGTGCCTGAAAAAATACTTCACAACGCTCACGTGAACGAGAAGTAAGTCTGCATGCATTTGCCAATTCCGCTTCCGGTGCTTTAAAGCTGTTTATACTCGTGGCTAAATAATAACAGCCGCTCGGGTCAATCTTTAGGTTAAGCGTGCTTGCCTAGGTTGGTCTGTGCATGGGTGACCACCCACTACATACCGTGTTTCCTCCGTGTCTCGGAAAGCACGTTAAGCTGTTGGTCCCGGCTGTCATTTGTAGATCTTTGACAGTCGTAACAGGTAGTCAGTCCAAAAAGTCTGACAACCAGTCTTACCAAGGTGTATCGTGTTACCCAGTACTAACTGGGATGTGGAGGTCAGATAGGCAGTCGCTCCATGTAAAATTCAGCTGCATCCGGTTAGACTGGAAGCTGACCCCAATATAGTTGGGAAAAGGCTAGGCAGATGATGATACTCGTGATACAGCATGGTTAACAGTACTTATGACTTTAAAAAAATAGCTAGCGGTCGTTTGCGGTTTTCTTTTCATCTAGTTCTTTAGTCAGATTAAAATATTAATCCAGAATATGGTCTATCAGTACAGCCAATACCAAAGTATCTCATATTAATCAGTAGGATAAGACTGTAGAAAATCTCAAGATTCCAAGTTCCCACGAAAGATTATTCAATAATACCACAGATTTACCAGCAAGGACTATTTTTTTTTTCTATACATCTAGATCTAGGTATATGCGGTAGTTCTAGACGATCGGCGCGGGCGCACACGGTGCGTGCAGGAAGAGAACCCGACACCGCGCTGCTAATGGCACGCTATGAACTTGTGACGTCGGCCAGCTCGCTACGTCGCGAGGGATTGAGTTACTGTCCCCCTAGACAATGTTGTATTATTAAGATTTTGTATTCTGTGTCTGGGATGGAATGTTTAGTTAGACGGAGTGGGGATGTTTGAGTTTGACGAATTTAATGCCAATGTTTTTCATAGAGCACAGCCTTCCAAATAAAAGAACTGTTATAAATACCTACTACAGCAACCTGGATCAATCAGTTCCCGATCTGGCTTCACTTAAGGCCACCTACTCCACAGAAATACATCACCACTCACACATTGTCATCATCATTTGCATAGCCGTTTATTTCGGGGTGATTTTCACCCGAACGTTGCGCGCAACATAACCCAGACTTGCCATTCTGCTTTTAGCCACTTTTGACTTTAGAATGTTATGCCGTTGTTGTCTACACACTAACAACGACAACATCGACAACATTGACGACCCGAATGGCGCAGCGGTAGTGTGGCTGCCTTACGTTCTTAGGGTTTCCCGGGTTCGAATCCCGGTAGGAGCAAATGTTTGTGTGATGAGCATGGACATTTGTTTCCAGAGTCATGGATGTTTATTATTATAATAAGTATGTATTTACAAACAAAAAGTATGTATGTGTATGTACAAGCCTCGTTGCTTACTGTGGCACTAGATGGCGCTGTGTGTAATGTCCAGCGATATTTATATTAAAAAAAAAAAAAAAAAAAAAACTGATAACAACAACTTAGTTGACCTTTTCTCAGTTAAAAAAATCACTGTTGCACTAGTTACAGCACAGTTAAGTAACTCTTGTTAACCAACTCGTATGTTTCCCCACGGGAACGGACTTGTACCGACGTCATGCATGTGCCAGCCTCTCAATACTTTGATGACGTTCATATTAACTCGCTGCGTATTTAAATAGAGTTGTTAATACCACTCTGAGAAAAATAATTCTCGCTGATGTTAGTTTTTACCTCAAGGGTGTTAACTTTTCAGTTTTTACTGTCCCTAAATCTAGCAAGTATCTGTATGTACCTACCTGAGTTTCTCATGTCGATTTACTGGAATTCCAGTTTAAACTAAACCAACCGTCTCGTTAAATGTGGACGTCATACGCTATGGATAACAGCTGGTCAATAGTACGATGACGGGTTTATATTAGTTATGCGGTTCTATAGAGATGTTAATACCACATTGAGCCAGTTCGATATAATACCATTGTATTATGACAAACCACTGGAAGGGTTAAATTTGTCGGTGGTTTATCTTTGAGTCAGTGATGCTCCACTAGACCTGAGTTCCGATCGAATGGACTGTAATAAATATCTTTTTGCCAGGACTTTACTGTGTATCACAGCAACCTAATTTGAATTGCATTAATATAAATTAACTGAAGAGAAAAAATCGAAGACATGTGACATCTACCAATCCGCACTGGGCCCGAGTGGTGGAAATATTAATAGGCAGATGATGAACTGTAGAATCTAAATGAATCCACATACAGCTCTATAAAGATCTAAACTCGATGGCCGTTACCCTGTCAGTCGATTAACCGACGACGCGGACGCACTGTAAAATTAAATTTATTTACGTACAGATACGATATTCGAGTGATCCCGAGCTCCGACATTAACCCAGTACTCAGTCTCGGAACATTCCATATGGATGCGTTCAATAATTTAATTATTTACACGATAACTTGCCGTTCATTACGTAACATTGATTAAACTCAAATAAAAGTATTAAGAGGGAAATTATCTGGTATTTTTTACGATCAATCTGGGATTTTAGTAACAGAAAGTGTTTTGACGATGTTTTCTTTTTTTCTCAGGGTTATTAAGTAGCTAATGCTCTAATAGTTTACAACAATGTCTTTTTTATCTCGATTGTTTAGTAGGTATCGTAGATTGTGATAAAAGAGACGTCCAGCCGTTACGATAAAATAAAATATCGATAGACGTAACACTGTCAGTGTACACGGGATTACTGTCTTTATTAAACGTGTACCCAGCTGAACTTAATGGTGCGAGTGACTTTAATCCGGTGTGTCAACATTTCTGTTACACTAGCTCACAATAACAAACATTCTCTAGAGTGGATGTTACTAGTAACATCGATATGTTTAGTTATTGAGGAAGTAATTTGGACATCACAAAAGATGTCATTTTATGTTGAAAAGTACCTTTTAATTTTTTATTGTAGCAATAAAATTAAAATGTATTTTGAAGTTTAAATTGGTTTGTTCAATGAGGCGTAAGGATTTTTAAACAGGTATCATAAATACAATGGACCGTTACAGTAATTTGCTTAAAGGGAGCGAATGCAGTATTTTTATTGCCTCGTTCAATTTCCATATTAAATTGGGGTTTTGTTATTCTGACAGAACATTGTTAATGCGGCCACGATATATCCCAATCTCGTCATATTAACGGCGGAACCGTAAGAGGAAGTTAATGCATTTTTTCACATCGTTTTAAATATTGATGGTTCTGAATTATCTAGGTGTTTTGTTTCTGAATGACTGACATGCATGCATGTTACACAACTGCTTAATACTGAAGGTAATGGTGTCGATTCTGTTGTGCACAAACTAAACTTAATTTAGGATATTACTATCGAGTTCACCGACGGTCGACGTCGGACGTTATTAGTCCTGGCTAATAAGGTTCGCCCAATTTAAAAAAAAAGAAAAAATAAAATCATTGAACTCGGTAGGAAGTACCTAATTAGCGGGTAAAAAACAGAATTTTGTAAATTAATGGAAGGTCTACGTCATATCAATTTAAATTATCTTATTTTCTCTATTCAGCCGTGCAAGTACTCGTACGTAGGAATCGATTCGATAAATCTGACAGTCATTCTCGACAAAATGAGTTTATAACAAAGATAAAAACTCATTTTGTTGAGAATAACTGTCAGATTTATCGAATCGATTCCTACGTACTTGCACTGCTGGTTCTCATTTAGATAATTACAAGAAATTAAGAAGAGGTGACATTTTGAGAATAGTTTAACAACTACAAACTACCTCACCTACCATTATTAACTACCTACTTATTAAAATAATGTTTGTAATGGTCTATTGAGGTTTAGCATACGTGTAGATATAGATTAAGTGCAGTGTTTGATTTTTCTAATCGCTTTGTCAGTTTTGTAAAAGAAATTCTTGTATATTGTTATAACGATGGTTTGTAAAATAATAATTGCGTTTATATTTTTATACTACACCTGCTTGGAAAGTACCTTGATACTTTATCAAATTTACGGTAGAAAGTACGTCATTGCATTTCGAACAAATATGCGGGGAGAAAACGCATCTGAGCGGGAGAGAAAAGTGTATGAAAATCCATTTCTTACGTGGTTTTTCTTTTTTAATTTTGGGTAAGACTATGCGCCTGTAACCTAAATATCAAAAGCCAAAAAGTTTTTACAGTGAGTTTTTATCTCCAAGTTCGCAAAATGACACTGGCCACTAGCTGTGTGTGGGATGGTGACGGGCTGGCAGTGCGACCCTGCGGCGGCAGGATAAACAATTTGAAAAAAGACCATGTGAAATTCCTCCTACATTGTCGCAAACATCTCAAACAAACATTAATGGAAAAAGTGTTACATTAAGCTTCACTAACTGCAACAATTTCAATATAAATTTCAATTAGTAAAAATTTCGTTTTTTATTTTCCTCGTAGTAGGTATAAAGCACTATGTATCACTCGAGAGAAAGTGCGATTCCCGATCTCGGGTGTTTTATAGACCTCAACAACCTCGACGGTAATCGGTCACTTTCTCCTCTCGGTGAACAATGTACTATTAAATTTATGTTTCATCCCTACAATAATTCTTTTTCATCCCAATAAAATGGAAATTAAATATAATAACTAGTATCATTTGGCGACCATCGCTTACAGGGCCAAAAGGACTAGTCTGGACTAGTAATAGGGATGACTCAGGGCTTCGAAACAATACACTTTTTAGGGTTCCGTACCTCAAAAGGTAAAAAAGGAACTGTCTGTCCGTCCGTCCGTCTGTCACCACCGATTTTCTCAGGAACGGGTGGACCTGGCAAGTTGAAATTTATACCAGATACTGAGGTCTATAGTCCCTATTAGGTGTATAAATATCAAGATCCTGAGTCAACACGATAAAAAGATATGGGCAAATTCAGATTTTCGCGAAAACTTGTAAGTATGGTCGACCAAGCTATTTGGTTTACATTTTAACATGCAAATTTATTTTGCAAAATGTAAACCAAATAGCTTGGTCGACCGTACCAAAATTTACCTTAAATTTTCAACTTTTTTTATTTTTCGGCCTTATCCCTTTACTTGTCCCGTAAGACCTTGCTTTTAACCAGAATTGACAATTCCAGGTACCCTATTATAGGTTTTGGGTCGAAAATGTATACCTATGGTAGTTCCCGTTGACCTAAAATCACGAAATTTGGAATAAAGCAAGGTCTTACAGCACATGTAAAGGAAAAAGTCTAAAACCGTAAATATGTGTTTAATAACAAAAAAAAAAGCGATTTTACTATTACAAACTTATTATTTGCGGTTGGAGCAATAGTCGCTTCTAGGGATCGAAGAGCAAAGTTAAGTTTGTCCTTTAATAAGTTTGTACGAAACCCTCGGTGCGCGAGTCCGACTCGCTCTTGGCCGGTTTTTTTTAGTATCTTCTAAATGTATGGTTGCTTCAGACTAAAATAAATATAATTATGTGAGATAAAAATTCAAAAGAATTTGGCACAAAAATCGAAAAGACGCAGGCAGACCTGCTTTATGGCATTCTCTCTTCAAATCGATCAGCCCTCATACCCTCATTAACTAGCAAAGACCTGGTCTTCAGCTAAACAGATTTTCTTGAATCAAATCCCTAAATCCAAAAACCTAAATCAAAATCGGTTCATTCGTTACGTCCAAGATACCACAGGCCACAGAGAACTACTCAGACACCGATCCACAGGAGTCTCTGGATCTGTGTTTGAATGTTTTACACTTTACACTTTAAACTTGCGAGTAAATTAAAGTGAAAAACATTTTTAGCTTAATATTTAATAATAAGTAAATACGTACATTAAAAGAACTTGAATGTAGTAACATTAGAAGAATCGGAATTAATCAAACCAAAATATGAACACTAAATGCGATATTGAGTGAGACGAACTCGTTGATCGTAGGCAAAAATTACAAAAAGCTTCTAACTTTTCGTAATTTAACCACCACCGCCGCCGCCGCCGCCACCACCCCCACCACCGCCGCCGCCGCCGGCCCCACCGCCGCCACCAGCACCACCGCCCCCACCGCCGCCGCCGCCGCCACCACCGCCTGGAGCTGGGGCAATGCTTGCCACTGAGCCGCTGGCCAGAGCCACGATGGCGCAAATCAACAGTGCGAAGAATGCGAACTGAAACAAACAAGTTATCATTAAGTTGATTTTACCAAGCTCGTTGTGCTATGCTGGCGCTGCCGCTGCGGGTGCAGAGAACCTCAAACGGCGTAAATATAGAAACCTTTGTGGTAACTATATTTTCGAGCCGTTTGGGGTTGAAATTCTGGGGCCGTGGGGTCCGAGTGCCCATAGCCTGTTCAAAGAACTTTCAAAACGCCTAGTTGACACTTCCCGTGACCCAAGGGTTGGCTTTTACCTTGGCCAGAGGCTAAGTGTTGCCATACAACATGGCAACGCCGCCATTTTCTTGGGCATATTACCAGCTGACAGCCTTGTGGAGGAGTTTTTCGATGCCCTTTTATAGTTTGTTGTTAGTTTATTTAATAGTTTTTAATTAATTAAGTACATTCAGTCAAAAAAGTATCGGGAATGGATGATTTGTTTATGGTTCCAAATTTTTTTTTTGTTTTTTTTTGTTGTTGTTAGATTAGCACAACTGTTTTCCATTTTGGCGCGGAGTTTGAGTTACATCTGTTAATTAGATTAAATGCAGTGCTGATTTTAGTTATATCATATCTAGTGTGTATTGCGAATTTCTTAATGGACAAAAATATCGGACAAAAAGTTAGTCTTAAATTTTGCATCGCCAATGGAATTTCGAGTTCGGAGTCTCTGAAAATGTTACAGAAGGCTTACAGTGAATCGACTTTATCAAAAACACGCGCTTATGAGTGGTACAAAGCGTTCAAAAGCGGTCAAGGTGTGATGGAAAATTTGCCTCGTTCTGGTAGGCCATCAACGTCTGCAACTGAAGTTAACATCGAAAAAGTGAAGGAAATAGTGACTGACAATCTTGCCGGAAGGTCAAACGGTAAATAAAAAATATTATTCGGACGTTATGCAGCGTTTAAGAGAGCAAATTAGATAAAAGGGCCAGATTTGTGGAAAGAAAATTCTTGGATTTTGCACCACGATAATGCGCCTTCGCACAGTTGTGAACGATCTTTTGACCAAAACTCAACAAATACCATCGAGCAACCACCTTATTCACCAGATATGGCTCCAGCCGACTTCTTTATTTTTCCTAAACTCAAATTACCACTTCGTGGCACCCGTTTTCATTCAGTAGAAGACATAAAGGAGAATTCGCGGCGAGAACTGAACTCAATTCTGGAATAAGCATTTAAAAAATATTTTTATGATTGGATTATTAGTTGGCGTAAGTGTGTCGGTTCTGAAGGAGCATACTTTGAAGGTGATAAAATAAATTTGGATAAATAACTAATATTTTGTGTTTTATTGATCTTTTCCCGGTACTTTCTTGACAGAGTAGTATATAGTTAGTACAAATCTAAATAAATTTTCGAGTTGGGTTAGCATTAAGTACACATCATCTGCCTAGTTTTTCCCAACAACGTTGAGGTCGGCTTCCAGTCTAACCGGGTGTCTGACAGTATTTTACATGGAGCGACTGCCTATCTGACCTCAACAACCCAGTTAGTACCGGGAAATACGATACCCGTTGGTAAGACTGGTGTCAGAGTTTTTGGGCCTCTGACTACCTAACGACTGTCACAGATCTACAAATGACAGCCGGGACCAACGGCTTAACGTGCTTTCCGAGGCACGGTGGAAACTCGGTATGTAATAGGCGGTCACCCATCCACAGACCAACCTAGGCAAGCACGGCTTAACTTAACGATCGACCCGAGCGGCTGTTATAATATATCCACGAGCTCCTCATTACATAAGTAAATAATTATGATAAATATAAGATCGATTTTTTTAATAAGCTCAATAAAATGAAGCTGTTTTTTTTAACTCACAATACACAAAAAACTTAAAACACTTACGTATTTCATTTCGAGTACTTGCTCCTTACTGCGGTGATATGCTGCAATGTACAGCTTTATATACAAAAGTCAGACCAATGGAACCGGTAACAAGTACATAATCTTTGTTTTTTCCTTGTGGTTCTAAACTTTGTATCATTGAGGAAAACGATGTATTAGTATCAAAGGGATTTAACTTGATTTGCTCTGAGTACTTTTAACAAAAGCATTAAAAAAAAAAGTGTTGAATTAAATATTAAAATTCACCCCTAAATGGTATACAACCCCCTTAAAAAAACCCAAAGGTACTTGTTCTTCGAGTCATTTCAATATTTTTTTGTTGTGGACCTTATAAGTATAGCTTGTCAACTGAAAAAATCGAATTAATCCGTCAGTTAGATTCTCAGAAAATATTTGACCTGTATTTTTTTTTTGTTACGTAAACCAAATTTGACGAAGATATGACGCTTTTAAAATGCTCAATACGTCACGCCGTGGTATATTTTTTAGTGCGTTGTGACGTCACGAGACCCCACTATTTTCCAATGCTCTAACTGACGGACTAAATAGATTTGCAATTTATTGATGGTGGATACTAGCCTATTATAGAAAGAAGGTCAAAGTTCCAAAGTTTTCACACGTTATTTTCACGGCTTCGAAGGGTTTGTTTACAACCTGTATGCAGGGTGGAAGGGACGACGCACAACTTACCACATATTTAGTATATTTTGAACCCCATACAAATATTTCTTCGGTAATTTAAAAAAATCTGCCGTTCCATGGTATTTCACCGCGAAAGTATTACACTTTTGTAGGAAACAGCTGTTTTTTTCAACATTTGAGAATAATGGAGTCGCCACAAAGTGCGAGTCCGATTTTGATAACGATGGTCAGAACGTTACAGTCAACGGTGAGTCGGTGACCAGTACAGAAAGAACCTGGAGGTCGGAAATTGTCTCACAGAATAATGTTCGAGATGAAAAGTAGACTGTGGCAATTAAACGAAATCCGTTTATCCGCAAAAGGCGTGAAAAAGTAAGAGACAGACTGACGTTCAGAGTTAGGTACATTCGATGTTGAAGCTGTTGCTTGTTGCTTAATATTCGCGGTATATAATATTCGTTTTCAATATGGATTTACCCCGGCCCGGAGCGTGTACCTAAAGCTGATTGAAGCAGCAATATGGAACAACTTCATGGACTGTTCAAATCTGGCATCGAGTGACATGCCGCCTCAGACCAAATTAAAAAGTTAAGACGGATCTCAGCGAACAGATAAGTGAGGCCGGTTTCGTAAACATGTGTGCATTTATTGACGCGTAGTTTAATTGTAGTTTGATGTAAATGTGTGCGTGTGAGCGTGTATGGACAGAGCGAGGCGTAGCTTTGCGCATGCTTCACTTTATTCGCAGCGCTATGTCTTGGTTTTTTGTTTGGTCTGAGCATGCAGCAATAATTGTTCTGATAATTGCTGTCATATAAATGCGGTAACAATTACTAGTATTTATTGCTCGATAAAATCAACTTTATTAGCATACCGCATACCGTTCCATTTTCCTTGTCGTCATCTTTTAGAACCGCTTGCCGGTATTCCCAGCCACATGTGCTCCGAAAAAATACCCTATCTTAATATATGTAAAGTTGTTATCCTTATGTCTATAACCTTACTTTCTTACCTTATCCTTACTAATATTTAAAATGCGAAAGTAAATTTGTTTGTTACCTTTTCACGCCCAAAACACTGGGCCGCTCATCCTGAAATTTGGCGTATACGTTGTCAGGTGTACAGAAACGGATATGGGGTACCTTTCTTTTCGAAAAAAAGTACTGCTACCGAGGAAAACAACATTTAACGTTCTTATGATAATATATTATGGCCAGCACGCGTCTTTCGAATCATGATTGAATTATGTTATTACAAGCAGAGTGCAACCCGAATTGATTGTCAAATTCTTAATTAACGCGAGCGAAACCACGGGCAAATGCTAGTAGGGTTTTGCACGTTATTGCCAGTTTTTCCAAAAACTGCAAAAAGAAAGATAGGGTGTGTGATAGTTTTGAACATTTTGAGAACGACTTTAAATGACAGTGTCTGTAATGATTTTTAGGGTTCCGTACTTCAAAACGAAAAAACGGAACCCTTAAAGGATCACTTTGTTGTCACGTAAAAAGGAGATACGGCCGTTTATACCGCAATACAGTATATTTCAACACTCTCAAGGAAATCAAAATTTATAGGATACTTCCATACTTCTTTAATCATGAAATTTGGCAAGAAGCAATGTTTTACAGAACAGTAGTTAAATAAGAAAATACCTACAAATTTATACGGAACCTTTGCCTCAGTGCGCGAGTCCAACTCGCACTTGGTTGGTTTTTTATAGTATTGCATCACATATCGTGATTCAATGAGTGAGAGAGTAATATGGTTGTACTATAAAAATTCCTCACCTACCAGTATTGCGTAGGCTTTTCAAAATGACAATTCACCCAAACTGACTGCCGCTTTGGTCCAGTGCAGTGGTCGCCACTGTTGATTTTGGCTTTCAGGAGTTACAGTGGTTTGGGAATAGTGCGGGCTAACCCTTCGGGAATAACAGGCGTCATGTTATTATAGCGGCACTACAAAGAGTACAGCACTATTGAATAAAAAGTACTACAGCGCCATCTATGACATACATGATGAACTAAATAGCGAAATACGTCAAACGCCTATATAATTATATCGCGCAAGCAGAGTTATCCGCGACATAAGATTATACAGGGTGTAAACAACCTCATCACGATGGCGTCAACCAAGCATTCTGTACATCAAACTAAGTAACTTTACGCAAAAAATATTGCTGGGAAACGGCTTTTTTTTTTGGGGTGAAAAATCATGTTTTGTGGTAGAAATCAATGTTACGCACTTAAAACATTGTGCTGATGGATAGATTTAATAGTACGAGGCCGTAGAGGTGTTTAAAGTAAAATCTTACAATAAAAACTTGTATTAAAAAAAATACTTGTCAAAAAGTTGAAACTTTGACCCTAATATCTCCGTAACTAGAAGGTTCCCAGGTGTGGTGTAGAGCTACACCCTTACTACGTAGGGTTACATACACCCTTTGTACAAGAACCCGACAACAACTGTCGGGCAGTGGCCCACCAGACACAACACCCGTCTGGTCGGAGGATCCTCCCTTTTCTATGGAGGATGAAGGACTTTACACCCTGTTTGTTCTTTATACCCCCAAATTATGTTAATTCATCTAAAGGCAAAAAATTACAGTAGTGAGAACAAATTCACATCTTTACGGCATTTCGACTTCTTAAATTAAACCTACCTAGAATTCTGTTAAGAACTGTGACGTTAACTTCATAATTATGTTTGACATCATTATCTAAATACAATAATTATTTTTGTTTTTGAAGCTGATAATATAATGTAACAGGTAGGTTATCAAACATTGTCTAAACAATTTGTAATAAAATGTTCATGCAATAAATTCATCAGTAAATTAATATCAGGGTAAAGTTAATCGTCTCTGCTGGAAAACATGCATATATAAAAAAGTCTGTTACGTAGGTTAATTTTAGGTCGTTCTGGAACCGAAAGCCATAAACTCGATCATCGAACTTAATACGATTTGGGCTACTTTTTTTTTTTAAACAAAAAAAATAATGTGAGTACAGCAGTCATTGTGCCGATAGTCGTGTCGGCCAATGGCTTAATAGCCAAGAGCCTCGACCAACATCTTAGGGGGCTCTCGCTTGGCAGCTGGATCAAGGGCTTGATTCAGAAAGCAGACTTCTGGACACGGCACCTACCTATTGTTAGGAGGTTCATCTCTCAAGAGCCCTGACCAGCAGCTCGGATCCTGTTTCCAGCGCTGGTGGGCTACAATTTCTTATATTTTTAAATGTTTTTATTTATATTGTTACTAGCGACCTGCGGCTTCGCTCGGGACCAATTTAGAACAAAAAAAGAAGTGCGCTTACTGTAAAATTATTTTTCAATACACTTCCTCGAAAACTGGTCCATAACGCCCTACGATTAAGTACAACATGCAATGTATTTCACACGTGTGCGTTTTTTTCCATTTTCCCGCACGTGTGCGGGAACGAAAATTGCCACAGATAACTATACGTATACTTAGTCCAAATTGGTTCAATGCCTATAGTCTGAGTTGAATGTTGTTTTTTTTTAATTCGGCAATGCACTAAGTTTTTTTACGGCATAAACATTTTTTGAATATTCAAATTGTGTTTATAAATAGAATATCGTTTATAAACATGATTATTAAAAACTAATAGTTAGATTCGAAGCAAAAGTATGAAGCAAACAGCCTAATTTAAAAAGTAGTTATTTTTTTAATGTTTTTAGATTTTAGAACACAAATAAATGTTAATTTGTGTATTTTTCGTTCTTATAATTTATTTCTTCAAAAGTGTATTGAAAAACGTCGTTTGATACACGTGGACATTTGTTAATGCAGTTCTCGGCTCAAAACCACCCTCGCCTACGGCTCGGGAGTTAATTCCGCCTCGTACGCAATAACAAACTTTCTCCACTGGTATCAAAATGTACTATTGTAAAAAAATGGAATTATTGGAAAATAAAGGCACCCCTTTATTTTCCAATAATTCAATTTTTTTGGTGGTAAAATCATTGAATCAGTCCTCCCGCCCTGGGTGGAGCGGAAGGGACTGTCAGACCTACCGGCTAACACAAACTGACTAAAACACCATGTTCTTTCGGTTGCTCTTTGCGTTCCAGGGCCCCGGTACCCTGTTTAGACAGTGCCGCGACCCCGGCAGTTGCGATAACTCCTAAGATATTTATTTAAATTGATTAGGGTAAATACGTTCTAAAATAGATATTGAAGATAATCTATATAGATTTAATGCATTACTTTTTACGCAAAACTTAAAAGAAGAAAATGGTTAAAGTGACCAACACTGCAACCCCATTTGTTTTGCTGAGTATGATAATTTTAGTCGCGCGTTATTTTAATTCTGTGATATCTTCTAAATTATTCATTTAAATGATATACTGTAAAGGGCCATATTGATCTATATTAAATATATTTAAGGTACTGAATTGGATAAGGATTAATGGTGTATTGCTTAAAATCGTTTCGTAAATAAGCCATTATTTCTCGTAAAAATTAAAGGATAAAAAATGGTTATTGTGGGTTATCTCTAAGAGATAGACATATACCATCGTAGATTTTTTTGTAGACCTTTTTATGGTGTACAATACTGTAGTACATTATTTTGATCTATCTCTTAGGCATTATGCATGTTATATACATATAAACTTTCCTCTTGAATCACTCTATCTATTAAAAAACCCGCATCAAAATCCGTTGCGTAGTTGTAAAGATCTAAGCATACATAGGGACAGAAAGACAGCGCGAAGTGACTTTGTTTTTATACTATTTAGTGATTATTATGAGAATATTTAAAGATGTAAATTATTATGTGACGAAATTAATAAAGGAAAAAAAATATTAAAAATTTAATTTTTAGTGTCTTTTTTTTCAATTTTTTATTTTTAATTAAAATAAAAAAAAAAACGACTGCTTGTCGGACTCGCGCATGAAGTGTTCCGTACCATCGTAGTAGGGGAGCCCTCTTTAATTTTTAATTTATTTTAATTATTTGATGTTATAGCAGCGAAATACACATTCTGTGAAAATTTCGACTGTCTGACTCTTGACTGATGGAAGGACGGACGGACGCACAGCGAACGCTTGTAATAAGGTCCCGTTGATTACCCTTCGGGTACGGAACCATAAAATTAATAAACTATAAAAAAAATACTATAAATACTCGTACACGAAAAATCTGAAAAGTTCAAGCCAAATATGAGGTGTGAAAATATAATCCATTTCTAATTGAATCGTGAGATCCGGAAGTATCTATGCTAGCAATTAGTGTAACGGATCTATAAAAACACTTTCACTAGTAGTTGTAACAAAATAAATAGGTACATTGAAAGCGAATTCTATTGCCTACATAAGAAAATAATAGAAGAAAAATATTGAACTCGAATAAGCTGAAAGTATTTTTTCTTTGCGATCTGTCAAATAAACAATATTATGAAACTGAAAGAAATTGCTGTACGAGTGGGAATTGTATTACAAGAAAAAGTAGTGTCTTATTTATTATTTACATAAAATATTACACATACACGATGTAATGTTACATCTAGTCTAGGCAAGAATACTTTTTCAGTAAAATACAACTGGTTAGAAGTGATATTTAATGACCGTAACAACAATATGGCGTGTCGTAACAACATGTAGACGTGTTCATAATAATTGTAATTTATTTTATGATGTTCAACGATGAACTAGTTCAAACTTGCAGCCGGGCTTGCCAAATACTGGAAGTACACTGAAGATCTGTGTTCTAAATGAAAAGCACATCTAGTGGAACATCAACATAATATAGTCGGCACTCAAATGGCACGTCTAGTCTGTGTGTGGGGTGTCATTGACCCGGTGAAATCACGGGTGTTCAGCAGTTATATCATTATGTCCAATACTTGCCGATCGTTGTCGCCTGTTGACCCCCGATCCTATCAAGTAGCTGGTGTCTATCTATTTATCGGCCACTTCAATTATTTCCTTTTGCATTTGTCCTTGAGCCTGAAACACGTCGTAAAAATTCATGAACTATTTATTGATTGGCGTCACGTGGTGTTAAATTAAAAATTAAATGTCGCTTGGTTATGGAATTCGGAATTGGGCTATGTATAATATAAATGCCGAATAAATAACAATTAGCGTCAATAAGCTGTCTAAAAATCGTACTAGGTCGTAGGTATTGTCTGGTCACGTAGACCAAAGCATGTCTGGCATTTGTTTTCAGGGGTCGATAGGAATTCTTATTTATGAAATTTTGAATTCAGAATTGAAGCTCCAGCTACAAAAACGGCGCTCGGCACCAGGGCTTTTGGTCTCGTAAATTACATTTTTTTTTAAATTTTCATGGAATTATTGTCCTGCAATGCGAGTCGTTATCGTCTATACAAATGCGTAAATGGGGAGGAAACTAACTTAAACTTTGCTAACCCTTTGATACTAAGAAGTACTGTACGGAATCATATCACATTTCCATAATAAAATATGCGTAATATTGCTCATCCTATCATAATCATCAGAGTATCTTCCTGTTTACTCTCCTCACAAGCTGCCTTCAAGCCATTTAGATATGAACCAGTGTTAGATGGGCACGAGAATATAGGTAGAAAAAGTTAGTATTTGCTCAACGTCGCTACAGGTTATTTTAAGCAAACACTGGTGGACGGAATACATTCCCGATTAATGGCGATAGATTGAGTCGGCTAGAGTGCTGCTTTTTGTATGGCTCACTCGTAGTTACCGGGTTTAGGGTGCCTTTATAATGGTAGACAGGAATAAAGTTTTAAGAAAATTCTCTGATTCATCCATTCTGCATCTAGGCCTGGATCTCATTTTTGCTGTATAAAACAAAATATTCCTGCATTACTTTTTACATTCCTTTTGTAACAAAGGCTAAGATTTTATTCAAATTTTGGTTTTTAAATAAAGAACGCTTCTTAATTACATAAAACTTTGTCTGAGTTATATTTTCAGGCTTACAATCCCTGACTTGAAGATGAATGACAGTATAGTCCTGTAATATTTTCTGTTCATTACGCACAAACATATTATTTTGTGTTTTAGAGCACAAGAGAAACATCGCCTACATTAATGTTCATAGAATTTGTCTTAGTTATATTTTAAGGCTTACAATCTGTGTCTTGAAGATGAATGAAAATATTTGTGTTTTAAAGCATAGAAGAGATATCGCCTCCGCTAAAATCCAGGTAATACCAAATTACTATACTAAACTTTACGACACACTTGCGGTCAAACTTTTAGCTCACCGCTAGGAAAGTGAGCGTTGTGTCACTATCTTTACCCACTTGTGTCTGATATGCGGTTTCTGGACTAACGTGAGCTTGCAGATCACTAGAGTAGCTACTTCGTACACGTCGATATTGTGAAGTATGAGAAAAACTTCAAATAAATCGGTTCTTGTTACGAATAAATCTCTTAAGTACGCTGTTTTGCTGTTATTGCTATAGAGTTCGGTAATTATTCAAGTTTTTGAACTTAAGGTTTGTGCCTGCAGTGGCTTTAATATTTTTTTTTAAACTAAAAGGTACAGGTTTATTTTATTTTATTTTATTCTATTCGGGAAACTTACAGCTAGTTTAAACAATGTCCCCAAATAGTACGGATTTGATGGCCAATTAGAAGTTTCCGAAATTATACATTTTAAACAAACAGTGGAAACAAAAAAGACAACAAAAGAAAAACGTAGTACGAAATACTTACACTAAAAAAATTACAAAACAAAATAAAACCATCGATACTAAAAAAAAATTTAAAATTAAAAGAAAATACTAAAAAGTGCAATCAGATACAAACAAACTACTTACTTATCTGTAAAAAGCTTTTTACTAATAAATTCTTAAGTCGCGAAACACTGGTGTTGAAGATGTCCAAATCATGTTCACTCGTAAGTTTATTAAAACAAGGTTACATGCATAATGACACAAGATAATTTATCACTGCATGAAATACTTAAAAATTACTGTACCGTCTTTCTAACTATAAGATCAACTCTCTATTTGAGTCCATCGACACGTAAAGAAGAAGATGAAGAATTGATTCCCATGTTAATGTTTTGTGGAAGCTGCAGAAGATTGTAAAAATATACTTGCATTATATAGATTCCAGTTCATAATATTATATAATTGCATAGCACATGTGTGAGTACTTTGTACTGTTCAGCCACCATTTACATTTAGTTATCTTTCATTGACTTGAATATGCCTTGGTGGCTGAGAGAATGTCATGCTCACTTAAATGTCTCGCTGATGGTGGCGGGTGTGTCGGGTCATTTAGTTCCCTTCAATATGGTTGAGTTGAATGGCGCCGGTACATGCGTCATGTTCGTGAACGGGCGCTGTCAGTTGGGACTGGTCATCTCTTAGCTGCCAAGGTTCATTTTAATTACTTTATTCGTAAACTGTTGATCTAATCTTTTACTCTGGACGCTCTTAGTGTGCACGTCTCTCTACATCGTTCTCACATATATGTATAATCTCAAAATTAAAGATGTAACCAAGATTTTGTAACAATATTTTGTTTTTAAAAGAGTGTCCATGGAGTTTCTTGCCCGTTCTTCTCCATAGAGATCTACGCTAGGGAATGGGCAACTACAGTACTTTCTCAAGTTATTATGCCTTGTGACTGGGACTGTAGCTTTGATTTTCTTTTTTGTATTTTTGACATTCAAAAGTGCCGTAATGGTCTAATTGAAATAAATGCTTTGAGTTTGAGTTTGAGTTTGAGTTTCTATGTCTAATTAGAATAAAATATCGATGTCCTGGTGAAGGTTGCGGGAATCCGCTGGATGCGAGTCGCACGGGACCGGTCAATGTGGCGACACTTGGGGGAGGCCTATGTCCAGCAGTGGACGTCTTTCGCAGCAGAACATTACATTTGTGTTTCCGAATGGGTTATGAAAAGGTGTAAGTACCTAGAAGTAGACTCAGGCCAATCATGTTTTATCCTATGTGATAGGTCTAAGTGTAATTTACAGTAGGTACATATAATACTTTAAAAAAGACTCAATACGGTTTAAGCCATTCATTTCGCTCTAAAAGAATACAATTATTCACTTCTATGAGGAAAAACATAATAATTAAGATACAATAAGCGACGATTTCGCTTGGTAAGAAACTAAAATTAAGTGATAAAAAAAAAAAAAAACCAATCCCATTCACATTCCACCGCCAACATTATTAACATCGACATCGTACTATAACAGCCCCTAAGTAGGTTACTTAAGTTCCAAATGTCAAACTTAAACGAAAGAAAGCAGTTCAAACTGAGACAAACGCAATAAATTAAACAATAAACCTAACATAGAACCAAGTAGGTTACTGTATCAAGTCCCTGTATGAGGTCAAAGGTTACCGAAGGTTACCAAAACCCGCTAACTGGTGATAATTGAACCCTAATTTGCATTGCATCCACGTATGCGCATGATTCGAGTTTTATTTGCTTATACAGTTATGAGTTATCAACCATATCGTAGATGTCGCGTTAGATTTCATTCATAGATAATAATGCATGCATTGTTAATTTAAAAGGGACATGGGTTTACTCTTTATTGGACGGAAAAGCTTACATAATTTTAGAAACTTCTGCAGGCTACTTCACTACGGTGCAGGAGGCGTGAAGTTATGTATGTTTAATGTATCCTATAACCGTCAGAAATAGTGTAAATATCCATCAGCGAAGGATTTCATGGTCTAAAATGGCCACTTTAGAAGAATCATATGCATTATTTGAATCACTAAACATAATGGTCACAGACGCACTTAATATTATGAATTGTTACTTTGTGACCATTTTCCGAATTGGAACGAAATCCATATTATAAGTATTTATCCTGTTATGATTCTGCTTAAGGTCATTTTAGGCCCCAAGAACATGTATGTAGATGTTAAGGTCAAAACCACTTTTTACTGGTGTCAGTCAAAATCCCTATGAAGTTAAAATGCGTTTTCTGCATTAAAAATATGTTGTTTTAAAACGCCTTTTGTAATTACCTAGTCCTAGAATTACATGATGTTTTTCAAAGGGTCACAAAAAAAACCTAACAACCTAATAAATTTCCAAGTAAATGTTAGTTTTTGTTAAAATAGTTTTCACCGGTCAAAAGTAGTTTTGACTGATAAACAGTTTTGACTGTGAAATAGAAAATATCTGTAACAAACAAATAATTTTACCTTTTTAAAATGTTGGTTTAGAAGTTTCAATCATTTGTTAATTTTAGTGTTTTACTGTAGGTATAATAGTTACGAAGTTAAATCTCTTACCGACTGGTCGAGACTTCGCGTGACCAGAGTGCTGGCTTTTTCTTTGGCCAAAGAATTAGCATTGCCATTCAACGTGGCAATGCTGCCAGTCTTCTGGGTACGTTTCCGAGTGACAGCGATGCGGAGGAGTACTTTGACGCTTATTGACGTCGTTGTATATGGAGGTTCTTACTTTTAGTTTTTGTTTTTGTAATTATCTAAAGTTCTTGTTTTAATTACTTAAATGTAAAACACTATAAAAAGAGTTACGAAGTTGTTTTAAAGAAAAGTTAATAACTACAAAGACAGCACTCGAAATAATTTTGACTGTCATGTCTTGAATCAAGCATTCTTGAAATGTAATTAATTACAATACAAATAATCTTAGAACAACATGAACTTTGTTTGTTATGGTCGCTTTCTTTTGTATCGTAGCAAAACAATGTTGTTTGTTCATTCAAATTCAATTGAAAACTAAATATCGATATTGGTAGTGGCCATTTTGCCCAACTGCCTTTTTACCCGACTGCAAAGAAAGGGTTATGTTTTTCGCGACTATCTTTGTTTTTTGATTAGTGGTCGTAAGCGCGATTCCCAGGTCGGGCAAAGTGTTATTGGGTTCTTCCTTAAGGAATTTCTCAGTAGCAGCCACAGCGTCTGGATTTGTGCCCGTTTGATGGCAATAGGCTCGACCCCTATTACATGGGACTTAAACTTAACTGGCGAAATATGAGTGTAGGTACCTACTATTACGTACATCTCTGCATATCCCTTCGGGGATTGGAGGCGTTATGATGGGATGTTATGTTTTTATAGCACTTTCATTGCCATTGGAATTTTCATCTGAAAGAAATCTCGATTCCTTTCGTCACAATTTTGTACCTATTTAAGGCCAATAGCATTAAGATCTGCCCTTATCATAGACTTACAAAATATCTACTCAGCAAAGTACTGTTTACATTAACGAAGAGTGTCCCTTCCCGTATTTTAACGACTTTATCCTCTATTAATGGAACAAAGTGAAATGAAAGGACAATAAAAGTTATCAGAAACGCGTTAACATTCACATTGTGTGGTAATGAAATGTATGGGTGTTACTAGACCACCTAGCTAGCGACTCTGAAGCCCGCTCGCCTCTTGTTAAAGAAAGAATTGCTGCGATTCGGACATTTTATGGTGTTTTCAAAGATTTGGTTTGGTATTGATAGAATTTGTTAAGGTGAAACGTTTGAATTAACACCCACACGGTAGAATTAAGATGTTCTGAAACGATGTCATAGTTTTGATGGATTTGGGCCCGGTTGATGACAATAGGCTTGCCCTCTACTACATAGGACATAAACATAACTGACGATGGTAGACAGTGGTAGTGAGGCTTCCTTACGTTCTTACCGGTCCCGGGTTCGAATCCCGGTAGGAGCAAATGTTTGTGTGATGAGCATGGACATTTGTTTCCAAGTCATGGATGTTTATATGTATAATAAATGATAAATTATGTTTATTTCGCAAGTAGGTTTTTACAAAGACTTTTACAAGTCATTTTTTAAAACTAGGTGGGGGTCGGTGTTTCTTACCTGACTACTCTGAGAAGAAACAGCCGAAACAAACCCAGAGGTCATAGTCTCTTTTAAAGTCCAGACATAATCTTGCTCAATTCACATAAGGAGTTGAGGACCATGCAGATTAGTGTCTGAGATGGTTTTTTGAAGAATAAAGAAGAAATAAGTATGTATTTACTAACAAAAAGTATCTAAGTATGTAGTTTACCAACTATCTGGTGTCCACGACGTTATGCCTCGTTGCTTAGTGTGGCACTGGATGGCGCTGTGTGTAATGTCCAGCGATATTTATTTATTTATTTATAACTGGCGATACGTCGGTGCACTATTAGGAACACCTCTGCCTAACCCTTTGGGGATTACAGGCGTGATGTTATGTTATGTTCTGAAATGATGTCATGGTATTTGCCCATAACTTACTTAGGGCGAATTTCACCAAAGATATTAAACGCTTTCATATAAACGGCGTTCAAGAGCAGTGTGCTCTGATAGTTCTTAAACGCCGATTAGATGTTCCTGCTGATCGTGTTCAGTTTCAATGGTGAAATCCACTCTCAATTATTAAACTTATTCATAAGCACACGGAGCTGAATTTTAAATTGCGCAGACAGTTGACCGTGAACACTAGCTAGTAGTAATATTATTCTTTACTCAATTTCAAAAAGGCGTGAGTTGAACTTGGCCTTAAACACTAGAATGCAGTTGATAAAATTAATGCAGGTGGCTGCGATATTGTAGAGCCGGCGCAGGCGCATTGGCTAGACATACTTTGTAAAACGTTATTTTGATTGGAAATGCATAAAATACCAATCTATGTATCTTTCATTAAAAATTTACTCATTACTTAGGTGGGTATCAATTTATTTTCATAGATGACATTGTTTTCTTAAGTACAGAAGGAAATTATGAAACAGCTTTCAATTAGGTACTGATGACATAAAAACGTATTTTTATCTTCAATGAGTAGAATTTATCACCATTCTAAAGACTCGGTTACATCATGCTCAAAAAAAGCTACAGTATAACAGTGCTACACATCACAATACATATTATATTGGTTCAGTTAGTAACCGCAAAAATTTGCCCCGGCCTAGCCATGTAATACACAAAACAACAATACTCGATTGATACCGACATTAATGTGCGCTTAACAATTGAATGATAAACGACATTATTGCAATGCGAATAACCAAACATTGATTCTTGATTCGGTCCACGAACTCGTTTTTTATTGCCAATCAAAGTTTTGTCTATTATTCCAGAACATAGATGCGTCACGTACCTCTTTATGGGTCCATTTAAAATAATAAAAGTAAAACGTTATCGATAAATTTGCATATTATTTGCGTTTGAAGACATTCCGATGTGATGATATTAAAAAGTTCTTTTTGATCGTTGCGTAAGTTAATTCCCGCTTGTTAGTGGATAGTATGGCGCTAGCAAGGGCCAGGAATGATTTCCTTGTGTTATAACGAAGTACTTACACCATCCATACCACTTTGGAAGTTACGGATGCGTTCCGTGTCCAGTCTGCTAAAAGCAACTCGGTCGCGCGTACATCGGGCGACGCGTATGCTCGCTGCGGGTTACCGCCCTTAAGCACGCGACTCAATTTGACAACTTCTATAATTATAAATTCATAAACCGTAATAAAAATTTGATTATCGCTGCAAAATATTTTTATTAAAGTGGACAGTTTCATCTTTATCGTTGATAGTAGGCGTTATATTGGCAATCACCATTATAATAGGTAAGTTTACATATTAATATTTTATTACATTTTTATTACTGTTTAATATTTAATTTACTCAAAAAAGGATTGTGTCTTCATTTAAATAACGATAGTGTTAATAATTTACTGTGTAATAAAATTAAAATTATGTAGGAATCTCTTGTGTTTTAAAATCACCTTATATGTAACACGAAAATGGTTTTAAAAGTGCCTAAAGTTTACGTTTTATAATGAAACGTGTAAATATGTTTTGTATGTCAGAATTGGTTGCGTTATGACCCAATTTACTCTCTTCGTTATTTACCTTAGCAACGGTGCGCCGGCGCAGTGATAAGGTATTGTAAAGTTACCTTAATTCGAACCACGTGTGAGCTTTCGTGAAAAATACACTAATGGTGCGTTCATCTAACGGTTATACACAAGTTGGTATGTCATAATTATCGTCATCATCTGCCTAGCCTTTTCCCAACTATGTTGGGGTCGGCTTCCAGTCTAACTGGATGCAGCTGAATACCAGTATTTTAAATGGAGCGACTGCCTATCTGACCTCCACAACCCAGTTAGTACTGGGTAATACGATACCGCTTGGTAAGACTGGTTATCAGACTTGTTGGGCCACTGACTACCTGTAACGACAAATGAAAGCCGGGACCAACAGCTTAACGTGCTTTCCGAGGCACGGAGGAAACTCGGTATGTTAGGGTGGTCACCCATCCACAGACCAACCTAGGCAAGCAAGGCTTAACCTAAAGATCGACCCGAGCGGCTGTTATTATTTAGCCACGAGTTCCTCATACTCATCCTTCTGGGATGTCATATCGTAAGTGTATTAAAATCACAGTCACATTATCACATCTTCCTACCCTTGTATCATGTTCCTTGTGGTCGGCGCAACACGTTTGTCTCTTCCATTCTCCTCTGTCAACCATCACGCTATCATTTACTCCTATTTCTTTCACATCATTCTTACACAATCCATCCATCGATTCCTTGGTCTTCCTCTCCCTCTCCATCCATCAACATTTATATTCATCACTCTTTTGGCCATATGCGATTCGTCCGTCAGTTTTCAGCTGTCTAAAATTCCGGATACAGGGCATTTAATGATTGAGAACTTTCACATGAAACTTCGTGAAGTATTTTTAGAATGTGATATTTTTTTTACACCTAATTAAATAATTGTTTTTTTTACTTAGTGGTAAATTAAACGTGTGATTTTTCTTACGATAGGAGCAATTAACCATGTTATTAGTTCCAAATAAGCTTGTTGTTCTTATGCCTTTTTCATGATAATTATTTATGGATGCTTCGTTGGTCTAGAAGTCGAAAACGCTACTTCAGAGCATGAGGTCCTGGGTTCGATTCACAAAACGAGTTCAGTGTTATTGGGTTTTACACTAGGAATTTCTAAGTATCAGCCGGAACTCTGGATTTGTGGCTGGTAACTAGAAATAGGCGCACTCATATTATGCTCCTAGCATAGGACTGACTGAAAATATTATTAAAAAAGTAAAAAACATGAATGACGTTACTGCCATGTCGTTTTTCCTGCTTTTCTCATCTTCCTAAAATATCTCGGATAGTTCACTACACGTGGTATTGATAACAGGTTGTACAGTAACATAGTGACACAGTGCAGTGATGTCGTAATACTTTGGTAACACGCAGTATCACAATATTTGCCTACATTATTGACTCTGTTCTCAAGGAGATAACGCGCTCTCGACCGGAGAAATGTACGCTGGTACTACTGCAATTTTTCGTCTGCATTATTATACAGCTTGTAATGTTCCCACTCCTGGGACCTCCTGACCTCTTTGTGAGGTAGTAAGGCTGTAATTAGTGGTTTGGTAGATGTCTTCGAATGTTTGGTTCTAGGACATAACGGTTTCTTCTCAATGTTTTCCTTCACCGTTTTGAGAGCAGTTTCAGTCTGGGTACAAAAACTTGTAGGTCGGGCTTACCAATTATTATGTTGTAACTGATCTCAAAAAAAATTCTCTTATTATTTAGTTAATTTATATTAAGGAAATGTTTACGAATTGTCTATTAATTCAGTATTAATTTTATTTCACACAAAGTAAATGTTACCGTAATTGTACCCTAACTTTAAGCCCATTGTAAGATCTTCACAATTTATGGAATGCAAATAAAGATATGAATATGAATACCACTCGGGCACTACTGCTCCAATGATGTTTTGTCCTACTGTAATTACTAGGCTGTGGACAAGTTTATTTAAACATGTAATTGGTACTTTGGTTCCAGCTACTAAGAATTTGCGAAGCACGAAGTCCCATACTGAAATCGTAATGTCAATTATGATGAGACTAAATTATCATGTTATTCTCACATTCTGATCTCATGGTTAGTCACCTTGGAATTGTTTTAATTTAGGAATGTGAGATGAGTCTGAAAGGAATACAGGCATATTTTACGCGCCATAAATTTTTGTCGACTGGGTTTTCAGGCGCCTAATATGTCATGAAAGCTTTACGTTACGCCTCCGTAACTATGCTTGCGTCAATATTATAGAGTTTATATGTTTATTAATGGATACTGCTTGTCTATCATAAAATATTATTGTTATTGTAAGCCTGTGTCATCCCACTGCTGGGCAAAGGATTCTCCCTATTACTTCAAAATTCTTCGTTCCAGGGCCAATGTGGACCACTGGGAGGTTATCATGACGTCTTAAAGCAGGATTGTTTTAGTCACTCCAGTGTGTGAAAGTGACGGAGCTATCGAGGACGTCTAGCGCTTTCTCATTCTGGAATAAGATTAAAACAGGCCTGCTTTAAGACGTCATGGTAGGCCACCTGTTCGTAGATTCTGTCCAGCTCGTCCCGCCATCTTCTGCGAGGTCTCCAACGTTGCTTTCTGGCTTTGTCAGGGCTCCGTAGGAGGTCAACATTTATTCCTTTTTTAGATTTATTTGATCAAAGTTTGAAAATACTTGCGTCCACACAATCTCATTCAAAGCTTTTAGTAATATTTGTGAATATGAGTATTTCAGTTTTTTCATCAGAAAAATATATTTTTTTTTTCAGTTTTACAGCCAAATAATATTGACAAAATAAGCTAGTATTTGCCGAAGTATTATTTTCGAATTGTATTTTTTTTTTGATGAGTAAAGTTAAGGTTTGAAAAGTTTACTTAGTCTTTGATGAGTAAGGTTAAGGTTTGAAAAGATCCGGGGCTGCGCGACTGTTCGAAAGAGATACCGTGGCCCCGGAATACAAATGGCGATGAATGAACATGGATAGGTTTTAGTCAATAAAAGTCTGACACTCCCTCCTGCTCCGCCCAGAGCGGGAGGAGTCATTTGATGATTTCCCATCCGAAAAAAAAGATTATTAAAGAGGTTTGAAAAGATTACTTAGTTTAGTCTTAAAGTAAATGAGTACAAACCTTCACTGCCCTAATTCTCCTAACCCTGTGTCCTACTGAGAGTGAGTCAGTGTTCCTCAGCGATGAGTTGTTTGCATCTTATCTTAGTAGGTACCTGCTTCCGTTTCCTTGCCTTCTCGCCTTAATACGTAATGAAAATCTGGGATTAAAATGGATGTTTCCCAACCTAATTACAGATTTAGACTTTAAAATGAAGAATATATAAATGATTGATATTGTCTAATTTAGTGTGAGTGTAATCCTAGTCACGTTTATTGTGATTTGTAAGTTTTTGACATCTATTAGATAAGTGTTCCTTCCCTCCTACCATCACGCTGGTTTTTTTTTTTAATTTTTTTTTAATTTTTTTTTTTTATTTAACCGAAGAGTTGGGCAGGAGCCCAGGGCAGGTTGTGTTATTATTGAGTCCACTTTCCAATTGGGTCTCAACAGACCTCCATATTCCATATTTAACCTTATCAGATATCCAGTCACTGTTTCACATAGAGTTACATGTATATTGATATGTTATTGGTACACCACAGACTCCTGCAGTATTGTGTCTATGTATACCATATCTACATGTCTTTCTGCAAACCATTCAAAGGTTGGTCTTGTAAACATCGCTTTTAGCGAAAACACCGCCAATTGTGTCACCTTAAGTGAAATGTTTTCTTTTATGAATGTTACCTACTTGTATGGTCTAAATCAGTGTTCTTCAACCTTTTTCATGACACGACCCTTTCGCTTTTTTCATTTATTTTATTATATTACAAATATTAAATCCATACAATTTTTTTTATGCATTTGCATAGGTAATTAGGATTCGGATAATTATATGTAGGTAATTAACTTTTTTTTTTAGTTTGGTATTAGATTTAATTCTCAATGTACCTAGCAAAAACGGATCCACGATGGGAGAAATTAGTTAATGACAAACAAGCGAAACCTCACTAAGATGGATGAGTACTAATAGGTTTTTATTTTGGTAATTTGTATGAACATACAAATGTTTATATCCTATAATTAACATTTTCTTATTAAATCTATCTTTCTAGGCTTTATTGTTTTGTTTATTGAGGTAGTTTTCGCGACCTCTTGCGACCCCCCTATAGAGACCCCCAGGAGGTCGCGACCCACAGGTTGAAAAACACTGGTCTAAATAACAAAGAATATTCTATTCTATAATCTATAATACACACATCAACACGGTCTAGGGATATTTTTAAAAAAGCGAATTACTATCAATGTGTTAATTATTTATATGACATGTATATATTTAAAATATACGTTATTTAATACTCTACCATTTTTAATAATGGTTACCTAAGGTATAGATTAAAATTTCAGGATTTTATGGAAAAAAATGAAGCATAGACGGAAACCGTATATGAATGAACTTTTAATTTGTGAGTAAAAACTGAAAAAAATAGAAAAATCATTTAATTTGTGTTTATAAACTTGAAGTTAGTAGTCTGAGAAAGCGCCCATGATGTTCATAACACATCGGCAACGATTCGGCATGCTCAGAACAAGGTTGTCAATGTCTTGCTGCGGAATATTGTCCCATGTCCTTCTGAGGTGCGCAAAAAGTTGATCTTCTGTAGCCAGGTTTTCAGGAACTTCCTTCAGAGCTCTTCTTTGCAGCATATCCCACGCATGCTCAATGGGATTTAGATCTGGCGATTGAGCAGGCCAGTTTAAGGCCCTAACATTATGTGTATGTAACCAAGCTGCTACCGTTCTCGCCGTGTGTGCCCGGGCATTGTGCATGAGCAGGAAATCTTGCCCCATTTGTGTTCTGTGGGGCAAGATTACGGGCCCCAGCACCTGTTGGACGTATCGTTCTGCCGTCATATTGCCCCGCACCCAAACGAGATCCGTTCGTCCTCCAAGACGAATTCCTGCCCAAACCATAATTGTTCCTCCTTGGTATGGGTGAACTTCCTGAGGGTTCTGGAGACGGCTCCATCGTCCAGGAACTCGCCAAACACGCGTCCTTCGTGAATCTGGATGGAAGCCGAACCTGGATTCATCCGTGAACAGCACATTGGACCATTGGTCACGGCCCAAGTCCACGTGGTTCCGAACCCATTCTAATCGTCGTCCACGATTGTCTCTCCGTAAAGGTGGGACCCGGAGTGGTTTACGAGAGCGTAGATTGCTTTCATGCAGTCGCCTTCTTACAGTTTGGTCACTCACAAGCACTTGGTGTTCCACTCGCAGCCTTTGGACCAATTGAGTCGCCGTTGCATTTGGTTGTGCTCGCGCAGTAATTTGCAAAAATCGGTCTTGTCTGGGGGTAGCGTATGCGACTTGGCCCCCGGTGCCTCTCCGCTACTTCACCTGTGGCACGATAGCGTGTCCACAATCTTGAAATTACATTTTGATGGGTCCCTATGGCCTCAGCAACATTACGCTGAACAGATCCAGCTTCCAGCATTCCCACAGCTCGTAACATCTCCGCCCTCGTCAAATGTCGGCGTTGCATGGCTACAATACCTCAATTTTAACTTTATCTTTCGTTTAAAAATGAAAAAAAACTGTAACTAAACGTAATTTGTATTGTTTTCTAAATTTCGCGCAAATGAAAATTCCCTCTCCTATACATCAAGACATTTTTATGCCACCGAAACAAAAGAATTTTCAAAAATTTGAATTTGGAATTAGTCTGAGATAAATTACAAACAAATCGGTGTATAAAAGATTCCAATGCGGCCAGTACTTTTCGAGTTATTTAATTGAGTATGAAATATCCCTAGACCGTGTTGATGTGTGTAGATATAATCCCTAAGGTATTGGCAGTACTATGTCGTATAGTACACTCACATTCCAGAAATAAGTTTTCTTTGTAAACAAATGCCTTCTTTTGTTTCAGAAACCGTGCAAAAAAACATGAACTTGGACATTAAATCAACATGGTGTCAAACAATCGTGGAGTGACGTGACCAACGAACACTTTCGGTGTTAAATGTTTAGATTATTCTGAGAGAACATAAATCTATCGTATTTAAGAGATAATAATTAAGTTGTCGTTACTCAATAAAATGAACACGGACAAGTTTAACTTTATAAGCAATAAAAATCTACAGTGAACTCGTAAAATGGAGGAGAAAAGATATTT
This sequence comes from Xestia sexstrigata, assembly GCA_941918905.2. Lineage (NCBI taxonomy): Eukaryota > Metazoa > Arthropoda > Insecta > Lepidoptera > Noctuidae > Xestia > Xestia sexstrigata. The sequence continues at coordinate 10,244,307 of OW799216.2, forward strand.
CCTCAGTAAAAAGTTATTATGGTAAGTATTTTTGTTGTGTCTTGTGATAATTAAAATTAAATATAAGATGATTATGAGCTAATGCGAAATGTCTGGAAGTTAATCAATCAATAACATGATTTAATAATTATGAAAAAACTTTATGTACGTTTTAATGCGTACTGACATTGTCATGTGATGTTGATTAGAAAGATAAATAGATTATGGATTCCGGTTAATTTGACCAGTCACTTAACATAACATAACATCACGCCTTTGTAATGCCTAAAGGGTTAGGCAGAGTTGTAGGTACCTAACAAGTTCCTACCTACCTACTTGGCCTGATCCGGGAATCGAACCTAGGACCTCATGCTCAGCAGTCGAGCTTGCGACCACTACACCAACGAGGCAGTAACTAGTCACTTTGATACACTAATAAATTGAACTTCATCATCAAAATCTGCTTAGCCTTTTTCTCCCACCTATGTAAGTAGTGGTCGGTTTCTAGTCTAATCGGAAAACCTTATGGCCATCTTACACAGTAATTATAGGTTTTAAGATATTTACGTGTAGGTAGATAATATTACTAAAATGTTTGCCTGACCTGAAATACTGAAACCATAGAGCAAACTCAATGCCTAATAAATCTCTTTGAACGCTACGTTTACGAGGGAAGTGAACGTGTGTGGACCGCTGCGGCCACATTATCTCGTCTTCTTGTAGGGATGTACCGTTTTTCGTTAAGTTTCGATTCAATAAGTCGAATCTTGCCGAAAAACGGTAAACCAATGATTATGATTATTTTGACACTAATCGCGCTAGTGAAATATGTATTTCATCGACGACACCAACACACACAAATAAATATACAAAATTGGCATTTAAGGAATGCACACAGCAGGTCATACTACGAAATTATTTTGAAGACTCGTCTCTATGCGTCCCAGTATAAACTGCGTTCCACCTTTTTGTCTAATTGCACTCGACTATATCATTATGTCATAAAAGAAACAACGTATGGACTGTGTGTAGGATGATAAATGGCGTGAAAGGAGGTTTCGGATGAAATGACGAGTAATGGAGAAGTATGGAAGAAGAAGACATGCTGCGCCGACCACAAATGAATTGGGATAAGAGGGGTTACCATGACGTCTTTAAGCAGAATTGTTTTAATGTCACTCCAGTGTGGGAAAGTGACGGAGCCAAAGAGGACGTCTAGCGCCATCTCTTTCTAACTCTGGAATAAGATTAAAACAGTCCTGCTTTAAGACGTCATGCATGGTAGGCCACCCGGGCAGGAGAATAATGATAATATCATTAAATCATGCTATCCTGTGACATTTTAAGAAGTATTCACTTATATAAATCGTGTTTTTGTTAAACTCATCTTTGTTAAAATTTAATCGATTCGTGCATCCCTATTTGTTTGACAGTTAACAGCAGACGTCCAACTCTCGTTAGTACGAGTATACATTGAATTTTTCAAGGTACCGATTTCCGAGATATATTAAATTATTTAATAATAAAGTTTATGATCTGTGAATGTGTTGGTATGCGGATGTTTTGAGGGATAGTGCGTTTAAACACATATAACACAGCTGATAAAGTATTTTTTTCGGACGTCCATTCTCCTGCCTGCCCTTAGCCCAATTTATTTGGGGTCGACGTAGTATGTCTCCTTCTTCCATATTTCTCAATGACTCGTCGTTGATTCGTCATTTCAGCTTTACCTCCAACAACAACAAACATACTTGTAATAATTAAACTGATATGTTTTGATTCATTCGTTATTGAGCCTAAACAGCGTCTGTAAAGTGGCGCTAGTTAATGTATTCTGAAATTCTATAAAATAGAAAAGTTCAATGAATGATGGGATTCAAAATATTTCCACGGACTATTATTACATACCTATAGGGAAAGTCATGTTTTGGTACAACAAAACTACATGACATAACTTTCCCAATATAACAAATCATGACCTTGTTTCTGTCCACTGTTAAACAAAAGACATAAACAAAAACATTCGTTACACCACACTATGTATTAATAGTTTCTATGTTCAGCCTCAATGTCATCCATATCTAATGTAGACTGTAATACACAATTCCCGGGAACATTAGGTAGGTACTAACTATCCACAGCATAATTATAGTCCTTATAGTTTTTGCTAGCAAAATTCCCAGTGTTTCCAACATTCTCGGTATCGTCACAACACTAGACATAACTGTTGTGTATGGTTCAAATGTGATCATCTGCGTCACGGTAGGCGTGCTGATTATACCAGATTACCTCCCAGCTAGTGACCTATAATGCAACATTAATGGGCTTTACATTGAGGCACAGCCTATGTGTGAAAAATAAGAAAGTAGTCACCTGCATGACGCATCAAGTCTTGCAGTAACGGACGAGAACAGTTCCACTGTTTATTTTTCCACTTAATTCAAAGTTAAGGCCTCCCGATTAAGGACTCTCCTGTCACTCGTTCACCGTGTGAACTGTGTCCACAATGTACCAACTAAATACATGCACAAAGACCGCTGTAGAAACATTTGTCCACAATAAATATTTTCCTACGTGTTCAAACGGTAAACTTTTTATGATCACTACTTGAGAGTCCTTTGAGAGTAAAAGTAAATAGAAATTATACGGCCCATTCACAGCGAGGCGCACGCGCTCCGGCAGGAGAAAAAAAAATAAGGTCAAGTGTGAAGTCCCGTGGTCTTAAAATTGTCCTTTACTTGTTGCTCTTGGGTTCTACTTATGCGTTTGGAAACTGGTTCTGAGTGGGCAGGGTCGGACGCGTAGGGCTATCTCATAATTCGTCGCCTTACTGAATAAATTACGGCGTAAGCTAATTTTGTGGCTCTTATTGACAGTGTGTCGACACTGTCCACTGTTTGACTGTTTAAGCCAAACATTTTAACAGAATTCTAAAAAGGTAGCCAACTACCGAATGGTTTATTTAATGACTTGTGTGCTGACAAAGTTTTATGTTGACGAGAGGGTTTATCGCTACTTTATATGTCACGTAAAAACGACATTGTATAGCGACAAGTTATCTCACTACCGTCGGTTTAGCCATAACGGCCAATATCCCGGGGCGGGACCACTAAACCACTGCATCTAACTGTTTATAGCAGTGTTGAATTGTGTCCATTTGTAACCTGCGCAGATGCAATTATTCTTAGATAACAGTTTGTTCTTGAACAAACTTCGTAAACTAAAGCACTACGTTTTATAGCCTGAGTTATTACAGTCGCGGCAAGGATAGTGACCTGGAGCTATTTTTGTCTTTATTCCCGTAGTTGTGGCAATGACATAACAATTAGACATAAATCAATGTGAAGACGCTCCTGAAATTGTCTGCGGCGTGTGCCTCTATTTATTTCTGTAAAGCTGTACCTACTACACCATTCTATAATTGAGTGTTTAATGCTATTGCAGAATATTCTCGTTTGTGGACTGAAACTGTTTGTTTACATACGAATATTATCGTTATCAGTTAAACTAAGCTTTAGTTCCTTGTGAAGGCAAATAAACATGCTCTCGCCGAGATCGTGAAGACGTCCCTAACGACCTCATAATTCTTTGTACGTTACTTGTTTATTTTCAAATGTGTTCATCACCTTATAAAGCGATATTCTTTGCGCGTGTTTCCGCGGTCAATTGGCCGCGGACTGCCGACTGCCTCTAGCGGTTACAGGCGTAAATCTAATTAGTACTATTGACATGTTTATATTTATTCTACTAGAAAGCTATTACTTAATGTTAATTATCATTGTTAATTTTGATTTGTATCTTTGTTTGAGTTAAGGCGACTTGCACATTTAATTGGTTGTACAACACGTGTGCCAAGTGGGCGTGTATCAATCAAGCGAACTAATAACTCGCTACATTTATTTTGAATTATTTAAATTGTTGATTAGCGAATAGTCAACATTGCTTTGAGGCAGGCCTTAGTAATAAATCAATTAAAATGAGAGCTATAAATTGTAGTGAAATAAAATTGTAATGTTGGTTATTTATGGCCGTAAACTTGCAAATAGTTTCGAGCCATTAAAATTTCGTCATACGGAGACACTTCAAAAACGAAATAATTTCTCATCTGGTAGTGGTAGACGAAGTGATTTTAACATAAAAATAACGGCGATCGGCACTTAATAAACCACTTAAGATGTTCATTAGGGCGTTTTACAGTCGTTTGATCGTTTTAATGTGGAGTGCGTTGCGGCTGCGGGTGCAGTCGGGCGGTGCGTCTCGCGCCAGCCTCGGACTTCTAATGGAGTTGTCAGATTGCGCAACGCGGTGAGAACTGCGTGGGCGCAGACCCGCAGGGCTGTCGCTTGCCGTCACCGCTGACCCGATGACTTACATTATTGGATTTTCTCGAATTTAGATTGATTTTGAATTGAATTTAAAAAATGCATTTATAACTAAAAAAAAGAATTTTGTATAACTATTCGAATGTGTTCAAAATCAATTCTAACAAAGGTTTTTAAAAAAACCAACAATTATAGTGCCCAGTGAAATATGCTTCTAAACTTTTAAAGGCAAAGGACCTCCATATGATGACGTATTTTCAAATTTTACATTAAATTCAATACAATTTTTCTTGCCAACCCTTGTGGAAACTACCCAAATCGGGAAAGTACAGATAAACAAAGTGTTTCCATGTCGCTAACATCACCCACCACTTTATCCGTGTATGATCATGCGCTTGCTTGTTAAACCTTAGACAATCATGTACATAAGTGAATGTTGGCTCTTATTACCCGTTTTTCCGTGAGAGCGGTGAATCGTGTGAAGTATGCTTAGACTGACAAATTGTTGGAGAACAGGGAAGATTATTATCTAACCTTTTCTCAGATCAGTTATTTTTCACTGCTCGTTAAATTGTCCCAGCATCACTTACGGAATATAATTTATGAGATGGTTGTGCTCTTGGGTTTGGTGTCCTATTTTGTTTAGCTAGATCTTAGGTACATAAATATGTATTATTTGCTTTCTTTTTCAGGGCATTCGTGATAGTTGAAATTGTAATGTTATCTTCAGCGACGAATTTGACAACTACAGAACCATCGCAGGTAATTTGTTGTGCTTTACTAATGTTAGTTACTGATGCTGAAAATAAAATAAAAAGTTAATTGTGAAGAAATTGAATGAAAAAAAAAACATTCTCATGATGATAATGAAAAAACCTGCGTTCTATATATTTCCAGGAGGTGCCGGTTGAAGTAGATCATAACGTGGAGGTGAAAGGGGAGGAGTACGCCTGGAGTGCGTGGGGCAGCTGGAGTGCCTGTTCCAGGAGTTGTGGCGGAGGCGTCTCTGTTCAGGAGAGGCAGTGCTTACCCAGGTAAAGACTTAGTAGAACATAAAGCGGAGGTACAAGGTACGGCGTACGCCTAGAGTTACAGTTAAGAGTGCAGCTGGAGCTTTCATATCACGTTCAGGTCACCAGTTTAACGGTCATGAAACCAGAGGGGAAACCTCCTCATCCGAGAGGATCTTCCGGCCAGACAGGTGTTGTGCCTGGTGGGGCTGATTGGATTCTGATATCGCTTTGAAGGACACATCGGTGAAGTTCGTGTGTAGCGATTTAGATGTCGCCACATGTCTTTACCAAATATTGACCTCATGCTAAGTTGACCGTTTCATGAGTTCATGACTGACTACAATCATGTCCTACTACTTGTCAAACTAAATAGAAACGTTTATATCAAACACACAATGTGTGAGTTGTAATATTTACGCTGACTAATAACTGTCAAGAGGGACTGCCCCTGGGGAGTTTTTATCTTTTCTATCTTTTTTTCCTAATTTAGGTTCTCCTAAAGGATGTGTTAGCCTAGGCTATTGACATTTTTATACATAGAGTTGCTTTTATAATGAGCGTGCATACAATATTACTCATGAATTTCAGAGACGAGCGGTCTAGATTCTTGTCAAGCGTACAGTCACGGCTACTTTACCATCACTGTAAACTAAACATTACAAAGTGTAAGAACAACCATTAGCTTCATAAATTATTGCAAGATTTACGTTAGTGTAAACAGTTTTCTGATTTTACTTATCGCTTGATTTCTCGCTGTAAGATAACAAATTGTCGAACAAGGCGGTGCCGACAGCGCTTGTTCACGTTAATATCTCATCATTTACTGGACATTAAAGCAAAAATTGTAAACACTAACATTTTACACGCCTATTAAAGTAATTCGCTAAAGCCCCGTTTACACCATCAGACTTATCGGATCGACCGCAAAACAAAACACGATCGGGTAGAATGAGCAATTGAGCATCCTTACTATTATTATAAATGCGAAAGTAAGTTTGTTTGTTTGTTCCCTTTTCGCGCCTAAACCACTGAACCGATCATCCTGAAAAATTGTCAGGTGTACAGAAACGGACATAGAGTACCTTTCATCCCGAAAAAGGTACCGTTTCCTAAGAAAACCACAATAAAGTTCTTACGATAATAGACGGCGCCACGCGTCTTTCGAATCATGATTGAATTATATTACAAGCAGAGTACAACCCGAATTGATTGTCAAATTCTAAATTGGCGTAAGCGAAGCCGCGGGTAAAAGCTTACGCTTCTTAAATCACAAAAACGACAGCATCTATATTAATAATTGCCATACTATCAAATAGGCGTATGATTTACTAGTCAACCGGTACAAAAATTCTAATCAACTAGAAAATATTCGTCTGTTTAATTAAGATCGTTTCGGGGCCGACTTCGGTGGCATTCGGCTGTCGTCGGCGATTAGATCTAGCTCATTTGCGTTTATCAAACCGTTGACATATGCAATTTAGTAATCTGACGGCGTTTGAACCTCAATCAGTTTGGTGCCCGCAATTATTTTATTAGCTTTGATGTTGGTGGTCTTTCTGTGACGGAATAATCCAACTAATGTTATTTATGTGAATGCCTTTCGAGGTTTTGTGAATCAATCACGCATTATAGCGAATATGGACGGCATTTAGTACCCATAACACAGGGATTCTTCTGAATCTTCAAATATAGAAGGGTATAAAACACTTACTATACAAAATGCACGGGCAAACACAATATCATCTGGGTTTGTTGTCCTATCCCAATAATATCAAGGACTAACATATAGGATACTTTTTATCCCGGTAGTGCGATACCGTGGGACAATTACTGAACTCCACGCGGGTGAATCCGCGAGCATAAGCTAGTACCTACTCAATAAAATTATAGAAATATACTTTGACAGAATCCAAATAGGATTAATTTCGCATTCATTCTTATGTTACTATTTCTATTCATTACCATAACGCAACATTTATTTACCTACAGATCACTGAGTGGTTTAATTGCATTATTTTAGAAACCGTATACTTCCCTCCTTAGCGTCCTCATCCTCACTCAAATTAAAAATTAATTTGTCATTCTATTATTCGAAAGCACGCTCTCAACTACTTTCAAGTTGAGAGCAACATTAAATATTCGCTAAGTGTAAAAGCTTCTAACATGTGCGCAGGTTAAAGGTTAAACATGCCCTCGCGACCCGGCTCGTACGGTTTTTATAGACTAAATTAAGGTAATGGAAACCCCGCAGCGTGGCTTGTAACAAGCTGTTATTGTAGTTGGACCATTGATTGCTTGCACTCGGCCGCTTGATTGACACGCATCAGCTCCGATATAGCCCGTAATGAGCTCGCGATTACCGTCCATTTTATAAAGAAGACAAACTTCATTTTTGTCTACATATTTGTAGTTGTGGCACTAATGAGGGATTGCTTTTTTAACATGTGGTAATTGACGTCAGAACGTCAGTTGAATGTGGTGTATAGCACGGGGGCCACTTCCCATGCTTGAGCCTGACGTGAGTGGTGGTCGGGTCAGTGTGACGGCCTGACGACGCAGGAATGTCTTCGTGTGAGATTTATGTTCAGACGTCCGAGATTTGCACCTAAATGACCCTTAAATTGAATATTAGAGGCTCTGCTAAATAACAATTAAAAGCTAGCTCCCCAAATACCAACATTCCATCCATCAGTCAAGCCATAATTAATAATCCAAACAGATTATTAGAACCGTTGCTGGTAATCAGGTCAGGTTATTTACGTACAAATGAATGCTTGAACCGAGATAATTGTAACGAGTCGAGGATCCAGGATTAATACGGCCAGATACGTGGTCCTGTTAGATAGATAAGTAGGTAATCAAAATACCGTCACTCTTAATTAGTGGGTGCCGCCGGCGGCGCCGAGCTTTAACGGTCTCGAACCAGACTAGATTAAATACATGCCTATACATATATGTGCTTTAGTGTCTACCTATACGTTTTTCATATGAAAAATCAAGTGCTTACTCGAGTAGGTAAGTAGAAAAGCTGGGGAAAAGCAATTTGCTGAACCTAAAGCCTATGAAAAAATTCAGTGATCGCTAGGTTCAGTAAATACTCTTTTAATCGATTTCCAAAAGGAGAAGGTTCTTTTTTCGAATTCATGTTTTTTTTTTAAATTTCATTTTCTCTTTTTTTTTCAGTTTTGATCATAGACTATAATCATCTTAAGTTATAATCCAAGATCTAGATGGATCTCGTTCAATATGGATTAATGAGTTATCTATTGAATATAATTTATGTAAGGCAAGGTAATTTAATTCCAATAAATATCTAAGTAGACGGAGCCATAGATAGCGTTAAAGATTATCTAAATACGAAACAGACCTTGAAGCAATTCCACACCAATATAAACCCTATCATGATACAAATTAATCAAATTAATTTCTCAATATTCTTTAAATACAGATAGAATAAGTTATAAATTCCTTCATTATGGACACGGACGTACAGACAGTCGGTCGATAGTATCCTGCTGATAGAGCGTGGTGGAACATGCTCGACAAATTAGGATGGACGTCGTTTGTCATGAGACTCTTGCGCATAGCCGCGTACGCATTTCATTTGGACGGCAATAAGGCCGCATGAAATATTGCCCCCTATCTGTTTGAAAATTTTAGTTGGTTTATTATGTACATCAAGGTACGTGTTGGTTATACATATTACCGAATATTTTGAAGGATGCTAGATTTAGTTGCACCACAGTTACAGTTTTGGAATTGGAAAGTCCTAACAAAAAGCAGGACGTTTGCATAAAATAACTGGAGATTTTATTTTTAAGGTTATTTTATTTTATTTAGTTATCACTTAATTTCTTATTTTAAATAAAAAAGTCATAACCCTATTGCACCAAACTCGAGAGCATTTTTGAAATAAGGACATTGAAATTATAATGCAAGGGGATTTTCAACATCTTTATCCTTTTAGTACCTACCATATTAAATGATAAAATGTAATCACTTAATTTGTAACATAAAGTTGCAGGTGAGTACGTTAACGTCGCTTTTCATTTACTTACAAAGTTATCTCCAAGTGTCATCTTTTTAATGGCGGCAAGGACTAGTGATGTATGATCTAATCCGATACTTAGTATCAATTATTTACGTTTTTTTTACGAATCAGTATCGATACAATAGGTTGCGATGCTCCGATATTTTGGATATTTTTAAACGAAACGATAAATGCTTAGATTCAAATAAAACTACCGGTATTGAAATGAATGAATCGTATCGTGTCTTAATTTGCAGTTATTAATCTAAAAGAATACAATTGGAAGACTACTTCAGGTCCATAATTGGTTTACAGCAAACGATTTAGTATTAAATGAAAAAAAAAACGAAATGCATAAGATTTGCTTTACCCAATGTTAAAAGTAGTGATTGTGAAATAATATTAAATAAAGAGAAACTTGAATTGGTAGATAAAACGGTTTTCCTGGGGATTACGCTTGATTCAAGGCTACAATGGGGTTCTCATTTAACATCCCTTGCGGCGCGTCTAAGTTCAGCAGCATATGCTATTCGTCAATTTACTGATGTAGATACCGCTAGGCTGGTCTATTTTAGTTACTTTCATAGTATAATGTCTTATGGCATTTTGCTATGGGGACGGGCTGCAGATATTGAGTCTATATTTATTCTGCAAAAAAGAGCCATCAGAGCCATATATAATCTTCGTAGGCGCGATTCTCTAAAGGAACTGTTTAAGGATATTGGCATCATGACGGTACATTGTCAGTACATCTACGAAAACATAATGTACGTCAGAAAAAATCTGCATCTTTTTGGTAAAAGAGGTGACAGACATAATAACATTACTAGAAATAGAGACCAACTAGTTCAGCCAGGCTTCAGACTCGCTAAAATGGACTCATCATGGGGTACTGTTTGAGATGCTATAATAATATTTCACAAAGTATTCTTGAACTGAATGAGACGAAATTTAAAACATGCATCAAACGCACACTATGTAAGCAAGCTTATTACAAGTTGGGCGATAATATCGCTGATAAAAATGCGTGGCTCAATGCTGGTCCTGCTCCACATGGACAGGGGCGCATAAATTGATAGCATTAAAAGGAATTGTTGGAGCTGCTGAAGATTGTACAACTGTCTTTGCATTGTATAGAATCAATCTATATAGAAATAGTATTATATAATCGTATAGCCCATATTGTGTGAGTACTATGTACTAGAAAGCTATCATTCACTGAAATCCTACGTCTTTTCTTGACTTGAATGTGCTCTGGCGGTTGAGAGTATGTCACGCTCACTCTAATGTGTCGCTGATGGTGGCGCATGTGTCGGATCATTCAGTTCCCTTCAAAATGGTTGAGTTGAATGGTGCTGATCCATGCGTCATGTTCGTGAACGGGCGCTGTCAGTTGTGACTGGTCATCTCTTAGTTGCCATGGCTTATTTGAATGTTTATTTTTGAATTGTATTTTTTGTTTTCACTATGGACACTTTTAACGTGCACATCTTGCTACATTGTTCTCACATAATATACCATCTCAACATGAATGATGTAACTAAGATTTTGTAACAATATTTTGATTTAAAAGAGTGTCCATGGAGTTTCTTGCCCGTTCTTCTCCATAGAGATCTACGCTAGGGAATGGGCAACTACAGTACTTTCACAGTTTTTACGTCTTGTGACTGGGACTGTAGCTACATTTAATTTTCATATTTGTTTCGACAATTCAAAAGTCCCTGTAACTGGCCTACTTGAAATAAATGCTTTGATTTTGATTTTGAGACACAAAAGAATTCCTTGAATTTAGCATTAACTCCTAAGAATAAAATTAATAAGTACGGTAATTTTTTTTACGATTAATATCGATACGAATAAAAGTATCGTCTATCAAAGAGGACGTATATCGTTAGATAATAATATTATTAATTAAATAATTAGTTCGAAGCCATTCGATACGGTCGCGGTCCTAGAATTGTATCGTATAGTTGCGGTCCGAATCGATACGGATGCCAGTATCGTACATCCCTACAAGGAACCTAGTGATGTTATACTTATCTTTTTAAAGACCTCTAGATAAATGTAAGTACGAGCGGAACTAATCTTTCTCTCGTGAACATGAATATTCAAATTCGTGGTTGAGTTTACATTAAATTAATGTTCTGGTCCTTTTATAAGGTGAAGAACATTTGTAAAGTCTGACTACTAATATGTAGAACGATTTGGTCGGCGATACGTCACAACTTTTTATTTTTACTACCACTAAATTAGATTAACGTGTTTCCAGCTATTTGTTAGCGGCTCCGTTGATTTCATTAAACGAGCTTTTGTGTTGACGCCGACCGAGTGTTTTGTTCTATTTGCTGTTCCTATAAAATATTAACGTAATTACAACGTTAGATTTATCACTTTTAATTAATATTGACATATTTGAGTTTGATTTATTAAAGTAGAAAATAATATAAATTGTAGGTACTTGATTTTATTAGGTTATGTAGGTGAATGTTAAAGATGTGATTTCGTTTAGCAACAAGCACTACAATATAGTCTTAAGACCAGAATTCCTCCTACGCTGATGTCGGTCGCGTACGTCAGCGAGAAAAACAGTAGCAATGTACGCGCCGCTGACGTCAGCGGCGTAAAACACAATGTATGCTCATACGCGCGACCGACGTATACGACATCAGCGTAGCAGGAATTCAGGCCTTAATATCTTACTGCTATTGACAGGCTGCATCATCTCACAGCTGGGCAAACGTTTCTCTGACATCAGACCTTTGGATCCAGGGCTTATGTAAACCAACGGTCGTTCACAAAAATGTCCGTTCTGTGAAAATTTCTAAGGAGGAAATCACTCATATTTTTGTTACTCCCCCAGTATAGATCCTTAGTTAGAACAACTTGCCAACAGCAAAAACTGGTCAACCTTTTTATTATAAGATATTAAGTTCCCATGTCCTTGTTACAGAAACATTCCACCATTGAACAACAGCAGTATCCCTCCTCCGGTGATCACCGTCAGAGTGACCAGAGAGACGAGACAGTCGCACGAGCCTAGCTGCCAGGGAGTCGACAAGAGATACCACGAGTGCAATGATATTGTAAGATATATTTTGTAACTAGCTGGATAGTTGTATTATTGTTTGCCGAATTAGTGACGTCACAGATTGCTTCACAAAATTGGGGAAAGCGCGTTTTGACAGCTTATACATACTGGGTGTTATAGTACATTACGATATTAGTGCGTTAAGATGGTTATAACATGCGAGGCGGAATTTCAGCCCGAGCCGAAGGCGAGGGCGTAATTGAGCCGAGCATGTTATAACCAATACGCACGTATATCGTACGACGTTTTTTAACACATTTGCGAGAAAACAGAAAAAAAAAAACATTTTTCATACGTGGTTATGTATCTGTCCTTGGATATTGACGGCAGCAAGCTGTTGCATGCGGTTCGCGCTTCTGTTAGTATATCCGGTGGAGTTGAAGTAATATATTGCTCATCTTCATTATTGAAAGTTGTAATTTTTAGATACTTATTCACAATACAAGTACAAAGAAAAGAAAATTTGAGAAAAATGGCGCGAGGATTATTTTCTGCCGTGGCTGCGTGAAAATGTTGGCAAAGACGCTAGAGCATGCAGCCAAGTTTTTAAATTACCGAATAAACTGTTTTTTATTTTATTTTAAAATGTTGCTTTCCCGCCATTTGAACAGCGCGCTAGCGCTGCCTACTGACTGGCGCCGCGCGGCGGATTAGTTCGAAATTTGAAAAGCAACAGCGCGCTGCTCACTAGCTGGAGTCGTGCGGCGGCGATCAGTTCCATATTTGAAATGGCAAATAATACTGTTATGGAATTTGTATGAACTATAACTTAACTATTTGCTTTGGTAACACACGCGTTTTTTATGACCCGCTTTACATATTTAAAACCGGTGGAATTACATCAGCTTTACGAGCAAGGGTGTTAAAAAAGTATTAACGAAGCCAAATGGCACTTGTTCTCCCCGGCATTGAGATATTTTTTTTTCCACACCGTACCTGGGAACCTCCTTGTAACGGAGATATATGGGGGTAAAAGTTCATCTCGAGATTTTTTTTAAACAGAATTTTATAATGTTATAACTATACTTTAAATACCTTCGTGGAGGTATTTAAAGTAACTACCCCCGTACTATTCAATCCATCCATGAGCACAATCTTTTTGAGTGCGTTACATTGAGTCCTACCGTAAAACGTGATTTCACCCCAAAAAGAAAATTCGTTTCCCAGCAATAATTTTTACGTAGAGTTTGATGTACAGAATGCTTGGCTTCGTAAAGGGTCCGTTTACACCCTGTATGCTTAAAGTAAATAAATTATATCAATTTATTCGTTATGTCAAATATCCTATTGTTATTAGTGTCAACAAGGAATGAGTCCAACTAAACAGTGGTATGTATAGTGGTAGGTATTTGAAATTATGTATCTGACGCAGAATGTCCCAGTCGCACAAAGTCCCATTCGCTCAATGTCCCATTCGCACAATGTCCCATTCGCAAAAAGTCCCATTGGCATAATGTCCCATTCGGGAGCATGACACTATTTTTACAAAATATAAATAAAATCCACAATTGGTATGTATTTTAGAATCGGTCTATGTACCCCAAAAAGTACAAGGCTGGCATGAGTTCAAATGCTTCAATGTGTATGAAGCCCCGATGCAGCATTCCTGCAACATCGAGCCACTTGTCAAATGTCATGTCAAGTGTTTTAATTGGCAGTTGTCATTATTGATCAACCAATCGCATAGTTGGCATTAGATTTGACGGCAGATTTAAATACTTCACAAATATTTGATTAGGGTTTCAGACACTTAGGAAGTTTGTCCACCTTTTCAAGGTTCCGTACCCGAAGGGTAGTTACGTCGGGACCCTGTTACTAAGCCTCCGCTGTCGGTTCGGCCGTCCGTATATCTGTCAGTGGGCTAAATCTCATGATCCACTATAAGGATGCAGTTGAAATTCACAGAATGTGTATTTCTGTTCCCGCTATAACAACAAATAATAGAAAAATAATTAAATTAATGAATTATTTCTTGTTTTACCTGCAATTTCATCATCATCATCTGCCTAGCCTTTTCCCAACTATATTGGGGTCTTGGGGTCAGCTTCCAGTCTAACCAGATGCAGCAGAATACCAGTATTTTACATGGAGCGACAGCCTATCTTACCTCCAGAAAGAAGTTGGAACCCCTGTAACGACTGTCCAAGACTTACAAATGTTACCGACAATAAAGACAGCAATAATACATTTTCTTTCAGTGTATTCGCTACCTAATCGAATCAGAACCAATATTTGCATAACTTCTAATTGTTTCCCCACGAATGAGCATGTTTCCTTAAAAGCAAGCTTTTCTTATCACATTTCTCACGCATTCGTCAATAAAATATGAGTAATGACCCGCAATCATTTGTTCGACTGCATTGCCCTAATAAAACCTTTATTACTGAGGCCCTAAATACTAGCACATTAAAACTGAATACTGATTTACGAGCTAGTATATCGTAAACGTTTCCTTGATTAGCATTGTTCTATTCAATTTGTTTTGTCACGGACGGCATAAATGTTGATTTTACAGTGTTTGTGTAATGATTTCTTGACACTGGACTTGAGTGGAGTTGTTTGTCAAAGATCGGGGGTCAAAAGTGTACATGATTTGATATTAAACTTATATTGTCACTTACGGGATATCTTCCGTTATAGTTTGTTCCGTGATTGACTGCAGTTGCGGTAGTTCATACATCGGCCAAACGAAGCGAACCATCTCATGCCGCATCAAGGAACACATAAAGGCTGTGAAAAACAAGGATGAGCAAAAATCTGCCATAGCTGAACATCTACTGCAGTCAGGGACCAATCACTGGATCGAATTTCAGAAGCCACGTATTTTGTCTAAGGACAAACATTACTTACCTAGGCTGACAAGAGAAGCAATTGAAATAAGAAAACACAAAAATTTCAATCGAGATGATGGTTTCGAATTGTCTAGTACGTGGAATCCAGTTTTGAGTATGCTCAAAAGTAAGTCGGCATCATAATAATGACTCCACAAAACCTGGTGATACTGTGAGTGTGTTTTGTCGTGACTTAGTGTCGAGTTCCAATAGTGCGCGTAGCAAAAGACAAAGAAAGAGGGTAGACAGATTTGTCTGCTCCTAACAATTTATTTTTCATTACTCATACTCGGAAAGTAGGTCTGAAGTTGCTTGAGGAGCGGATTGAAAGTAATACTTTTCAGCCCTAGGGAGAATCGTTTTCAACTGACAGCTGTCAAATTATTAAAAAAAATAGTCAATTTTTCTATTGAACCATGTTCCAACTTTCTATACAGCCACG
Source organism: Xestia sexstrigata (assembly GCA_941918905.2). Taxonomy (NCBI): domain Eukaryota; kingdom Metazoa; phylum Arthropoda; class Insecta; order Lepidoptera; family Noctuidae; genus Xestia; species Xestia sexstrigata. The sequence goes on from OW799216.2 coordinate 10,260,012, forward strand.
ATGTAAAATTCAAATAACATACAATTAAGTATTAATTAGAGAATATATATTTTTTAAATAACTTTATTATAATTAAGTTTCAACTATTTCTTTAAAATAACATAGATTTGGGCAAAATATTTACCATTTTTTCGATGATGAAAATAAAAAATAGGGAATGGCTGAATAGCTGGCCGGTCACAGATAAAAAAAGCAAAATAGGCGGGAAAGCGGTCTTCCGTGGTCCGATCTTCATTTGTTGATTGAATGTTTTTAATTTTATTTTCCTTGTATTCGTAATGAAAAGCACAGTGTTTACCTCGGGTTAAAGACTTATTTAGTCCCTCGAACTATTAGAAAATAAAGAAATAAAATTTTTTTAAAGTCGTCCCGGGTTCGAATCCCGGTAGGAGCAAATGTTTGTGTGATGAGCATAGACATTTGTTTCCTAGTCATGGATGTTTATAAGTATGTATTTACAAACAAAAAGTATCTATGTAGTATATCAACTATCTGTTGTCCACGACACAAGCCTCGTTGCTTAGTGTGGCACTAGATGGCGCTGTGTGTAATGTCCAGCGATATTTTTATTTATTTTTTTATCTATCGCATTGTAATTAAAAACTACAAAAAAAATTCGTGACAAAATCGTGAAAAACGTCATACTGATAATATGTTGTCCCCGAAGCGTTATTAAAATCTACAAAATTATTTGTGCTAAATTGTAGAACATAATAGTATCAAAGTACGTAGTAGTAGTAAGTATTTTTGACGGCTCGAATGGCACAGCGGTAGTGAGGATGCTCACTACCGCTGCGCCATTCGAGCCGTCAAAAATAAAAAATACAAAGTTCAAAAAATATAAGGTACTACAAATTGTTGGTAAAATACAGCGGCAAATTGTTACATTCTATTTTGTTTGATATTTATTCCGATTGTTGATCAAACAAAACCACCTAATTTAGTATTTAGCTATAGCACGCGCAAGGGAATAATTTCTTCGGGTCCTCGTTTTCAAAATTGACGTGGAGATGACTGTTCTGACACTCAGGGTAACCTCTGTTGTTGACTTGGACGATGATAAGGGCCTCGTTATCATTTGTCTTTTCCTATTTTCTACCCCCTTTATTTTCGTTTCTTTGTGTGGCTTTAATTTTACCGGGACACCGAAATAAGATTCGAAGTAAGGGACTCAGTATTGTTGTTTATTTTACGACAGTTGTATTTTTAGTTAATGGTGTACGAAATAGGGTGTTGTGAACGACACCGAGACACGTTGGCGAAAAGGAAATTGTTAAGATTCAACCTAAAGACGTTACGTCATTGTGTTGTGCGTGACTCGAGGTTTTGTGGGTGAGAATAAATTACAGGGTGGGAGCTTCATCAACAACATTTGATAGCCCTTCCACTCTGTAAATAACTCTCCTCATCTTGGTCGTAGGTCAACATGTAACTTTGGAACACCGTAGTTACATTTTTACCGTGTAGGTGGACTTTTGTAGGAAACATCAGACTTTCAGACTTTTTAAAAAATAACAGATAAAACAATAGGCTAGTTTCCACCATCAATAAATTGCAAATCTATTTAGTCCGTCAGTTAGAGTATTGGAAAATAATGGATACGTATTTTTTGTTATTGTAAATCAATGAATATTGACAAAAATAACACGCATAACACTCAGGAGTAGGGGCTCGTGACGTCAGAACGCACTAAAAGTTATACCAAGTCGTGACGTATTGAGAATTTTAAAAGCGTCGTATCTTCGTCAATTTTGGTTTACGTAACAAAAGAAGAAATACGGGTCAAATATTTTTTGATAATCTAACTGACGGACTAATTAGATTTTTTCAGTGCACAAGTCTATTCTATGTGGGGAGGTTTCGAATGATATACTGAACATGTGGTAACTGTTTGTGGGTCGTTGGGTATACAGGGTGCCAGGCATACAACCTATACAGGTTGGAAGGGTCCATCCTGTATAGCAGGTTATATGGGCTTATTTTGAAACAACATTATCACATTTACTCACCTCTATTTTTTTTCACATGGAAAGTTATAGCTTCGATTAGAAATTAGAAATAATAAGATTTGAGATGACTTTAAAACCGAATGGTTGAGTTATATCGGTTGTCATTGTAACACGTTTGCCCACTTAAGATCAAAAGTTGTGCTTACAATATTGTCGCCAACAATAAGTTAATGCTGACATACAAACAGCAGCATCAGTTTAGTTATTCGTGTGCTCCATTGGTATAATTGCTATGATTGTGTGGCGTTTCAGTGAGAATGATCTAAAAAATAAATAAATAAAATAGTTCACCAGTGATAGCGTAGATTTATTAAATTATATCATATCGTCTAATAACACTATAGTATTTTTAAAACTTTTAGTAAGGTATCGTTAATTTCCCTTGTGGCTAAATAAAAACAGCTACTCGGGTCGGGCCGCATTTGCCTAGGTTGGTCTGTGGATGGGTGACCACCTACATACCGAGTTTCCTACGTGTTTCGGAAAAGTAGGTTAAGCACTTGGTTCCGGCTGTAATTTATAAATGGCCCAAAAGGCTGACAACCAGTCCTACCAAGGGTATCGTATTACCCAGCACTAACTGGGTTGTGGAGGCCAGATAGGCAGTCCCTCCATGTAAGGTACTGGTATTCAGCAGCATCCGTTTAGACTAAAAACGGACCCCAACATAGTTTGGGAAAAAACTAGGGAGATATAGTTACAGTTAATTTAATGTATTTCATTTTGTTTTAGCCCTGTCCTGGTGGAGCAAGAAGCAGTCGAGCGGCGCAATGTGCGACGTTTGACAGAAGACCCTTCCGCGGAAGATTCTACACCTGGGTCCCTTATATCGATGGTTAGTAGCATTCTGTGTCAATATTCTTTTTAAACGAACTTACTGGCAAAACTTTATAGAAGTATAGTCCTCCTCACTGATTTTCCGTTATTGCGCTCGCGTGACGCGAACTTGACGCGAGCGTGTCTGACAGCGGTTGAGAATACGAAAAGCGTTGTTTTGATCGAAACTTAACTGCAACTGCACTGCAACAGCACTTATTTAGTTACGTGAATTAGCCTACTGGGCGGAGCGGAAGGGACTGTCAGACTTTTACTGACTAAAATCCATCCATGTTCCTTATTCGCCCTTTGTGTTCCGGGGCCGCAGTATCTCTTTCGAACAGTCCCACAGTCCTGGCAGGCATCGGTGCTTGCGGACCCCTTCCTTGCTGACTATCTTTGAGGCGCGCGTGGAACACGAACGCGCCGTCGACACGGCCTGTCGTCATGAGACGGACGGACGGCGAGCTAGCTAAGTAATGAATGCGCGTACCTTCTATGTTAGAGAAGATACCTTTGATCTGCAGTGGGATATAACAGAATATGGTAGTTTTTAGGGTGAGTTTGTTTTATCATCGTCATTGTCAATTATAGTCGTGGTCAAATCATCATCTTCAAATCGTCACCGTCAAATCGTCTTTGTCAAATCGTCTTTGTCAAATCGTCATCGTCAAATCGTCATTGTCAAATCGTCACCGTCAAATCGTCATCATCAAATCGTCTTCGTCAAATCGTCATCGTCAAATCGTCATCGCCATATCTTGTGAGGAAATCACATTCTACTGGATGTTTATTTAATACATACTTAGATCTTGAATGTTGGTGTTTGCATTGTCTAGTTAGATGTTATGATTTTATGTTCTAACTATTCAAAATAGCAAATGACGTAAATATAAAATGATGCATACACATGCACAAACACTGCTGCTCACACCTTATGAATGTAAACATAAAACCGTTGGAATTTACGGCAGGATTTATTCCTAGATACAGTTTCCTAATTTTTGCTAAATAGGTAGCTTATTTACACAAAATAATGTTTTACTAACACCAGCAGCAAAAATTGCTAAGTAACTGAGATAAATATTCTAAGACTTATATTGTCACATACGAGATATCTTCCGTGATTGGTAATTGTTTTGAGCTCCCGATATTTCGACGCTGTTGCAAGCGCCATGATCGCGGGTTGACTGGAGAATGCGGGTGGATGGAAAATAAATTGTTAAGAGCAGACAAATCTGTCTACCCTCTTTCTTTGTCTTTTGCTACGCGCACTATTGGAACTCGCCACCAAGACACGACAAAACACACTCACAGTATCACCAGGTAAACCGTGAAAGCTTAAAACGTTGTTTGAATATTCTAAGAATTGTATCAATGGCAAATGGTCTTATAAAACACAGTGATATAAAGTTACGTAAAATACGTTAGATCCTAAAGTTTGGGCTAAGCATAATGGGTGTAAAAATATCTTTAACGGAGTCTAAAGGCACTTGTTCTCCCCATCATTGGGATTTTTTGTTCTAGAACTAGACCAAACCTGGGAACCTTCTAGTTACGGAAATAATGGTGTCGATTCTGTTGTGCACAAACTAAACTTAATTTAGGTTATTGCTATCTACACCATTGGTTTTTTTTTTTAATGCAATTTGTTTTAATGTTATTAGTTTACATACCTCCACGACATTCACACATTGAGTTCTATCAGGTGAAAAATCTTTTTATCAACGAGATACTTCACCTCCAAAAAAAAGGTCGTTTCCCGGCAATACTTTTCCGTAGACTTACTTAATTTGATGCACTATAGAATGCTTGGGTGTCGGCTTCGGGAAGGGTGTGTTTACACCTTGTATTTATGTAGAACCTGTTTTAATATTTACCTGCACGTCATCAGCATCGGCGTCTTACTGTACGATATCATGCCTTCGTTCTGTAACGCTACTTTTGTATATGTTTTTTTCAACCAACCTTTTGTACAACAAGTCACGGATTCTTTACAAGAATCCACGCTTATCGAACAACCGACGGCATATTGCCAGAACCAAGCTTATTCGATTGTTTGTTCTGTCTGTACCTATTAACTAAAGGCACTCGTGTCCCAAGACAAAGCCTAGACCCACTGATTGTGTTTTGACTGCAAGCCAACTGCTAAAGAGCTGTTAGAATTCAGTTACACACATGCATGTGTGTATTTGTATGTGTGTAACTGTATTATCGTCGATTTCGGCAACGATCGCTATTTCTGTTTCCGATTCGGTTTTGGCTACTATAGGTTACGAGCCTGTGCTCAAATGTGACTGTGTGGAGGAAATGTGATGCTTACAAGTCGTTAAGGATTTCTTTAAACATTAGTTGTGTTAATAATAAATATTGCTGGTTAACAAGTATGCCAATGAAAACTTTTCCATGGCTGAATATTTTATCGCCCCTTGTGTTTTTCTTCATCTTCTGCAAAAATAAGACTGACTCTTTCCAAACTACTGACCAATAAACATCTCAACTCATCATATTTCTCGGAAGGACACTTTTTGGTAGGAATTTGGGAATTGGGGGAGGAGAGGGGGTGGGTCATATGAACCCCCCAAGGGGGGAGAAAATCGTCGGAGATGCATAGTTATTTTTTTTTAAATGTGACATATTATTTTTTGGTAAAAATTTAGTATCGTGACGTAAGCGGAGGGGTGGGGGGGATGGGGAGGAAGGATTGTGTTCCCCCTGGCCCCCTGGTACCACTCTCATGAAAAGGTAATGCACTATTCTTGAGAAAAGCCGATTAATGTAACCTAACCTCAAAACACTTTATATTCGCCTTAAAAGCGTAGTCGATTGAGCCCCGTCAATTTCGTCCCAGAAAATCCTTATTATTTTACTTACCGAGTTGAATCCTGGACTAATTCCTAATACAGGTAAGGTTTAGAAACGAGTCGCCTGAATTGGGGGGTGTGGTGGATGGGGAGGGATGGGGGAGGGGTGAAAGGTCACCCCCAATTTCACCCCCTGCCGGAGATACGTAGTTTTTTTCAGTTAATTTTTAACGATTGCAATTTTTATTGAAAATTTCGGTCAGTGGATACGAAATGGGGCACAAATTTTTTCATGACCGATCCATAGTCACACCACATACTGCGACCAATTTCGAGGTAGCGCTCGGTCAGCTTGCGCGTAATTGGTCACAATTCTAACCTAACCTAACCTATATGGTCGGAGTGAACGGAATCCCATCGACATCGTTTTTACGACAAACGGTTAGTCGGAGACAAAACACACCAAGATACTTTTAGCCTTATATTTAGCTGTTATACTCTATGCATAAATAGTCTGTGGTGTGGACCAAAATAGTCTATGGTATGAAAAGTTATCTTTTTCAATACAATTATATCAATAATTCTGCAATTAATATCTCCGAAACTATTCATCTCCGACGGTTGAAATTTCACGAATCGTTTTCTTATATTAGTAGGAACGTACAATAAAAATTACAACATCCTAGGTTAAAGTAACTTTAAAGTGTCTAGCCTATTTCTCCGACCTCACTGCACAAACAAGAACAACAATTTGCACAGCATTATAGCCGTGACAAAAAAAGAGCACATACTAATTGTGTGCCGACAGCTAATCTAAGTTATTACATCTCTTGTCTACGCATTTGATACGCTTGTTCTGTCAATTTGGTCGCCAATAATCTGTCCGAATTGCTAGTTGTTTTATGTATCAGCGATAAAATTGAATTGTTGACGACTTTCAATAAATTCTAATGTCTTGTCTAATGTATGTCCTGTAAAATTGACAATAAGCACTTGGTCTGCATCGTTTGTTTTGTGACACTGTCATTATCGTATTTGACATTATAAATGATAGCTCGTTTGTTTCTAATGAGGGTCTCAGTTTCTCAATATTTTGTGAGAAAGGAGGGGCGGTAATTGTAGGTATAACCTATCGATGCCAGTGGCGCAGTTCCGAAAGTTGTGTTCATTAGTGTAGTTTATGGGTTTGGTTCATATTGTTCACCTCATCATACTTACTATGGTAGGATACGGTTTCCCCTCTACTATTTCCATTAAGTACCAACTTCTAAATGAAAGCGAACTTTAGAAAATGTTTTTTACCCTCAGCAATGTATTTTTTTCCTAGTTCTGTGCAGAATGTAACGTACGGGTAAGAGTGGAAAGCTCTACTTAGTACACGTACACGTGCAGTGGGTTAGTATAGATCGAGAAAAAGTATTATGCATATTTTGCAAATTTTATTCTCGAGATAGTTTGTACTGTTTTGAAGTCCTTTCCAAAAGAAAGTAATGTCTAAACATTTTTTGTCCAGGTAATGCACCATGCACGCTGAACTGCCGGCCTCTGGGGCAACACTTCTATGCGTCACTATCGCTGGTTGCTGATGGAACTCCCTGCACCCGACAAGGCTCCCGCGCGATATGTGTTCAGGGGACTTGCAAGGTAAGATATTCCATTTTAAACCCGTAGAAAGCGGTAATTTTATCGGTACATCGTCGTTTTAGACGAAGGACGTGCACCGCTGGACATATACCTTTCCTGAGCGTCGCGGGCACCACGTCACCGTTGGTTTGTCACTAACTCAATGGTGTCACCAATAAGGGGTGGTTATTCTTCTTTGAGGCACTCCAGAATGAGTCCAGAGCTCCTTAGAACTAGTGACACTGCCTATTTGGACCAGAGTATTCAGCTTTCTACTAGAAAATTGAAAGTTCTTTGAGTCGATAGTCAACTCTTTGGCTAGTGGTAAATTATGCATTTGAGATTGTTACACTAATTTGATTAATTGTTGTTTTCGTTAATTCAATTTACGAAACTATGTAGCATTAGGTAATTTCTTAGCCTTATCTAAATTCTTAGGCAATCACTGCCGGTCAAGTTTTACATGTCGTAATTTCAGAGAAACCTTTTATTTTCTATCTATATGCTTAGTCCTTTTAAGACCTATAATTGTCACATTATTAATGCAAATTGTCGGGCCAATTTTATCATACTTTGTATGCAGACCACGCTTCAGCAAAATATCTACCTATACCGGCGGAGACATGAGTGTAAAGCTTGCAATTATCTGATTTTGCCTTTAGAAGGGACTACCTTTTCAACTCCCTCAAAGGGTTTCGTCTTACAAGGAGATTATGGGTGATTGGGAAATATTGGCTTTTAGCATCTTTCTCAATGCAGGAGCGCCTGTTTAGGAACATAATATGTACGATAGAAATATCTAGTGATGTCTGTATAATATGTATTTTGACCATGAAATCTTTTACTATACAAATACATACTAAAACGGTCGTTAAAAATTCCTTTGGTATATCCATTCTTTGAAGTTTTATATCGGTCTAGCGGTCACGGGCAAACTATGATTAGTTTCTAAATTTAGTATTTGACGTCATACAGAACTCTGAACTGTGTATATCTTGTTTTGTTCCGCCCAGTTGTCAATCCCATTCGGATATGAGTATGGCATTGTGAGGTGCATTCAGAGTTGCTAGTGTTGTGACGTAAGCCCTAGGAATACATAGAAGCGTCAATTTTGTTGACTATGTAGCATTGAGGCAACATTTGTGCTCGACACACATTTGGCGTTATTCGCGCAAGCAATAAAGCTAGATGAATTGTCTATTGAATATCGAGTGAGGTGGCGTCTGCTCTTGCTCTATAAACTATTCAATCGTTGCAACACTGTGGCACAAGGACGCCGTAATCGTAAATTATTTAGTGTATTGTTTATTACGTGATAATGATTCGTTTGTCGGGTGTTCGTTGTAGCTGTTTACGTGTGGTACTTTGCCCTCTTGGTGTTGTCAAGCTGATAGATTCATGTTAATGTAACTAGCCTTTAGTCCAATAAGATAGGGATTTTTGCAATCTAACTTTTGTTTTCCTTACTTTTTAATTTGATTCATCACCATTATTTTCATTTTAGCTAATAAGTAAACTTAAACCCGACTTATCTAAACCTGAGTCAAATTAATATCACTATGCACTTTTTTTGCTCTGGCAAGACTGTCACATACCAGAAATGTTTCAGCACCATGCTGAGATACATTTTGGCCCCTTACAGAATCAATTTGGGTTTTTTTATTTAGTATTTCAGTTTTTCTTTTATTTAATTTTGTTTTGTCCTGTGCGAGACAAATGAATACGTTTACTTTCTTTCAAGTGGTTGTCTATTGTTTGCCCGAAGATTATATGCCATAATCATCATTTTCCCGAATTTCATTTACCCGAATTTCATTTGCCCGAATGTTTCATTTGCCCTAAAAGACATATGACATACTTTTAATTGCCCGAATTTTAGATACCATAAGATACGAATGCCATAAGTATTGTTTGCCTTATTTTTATGTGTCATAATAATTATTAGACATAATATTTAAATGGCATAATATTTAAATGGCATAACAAGTATTAGACAAATATTTAAGCCCCGTAATAATCATTACATTGTTGATGGTGGGTTAGGTCGACGGAGCCCCGCTTCGCGGGGCTCCTACTTCTGTGTGGTTTATAAAACCGAGTCGGGGTGCCCTAAAGTCCCAATTGCATCCAATTTCTCTTGATATAAACAACCGTTACACACCCGATGTCGATGGCAAATTATGTTATGGCATTTCATAATTATGGCATGTGATAATTAGGGCATGAGATAATTAGGGCTTACAATGATTATGACAAATGATGTTATGGTAAGTGACTTTATGGGAAACAATGATTCTGGCACGTGACTAATATGGCAAATGAGAGTAGGGCAAATGAGTATTATGTCGTATGATATTATGGCTGTTGACTATTATGGCAAATGATATTAGGGCAAATAAAATTCGGGTAAACGGCGGTATACCCTTTCAAGTCTAAGGAAAAAAAAAAGAAAATAGTCGTAGTCAATTTGTGCTTTTAACGAATTGAAATTAACTTACATGAAAGAGACTTCAATTACCGACACAATAGCGACGCGAAGAAAAATGGCCTGCCATGTTAAAGAGGTGATAAAATATAAAGAAACGTTCACAATATACTGTTAGCACCTCTAGTGGCATGTTAACTTGCCGTGGTAGCTTAGTGGTAATAGCTGCGACTCACGTCTCGTACCTATATCGTGACTTCGAATCCAGGCAGGCCCTTTACTTTATCTAACTAATTTAGTCGTCATTGTTCTCAAAACGATGAAGGGAAACATTGAGAGGAAACCGGCATGTCCCAGAATCATACATTTGTCCCAGCAGTGGGATCATTTTAGGCTATTTTTTTATTTATTACTAATTAAGCTTGCGTTTGGCCTCTTTCACCGACAAACTCCCTGACTCTTTAAGACCCCAGCGTCCCAGCCCCTGGAATACGCTTAATCACCAAGCTCACTTCCCGGCTTTGAGGCCCCTAAAAGCACCTGCTTCTCAGGCCATCCCACCTCTGATGGCAATGCCTGTCACACTGCCCCCCCTCCAATCCACCTACACAAGAGGCCGCGCCTTTAGCGCCCCTCCCCCCAGCGTTCTCAGCGCCTCGCCCCCCCGCGCCTCCCAGCCAAGGTGCCCCTTGCCCGATGCCCGGTGAACTCGAACCGACCCATCAGGCTTTCTGGGATCTACAGAGGAAACTACGCTTCTCTGAGGTCGCCTCTGTGCCAACTCTCATTCGTCCCGATAAGACTGTCGCTTTTGACGATGACGACAAAGCCGAATGCCTGCCTGACAGCCTAGAGACTCAATATTCCCCCAGTACCCTGCCAGTAGACCCAGCTCACCTTGCAAAGGTGGATGCTGAAGTCGAACGTCGGACCTCCCTTCCCCCGTAGAAGACCCAGACTATCCCCTACCCTCAGTCACCCCTGAGGAGGTAGAGGATATCGTCAAAGGCCTTAAACACCGAAAAGCCCCTGGCTCAGACGGAATCACCAAAATGGTTTTTAAAGATTTTTCTCCCGCCCTCATAGTGCTAATGACCGCTATCTTCAATAGCGCCATGGCAAATAATATGTTCCCTCAGTCGTGGAAACGAGCTACCGTAATTGGCATCTCCAAACCGGGCAAGCCCGCTTCTTCCCCAAGTAGTTACCGTCCCATAAGTCTCCTCAACGACCTAGGCAAAAACTACGAGAGGCTTATTTATAAGCATCTCAAAGATTACGCCGAAGCTAAGAGCTTAATACCGAAGGAACAGTTTGAATTTAGATCCCTACACTCCTGTGTCCAACAAGTGCACCGCATAGTCGAACACATCAGTGCCCGCTACCAACGGGGCCTGATGACCGGTGCCTTGGTTTTCGTTATCGCGAAAGTATTTGACAAGATCTGGCACAACGGGCTGATATACAAGCTGTACCAGCTCGGTGTGCCTGATTGTCTCGTGCTCCTCCTCCGAGATTTTCTGTCTAACCGCACATACCAATCGCATTGATAGTGTGCTTTTAACCCCACATCCGATTCGCGCAGGAGTCCCCCAAGGATCGGTGCTATCTCCATTAGTCTTTACGCTATATACCAGCGATTTCCCTAAAAGTAAGACAGCCCAGTTAGCCCTTTTCGCCGACGACACGGCCATCTATTACTCTGGTAGAAGTCCTTCTAACATTGCCCGTATTCTCCAAACCTCCTCAAAAGCCTTAGGCGATTGGTTCCGGAAATGGAGAATCAAGGTCAATCCCGACAAGAGCCAGGCGGTACTTTTCTCTAGCCCCCGACAACATTTCTCCCCACTTCCAGACCGATCACCATGTTTGGCGACACAATCCCTTGGGAGAAGCGAGCTAAATACCTGGGAGTCATCCTAGACCGGCGCCTAAACTTCAGTAAGCACATTAAGACGGTACGTTCGCGTGCCGCCTTTGCTCTCAGTAGGCTCCACTCTGTGCTGAATGCACGCAGCAAATTGTCACTCAAGTGCAAATTGCGTATTTACACCGCGTGCATTCGGCCTATTATAACATACGCGTGTCCCGTTTTCGCGCATACCAAACCCTACCACCTCCATAAGATGCAGTCTCTCCAAAATCGATTCTTACGAAGGGCCACGGGAACCTCATGGTACGTTAGGAATGAGCAACTCCATGTTGACCTTAAAATCCCTACCATCCAGCAGTTCATGAAACGCCTGACTAAGGATTTTTTTCGATAAGGCCGAAAAACACCCAAACCCCCTGATCTAGCAGTCAATTACGTCTCCTCCAATATCTCCAGGATTCGCCGTAGGCCGGCAAATCCTCCTCACACCCGATGATCCCATCACCCTTCTTCAAGAGAGTTGTAGGGAAACCAGCACACTTCGCAAAAACAGATACAAAAACCGATACAAACCGCGAATCCGGCCCCGCCGCCAAGGCCCGCTGCGACCCCCTGTAACATCACCGCCCGACTCTTGCTCGACGAGCCAGCCCGCGACGCTGAGCATGTAGCGTTAAATTCCCCAAATAATGATCCGACCCAGCCTGACCCTTGCTGCCCTCTCCTCAATGACGAACTTAGCCGAGGCCCGAACCCCACAGGGGTGCCCTTAGTGACTGTTCATTTAATGTGTAAATCCTGTAGTTTGTAAGCCCTGGCTGGGGGCCTTAAAGTAATTTTTGGCCACCACAGGACAGTCCGGTTAAGCAGTCAAGCAACTGCGAGTGGTCATTCCTAAAAAAAAAAAAGCGTCTGGGCTCAACTCGCCTTAGTGTGAAGCGATGATGCGATCTAAGGAGAAAGACGCTTGTCTAGAAGAAACCGACTCACTCGAACTTTGAAGAGATCTAGATTATAATGATCAGAAAACAGAGAAGCCGGCAGTGAATTCCACAGACTGACGGTTCGCACGATAAATGTGGAAGCATAGCGTTTTGTTTGGGTCCGTGGAACTCCAACCATATAACGTATATCCGATGATATAAGGATGGGGGGTATTAGATTGTGTAATTCTAAAGCACGCTCTCCGAAATAATTTTGCTAATTACTAAGTAAAGTATTAAATATTACTAAGTGGTGTCGTGTATGTACCCGAGAGCTTAATTCGCGCTTATGTCAGGAATTTGCTATTAATCGGTTTTATGAGTTCAGTTATATTTTATAATATAATAAACTACTGTAATGGTGAAATTGTTGATTGAGATTTGTTGAATTGCTGACGAAATTTATTGATCTTAATCAATCGTTTCTAATTAGTGGGCGGTATTGTTATTTAGCAATACCTTAATAGGCTATGACGATTTATAGACATAGATAGCTAAAACATATATACCTAAAGCATTACCTGTTTGTAGTATAACAATTAAGTCGTGTCCCCTTGGGATTCTATCAGCAAACATGACGAAACTCCATACAAACTTTCCTCCAGTGTGTCCGGTCTCCGGTGTGAGTGTGCCTGAGAGGTAGATTTTCCAAAAAAACATCTTTTCTGTTTTTGCGGGTAGGTGTATGCCTTCCATTTTTTTGGTTCCAGGATATGCTAGTTTCCTCACGAAGTTGTCCTTCACCCTTTTGAGTGATAAAGATATTGTTTTCAAAGACATATGACTGGGCGCAGTTACGGCCAATTTCCTCTCACAGAGAAAAGATCTGTGTCCCAGCCGTGGTAAAACATAATAATCATAAACATTATTACTTTACGCCCATATATTTCATTTATGTCTTATTTATGCCCTGTTTGTTGATACAAACAGGGTCGATGCCAGCTGACTAGCCAGCCAGTGAAACTGTCGGTCTCGGACGGAAGCCGGCGGCGCCAGTCGGTATGCGAGAGATCAGCGATTAGCGCCACCCACCGCCCCGGGCCACGAGACAGTTTCCTATTCCGACACGCTTTTATACGTATAAACGGGCTAAAATTTAGCTTTTAGGAAGTTAGGCAAATAAATAATCACTTAATCGCCAAAATTGGTACCTAGCTAGAGTAACATAAAATTAAATCGTTTTTGATAGTGTAGGAACAGGAATAAGTTCAAATATTTCACCGCTTCTAAATTTTTACCACGATATGCGATGTGGTTAACTCAAAGCATTTATTTCAAATATCATACAAGTTCCTGGCACTTTTAAATTGTCAAAATATTATTCAAAAGAAAAACATCGCAACTACTAAAGAAATGTAGTTTCTACACAAAGTGAGAAAAATCGCCATTGTAAATGGAAGATCCTCGAGATAGAAAACTATAGTTGCTTGTATTTGAAAAATTCCTCATGAGCAGAAAAGACATGCAAAATGGTAAAAGTAGAAAAGAAAAGAGAAACTATGATGACACTTGGACACCTATCTTTCTGTATACCGACCTACTTTATCTAAATTATATTGCTGCTTGTAAAGTCGCCATCATCCCAAACATAATAGACCAACTAAAGTAATATTCACACAACAATAGGCTTCCGGAAGGTTGCCTCTAAAGCTTCTTAAATTAATAATGTCTGCCATAATGCTTTTATTTATAGGAATGTAGATAAAAGCTTTGCAAAGAGCGCCATACATCGCCGCTTTTACTTTGGAGCAGATATAACGAGGCATTGAGACACCTACGTGCAACAATGAGGTTTACAGGACTTTATATAGAATAAGTGCGATGGAAGAGCAAGGGAATTCTTGCATTCCATCCCCTTTTACGTAGCCAGCCTCGGGCTCAGTCTGACACGGTCCGACATGATCGGAATACCCTAGACGTACAGCTACAGGCTAATTAGTCCCATGAGTAGGGTTACCACTTCGAAATTTGAAAAGGCCTGATAAAATGCCGGAGAACTTGTAACGATTCGAGTCCGGACGTTTTAGTTTTTGATCTTTCTTTCTCAGTAGTTAGTCAATTTGTAATTTAACTGGTTCTGATACTGTTAGCCTGTATCACCCCACTGCTGGGAAACGGCCGTGACTTTCAGTTGTTTTGATCCAAGGCCAACGTTGACCAATGGTCGATGTTCTTGTCCAAATCGATAAGACTTAAATTGTTCTACTATAAAAAAATCTCTGTAGTCGTAAAGTCCGGACAATTAATGACAAGGCTTGAAAAAGTCCGGATGGAAGCCTAAAAAGACAGATCCTGACGGATGGCAACCGTACCCACGAGGTACAACTTTGACACCTTACAAATAGTGGAGCGCAACATTTGCACACATATTCTCGTTAATTGCTGGTTGTTGAACGTCAATCATTTGAACATTTAGCCTCAAGATAACATTTGTAATAGATATATAATTGCAGCGCCACAGACAGTTATTCCTAGAATAGTGGTATTTAAGTTATCCAAATGAGTAGGACTTGTAATCTCTTATTTATTAACCGTAATGTAAATATTATGAGCTGTTTATGATATTTTGTACCATATTTAATACTTTGATGCAGACAGTTGTATGTAAATGTTTAATTAAAACTGCAATTACTGGAAGTCTGTAGACTCAATCTAGGGTTCTTGTTATTTTGAGAATTAGGCATTTTGTCCACCATCATAAAATCTTAAACATGGACATGATTGACTTGTCAACAGCCTCTTTCCTGTCCAGGTCCACTCTAATCTTGTATTTAAAGTGCTTGTGCCGAAGTCATACAGTGTGTGTTTTTAAAACGGATTATCCGACTAATATCCTACTTAATATAAAAAATGCGAAAGATTGTGAGTATGGATGTCTGGATGTTTGTTGCTCTTTCACGCAAAAAACTACTGAACGGATTTTGATGAAATTTTGCACACAGTTTATTAACCTAGATTAAAGTATAGGATACTTTTTATCCCGGTAGTAAGATCCCATAGGACAATTATCAAAATTCACGCGGGCGAAGCCGCTGGCAGAAGCGAGTATTACAATAAATAGATTATATTGTCGGGACGAACTAGAAAAGATCCGTCCGAACTGGAAGGAGGACGCGCGGGTTCGCTAGAAGTGGAAGTAGTGGATGGAGGCCTTTGTCCAGGAGTGGGGCAGAGCAGGCTAGGAAGAACAAAAAAAAATAAGAATACCTAAAAGCGCCGAAATCGGACCCCAAATGATCGGGATAAAAATTGAAGAAAGAAAACATATTTATTTGGCGCATGCCAAAAGTGCACACAACAAAAAAAAACTTAAATCTACACAATAAAAAACTTAAATCTAGACAGAAAAAAAAAGTTAATATAGTGTGTCTCTAGCGGCTGCCCTAAATACGCCCAGTTCAGCAAACAATAATTGTGTCTAGTCCCATTTAAAATTAAATTAAATATTTGTTTATTTATGGCAACTAGGCCCAATTGTTAGTAACAATTCCTAAAAACTATTGTTAGTAAACAAAACACAGAAACACAAACAAATACAAAAAGAAAATTGTGAGGTTAGGTGCGGGGTCTTCTGACCAGCACCTCCACAGCGTGCGACAACCTAGGTGCGTCGAACTTCTCTATCAACATAC
Organism: Xestia sexstrigata; assembly: GCA_941918905.2. NCBI lineage: Eukaryota > Metazoa > Arthropoda > Insecta > Lepidoptera > Noctuidae > Xestia > Xestia sexstrigata. Next base: position 10,276,177 of record OW799216.2, read on the forward strand.
TTAGGATGCTGTTAGAACTAGACCGCGCTCTTGATAAGATGGAGTTTGTCTTTTTGGGCATTATGGCGTAAAAATCATCAGTATGCGCTAAAGCGAACATACCGAATGCACTACAATAGCGCGGAATCCTGAAGGAGCAGCAAGTTGGCCCTGACCGTTAGCGCCCTGCGCTCTCGATCTATATCAACGTAGTCTTCGAGGTCTCCAAAAAGTGTCCCTGGTATTTAAATTTGTCAACTCTTTTGATTGGCATCCCGTTCAGCATTACAACTGGGTCGCTATGTACACGTCTACCGGAGGCCTCAAAAATCATGTATACACTTTTGCTTACATTGTAGACAAGCCCATGACTAGCGACAAATCGCTCACACACGCGTAACAGCTCCCTGATTGAGCCGGCCGTCGGACCATGTCGTCTCCATAACTTAAGTTATTTACACAAACGTTGTCTATCCAGAATCCGACACGCATACTGCTGAGCTCTGTGACCAGCCCGTTTATGTACAGGTTGAAGAGTTTTGGGGAGATCAAACCACCCTGTCTCACCCCGCACTCCAACCTGTACGTTTCCGACAGAGACCCTCAACATCGAACACAGTTAAGCTGATTAGTGTACCAATATTTAAAGATCTCTAAGAGTTCGATTGATATTCCCGCTTCCCCCTTACAGTGGCCAGCGATATGGGTCTGTAGTTGGATGGATCAGAGATATCACCAGTTCTGTTCTTTACAATGGGGACCACCACTGTTTTCATCATGTTTGTTGGCAAGTACGAGTGATTGATACAGAGTGTGAAAAGCATAGGCAGTAACCTAGGCAAATGCACACCTGCATGTTTCAGGTGCTCAATGTTGAGACTGTCATGTCCAGGTGACTTGCCTCTACACGTTGGAATAATAACCTTATTCACCTGCTTGGCAGAAAAACAAGAAAGAGACTTACCCTGACAAGCTCCAGCAATAGCACCCCCGTTTGATTATCCCAGTGGTGACGACACTACAAAAAGATCCTTGAACATACTGGCCACATCCTCCGAGTTATCAAGGCCCCCGACACTCACAGGAAGGCCCGGCTTAAGGTTAAGCTCATTGGTTGACTTCCAAAACTGAGCAAAGTTTTTCGATGACCTTTGCGAAGCCAAAATGTCCATTTTAATTTGGTCTTGATTTTTCTGGCACCATTTAAGCCTGCGTCTAAAAACTTTTTGACTCTCGCGCATCTCTTCCCACACTCGACCGAACTGAGGTCTGCCGAGTTGCATCCAAACCTGATGCCTTATCCGAGCCTCAAATATAAGAAAAAAATATACAGAATTATTAATCAATAGTGTATCAAATAAATAATTAGGACGGAAATAATAAATTAATTCTTAGTGAAGTATAATATTGATAGCAAAGTTATTGTGTTATTGATATTTTCACCGTATACCATGAACTCCATAAATTAAATTACTATCATCAACTTCCTCCCATAACCTATATAACTTGGGGTCGACACAAGAAGATTTTTGCCCGTGTTCTCCCTTGTCACCCGGCACGGTAGCCTTTACATCTTTTTCTTTCATTCTATCATTTCTAACACCATCTGCATAAATGACTGTAATGGCCTGCTTTGAACTTCTGCAGCAGAAGACCGGTACCACTAAGCAATGCGTTCACGACTTTTACGATAAAATCAGAGTTATGTACACATATATTTATTTATTTATTTATTAAAAGGAGAACCAACCGCTAAAATAAGTGAGTAACAATTGTTTAAGCGACACAGAGCCAATTACAGGTTCTCACGAGTAGACACAGAAATAGTAGTAGAAATCTTAAGATCACTAAATAGCAAGCACTATAATAGTACAAATAAAAGGAATTAAAATAAGCAATACGCACTAAATACACTCAGACACTAGGTTAGGCATTATTGACAAAGGGAAAATAAAATAGAAATAAAGCACTACGCGCATTTAAAAAAGTTTGCATTCAGCCGAGAAAAAAACAAAAAAAACATAAATAAACTAATATGAAATATGGTATGCCATTCCACTAACCCAGAAACTATGTCAATGACTGAATTAGCCATTTTATGGTATACTATAAATTACAATATAATGTAGTATTCTGTATTCCGTTACTACGGTTCCCTTTACCTATTATTGCCGATTTATCGTTTTCTTCTTCCATAACAATAATGCATGCAACTCAAATTTTAAAAGTTTTTTTAAAAATAGATGTGGTAATCCACAAAAAAAAATTGAGATTTCTAATTTTAGTAAATTAATAAAATAAAACTGGAGGAGCTCGTGGTTAAATAGTAACAGCCGCTCGGACCAATCTTCAGGTTAAACCGCGCTTGCCTAGGTTGTTCTGTGGATGGGTGACCACCCATTATATACCGAGTTTCTTCTGGTCAGATAGGCAGTCGCTCTATGTAAAATACTGGTATTCAGCTGCACCCAGTTAGACTGGAAGCCACCCGGATGCCTGTGCCGCGTCAGTAGTGGTCGTAAACTGCAGAGTACGAGACCCTCTCGTTCGAATCCCTGGTCGGGAAACGAGTTATTGGGGTTTTCTTACGGGAATTTCTCAGTAGTAGCCCTAAGTCTGGATGTGGTACTTTAGGGATTACAGGCGTGATGTTACGTTGCGTGTTTTTTTTTTGTGGTCTATTAGGTAAACAAACATGAGATTTCTATTCTGGGAAAATAAATTCAATAAAAATTGGTAAATAAGAAGTAGATAATTTCAATACAATAGGTAGTAAGATGCAAGCGTGCATACCTAACTCAAAGGACGTGCATACCTAATTCATACCGAACATAAACTATGTGATTGATGTAAAAACTCATGATTTCGTGCGGTGTTTGTTTATTAAATACATTTGTAACAAAAGTACTACACTACTACACTACATCAGCCCATAACGTCCACTGCTGGACATAAGCCTCTCCCATGATGGGAGGAATTTGCCGTAATCTCCACGCTTGGCAGGCGGATTGGAGATCGCAGTTATGAAAGACTAACAGAAAACGCTGCTGCCCATTCTCTGGCAACAAAACAACAACCAACTTCTTCTAACAAAAGTAAAATATTATAATTAAAAAAAACATGCTTTACAAAAACGCTATTTTACCTATTAGATATAGGCAAAATAGCGTTTCTGTAAAAAAGTGTTTGTGTCGTTTCCCAGCAATCATTTTTGCGTAAAGTTACTTAGTATGATGTACAGAATGCTTGGTTGACGGCTTCGTGATGAAGTCTTTTACACCCTGTATATGATCTCCATGAGTTTTATGTGACAATAGACAACGGTGTCATGTAAACTATCGTAAAATAAAATAAATTAGCGGTTTGTGAACATAAATATTAATTTATGTTCATGATGGCGCCAAATTGATCCCTTTTAAAAGTAAAGCAGATATCAGATGTTTCACCTAAGAGTTCTTACAGACGAGCGGCACGTTGACAACTGCAGATAAACTGTAGCCGTCGACACACATTTACGTAGCATGCCACTACTGCAAGCGTCGACGGCAGTCGTCGACAACGTTGTCGCTGCAGTTTATCTACAGTTGGCAACGTGCCGCTCGTCTGTAAGAACCCTAAGTGAATGGCTCTCTCGAGTTATATATTTTAATTTATCTTCCACTTCTAAAGACAAAATGAATAAAAGACATTCATTTCAGTATTGAATCGATCGAACGATGATTAATTTCGGCACTCGGCATCTTTTAATAGACCACGAACTATCGGATCGTCTGGATGGGAGTACGCGCTACTGCTAAGGATGTGACCCTGTGTTCGTGTCCCAGATCGAGCAAAAGTGCGACTGGGTTTTTGCGCAGTTGCAGCCACAGAATTTGAATTTGTGCCCGGTTGATAGTTTAAACATAACTGGCGCAATTTGGTTGTACTATAATACAGGGTTAGTTTTCAATGACCCGGCCAAATATTTCAGAGATGGTTTAGAATCGATAATATTTTGGATATAAAGAATTTTTTTTTTTTTTAAATAAAATTTAATTCCTATCCACCACTAAAAAGCAAAAGTGTGGATATTGAAACAGCACAATTTAGTTCAACAACCTAGATAGGTAGCAATTAGCACACACGTAAATTTGGCAGTACTGGCATGCACACAAGTGTCCTTTCGGTTTATGATGTAGGATTTTTTTATGTCATTTTCAAATGAATGCTATTATTTTATTTTATATTTTTCGACAATAATTTTTAAAATGCACTTTTGGTTTGATATCTAGATCTTAATTTTAAATTTTGGCTGGTCATTGAAAACCAATCCTGTATACACCGCTATCTAACCTGTCGGAGATTATAGGCGTAATGTTATGTTGTATTCTGAAATGGAATAACGATGAACGTTCATTACTGTGCAATTTTGTCAGTGTTGTTTGAACGTGATACGACACAAAAAATTACTTCAGTGAGTCATTTACTCTAGAGTGAAGCGTCTAATATTACCTTTAGCACTAATACGTAAAATAATTCTTAGATGACATGAAATAAGATTGAACAATATACATTCTCAATAAACATGTTCAAACTACGCAATATAAGGCGGTATATTTGATGAGGTTTCCCATCAGCCATGGGACATCCCAGCAAAAATTATGAATTTTCTTTATAAACTTTCATTCACGAAACTCCTTTAGGGATGAATTAAAAGATGTTCTTTGTCTTGTAAGAAGCACGTATGAAAATGTTTTCTTGACCCAACGATTTACTCCGTGCGTTATCTGTTAGTTAATTTAAGATTTTAATAAGTAGGTACACGTGGTGATCTTGCCCTTCTCTGTATGAGAAGAGGCCTTTGCTCAGCAGTGGGACAGTAAAAGGTTGGTTATTATTATAATAAGTAGATTTGGGGCTCATCTTAAGGCTGCCGTCAGTACATGACACTGCTAGCAGAATAGTTGACATCGGCTTGGGTGCCAAATAGGAAAGAAAAAAGTGGATTTAGTCAAAAGGAAATTAAATAAACTGAAACTTATTGAAATTGAATGAAAATTGACCATTATGCTGCATGACCAGTAGGCTTAACTAAATAACAGAAATGTTGTTTTTAGCCTTCTAGGCTTAAAACTACAGCAACGATTTGTTAATACGCAAACGATTTCCATCGCGGGTAGGAAACGGTCCACTGCTAAGTTTTCTCAAGAGAACATAGTGTAAATACTGTTTGTTTTCAATTATTGTGTTACAATAGAAATAACTTCCCGATGACTAACCAATTGTTTTAGAATTAATCTATTAATCTCTGTGAAACAAAACAGATGATCTTCTTGTATAGCTTGTGCGTGATTTGTCTCGTGTGACAAAAACATAAGTCGTGTTGGGATGTGTGTGTCTGTGTCGGGACCACTCTGACAGTTTGTCGGTTTTCCACATATGAATGCGCGCGCGACGCGTGCTTTGCGCGTCAGTAGTGCACGACAACGCGGCTTGTGCGCGGCTTACAGCGCATACGCATATCTGCCGGGAAAACTCGTGCATCGTAACGTTCGATTTTTGTAAATTAAAAAGTTGAATTAAATAGTAGGTAATAAAAGAAGTGTTGTTCTTGTTGGTTAGGAATTGAAAGTGTGTGTTTGACTTGATTTTTTTTTTCGTTTTGCGTGTGCAACAAAATGCATTTTTTTCGATGACATGTTGGTTAATTTAGCGACAATCTTAGTAAATACTTTGGATAGTTATAAAACCATCTGAAGTTTAAAACATTAAATCTAAAATGTCTTAATGTTTATTCAAACAAAACATGTTTGTTTGCTGGCGCCACGAAAGCTTTCACAAAATCACCCATCCGTATTAGCGCTCGCTTCGAAGCGAATAATTTAATTTCCGTTAATATCTCTTATCGTCTACAATAATAATTATATTCTCCGCTAAGTGTTGTAACCATCGTGCATCGGTCAATGACAATCCCATGTTAATTTGATGGCTGTCAAAGTTGGTTGTTGAGTGGATTGCATGGTCTGCATGGCAACATGGAAAGTCCCGTACAGTCCGGATGCTTATAAGTACTAATCTTATCAGTTTCAAATAACAAACGAATATCAAAGGACAAGATATTAACGTTAAGATATGCAGTAAAACTGCTCTTAAGAAACCGTTAGGAAATAGTGAATTTTCGTTGGTTGTACGGTGTGTTGATTGAAACATGAAACTACACTAAATGCAATGTATCTTTCCATTTGGTTGCTATTTATTTACGGCTTCCTGTTTTAATTTCGTGTGAAGTTTTAGATGCAATTTGTATTAGGTAATTAGAAAAAAGTACCGTTATGTAGAATCAACTTTTGGAATGATTAAAATACTGTGCTGAGATTTGAGCTACTGGGTGTTTATACATCTAATGTCCATGCTTTTATTTCGTGAGTCAGAAGTGTAACTGTCATTTTTTTTTAATTATTAAAAGAGGAGTATGTAGGAGGTACCTAGCGTTCTATAGTTTTTAGCTTTTATGTTAAAAAAAAACGTAATAAATACAACAAATTATTTAGCCTACAACACCACACAGTCCTCAGATATTTGCTTACTTATTCAATCTAATAGGTAATCCTCCAAAAAGTATGCAAATTAAGGCTAAGCAGAATTCCCTCTCCAAAATAATAAACAATACAGTAAATCCTGAAGAATCCCTTCAATTCCGGCTGAACATTAACAGTGAGTACTACTTACATCAATTAATGTCGGCGACAGTCCGTTGATCTTACTGTCTGATCGAAAACAATTTTTGGCCGCGTCATCCGCAACACTGCTTGTGTTAATTTTTCATTAAGAAATTATTAAAAGGCCGCTATAAAAGCTTCATCAGTGATCAACTAATTGGGGTTACTACAAGGTCGATTAACATCTGCTGTAGGGCTGCTGTGCTGTAATACTGAGAACCGATATATATTTGCACTAATTAAGTCGCGACTTAAGGGGCTCCCCGAATTTTCGGCGTGCACACTGGCGCCACTTTAGTAAAAAAACAACAGTTAAATACACAATTAATATAAAATATGATTGACAAAATCAATCTTTTGGTCTTACAAATTATTTACGTCTGCTTAACTCATTGAAACATAGCTCGCTGTCGTTACCGATACAAAATGGGAAAAACGGCCGTTTTTAGCAATTTTTCTAACTGTAACTACAGTGAAGTATATTTTAATGAATTAAATAGATGTCAATAATCTAGAATTCTAAAGCATTGATTTTTTCAATCAGATTTTATATTAATTGTGTATTTAACGAGTTCTGATTTTTTTTACTAAAGTGGCGCTAGTGAGCACGCCGAAAATTCGGGGAGCCCCTTAATAAGCTTCTTTTGGGTTAGCTAGCTCGTTCCATCGTCGATCTCATCCCTGTCCTCAGAATAAGATTGAGGACAAGAAAAGGCCCATTCATACAAAGAACAAATGGGTGGTCGATAGCATATGGTATTATTTTTGAGGAATACTGACATTGACAGCTTGCTTAGCCAGCAACGCAGTTAAATTGTGGTTACTGACATTGACAGCTCGCTTAGCCAGCAACGCAGTTAAATTGTGGTTACTAACATTGACAGCTTGCTTAGCCAGCAACGCAGTTAAATTGTGGTTACTGACATTGACAGCTTGCTTAGCCAGCAACGCAGTTAAATTGTGGTTACTGACATTGACAGCTTGCTTTGCCAGCAACGCAGTTAAATTGTGGTGACCGCTTTCAATTTCATGAAATGCAACATTCGTCTTTGGTGTTGTGTATTTTTAAACGTGAAGTGCGTATTACCAATTATGATCACATTAAAGGCTCCTATAAGTCCGTTTAATGCCGTAGTTCTTGGAGAATACACGATCTAGTGTCGATTAGCGTAACTCTTAACAAAATCTTCGCGAAAATTTACATATTGAAATATGTCACAGTGTCCTGACAGCCCTATGTGTTGATGTCTTCTACGTCCTCATAGACAGAGGACATCTTTATTTCGGACATATTGCCATTCATCATCATTGTTATTCTCTGAAATTCGTAATGGAGCCGCTATTAACATGTCAATAGTACTTTGGTTTATGTTCTTTGACACACAGTTATTTTGGTCATGATCAATTAGACAAATATGCAGCTTCTATGATTAACAAAGTCTTTGTTAGTTCAGCGTAAAAGTTTGTTTATGGTCAAGCTTTTCTCGATTTAGCGAGCGGGGCAAAAAAATATAAAGGCACCGGAAAATCTATCTTGTTTTCTTGAAAATTAGGGTATTAAACGATAACATAGTCCAGAATATTTGGGACGTTTCTTAGGAAAATATTTTCATTAAACACACATTATAATTGTGTAGGCATATTCGATATACCTACTTACTTATATTGTTTTAGCTACCGAGTCCCATGTTATTTAGGACAGAGGTGTCGTTTATTTCATGTAAATAATCCATGTGATTTCAGGACTGCCGGAAAGCATAAATCTAGAATTACTGTAATCCAGGAGTTTCAGCAACTAGTTGAACTGAAATTCAACAAATCTAATTCTCAGAAGTTTCTCGTTCAAAGATAATCGTGGTATGTGATTTAGTAAATCTGTCATGCTTAAATATTTATAACAAACTAAGAGCTTTATGAGTGGCCAATGATAGCATTTACTTTCGCTTTTTCTTCTATTTGGTCACGTTGAAAGGTAAATGCATGGGTGCATACAGGTTGTTTCAAAATAAATATTTCCTTTCTGGTTGTCTCGCCTCTTATAAAATTATACTCAAAGGAAAAGCAATTAAGCCAGTAAAATGAATTAGCATATTATACGTTGAAAATTCTAACAAAGAAAAGATACTAAATACATTTTTGCAGTTTTGCTACGGGTGTTATGTGCATCAGTAGAAGATCTTAATGCCTTTAATAAAATGTAACGTCACAAACTCAAACACAACCTGTATAATGTCATTTATTGGCACTTCTGGTCGAATCTGACGATGCATCCATTACTTGTTATGTTTAGTAGCTGGACGGTCGCCAATGTTGACATGGCGTTAATCCCGATTGTTTATACTCCGTTAACATAAATTACACATACATGTGTTAGGTAGTAAACATCTACGGCTTTCACGCCGGCTCATTGTTGCGGACATGTGTCACAATGTTATTGGAAATTAACTGCTTCATTGTTGGCAATGAAGGTGTAATTCTGGAGACCGCAGACCGCAAACCGCAGAGGTAAAGTTGCCTACTCGCAATTATATACCACAGTGATACAAACGCGACTGCTTAGCAAGATCAGGTCCTTGAGGGTTCGGTTCCCGTGTCGTGAAAAGTGATATTGGGTTTTTCGATCAGGAAGTTTTCAGTAGCAGCCACGGAGTCTGGATTTGTGGGGTTAATGACAATAGGCTAGCCCGCTTTTGCATGGACCTAAACATAACTGGCGAAATGTGGGTGTAGTATTAGGTACACCTCTGCCTAACCCTTCGGGGATTACGGGCGTGATGTTACGTTATTCTGACACTAGTTTCTATGTAACTCTATAAAACCGCTGGGCCGAAAATGCTGGCCGTAAATGGGTCAAATATGCCATACATTCAATGCCAGATGGGAAGGAAAGTGTTGGAGTGGAGACCACAGTAGGTCGGTGGAATGTGGGAAGACTACTGACTAGGTAGCCAGACGACAATTTCACTAAAGTGGCCGGAAAATACTGGATAGTTGACACAAAACCGCCAAAAATTTAGAGATTTGCAGGAGACCATAAGGTGCCCAAAGGTTGAAGAAGAAGAGGAAGATGGTAGCATTTTCGCTGGTTGCCATTTTCATAGAGTTACTTAGAAATAATTGTGGTAACACTGCGGTCTGACATGGCACTTAGGGTATGCGAAACCCGGTTTCGGGACCATAGTAAAACCCGTTAAATCCCGGGTATTGCAGGGTTCCGCATGCCTGGCACTGCGGTTTACGGTTACGTTCGTATTTGGAATTTGTACCTTAAAGACGCCATCACTTCCAATTTGTTGAATTTTGTTGTGTTAAAGTTACAACAGCAAAATAATGTTGTAAAGCCAATTAATTTCAAATAAATAGGTGTGGTCTTGTCAAACAGTTTCTAGTTCTGAAACGAAATAACATGATATATACATAATTGATTGGTCATAAATCGTTCGTATAATTTAATTTATTAGTTAAAATATACATCGGTAAGCGGTACGTATGAAGATTGAAGACGGTTTATGGTTGTTCGATCGTAAAAATATGATAAATGGATAGTGTTGCCTCTACATTTAATATCTTTGTCAATGATTTTACATAAAACCTTTTCTACATCTAAGGGCATACAGATTAGTTTAATTCAAAAGATCAAATGGTCAGAAAGCAAACAGAAAAAATGCTCATTTATCTTTACTATCTGAGGTCCTAAAATTTTATGTGCCAGCGTCAGCTCGACAAATATCATTATAACAATAATTGAAATATTTAGTGGCGACACGCGACCAAATCGGGGTTAAATAAGTACACTGTTCCACTAGATTTATGGCCTTAAAACATGTCACAGACAATAAAAAGTTAAACGACTTTAAAATAAAAATTAGACGCTGACTGTGGTTAGGGTGGCGTCTCCTGATCTATGGTCAATTTGTTTCATTTGAAAATGGAATAGATAGGGTATATACACCTACACCATTCAATTGGAAATGTCCTGTAGTTCTGACGTCAGGGCCAGATCCATCTTAAGGTTATCCTATTACACGGATGATTCAGATTAATAAAGAATATTTTCTGCAACGATGAACTCACTATTGCTCATAGATAAAATTGGCATCATATTGTGTGTTCAGCAGCAAAAACCGATTACATCTTAATTCAAGGTCATTCGAGTGCATTCTTCATTTTGTGTTCTGACGCAAGATCGCACTTGTTGCAGATAAATCGTGAAAACATGATTGATTCTAAGAAATTGTGATGTTGTATTAGCGGGTTAAATGGTGGATACCATTAGCTTTAATCAGTCATCGATAATTCAAAGCAGCTGAAACGGTTCAGCCTCTAATGCATTTTTCGTCGCTAATGTCATATGATTGCAACAAAGTGTTGTGTGACCCACATTTTAATTTGGTAGGTGGCATATGTAACCGTTTTAATGAGTACATTGTTACAGCTCTGACTAAGACTCAGAATTTCAGTTCTTTCCCAAAAATAGTAAATCTAGGCTGCCTCTATTGTGCTCTAGTATAGGACGAATTACCATCTGTTGGGTGCGATTGTTATCACAGATCATATATGTGATATACACTCATTGCCCTTCCAAACAATGGTCTCTAAAATCTTCATGTGACGTACGTTGTAGGTTGTACGTTGGGTTAACTTGGGTGATAGGTTTCACGAAGTTTATTATATAGCAGGCATTAGCAAGACTATTTAAAAAAAAAAAAAAACACATGAGGACTTTTAAAACGTCGACAAAATTAAGGTGCACGGTTTGGGTTGGTCGTTTCCTATAAAGAAGAACCGGCAAGAAACTCCATGGTTACTCTTTTATTTTTTGTATTTTTTGGTTTAACACTTTTTAATCCATAAGAAGAACAAGTGTTTTGAAACGAAGATGTTCTATGTATACGTTGCGTCAGCGCTCCATTGATAAATAGAATCTGATCCAACTTACTACGGTCGTGTGTATCTGTCAATGAGGTTTCAGGCATCTTAAATCTCAATACCTTTAGGAAGCTGAATGAATTCTCTACTTTGTAGTGCCTATTCAGGCTATTCATAAAAGTGTCTAGAAAGTAACCTAGACGAGAAAGCCCAGCCGCAACAAAGTGTTCAGTGTTACGTTAGATTTGATAGATGGCATAGCTGAGCCAGTGACCGTATTGTAGTACCATTTAGTATAAAATGCACGTTGCTCACAGTTACCTTCATGAAAGGCGGCGCGAAAGCTTGGCGCCTCGCCACCGCGCACCGGCTTCTTTACGATCCTGCGATACAGGTTTAATACGTACCGTACTCTGTATGCATGGGAAACTTATAAAACTCGACCACTTGGACTACTATAGGACGGGATATGTTCTACATAAACATACTTACAAACCTACGCAAAAGGTGTTGTTCCACTATCTTTAAATTCATGTAAAACGATGCGTGTTGTATCCTATAATCATATGCTCAAAAGTTATCCAACCATCTCCAGCGGATAGCCATAAGTACGAACCAAAAGCAATAACACTATTTCTAGATTTTCTAGTTCCCTCTGCCTCAGTTGCTTACCTGTAATCGTATTTAGATTGTATCTGCTAATAATCTCCTCTTCTAAATACAATCTATGCTAAAGATCAACTGTCGTGCAATGTTCCAAGGATAAATATAAATGTGAATAAAATTCATGAATGTAAATGTTGCTGTGAATATAATGGTATTATCTTGAAATACAGGAAAATGCAAAATCCGACTTATGCAAAGTTAAAATACAGAGTTATGACGAATGCAAATAAGTTACGATGTCAAAGTGAATGCAGGACGTTGTGTGCGCCGGGGCTGCGGGACTGTTCGAAAGAGATACCGTGACCCCGGAACACAAAGGGCGATGGAGGAACATGGATGGGTTTTAGTCAGTAAAAGTGTGACACTCCCTCCTGCCCCGCCCAGGGCGGGAGGAGTCTTTTGATGATTTCCGATACGGAAAAAAAAAGGACGTTGTGTGTAGTAGCTAGCGGGTTTAACACAAAGCCGTCATATAAAGATTTCAACGTGGATTTGGCTAGTACTCGTTTAAAATTCAATTCAACTCACTAGTCGAGATCAAAGCGGCCGTAACTCTTGCCAGCGCGTACTGCTAACAGTAAAGTAATCATTACCAGGAGCACCGATAATAATTACTTTATTTAAATATCTCGGCGACTTTTGGCTCGTCTCCCCGCGGCTTAACCTTCATGGATATTAATTTAATTTATGACGCGAATTGTTATGTTCCATTTATTTTACGCATGTTTTGGTTTACTAAATATTTTGACGTGTCGGTTTATTTAAATGTGGACCTTTAAGACCTGGACACAAGTGAGACAATCCCGTCTTAAGTAGAAATAAAGTGTTACATTGAGCACTTTGTTTGCAGAGGTTTAGTATCAAAATAATTATGCTATTCCATCTGATTCATACGACTTGATGTTTTATGAGTGTAGGTATAACAGACCGTTGACATACATTGGTAATTTTACTAGTCGTAAAATTATAAAGCCGGCTAATTTTAATTATCCAATAAGTTAAATGTTACACTAATAACCAACCATATGGCATCTGAAAATTATGCATTGAATCGTTTGTTACGCAGACAATTAATGTAGTTTTGAATTTCAACATGTGTCATTGAAAATGATAGACATCCATCAAGTGTGCCAGAAAGATCATCTGCGTGTGAATATCAGTGCTATCTAACGTATCTCGTGCACGTCGAAGTCAACACAACATGCTGCCTACTTCCGCTCTAGTTTTCGTTCTCTTCGCCTTCGTAAGTATACTGTTTACCTTTATATTTTTTTGTTTACTAATCTAGGTCTACATCCAGTGACGCAAAATTCATAGATTAGCAGTAAACCAGCTAGAGCCATATATCATGATAGATTACCTTAATAATTAACGGTAACTAACACACTAATATGACAGCCCACTATAGTCGCCGCCAAGCGGAGTTTATTACATTTGTGAGTAAACTTTATATAAACGATCCCGTTCAATGAGCAAGTCGAGAAGTCAAGATATAATCAGTGCAGTCCAAGAAAGGAGGTTGTGTGTATTAATTGATTTATAAGAACACATTACGGCCAATTAAAGTTTTCTGACCAATTACATGGACAGTTTATGGTCTCGTCGCTTCTATTATGTAAAGTTGTGAACCGACGTTATTTTATTGTCGAGTTCTGTGACAGCGTGCATTTGTTTTGTTAGAGAAAAGTCGAGATCGTTACGCCCACGCTTCATTAGTTAAACTACTGAATCCTCCATTTACACTTCATCCGTGTGTAATTAATCCCACTCTACTGTTGCTGAATTGTGTTAAATGTTGTTTTTATAACTTTCTGAACGGACAAGCCTGTTTCGTGCGCAGATGTCGGGTGCGCGGGTCAATTGTTTGTCACAGTGTAGCAACTTGTTCAGTAATCACTGGCGCATAAAACACAGTTCAAAGCCGACAGTTACCGCTCACTGACAGGTGATTCGTTAACTCGCGCTTAATCCTAATTAATAGACTATTAGTGGACGTTTTCAATTACCACTTGGAATGATTTATAATAACCATACACTAAGTATTCGCTGATTAATGTCCGTGGCTGTATTTTGATCACATTCATAAGTAGGATTAATGTTTTGAAAGCCTATTAATTATTTATCAATGTTTCTGGAAATTAAAATAACATGAGCTGTCAAAATATTTTGGTATGCGTCTGGTTTTAATTTCAATCTATTTTGTTATTTAAATGTGAAAAACATTTTTTTATGTCCACATTAGTAAGCAATTTAGCATCGATCGTTCTCATTTATTTGTTCTTTTACGGTTCTCCGCGTGTTATTAGCAAATTGGCGTCGCTTTGACATAAATTGGTATTTTCAACGTCCACTTAGTTTCGTATAAAGGCATTAACGGCAAATAAAAGCACAAACGAAGCTTTTAAGGACTCGCTTGAGTGTGACATTATGGAAAGCGGAAAAGCGACATCTTGTTAGCAAGTTATCGGAGACACAGAATTAGGAGGCAATGAATGTCGTTTGTGTTAGACCTTTTATGCAGCATTAACATAAATTTGTTGAGTGCTCAATTACCTTGCATTTGTTCACGTTTGGGTGCAAGCCAACGTATAAGAAGTAAACGTGGGTGGATACAGATACCCTGATATACGAGTATTTGTTACTCATTGAATTTATTTAGAATGCTCTAAAAGAGACGTAAATTATTATATTGTTTGTTGCTTGCTTAAGACCATGATGATCCCAAAGTCATTCACTGGATAATTTGATTGGGAATAATACAGTTTACAATATTTGCAGAATAACTCATTTCTTTTATCGAAAGAACATAAATTAAGCTCTATAAACGTGTGTAAAATCACAAAATGCCACAAATAGAAGACATTGATTCTTATATGATCCTTTTACGCGATAAAATGTTAATAAAGACAGTTTACCCGTAAGTGGTTTGGCGCATACAGGACTGTAATAGGACCTGGTGCTATAACGGGCATTTTGCGTGACTTCTCAGTTGAGTATGTGGTCCAATAAGTGCGACAATACGCACTTGAGTATGGTGTCAATAATATGTAGATAATATGTATTACTTCAAGTGAGGAATTTACTGCAGTCTGTTGTTTTTGTATGTCTTTCGTATTTAAATAGGTAATGTTATAATAGAGTAGAATGAGCAAGAATAAAATGCACGGTGCGTTTGTCTTATTAAAGCTTGTTTTATGAGAAAATATGCTGAGTGTTTCTTGACGGAGCGAAATATGCTAACGAAGTTTTATTAACTGTTTTTTTTCATCCTAGAAAGTATAACGTTGCTTGCTTTTGAAATGATCTTTGAAGCCATATACATTTTTGATCCAAATACGTTAAAAATAACTTTTTTTCATACCATCATTCTCCTGCCATAATAGAGGAGCTCGTGGCTAAATAATAATAGCCGCTCGGATCGATCGTTAGGTTAAGCCGCGGTTGCATAGGTTGGCCCGCGGATGGGTGAAATTTGACAACCCATTACATACCGAGTTTCCTCCATGCCTCGGAAAGCACTTTAAGCCGTTGGTCCCGGCTGTCATTTGTAGATCTTTGACAGTCGTTACAGGTAGTCAGTGACCTGGAAGTCTGACAACCAGTCTTACCAAGAGGTTTTGTAATACCCAGTACTAACTCGGGTACCAGACAAGCAGTCGCTGGAAGCCGCCTCCGGGCCCTAATCTCAGTTTACTAGGGTTCAAATCCAAATGATTAAACACACCAATCAGTGTTAACATTTTGGTATCCACAACATTTCAATTGACCAATAGGAACATGTTTCCACCTCGATAAGATAGTATCCATTAGTTCAATATTTTCATCTGACTCAGACTTTCCAATCGCCTCGTTAGAATTTCTAATCAGCATCGTAAATCGTACATTGTTAGTATACAATGTGTGTACTGTTGACAAACCAGATGAGTATACAGGCTAACAGCTGTAACTCCTTTTTGGGCCATCATTAGTCTGAAAGACTGCCTCGTTGGTCGAGTGGTCGCAAGCGCGACTACTGAGTATAAGGTCCTGGGTTCGATTCCCGGGTCGAGCACCGTGTTATTTATCATCACGTCACACATCACGCCTGTGATCCCCGAAAGGTTACGTAGAGGTATATCTATTAATACACCCACGCACATTTCACCAGTTATGGTTAAGTCCCATGTAATAGGGGTAGTGGGGGTCAGTAGTCGCGTTTGCAACACCAAAAAGACAGATGCAGTCAAACGCACGCTGACTACTTACCTGATATACCTAACAGTTATAACAGCTGATCAATTTGTCTGGCAACCAACGTGGCGAATGATTAAATAAAGTCGGGGTGAGAGCTTAGACTACAAGCTCTCACCCCGACTTGTTAAAAAAAAAACCAGTACACTCGCAAAAACAATGGATCTACTGATACTAGCTTCTGCTCAACGTTGTTCACGTTTTTTTAACAGACTTCTAAAAAAACAGGAAAGAAGTCGGTGGCAGGTTATTTTCGTTTTAATGGGAGTTGGTTTTTGCTTTGCCATTTTTTTGAAATCTTTTGTTTTGCTTATTGGAATATTGATATCTTGTGACACACGACATTTGATTAGCTTTCTATAAGTGAAAGAATGATTTAAAATCGTATCCGTACTTCTAAATATTACAAAATGTTTTATAAATATACTATCAAAATTATATTTATCAAACTTATCAAAATATTATGTATTTATTTAATGCTTTACAGTGTTCGTAGATGCAGATGTTATATATTATCTTTCACATGTTAGCCAAACACCTTTGTCGACTGTACAAGAAGAAATTGAGTGTTGTGAACATCGACGAACAATGCATCGTAGAGCGAACTATTACGATCATGAACCATTGTGTTACGATTGTCCTCACTGAACATCTCGGTCTTAAAGTATAAGTAAATTACTTTGTTCCTACTTGTCTTACTATCGAGATTAGATCGTCGACTAGCGACTTAAATAGGCAGAGTGTTTTGTGGTTTAGCTTTATTACCAGTTTTCTGGTCAAAATGAAGTATTCTACTAGTTGTAAACGAACCCTCACGAAGCTGTCAACCAAGCATTATGTACATCATTAAGTAACACTGCGCATTTTTTTTTTTGGGAATTGACGTTCTTTTTTGGTATGAAAAATCATGTTTTAGGGTTAGGCTCAATATCCCTTGAAACATTGTGGTATTTTAACGTAAAGAAAAAAAAAAAAAACCTGATTTTTACTTAAACGTGTTAAAAAGTTGGAACTTACCTTCAACATCTCCGTAACTAGCATAATCCCAGGTATGGTCCAGAATAAAAAAACATATCGCAATGACGGGAAGAACACGTGCCTCTGTGAAGGGTATTTTTATACCCTTCATGTATTGAAAAAAAACCTACTGATAGTTTGAGATGAGACAACATCCAGGGCCCACAATTTTTTAATATACATATTACACTTAGCCGACTGCACTCTGTCCTTGATCGAAAAGGTTCTGACCATACGCAAAGAGTTTGATAATCCGACCTTGCTACCCTGAATACTAATCCTGTTCGTGATTGACAGCAATGCCATTGGTATTATAAGTGTGGATACCTTTACGATTACCCAACTCATTATCCACACATTTGTATAACGAGTCGGCCTTATTACCCTTTTGTAAGCGGCTGGTATTGGAAAAGAGATTTTTAGGAACTGCGTAATTATTTGCTAAGCACTTCTGCTAACAATTTGATATCATTAAGTTCTAAAGCTTTACCCACTATTAAGTCATCAAGACTTATTACAAATTAAGGTTAATTTTAACTTTGGTGCTAGGCAAGTTAACTGGGCTAGATCCAGTTGCAAACGTTTCTTTGTGCCTATTGGCCAGTACAGCTTGTTAGTCCTGCTTGATATGAAGGAAAGCCGAAAAAAATATTTTTCTTTCGTTGACCAAAACCTCTGCCGTTGGTTTCAAGGCAGTTAAACAGTTTCTCTGGGATCTTCAATGTTTCGGCGCTATGCTGGTGGTCACCACTGCTTTTCAGGAATTGCAGGGGTTGAAGATAGTTTATCGGGCTTTCATAAACATCTTCCGGAAAAATCTCACTAAACTTGCCATCCAGAATATTTATTTTTGCTCATGTCTCCAGGTGGTGGGTCGCGAGGGCGTCCTATCGTTAGCGGCGTCGCGCGAGCTGCGCTGCGGGCGGCGCCTGGTATCGGGGCTGTTCTCCCGGCCGCGCCTGCCGCTGGGATACTCTTACGTCACCACCGTGCCGCGCGGCGCCTGCCGGCTCAACGTCTCCGAGATCATGCCCAGCGAGAACTATATAGGTTTGTAGTGTACAGAAGGACATGACATGACCACTCTAGAAAAACAGTGAAAGAAGGACATAATGAATAAAAACAGCAAGAGATGGGACCCGTCCACACGGTGATGAGCAATGCAAAATGTTATTGGGATTGCAGCTATCATCATTATCCCATGTTTGTTAGTCAGTCCAGCATGAAACTCAATTTGATCCCAAAAATATACAACAAACAGCGACTAAAACTGATCATCACTGTGTGAACGGGGGACATAGAGGACAATAGTCAAGGCAAAACACCGCGATGATGAGAAAGCAAAAAGCGTGCGATGAAGATGCTAATGATATATTTTAAGGGCCTATACCCCCTGAAATGGCTTAGCATGATCCTCGGTTACGCCTAAAATACTGCAGCATTCATTTTGAAATAAATATGTGGTAAAGTTGAGGATTAATGCTAATTACTATGTGTGACGAAAACACGATTTCATAAACTTTTCTTGATAGAAAAAAAATCCAAAGTTACCTCCAAATTGAACAATAAACCGCTGGTATTCAAAAAGTACTTCAAATTAGATCATGAAACTTTGCATACTAACTGAACTAACTATAAAGCAGGTCTTATGTGTTTTATTTTTTTAGTCCAATCAATATTTTTTTGTAAATCGCAAAAACCACTCATTTCGCACTATTTTATTCTTACAGTATTTCAAACGAAGTTTTAACCACCACAAATAGAGTTGCTAATTTTAGGGTTAGAAAGGCCTTAAGACACGTGTTTTACCCCAGAACATGTCGGGACCGCGACTGCGCGAAACAGGTGTAACTGTTAGCGATAATGATCACACGCCGCTTATATAGCAAGCATTGTTAGTTTAAAATCACTCAGACCAGTCAGACTCAAACATTAATCACAAACTTGTTGAAAAAAATACTACAAATGATGAATGGAAATTACCTATTTCCTAGACATTTTATTTACCATTCCACAAAGCGAATAGTCCTTTGATAAAGGCTAATGGGCCGTGAGGTTGGTCACTTATCAATCAGCATTGTAGACGGAGTGGTCTGTAAATCATTTGAGATCATCTGCTATAGGTACTATGGTACTAACGCCCACTTTGTTTGATGCCAATATGAATGAAACTTTGCCTCGGCTTTTAATACGATGCAAAATCAATTTGGAATTCGCTGACAGTTAGTTTACGCCAATCCGAATAATTAATGTAGGCGGTACTGAGTTTGTTGTTAAACATCTGCGAGAAGATGTAAATAGAGGTGTAAGTTCGAAATTGACTGTCGATCAAATCAAAGGTAGTGCCGCTTACTTAGTGTTTGACTTTAAAATGTCGGTTGCACTTACAGCTCTGAAGATATCTAACGGCTCGTATATAATGAACGGCGAGTTCGCGGTATCGGCGGCCGGCACGTACGAGGCGGCGGGCGCGCGCTTCGTGTACTCACGCCAGGGCTCGCTCGACAACGTCGTAGCACACGGGCCCATACACAACCCCATCGACATCATGGTAAATACACGGAGCGAAGAACCGATGTCTCCGCAAATATGCAAACTATTGCCACGAGGACAGCACATTCTATTTACGAACGGTTTAAATATTTGGCAGGTAATATTTTTCAGTAACCCAAGAATAATTTAAACACTGATGGGTCTAGAATCATGCGCTGAATTCTTAGTAATAGTTTGCGCACACCTTGTATACCTTCAAAAACATATCAATTCAATAAAGTAAACAATTAAACAAAAATATTTTTCCGAACAATTTAGATCGTAGCAATACCAATTTATTGCTACTATAAATTGCTCAATAATCTATTATGGCAAATCGAAAAGAAATAAATGTATCTTTTATTTCCAGATACTTTATACGCAACCGAATCCAAGTATAAAATATGAGTATTTCACGGAATCACTACCTGGCGAAGTGGAAAGTGAAGCTGTAACGAAAATAAACTTTATTGAAGTAACTCCAAAATCAACCTCGAAGCATTTTCGAAGACATCATAGTTATGAAGTTTTTTCGAAGCCCACTATTGCTGCACCTAAGGACCCAGAAATGAGCATTAGTCTTGAAGATGACGTAGATACAGATGTTGTGGTCTTGAATAGGAAGTTTATGTGGAAGATAATGTCTTATTCCCAGTGTACTAGATCCTGTGGCGGAGGCATACAAGTAAGTCTTAATTTACGGTTGGTATACCGGTCCTACCTTGTGATCTCTAGCGGAATATTGGCCTGGCCATACATCGCGAGGGATCATGTTGGAAATACTGGCCATAAAATACACTAGACACAGTAACTTTGGCCTAAATGCTGCCAATCGGACAATGAGGCGTCTAGTCTGTCTGACCGATAAATACCTAATTGAAATCAATCTGTACTTCTGTAGCAATGCTTTATGACTGGAACAGTTAGATAGCGGAACGTATTTTGGGGCAATTGGTAATGTGATGCTGATTTTTTACGAATCTACGTAATTTCCTTGAGGTTTTTCAGACTTCTGGGTATTACTAAGGATTTAAAATTGATTAAAGCTAACAAGACTTTACAATAGTTGACAAATCAACTTGTTGTCATTTAAAATAATGCACATTTATAGGTAATCTTAGAAGACGAAAAGGACTAACAAAAAAAAATACACATGTAGAAGAAGTCTTTCATCTCAACAAAATACGCATTAAATTATAAGTACACGGATGAGGGGCTAGCAAAAATTTTGTTTCATGGCTTTTTTACAGGCATCCGAATCTTTCATAATCAATATTTTTCAGCTCGGCAAGTACCGTTGCGTGGAAGCACACGGAAAAAATCGCGAGGTGTCTGCAGTGCACTGTTTTGGGACCGCTCCTTTTCCGCGTCGCCGCCGATGTGCTGGCGTGCCCTGTCCACCTCGATGGAGAGCTGCTGCCTGGTCCAGTTGTCCTAGGTGTGGACCTGCTACTAGGACCAGGATTGTTGGTTGTGTGCAGGACCATTCTAGAGGCATTACTAAGGTACATGGGAGATTAATTCTTAGAAACTGTAACTATAATCTGTGATGAAGATCTTCTATGAAGATATTGATTGTACTAAGGAACCATCACCAGACACTGACTATGTATGAAAATTCCGTGAAACAATAATGTTTCAAAAATAATTACAAATTATGATTTTGTTTTCATCAGTTTTAACATTATTGTATCGCAATCAACAGAAATATTAAACAACACGCTTTCTGTTTAGATCAGCGACCAAAAATGCCCTCCATCAAAGCCTCCAACATCAGAAAAATGCAACATTCCTGACTGTGACAAACCAGCCGGGGGTGAAGTCAGACAGATCTCGTCAAAACGTGTGACAAGACCACACACTGATACCTTCAGAGAGGGACCTGTGTACACTGTGACAGTTAATAACACGGAACAGGATGTTGGACCAGAATATTCATTTAGTGCTGCCGCTGGATGGCTTTATACTGAATGGTCTGAGGTAAGTTCTTTGTGTCTATAAGTTTTATAAGTTCTAGGTTTCTCTACAAAAGCGTGCTCCACCCTAGTCCTCGTCGCGTCACATCAAGCGAGTTGCGGCCAAACACAAGAGTTTATCGCGTAAAAATAAGTTCTTCTAAAAGTAAGTTCTGGGATCTAGGTGGGAGTGGAGTAGTAGGATTCTTCAAATGCTGTCTCGCTTTAGCAAGCACCCTCTCTGCTATAGCGTCGTATAATACACGCGAACAATTACTACCTAATTCTAAACCATGCTGACCAGGGCCGGACAGAGATAACGACAAAATCGCTAAAAGTACAGAAAGTTTTCAATTTTGTCGTTATCTCTGTCGAGACCGCCCAGGGGCCCTACTCTCTAACGTTTCGTCCGTATATTCGGATCTATCCGTCTCTCTCGCGCACGTCTGCAAATGATCTTATGGCCAGTAGGTGCAGTAAATTCTTCGGTCAAACGTTCGTCTGTCAGACCTTTTAGTTTCTTGAAGGAAGGTATTGTACTAAAAGGTAGTACATTTATCTTCTCCCATATTGGAAATTTATGTAGAACCCCAAAATTACTTCTGTGCAGTTGGCGTTATAACGTTCTAACTTCTAAGTATGGTGAATATTTATCAATGGAAAATTATAAACAGATGAATTTAATGGGTCTCTAACAAAAGGTTTCAACATAAAACTCCTCCAGTGTACTAAAACTACGTGACTGCCTGAAGTTATACAATAGACTATTATAAAGATTAAGTTTGAAAACTTTTAACACTTTTTATTCAACATTTTAAACATGCTAACTAGTTTCATTGTCAAGTTTTAAAGTTAAATAACTTAGTTTAATACTCTAAAGTTGTCACGAAATACATTCATAAAAGATTCTTCATTTTTGGGTTGAGTAAGAAAAAGAGTCCGTTTCTTGATGCTGTGGGATTTTTACGTGTATCTTTCACAAATTTCTCGCATAAAAACGTAATTAAAAACTTCTAAACCTAGTCGCAGTCCCAATTCGGCGAAAATAGAAAAAAAAAATATCAAAGCAAATTTTAGACTGATTGAGACAGCGATTACATTGCGAACATAACATCACGCCTGTAATCACCGAAGGGTTAGGCAGAGGTATACCTAACAGTACACCCACATTTTGCCCACTATCTTTAAGTCCCATGTAATAGGGGTTGAGCATATTTCCAGCAACCGGTCACAAATCCAGACTCCGTGGCTGTCACTGAGAAATTTCTGATGGATAAACCCAATTACACTTTGCCCAACCCTCATGCCCAGCAGTCTCGCTTGCGAACACTAAACCAACGAGGCAGTTGATTACGTTGCAAACGTTCTTACAAAAACAAGAGAAGGTATAGCAAGCAATCCCCAATATCCAAAAGGATTGGCAACAGCTGTATCGAAACTGCACTTCGAAATTCTGCAAAATAAACCTCCATCGTAAATATCGGATGGCCTTCCAAATGGTCACAGTCATTACCTAAGTGCATCTTGATTTATTTGCTGCTCTATTTTTTGCTATGTAAGTGCTTTTCTTGCTAAGCAGAAATAACACGGAGGAAATATTGCAACAATGCATTGAGGAATCGCATGTATACAGGCGGTTAATAATTTATTGCGCAGATAAGAGCATGTCAGATTTGCTTATTGAAATGATACCATTGATTTTACTCGTAAATCATTTTTAATAGTGAAATATTGGTTGTTAACGTTATACTGGCAAATTGCATTGAAATTGTACATCTCAAGTTGTTGTTTTCTCGTCTCATCTCATCTCAAAGTTTACTTACCATGTTGATTAATAAATAAATAAATAATAATAGTCCCGAAAGAAATGCTCCATAAAATTTATTCAAGTGTAAATCTTCAATGAATCACTAAAGAACAGCAATTTATCGGTTTTCCATCTAAAAAATGAATTTAGTTACGTCATTATCTGTTGTTTCATTTAGTGTTACATTTTAAGATATAGTTTCAATGAAGAACCCATTATCTTCAAACAACATTGTTTATATTGGACGCTAAAATAGTTAAGCTTTGAAAGAAATTAAACAAGCTTTGTACGGGACTCATTCAGTAAGCGATTGCTACCAGACCGCCGCGCCGCGCCATTGTGATCACAATTTATTTACGTTCTTAGCTTTAAAGTGGAACTGACGGATTTAATTGATGCAGTAACTACTCTGCATAATCATTAAATGAGATAGAAGTATACAGATGTACCTAGATCACAATAGACAATGTTAATGCATTATTTACATTGTTTACGTTCTTAGGGTCCCGGGTTCGAGTCCCAGTTGGACCACATGTTTGTGTGATTAGTATGGACATTTGTTTCCGAGTCATGGATGTTTATTATGTATAATAAGTATGTATTTACAAACAAAAAAGTATCTATGTAGTATATCAACTATCTGGTGTCCACAACAGAAGCCTCGTTGCTTACTGTGGCACTAGATGGCGCTGTGTGTTCATGTCCAGCGATATTTATTATTATTATTATTATTATTGTTGATATGTTCTCATTTAAATTAAGAGTTGATGAACCAAAACTTTCGCTAAAGTCCATACAACTGTAGACAAAAGAATTAAGAAAAATAAGTGACGAGACATCTTGCTCTATAATCAATTTTTTAATAACGTACAACGAAAGACTGAGGTGAGACTCGTCCAGACAAGTTAAGACTAGAGTGACACAAAAGGGTAGAGGCTTTTCCTTCGCAGTAATGGAGGCTGCCAATGTTTTTAGGGGTCCGTACAAAAAATGAAAAATCGGAACCCTTATACGATCATTCGTGCGTCTGTCTTTCTGTACGTCTGTCTGTCACAGGCAATTTTCCCCGAATCTATTGGACCAAATCAGGAGAAATTTGGTAGGATGGTGTAATTCTATGACCCAAACACAGATGTGCAAAGTCAATAAATATTTTTTTAAATAAGGGTTATTTTTACTGTGTCATATATCAAATAAAAGGACTCGTTATGAGGATCTCAAATATATTTTTGTTATTATTGTAAAATAAATAGTTTTAATTTTATTCATGAAACAAGACGAAAATTGAACATTCCCCCCCCTGATCTACAAAAATACTGAGCCTAAAATTTTGAATAAAAATACAAAATATAGTTCATTGCTTGTAGATTACAGGAAAACCTATAAGATTAGGCATGACGACAGTATCAAAAAATTGCAAATCTATTTAGTCCGTCAGTTAGAATAATGGAAATTAATGGACACGTATTTTTTGTTTTTGTAAATCAATGAACATTGACAAAGATAAAACGCATCAAAACTCGGGAGTGGGGGTTCGTGACGTCAGAACTAGGTAAAAATTATACCTAGGCGTGACGTATTGAGAATTTTAAAATCTTCATATCTTCGTCAATTTTGGTTTACGTAACAAAAGAAAAAACACGGGTCAAATATTTTTTGATAATCTAAATGTCGGACTAATTAGTTTTTTTTTGTCGTCTCGCCTATTCTATCAATTGTACGGAACCCTCTCCACGCCACCAGTTCAACTCGCACTTGGCCGGTTTTTTATATTTATTTTATTTTTTGGGACAAGCCAACCACACTATTCCAAAACCACTGCAACTCCTGATAGCCAGAAGCAACAGTGGCGACCACCAAATGGCGCTGAGACAATGAAGCCAAAGGCTGCAAATGCTAATGAGATTCTAATACTAGAACTATTCCAGTGCGTAGGTTGGTGTGTCGGCGGCGGGGTAGAAAGCCGAGGGGTCCGCTGTGCCGATCCATCAGGATGTTCTCCCCAGAAAGCTCCAGAGTCCTCCCGCGCTTGTACCCCGAAGACTGACTGCGAACCGCTCGATGGACAGTGGTTTACTGGTAAATATGATTATATTTCTTTTTCTGCCTCATTGGTCGAGTGGTCGCAAGTGTGACTGCTGATCACGACGTCTTGGGTTCGATTCCCGGGTCGGGTAAAGTGTTCTTCAGTTTTTCCATCAGAAATCTCTCAGTAGCAGCTACGGTGTCTGGATTTTTGCCCTTTGATGGCAATAGAGTCGCCTCCTATAACATGGGATTTAAAACATAACACAAAGGTACACATTTGCCTAACCCTTGGGAATTAGGCGTGATGTTATGTTGTTATTTCTGTAACATAATTAAACTATTGACGGAGCTGCATTTGGTCCGTGGATGCTCCAACCTTTAGGACCCGTTTCACCACATTGTGAGCTCAAAACTAGGCAAGTATGTAGCTATCTGATTTTCAATATGTTTCAGCTTTGTTTTGTGCAACCAACACGTTTATCACAAGAGAGTAGGTGGAACAACCTAGGTGACGTGTAGGTGCTTTGAGATTTGGAAAATCGTAACTGGTGGAAGAAATATTGGGATACTTTTGCCGAATAATTTGGCCTAGTAGCAATAGAACGCTCAAACGTAATAAGAGGTTTCTAAACAGCCGTCTATCGTCTCACGTTACATGATCGAATACTACGTTGAAAAACGTCAAGATTGATGATATTAGATTTAAGTATTACGGCTTTTATTTGTATAAATGTATAAATTGCTAGGAGCATCGTATCAGATCGCTTAGTATGGGTAAACAACTGAACTTCGCTACGCAGCTTATTGCAAAGCAGAATACTTGATGCCCATAAGTAAGTAAAGATAAATATTGCAATAACTGAGGTAAATATCAACTACTGTGATGATTTGTTGTTGCTACATTTGCTTTTTTCGGAATTTAATTTTCAATTGGGTGCAGTATGTGAATCAAGAACTTTTTTTGTCTTTTGCTGTTGAAGTTTAATTCGTTGAAGTTGGAAATGGTCAATAATACTAATACATATTATAAAGGCAAAATATTGTTATTTTTTAAAAAGGATACTTGTAGATAGGATACTCTCCTTTTTATCCCGGTAGTATGATCCCGTGGCCGTGGAAATTAATGGGGTTTTTTAAAAAGTTCGGTTTTAAATACAAATTATAATTTGAGCTCTATGGAAGACACGATATTCCTAAATTTGCATTTCAGTTGACATGTCTTACCATCCTCCTAGGTGACTGGTCTTCTTGCTCATCTCCCTGCCGTGGCAAGCAAGTCCGCGGCGTCCTCTGCATCGGCGGCACTGGGCGGCATCTGAAAGACACGGCCTGCCGCGAGCCGAGACCAGTTAGTGAACGCGACTGCTCGGCTGATTGTAGACCTGCCTGGTACTACGGGGATTGGGGACAGGTTAGTTGACCATAAGTTAAAGACTTGCAGTAGCCGAAAGAAGATACAACAGGGTAACAATCCCTAGAGCCGAAACGTCATCATAGGATAGGCAAAGATAAGAAAGAAAAGAGACAAAGATTTGTTTTGTTGTCACATAATCCCGTGAAATACGATAGAATTTTGACATGGTATAAATTTGAGGAATCTGTTTTTCACACCACGAGACCATAAAACAAAAAAAAAACAGTTATAATTACTAGATTTGATTCTTTTGTAATGTAATCAGGATATTTAGAAATTGATTACTGTTCTTAAGATAAACACAAGTTTAGATAAGGTGGAATCAGCAGAGGAGACGTTAAAACTGTGTTTGATGATGCCTCCAAATTCCAAACAGACAAAGATTGTCACTGAGAGAATCACTTCGAACTATTAAATTCCAAATAAATTAGTCCCGTAAAGATAAAGATAGACCAACCTTGCAGAGTACCATGAACAATATTTAAATAAACGTGTTAAAAGACACGCTTTGATTAATCAAACGATACGAAGGGAGCCTTGTGATTGATATTCTAATTAGCAACGTCCAAGTGTCCAACGGCCAGTTAACGATATAGCTTTTGACATTTCAACGTAACTCTCAATTACTTTATTATAACGACCTTTTCAATTCAAACGAGATCATGTTTTGAGTTATGTTCAGGTTTCGGATTAAACTATCAATTGTGAAGTTAGTCTAGATGAAGACGACAGTTTCGAATATTAAAGAAGATCTTTATTGATGAGACAACAAAATGATCTGACTTCTCGTTTATGCTACTGCCACATCTGGGTTAGCGTTAACGTTAACGGCAACGGCCGACTACTCGTAAATTAAGGCATTAAAAATGCGCATTGGCTACATTTAGGTTACAATGCCGTTAAAGAGTTAATTCTTCAAGAATTCCGAAAATTCGTTAGTCTGGTTCAGCGGTTAAAGACACAATAGAGCTACACTAGTTGCAACAATGAGCGTCATAAATTATTTTGTGCATATATGCAATTAAAAAAAAAAAGGAAAAAATTAAAATAAAAAAAAAAGATGGTGGATGATTCGGCCGGCATGTGGATGAGACGACTCTAATTGAAACAGTTCTAAAAACTCTTTTTCTAAGTTCTAAACTTTCTCATTTGACCACTCCATTGTCGTTCTTGAATATAGTTCCCGCCTAAAACCGTTATTGCTGTGCGCGCGTCCTGCGGAATGAGACGGCGTTAATGTAGCCAACATCGCTTAGCGTGCTAAACTACGCGCTAAAACCCTTTGATGTCCCAAAAAAACCGACACCCGAGCTATCGCTTAACGTTTAATGCCATTAACAATGCCTTTTGTAATTTAACACATTAAAACGTTGGCCACATCTACGTAACGCCTAAATTAACGTGACAATTTACGCGTTAAGACGCAGGTGGAGACGTACAATAAGGGAATGACAGCTGTCATTTCATTGACATAAGGCTTTATTCTGACCGACGCGGACGCGACGCTAGGTCTAGTTCTTTTCAAATTACACGGCTTTGTCTACACTATATCTACATCTACACTAATATTATAAAGAGGAAAGATTTGTATTTTTGTTTGTGTGTATATTTGTAATGAATAAACTCAAAAACTACTACGCCGATTTCAAAAATTCTTTCACCACTAGAAAGATATATTCACCCTGAGTAACAGTAAAGTATTTATTATTTTATCCCCTTACTCCCACGGGAACGGAAACTACGCGGGTGAAACCGCGTGACGACCGCTAGTATTGAATATAGCTTTAACTCGCTGTCTAGAATGGAAAGCCTAGTCTATTCCTTCTTGTGTGGTCCCCAGTTTATTAATATGTTTTTACTAGGAAAACTTTTGTTTTAAATACACTCTAGCAATAGTTGAGCAGGTTTTTTTTCTGTGTTTTCGGCAACGCTCTTTTTCTGGGGTCAGGTTCAGACAAACCGGAACGGACAGAATGTGGACACGACTCTTGACACCTCACTTTGACATACTGCAATACGATATACCGGATGACTTTTTTATCACTTTCCAAAAAAAATGGGTATATTAGGTGTACGGAGTAGAAGCTTGTGGCATACCTAGTTTATTTTTTCCACAGCTTAGAAGAAAATTGATCCATCATCAAAAAACGCTACAAATTTCAAATAAACTTTTCATATTAGAACAATAAAAGAGAAATTTTGAAAAACAAAATAAAAATATCAAATTTTGATTTCGAAAAAAGTCATCCTGTATGTTAAAGCCCCATGTCCTCAGCTAGTCCGCACCAATTTATCCGCGACTTAAGGTCAATTCATCTACCATTACAATATTCTACCACCCAGTGCTCCGGCAACTGCTCGGCCGACAGCACAGGCATACAGCACCGCTCTGTGTTATGCTCCCGCGGTGACACCGGCAGCGTCATCAGCGAGACTGAGTGCGGCGTGCCTCTTCGTGCCAGTCGGGCGTGCGATCTCAACTGCGCAGGCGCACAGACCACTGCACGTGCTGTTGTAGAACACTCCACGTCTTCTCAACCGCCGATGTTCGTGGGTAAGTAGGTTATCTTCTTTGGCGTTTAGTTATCTAAACTATTATGACTGTTCAGTTTTACATAATTTAATGACTTACTGTCTTTTGTAATTTAGTTGGCGTATCAGCGCAAGACGTTTACTTTTTTCATATTTCACTGTCAACTGTTTATCATTATAATTAATCATATAATATATCATAAGATTGTAATCATCACTGTAAATGATCGATAAATATCCAGTACTTTCACATCCTTAAAAGTACCTACCACCAGATAAAGCAGATTATCAGTTTGCTTAATAAAACTGATTCATTATACATAGTATTCGAATAGGCTTGTGTCCTGAAAAAATCGAATTAGTCCGTGAGTTAGATTATCAAAAAATATTTGACATGTATTTTTTCTTTTGTTACGTAAACCAAAATTGACGAAGATACGACGCTTTTTAAATTCTCAATACGTCACGCCGTGGTATAATCGTGGGTCTTTTTTGATGGTGGAAACTAGCCTATTGTATGGATAAATTAGAACTGATCGATTAGCCGGTTATCACATGACCGCTTTTCCGCGCGGCAGTGAAGCGGATACCACGTCACATTGGCTTGTATCAAATCCGTTGATGCCTTACACACAACACCGCAAGGCCGCGCGGAGGAGCGGCGCTCACCGTCTCTCTACGCGGCGCGCTGATGAGCTGTCATGTAAGACTATAGAATATGCAAGAAATTCAAAACGTTTTTATTCCTTAAAAATGCCTTGTATTAGTTCATATAAAAATTGTGGTACTATACTTGTTTGTCTTTCTAATACAAAACTAATTTTTCAACATACTTGCTCGTAAAGCGACCCTTATTACACCGTTCTTGGGGCCATAAACCAAACTATAACACACACGTACATAATAATATTACACACTAGTGCATAATAGAATAATCCCTGCAAAGTTACTAACTGCAAATTATATGCGAGTAAACAGAGCATTTTCAATTTAACCGGGTAATACAGATTTTTTTTTGTAACTAGACGAAATTAAATTAATTACATAATTTAGACGAAAAAACATTTAATATTATCAAATTATTTATAATTCACAATAATTTGTTATAAAATATTTACATTTTATCACTAAAATTATAATTTTGAAGTAATTGGGGTGATTGATTACATATAGCCATAATGTAATCAATCACCTTACATTTTGCGCGTGCAAAAAAAAAAAAACTTGCGCGCCATTTCCCATAATTTTCATATTTTGTTTCTATCGCATTTGTTGCTGTGTGGTAAAACGATTTATAACACATTTGCTCGTAAAGGGTCTCTTTTTTCACCCATTTCAATATCGTATTGTACCTCATTACGTACTTGTGCAGTAATGTAATGTAAAACGCACGGTTTATCAAGATGCTCCGTCTAAAACGAACGGTACTTTTTAAATCTTAGCAAAGAGTTTTTATGTCAGAGAAGTGGTCAAAATTTTATGAATAAAATTAACTTTGGGAGATGAAATATAATAGATAAACATTTAATTCTTTAATTTAAATAATTTTGACAATAAATTACAACCATTTATCTGTAACAAACAAACAAAAATATTAATTTACTTTATTAGTAATACTGGCTGTTTTTTGTGTCTTTGACTCAAAAAAAAGCGCTGATGCGCGCGCATCGCTAATTGGTGAACAAGTAAAAGATTTAAGTATTCGTTCAGGAAAGTCCGAGTTTTATTTATTTCCTCGCAAATATGTTATAAAACGTCGTATGACATACGTGCGCTTTGATAATTACAGCCTCTGCTTTCTTGTAGCCCTCGCCTACGGCTCGGGCTAGCAATATCGCCTCGGCTGTAATTTTCAACTTACCGCACTTATATCATAATGTACTATTATGTAGCGTGTTTTTGGTAAAACGGAACGCAAATTCAAACTCTTTATTTTTTTCTTTCGTGTATTTTTATTATACCGCCCTTGGGCCTTTGAGAATTTTCTCTCAGGCATGCTGGTTTCCTCGCGATGTTTTCCTTCACCGAAGCAAGTGATAATTATAGAGGTGCGTGCCTTGGGTTCGAACTTGAGACCTATTATTACTCGGCAGCCCAACGGTCACACCACTAGGCTATCACTGCTATAAATGCCGCCGGTAGTGACGTCAAACGTTATGTGTCAAAGAAGCACTTTTATTTGAAAACTAAAAGTTTCACTAAGACGTTATTATAATATTGTTATTGCAATGTTTGCTTGAATAAAGCACATACATTTAGTAAAATGATTATAATTAATGACATGAATGGCCGCGACAGTCACGGACGTTTGAACTGTCGTAGAAAATTGTAGAAGTTTAATATTTTTTTTGAGCAACAAGCACTTGTTGAACGTAACTTTTAATTATTTTATTGGGTTGATAGTACTGTACTTTATTGATTTAAGGGGCTCCCCCATGCACACTAGCGCCACTATAGTAAAAAAATCAGAACTCGTTAAATACACAATTAATATAAAATCTGATTGACAAAATCAATCATTTGGTCTTCTAAATTATTTACGTCTGCTTAACTCATTGAAACATAGCTCGCTGTCGTTACAGATACAAAATGGAAAAAATGACCGTTTTTAGCAATTTTTCTAACTGTAACTACAGTGAAGTATATTTTAATGAATAAAATAGACGTCAATAATCTAGAACTTTAAAGCATTGATTTTGTCAATCAGATTTTATATTAATTGTGTATTTAACGAGTTCTGATTTTTTTACTAAAGTGGCGCTAGTGTGCCATGGGGGAGCCCCTTAAATGAAAAAAAATACAACAATATTCCCTATTCCTTTACTCGGACGTATGAAATGACTGCCCTACTTGCAAGTATTGTAGCTTTTTGGGGGCGTAAGAAGTATTTAGACGTTAAAACCTCTTTTGAAAGAGAGCAGGATAAAACCGTTTACCCTTGTTTTGTTTCACAGAGATTAAAAAACCAGGCGTCGAATTTCCTCAGAGGGACACCGCTCCACAGAGAACCTTTACAACTAGGGATCGTGCATCAAAAGGTATGAGAATCTATAAATCAACACAGCTTATTGCAGTCCACTGCTGGACACCGGCCTCTCCCACGATGTGCCATAACACCCCGTCCTCTGCCTTTCATATCTAGTCTACCCCAGCTTTTGAGGGTCATTCAATAATGTAGCTGGAGGACGTCCCACACTAAGCTTGCCGATACGCGGTTTACACTCTAGAACTCGTCTGCCTTACCAGACGGTGGCCCTTCTTGCATGGTGGTGTGCAGTGTACCAGTTGTCCCCATTTTGGAAAGTATATAAAATATAATCTCGTCTGAATAACTTCATTGGCATGTCATATCGGTCAACAAATCATGACTAATTGTACGACAGGCAAGATAATATATAATGCTAACTGATACTTAATCAGAAAACTAAAGTAACTGGAATGTTTTTACCCGAGATAAAGGCTCATTTTTAAGGTTCCGCAGCTGAAGGTTACCGTCCGTCCGATTGTCAGCGGGCTGTATCTCATGATCCGTAATAGGTAGACAGTTGAAATTCTGTTGCCGCTATAATTACAAATAATAATAAAAAATAAATTAAAAATTAAAGAGCCCCCCCCCCCTACCACGATGGTATGGAAACCTTCATGCGCGAGTCCGACTCGCACTTGATCGGGTTTTTTTTAGTTCCGTAACTGAGTTAATAGGAACGCCTTGTGTATCGAACAAATAACTTTATCGATTAGATAAACTCCGATTACTAATGCCTCAGAGACCAGAGGGCCTAGAAATTGTGATAATCTATCAGGAAAAACGTGGAAAAAAAAGAAAAAAAAACTATACATAATACTTTTTCTATACATTTTATAATTATAAGCAATATTTTTGAACTGGCCTTGTTAGTTAGTATGTATTGGTCAGATCTTGCAACTGCATTTCATACCATTTCCCCCCAACCGATTGGGCTGAAATTTTGCAAACACCTTTGGTTCTGGTGACAATACATTTTTATGACAGATGACTTTATCCCACCATCACCTCTCACGAGAAAGCCTCATCGGTTAATAGCACGGCCACGAAACTTTGTTTATACGCGTTACACGTTTAATGGTGATTAATAAATCAAATATTCTTCTTTTCATTTTAATAAAAGCTTGTTTTTTCTTTTTCTAAGGTTCAATTTATTTACATTTGTTTCTACAAAGACTTTTTAAACATGGAAGGCTTTGACAGTGATTGTCATGTCTATACCGTCGAACGTATAGTGTTGTATGGTTCTTGCGGTGAATGGGTTTTAGGTAGAACTAACGCCGCCATATTCAAATTCCAATATCCGAAATACAAATTACAATGCAAACAGCACCCTTTTGTTGTTGTTCAAGCACCAAAAGAAACTCGCTGCACTAAAGTCGTATATGCGTTGAAACTAACACCCTTGTTTTATTCCAGGACATTGTGTGGACAAGCTGAACAACTGCATCTTAGCCGTGCAAGCTCGGCTGTGCCACTATAAGTACTACACGAACAACTGCTGCCACTCCTGCAGTGGACGGTGAAAACACTGTCTTATAAGTACTATACCTGACTGTTAAATGGCACTAAAGCCTGTTTTCAAAAGCACATTGTTTGATTTACGACGCTCAGCTCAGCGCTTAGAATTGGAATTCCAATAGTCCCAAAATTAAATATGGCTTCATTTGGGTGTAACAGTAGTTTTGAAAATGGGCAATGGAGTTTTTGGGCAACGTCGCCTTAAGAACAGCTTTTGTGACGTTCTCTTTTTAAAACTTGACGTCACACAGTGCCTTAACACTCAGGTTTTCTTCTGCCTTAGTCAGGCCGAACGCACACTATAGTTAACATTCTTGCTGCCCGTCGTCGATATAAAATTATAAAACACAGACAAGTTGGTTCCTCATTCCTTTTTCAAAATTTCAGTAGCAGTAACAGCTTTGGAGCCTAAGCTTCTATCCTGTGATTTATAGGTAGAAATAAATCTACTTAGTTGTATTAATAGATAATCTCTGTCCTTGAAACCTTGATTGGATTAGGCCCCTTATCAGTGGATTTAAGGCTGAGGCCTGAGGGTGAACACTGCATAATCCGACGATAATGTTCCTGTTGCTGGCAGACAGGCCTCCTATCAATGAGAGGGAGTGGTCCGTTATCTAACACGGGGCCCCAGTGCTGAAGGACAAGGTGTGTTAATCTTAGGCATCATTCTAATTGGCTAACGATGGTACGAGTAAACGATACGATAGATTAAATACTCATATCTCTTTTAAGTGCCATAATAATGGTCACGCGTATAAAGTCGCCATGTGTCTTCATTTTATATTGTTTGTTAACTATTCTGTACATCAAGAAAAATTTACCACATATTTCTGGATGTATAGAGTATGCGTCACGTCTTCTTTTTTCATTGTCATTTGCTATTTTCAAAGCAATATTGTATATACACGACGGCCAAAAATTTTGTATCTCTGTAAAGAGCCATTGTTAATATGGAGCCGGGAGTTGCGTTGACGGCGGGCGCGACGTCATCGCACGATCTACTAAGACACATTTTGCGACGACATTGCATCTTTTACTCGCACGATCGTTAGTAAATGTGGCACCAGTTACTGTAGTGTGCGTTTATCCATTTAAAACTAAATACTGCTGACTTAACTAAACCAATATTATATCATAAATAAATAATAAAATAAATAAAAATCATCTTTGTATATTATTAGTCTTCATTGAAGTAAGGGACAAGTTATTATGATTTTAAATGTTGCTCTCTGGCATCATTCGTTTTTCTCAATTAAAATATTATGTCTTTTATAGATGACTTTTAGGATCATATTTCAAGCTTTCCGACGTTCCCTAAATATTGATTAATTAAATTGCAAGTACCTAGTATTACAATTAACACGTTTATGATTATTTTGCTTATTCTGTGTGATATTTAAACTTAAGTATATTTTTGTATGAATTAATTTATACTATAGTGTAGTACAAGTAAAATCATGACTCAACTTAGTACTTAGGATATTACCAAGGCTTCTGAGATAATATCTTTGTATTGTATTGTAGTGTGTATGTATTTCAGCTTAAGTTATGTTATTTTAGATATAAGTAAGTGTAAATAGATAGTTCTTAAAGCAGATGATGATTAGATGAAACTGAAACAAATTCTGAGTTTGATTTGTGTTTTTTTCCCCTCTTGTTATGATAATTACTTTACGTAAAAATAATGATAGGTAAGTACCCAATTGTGCCCTAGTGACTCAATACCTATGTTATTTAATAAAAATGGATCCTAAGTTTGCATCGCATCACTTTCGTTTACCTCATGATTTTATTTACCAATAGTAGGTCTTGTTTCATGTATATGACGATACGATTTTTTCCCTTTCAACCAAACGAGAATCTCAGTGTATTTCACTTATAGACAACAAAATAATTACCAAGCGGAAAATATAATCGACGTTGCAGAGCTAGTTAACACTTTGTCCAGAAAACAGTCTACGCGGTTCCAAAGTTTCCTATTAAATATCTTCTTTGTGGTTTAGTGGACTTTCGAAGTTAATGTAACCAGGGAATGTCCAATATAGTAACCTACCTCCTTTCAATTACCCATGGCAAGATGTGGCCTGGAGTACCTGGAGTAAATGCTCTCAATTTAATTGTTGACGAAGTGTTGGTAGACCAACACCCTGATATCCGGATGATATCCAGAAGATCGTAAGTCTTCGTTCTTCTAAGCGAAGAATGGCATAAATGGGGGGAGGCCTATGCTCAGAAGAGGGTTACAAGGTTTCAAATGATAATGATGATATACGATATATTACATTTTGATACAAGTAGGGAAATTTATTGCAGCCGTGGCGGAATTCACATCCGAGTCGCAGGCGAAGGTGTTATGGGGCCCTGAACAGCACTAACACATACCCACGTGTCCACTTTCGAAGAAATAAAATAATACAACGAAAAGTATTATTGTCATGAATTATAAGGAAACTGATTTAATTTACTTTTTTTCCGCGTCACCAGCCACGAGTGTGAAATAAACGCTGAACCTAATAGTAGTGCGATAAGAGCCAGTTTTCGAGGAAGTGTAGGTATTGAAAATTGATTACCCATTTCCTTAAAATTTCTGTTTTGATAACAATTATGAGTGAACTCGTGCGTAGTCGTTGCCGCGCTGGGTGGGTCCCGATAACAGAACAATGTTAATACGTAATAATATTCAATTACTATGATTCGGCATGACCTGACTTAGCCTTTGTATAGATACTGGCCTGCAATTGACAATGACCCCGTTGGCAAAGTACATTGTACTCTAAGTACTTATCTCATAGTTCTAATTAAATCGTTTGATGTGAATAAGATGAAGTGAGACGGATCGCTATCAATTTATTGCATGTTTGATGTTATTGCTCTTGTTTTCGGTTGCTTTATGAACTAATTAGCTGGTAAGGTTTAAATAATCTTTATCTATGTGTCACGAGTTATCGGAGAATCATTTGAATTAACTTGATAGTTGATACTTACAATGTTCGAACAATTTTTTACCTTCACTAAATTGATCGGATGAGAATGTTGAGATGGATGTGACAAGAATGGATAAAGTAAGGAATGAGTTTATGAGAGGAAGTTTGAAAAATTTTAAAAATAATTTTTTTTAAAAATTTAAAACATTTTAAGGAAATCGTCTATCTTGGTATGGACATGTAATGAGGAGAGATGAAACGCATGTTACTAAAAAAGTTATAAACATTCATGTTGATGGATGGATTATGTGAGGAATGATATGAAAGAGAAAGGAATACATGTGTATTCCTTTCTCTTTCATTTCATTCCATTCTCTGATAGGGGAGAATGGAAGAAAAAAATGTGTTGCATAGTTTTTTTCGGATTGGAAATCATCAAATGAGGAGTCATCAAATGAGAGTCCGAGACTGAGGAGACTGAGGAGACTGTCAGACTTTTACTGACTAAAACCCATCCTTGTTCCTTCATCGGCCTTTGTGTTCCGGGGCCACGGTATCTCTTTCGAATAGTCCCGCAGCCCCGGAGGATAGATATCTTGAAAATAAAACTAATACACAATAGATTAGAGGTGCTAAAATAAAACAAAGGAAAACCTTATCTTTAAACGTTTATTTGATTTTATACAAAGTAAAGTGTTTTCAAAAGATTAAATAAAATTTTTACAATTACATTACAAGAAATACACATTAAAACTATCATGTATGAATCTATACACTGTTTTCCATTATTGAAGCTACTGATAGGAAGTAGCCTGTAATGGAATATTTACATAAGTAATTAAAATAATTGCTTCACAAAAGACAAAGTTTCAAAATATTCAGAAAATATAGAAGTTTGTCTAAACAAGTTTCAAATAATAATTATTACTAATCTCTGTAATTTTCAGTGATCGAAATAAGTGTGAGCTATTTTATAGTACAGCCGTGCTCGAGGTGTCGGAATTCACTGAGACTTAAAAAACATATTTTTAAGATTAATTGTGATTTTAAGGTATACATTACATAACAAATCATCATGCATGTGATCCTCGAAGGGCTAGGCAGGGGTGTACCTAATAGGCAAACAGCAGGACACCCACATTTCGCTATTTTAAGTCCCAGAGGGCCAGCCGTGGCTGGCTGCTACTGAGAAAACTTCTGATGAAAAAACCCAATAACATTTTGCTAGAGCTGGAAAACGAACCAGTAGTCCTTGCGACTACTAGACTAGGCACAGAGAGTCGCAGGGTGATATGCCATAGGTTATATCTAAACTGGGATAAGAGTAGGCGAAAAAAACACCGGAATCCCAGTACATACCGGTCACTTGCCTAAAATAGTTAAACCTATTACGACCACCGTTTATAAGATTACATTCGAGAAAAGTAATAACAAAAACATAATTAAAACTAAATCAAAATCCTGCCACCTACAGTCATATTGCAAATCATCATTGTAAACATCCCCACTAAAGTAAGAACAGTAAATGCTATGGCCATATTAGTATTTGTATCCAGTAACAGAGATCTTGAGTCGCTAAACTGTAAACAAATTGCTATGAAGGCCATTACGAGCGTCAAAGTTAAGGTGCATGAATATATAGCTTTAAGCATACTATTATTTTTTACATTATTGTTGAACATGTGCGCGAGTCCTCCCACAAGGCTCACAGTAGTCAATATCATGGCGACAAGACCTGAAAGTATGGAAATAGAATAAGTTTTAGTATAGAATAAAAGTCGGCGTCACAGGGCCTATAGAAAATTACATTCTGTTAGAGGTAACGAAAAGTGTGTGGGATTTACATAAGCAACCGAAAATCTTATGTCCATCGTCGTTGAAATTCGAAACGGTTTAGAAGTTACTTTCACTTGTTTAGACACTATAGTCTATCTTATCTATACCAACGAGGTTTGATAAGTATTGGGTAAATTCTTTGTATCTATAGAACCCAACTAAATGAATGTGTGAAGTTAGGTTATAACAGCTGTGACCGAACGTGCGAGCCGAGCGAGCAAAGCGATCGGTACCTCGGCAGTGGCCGGCGAACGCTACATTTGGTTGTATCAAATGGCCCGCCCGCCAACCCGTCAACCGCGTATTCAACACATTGCCGACTGAACGTGTTGTCAAAATGCTTTGGCAAAGTAGGTATGGAATAAATTAAATTTCATACTTTACCTAAACTTTTATGCATTCATGGAATACCGGATTATATGAATTACCGATAGCATATTATCTAGTTCTGAAATGATTGAAGTGATAATATTAATTAGACACCCGGATCCTGTGTCAAACATGAGTCAGTTGCAAAATTGTCACGGTTTCCTCCGGTGAGTTAAGTTGAGTAAATTTTGATACTGTCTACAACTAAAATTATATAATTCGTTCGCCCGAGAGTCATCTAATACATTGTCTCTAAGGTTAAGGATAACATAAATGTTCTTGGAAAAGAACTCATCCCGTTCAATTATGGCGGCTTTTGGAATAAAGGATTCTAAGGGGGACATTTATGTTATATAAAGTATAAGTAACGTATAAAATGAAGGAAGTATCAAATATCACTAGATAAATAATAAAATGAGAATGGCTAACCAAAATTCTTTGTGCAAATGTGTTTTGGTTTCATTGAATTGTAATTGTATTGTGTTTTATTTAATTAATTTTGTAACTTTTTATTTTTATTTTTATATGGATGATTTCATTATACTCGTAAATAAACATTTAATAATAATAATAATAAATGACTGTGAGCGACCAGTGATCGCAAAAACATAGCTAAACCAAAGGAATAACGGTTCAGTACTACAATTCAGTCAACAAGCAGTCGAAAAATGTTGTTAAATGAAAAAAAAAAACATTGAACACTTACCAATGATGGCGTGAGCCGTATCCAAATGACCCATACCTCGAATAGTTATACCGGGTATACCAGGTATTGGTATCGGAATAGTCACATCGGTTACTTCCCCAACTGCGACAACTGCCATAATACCACCTATGATAGCCAGTAAAGAGCCGAGCACTTGTAACAACCAGAATATCATCGTCTTTTGTGGATACTTGAAATTGTTCGCCCAGCCCGTCTGGGGGTTTAATGTGAAGATAGCTTGACTCATTAGGATCGAATACTGTGAACATAAAGGCATTGTGTTAAGAGAAGTTTTTTTTTAATTTTATTTTATGATCATAGGCATAGTAACAGCTTCAACACGCCTATTTAACGCAGCACGTTAAGCCGTTGGTCCCAGCTGTCATTTGTAGATCTTTGACAGTCGTTACAGGTGGTCAGAGGCCCTAAGATCCGACAACCAGTCTTATCAAGGGGTATCGTATTACTCAGTACTAACTGGGTTCTGAAGATCAAATAGGCAGTCGCTCCATGTAAAATACATGTATTCAGCTGCTCCCGAAAAGGCTGGAAGCCGACCCCAACATAGTTAGGAAAATACATAGTAACAGCTTTGAGTCTTCAAAAAGCAAGACATTATGTAATCCGTTCTGACAATAGAAATAATCGGGGTCCAGGATTGCTCGAATGGAAACCAAATAGCCCTCGATATGCACCTTATAATAAGTGTAGTTGAAAAAGAAAACTGTTGCTAGGAGGATTTTTGTAATACATTACGATAAAAAATTAATTAATATAATCGTTAATGCATACTGTGTCGACCTTTAGTGTTACATTGGGTGTAGATAGGTACTTTTAGTAGCATACAGGGTGTAAAAGACCTCATCACGAAGCCGTCAACCAAGCATTCTGTACATCAAACTAAGTAAATTTACACAAAAATTATTGCGGGGAAACGACTTTTTTTTGGGGTGAAAAATCATGTTTTGTGGTAGAGCTCAACGTAACGCACTCAAAACATTGTGCTGATGGATGGATTGATAGTACGGGGGTCGTGGAGGTGTTTAAAGTAAAAAAATTACATTAAAAACATGTATTTAAAAAAAACTTGTCAAAAAGTTGGAACTTTGACCCCAGGTTCCAGGTTCCCAGGTATGGTGTAGAACAAAAAAATGATCGCAATGACGGGGAGAACAAGTGCCTTTCGGCTTCGTTAAGAGGTGTTTTACGCCCTTTATCTATGCACCTTATTGGTCGTAATTTTATCTGTTTTTGACGCATCACGACACAATTTTATCGCGATAGTGGGAAAACTCCACGAGCGCCGATTTATTTGTAGATTTTCGTTTTATGTATGCGTTAAATTTCTTCTGTTTGTGTAATATTTAAATATCATCGTAACAGATCGTATAATAAAAGTTTTTTATGAACCACAAATTCATTGGTCAACAGTTTTTCTTGAGCTCGCCTGACGTACAATGGAGTTTCAAAAGGATGAGAGGCTATAGAATACTGTTTTATTAACTGACTTGGAGCCTAATGTTAGCACATAGGAGAAACTATTGGAGCACATTGTGTTTCACAAAAAGTTCAACTTTATTCTGCATCGTCTATTTCACACATATACTCGTAGGTGTGGCAATATATTTATAACGTTTAATATACTGGTGGCTTACCATGACGTCTTAAAGCAAGATCGTTTTAATATTGTTCCAGTGTGGGTAAGAGACGGAGCTATAAAGGACGTCTAGCGCCATCACTTTCCCACACTGGAACAAGATTAAAACGATCCTGCTTTAAGACGTCATGGTAGGCCACCAGGGTGTAAACGGACCTCCTTCACGAAGCCGTCAACCAAGCATTCTAAACATCAAACTAAGTAACCCTACGCAAAAATTAGTGCTGGGAAACGACGTTTTTTTGGGGGTGAAATATTACGTTACGGTAAGACTCAATTTAATGTACTCAAAACATTGTGCTGATGGATGCACTGAATAGTACGGGGTTCGTGGAAGTATATAAAGTAAAGTTAAAACATTTGAAACTTGTATTTTTAAGAAAACTTGTGAAAATGTTGGAACTTTGCCTCCCAATAACTCCGTAACTAGAAGGTTCCCAGGTAGGGCCCAGAACAAAAAAAATATGGGGAGAACAAGTGCCGACTGTAGTGCGCACTTAGGTGAAGCAGTAACAGTTTATTTAGTTCTTTAACTACCTAGAAAAAGGATACAAAATGTTTACTCACCCCAATGACTGTTAAATAGACATGCGCATTAAACTTTGGCAAATTGGATCCATATGCAGCGTTTGTGATGATAAAAGCAAAGAAGGCTACTGCTCCGAGCAGTAAATGTGTCGTGGTATTGATAATGTTCATATACACCATGAATCTGGGAACTTCTTCATGAGGTGGTGGTGGACCACCAGGTCTTGATCCTTCTTCTAATCTTGACTGCCCCATCAGGGGAGGTGGCGGCGGCATTGCCATTTTATAAAATATTGCTTTTATAAATTATCTTTAATAGTAGCTGCACACCGCTGTATCTCCACGAGCACTAACGCGTTGATGTACTGGCCCAATCAATAAATTTTTATCTTCGATTTCAGATAATTTTTAGATACGAGTAGTGATGTTTCCTATTTGGACAACCAGATAACAGTAACAGTGACAGTTATGGCGTAATCGTTAACGATAAACATGTTAGGTACTTAGTAGTACCTTTTTCACTTTATCCTCCATATTCTTTTTTGGAATTAAACTGATCTTCCAAAAATAATGGACAACCATGAGTAATCGTGAACTGTCACCCTTAACTAGTGGCTGAAACAAGAAACAAAAATATCAGAAAAGTTATCTTAAATCGGAGATAACAACCTATTGATGGCACCAGTATATCATAACGTTAGTGCTCGTGAAGATACAGCGGTGTGCAACATATAAAAAGATAATTTAAACCGAATGTTATCTAAAATGGCGATGCTACCACCCCCTCCGATGTCACACTCAAGATTAGAGGTTGGATTAAGACCTGGTAGTTCACAGCCAGATGAGGAAGTTCCGAGATTCATGGTGTGCATGAACATGATCAGTACCGTTACACATTTACTGCTCGGAGCAGTCCTCTTGTTTGCGTTTTTTATCATAAATGCTGTATCGGGGCGATTCAAGATCGATACGGCGCATGTGTACTTGACAGTTATTGGGGTAAGTAGACACTTTGTATCCTGCCATGTACGGTCGAACAAGCTATTTGATTTACAATTTAACCCACAAATTACATTGCAAAATGTTAACCAAATAGCTTGTTCGACCGTACCTATATCGAGA
This sequence comes from Xestia sexstrigata, assembly GCA_941918905.2. Lineage (NCBI taxonomy): Eukaryota > Metazoa > Arthropoda > Insecta > Lepidoptera > Noctuidae > Xestia > Xestia sexstrigata. The sequence goes on from OW799216.2 coordinate 10,319,595, forward strand.
ACTACCCGATGGGCTTCACTTTAGTATTGTACCCACTATACTTGGCCTTACAATTAAATATTAAGCTTTAGGTAGACACTGTCACACAACTCACACTGGTATGAGTGAAATATGTATGTAACCGGCAAAACCCGATATTAGGCTAAACTTATAGTTTGTGTCCGGGCACTAGGGCTCATCACTAAAGAAAAATCATAAGGCACCCCGACTAAATAGATTATCTCAGGTTAGAACTGTGACCTCAAACCTGCAACGCGTCGTGATGCGGCTCTGGGCAAAAACACTGCTCCAGGGCCCGATGGAGTGCCTGGCCGCGCTTTGGTCCTTGCGCTGAAGGAGCTGGAGGCTCCACATAGAGGACTCTTCTCTGGCGTACCTTGAGCAGGGTCAGTACCCTATCAGGTGGAAAGTCGGCTGGTCCTGCTCAGGAAGGTGGGGCGCCTAGCGGACTTATCGTCCGTTTATGGGCTCATAGTGCTCTCCCTGCCCTGGTGTTGCATAAGGGAGACCCTACGTTACCATCGGGTACCTTCCTATTTCCGTATTATTATGGGGGCTTATCTGGCGAGGAGGTCACCTACATGGGACGCGATCACGTTCACACGTTCCACAGGGCTCGGTTCTAGGCCCTCTCTTGTGGAACATTGGATACAACCGGCTGGCCTCCACCGTGGTTGGAGGGGGATTGCTGTCCAGTCAACCATGAAGTACCTAGGATTGGAGCTCGACATGCTTATGATCATGTTCTCATTGTCAGAATACCTGTAATTTGTGTAGTGTACCTACATAATAAAGAGTATATGCAATCTATCTTCTACCTTCCAATCTACATAACTAAATATCACGCGTGTAATCCCCTAAGGCTAAGGCAGAGGTGTACCTAATGGTTCACCCACATTTCGCCAGTTATGTTTGTAAATTCCAAGTAATAGGGGGGGGCAGCCTATGGCCATCGACCGGGCACAATTTCAGACTCCGTTGCTTTTGCTGAGAAATTCCTGATGGACAAAACCCAATAACACTTTGCCTGACCTGGAAATTCAATCCACGACCAATGCCTTATATTTACAGTATTCGATCCTGATGAGTCAAGCTATCTTCTCATTAAACCCCCAGACGGGCTGGGCGAACAATTTCAAGTATCCACAGAAGACGATGATATTCTGGTTGTTACAAGTGCTCGGCTCTTTCCTGGCAATCATTGGTGGTATTTTGGGAATAATATTAGCTGGATCAATACCTAATAGCCCTGTATGGGCGCCAGGTTTATATCACCTACAATCGGCTCATCAGAAGTTTGGTAAGTGTTTATTCCCTCCGGCCGTTTTCGCAACTGCAATTCGCAACCAGTTGCGAATTAAGAATTTTTATTCTTTGTTCGCAATCGCAACCAGTTGCGAATCCAGAAAACTTTTTTCTTATTCTCAACTAAGCATCCTGATGTTTAAGTTTCGTAACTAGTAACGCTAAAGGAATTTGTTTTCCTTATTCGCAACCTTCGTTGTCTGTTTACCTAATTCGAGAAAGTTGTGGAACTTTCTTAATTTATCCCACTCGTAACAGTATTAAGCACTATTACATTTTTTATGTAACCGAGCAAATCCAACACACCTTCTCATGTGCGTATTGTAGAATTATCACTTCCTTCGGTAAAGGAAAACATCGTGAGGAAACCAGCATACCTTAGAGATATTTATGTAAAGCCAAGTCGGAGACCCGTCACACGAGGGCATAAAACTCTGACACCAGGTTGCCTAGGCACTAACCACACGTGAAAGAAGAACAAAGGCCTTTTTATAATTTCTGTGCTTATTCAACCGGCACACTGTGTGTTGACCGATTTTTAATACGGAACTCGAATTTCGAATTCCCGAATCGGGATGAGTTCTAAGAAAATATTAAATTAGGTATATAACAAGTGAAAAAAAGGGAATATAATTCTAGGGACTAAGTTGGATCCTGAGAGCAGTGAAGGATTCTAGAGTAGAATCCTGAGCGGAACGAGGGATACAAGAACCGAGATGAATTATTTTTTTACGAATTGTGTACCTTAGTTTTCACCATTGACTGCGAGAAAATAAATAGAAGTATAGTATTTATATATTTCTTGTGAGTTAATAATAACAGCCAATCGAGTCGATCTCCAAGGTTAAGCCACGCTTACCAAGGTCGGTCTGTGGATGGGTGACCACTTATTCATTACATACCGAGTTTTCTCCGTGCACCGGAAAGTATGTAAAGCCCTTGGTCAATCTCTCAAACCAACTTTAGAAATTCAGTGTTATATTGTTGTCGGCACGTTTTATTGTTCCAAATTCAAAATATTTTTATTCACAGACCGACCTTGGCTTGGTTAATAATATACTTCTATTTATTTTCTCGCAGTCAATGGTAAAAAGTAGAGTACACAACTCGTAAAAAAATAATTAATAATCGGTTCTTCCATCCCTCGCTCCGTTCAGGATTCTACTCTATAACCCTTCGCTGCTCTCGGGATCCACAAACGGGAACAAAGTCCCTCGATTAAATTCTCTTTTTTTTCACTTGTTGTGTAATCTACTATTTTGTCGAAAAGTGGGTGTACAACCTCTGCCCCCCCTTGGGAAAATACAGACGTGTGTTCCCTTTAATCTGATAACCGGCTTCCAGCCGGCGCTCCAGCTTTTGTTTTGTATTAATACTTGTTCTGAGAAGCTCGTAGCTAAATAATAACGGCTGCTGGGGGTCGGTCTTCAGGTTAAGCTGCACTAGCCTAGGTGGCCACCCATTACATACCGAGTTTCCGCCGTGCCTTGAAAAGCACGTTAAGCCATTGGTTTCGGCTGTCATTTGTAGATCTTTGAAAAGCCCGAAACTATGAAAGTCCTCTTTAACTGGATTGTGGACGACAGATCCATGTAAATTATTGGTATTTGTATTCAGCTGCTTCCGATTGGACCGAAAGACGACCCTAACATAGTTGGGAAAAGGCTAGACAGATGATGATGATTAATACTTGTTCTATTTCCATAATTTCAGGTTTAGCCGCCATGATATTGACTTCTGTGAGCTTTGTTGGAGGATTATTTCATTTGTTCAACAACAAAATGGAAAACACTAAAATTCTTCAAGCTCTTCAGTCGTGCTCTGTAACTTTGACTCTCGTAATCGCCTTCATAGCAATTGGTCTAGCGTTCGACGACTGGGTTGGCGTGACAGAAATTCAAAGTACCAACATGGCCTTGTCATTAGTTTTTCTTACTTTAGTAGGCATGTTTATGATGATGATTTGCAAAGCAGTAGTGAAATTCTTGTGATTATTGAGTTAAGAGATATGAGATTCAACAAGTCCTCTGGTTATATCAATAAAAATGTACAATATGTTACCAGAATCCATATGAGAAGAAAAAAACTCCATTTAGTCTCAAATAAGTTAAAAAAGTTATTATTGACCAAATGTTATTACAGTGTCGACGAATATTTAAATGATAAATCTTTAAAACTTGAAAAGTAAATGTTTTTTGTAATGTTAATGTTTTTTAGAATAAGTTAGATTATAAGATACTTAAATGATAAGTCCTCTCCACATTATCTTACTTTTGCTGTGCCCCACAGGTTGTTTCCACATAAATGTTTACCACCTAAGCCTACAATGTGGAATGCAATAATAGTTATTTAAGCAACTGTTATATTTTAATGAGGGGTATTAAAACACGACTGTGGCTTTATCACACGAGGCGAAACCGAGTGCGATAATAGTATCACATGAGTGTTTTAATACCTAATTACTCATACTCGGAAAGTAGGTCTAAAGTTGCCTGAGGAGCGGGTTGAAAGTAATACTTTTCAACCCTAGGGAGAATCGTTTTTAACTGACAGCTGTCAAATTATATAAAAAAATAGTCCGTTTTTCTATTGAACCATGTTCCAACTTTCTATACAACCACGATGTAAAATTCAAATAAATACAATTAAGTATTAATTAGAGAACATATATTTTTTATAACTTTATTATAAATAAGTTTCAACTATTTCTATGATTAATTTTTGGGCAAAATATTTACCATTATTTCGATGATGAAAATGAAAAATAGGTAATGGCTGAATAGCTGGCCGGTCACAGAGAAAAAAAGCAAAATAGGCGGAAAAGCGGTCTTCCGTGGTCCGATCTTCATTTGTTGATTGAATGTTTTTATTTTTATTTTCCTTGTATTCGTAATGAAAAGCACAGTGTTTACCTCGGGTTAAAGACTTATTTAGTCCCTCGAAATATTAGTGCCCTCGCTTCGCTCGGGTACCAAACCCCGTCTCGGGACTAAATAAGTTACTTTCACCCAGTTTTTTTTTTTTTTTTTTTTTTTTTCGGATGGGAAATCATCAAATGACTTCTCCCGCTCTGGGCGAAGCAGGAGGGAGTGTCAGACTTTTACTGACTAAAACCCATCCATGTTCCTTCATCGCCCTTTGTGTTCCGGGGCCACGGTATCTCTTTCGAACAGTCCCGCAACCCCGGCAGGTTACTTTCACCCCTAGGGTAACAATGTACTATTACATTTTGTATTGTACAATTATTAAAATGCACAAAGCTTGTATCACTCATTTTTGTAAACTACAAAGTGCAATACTAATATCAAACAAAAATGGCGGGATACGACGTGGATTGGATACGATTAAGGGGCTTTAGTAAAAAAATCAGAACTCGTTAAATACACAATTAATATAAAATCTTGACGTCTATTTAATTCATTAAACTTCACTGTAGTTACAGTTAGAAAAATTGCTAAAAACGGCCATTTTTTTCCATTTTGTATCTGTAACGACAGCGAGCAATGTTTCAATGAGTTAAGCAGACGTAAATAATTTAGAAGACCAAATGATTGATTTTGTCAATCAGATTTTATATTAATTGTGTATTTAACGAGTTCTGTTTTTTTTTACTAAAGTGGCGCTAGTGTGCATGGGGGAGCCCCTTAACCTATAAGTTTTTTTTAATTACGGTGCTGTGGTAGTGAATCGCAAGTACTAGACAATGTTCTTTATTTAAAACGAGTTGCATAATGAAATTTTGTACACCCGTTTGGATGTTCTAATGGTTATTATGACACTGGCTGTTTTAATGTTGGCAATAAGATAACTGTTTCAGATACTTTTATAGAGGATTTATAGCATGGGTGTAGATAAAAGAATTGAGTATTGACTATTGAGATGAGGTCCAACAATGAATCTTGAAAAAATGATAAAATTAATTTAAACAATACGTTTACACATCACTCATAAGTAAAATGAATGAATGAATGATGTAAGTACGTAAAGTTTACCTTCTGACAAAATTTAATATTTTTTGAATAAGTATTGAGAAACTTTGTCTTTTGCGAAGCAATTGTCTTGTGTAAATATTCCATTACAGGCTATTTAATTTTTGAGTTGAATTGAAAATTGGAAAACAATGTTAAAGATAAATTTTAGTTTTAATGTGTAGATACCTACACAAGAACTCCACAATATGGCACCCCAAATCCACGATTTTTATTTGTTTTTGATTATAATGTAGCCAGTGACACTCGATCCATCAAGAAGAACCTAACGGCATATAATCCATCCAAATCCCTCCATCCGTTGAGGAGTTACGAGGGAACAAAGAAACGGATATACATACATACATACATACAGGTCAAACACATTACCCTCCTTTTGGGCTTCGCCGCAGTCAGGTAATAAAGTTATTGAGAACGAAGATTCCGAATTTTATTTCCTGTTATTATCCAGAAGTCTAACGAGACTAAAATGGTGAATATCCAGGTGATGCCGATGAGGGTAGGTACGAAGACATCTCCGTTTCCAGTCCATGTTCTAAACGATGTATACTTGAAGGCTGCACAGAGGCTCTCGGTTGCCAGGAACATACTGGCAAGGCCAGTGATGTAGTGGAAGAACCTGATCCAGAATACGCTGATGCAGGAAGTCAGCTTGGTTGGGAACATCGCGAGGATTCCATTCAGCAAACTTGCGAGGCAGCAGACTAGTGCTGCTAGGCCTGAAATGAAACGTTATGTTGGTAATGATAAAGCGAAAAGAGTAGGTACTAATGCAGTCCAGATGTATCGTCAGACCTGAAGGGCTTTTTAAATGTCATGATTTTTAAACGGCATTCGATTTTCACCGAAGGAAAAAAGACGGCGCGAAATAATATTTTATACTTTTTGGGTTTGGGAAGTTTTGCTTAAATATTTTAATGGTCTAATCAGTAATCAGGTATTAGGTAGGTATCATGATTCAGTAATATGATGAAATATGATATCCGTCTAATCTCGTGATAGGTACCTGTTTGCAAGTGAAAGTAATGTTTAGTTATCATAAATCACACAATGATAATTTGATTACGATTGTAACCATAAAATATATTGATCACTAATTCGTTTGATATGCTCTTATTGAAATACTCGTAGACGTTTTAGTTTTGCTATTTTAATAAATTGGTTTTCTAGCGAATATTTACATCATCTGCCTAGCTTTTTCCCATTTATGTTTGGGTCGGCTTTCAGTCTAACTGGATGCAGCTGAATACTAGTAATTTACATACATGGAGCGACTGCGTATCTGACCTTCACAACCCAGTTAGTACTGGGTAATACGACTTCCCTTGGTAAGACTGGCTGTCAGACTTTCGGGCCACTGACTCCTGTAACGAACATTTACACAATTAGCGTTTAACGTTCCCAATGCTGGGAGTCAGGCCTCCTCGCAGTGAGAGGAAGTGGGTCAAAATCCAGCTCGCTGACCCAGTGTGTGTTGCTGGGTGTCACAAGACTTGAAATTTATTTCGTTCTAAGAAATATAGTTTCTGTTTCCATAAGATGTTTCCTTCACTTTTTTTGCAAATTAATTATATACATTAAAATAAAAAGAAGGAGGACGCGCGGGGTCGTGAGAAGTGGAAAGAGTGGAAGAGGCCTGTCCAGGAAGGGCAGAAGAGGCTTGGAAAAATTTCTTGCTTGGGTTCGAAGCTACGACCAACGTCGGTCGGACACATAAGTCGGGGCTACTACGACTGGGCCACCACTACAGTGATTACTTATCAAACTATTCTAACAAATCTATTGAAATGAGATAGTGTCTCCGTTATCAGTAAATGTATGAAAATCATAACAGCGCAATTTAAGCGGCTTTTGAACTAAACCACTATCGATATCAAGGTTAAGGTGTCACTATAATGTAGTTTCTAGTACCTAGTTTCTCAAATTGTTAGCCTTGTTTTTCGAGTGGTCGCGAGCTCTATTGGTGAACATGAAGTCTTAAATTCGATTCCTATGTCGGGTAAAGGGCTGTTCAGTTTTTCTGTCGGGAACATCTCGTTAGCAGCCACGGAGTTTGGATTTGTGCCCTGTTGATAGCAATAGGCTAGCCCCCTATTACACGGGATTCAAACCTAACTGTAGAAATGTACCGGGGTCGAGTACTCGACTCTAGCTAACCCGTCGGGGATGACGGCGTGATGTTATGTTTTGTTTTGAAGAGAGTTGCAGTAGTATAAAACTTGTGAATAAGACTCTTACAACATTTAAGTGAATCCATTACGGATCACCCTCTTTATTCTCTGTACCAGCCCTAGCACAAGAAATAAAAAGGTCGGACTGAGTCGAAGAACTCAATATATAGAGCAACGGACTTTGAGCTATGACGACCAATAATTAGGTACTTACGCTATCGTATTTCGTACCTCGGTCCAAAAAACGCCGATCGCCGATCCTGATCTAGCTGCTTATTACTGGCATAAATAAAGAGTTTCTAATTAGACTTAAGGTGATTTTGTAAGCGGTGTCATCTAGACACAAAATAAATGCAGAGAAATTCGGAGAATTTTGCAAAGATACTGCAAAAATGTATGTGGAACTGTACGGTTGGCATCCAATGACGCCAACTCTTCACAAAATCCTAGTGCACGGTACAACTATAATAAAATATGCCATCCTCCCTATTGGACAACTATCCGAAGAGGCCGCTGAAGCAGGTAATAAACACTACCGCTCATACCGGCAAAATTACGCCCGAAAATTTTCGAGAATTAAAAGTAATTAAGATGTCCTCAACAGGCTGCTTCTCACGTCAGATCCTTTCATAAGCTGTGCACGGAAACGTAAACCGAGCAAAAGCCAGCCTTTCATGATTGAAACGATAGAGTTGTTCGAGCCAGAAGAACTGGATACACAAGTAGACCAATCAAGTCTCGAGACTTGATTACTCAGATGAATCAGACTAGAAGACTATCCATCATAATTAAATAATTTTGTGTTTTTTTTTTAGCTATAGTTGTTATAATATACGATTTTTTATATTCACTTACGTATTTTTATTCATTTCCAATAAAATAAAACTGCTTATTAATTTTGTTCGGTTTAAAAAGCAAAATGCTCCTTAGTGCGTCGTCTAAACTGTAACGAAGCGATCAATTTTCACTTTTATTGCGTGGATATAAAGATCGTTTTGAATGGCTTAAGCCCATTCCACGTCAGTAAAATTGGTCAATCCCTTTTATTTATTTTTTTCGTTTGGGAAATCATCAAATGACTCCTCCCGCTCTGGGCGGAGCAGGAGGGAGTGTCAGACATTTACTGACTAAAACCCATCTATGTTCCTTCATCGCCCTTTGTGTTCTATTTCGTTCTATTTCGTGTTATAATTCGTTCGCCCGAGAGTCATCTAATACATTGTCTCTAAGGTTAAGGATAACATAAATGTTCTTGGAAAAGAACAAAGCTTTTGGAATAAAGGATTCTAAGGGGGACATTTATGTTATATAAAGTATAAGTAACGTATAAAATGAAGGAAGTATCAAATATCACTAGATAAATAATAAAATGAGAATGGCTAACCAAAATTCTTTGTGCAAATGTGTTTTGGTTTCATTGAATTGTAATTGTATTGTGTTTTATTTAATTAATTTTGTAACTTTTTATTTTTATTTTTATATGGATGATTTCATTATACTCGTAAATAAACATTTAATAATAATAATAATAAATGACTGTGAGCGACCAGTGATCGCAAAAACATAGCTAAACCAAAGGAATAACGGTTCAGTACTACAATTCAGTCAACAAGCAGTCGAAAAATGTTGTTAAATGAAAAAAAAAAACATTGAACACTTACCAATGATGGCGTGAGCCGTATCCAAATGACCCATACCTCGAATAGTTATACCGGGTATACCAGGTATTGGTATCGGAATAGTCACATCGGTTACTTCCCCAACTGCGACAACTGCCATAATACCACCTATGATAGCCAGTAAAGAGCCGAGCACTTGTAACAACCAGAATATCATCGTCTTTTGTGGATACTTGAAATTGTTCGCCCAGCCCGTCTGGGGGTTTAATGTGAAGATAGCTTGACTCATTAGGATCGAATACTGTGAACATAAAGGCATTGTGTTAAGAGAAGTTTTTTTTTAATTTTATTTTATGATCATAGGCATAGTAACAGCTTCAACACGCCTATTTAACGCAGCACGTTAAGCCGTTGGTCCCAGCTGTCATTTGTAGATCTTTGACAGTCGTTACAGGTGGTCAGAGGCCCTAAGATCCGACAACCAGTCTTATCAAGGGGTATCGTATTACTCAGTACTAACTGGGTTCTGAAGATCAAATAGGCAGTCGCTCCATGTAAAATACATGTATTCAGCTGCTCCCGAAAAGGCTGGAAGCCGACCCCAACATAGTTAGGAAAATACATAGTAACAGCTTTGAGTCTTCAAAAAGCAAGACATTATGTAATCCGTTCTGACAATAGAAATAATCGGGGTCCAGGATTGCTCGAATGGAAACCAAATAGCCCTCGATATGCACCTTATAATAAGTGTAGTTGAAAAAGAAAACTGTTGCTAGGAGGATTTTTGTAATACATTACGATAAAAAATTAATTAATATAATCGTTAATGCATACTGTGTCGACCTTTAGTGTTACATTGGGTGTAGATAGGTACTTTTAGTAGCATACAGGGTGTAAAAGACCTCATCACGAAGCCGTCAACCAAGCATTCTGTACATCAAACTAAGTAAATTTACACAAAAATTATTGCGGGGAAACGACTTTTTTTTGGGGTGAAAAATCATGTTTTGTGGTAGAGCTCAACGTAACGCACTCAAAACATTGTGCTGATGGATGGATTGATAGTACGGGGGTCGTGGAGGTGTTTAAAGTAAAAAAATTACATTAAAAACATGTATTTAAAAAAAACTTGTCAAAAAGTTGGAACTTTGACCCCAGGTTCCAGGTTCCCAGGTATGGTGTAGAACAAAAAAATGATCGCAATGACGGGGAGAACAAGTGCCTTTCGGCTTCGTTAAGAGGTGTTTTACGCCCTTTATCTATGCACCTTATTGGTCGTAATTTTATCTGTTTTTGACGCATCACGACACAATTTTATCGCGATAGTGGGAAAACTCCACGAGCGCCGATTTATTTGTAGATTTTCGTTTTATGTATGCGTTAAATTTCTTCTGTTTGTGTAATATTTAAATATCATCGTAACAGATCGTATAATAAAAGTTTTTTATGAACCACAAATTCATTGGTCAACAGTTTTTCTTGAGCTCGCCTGACGTACAATGGAGTTTCAAAAGGATGAGAGGCTATAGAATACTGTTTTATTAACTGACTTGGAGCCTAATGTTAGCACATAGGAGAAACTATTGGAGCACATTGTGTTTCACAAAAAGTTCAACTTTATTCTGCATCGTCTATTTCACACATATACTCGTAGGTGTGGCAATATATTTATAACGTTTAATATACTGGTGGCTTACCATGACGTCTTAAAGCAAGATCGTTTTAATATTGTTCCAGTGTGGGTAAGAGACGGAGCTATAAAGGACGTCTAGCGCCATCACTTTCCCACACTGGAACAAGATTAAAACGATCCTGCTTTAAGACGTCATGGTAGGCCACCAGGGTGTAAACGGACCTCCTTCACGAAGCCGTCAACCAAGCATTCTAAACATCAAACTAAGTAACCCTACGCAAAAATTAGTGCTGGGAAACGACGTTTTTTTGGGGGTGAAATATTACGTTACGGTAAGACTCAATTTAATGTACTCAAAACATTGTGCTGATGGATGCACTGAATAGTACGGGGTTCGTGGAAGTATATAAAGTAAAGTTAAAACATTTGAAACTTGTATTTTTAAGAAAACTTGTGAAAATGTTGGAACTTTGCCTCCCAATAACTCCGTAACTAGAAGGTTCCCAGGTAGGGCCCAGAACAAAAAAAATATGGGGAGAACAAGTGCCGACTGTAGTGCGCACTTAGGTGAAGCAGTAACAGTTTATTTAGTTCTTTAACTACCTAGAAAAAGGATACAAAATGTTTACTCACCCCAATGACTGTTAAATAGACATGCGCATTAAACTTTGGCAAATTGGATCCATATGCAGCGTTTGTGATGATAAAAGCAAAGAAGGCTACTGCTCCGAGCAGTAAATGTGTCGTGGTATTGATAATGTTCATATACACCATGAATCTGGGAACTTCTTCATGAGGTGGTGGTGGACCACCAGGTCTTGATCCTTCTTCTAATCTTGACTGCCCCATCAGGGGAGGTGGCGGCGGCATTGCCATTTTATAAAATATTGCTTTTATAAATTATCTTTAATAGTAGCTGCACACCGCTGTATCTCCACGAGCACTAACGCGTTGATGTACTGGCCCAATCAATAAATTTTTATCTTCGATTTCAGATAATTTTTAGATACGAGTAGTGATGTTTCCTATTTGGACAACCAGATAACAGTAACAGTGACAGTTATGGCGTAATCGTTAACGATAAACATGTTAGGTACTTAGTAGTACCTTTTTCACTTTATCCTCCATATTCTTTTTTGGAATTAAACTGATCTTCCAAAAATAATGGACAACCATGAGTAATCGTGAACTGTCACCCTTAACTAGTGGCTGAAACAAGAAACAAAAATATCAGAAAAGTTATCTTAAATCGGAGATAACAACCTATTGATGGCACCAGTATATCATAACGTTAGTGCTCGTGAAGATACAGCGGTGTGCAACATATAAAAAGATAATTTAAACCGAATGTTATCTAAAATGGCGATGCTACCACCCCCTCCGATGTCACACTCAAGATTAGAGGTTGGATTAAGACCTGGTAGTTCACAGCCAGATGAGGAAGTTCCGAGATTCATGGTGTGCATGAACATGATCAGTACCGTTACACATTTACTGCTCGGAGCAGTCCTCTTGTTTGCGTTTTTTATCATAAATGCTGTATCGGGGCGATTCAAGATCGATACGGCGCATGTGTACTTGACAGTTATTGGGGTAAGTAGACACTTTGTATCCTGCCATGTACGGTCGAACAAGCTATTTGATTTACAATTTAACCCACAAATTACATTGCAAAATGTTAACCAAATAGCTTGTTCGACCGTACCTATATCGAGAACTACCCGATGGGCTTCACTTTAGTATTGTACCCACTATACTTGGCCTTACAATTAAATATTAAGCTTTAGGTAGACACTGTCACACAACTCACACTGGTATGAGTGAAATATGTATGTAACCGGCAAAACCCGATATTAGGCTAAACTTATAGTTTGTGTCCGGGCACTAGGGCTCATCACTAAAGAAAAATCATAAGGCACCCCGACTAAATAGATTATCTCAGGTTAGAACTGTGACCTCAAACCTGCAACGCGTCGTGATGCGGCTCTGGGCAAAAACACTGCTCCAGGGCCCGATGGAGTGCCTGGCCGCGCTTTGGTCCTTGCGCTGAAGGAGCTGGAGGCTCCACATAGAGGACTCTTCTCTGGCGTACCTTGAGCAGGGTCAGTACCCTATCAGGTGGAAAGTCGGCTGGTCCTGCTCAGGAAGGTGGGGCGCCTAGCGGACTTATCGTCCGTTTATGGGCTCATAGTGCTCTCCCTGCCCTGGTGTTGCATAAGGGAGACCCTACGTTACCATCGGGTACCTTCCTATTTCCGTATTATTATGGGGGCTTATCTGGCGAGGAGGTCACCTACATGGGACGCGATCACGTTCACACGTTCCACAGGGCTCGGTTCTAGGCCCTCTCTTGTGGAACATTGGATACAACCGGCTGGCCTCCACCGTGGTTGGAGGGGGATTGCTGTCCAGTCAACCATGAAGTACCTAGGATTGGAGCTCGACATGCTTATGATCATGTTCTCATTGTCAGAATACCTGTAATTTGTGTAGTGTACCTACATAATAAAGAGTATATGCAATCTATCTTCTACCTTCCAATCTACATAACTAAATATCACGCGTGTAATCCCCTAAGGCTAAGGCAGAGGTGTACCTAATGGTTCACCCACATTTCGCCAGTTATGTTTGTAAATTCCAAGTAATAGGGGGGGGCAGCCTATGGCCATCGACCGGGCACAATTTCAGACTCCGTTGCTTTTGCTGAGAAATTCCTGATGGACAAAACCCAATAACACTTTGCCTGACCTGGAAATTCAATCCACGACCAATGCCTTATATTTACAGTATTCGATCCTGATGAGTCAAGCTATCTTCTCATTAAACCCCCAGACGGGCTGGGCGAACAATTTCAAGTATCCACAGAAGACGATGATATTCTGGTTGTTACAAGTGCTCGGCTCTTTCCTGGCAATCATTGGTGGTATTTTGGGAATAATATTAGCTGGATCAATACCTAATAGCCCTGTATGGGCGCCAGGTTTATATCACCTACAATCGGCTCATCAGAAGTTTGGTAAGTGTTTATTCCCTCCGGCCGTTTTCGCAACTGCAATTCGCAACCAGTTGCGAATTAAGAATTTTTATTCTTTGTTCGCAATCGCAACCAGTTGCGAATCCAGAAAACTTTTTTCTTATTCTCAACTAAGCATCCTGATGTTTAAGTTTCGTAACTAGTAACGCTAAAGGAATTTGTTTTCCTTATTCGCAACCTTCGTTGTCTGTTTACCTAATTCGAGAAAGTTGTGGAACTTTCTTAATTTATCCCACTCGTAACAGTATTAAGCACTATTACATTTTTTATGTAACCGAGCAAATCCAACACACCTTCTCATGTGCGTATTGTAGAATTATCACTTCCTTCGGTAAAGGAAAACATCGTGAGGAAACCAGCATACCTTAGAGATATTTATGTAAAGCCAAGTCGGAGACCCGTCACACGAGGGCATAAAACTCTGACACCAGGTTGCCTAGGCACTAACCACACGTGAAAGAAGAACAAAGGCCTTTTTATAATTTCTGTGCTTATTCAACCGGCACACTGTGTGTTGACCGATTTTTAATACGGAACTCGAATTTCGAATTCCCGAATCGGGATGAGTTCTAAGAAAATATTAAATTAGGTATATAACAAGTGAAAAAAAGGGAATATAATTCTAGGGACTAAGTTGGATCCTGAGAGCAGTGAAGGATTCTAGAGTAGAATCCTGAGCGGAACGAGGGATACAAGAACCGAGATGAATTATTTTTTTACGAATTGTGTACCTTAGTTTTCACCATTGACTGCGAGAAAATAAATAGAAGTATAGTATTTATATATTTCTTGTGAGTTAATAATAACAGCCAATCGAGTCGATCTCCAAGGTTAAGCCACGCTTACCAAGGTCGGTCTGTGGATGGGTGACCACTTATTCATTACATACCGAGTTTTCTCCGTGCACCGGAAAGTATGTAAAGCCCTTGGTCAATCTCTCAAACCAACTTTAGAAATTCAGTGTTATATTGTTGTCGGCACGTTTTATTGTTCCAAATTCAAAATATTTTTATTCACAGACCGACCTTGGCTTGGTTAATAATATACTTCTATTTATTTTCTCGCAGTCAATGGTAAAAAGTAGAGTACACAACTCGTAAAAAAATAATTAATAATCGGTTCTTCCATCCCTCGCTCCGTTCAGGATTCTACTCTATAACCCTTCGCTGCTCTCGGGATCCACAAACGGGAACAAAGTCCCTCGATTAAATTCTCTTTTTTTTCACTTGTTGTGTAATCTACTATTTTGTCGAAAAGTGGGTGTACAACCTCTGCCCCCCCTTGGGAAAATACAGACGTGTGTTCCCTTTAATCTGATAACCGGCTTCCAGCCGGCGCTCCAGCTTTTGTTTTGTATTAATACTTGTTCTGAGAAGCTCGTAGCTAAATAATAACGGCTGCTGGGGGTCGGTCTTCAGGTTAAGCTGCACTAGCCTAGGTGGCCACCCATTACATACCGAGTTTCCGCCGTGCCTTGAAAAGCACGTTAAGCCATTGGTTTCGGCTGTCATTTGTAGATCTTTGAAAAGCCCGAAACTATGAAAGTCCTCTTTAACTGGATTGTGGACGACAGATCCATGTAAATTATTGGTATTTGTATTCAGCTGCTTCCGATTGGACCGAAAGACGACCCTAACATAGTTGGGAAAAGGCTAGACAGATGATGATGATTAATACTTGTTCTATTTCCATAATTTCAGGTTTAGCCGCCATGATATTGACTTCTGTGAGCTTTGTTGGAGGATTATTTCATTTGTTCAACAACAAAATGGAAAACACTAAAATTCTTCAAGCTCTTCAGTCGTGCTCTGTAACTTTGACTCTCGTAATCGCCTTCATAGCAATTGGTCTAGCGTTCGACGACTGGGTTGGCGTGACAGAAATTCAAAGTACCAACATGGCCTTGTCATTAGTTTTTCTTACTTTAGTAGGCATGTTTATGATGATGATTTGCAAAGCAGTTGTGAGAAGTAGCGTTGTTGATTAAGGTTTATGTTCTAGATTTTATACTGTTCTCAGAAGTAGTGAAATTCTTGTGATTATTGAGTTAAGAGATATGAGATTCAACAAGTCCTCTGGTTATATCAATAAAAATGTACAATATGTTACCAGAATCCATATGAGAAGAAAAAAACTCCATTTAGTCTCAAATAAGTTAAAAAAGTTATTATTGACCAAATGTTATTACAGTGTCGACGAATATTTAAATGATAAATCTTTAAAACTTGAAAAGTAAATGTTTTTTGTAATGTTAATGTTTTTTAGAATAAGTTAGATTATAAGATACTTAAATGATAAGTCCTCTCCACATTATCTTACTTTTGCTGTGCCCCACAGGTTGTTTCCACATAAATGTTTACCACCTAAGCCTACAATGTGGAATGCAATAATAGTTATTTAAGCAACTGTTATATTTTAATGAGGGGTATTAAAACACGACTGTGGCTTTATCACACGAGGCGAAACCGAGTGCGATAATAGTATCACATGAGTGTTTTAATACCTAATTACTCATACTCGGAAAGTAGGTCTAAAGTTGCCTGAGGAGCGGGTTGAAAGTAATACTTTTCAACCCTAGGGAGAATCGTTTTTAACTGACAGCTGTCAAATTATATAAAAAAATAGTCCGTTTTTCTATTGAACCATGTTCCAACTTTCTATACAACCACGATGTAAAATTCAAATAAATACAATTAAGTATTAATTAGAGAACATATATTTTTTATAACTTTATTATAAATAAGTTTCAACTATTTCTATGATTAATTTTTGGGCAAAATATTTACCATTATTTCGATGATGAAAATGAAAAATAGGTAATGGCTGAATAGCTGGCCGGTCACAGAGAAAAAAAGCAAAATAGGCGGAAAAGCGGTCTTCCGTGGTCCGATCTTCATTTGTTGATTGAATGTTTTTATTTTTATTTTCCTTGTATTCGTAATGAAAAGCACAGTGTTTACCTCGGGTTAAAGACTTATTTAGTCCCTCGAAATATTAGTGCCCTCGCTTCGCTCGGGTACCAAACCCCGTCTCGGGACTAAATAAGTTACTTTCACCCAGTTTTTTTTTTTTTTTTTTTTTTTTTCGGATGGGAAATCATCAAATGACTTCTCCCGCTCTGGGCGAAGCAGGAGGGAGTGTCAGACTTTTACTGACTAAAACCCATCCATGTTCCTTCATCGCCCTTTGTGTTCCGGGGCCACGGTATCTCTTTCGAACAGTCCCGCAACCCCGGCAGGTTACTTTCACCCCTAGGGTAACAATGTACTATTACATTTTGTATTGTACAATTATTAAAATGCACAAAGCTTGTATCACTCATTTTTGTAAACTACAAAGTGCAATACTAATATCAAACAAAAATGGCGGGATACGACGTGGATTGGATACGATTAAGGGGCTTTAGTAAAAAAATCAGAACTCGTTAAATACACAATTAATATAAAATCTTGACGTCTATTTAATTCATTAAACTTCACTGTAGTTACAGTTAGAAAAATTGCTAAAAACGGCCATTTTTTTCCATTTTGTATCTGTAACGACAGCGAGCAATGTTTCAATGAGTTAAGCAGACGTAAATAATTTAGAAGACCAAATGATTGATTTTGTCAATCAGATTTTATATTAATTGTGTATTTAACGAGTTCTGTTTTTTTTTACTAAAGTGGCGCTAGTGTGCATGGGGGAGCCCCTTAACCTATAAGTTTTTTTTAATTACGGTGCTGTGGTAGTGAATCGCAAGTACTAGACAATGTTCTTTATTTAAAACGAGTTGCATAATGAAATTTTGTACACCCGTTTGGATGTTCTAATGGTTATTATGACACTGGCTGTTTTAATGTTGGCAATAAGATAACTGTTTCAGATACTTTTATAGAGGATTTATAGCATGGGTGTAGATAAAAGAATTGAGTATTGACTATTGAGATGAGGTCCAACAATGAATCTTGAAAAAATGATAAAATTAATTTAAACAATACGTTTACACATCACTCATAAGTAAAATGAATGAATGAATGATGTAAGTACGTAAAGTTTACCTTCTGACAAAATTTAATATTTTTTGAATAAGTATTGAGAAACTTTGTCTTTTGCGAAGCAATTGTCTTGTGTAAATATTCCATTACAGGCTATTTAATTTTTGAGTTGAATTGAAAATTGGAAAACAATGTTAAAGATAAATTTTAGTTTTAATGTGTAGATACCTACACAAGAACTCCACAATATGGCACCCCAAATCCACGATTTTTATTTGTTTTTGATTATAATGTAGCCAGTGACACTCGATCCATCAAGAAGAACCTAACGGCATATAATCCATCCAAATCCCTCCATCCGTTGAGGAGTTACGAGGGAACAAAGAAACGGATATACATACATACATACATACAGGTCAAACACATTACCCTCCTTTTGGGCTTCGCCGCAGTCAGGTAATAAAGTTATTGAGAACGAAGATTCCGAATTTTATTTCCTGTTATTATCCAGAAGTCTAACGAGACTAAAATGGTGAATATCCAGGTGATGCCGATGAGGGTAGGTACGAAGACATCTCCGTTTCCAGTCCATGTTCTAAACGATGTATACTTGAAGGCTGCACAGAGGCTCTCGGTTGCCAGGAACATACTGGCAAGGCCAGTGATGTAGTGGAAGAACCTGATCCAGAATACGCTGATGCAGGAAGTCAGCTTGGTTGGGAACATCGCGAGGATTCCATTCAGCAAACTTGCGAGGCAGCAGACTAGTGCTGCTAGGCCTGAAATGAAACGTTATGTTGGTAATGATAAAGCGAAAAGAGTAGGTACTAATGCAGTCCAGATGTATCGTCAGACCTGAAGGGCTTTTTAAATGTCATGATTTTTAAACGGCATTCGATTTTCACCGAAGGAAAAAAGACGGCGCGAAATAATATTTTATACTTTTTGGGTTTGGGAAGTTTTGCTTAAATATTTTAATGGTCTAATCAGTAATCAGGTATTAGGTAGGTATCATGATTCAGTAATATGATGAAATATGATATCCGTCTAATCTCGTGATAGGTACCTGTTTGCAAGTGAAAGTAATGTTTAGTTATCATAAATCACACAATGATAATTTGATTACGATTGTAACCATAAAATATATTGATCACTAATTCGTTTGATATGCTCTTATTGAAATACTCGTAGACGTTTTAGTTTTGCTATTTTAATAAATTGGTTTTCTAGCGAATATTTACATCATCTGCCTAGCTTTTTCCCATTTATGTTTGGGTCGGCTTTCAGTCTAACTGGATGCAGCTGAATACTAGTAATTTACATACATGGAGCGACTGCGTATCTGACCTTCACAACCCAGTTAGTACTGGGTAATACGACTTCCCTTGGTAAGACTGGCTGTCAGACTTTCGGGCCACTGACTCCTGTAACGAACATTTACACAATTAGCGTTTAACGTTCCCAATGCTGGGAGTCAGGCCTCCTCGCAGTGAGAGGAAGTGGGTCAAAATCCAGCTCGCTGACCCAGTGTGTGTTGCTGGGTGTCACAAGACTTGAAATTTATTTCGTTCTAAGAAATATAGTTTCTGTTTCCATAAGATGTTTCCTTCACTTTTTTTGCAAATTAATTATATACATTAAAATAAAAAGAAGGAGGACGCGCGGGGTCGTGAGAAGTGGAAAGAGTGGAAGAGGCCTGTCCAGGAAGGGCAGAAGAGGCTTGGAAAAATTTCTTGCTTGGGTTCGAAGCTACGACCAACGTCGGTCGGACACATAAGTCGGGGCTACTACGACTGGGCCACCACTACAGTGATTACTTATCAAACTATTCTAACAAATCTATTGAAATGAGATAGTGTCTCCGTTATCAGTAAATGTATGAAAATCATAACAGCGCAATTTAAGCGGCTTTTGAACTAAACCACTATCGATATCAAGGTTAAGGTGTCACTATAATGTAGTTTCTAGTACCTAGTTTCTCAAATTGTTAGCCTTGTTTTTCGAGTGGTCGCGAGCTCTATTGGTGAACATGAAGTCTTAAATTCGATTCCTATGTCGGGTAAAGGGCTGTTCAGTTTTTCTGTCGGGAACATCTCGTTAGCAGCCACGGAGTTTGGATTTGTGCCCTGTTGATAGCAATAGGCTAGCCCCCTATTACACGGGATTCAAACCTAACTGTAGAAATGTACCGGGGTCGAGTACTCGACTCTAGCTAACCCGTCGGGGATGACGGCGTGATGTTATGTTTTGTTTTGAAGAGAGTTGCAGTAGTATAAAACTTGTGAATAAGACTCTTACAACATTTAAGTGAATCCATTACGGATCACCCTCTTTATTCTCTGTACCAGCCCTAGCACAAGAAATAAAAAGGTCGGACTGAGTCGAAGAACTCAATATATAGAGCAACGGACTTTGAGCTATGACGACCAATAATTAGGTACTTACGCTATCGTATTTCGTACCTCGGTCCAAAAAACGCCGATCGCCGATCCTGATCTAGCTGCTTATTACTGGCATAAATAAAGAGTTTCTAATTAGACTTAAGGTGATTTTGTAAGCGGTGTCATCTAGACACAAAATAAATGCAGAGAAATTCGGAGAATTTTGCAAAGATACTGCAAAAATGTATGTGGAACTGTACGGTTGGCATCCAATGACGCCAACTCTTCACAAAATCCTAGTGCACGGTACAACTATAATAAAATATGCCATCCTCCCTATTGGACAACTATCCGAAGAGGCCGCTGAAGCAGGTAATAAACACTACCGCTCATACCGGCAAAATTACGCCCGAAAATTTTCGAGAATTAAAAGTAATTAAGATGTCCTCAACAGGCTGCTTCTCACGTCAGATCCTTTCATAAGCTGTGCACGGAAACGTAAACCGAGCAAAAGCCAGCCTTTCATGATTGAAACGATAGAGTTGTTCGAGCCAGAAGAACTGGATACACAAGTAGACCAATCAAGTCTCGAGACTTGATTACTCAGATGAATCAGACTAGAAGACTATCCATCATAATTAAATAATTTTGTGTTTTTTTTTTAGCTATAGTTGTTATAATATACGATTTTTTATATTCACTTACGTATTTTTATTCATTTCCAATAAAATAAAACTGCTTATTAATTTTGTTCGGTTTAAAAAGCAAAATGCTCCTTAGTGCGTCGTCTAAACTGTAACGAAGCGATCAATTTTCACTTTTATTGCGTGGATATAAAGATCGTTTTGAATGGCTTAAGCCCATTCCACGTCAGTAAAATTGGTCAATCCCTTTTATTTATTTTTTTCGTTTGGGAAATCATCAAATGACTCCTCCCGCTCTGGGCGGAGCAGGAGGGAGTGTCAGACATTTACTGACTAAAACCCATCTATGTTCCTTCATCGCCCTTTGTGTTCCTGGGCCACGGTATCTCTTTCGACCAGTCCCGCAACCCCGGCAGACATCGGCCCTTGCGGACCCCTTCCTTTTGCTGACTCTCTTTGAGGTGCGCGTGGAACACGAACGCGTCGTCGACACGGCCTATCGTCATGAGACGGACGGGCGGCTAGCTAGCCCATGGCTCTCAGTTCACAGGCCCGCGCCTACGGTGGCCGGGGGCTACCACGTGGCCTTCTTCACGAGGGTCCCTCCCTCTCACGTTCCAATTAATCAATCCCTAATAACAACCTGCTGGCCACTGGAGTGATACTGTCGCGAGACAGTTCTCATGATCTGCTTAGCCTTTTACCAACTATGTTGGGGTCGATTTCCAGTCTAACCGGATTCAGCTGAATACCGGTTTTACATGGAGCGACTGCCCATTTGACTTCCACAATCCAGTTAGTACCAGGTACCCCTTGGTAAGTCTGGTTATCAGACTTTCAGGCCACTGACTACTTGAACGACTGTCAAAAATCTACAAATTACAGCCGGGACCAACGGCTTAACATGATTTCCGAGAGACTGTTCCCACATTTATGCCCGCGGTTTCGCTCGCGTGAAGTTTGATAAATTGTCCCACGGGATCGTACCACCTAGATAAAAAGTATCCTATGCGTAATCCAAGTTATAAACTATCTTGTGTGCAATGTTTCATCAAAATCCGTTTAATAGTTTTTGCGTGAAAGAGTAACAAACATCTATCTATCCATCCATTTTCACAAACTTTCGCATTTATAATATTAAGTAGAAATGAAGATAGGAAATAGTAGGATTAAAATGGGGTAGCTTTGTAAATTTGTGTGTAAGGGGGTTCTCTTCAAAACTGCTGATCTGATTCAGAAAATTGTTTCACTAACAGGAAGCTACATTATCCCCGAGTGTCATAAGGCTATAAAAGCTAGTATTGAATGTAACTGCATTGCAGGAGATGGTACCCGATCTCAACGCACTTGGGAAAAGCAAGGAAGTTTACTGCTAATGCAGTATTTCACAACATTGTAAATGATTATTCATACAAATACCGTTTGAAATCATGCCACGTATAGAGGCCGTAAGTTCAGTTTGTAAATCGCGGAATGGATACATAAGACATCTATAAATAAGAGCTACAATAACTTATTTCCCTAAGCATACTTTTACAACTTGCACAGTTAAACACAGGTTGGAGGTACAGTAATAGTGCGGCGCGATTTTTAGAGTGTAGAAATATGTATTTAGTATCTTCATCATCTGCCTAGCCTTTTCCCAACTATGTTAAGGTCAGCTTCCAGTCTAGTCGAATGCAACTGAATGCTAGTATTTTAAATTAAGCGACTCCCTATCTGACCTTCAAAACCCAGTTAGTACTAGGCAATACGATAGCCCTTGTTAAGACTGGTTGTCAGACTTTCGGGTCACAGTCATTGTCGGCGTTAAGAGTGATAAATAATAATTATTATTTATCACTCCTAATTTTACTCCTAATTTCACTCCTAATTTATTTAAATAATGACGTGTAAAAGTGTTTGTAAGAACCTACTTGCAAAAATAAACATCATTTCATTTCATTTCATTTCAATTATCTACGTTGATCGGAGCGACAATTTCTATAATTCAAATAATTAAAACAGCACCATCATTTCGTGTATGAGCAGGATAGTTGAACTTGTCAAGGCCCTGAAGCACTTAGTAAAAGAAAACCCGCAGTTTTTCTTTAATCTTCCCGTATTTGATAGATTTAATGTCCCGAGAAAGAAACAAATACAGATTCCAATTCCCTGATTGGACGGTGACACTGATTACTTTATATACCTAAGTCGTTTGTCCATTTCCTTTTCATGTTCGTTTCGTTAGCCGTACGGACATCAATCGCTATTAAGAAATCTCGGAATTGTTGGCTATCAGTGACTAGTTCCCACTAGTCACCATGTGATGTATGGACAGTAAGCAGCTTTATCTGGGTAGCTTCATCTTGGGTGACCATTTCAAAATTTTAAAAGTCGATTCAAGCTTTGCAGAAAAGTCTCTGTCATTGTTTTATTATTAAACTTTTTACTTTTGGTCGTTGGACACGGCTAAAATACCGAACATGTCGGAACGAATACAGACAGAAAAAAATGATTGTGTGGCACTAATTAGGAAGTTAGGTGGTATCTAAGCTGGCCCTTTACGGGGCCCCGGTGTGGGCGCGTTCCATGAGGCTGCGTGCAGCCCACTACCTGAACGCGCCCCAAAAGGTGGTAGCCGTAAGGCTGGCCCGTGGGTACCGCACGATCGCCCGCGAGGCGGCGTGCCTCCTTGCCGGATTGCCGCCATGGGATCTGTCTGGAGGCGATAGTCCTTGCGCGCCTGCATGAATGGCGCGCGGAGGCGCTTCGCCGGGGGAAACTCCGCTGCCGCGACAAATTGTCGCTCAGCGGACAGACTTCCGGCGGAATCTCATGGCGACATGGAGAGAGCGACTGTCGCAACCCCGTGCAGGGCACGCCACGATAGTGGCGATAAGTCCCCTCTTTGAGGAGTGGCTGGAGAGACGCCACGGCGTCCTCACCTTCCGCCTGACGCAGGTCCTCACCGGACACGGTGTTTTCGGGAGGTTCCTGCACCGAATCGGGCGGGAGGAAACGCCCGGGTGTTTCCATTGCGAGGATCGACCGGAGGACACGGTGGAACACACGGTGGAGGTGTGCCCCGCGTGGGCGGAGTACCGCCGTGTCCTCGAAGCGGCGATTGGCGGCGGCGACCTCTCGCGTCTGGCCATGGTGCAAGCCATGGTCCGGAGCGAGACGGAATGGGACGCCGTCACCTCCATCTGCGAAGCAGTAATGCTAGAGAAGGAGGTGGCGGAACGTGAGAGGGAGAGAACCTCACAGCGTCCCGGCCGCCGCGAGAGACGCCCCGGGCGTCGGGGGCCACCACGTGGCCCCCGGCCACCGTAGGCGCGGGCCTGTGGATGGTGGGCTATGGGCTAGCTCGCCGTCCGTCCGTCTCATGACGACAGGCCGTGTCGACGGCGCGTTCGTGTTCCACGCGCGCCTCAAAGAGAGTCAGCAATAGGAAGGGGTCCGCAAGGACCGATGCCTGCCGGGGTTGCGGGACTGTTCGAAAGAGATACCGTGGCCCCGGAACACAAAGGGCGATGAAGGAACATGGATGGGTTTTAGTCAGTAAAAGTCTGACACACCCTCCTGCTCCGCCAAGAGCGGGAGAAGTCATTTGATGATTACCCATCCGAAAAAAAAAAAAAAAAGGTGGTATCTAATTAGTAAAGCGAAGAGAGCAAGAATCTCGCACGCTTCACTTTACCACTAAGAACTCAACCTTAGTTGCTATTTTTATCACATATAATTTTAAGTGAAATCTAAAAGATATGCTCTTCACTTAAAAGGTTTCGCTATGAAATGAACTACGGGCAAGTTTATTCGATACCGATATTTCTTGGTAGAGCGAGTTTTCTTCAAGGTTTTAAATTTTAAAAGACGTGAGCAAGCTTTGCTGCTCCATATTTGTTTAATAAGTCGATATTTTTAGAGGCTTTTAATATATTTTACTTGTCTAAACATAAAGTTCTTATATCCTTCTCGTAGCAGGCATGTCAAGGTCAGTTAAAGCCACATTATACATTAGATCAATAATGGGTTGCTGATAATGATTCAACTTTTCACTTACCAAGCTTTCCATGTATCGAGTTGAAGTGTACGCTTTTCTGCCGGATAATGAGACCTGTTCCTGCAGTGACCAGGGCGGCTGCCACGACCTGCATAACCCAGTGGGTGTGCTTCTTGTATCGACGGGCCATGAACATGGACCAGCTATTAAACGGCGACATCATTAGGGTTCCTTGGCACATGAAGAATTGGTACTGAAAATATTTTTTTTAAATGAATTCGCGGCCTATGAATGTACCATCATCTTACTCAGTTTGCTCTGACCTCAAAAGTATGGAATACTTTCCGTCTATGAGTTGACTAGAATATTAATGTAAGTAGTTATGTGGATTTTTTTTTATCGACACAAAAGGACTGTTAGAGAAAAAAGACCTAAGTCACGAGAAATTCCTTATCCTAGGCTGCCTCAATCAGCTTCATGGAAATAAATTGCAAAAATATTGGTATTGCTATAAATGTGTACTTGAGAAAACTGCTGTCTCTTAATTACTTTTTTTTTTCATTCAAAAAGATGCTGCCAAATTATTTACAGGAAACTGAATCAAAACTAAAAAAAATAATTGCATTATAATCTTACCCCAAGAACACACAATATAATGTGCCAATCAAACCGAGTAACTTCTGAACTACACGAATAAAATAAACAAATGAACAAAGTGAAAAATATCAAGATATTAATGAGCAAATTGACCGTCAATCTCACAGATTTATACCAAACATTTTCCAAAACTTTCGACTTTTCTCTTTCTTTAAATCTATTGTCCGTATTTTCCGTCATTTTGCCAACTCGTGCTTAACGCGTATAAGAACTATGCGCATTGACAATTATAGTGGTGTATAAGCTGAAATATATCTACTCGTAGTGCTCTCTAAACAATTGCTAACCAATAAAAGTGATTACAGATTTGCTCGGTTTTGACGTACGATAACACCGTGTGATCAATAAAAAACATAGGTGACTTAAATGTGTTATCAACATACGATCGACATGGTATTTTTTCTTGCCTTTGTGGATCACTTTTGACCTTAAAATATGACATGAAAAACGAATTTAAATAAAGTCGACGAAATCTTAAGTTTTGATAGCCGTAAAATCAATGGTAAATTGACATCGCTATAGGAAATTGAACTTTATTACTATTACGCCAACAAATGTCAAAACGGGCCTTTCATTTTTTTATTAATACTTTAAGATACCTCCAAAGCCTAATGGCTAAAATGTAGGGAGAGTAGGAGAGTAGTAGTGCCTTTTTATTTTACAACGGCCAGTAAGGAATTTTTTTACACATATGTACCAGAAAATAACATATCACAAATCACTTTAATCTCAGTTCGAACTAAGCTGTATCTGTATTGTGTAGTTTATACAGACTGATTTTTACGTAAGCTCAACGGAGCTAAATCCTATCCGAAAACTAAATCCGGAACTGAGTTGCGGTGCTTAAAGTAACTATGGCCTTTCTGGCTTCGGCAAAAAAAGACAAAAGGCAAAGAGAGCTTCTTGAAAAAACTAAAACTGCTGTTTTAATCTCCTTCAAAATTATGTCACGGTTCCATTGACCACTCCACTCTGTTACATGTATTACATTTCAATTGTGGGTTCCGTAAACTAAAAAGGTACCTTTGGTCATTGAATTTAAACTAAGAAATATTATCGATCGTTTAGATCGTTAACAGGTGATGGTACCGACCGATAGAATCGAGCAAAATCTAAAAAGCTGACGGATCTCATTGATTATCAAAAGTCAGCATATCAGGCCACAAAAACAATTGGTAAAAATCGAGGAGATCTATAAGCACCTTAAGGCAAAATGCACGAAAGATAGATAGAGTATCTCTTTAATCTGAAGTACCATTTGTACGTGATATCTTGAAGACACAAATTTCTAGTGGTACTAAATTTTGTTTTTGATGATGAGACTACGTGATTGGTCAGCTGTAATGGAGTGAACAGCTAAGTATTTGTGTAAGTCCTTGATGACCCTCCATTCGAATTTTATCGGTTTTGTGTAATTACTGTCCTTGTTCGTCCTCCACGATCATCAAGTACTATTTAGGGTTGTGCCTCATCTAGAAGAACGGAGTCACACTTTTTACATGCCTCTAATTACATGCTCATTTTCTGTCGTTCGGAACCGTCCTTTGCTAGAGTGAGAAAAAGAGACAGAATGCTAAAGCCCGCGGCAGCATCGACGATGCAGTCGGCAGCACGCTATATTTCTCGCTCTGGGTCAGATAAGGGTTCTTACAGACGAGCGGCACGTTGCCAACGGCAGAGAAGCTGCAGCTGTCGCTACCTGTCAACAGCTGTCGTCGACGCGCCGCCGGGCGGCGGCCGCCAAAGCGTCGACGACTGCCGTCGACGGGTGACGTCGCTTGCAGTTGTGGCGTGCCGCGTAAATGTGTGTCGACGGCTGCCGCCGGCGCGTCGACGGCACAACTGCAAGCGTCGACGGCAGCCGTCGACGGGTGGCAATGGCTGCAGTTGGCGACGTGCCGCTCGTCTGTAAGAACCCTAAGCAGTCGCTCCATGTAAATTTATAGTAGACCGCCGACCGCCGACTAGGAGCTCGTGGCTAAATTATAACAACCACTCGGGTCGATCCTTAGGTTAAGCCGTGCTTGCCTAGGTGGATCTGTGGATGGATGTGCACTCATAACATACCGAGTTTCCTCCGTGCCTCGGAAAACACATTAAGCAGTTGGTCCCGGTTGTCATTTATAGATCTTTGACAGTCGTTACCTGGTAATAAGCGCCCAAAAAGTCTGAAAATCAGTCTTACCAAGTGGTATCGTATTACCCAGTACTAACTGGGTTGTGGAGGTGCGATGGGCAGTCGCTTCATGTTAAATACTGGTATCAGCTGCAACCGGTTAGACTGGAAGCCGACCTCAACATAGTTGGGAAAAGGCTAGGCAGATGGTGAAGATGACTAGAAGCCGACCTAAACATGGTTTGAAAATGTCAGACAGATGGTGACATTTTCTCTTTTTAATTTGGTTGGTAATTAGGATTTTAAATAATAACAACAACCAGTGTTTAAAGCTTATTATTTTTGTACATTGTTATATGCATCATTAGTACAGACAAAATTTATTAAACTGTAGGCAAAACTCTATTTACTTTTAGCAAAACCAATTAATACATTATTGTGATGGTACAATGTTTTAACTAATACAATCGTATAAATACTTAACAGCCAGTAAGTAAATGCACTATACATATAAAAATAATTATCTATTTACATAACTCGACTCTTTAATAATACATAACTGACTCTTTGACAATAGAATCGGTGTAATAAGTTACTATGAACACTGCAGATGCCAGGCCCACACATCTGCGAACATCGTTCGTCACGGTAAGGGATGTGTAACGTATTCATACAATTTTACATAAACAAACATCCCTCACTGACAAACTTGATCAACTTAATTAGTAGAAGTGTGGAATCGGCATTATAGTTTCTATAAGTACATACCGAAGAAACTATTACAACAATAAGAAATACTATTTTGTTCTTAATCTAGTTAGCATAGCCTACGTTGCATTACAAATGCAAAATGAACTGTAGTTCCAAACATGCTTTTATGCAATAATTAATCTCCTAAGTAATACACAGTATACGAAATTCGGTAAAATGCATCCCTATTACTTGGTTACAGGCAAGTTATAAACAAATCTACGCATACCTACAGAGGTGCTCAACTCGATAACATGTCGTGCAATATAATGTAAGAAGATATTATAAACGAAATATTTTTTTATTTTTTTTATAATTTTGAAAGTTCTACAGTTCACAGATCGACTCCAAAACTCGACTAAACAATCTGGAGATCACGAAACTATTTCTAATACTTACAGAAACTAGAACGTTTAGAGTTCAGTATTGAGCCGCGCGCACACTGGTATGAACTCGTTGTCAATAACGCCAAACGTTTTAGTGTGGAGCACAATAAAACGTGGAGTAATTAACAATTTCATAGATCATTTGAATGAGTCATTTACGTAAGTCAATCCGATATCTAGTCTTAGTCTGTTTCACTTTGGCTTTGATTCAGACTTAATACTCTGCATTTACATTGATACCTTTCCTAACGTATTAATTGAAGCGAAGTTACGTGTTCCACTTTCTTCATGAAGGGTTCTTTGTAACAGTGAGTATTCGATCGCGTAGATCGGTTACGAGCTTAGCGTGTGAGTTGGAGTGCGCAGGCGGCGCGGAATCGGCTTGTTAAACATTACGTTACGTATTCTCACTATGCGTCCATTTTGTATCACAATACGTGTCATAGCGCCTTAGTGTTTCACTGCTTGTACCTGGGGAAGGGAAACACTTGTCAAAAATTGCCTTTCAGTGGGGTTATTGTATACACACACTTTGAATGTTAATGGCTTTGATTTTGATAATTCATCATCAATATGGTTAAGTTTTTGAGTAGGTGATTTTTTTTTAGTAATTCCCCGGACTATAATAGAATGTGGGTGCTGGTCTGTCTTGGTATCTATCAAAACGGGCTTGCAGTATTTTGTGCAGGGCTCAAACACAAAATCTTTTAAAAACTATGAAAAATATAAATAAATAATAATAATTATTTGTTAAAGTTACTCTTTCTTGAGAAAATATTATGTAAAATCAACCTAAAAGCAAAGTAATTAACGTATTTAAACTTCTTACTCCAACCATGATGGTTTACCGTCCGTGGCAGGATTTGCAGCAGTAGTCCGCATAGTACGGGTAATGGCACAGCCGCGCCTGCACCGCTAGCGCGCAGTTGTTCAACTTGTCCACGCATGCTCCTGCGCAAGTTACAGTAACATTAGCAAGAAGAAAAATGATGTCGTCATAATCGACAATAAGAAAGAGCCAATCAGCAACTCGTTGGCTGGATGTCACGAAGGTCAAGTGAAGTCATGGAAGAAGTCATCAAGCTAGGGAGCTGGACCAGGATTTATAGGTTCCGTCGGAAGAAGATGAGGAAGAAAGGAGAAGCAAATGATGATAAAGAGGAGCTTATAAACCTAGAAGCTGGACTGTGAGAAGAACTAGGACGAACCTATTCTCCAACCAGATGAAGAAGAGATAGACGAGAAAAGGAAGACCTGAATTAAAACAAAAACACATCGTGAGGATTTGTGTTTGGAGGTAAATAACCGTAAAATAATTACCATCAGCATAAGATCTGTCTCTAACATTCTGTGCGATATGGCTTTGGTGTCTTGTCACACGCTGTTGTGGGTCTGAAACTGAAAACAAGATATTAATCAAGAATTCAAGACTAAAATATCCTAAACACTTTCGCTGTAGGCACTAAAGCCCGCTTCCATCACATTTGCCGCTAAACTAATTTAAAACATCGTTCTTTTTCTGCCAATACTTGAAGAGGACAAACACAAAATTATGTTAGAGCTTAATATAGTATGGAAATAAGTGGTCCGTGCTGCAACCGAGCCTTAATCCTTCAACAGGTTAAAATTCAAACCTGAAGGAGGTGCATTCACAACAGCTGTCTTCACTGGGGGTCTTGTAGAACACCGTGAGGGTACACAAGACCGTCTAGCTGGAGGACGCACTCCTGCGCAGTCCGTATCGCGCGCCGCACCCCCCGCACCCTCTGCCCCACCGCGGGCGCACCACACTGTTCGGGACTGCACTCCCGCTTCACATGGACCTTGGCACTGGAGTAAATGTCAAATTTAGAAGCTATGTCATCGAAGGTAATAAAATTCGAGGGTTTAAAGAATGTAACATACTACTACAACCGCCCATAACGTCCACTGCTGGACATAAGCCTCTCCCATGATGGGAGGAATTTGCCGTAATCTCCACGCTTGGCAGGCGGATTGGAGATCGCAGTGATGAAAGACTAACAGAAAACGCTGCTGCCCATTCTCTGGTCTACGGAGGCGCAAGGTGTTCTGCCTCAGACATTAGTCGCCTTATACGACACCCGTGAGTGTAATGGGTTGGTTCTATTCTACTCTGCCGGATACCACACGGCTGAGATCGTAACATACAATCAGCGGTAAATGTTGTAGAGCAAGTCAAAAATGCAAAATGGATTTTCACTTATCTAAAGACGCGTTGAAGCGGTCCGAGGAAACTCTGATCGTATCAACGTGGCTTAAGTTCACAAGAAACCATCTAGCTAGTACTAGTTACAGCCCTACTTCTTGCCTCTTGAATAAGCATCGCTTTCTCATTGTACTCTGTAATATCATGCCTTTGAAAGCCACCTCAGTATAATTACGACAAAATGCTAGTTGACCAGAGCAAAAAAGTAGCAAAAGCACAATAGTGCCCTAATTACACGAGCTATGAATTTGCATCTTAGCAATTTTCTGTCAAGTGCCTGACCTTTGACGATAATTTTCTTTCTATTTTGTCAATTACATTTTTATAGGGGAACTATGTTTTCGACAGACGAAAGGCTGCTGACGTCTTTAAAAATTAGGCTGGCGTCAAAAAAATTAGTAAGGTTTGGATTAATTAGTAGACTTGGAACAAAGTACTCGTTGTTTTAATTAGCACTATTAGTGAGGGCGGTCCCAGCAACATTGGCATATTTGGAATCATTGTCCTAATCGCTACGGACATTCCACTTCATGAACCTTGATCTTCAATTCATAGAGTAGTTGTTATGAGTCACTGGCGAAATTAAAAATGAGTCTGTTTTATTTTGGGTGTTTTTTTTTGTTCTTGCAAATGTCGAAGATCTTTCAAACAATTAAGACACCTGCTATTACGCAGACGATGTAAATACTACTCTGTCAAGAAAGTACCGGGAAAAGATCAATAATACACAAAATGTCTGTTATTCATCCAAATTTATTTTATCACCTTCAAAGTATGCTCCTTTAGAAACGATACACTTGCGCCAACGAATAATCCATTCATCAAAACATTTTTTAAACGCTGCTTCCGGAATTGAGTTCAGTTCTCGCCGCGAATTCTCCTTTATGTCTTCTATCGATTGAAAATGGGTGCCACGAAGTGGTAATTTGAGTTTAGGAAAAAGAAAAAAGTCAGCAGGAGCCATATCTGGTGAATATGGTGGTTGCTGGATGGTATTTGTTGAGCGTTTGGTCAAAAATTCGTTCACAATGATAGCCTTGTGCGAAGGCGCATTGTCGTGGTGCAAAATCCAAGAATTTTCTTTCCACAAATCTGGCCTTTTTCTTCGAATTTGCTCTCTTAAACGCCGCATAACGCTCAAATAATATTCTTTATTTACCGTTAGACCTTCCGGTAAGAATTCAGAGTGCACAACACCGCGATAGTCAAAGAAAACAGTCAACATGACTTTGACTTTTGATCGACTTTGGCGTGGTTTTTTCGGTTTCGGTTCAGTTGGAAGGCGCCACTCCGAAGCTTGTTGACTAGTTTGCATGTCAAACTCGTAAACCCACGTCTCGTCACCAGTAACAATGCGTTTCATGAATGTTGGGTCCGAACTGACTCGTTCTAGCATGTCCTCAGCGACTTTCATGCGATTGAGTTTTTGGAGAAAATTCAGATCTTTTGGTACTAGCCGAGCAGCAACATGTTTCATACCCAAATGATTAGTTAAAATGGTACGGATCGACTCGTGAGATACAGAAAGTTCGGCGGCTATCTCTCTCAGAGTTGAATGGGGATTTTCAGTCACTATTTTCTTCACTTTTGCGATGTTAACTTCAGTTGCAGACGTTGACGGCCTACCAGAGCGAGGCAAATCTTCCATCACATCTCGACCGCTTTTGAACGCTTTGAACCACTCATAAGCACGAGTTTTTGATAAAGTCGATTCACCGTAAGCCTTCTGTAACATTTTCAGTGACTCCGAACACGAAATTCCATTGGCGATGCAAAATTTAAGACAAACTCTTTGTTCGATATATTTGTCCATTATGAAATTCGCAATACACACTATATATGATATTACTAAAACCAGCACTGTATTTAATATAAATAACAGATGCAACTCAAACTCCGCGCCAAAATGCAAAACAGTTGTGCCAATCTAACAACTACAAAAAAACAAAAATTTGAATTTGGAACCATAAACAAATCATCCATTCCCGATACTTTTTTGACTGAATGTACATCTGCATAATTTTAGATAAAGTCAGGCAGGCATGTCAAACGAACAAACGTTCGATAACAAAAGCATTACGCACTCACATCCTATCCTAGCAAAAGAGTAATTTTTTGTGTTACCATTTTTGCTTTACCCTTTGCCTTTAATTAACTCTCTTGCAATCTCGATCCCTAAAATTGTGTATGAAGAACTAGCTTATCAAGTAAATTCATCCTAACATTGAAGGTTACAAATTGCGAAACCTCCAGCAAGCTATACTTAATGGGGCACTGCGGTTGCAATTATTTCCCTTATTTAAATTGATGGGTCTACCGTCTAACTACTGGGTAGTGGGTACTACAATGTCGAGATCTGTTGTTAGCTTTACAAACCAAAACTAAGCTTGTTTCGTTACTTGGAACAAGGAAAATTGTGTACACTCCTTTGTCTGGTGCACCGTGAGATTGTCTAGATAAATCGTTTAGTCTAGCTTCGCCATGTAGGGGTGTTTTACCCTTGTTTTAGAAGTAATTTCTCGAGGTTTCATTTAGATGTCTTTTAAGGTGCTCTTCAATTTGCTGTTTATTGTTCGTACTTTTGTAGATGTTTTATAATTAGGCATTTTTGATCTTCTTGAACAGAGTAGAACACACAAAACAGTCAAAATAAAAAAAGATCAATAAATAGTGGAATGAATGTGAATCGGAAACGAGAAAAACTATGCTTCATCGGAATCATGAACATGACATAGTATTTACAATAGGCAGTAGTATAGTACAAATATTATAACATTCCAGCTTTTGTTTTACCCACTTACCTCAGTCCAATCGCTAAGATACCAGGACGGACTGCAAGCGCCCCCGCAAGAGCGTTCAGCTTCAGGCTTGGTGCCCCTACAGGAGCCATCTCGTAACCTCCTACCGTTGCCGCCGATGCAGATCACGCCTCGGACTTGCTTGCCGCCACAGGTAGCAGAGCAGGGAGACCATTCACCTAGCAGAGACAAAATGATCTTAAAAATAAGCTTTAGGCTATTGTCACCTATAAGGACACCTTGGAATATCCATATAAGTAGTTAGTATACTACACATACAACCATTAAAAACTAGAAGCTAATTGCAGAAACAGAACATAGCAGTGGTTTTAGAATTCAATTCATCGTTGAACAAACCAAATCTGGTGCCCGGTAGGTATAGAAACATCTACATTCAATTGAATTCGAATGGCCTTACGAATTTAGTTCAACATCGCATAATTTAAGGCTGACGAACACATAAACGTCGTTTATTATAGAAAATATTATAAGAAGTTTCTTACTGGTAAACCACTGCGCATCACACTGCTTCCTCACTGCACAGGTTTGCGTTTGTTCAGGCGCACGATGAGAAGTGCACCCGTTAGGATCGACGCAGCGAACTCCACGAGACTGGACCCCTCCTCCCACACACCAACCCACGCACTAAAATATAGGAACTTTATTTAAATGAGGCCCATTTGACCAAACACATAGATTAGTAGCCTTAATAACCTTCTTGGATTACGCATCGTTTAGAAATTTAGGATCTAGTAATCCACAAAGTTTTTCCCAGAAAATGGTTATAATTCGGGTTCCAGGCCGTTCTCTCATAAATAACTCTAAGGTCAGACCCTTATCACATTTAAGTCTAATTAATACCTTTATTGGCGAACATAAGTACACTGACCCGTGGGATGGATTAATGATATTACGATGTTCCTGTTATGAATCGGATTCAATATAAAGGGGACTATATGTAGGTATTTTTATAATTCTTAACGTACCTGAGACCACTCGGTGTACAACCAACCTCCTCCAGCACTGTGGCTGTAACTTGGTGCAGGGGTGGTCCCAATATCATTATCAGTCAAGTTGGTAGCAAGAGATATCACTGGGCCGTCTCTAAAGTTATCAGTCCGGTCCTTTGGTCGCACTTGACGTCTGGCGTCCAACCGGGGTACACTGGTCGTGGCAGCTGTACCATCACAGTTTGGAATGCTACACAGTTCACTGCTTGGAGGCATCGGTAGGGGACATTTTTGGTCGCTTATCTGGAAATAGTAATGGCAGTTAGCTAAGAGTGTTTTTTTTGTCTTATTTATATAAATAGTTATGGTCTTTGCTGTACCTTTGTGATTCCTCGGGCATGATCCTGAACACAGCCCACAATTCGTGTCCTGTGTGCAGGTCCACAAACAGGGCAGGGTCCCCAAGCGGCTGCTCTCCAACGTGGAGGACATGGGATTCCACCACAACGACGTCTTCGGGCTGGTGGGGGAGCACCATTACAATGGAAAGGAGACACCTCCTTATCTCCCTTCTCCGTCACTTCAGCGCACTTGAACTTCCCAATCTGAAGCCCTCCTCCACAACTACGCGAGCATTGCGAAAATTCCAGAATCTTCCAGATAAACTTCCTGCTACCAATGACGTTGCTCTCGACTTGGGATTGACTTTCCAAATTGTTGAAATTTGGCATTTTCGACAATGAAGGCTCGGATTTCATTTCGAGGTCTCTGAGATGTGTCTCGGTGTTGTGATGCCTGTGATGGCGTTGTGCGGAGTGGTGAGGCAGAGTGTTGACTGTAGGTATGTCGTTACTGGTTTCGTCTGGTTCTAAGTCAGTTAAGTATTCGTATTTAATGTTCGGATTTGGTTGCGTGTATAGAATCTGGAAGACGAGGATAATCATTAGTTGGATTGTTCAAGATGGATTTCAATTGTTTAAAGTTTTTCTTTAAAGTCATACCATGATGTCGATGGGGTGGTGTATGGGCCCGTGTGCTACGACGTTGTCGAGCGAGCCCTGTCGCGAGTACACGAAGCGCGCGCCCGCCGCCTCGTACGTGCCGGCCGCCGATACCGCGAACTCGCCGTTCATTATGTACGAGCCGTTGGAAACTTTCAACGCTAAACAAAAAACAAAAATTTGTACCTATCGAAATTAAACGAAAGTAATTGAATAGACAACCATTCAACAAATTGTTGAACCCGACTAAATTGCTACTAGCTGCGTCATGCGAATAATTAACCACCAATTGTGCAGACGGCTACCTCCATTTATCTCACAATTTGCGGCGTAGGCGCCTCTATTGAAGAGTTGCGCCGCGGTGCGCATGTGCAATTCCCATTAATCGATTCGACATCGATCTTTGCACTGCCGAACACTTCATCTCTCGATTAAGATGTCTCCTTGTGACCCGCTATTAATAATATACCAGACATTTTCAATAAAAAAGCGATACAGACAGTTATGATGAGTAACTTTTTAACGAGAACTACTTGTACCACCAATTTTTTTGGACTTTGAGATGACCTAATTTGGAGAAACCCTGACCGGTCTTAATTTCAGTTTCTGTCTTACCTATGTAGTTGTCACTGGGTGTGACCTCGGAGACGTTGAGCCGGCAGGCGCCGCGCGGCACGGTAGTGACGTAGGAGTAGCCCAGCGGCAGGCGCGGCCGGGAGAACAGCCCCGATACCAGGCGCCGCCCGCAGCGCAGCTCGCGCGACGCCGCCGACGACAGCACGCCCTCGCGACCCACCGCCTGGAGACAAATAGATCATAATCAGTCAATTGTTAATCACTCACATCTAGAAGAATCAGCCGCCCACGTCGTCCTGGAATGCGAGGCCGTGGCTACCCAACGCAAACAAATCCTCGGAACGGTGAGGTCGCTCCGCGAAGCCTGTGAGGCTCCCAGGAAACTTCTGTGCTAGGCTGGCTAATAAGTTAGCCAGCCTAGCTCCGCCAGGACACCTTCGCACAACGGACCAAATGAGTGTCTAAGTGCGGAAAATGGAGTCCCTACTTTACTCTACTCTACACACACATCTAATCAGCCTGTAGTGTTAGTACTTTTAAGAGACTAGCCTCCTCTCTATGAGATGAGAGATGGCGTAGGTCATACATAATTCACCACGCAGTCCCAGTAAAGGTGGTTTATGTAAATTATGTTATTGTCAATCTCTCTCTCTCTCTCTCTCTCTACCAAAAAGGAGGCAAATGGAGAACATGAACAAAATTTCATCGATATCGCTCCCTTTCCCTATCCTAGACTAAGCTAACGATATTCATTTGTTCTGATTACCGCATCCGTATCTCCATTTGGGCTAAGTACAAACTTATAAAGGCATTCAAATTCAAGTCTACAATGTAAAAATACCGGACATACCTATCTATCTACATAGTTTTCCTCATCCCGAAAAAGTTCAAAGAGATTTTTTAATTCATACCAACCCAACGGGTACCTAACTCTCCTGAGTCTACGGCTAGTCAATGTAAATGATATAAATAAGTAACCGGAGCGATTACACAACCAATTTTCCGCCCCTATCATGTCAGATAAAAGTAGTCAACTAGTCACGCTTCTAGATTATGATGCATTGGCCACAGTTTCATGTAGAGTGCTAGGATGATTTACACCGTGAGTATTAACTTGTCATCGTATTACATGGCTGTCTGACCAACCAGGATTGCAACTTCATAACGTCCTTTGACAACTGAATTGCTTGCCTCTGTATTAAAATCCTTATATAAATGTGAAAGTTTGTATGTTTGTTCCACGATCACGCTGTAACGGATGAACGAATTTTGTATGAATTATGGCATACAGGTAGATGACTTGGGTTAAAATACAATAAGGATACTTGTGTAGCTTGTAGATACCTAGTTGTAGCTTGTAGATACGTTGGTGCCGAGGAAGATGAAATAAAATATGGCAAGTAATAAAATGTACGTCTGTATTGTACCAGTGTCGCGGATGGAAGAGTGTTGCTACTATTTACATTAGAATTTACATTTAATGTTGGTGTTGCAAAATAAGAATTAAAATCTCCAATAACACTCTTTATAAAGGGTACACGAAGAATTTTATAAAATTAATATAACGCTTTAACGACTGCAGGGATTTGGACACAGTGTTCTGTAGTGTTACGCGAATGGATAAAATAAGAAATGACTACATAAAAAGAAGGCTGAAAGTGGCGCCGGTGACTGACAAGTTGTGTGGTAATTGGTTGTCGTGGTATGGGCATGTGATGCGGAGGGAAAATGTGAGGAAAGTTTTGAGTATGAATATTTCTATCTCGCCAAAGAAACGATGGATGGACTGAGGAAAATATATAGCTGGAAAGGAAGTGACTGCTGAGATGACGAGTAACAGAGAAGTATGGAAGAAGAAGACATGCT
Source organism: Xestia sexstrigata (assembly GCA_941918905.2). Classification (NCBI taxonomy): domain Eukaryota; kingdom Metazoa; phylum Arthropoda; class Insecta; order Lepidoptera; family Noctuidae; genus Xestia; species Xestia sexstrigata. The sequence goes on from OW799216.2 coordinate 10,357,660, forward strand.
GCGCCGACTACAAAAAAAATGTGATAAGGGTAGTAGAATAACGATGAACATGACACGAATATATATTTTTAAATGAATGTTTAAGTTGCTAGGATATGTTTGTTTATCAAATACGCTTTGACGATTGAAGGGTTTCGACACAGTGTAGTACTATAGTATACACTGTGTCATGTAGTGTTCGTGAGCTATAACCTAGATCGAAATAAAGGATACTTTTATCCTGATTACTTGAAGTATTTTCCCTCCATGTAAAATACTGGTATACAGCTGCATCCGGTTAGACTGGAAGCCGACCCCAACAAAGTTGGCAAGAAATGATAACTTGAAGTATTTTACCTAATAAGCAATTAAAACCGCAGACAACAGCTAATTGACAATAAACTTACCAGAGATGAGAGCGCGGATGTTCGTAATTACTTAATTAAAGTAAGTCTATTAAGGAAAAGCTTTGTTTGTTAAAAGTTTTCACAAAAGCATCTTGTTCTTGTGTGATCTTGATTTGGGTTCTTTTGTTTCCTTATAGGGGACGTAATTAATCTCTTGATTTGAATACAATACTTCACTAATTGTCGAGCTTTTGCCGGCCATTGTTTTTCAGCCTGAAAACTTAATAAATGAAAAAGAAAATATAAGTTTATTTTCATTTTGTTTACTGTAAAGTTTCATAAAAATGTCTTCAGAGTTGCGTTAATCTTTGATCTAAAAGTAATTTAATGTAACAATTTGGATAACAATGTATGAATGTTTTTTTGGGAAATAAATATTTCCTATTATTATTTATTATTAAATGACAGGGATTGAATTAAGTAAGCCGGTAGGAATATAACTGTCACAATTTTTCATCTTATCTAGCTATTTGCGTCAATATAAAAACAATAAAATTGAAACCAATGAAAACTTGCGTATACCTGAAAAAATAGCTTTGTTTACCTCAAGTTAAATCTTGCGTTTACAGTGCTATGTAATGGAGGCGACCCTATTGGCATCAACCGGGCACAACTCCAGACTCAGTGGCTGCCACTGAGAAATTCTTAATGGAAATACCCAATAACACTTTGTCGGCCCGGGAATCGAACCTAGGGTTGTGCTCAGCAGTTGCTGCCAACCAGGCAGTCATCATATTTTCCTGATAATGTTATAACCATACCTACATTCAGTTATCAAACAAACAGATGTTCCGTTGTTGTTATTCAGTTTCATTAAGTTAGATCAAACTAATTCACACCCAATATCGTTGTTTTGAACGGCACGCGTTGATTAAGTAAATATATGTATATTCCCAAGCCATGGATTCAATTCTTTGAAATGTAAAGCACGAGCTCGTTATTATTTATTTGATATAATGTTATTGTTGTTTCCAATCTTGTTTAATGTTAATTTTATAGCACGATTAATCGCGTTTTAATAGGCCTCTTGATGGAGCTGAAATATAGGAACATTACAGATCGGTCCAGTAGGGAATAGCTACATAATTTACAGATAATGAGATGTCTAAGAATGTTTAGATTTGTTCCATGATAAAATTAAGTCTGTTGATGTAAATGTGGCAGCCAATTCGTATAACACGACGTTTTACATAATGACGAGCCGGATTGATAAACGCTGCCGTTATGTAATACGGCGTTCTCACGTTCAGCCGGATTGTGGTGGCGATACGTTCGACAAAGCGGCGTCCAACGTTTAGCCGTATTGTCAGCAATTCCGATACTTTAAATAACCTACAAAACTTGTCCTAAAAAAGTGTTGCTAGCTGGCATGAGGAGCGCATGCCAAAGGCTGGCGGAGTGACGACGACATTTGTGACAGAAACTGGGGGTGTAATGTAAAATGCGAGCGAAGCGAGTGCGCGTCATGGAGTCGTAGCAGGTTCTAAATTTGCTTATATCTCAAAAACGGTGCGTCCTATCGAAAAAATAATAAAAAGTTTGCCCGCTCATTGACCCCTCTGCCACGTAATTCTCAAAATGTAGGTAAATAAAAATTAAAAAAATGGAAAAAATAAATTAAAAAATAAAAACAGGAAAGCGGGAAAAGCGGCCATTTGATTGTGACACCGTTGTCAATAGCGATGCCATGTTTCTTGTTATGATCATGCAGCGCCACTTGCGGCGATAAATGGAACTAAAACTTTCAAAGCGGCGTATCGACGATGCGCCCATTTGTATAACGGCGGCACGTTATTACGCCGCTTTGAAGAATGCAAAGGGCTCATTCATTGCGGCGTATTTTATTTCAGCCGAATTGTAATACGGCTGAACGTGAGGACGCCGTATTACATAACAGCGACGTTTTTCAATCCGCCGCGCCATTATGTAAAACGGCGTGTTATACGAATTGGCTGCGACCTAAACACTAGAACAATAAACAAAATGAAACCCTCATTCCTCCGTATCTCGGAAAATCCCGGCTGTCGTTTGTAGATCTTTGACAATCGTTACAGGTAGTCAGTGGCCCAAAAGTCTGATAACCAGTCTTACCAAGACGTATTGTGTTAATTACCCTGTTCTAATTGGATTGTGGAGGTCAGATAGGCAGTCGCTCCGTGTAAAACAGGTATTTAGCTGCATCCGGTAAGACTAGAAACCGACCCTAACATGTTGGGAAAAGGCTAGGTAGATAATGATTGGATCCTTATTGTAGATGATTGGAAATTTTTAACAAAAAACTAAATAAAATGGTTTTCAGCATTAAAATAAAATTCTATTCTGAAGATACATACAAAAAAAAACAATTACATTGTTAAACACATTGTAACACAGCTAGGTAAATATTGACACAGCGAATTAGCTTACGTTGAAAATAATGCTGAAACTAACCAAGTGGAAGGAGACCGCTATAAATTATCTAGTCAGAAACTCATCCTTCATCCACCTTGGCTAATTGACAAATTGTACGATACCAGCATATCGAACCAGTCGGCGTTTTAAGAAGATGGCTGATTAACATTTCGAGACGTTGAATACAGATACTGACACGGTTAAGAAAATGTTTCAATGTTTGCGTAAGCGCTGAAGCTGATGGCGCAGGTGCAGCCTTTGCCAACTTTTCTGAATTGTTAATCAATCTACGGTGACGAAGTGTGATCTGTTACATCACGATTGACTGAAGTATTTTATTCACGAACTGAGTTCGTAGCACAAGGTCGCGGTGTAAACGTAACATAAATACGTCGATCTTTTTAGAAACGTTACATAAATTGAATTTGGCGACTCGAATGGCGCAGTGCTAGTGAAGTTGCCTTACGTTCTTGGGGTCCCGGGTTCGAATCCCGGTGGGAGCATATCTTTGTGTGATGAGCATGGACATTTTTGTTTCCGAGTCATGGATGTTTATATGTATAATAAGTATGTATTTACAATCAAAAAGTATTTATGTAGTATATCTACTATCTGGTGTCCACGACACAAGCCTCGTCGCTTAGTGTGGCACTAGATGGCGATGTGTGTAATGTCCAGCGATATTTATTTATTTATTATAAATACGTGGTTACACGTGGGGTACAATTTATCTTATAGCATTTCAGTTTAATTGTTTGCAACAAGCACAATTACTATCATCATGCATCATCATTTTAGCCGAAAGACGTCCACTGCTGGACATAGGCCACCCCCAAGTGTCGCCACATTGACCGGTCCCGTGCGACTCGCATCCAGCATCAGAATCATACTAGAATATTAATAAATTCTTAAACATATTAAAATATTATGTGTGAAATTAGTATTTTTTATTTTAAAATCGACGTATTTACGTTACGTTTAGGTACACCGTGCTCTCGTATTATGGTCTCTGTAGATTGTAACAGTGGCCCTTAAAATAGTTTTACTACTTCTTACTACGTAGAGACGCCATCTTTAAAACGACAAGCAGCCAGAATTGCGCTAGTAAGTACATTTTGATCTCGTTGTTAATCCTTACAAAACCGGACCACAAGGCCGCGAGGTCACAAGGAACGAGGGTGGTGTACTAAAACATCTGGCCTACACTGCACTCACGAACATTTCGTAATTATTAATGTGACACTAATGCATTTAGAACATTAGTCGCCTCTAATGTGCACTTTTATGAGGCTACAGTACAAGATAAGGACAGCTAAATCTCACGTTGGGACCGACCTCAATGTAAGAAGGCTATTTCTTAATTAAGTGTGATATGAATCATTTTTAAAGGCAGTACATGGACTTGCCCTTTGTGTGGCGAACTTCTGGCGTATTGAACCCTTGGACGGGAGTTAGGGTGTCGACATTGATATACTGGGCCGCATATAAGTGCTACTGAATCAGTTTTATTGCAGGCAATAATTTACTTAATCTAAAGAGACGACTTGCAGGAGAAAACTAACAAAGTAAGAAGTGTTTTTATGCTGACACAAAGGTACATAATTTATTATTAAAGGAACAAAGCTGACAGATGGCCGGGAAGGGGAGGATAAATCAAGAGAGGTACGGAGTCCTGATTTAAAGGTTCCGGTGGTCCATTTTGCGTAACAATTACTAACGCGCCATAAATATTTCTCAAAACCAACAAAGCTGTGGACAAAGACACGACTCGTGTCCCTAGGATTTATTTGCACTAACTTTCGCCCGGTCGGAAATTAACCTTTAGGAAGTACCGGGATAAAAGTATCCTATGTCTCGACCCGATTAATTATAGGTAAAGATTGTCTGTGTGACAGACTTAATCAAAATCTGTTTTAGCTTAATAGACGGATAGACAAACAAACTAACAGAAAAACATAGTTGCACATTGATGAAATGAACTCAGTAGTACTAATCACAACCAGACGTCAATATGACTTACGAGAGGTCAATTCTTTAAAGTAAATAACGCGACCAATCTTGAACTAATTGAGAATGTTGCAGTAACCGTCACGATCGTTGCGGCCCTCTATAAAAACCCACTCATTACTGTTTAGGCCGGCCGAATTCAGCAGGGCAGTTAAACGTATAAAATATGAGCCTTGTCACTTTGTCTTATAGTCAATTGAGCCATGAACTGTCTGAACGTAAAAATACATTTCCAATTAAAGGCAGATTCATTCAACTGTTTGACAATGCAACCTAATTTGTACTTTGTTTTCATTAAAATATATTATAATTTAAACCACACACGTATAGGTTATAAAATCAATGTACGGAAGACAAGTACAGTTAATCTGAGACACATTGTACATAATTGTAATGTGTTACAAACTTGCTTCTGCCTGTGGCTCCGCCCGTGTGGATGCTAGGATATCGAGGATCCTATATTTTACCTATGTGAAAAATTTTAACGATAACAGTTCAACTGTGTAGGCGTGAAAAGGTAACAGACAGACAAAAAGCTGAGTTAGTTTCGCATTTACACAATAAAGTACGGATAACTATAATGTTGAGGTTAACTTACATAACACTAACAACTTCTATGTTTAACGGCAATTTTCACTAACTTACTCACAGGTATCGGTAGGTTGCTATCTCTGACTGTTTGACAATTAGATTAATGACCGGTAGAAACAAAACGTCACAGAAAAGCTTTCTTTGATTTTTCTATGAATCAAGTGACAGGTTGGTGACGCGGATAGGATATTTCAAGCTAACTTTGTTTATAGAACACCGATAACTACGAGAGGTGGCATATTAACTGACAGTTATACGTAAGTAAGTTGTAAAAAACGGGCCCATGTAATCCTCAGTAATCTAATGTTCAGTAAAGAGAGCAGCGGTGGCCCAATGGTGGCGGCCCCGACTTACGAACAGTAATTCGTGGGTTCGAACCCAGACAGGCATTACTTTGTGTAATTTATTTTATCACCACTGCTCTCAAAACGGTGAAGGAAAACATCGTGAGGAAACCGGCATGTTCTAGAACCATAAATTCGAAGTCATGTGACATCTACCAATCCGCACTGGGCCCGCGTGGTGGATTATAGCCCATTCCCTCTCATTGAGAGGAGGCCTGTGTCCCAGCAGTAGGAACATTATAGGCTGATGATGATGATGATGAATCTAAAGTTATTATGATGAGCTAATGACGAGCAAGTAGCAAGTAAGGTGGTCCCTGATTTAAAATAGACTACGCCAAGGGCCAACCTATCTCTCTACGTGATTGAAGAGGCAACTAATGAATTAATAGCAGGCTAGTTTTTGTCCACGGCTTCGCCTCTGTGAAGGACGAACATTTTCCTACTAAAACGCACTACCTACGTCTTAAATGAGGATAATGTAGTGGGGAAAACGAAAAGAAGAAACGAAAGAAGTGACTATAAGAGTAGAGGAAGACCAAAGAAACGATGGATGGACTGTGTGAAGGATGACGTGGCTAGAAATTAATGTTGACGTGGCTAGAAATTAGGCGACTGCTGAGATGACGAATAATAGAGAAGTATGGAAGAAGAAGACATAAATTGGGATAATGATGATGAACGTACTACCTAAGTCATGATCTATCCGTGTACCAAGTTTCATCCAAATCCGTTCAGACTTGAAAAGGTAACAAAGAGGCAAGGACATGGATAGACAGACTCTTGAGTTATTTCAGTATTTTCAATATTACTATGGATGGCTTAGAACTTAGACAGTTTCGCGTAAACTAAATAATATAATTATTCACACCTATAATAATTAACTAATACCTTTCACATAATCAGTTTTTTAGTTTTTTAGAGTAGTTCTAATAAACAAATATTATAATTAATCATTACACTTAAATTTGAGAAAAGATTTTTAAATTATTATTATTTATAAATTAATATTATTGTATTGTATCCTTTATTCATTATTTTACATATTTTTAACATTTTTCATCATATTTCTATATAAAACACTATAACAAAAAATTTAAAATATAAAAAATAGTAGACCATAAGCGCTGGGAATAGGATCCGAGCTGCCGGTGCCACGGTGGTCAGGGCTCTTGAGAGAAGAACCTCCTAACAATACGTGCCGTGTCCAGAAGTACTTCGTACTGAATCAAGCCCTTGATCCAGCTGCCAAGCGAGAGCCTCCTAAGATGTTGGTCGAGGCTCTTGGCTATTAAGCCATTGGCCGTCACGACTATCGGCACAATGACTGCTGTATTCACGTCCCACATGTCGACAACGTCGCGAGCCAGATCTAGATATTTAAATTGTTTTTCTTTTATTATTAATAAATTACTTTGAATTGTTTTTTTTTTTTAAATTGGCGTGCTCCCCTTTATTTGAGGGTAAAGGCCTTCTCCAAAGATAGATAGTCTCTATCTATCTCTGTCATATATCGTGGCGTTTTCTTTCCACAGTTTACCAGCCGTCCCTTCAATGTCGTCAGCCCATCTGCTTCTAGGTCTTCCTCATTTTCTATTTCCCCGTAAACTAAATAAAAACTTAAAATCCCAATCCAAAGAAAATGTTTATAAAATTTAACCAAACAAATCCCACTAAAAGTTTCAAGAAACGAAGAATGAAGAAAAAACTGATATTATAGAATAAAAATCTTTAAATAATAAATAAACAGTGATTCAATCACTTGGCAACCTGTCGTGGCAATCTGTGTCATTGACACCTTTCACAAATCAAAGAAAATGGACGGAGAAGTTGAAAATGAGAAAAATACAAAGAGCGATGACTTTACAGCTCTAGGTAAAATATCTAATGAAATAAATGACGACTCGAATAGAAGTACAATCATATTTAAGACTAGTACTTCGCCCGCGACTTCTTCCGCAAAAAATTTAACGGCTCAGTTAATATGCATGATATAAATATAATTAATAGCCAATACGAATAATTAAGCTTTGTGCCAGTGAAAGAATTTTTAGAATTGGATCATTAGCTCCGGAGATTACCCCTACATACAAACTTCCAAACCAATTTTATATAATATTACTAATAAAGTACACACATCAAAAATGTCTAGGGATCAAGCATTTTTATGCGGATTTCTTGAGATTGAGATGTGGCTTTGTAATAAATTTATGATTTTATAAATTTATATGGATCCTTTTTGGTGCATTTCATAATTTGAATCAGGAACTCTCAATCAAATTCGAGTAAAAGATGAAAATAAGCTGTCAATATTTTCCCTATAAAAACATACAACGCATTGAAGACATTATTAGTGCTACTGTTTCCCTACTACTGATTAAAACCAACGTTATTATGGAGCGGCGACGTCATTTAAGCAGGGAAGAAATGCTCAGAGCCGTGGGAATGATAGAAGCTGGTTCCCGGCAACGTACTGTAGCTTTAGCTCTGAATACAAGTCAGAGTGTTATCAGTCGACTTTGGACACGTTACCGAAGCACTGGTACCGTGGCTGAGCGCCATGGAGGACGGTATCGCTGCACCACACGGAGACAAGACCGATACATTCAAATCTTAACTCGAAGAGCTCCAACAATAACCGCCATGATGTTAGCCGTGAGGCTTCATCACTCTTCAGGGAACTTAATTAGCGACCAAACAGTCAGAAACCGCTTGCATGAAGTGAACCTTCATTCCCGAAGACCGCTACGGGTACCACCTATAGCAATGCACAATCGTAGGATTCGATATCAATGGGCTCTTGAACACAGAAATTGGGCAGAAGAACAATGGCGTTTCGTGTGCTTTTCTGATGAGTCTCGTTTTGGTATGAGACCGGATACAAGACGTATACGACACTGGAGAACCCCTGGACGCCAACAGCGATTAAAATCCTGCCAGGAAGTCCATCCTTATAGTGGTGGAACCATCATGGTATGGGCGGGTATTTGGATCGGCGGAAGAACTGAGTTGATTTGGATCAGAGGCAACCTCAACGCTCAAATTTATGCTGAGACGATTGTATCAGACGTCATCGTTCCTCTACAAGTGCAAATCGGTCCCTTATTTCAGTTAATGCATGATAATGCACGACCGCACACCGCAAGAGTTGTAAGACAGACTCTCGCCGCAGCTAACATCAATGTCCTGCCCTGGCCTGCTCAGTCGCCAGACTTGAACCCGATTGAGCATGCATGGGATATGCTACAGAGAAGAGCTCTGCCGAATATGGAGGGTATCCAGTCGCAAGAAGACCTTTTTTTGTTGTTGCAACGAACATGGGCGGCCATTCCACAGCGTGATTTGGATGAACTCATTTTGAGTATGCCAAACCGATGTTCTTGTGTTGTTAGTGTTCGCGGTAGAAACACGGATTATTAATTGTTTAAGTTACCCAATAAAATTTTAAAGAAAACTGTTATTTCAGTCTTTTTTTCGAACTTTAATGTTAGTGGTTCAAATGTCAAAAATCCCTTTATTAGGAAAATGCCAAATTTCTTTATTAATGCAAAGGTGACTTGGTTTATCGTTACTGTGACAAACGAAAACACTTTATTTGATGAATCCTTAAAGAAAATTTTAATTAATATCAATCAGGAGAAAAGTTATTGCAAAAATATATGTTGATCCCTAGATACTTTTGATGTGTGTAATTTAATATAGATAGAAATAAAGATAATATGGTGTAGATATAAATAAGGTAAGGTAAGGTGGTAGTAGTAATAAGGTAGGTATTATTATCGAATACAGATGTTAGTAAGAAATACAAAATTAATATAAAATACGAAGTACACATAAAAACTAGAGCATTTGGTTCACTTGCATCCTACTCATACAATGCTCACCCAACTGTCCAAAGTTTTCTCTGTGCAATCAGTTGTCTAGTCTACGCATATGTTACTTTATTACTTTCAATTGTTTGTCGTTTATGGTACGGCACACTCGCGCCCCAAGGCCGAAACGTTTAGGGCATGCAATTTATCGCAAACCGACGAAAAATAGGACACTGAGTTGTTGGACCTGCGTCAAAAAAAGGAAAAAATCTTTAAGGTGAATGAAATAAAAATGTCCACCATTATGATTTACGCAAGTAGTTAGCACCAACTATAATGGCTAGATTATGAATTGCCGAGGTTACATTTATTATTTTAACTGGACCAGTCGTTGACTTTCCATTATCATATGCAATGAGGTGCGCTCATTGGGAATTATAAATTTATTAGTTGGCTTGTCTCTTTGCTGTTCCACAGAATAACACCGACAGTATCCAGCGTACCTACAGCGTACCGTCGAGCTTACAGTGTTCATTAACGTACAACTTTAATGAGTCTGACAGGACTTGACTCCTGAAAGGCCTGTTTCACATTCATCCGTCTAAATACAACCACAGACTCTGCTCTATCTCACTTTAGATAAGTTTACGCTTGACCGCGCCTGATCTAAATTAGGTCTGAAAGTTTTATTCGTCTTCAGGCATATAGATAGGGTCGCGACGTTATTGATAGTATAGCAAAGACAATGGCATGCCATCAGTATGACGTGAGCACGAAATTTATGAAACCGGAATATTCAGGTCGAATGAACAACTGAATCAGATAAGTGGGATTCTAAATTAGCCATTCAGTCGTAGTCGGCAACTAAGACAAAGGTGGCTAGGGAGTGCGTCGGAGCGACTATGCAAACACCCATGTGCGCGCGGGCAACTGGGTCGCGCGGTGTTTATCATGCAACATAATAGCTCTTATTCAATATGACCAAACAAGCAACAAAGTACGAATCCTCCAACAATACCGGTGTCACATCTAGATGCTAACCTTTAGCACTTGAGGTATTAAGCAACAATACATATCTCAGTATTTAATATTTGCCGATAGTCTTAAAGTTGAGCAAATGAGAAACGCGTGACTATTCAGTTTCGAGGTTTGCACGGCGTTTACGTGATATCCGTTGTCAAATCCAAACAGACTTACGGCATAAATGGCGCCAACATTCCGCGCCCATACCGTAAGCGAGCTACACACATGGCTGTACCTAAGTACATAGCACTCGCCAAATAATCACTGACCAATGTTCCATAACCAAGCATGAATTTTAGACGATAATGCTGATTTCCTGGTGGTAAAATTGAGCAAACAGTTTCAATGTCAGAGTTTACGAGGAGTAAATTAAATAACGCTAGAAATGTTTTCTGAAGAATTTCAAGATCGTCTTTAATCTTCGAGTAGTATTTTACGAGACTTTATTGTTGCTTTGATATGACGAAGAGAAAACACGTCGTGTTTAACAACGTTATTCAGGAGACGGTAAACAATTTAAAGCACATTTAATTTAAGAAGAAGTTATTAGGTGACCCGAAAAATGAGATCAATAATCAATGACAAAATGATATTACAAATTGGCGTTCGTGTGACCTAAATTTTCGAATGTTCAAGTGTCGTGCACAATTTTTCTAATCAACGCTAGGTGACCACAATCATTTCAGATGGGCTGTCTAGACACGTCTTGCAATTTACAATAATTTACGTTACCAATGATGTGATTTATCAATTTTTTTTTTTTTTTTTATAAAGTACCACTCGCAGTTGCAACTCGCTAAGGTTGCTTTACTGCTTAACCGGACAATCCTGTGGTGGCCAAAATTTACTTTAAGGCCCCCAGCCAGGGCTTACAAACTAAGGATTTAAATTAAATGAACAGTCGCTAAGGGCACCCTCTGTGGGGTTCGGGCCTCGGCTTAGTGCGTCATTGATAAGAGGGCAGCAAGGGACAGCAGGCTGGGTCGGATCATTATTTGGGGAATCGGTCGTTAATTTATCTAATTGATGATGATCGATATTGATAGACAATATAATGCAATAAAGTATGCACATGTTTAAAAGGAAGCGAAATACGAGTAGCGCCACCAGAGTAAGATATTGGATGGCGAACTGATTTCAAAATATTTCCCTAAAGATGATAAATTTCTCCTGAAGATTTCCTAGCGATTTTCGTTTAGGATTTAGGTAATTGAAAAAATAAGATTACGAATTTACAGTCGTAATATTATTTTTTCTTGTCTTTATAAACGGTTAGAAAAAGATAATAAAAAAAATATACTCACCAAGGCGATCACCAACATAATCACTGGTATATTCACCATTTTCAGTGTTCGTATTTATTACACTCACAAATAATGTTACTTCTTACACTGGACAAACGTGTAATTTGGTCAGTAAAGAGTCGCTTGATTGACAACAACACTACCTATCTTTTATCGATAAAAATCCTCTTAAGATAAAAGATTGTAGTATCCTACAAAGTAAGTTAAAACATCTGAATGATTACATCTCTGTATTTAAGTACGATTAAATTGATATAAATTAATATCTTAATGCAATATTATTGATAAGACAAGTTTATGATTTGTTCATAATAGGTGATAACCTACATTCGTTTTTAGTATGTTTATTTAAGCACAACAATAAACATGTGGTATCTGTTTCTAATGCCGAAGTTTCTTTTCAGATTGGGCATGAACGCAAACAAGAATTCGTTACGGACACAAACGTATGTAATTGAGTGTAACATTGTATTTACATTCATTAGTTACGTATTAATGTTTGCCTAAATCTTAATCTGTGGACCGCGTCTAATTATCTAGGTACACGTTGTTCAGAATCTCATGTATTTTCCTAATAAATTAGTTCGTTAGTGAGATAATAAAGGCAATATCGCGTTATTATAAACCTCGACGTGACAATAATTTATACAAACGGCATTGGCAGATAAAAAGGTCTGTGCACTAACTAACAATACAGATCATTCACGAGTGCATATCTTTGCATAGTTAACTCATTACTGGCTCATTTAGCGCAGACACTATTAACAAACACTGACCGTGGAACAAATTCAGCAAGGATATCAAAACGGCAATGGCGATTACCCCTGAGTTGTAAAAAATACATTCTTTCGTTAAAAAAAATTCTCAGATAGGCTGCGTGTTAATAAAACATTGAGCTAGTGTAAACAACTGAAGGCGAGATAACAAACTACGGAGATACCGGCGACCAACGAGACGCACATTTTTCCATGTTTACGCAAATTTTTAGGTTTCATTCATCGCTACAACGTCTTCGAGTAAAAAGGGAACAGTAATAAGTTGCCCGAACTCATTTATTATAATATGCAATTCCTTTTCTCATTTCCATATGTATGATGTTTCTATATTCTGTTCATTTTCTTTTCTCGGTACAAAATAGTTACGAGGGATTCGTCTTAGTTTATATGTTGAGTGGAAAACATTTGTAGTGCTTGTAACGAACAGACTATTAAGGATACTGCCCACTACACCATACCGTACTCTGTTCGTGCTATGAACAGAGGCATGGACTGTTCGAAAGAGATACCGCAGCCCTGAAACTCAAAGGGCTAAGAAGGAACATGGATGGGTTTTAGTCAGTAAAAGTCTGAAAAAAAAGTCTGTCCTTCCGCTACGCCCAGAGCGGGAGGGGTCATTTGATGATCCGAAAAAAAAGGCACGGAAAGAAACATGACACGGACAACGTCTATGTACTAATTAGTTGCACTGATAAATTTAACAATTTTTTTGTGTGTTTTGTCCTGTGCGGGCTAAATGCTTTTTCTTTCTAAGCCCCACAAGGACGTATCAACAGCGTATCATAGTAACAAGTATGAGACTAGCCCTCTAGACCGTTCCGTCCGTTAGATATACATTTATAGCACGGTCCTGGTATGGTACGGTGTAATAGGCAGAATCCTAAAGTATTCGATGCATGAAATTACAGCTGTTTTCAATCTATTACATAACGCATATCTAATTATTCTAATAGTTCGGACTCATACAGTCGAAATAGACGGCACAGGCGCATCAATCAATTCGTGACGTTTTTTATTAGCCACAAATCAAACGGCTGTATTTTTGAAAATGTTATAAATAAAATCGTAAATAATTTACGATTTAAAATGTTTCTGTAGGCCAGTTTGCTAAACCTTTCCAAGGGCGTGTTGTTAAAAGCAAACAACTTTTACTACGCCCTAAAATAGAACATCATACAATACGAAGTTCATCGTTGTATTTTGCGTCACAAAGATTTTATTTTTATTTGTAATTCACAGATGTCGATGAGGAAGGTTATTTTAATGGTTTAGTTATCTCATAGGGTTTAGTAACTACAGTTAGATTACGACGATCACGTACACGGGCTAGGTGGAGCAAGCTTACAAGATGGTTATTTAAATTAGAATTCAAGTATATGAACTCTTGCGAGGATCGACCGGAGGACACGGTGGAGCACACGGTGGAGGTGTGCCCCGCGTGGGCGGAGCACCGCCGTGTCCTCGATGCGGCGATTTGCGGCGGCGAACTCTCGCGTCCGGCCCCGGTGCAGGCCATGGTCCGGAGCGAGACGGAATGGGACGCCGTCACCTCCTTCTGCGAAGCAGTAATGCTAGAGAAGGAGGTGGCGGAACGTGAGAGCGCGGAACGGCCGCCGCGGGAGACGCCCCGGGCGTCGGGGGCCACCACGTGGCCCCCGGCCACCGTAGGCGCGGGCCTGTGGACGGTGGGCTATAGGCTAGCTCACCGTCCGTCGGTCTCATGACGACAGGCCGTGTCGACGGCGCGTTCGTGTTCCACGCGCGCCTCAAAGAGAGTCAGCAATAGGAAGGGGTCCGCAAGGACCGATGCCTGCCGGGGTTGCGGGACTGTTCGAAAAAGATACCGTGGCCCCGGAACACAAAGGGCGATGAAGGGACATGGATGGGTTTTAGACAGTAAAAGTCTGACACTCCCTCCTGCTCCGCCCAGAGCGGGAGAAGTCATTTGATGATTTCCCATCCGAAAAAAGTATATGAACTCAGAGATGGGCCTTACACACATAACTATATGCTTCATACGGAACCGTGTTCAACAGTTGTTAAGATTAAACAAGGCTAAATAAGCACGATTTTTAGGCATGGAAAATGATGTTTGATACGGTAAAAGCGCGTGTACGGAATAACCATTGTTTTTCGGAACAAGCTTCGCCAAAGTTACTGTTTAGAATGCCAGGAATTTAGTTTATGGATGTCCAGTCTGCCTCGTTAGTCACAAGCGAGCAGTTCTGCTGAGCATGAGGTTCCGGGCTCGATGTCCAGGTTAGGTAAAGTGTTATTAGGTTTTCCATCAGAACTTTCTCAGTAGCAGCCACGAAGTTTGGATTTACGCCCGGTTGATGGCAATATAACCCCCCTTAACATGAGTAGTGGTACTTACAAACATAACTGGCGAAATGCATCATCATCTGCCTAGCCTTTTCCCAACTATGTTGGGGTCGGCTTCCAGTCTAACCGGATGCAGCTGAATACCAGTATTTTACATGGAGCGACTGCCTATCTGACCTCCACAACCCAGTTAGTACTGGGTAATACGATACCCCTTGGTAAGATTGGTTGTCAGACTTTTTGGGCCACAGACTACCTGTAACGACTGTCAAAGAACTACAAATGACAGTCGGGACCAACAGCTTAACGTGCTTTCCGAGGCACGAAGGAAACTCGGTATGTAAGGATGGTCACCCATCCACAGATCAACCTAGGCAAGCACGGCTTAACCTAAAGATCGACTCGAGCGGCTGTTATTATTTGGCAACGAGCTCCTCTTACATAACAGGCGAAATGTGGATGTAATATTAGGTACACCTCTGGGGACCAACTAACCCTTTGGGATTAAAGGTGTGACGCCTGACTGACGATGACTCATGTTAAAATGGAATATCTAGCAGAGCTGTAAGTTCTATCGCATCTTTCTTACGATATGATTGTAACAGTTCCCATGTACATCAGTACATGAACGACGGTCTCATTGAGCTCCGTTCACGATTCCCTGGCTCCCCTCCAACACAGCTGATTACTCTGTTGTTCTCATAATATTTTACTACGCTATTACTAATCTCTTTGTATTAGAGCGAAAACCTATAACTCAGATCACCGTTGGCGCGTTAAAATGTTCGTTACTTTTTTCAGTTCTAATGGTGCCATCATCGTAAAAATATTTTGATGTGGTTTGTGGAAACGTCTCAATTTCTTGTTGAATCTTTGTTAAATCTCTGTCTGTTTTATTTGCGTTAATTTTTAGCTTTAAATCTTTTGCCAATGTTTTTATAAATTTATGGCCATTCTTTAACTTTTAACGAGGAGTGTAATTCATTATTCTCAATTCGTTTCATGTTGGTAGCTTTTTTATAGTGTTAATAGTCGAGTTTAGAGTAAAGTGGTGTTTATCGTAGTTAAGTGTCGACAGCAGGGAGTTTAACACCATCATTGTTTTCATATCTTTAGTTAAGGGTGGGTTATACATCTATGAAAAAAGTTGAATCATTATTTGAGGATAATTTAAAAATATTGACTTCTGTTACATAGAATGTAATTATATCGAGTATGCGTAATACTTTAGTTAGTACGTGAATCCCGCTAACAGGAAAATTATAGTGAGCTCATAACTCAACAACTCCAAATATAATAACAGTGATTATAAAAATTAATAAGGCGACTTTGGAAAATATATACCTATCCGTTACACCGCTTATTACCGGCTATGTTTCTTAAAAGCATCCATTAATCGTAACTCCGAAGTGCAAAAAAGCTATCAATCGTTTATAACATTACGTTATCATGTTATTAAGTCCATACGTTTATGACAAAATAGATAAGTGTTCGATATTAAAGCGTGTACGGGTGCAACTGTGCCTTAAGTGAGTGTGGCGTGTTAATAGCCTTGTCGATGGTCCGATAGACCGGTGATGATAATAGTTCCCCTTGATAGGTGTGGTCCACACTACACGCAATTACCGAAAGATTTATTTCTTATAAAATGAATGCGCTTCCCTATTTTTAAGCGGAGTCTTGTACTATTTTTGATTTCTTCACAAATTGTTACGTCGTTAAGTGTTAGATTTACTTTCAGATTAGTTAGCTGAGTAATTGAACGTTGTGTTGTAACGGCCCGGATCCCCGAAGGACCGGTGTGAAGTTTTCCGATGTTTTCTCACAGTTTATCAATGTCAATACAGTTTCAACACTTAGGTACCTATTTTAAAGAGATTATTTCACAATTTGTAACCGTTTTTTTTACTAACGAGAATCTTTAATTCCTACCTAGTTTTTACAGTAATAAATTAGCCTCCGGAATTTACGGAAAATCATCAGCGGTTTTTTGCAACTCTCAAAATAACAAGGTTGCCTAATCTAAAAGTTCAATAATTTATAAATCAACAAGACTGATTGGATTAAACGTGTAATCCTTAAAGAATTTCACTTCTAAACCGCAGATTTCTGCGATAAAAAAATATTATAAACGTAACTAATTATACCAGTTTGGCCACATTTTTTCATTGTGATCGAATTCAGTATGACAAGCTCGTAAATAGTTACAAATGCGATAATTATGTTAAAAACCTATTCATATTAGGCAGTTATTTATGTAGTAATATTATTTCTGTCAATTTTATGCCTTAAATATTTCTATTACGGTTATTTGTATGAAAATTTCGTAAATAAATTGTGGTCACTTATAATTGCCATGATATTGTTTTCTGAACCAATATTCTAATTAAAAGGGACTATTTCTGTGCTAAATGCTGGCATTGTGCCTGTTTATTGTATATCAGATAAAGGAATTTATCAAACACATTCTTTAATAATTAACGTTACGAACCACAAACGCTTCGCAATCGATATTTAATACGAACTATTTCTATATTGAGCCATTCCTCTTGTGAGGTCTTGGCCGTAGATTTAAAACTGAACCTATAAATAAATTGGTAATAGCTGGATATGTACATAAATTTCCTGAGTCGATAAAAGTTTTGGGAGTTAATAATAGCTTTACAGGTAAATCTTTAGCCGCCGTCAAAGTCAGCCTATAGTCTGATCGAATGGATAAATTATTATCCTCACTAAATACGGTAAGCCGCACACGACGAAATTCGCGTATTTACTTTATAGTTGAGCCTTTTTTGTAATAACTCTTTTTTTTAGTTTTATTTTGGTTTTGTTTTAAAGGTGAAATAAGTGGGGTTTTTATTAAGTTTAGGACATTTTGATGAAACCACTTTTGAAACTTTTTCATCATCATCATCATCTTCCTGCCCTTACCCCATGTTACTTGAGGTCGGCGCAACACGTTTTTTTCTTCCATTCTCCCCTGTCAACCGTCAAACAATCATTTACACCTTTTTCCTTCATATCATTCCTCACACAATCCATCCATCGTTTCTTTGGTCTTCCACTCCCTCTCCATCCATCAACATTTATATTCATCACCCTTTTAGTCACATGCGATTCTTCCCTCCTCATCACATGCCATACCAAGACAGTCGATTCCCTTTCAACTTTTCTGTAACTGGCGCAACTTTCAAACTTCCTCTAATATACTAATTTCTTATTGTATCCATTCTTGTCAGCATTCCGATCCATACAGTACGACAGGCCTAATCACGGACTTGTATATTTTCCCCTTTAACTTGAGGGGCATCCTTGGGTCGCAAGTTGTTCCAGTGACCTGTCGCCATTTCATCCATCCTGAGTTGATCCGATGCTTTACGTCACGGTCTACTTCACCATCCCCTTGCACGAGCGACCCGAGGTACCGGAAATCGGAACAGATCGGTATGGGCGTTCCGGCAAGAGTTATGGGCGTAGGACTGGAGAGACCGCCGAAATCACAGAATAAGTATTCTGTTTTGGACCTACTTCATTTCAGGCCAACATTCTCCAGTCTTTGCCACCACACCTCCAATCTGCTCTGGACCTCTAGGCCACTCTCGGCAACCAACACAATGTCGTCGGCAAACAGCATACACCAGGGAGCCTCTTCCTGGATGTCCGACGTAAGTGCGTCCATTATCACCAGGAAGAGGTAGGGGCTTAGAGCCGACCCTTGGTGCAAGCCAACAGCCACATTGAAGCTGCCGGTGGTGCCCGCTGTAGACCGGACTTGGGTACTACATCGACTGTACATCGCTCGGATCAACTGCACATACTTCCCAGGCATTCCTTTCTCTTTCAGGGCCCACCACAAAACCTCACGAGGTACCCGGTCGTATGCCTTTTCGAGGTCGATGAACACCATGTGCAAGTTTTTGTGCGCACTTTTTCATGGAAATTTAATCATTTTCAGGGTTCCGTACCCGAAGGGTAACCAAAGGGTAATAGGGTATTAATAAGCCTCCGCTGCCTCCGCTGTCCGTCCGTGTCTGCTGTATCTCATGATACGTAATAGGTAGACAGTTGAAAATTTCACAGAATGTGTAAGTATTTCTGTTGCCGCTATAACAACAGATAATAAAAATACATTAAAAATTAAAGGGGTCTACTACGATTCCAACTCGTACTTGGCCGGTTTTTCTTTTTAATTTTCCTTTAAATCTCCCTGGACACGACTGAATGCACGTTTCGAAGAGTTCGGTTAAAAGGGTGTTGATTATTTCTTACAAAAGTTCCTATTGAAACTAAAATACGTAAAAACAAACTTTTCTATGTCCAAACAAAGTATTACTATACTTTCAGAACTCCGTATAAAAGTTTGTAGATATTAGAGTGGTAATTCTGGGCGTTATCGTTTATTTTTTTACTTCGGAATTTATAGCAATCTAGGGTAAGATGGAGTTCGGTTTTATTTATTTTGACCTTATGCCTAATACCTAGTGACCTATTTTCTTTGACACGAACCACATCTAGGTGTTAACATTGAATTCTGGTATCTGTCAATCTGTGAAGATATCTATTTCACGATTATTTATCTAAGGAGAGAATAAATTGAGATAAGGTCAGGAGAATTATGAGGACACTCCATAAAATATTTAAAAACGTGTCTATTGTATGGGTTCTATAAAACATAACATAACGCCTGTAATCCCCGGAGGGTTAGGTAGAGGTTTACCTAATAGTACACTCACATTTCGATAGTTATGTTTAAGTTCCATGTAATAAAATAATAAATTTGACGACACGAATGGCGCAGCGGTAGTGAGGCTGCCTTACGTTCTTAGGGTCCCGGGTTCGAATCCCGGTAAGAGCAAATGTTTGTGTGATGAGCATGGGCATTTGTTTCCGAGTCATGGATGTTTTAAGTATATATAAGTAAATATTTACAAACAAAAAATATCTGTATAGTATATCAACTATCTGGTGTCCACGCAAGCCTCGTTGCTTAGTGTGGCACTAGATGGCGTTGTGTGTAATGTCCAGCGATATTTATAAAAAAAAAAAAAATAGAGGGCGTGCCTATTGCCATCAACCTGAATTACTGGGAAATTCATGTTGGAAAAACCCATAACACTTTACCCAACCTGCAATTCAAACCCAGGTCCTCGTGCTCAGCAGCTGCGCTTGCGACTAGACGAAGAGTCAGTTGTGTCGCAACTACAAGTCGTTTATTATTTAATCTATGACAGCCAAGATAAAAACGCCTCAAAATTGGGCCAATTACAAAATATAATAAATATTGTAAAATTTTGCCTACAGCGTCCCTCGAAGCGCCCTAACCAAAACAGTTTGCTTGCCCTAAATTGGTTAAAGGGACCGTATTATCTCGCTATGTCAATTTTGTGCAAGACGACTAACACAATTTCCCTGCTTACCTACTCTCTTGGCCCACGTATACTTGGCATAAACTTACTGTGAAACGGTCGTCCAATCAATTATATTAACGGAGTCAATTAAATCAACAATCGTAATTCATTTTCAATAAATCAACTATTGGAAACACATTTAATATTATTAAAACGCTCTGAGTAGACTTTGTGAATTTTACTCTTTACCGTTATTTTGTACTGACGCCAGTACAATAAGCTACCCGAGACTGTCAAATTTCCTCAATCAACCTTGAACCTAATACTTTAACGATAAAGTTGAAAGTCTATTATTGAAATTTGACAGATTGTAGTACCTTGATGTGCTGGCGTTTGTACGTCTAAGCATCTTTTAAGTGCCTCTAAGCCTAGCATTGGCTAGCTGTAACTATTCTCATATAACGTGCTTAAGTATATTTGATTACGATACAGAATAAAATTGTATTTCACAACACCGATTTTTCAATGAGAGATTAAATTAATGTAAAATGGAACCCATACAACAATGACTGCCTCGTTGTCTAGTCACTTTTGCGACTACTGAGTGTAAGGTCTTGAGTTCGAACTCCAGGACGGGCATTGTTATTGAGGTTTTCAACCAGGAATTTCCCAGCCACGAAGTCTGGATTAATGCCTAATTGATAGCATAAGACTTGCCCTCTTTAATATAACTGGGCCAAATGTAGGTGTACTATTAGATACACCTCTGCTTAACCCTCCAGGGTTTACAGCCGTTTTGTTATGAATGGTCGACCAAGCTATTTGCTTTACATTTTAACACGCAAATTACATTGTAAAATGTAAACCAAATAGCTTGGTCGACTGCGACACAGTTGCGGATACCAATCAGTCATGTTTTACGTGGTCGGGTATTCAAATTAACGTAACATAACAAACGCCGACGCATAAGCTAGTATTAAAAATCGTCCTGTGCAACTATGCTCTTAATTGATCATTACTCGTGTAATTGCGAGGAAATTATACCGCAGCGAAAACTCGCGAACCTGCGGCAACTTTACGCACGGATTGATGCAGAATATTTCGCTGGTAGAATTCGGTTATGGAAGTGAATAAAAAACACGAGGTTAAAGCACACAAAACATTATTAAAAATTATCATTTAGATGAGAGACTTAAATAAGTTCGTGTCTAAAATCATCAATCTTTTTACAACTACATTATAAAATTAAAAACTAAAATACTCTTTAAATATCATTAACGAACTCATAATATTAATATCGAATCAAAAAAGATTATCTTTGATTTAAAAAGGATTATGCAACACTTTGATAAAATTAACTAAGTAATTGAAAACGTTTTAATTCATTTATTTTATCGCGACTAATATCAGTTTTCATAACAAGATATCGTAAATCCATTTTCCGTTAATTAATATTATTGATTGATATTATGAACAACATTATTTTATTTTGAAATGTTTACCTTATTAAACTTTGAATAAATTTATTGAATATCTAAATGTGTTAATTTATTTGCTAATTTTTAATTTACTTAATTAGGTATGTTAAATTCATCTTGGGTCAGCCTTTTTTTTTTTTTTTTTTTTCGGATCGGAAATCATCAAATGACTTCTCCCGCTCTGGGCGGAGCAGGAGGGTGTGTCAGACTTTTACTGACTAAAACCCATCCATGTTCCTTCATCGCCCTTTGTGTTCCGGGGTCACGGTATCTCTTTCGAACAGTCCCGCAACCCCGGCAGGCATCGGTCCTTGCGGACCCCTTCCTTTTTGCTGACTCTCTTTGAGGCGCGCGTGGAACACGAACGCGCCGTCGACACGGCCTGTCGTCATGAGACGGACGGACGGCGAATCTTGGGTCAGCCTGGTGATCTGTAATATAGGTTTTACCTAAAACAGACACCAGTCTCTTTGTAGTGAAAATTGACTTTGTACTGTTTATGTTGATAAGAGAAAATAAATAAATTATTATTATTATTAACACGCCTGTAATCCCCAATGGATTAGGCAGAGGTGTCCCAAATAGTACACCCACATTTCTCCAGTTATGTTAAGGTCCCAGGGTGAGCCCATTGCCATCAATCGGGCACAAATTCAGACTCCGTAACTGCTGCTGAGAAATTATTCAACAACAATTAAGTACCTATAACAAATTGGTCTAAAAAGTCATCAAATCTTAAGAGATGTAGCCTAAGAATAACATGATTTGTTGCAAATTGCAACTACGTGTGCCTTTAACTCTACTAACCCAGTTTCTTCAAAGAGCTGATAACAAAAAATTAGATAGACGTAGGTACTGATAACAGGCTTACCTACGATGACATTGGGCCTCCCTACAACCTTGGTTTAAAAAAAGAAATAACTTTTAACATAATTTTGACGAAGACAATTTTTTGACAGCTTTTGTTTTATTGTATAGACGTTTTAATTTGCCGTGGTCAGCTTTGCGATAATTTTATTAGTTCTTAATATGACTTTTCGGAAAAGTTCTCGATCACGTATACATTTTCGCTGTCTTAATTCAAAATCTGGGAGAATTGTCTATGAATTTTTTAAGAAAAAAACAATTATAAAAGTCTAACCTGTCAGTCTCATGGCAAACGTAGAAGACTGTGACAGTTTCGCCGTTTATTTGTAAAATGATAAGTGCATATTTAATTATTCACGTTATCTTGATTTAGACTTAATAGACCGCCGGGTATGGCCTACTTTAGCAAGTGATATTTATTTAGGTTTTGTTAAAATAGTATATTAGCGTTTAAATTTAATTAGTAGAAGAGCTTTATTTGGCTACATTACCAAATGAGTTCCTAGAACCTGCACGATAAATTTTCCAATAGATTATGTTTCTTGGCATTTCCCTTCGCTCCCAATTTTTCTTGTCTACACGTTCCTTTTTTCGCTAAACACGCGTAAGTTTCTACTCGGCGTAGATAATCCATTAATCACGACGACAGATCAAAAATACTCAGGATTTGTGTACAACTCGTTAAGCTTGTCAAAACAAAACGAAATTTATTAACACGTGTTAAATCTTCATTCCTTATGTTGAGGATTAGTTTTGACAAATGAAGAATTGTTGAACTCGGATAAATCTTTCATTTTATTTGTTTTGAACTTTAATCAGTAGTTTATAGAATAATAATTAGCATTTTTTTTAAACAGCAGACGAATCATTCAGGAAGACTCATTGAGAAAAACAAAACACCAATAAAAAAATAAACATCCAAAAAAATCGTACACTTCACATAAAATAAGGTCCGTTGGCCGAATAAGATCGCGCCGTTGCAATACGCGAATGCAGAAAAATTTAAACGTCAATCATGCGTTTTGACAGTTCCGCATTTTCGCGCCAATTTTCCGGTTCGCGCGGGAACGTTCGGGTGCACGGTCGGTGGCGCGGCCGCGCGCTCAGTGTGGACTGTGGCGGCGTCGCGCTGCGCCCCATCTACTACCTTACGATTTATGAGCGTGACGCAAAAATGGACAAAATTTGTAGCGACGACGCTCTCGGCACCGCAAACCACGTGCCTCGTCTTAGAAACTCGGATTAGATGGCCGGGTATAAAAAATTGTATTAATAGCTGTTGATTTTCTGGGTCTTCGTAATCCGGTAACCGTATTCTGCTATCAGTCTCCACACTTGATATTTAGACTAGGGTAAATCTCGTTGATTTTCTGGCTAGCGCTTTAAATAGCCAGAGAAAAAAAATGTCCTAGGGACTCTCATCAATCTCGTACCATTAATGGATGAGTCCCTGTCGGACGCCTTCGCTGATTTTCGCACGATAAAAAGATGCTCTCATTCAGATAAGACGATAGACGTCCGAATGAGAAGCATTTTATGTTTTTACAACTAGCCGTAGTATCTAGTTGTAGCAAAACTTCCTAAGGATTAAGAAATAAATCAAAGGTGTTACTTAAATCCCATAATATTTCAAAGCGAAACATAAAACGTCAATTAAATTGATATAGTGCAAACAAATCTACAATGTTATGAAAGTTCGTCATAACAATATGCTCTTAAACTTGGCCCGATTCCGACAGCCGATAGAAACGTTGCGACTTGCGATATTGTGCGATTGATCCATTTAGTGAGCAAATTGCTCATCGGTCGACGCATACGCACAGTACGCACACGCTCAAGGAAACACGTGTTTAAGTTACGAGTTCAGTGGAAATGTATAACTGATTGTTTGTTCAAGGCTGCCCCAGTTTTCTTTATAAAAATATGTTCAACATTATCTTAAAATAATGTTTTTACAGGAGGCATTTCTGTATTTATTACCAACCACCTGTTTTACGCGTCTGTGTCGATTGAAGTAATGGATGAAAATGGACTCCTTTTTTATGGAAAACCTAAGTGTTATAGACATATTATTGAACTACATCTGGGAATAATCTATTTTCGTAAGTAGTTTAATGTCGAACTTCGAATTTGATGTAAGTTTAGCGGTTAGCACCAAATTGAACATGTTTCTTTAATCAAGACTGGGTACGGTACATTGGGTTTCTAATTAAGGTGAACAGAGTCCGCCTTGCAAATCCCGCTTTTGTTCGAAGTTCGGAACTTGATCTAACTTAATTAAGTCACAATGATGACCAATTTACCCCCTACCACGAGCTAGACAGGGAAAGTCTAGCGGAGTGAATTCCTAAGTACCCGGTATCTATTAAACTAGGCATAAATCGTACGTAGTTGCGACAATATCAGATATTTGAATAAATATAGAGTGGTACGTCTTAACTCGGCAGCGGGTAAATGTACGATAAAGCTCCGTAGATAACTAGTATTTGACGGACAGGTGTAATTAGCCTCTCTACTCGCTACCGGCAAATGGAAGCGTGATGATAACGACGGGAGTCAGAATAAACAACGATGCCCTTCGTGATTACATCTTGTGCTTACTTAAGTGGTTAAGTGGGATTGCGAAATGGTATATTAATACGGATAGATAGATATACGGCTTAATCCTACCGGTAATACAAATCGTAGAAAATGTTATGAATGGACGCAACTTTATGAATGGCGACAGTCATGAATATTGATTTTTATAATAATGTTAATGGATTCTGTTATCATTTCACGATAAGTTGTTATGATATTTTTATGCACTTGGGTCAAAGACAGAGTAAATTTTTATATCTACCTTAAGCACTGCCACACCCTTATTTTAGGTAAGCGAGAATTAAGATACTTATCACCAATTAGCGG
Organism: Xestia sexstrigata; assembly: GCA_941918905.2. NCBI lineage: Eukaryota > Metazoa > Arthropoda > Insecta > Lepidoptera > Noctuidae > Xestia > Xestia sexstrigata. The sequence goes on from OW799216.2 coordinate 10,383,219, forward strand.
GTGTGTTTGTAATCTAAATTAAATGTTGCCCATCAATCTCAACTTGGACGTTATCAATGGACGCGGAGTGCACACAAGGGCAGTCATGAGGAACCTCACAGCGTCCCGGCCGCCGCGGGAGACGCCCCGGGCGTCGGGGGCCACCACGTGGCCCCCGGCCACCGTAGGCGCGGGCCTGTGGACGGTGGGCTATGGGCTAGCTCGCCGTCCGTCCGTCTCATGACGACAGGCCGTGTCGACGGCGCGTTCGTGTTCCACGCGCGCCTCAAAGAGAGTCAGCAAAAAGGAAGGGGTCCGAAAGGACCGATGCCTGCCGGGGTTGCGGGACTATTCGAAAGAGATACCGTGGCCCCGGAACACAAAGGGCGATGAAGGAACATGGATGGGTTTTAGTCAGTAAAAGTCTGACACTCCCTCCTGCTCCGCCCAGAGCGGGAGAAGTCATTTGATGATTTCCCATCCGAAAAAAAAAAAAAAAGGGCAGTCATGAGGATTTCCACACGTGTAGGTAAGAATACGGAAATGCCAGGCGGTAAACCAAGTAGTTTAGTAGATGTGCGTCTGAATCAACCTTTATTATTATACATAAAGAAAATCGATAAATTCAACAAAGAAACGTGCACGCTGTAGTATTTTTTTATTTTATTTTTTGATAACGGCATCTCGCCAGTCAACCTATGAGACTGTCACTGTAATAATTTTTTAGTCTTCTGATACATTTTCAGACCGTCGAGGTTTTCAATACAGTCAGTCAAGGTAGATCACTGAATCTAGCTCCGTTTCTCTGGTTATTCGCCACTGGAGATTTTCTTACAGAAGTTGGACTCCCAACCTACCTATCTACCTACTCAGGTACTTAGTACATTTTGAATTAAGTGGGGAAAAGGCGAAGTTGTTATGGAGCCGAGAACTGCAATAACAAAGTTTTTCAATACATTTTCGAAGGAAAAGCTATGATTTTATTTTAATTTTTACCGCGCTTTGCGTTCGCCAGGTCGAAGGAGAAGCAAAGGTATGAAGCTGCTAAACAGCAACATAAAAAATAGTTTCTTTTTTTATATTTTTGAATTTAGAACACAAATAAATGCTAATTTGTTTGTTAATGTAAAAATTAGTTTAAAGTGATTACTTATAACACATACATGATTATGATTTTTACAAGATTATGTTTATCTATGATATTCTATTTATAAACACAATTGAAATATTCAAAAAATATTTACGCCGTAGACGCATTATCTCTTTGACGAAATTAAAAAAAAACATTCACCGCCTACTATAGGCATTGAACCGATTTGAACTTCGTCTAAGTATTCTAAGTATCTGTGGAAATTTTTATTTCCGCACACGTGATGATAATTGAAAAAAAATCGCACACGTGTGAAATACTCTCTAATCGTAGTGCGATAAGAACCCGTTTTAGAGGAAGTGTATATTGAAAAAGAATTTGCGGCTATCTCTAAATTTAATTTTATTGTATTTGGGTGACTTACAGCTAACAATACAAACAATTATAGTGATACAAACAACGAAAAGCCATTTACAAACCTCCACATTCGATTAAAGAAGAACTACATACATCCTTTGTCAAAGAAGTCCCATGTCATTGACATTGTAGAGGGAGATACCGTGATCGTCAGACTTACATCATTTTTAAAACCTGAAACTTAGAAAATTATAAAGTCGTTTCGGCTATTTCGGCCGGCGAATCAACCCTTATGTTCATACCGGTGCTTAAACAGGGGCAAATCGCCCTTACATGGTTCCTTGTCCCTTTAAGGGTGAATTATCGGAGGCAACCGAAGATTACGATAGACTACCAACAGGTTAGAACCACTAGGTCACTATACTCGACTGCCAAAGATAAGCTCATATCTGGAATCGAGTCCAGCTTCGGAAATATCCTGATATCAACATTAATCGTTGATTCCAGTTGTTGCACTGCAGACATAATTTATGTTGTGGTTTTGTAGATAGGATAGAAGTTTAACTTGCTCAGCTAATCACTATTGGCAATTTGTAAGAAGATATCCGATATAATAGGCATGACGACAGTATCAAACAATTGCAAATCTATTTAGTCCGTCAGAGTATTGGAAATTAATAGACACGTATTTTTTTTTTTGTAAATCAATGAATATTTTCAAAGCTAAAACGCATCAAAACTCGGAAGTGGGGGCTCGTGACGTTAGAACTAGGTAAAAATTATACCTAGGCGTGACGTATTGAGAATTTTAAAAGCGTCATATCTTCGTCAATTTTGGTTTACATAGCAAAAGAAAAAACACGGGTCAAATATTTTTTGATAATCTAACTGACGGGCTAATTAGTTTTTTTTTGTCGTCTCGCCTATTGATCGAGTTTTCTAGACGAAAAAAAGTAGTTTTTATTACAAACGCTTATTTGTTATTTAAATTCTCAATCTAAGATAGACAAACTCTAATCTAGTAGACATTCAAATCTTTCAATCTTATCCAAAGGATGTCCAGAGTTTGCTATGATTTTTTAACTCCTCCACTGGTATTAGGCCTGCCCCTAATATCGCCACAACGATCGGTCACGTGCTTCCCACATTCTTTTGCGGATTCCTACGGCCTTCACCAGATCATTGGAAAGAAAAGACTTAGATAATATGAGCTCCAACGAGGCGGCTGGCAGAAGTATTACTGCCAAATCTATCAGCAATTTTTTTTTCGTAGGTATTCTATGTCAAAAATAGACAAATAACTACTATTGTCATAACAATATCGAATTCCGTTCATAGAAACACAATACACTACTTCTACTTGCTTGGAAAACACTTCGTATTTCAAAGTCTTCCGCTAAAACATAGAAAACATGTTGCGAATTTTACCAAGCTAGGCAAATACGATTTTGCCTAGATTGGTAATTGGTAAAAATTGCACGGTGGTGTGAAGCCGTCGAAACTACGACTTGACATTACAATTTGATAGCCATTGACAACTATATAATTGAGGTGGTGTTTGTCCTTATAATTTATTTGTTTTACCATGTAGTTCAATGCTAAATTGGCAAAAATAAAGGTCACAGTCTTATTCTGATGTGTGAAGTTATTTATTACTTGTGTTTGTATTGGCAGTTTATAAGGAAACAAAGAAAACTACTTATAAAAAGGCTCTTTACCGTTTTAGTCTACAAAATATTTTAGTCTACAAAATATTTTAGTCTACACAATGTTTTAGTCTACAAAATATATGCATCAATAGCTAGTGCTTTTATCGAAGAGCGCGCTTTAAAATCCTTAATTGAGAAAGTGTCCAGTCGTTTGTTCAGTTTATTACAGGAACTGATGGACGCTACTGTGCCGACGTTAGATTGCCATCGATACGCTAAGAATTAAGGGAGTTATCAAGTTTACAAATTGGATTTTAAATATTACTGCTATAACACATGCAAAATCTTGGTAAAAGTTAGTTTCATTATTAATTGCATAACTAGGCCCACTTGCAAATCAGCCCTTAACAAACAAATGAAACTAACAACAAGTAATAACAATAACAATTTCAGTATCTTAGTCGGGAATCACAGACACTATCAGAACAACAGAGCCCATGTCAACTTGTCCGATACGGTGAATATTAGCACGTTATTAAAATACAATTATTATGCAATAGTTTGGCAAACTGATAGTGATGTTAGCTCAGTGCATTCCCCGCGGGTAATTAGCGTCACGAGCTTGTTAGGCTTATCGACGAAAATATGCGATTCACGTGTTATACGCATGTTTATTAGTATCTAGATAAACAGATTTCTTTTTAAGGTCGATCTTCATGTCAATCCGCGCTTGCCTGGGTTGGCCCGTAGATGGGTGAACACCCATTACATACCGAGTTTCTTCCGTGCTTCGGAAAGCACGTTAAGCCTTTGATCCCGCCTGTCATTTATTGATCTTTAACAGTTGTTGCAGGAAGGTAGTCAGTGGCCCCAAAGTCTGAGAACCAGTCTCACTAAGGGGTATCGTATTACCCAGTACTAACTGGGTTGTGGAGGTCAGATAGGCAGTCGTAAAAGACGATGTTAAATACTGGTATTGGTATTCAGTTGCAACCGGTTAAACTGGAAGCCGACCCCAACATAGTTGGGAAAGAGCTAGGCAGATGATGAAACTGTTTTTTTTTTTTCGATATTTTTGGCAATTTTCTGGAGTCAGATTCACAGATCGTACTCGCAACACCACACCCTCGCTTCAAAACACAGATTGAAGCCAACATTACGTGGAAGTGTTGTTCTAAAAGCCAAGTAAGATATAGTGGGATTAGGCTGGCCAGGTCTGTAATCTGTTGTATGCTCAATGAATGGCTACTAACTAACTCAGATACTTCAAAAAATCTTACTTATATTAAAAGGTTACTTAAATATTTTATGTGTGTTATTATATTTCTCGTTTTAATGTGTCAGTTCGCTTGAAAAGCGTATCTGCAGCGTGTCATTCCACGCTATTGGTCAAAGTCAACTCAGGGAAAGGGTTCCCGCCATTCAAGTAATAGGCAATATAGCCTGGCAAATTGCCACGACGATGTACGAGAATTTTTCAACTTTAACTTTGCAATTTGCCAAACATGGTCAAGATTCAAGTTGTATTTTGGCAAAAGTCGAAAATGCTTGTTAGTATAAAATGGCAAGCAATTTTTGGTAAAACGTATTAACTCAAGTATAAATAAATGATTGGCATAAATTTTGTAGAACTACATACTATGTCGCATAATTTGAATTCCTCTTTGCAAATTCTGTTTTTAAAAGCATTCGCTGTTTACACACGTCGTCGTCGTCGTAAATTCTCTCTTGATGAATCATCACTGATTCATTGCAACATCGTTTTTTGGTCTTAAAACACGAAAATTACAAAAAAAAACACATCTGATTAATGAGGTAATGTTTCATTGTCCTTTGTAAAACTTATCGAAATCAAAATACAAAAAAAGTCAAAAGAAATAAATTGTAATTTACCATATTTAATGAATCGAGCCGGGAGGCAAGCCATATGTGTGCAATAATAGGTAAGTAAGTACTTGTTATTTCATCGAAGTTTTTTGATACGCCGCTCCGGTGACAACAAAGAAGAAGATTTCCCTTAAAAGTATCGGCAAACAGTCGGTTGATTCGCTCATAAATCATCTCCTGTGTGCCCACCGACGTAATACGTACATTTTCACAGATACCGCGGATGTAAAGATTAATCTAGAAGTGGAATTTTTCACGCCTGTTTACAATGTGCACACATTGGAACATTAACGCCTTCTTGTAAATTATGATTCATAAGATCAGTGACTCTTGATTCAACCCGTGTTACGATTGTTTCAAACTCCATTGTGGGACTTTTACGACTTCATCATGAAGCTTTTATTGAAGCTCGACAGATAGAACAACAACAACAACAACAACAACACGCTATATGAATAATTTTGTGAATTCCAGGTTTTATAATTTGTTAGCGAGTCACACGATTCATTAATTATTTACCTGTTTCTTACAAAATAATGATCCATTAATCGACCGTATCATTAAGAGTAATTTCGCATACATTACGTTGGTAATCTTAATTTCGGAGATGTCACCAATGGCGATGATTGTTAATGCATTATGTAAATTACACGATTCACAAATACGTTAAGACTTACTTATGTATTATTAAGTTACATTATTATCATTATGTTTGTTCGTTCATAATGACATTATTAGCTTTTGACAATAATCGAGGCGGCCTTTTGTGTTCGACGATGGAAATATGTAAAAATATTAGCGTGGGTTCAATAGACAAATATTTATTTGGTCAAGATGAATGGAATGTACACTAGGTACCTAAACGCTATGGAATGTGAAAATAAAACAAAATATCGGAATTTATTTTATTTATATACTACGATAATTATGATTACGATTATGTCTGTATGATTATGTGTATTTGCCGCCAAATAGATTAATGAAATGAAATGAAATGATGTTTATTTTTGCAAGTAGGTTTTTACAAACACTTTTACACGTCATTTTTCAAAAACTAGATGGGGCCGGTGTTTCGTACCTGACTACTTTCAGAAGAAACAGCCGAAATAAACTCAGAGGTCATAGTCTCTTTTGAAGTCCAGACATAATCTTGCTCAATTCACATGAGGACTATGCAGATTAGTGTAAGATGGTCTATTGAAGAAATAACCACACTGGACAGGTCCACACAGATTTGAGTGGACCTGTCCAGTCAGTGCAAGCATTTGTCAGTTATCGTGTAGCTCGACTTATAACTCAGGAGCTCAACGAAACGACGAACAATACCAAAGAAAGGACATTTGGGTAGGTCGCTAATAGTACGCAAACTGCCAGACAGTCGTGGGAAAAAAATAAAATATGTGTCCCACATGGTCCTCACATTCACAATAATTAAATAAAATAAATAATAATTCACAAAATGAATGTCAATAAAAAAAAGACATCATTAAATGTCACATAAAATAATAAAAAATAATAAAATACTGAACTAAGTATTCATGTCAAATCATTATATGTCAAAGTATATAAAAGAAAGGAATTAATAATATACAAGCGAAGTCCGAAATTTCGACATTCACAGAGCAAACATCATTAGATATTGTTTTTTTTTTTGTGGTTTGATTATGTTGATGAAAAGCGTAGTGGCTTCCCGTGCCTTCCAGTGAGAGCTATCTCTATTCGTGTTCTCACCGCCGAATACGGCAAGCGAGCACTGAACTCAAGACCTTGGTCAAAAATAGCCAACGATTTGACCAAATTTACACTCACACACATTTGTGAACTTTCTTGAGCTTATCTGTTGTACAATGGAGCATTTTTCTCACTACCTACTACTTAAATAAAAATACTTTTCCCATACATGAAACAAATAAAAATTACAAAACATACTATCATCAACAATGCTTGTAATTGTTTAACATATATTTGTTTACGGCGCAAGTGTTTTATTTTGTGCCAGTCGCTGATGAACTGAGAGCCATTTTTTTAAGTTAAACGGTGTATTTCATTCGTTCCCATTTTTAAATGCAGTCTGTAATTCTGTATTGATTCCGTCCATGAAGGAATCGACCGGTCTGATGTACATAAAGTTGCTTTTTGCGAATATCAGTAAACTACTTATTGCATTTTTTTTATGTTAAAGTGACTATTAAATCGAAATACGACATGTCGCATTATTGAGAATAATATTTAAAGAACAATGGCAGTACAATACATTAATTATACAAACAAGTAGCAATACATTAATGTAGCTGAGATTAAATTATTGCGTCTCTAAATAAGAAATATCTTGTTTAACTCGGCGTCAACTTCTGAATTAGTTTGTGCAAGATTTTTTGTTCGAGAAGGCCGAGATAAATAGAAATTCAGTCATGAACTTTTGTAGGTTATGTCTATGGTAATTCCAATTCGGGGAAGATAAGGCGCAAACCCACCGCGTCGCATGCTGTGCGGGCACGCGGCGAATTTTAGCTACGTGAATTCATTTGATTTACTTTTTTTCAGCACAATGCGCAAGCGTCTGTGACATTTTTATCACTATAACAACCCAGCAACAAGGCAAAAAGACTATTATCCCTAGTCTTAGGCAGAATAAATATATAAAAGGGCAACACTAAACCTCAATGAAAAAATCAAATAACTTTTCAATTAACATATCTTTTTTATCCGGCCTTAACTAGTTAATATGAAACTTCGAAAAAACGTAGAAAAATAATGGTACTGCCTTTGTATTTATATAAGTCACTTTTAGACGCTCAAATAAAATTCAGCTAAGATCTCGCCATTGTTCTTTTTTTATAGTTTCGAAAAAAAACCACTTGATAAGACGTCAGAGAGAGAGAGAGCTTAGCTGAAGAAAGTTATCGGAGAGGCCAAGACCAAGACCTTATACCAAAAGAGTTGTCAGAACGAAAAAGGGGCGGACAACAATTTGTTTGTCTAATAATATTATAATAACATGCCGTAGCCCAATCAGCTTAGGTACATTCATAAAACAATTAAAATCGGAAGATCGGGCGTAACGTTTGAACTAGGAATAATTTGACCTCATGATCTGATAATTCACTCTTATCAATTACTCAAATGCATATTATTTTAACCGACTTTACGATTAAATTCGCGACTGACCTAAATTCTTTATTAACAATAAGGCAGCCTCTTCACAAAATGAGGAACTGACTCATCCAACGAACCATAGACATCTATGAGAGAGATCTATAACTCAATCACCAAAATACGGTTACCTATCTAAAAGTACCATAAACCTATATTTTATTAATAGATACAAAGTGATACCCGTGACTTTTCGTTCAATAAGCATTAAAAACAGATCAGAGTATGAGATCAAATGATTTATTTGAGTAATTATGTGAATAAGATCCGATAGGAATGTTAAGTAACCCCGCATGCGTGTGCGCATGATTCAGACGATTATATTCGGTCAATGCGCTAACACTTGGCGCCAACCTTTAGAACACTGGTCCCCAATCTTTATTTGACTAGGAACTAAATTCGTTTCTTTTTTTAACAAAAGACGCTAACGATAAGGCTCAAGAAAAATAAACTAACCAAAATTTTTTGCATACTTATATTCGTAAAATTCAAAAATAACTTTCCATCAGTTATATTATTTTTAACAGAAAGGACAACATTTAGTAGAACAACAAATTTAGTTTGCTTCAATGTGAGTTCCAAGTTTGCATAATTTTTGTATAAATAATCCTTTCGCACACCATATTTTAACATATTGCGTGGCTCACGGACCACTCTGGTGTCCGCGGACCATATGTTGGAAACCATTGCTTTAAAGCACCATCGGAATATTCATGTAACAGTCATTGTGTAAACGTACAGCTCAATAATCCGTCAAATTGAAACAATTAACGCAGTAATCAATTAACACGTATGGGCCTTTTGGCAGCTCTACAAATGTAATAAAAATATTTCACTGCTAACACGTATAGTACACATTCATAGTTACGTAAATGTTTGTTTGTCTGTAAAGACATCGACCATAGACTATAATTAATTCAAGGTAACAGTTTCATTAATTAATAATCATCGTTTATGATTGATTATAAACTTTATGGTGTGGAATGCCTAATCGAATTTGGCGTCTGTAAGTTTATTCAATGTAACATAACATAACTTCACGCCTGTAATCCCCGAAGGGTTTGGCAGAGATATACCTAATTGTACGTACACCCACATTTCGTCAGTTATGTTTATGTCCCATGTAATATAGGGCAAGCCTCCGTGGCTGCTACTGATAAATTCCTGATTAAAAAACCGAATAACACTTTGCCCGACCTGGGAATCGAACCCATGGACCTCAAGCTCAGCAGTCTCAGTTACGGCCACTAGACCAGGAAGTTATTCTATATAAAGGGTGTAAAACACCTCCTAACGAAGCCGAAAGGTACTTGTTCTCCTCGTCATTGCGATTTTTTTTTTGTTCTACACCATACCTGGGAACATTCTAGTTACGGAGATATTGGGGGTCAAAGGTTCAATTTTTTGTCAACTTTTTTTTAAATACAAGTTTTTAATGTAAGCTTTTTACTTTAAATACTTCCACGACCCCCGTACTATTCAATCCATTCATCAGCAGAATGTTTTAGTGCATTACATTGAGTTCTACCACAAAACATGATTTTACACCCCAAAAAAAAAAGTCGTTTCCCAGCAATAACTTTTGCGTAAAGTTACTTAGTTTGATGTACAGAATGCTTGGTTGACGGCTTCGTGATGAGGTGGTTTACACCCTGTATACTATTAAGCTAAAATATTGCATTTTCATTTCATATTTGCTATATGAAAAATGTGTTTCAAGCTATTAATTAAAATGATCACCCTACCTCTCATGTTTAACCGCCGCGTGTAAATTATAATGTGAAGCAATTAATACAGAAGGGATCTGGGATTTCTTAAGCTATGATCTAATACAGTTCATTACGCATACATTCTAGCAATATGCTTTAAATTAACTGTGATACTAGTTAATATTAACCTGGATACTTGAATGAAAATGAATGTCCACTGCTGGATATGGTCATATTAATAACCAATTCTTCTTAGCGTGTCGATGGCAAAATTTTCTTTAAACATATTTCCCCCAAAATTCAGCTATGCGAAATACGATTGCTCGCTAATGCAGTCTTAAAGAACGTCAAGTGCGCAGGCTTCAGGGCATGCAGCGCAAGATGGAAGGTGGGCTTTGCTACGGCCGACTTGGGTTCGGAGCGGAGTCTATTTAGAGATTTTCAAGTCGGCCACGGCAAAGCATACCCAGGTGGAAGGCTTTCAGACTTGCTTTATTGAGCCGCGTAATTTCGGTTTCATAATGTTTTACGTCGTCGCGTCGTCACGACGTAAAATGCGCCCAACTATGTATAAAACCGAATTAACGCGACTCACATAATTCCGCTTGTTTGGCCTCAGCCTAAATGAATAAAGTGATGTTTCAGCTGAACACGGTAAATATTTTGGCATACCTGTTAACAAGCCCAATGAGACATCAGTGGGTACATTCCGCATTTCGTTATCTTATCAAAATATGCATTTGTCAAATGAGTACATCGCAAATATCGTAATGAAGCGAACTAGTTATTATGCTAACATGAAGAGCGACGGGTTGAAGGAAAATTGAGGTTATTTCTGTACAGTTACGAGCATTAATATGTAAACACCACAGATATAGATATATACCTAGATAACGCAAGTAACACGATCTGTATGAAAACCAAGCTTGCCATTTTTTTACTACCTACTATGACGTCATAAGTACTATTTAGTACTATACAAAAAGGACTACGTTTTTGTTCTTTTAAGGGACCCCTTTCTAACAAAAAAAAAACTAGGTATACCATTTGCTTCTACTCCGTTCACCTATTATACCCACTTTGTTTGGAAAGTGATTGAAAAGTCATCCGTATAAAGTGTTACATAGTGTTATACGCACATCAAGCTATACGTTTTTGTTGCAAACTAGCTCTTATTACCAGCACGCAATAAAATTTGAACTACTGATTTATTTTTACTGTGGCGTGCTCGCTTGGTGCCATAAGCCACCGGAGTTCATATCGCGATGGCTCATAAGCAACGGACAGTAGTCATGTTAAGCATAAAATGCAAACTAAACTTAAACTCAAATCGATATTTCACTAGAAAAACGCTTTTAAATTTTGCTAACTATATGCATAGGTATGATTGCTCGTGATTGAACATTAAATGTTGAATGTGTTATAGTGTTGTTATCAAGAAAATCGTTTAAATTCTCGCAGAGTGTTTAACACAATGTTTTTGTAGATATTGTAGTGATTACAATAGTTGTGGTTGTTACTCAATAAGCACATTGCATTATGTATTTTCTGGGTGTTAGCTCCTTCAAGTTGAAATAATACAGAGGTTCCATCTGGATGGAAAGTGTGACCCCCGTACTATTTAATCCATCCATCAGCACAATGTTTTGAATGCGTTATATTAAGTTCTATCACAAAACATGATTTTTCACCCCAAAAAAAAAAAGTTTGATGTACAGAATGCTTGGTTGACGGCTTCGTGATGAGGTCTTTTACACCCTGTATATGAAGGAAAAGGTAGAAATGTATCTGTAGTACACTATCTAGTTTTAGCTGTGGCTTCGTTGGTCTGGGGAAATTATTTTGGATGGACGGAAACTTTCTAAATTGAAAAACCTACAAGACATTACATGACAAGGTTACGTGTCCTTGCAACAGTAGCACCTTACAGGGCTGAACCAATATCATATCATATTATATCAGCCTGGAATCACCCACTACCGCCTATTACCATAGACCTTCTCTTTTTCAGCCACAGTTCCCGGTTCTGTGCATCTCTTATCCAGGTATTTCCCGCGACTTTGACGGCTGAACTACTGCTACTGTCTCATTGACAGTAATTTTATCCCATAAACAATATTTGACAAACTTCTTCTTTTTTTAAATCAATTTAAAAAAAAATGTCACCAGTGCCTTTCATGAACAGCAACAAATTATTCAAGCTCTGATTTCAATAACCTCATAAATACATTTGCGTGGTACCAATAATTTAACAAGTCAAAGGGGCCTGTCATTTGATGACATGATTCTATTACGATAAATATCAATTTAACAATTTATAGTTGGTTCTACAAATCAATCTATGGCACTCCAGCGAGCTATAAAACTTTTATTAGGTAGCTGTCCGTATACACGTAGAAAGGGTGTCATGTAGCTATACGAGGCAAAGTTGCCAGATGATTGTTCGTTTTCAGTAAGCTAGGCGACACCTAAAAGGATGCCTTATTGAAAGTTAACTGTGAGAATTTCAACCCTCCGACGCGTAGCTTCGCGTTGAAATTCTAAGCTGCAAAAATATTTAGGGATTCATTTAGGTATTGGCTTGGAAAGACAGGTTGTTACAGAAGCACGTAGAACATTTATTGTCTTTCGAGAGCTCTTCAGTTTTTATAGACACTGTTCTGCTGAACAGATAAACTGAAATTTTCGGTTAGTTCGCTACATGTTTATTTAGAAGAAAACATTGGGGTTTTAAAAATGAATCAGAATTCTTGTGACATCTTTTTCAAGCAAAATCATCATTTCTTGCGCAGCATGTCTTCTTCTTCCTTACTTCTCTATTACTCGTCACCTCAACAGTCACCTCCTTTCTAGCCATATCATCGTTGATACAGTCCATCCATAGTTTTTTTGGTCTTCCTCTACTCTTATTTCATCTACATTCATACTCACTACATTCCTCATCAAAACCTTTCTTAATTTTTACTCAAACAAGTACATAACAAAGATTTTGTTAGAAAAGTTGTATTGTATTCCTTTGAGTCTACCCCGAAAGTCGCGAGACGATTGATATTTTTTCAAAGCGGTATTCTTAACCTTTGCTTGTGGTAAAAGTTACAAGTTATCAAAGCGAAAACCTCAAGCACTCAAGCAGGTTTAAGCACAACAGAATAGCAACACCAATAAACGATTATTAGTACACTCATACGCAAATAACAAGTGCTTACAAACTCAATTGGTGTATTGTTGTATTAAGATTGACAGCTGTCAAATTACAAGATAAGTATCGAGTTAAACATTCACTTATTGTCTATGGCACGTTCAAAGGTTGTTTCGAATTACATTAATCAAAATCAAATCATGTTTAAACTCGTGCTATTTGTCGGGACCGTTTTATTTAAAAGATTTTATTGAAAAAGCAATGGCGAGTAAAAGATTAATTGATTTTCTTTTGTTTTAATTCGCACTTTTGTTTTTTTTTTTGGGCTTTTTGCTCGATTTTGATTTCTGCCTAACATGCCATGCTTTGCAGTAATATCTTGTGTTTAGAGCTAAACAAAAAGGATAACCTAAGGCCTACCTTCGAATCGCCTTCTTTTAAAGAATCAAGCAAAGAAAGCGTTTAGTCATATTGATAATCTCCTCCTTTTTCTAGTCGGTTAAAATAACAAATTAACAGACTTGGTGAATGTTAAATACTTTATAACTTCATTCATAAGTTATAACATTAAGTTCTTACAGGAATTTTAATTACAATTGACTATCAAACATGCATTGTTCGACGTAATAAATACTCGTAGATACTGCATATAAATCGCGTGGCAACAATTTATTTTGACATCAGCCTCGGAGCACCACCCGTTATCAGGACCATACCCAATGCGGAGTCGATCTCCTAATGCCGATTATTTACAGTTGCTTGCAAATAAATAATGTTTACTTTATCACTGTGTCGAAAAGCGGTAGCACGAGTAAACTGTACGAATAATAATAATCCGGTTTTAAATTAGAGTTAAGTTGTATTTACGATGTTCAGAGGCTTGTTCGTCAACTGGCGACTGTGAAACTCGAGAGTGCGCGCGAGTTAGCACCTTCCGATTTTTTTTTGTCGTCATCTCGCCCACACGTTTAAAGTAAGTACAGTCAAAATATGAAAATGATTTTTAATATTTATTTTAAAGTCAAGTCTTATCTTATACATTTAAAGCGTATACATATTTTATACATTTTATAATAAGTTTATGTAGCTGACTGTACTTATATCTGACATACACACATCAACATGGTCTAGGGATATTTTTAAAAAAGCGAATTACTATCAATGTGTTAATTATTTATATGACATGTATATATTTAAAAGATACGTTATTTAATATTCTACCATTTTTTAATAATGGTTAAGGTATAGATTAAAATTTCAGGATTTTATGGAAAAAAAATGAAGCATAGACGGAAACCGTATATGAATGAACTTTTAATTTGTGAGTAAAAACTGAAAAAAATAGAAAAATCATTTAATTTGTGTTTATAAACTTGAAGTTAGTAGTCTGAGAAAGCGCCCATGATGTTCATAACACATCGCCAACGATTCGGCATGCTCAGAACAAGGTTGTCAATGTCTTGCTGCGGAATATTGTCCCATGTCCTTCTGAGGTGCGCAAAAAGTTGATCTTCTGTAGCCAGATTTTCAGGAACTTCCTTCAGAGCTCTTCTTTGCAGCATATCCCACGCATGCTCAATGGGATTTAGATCTGGCGATTGAGCAGGCCAGTCTAATGCCCTAACATTATGTGTATGTAACCAAGCTGCTACCGTTCTCGCCGTGTGTGCCCGGGCATTGTCGTGCATGAGCAGGAAATCTTGCCCCATTTGTGTTCTGTGGGGCAAGATTACGGGCCCCAGCACCTGTTGGACGTATCGTTCTGCCGTCATATTGCCCCGCACCCAAACGAGATCCGTCCGTCCTCCAAGACGAATTCCTGCCCAAACCATAATTGTTCCTCCTTGGTATGGGTGAACTTCCTGAGGGTTCTGGAGACGGCTCCATCGTCCAGGAACTCGCCAAACACGCGTCCTTCGTGAATCTGGATGGAAGCCGAACCTGGATTCATCCGTGAACAGCACATTGGACCATTGATCACGGCCCCAGTCCACGTGGTTCCGAACCCATTCTAATCGTCGTCCACGATTGCCTCTCCGTAAAGGTAATAATAATAATAATAATAATAAATTTTTATTTTCTCCCACAAAGTAAAGTTACAATATAGAGGTGTTACAATTAAATATTGGAGGTACAAAGGTTTGTGGGAGTCAGGAGTTCAAACTAGGATGATACCCTGTGCTATGGACTCCTGGCCCCCCTCGCCGAGATTGGCATTATGACAATTTTAGAGAGACATGTCATTGTAGGACTATTTTAAAAAAAGAATTACAAGAAAAAATACTAATGTAATAAAACAAAAACTAAAAATGCGTGTGTGTTTGCGTGTGAAGTGTGAGTGTGAAGTGGAAGGTGTCATATGTGGTGTGGTGTAGTGTGTGTGTATGTGTGTGAGACAGCGAGAGTAAGATAGTGTAATGTGTGTGTACGTTCATAGATGGATGTAAATACAAATGTGTGCGCGAAGGGGTGGCAGTATGTAGTTATGAGAAACGCTAGACTAGGATAATATAGTGAGCAGTTTTTCAGTTTCTTCATAATCAAGTTCTAAAAGCCATTGTGTCAGCTTCTTTTTACATTCTACCCTAGACAGATTAACAATTTCAAGAATCTTATTAATTTTATTATACAGTCTGCTTGATCTGAATATATAGAAATTTTTGGCAAAAGAGGTTTTTACTGGAGTTGTTTCACAGACTTCATAGAATCGTCTAGTATTAACCTTTTGTTTAGCCGTAGAAACGTCTATAGAGGAATGTTTTTTTATTACCGTTTGCAGTATATAAAGTTGTCTGATTGTTAATACCTTTGCTTCTTCGTAGAGAGTTGTTGTAGCGTATAAACGTGGTTTGAAGAGAGCAACTTTTAGAAGAAGTCGTTGAGCTCTGGTGGGAAAGGTGGGACCCCGAGTGGTCTACGAGAGCGTAGATTGCTTTCATGCAGTCGCCTTCTTACAGTTTGGTCACTCACAAGCACTTGGTGTTCCATTCGCAGCCTTTGGACCAATTGAGTCGCCGTTGCATTTGGTTGTGCTCGCGCAGTAATTTGCAAAAATCGGTCTTGTCTGGGGGTAGTGATGCGACTTGGCCCCCGGTGCCTCTCCGCTACTTCACCTGTGGCACGATAGCGTGTCCACAATCTTGAAATTACATTTTGATGGGTCCCTATGGCCTCAGCAACATTACGCTGAACAGATCCAGCTTCCAGCATTCCCACAGCTCGTAACATCTCCGCCCTCGTCAAATGTCGGCGTTGCATGGCTACAATACCTCAATTTTAACTTTATCTTTCGTTTAAAAATGAAAAAAAACTGTAACTAAACGTAATTCGTATTGTTTTCTAAATTTCGCACAAATGAAAATTCCCTCTCCTATACATCAAGACATTTTTATGCCACCGAAACAAAAGAATTTTCAAAAATTTGAATTTGGAATTAGTCTGAGATAAATTACAAACAAATCGGTGTATAAAAGATTTCAATGCGGCCAGTACTTTTCGAGTTATTTAATTGAGTATGAAATATCCCTAGACCGTGTTGATGTGTGTATTTAACGTCTGATTTTCAAGGCCAAGCGAGTTGACAACATTTTTTTTATTAAAATCGGAAGGTGCCAACTCGCGAATTTCTCAGTCGCCAGTTGAAGAATAAACCTATTCAGAGCTCCGGGCGAGAGAAGGAACGTTCCCTCTTTTATCAGTTTACTTACACGAAGATGCAAAATAAGGTAAACCACGTATTTCTCAATGTTTGACTCGTTCAAGTATAAATGGCGCTAGAGGCCATCGATAATCTCTCAAATTAAGTGATCAGTGTTCTGTTGTACTGCAATTTTGTAATCTTTAATGTATCTTGCATTGCTAATTCGATATTTCCCATTCATGCGGTGGATTTTAGCTGAGATATAATTTATGCGGAATGTAAACGTTTAGTTGATTCATGTAAAAATGTGAATTAAAGTCTGCCTAACGTGAGCATTATGACGCATTGTACAGGACAAATAAACAGATTTGAGGGAAGTTCTAAAATACATTCGGGCGGGACCGCAATAAATACCGCTCCGCACTAAACCAAGATATTTCCGACAGTTAACGCCAATTCAAAATATTTTGCATTCTTTCGGAATTTACGATTGTGTTTTTACCGCATTTCTGGAGTATTTGTTTGAGTGTGGAATCTCACGGGACTTGTAAACTGACGTCAAGATTGTATACGATGTTGGGCAGGTGTGTTCTGAGAAAAAGCAATAGTGCTAGCATTTCGATGCCCGTGACTTTGTTTGTGCTTACCCACTTCTGTCTAACACGGTTCCCGCACTTCCCACAAAGCACATAAGCCTGCCAAAGTTGGAAAATGTATTTCAATGCTCATTTGGTTTTAGTGCCGAAAGCAGAAACGGAAGTTTCCTTCATTACCACTGTTTACGCAAAGCCTTATTTTGATTTATAACACTGTACCGTAATTGGAACTCATTGATGGGAAAACAGACATCGTGGGCAGTTTAAAACATTTTGAAATGGTCATTGTATTTTATGTTTCCTCAAAAACAAACATAAAAATATGAATGTCGGAAAATAAATCAGTTTAGTTTAAATATATGATGAAATAATAGTCTTGAGAAACTTTTCTCAATATATTATTGCGTGTGCCTATTTCTCGCAAAACAAGATATTTTGTTCTCAATAATAAACTAGAAGATACTTAGTAAGAGATTACTTGGGTACCTACCTAACAATGACGTAATCATCCAAGAGTATAATTATAGCATGCTTAGCTTATTGGAAATAGATTATAGTGCTATATTTAGATGCCGCATCACGTGTAAGGAGCAAAATCACCCAAGTGGTTACGAAGGTTCGAACCGTGAAGAAACTGCGGCACCTTTACTGCACTGGGCCCCTCATGGTGGTTTACAGCCTTTTCTCCATTGTAGTCCAGCAGTGGAAATATTATAGGTTTATCAGTTGCGTGTCTAGGGACCAACAATACGGCTAGCCCACAAGACAACAAAATAATAAAGCCATATTTTGTTACGGCCACGATTTGAATCAACATACAAGTAGGTACAATCTGACACTGCAAATTACAAAAAAAAAACCTTAAGAAAATTTGAATTTGGCTACACTGGCGTTTTTATATTTCAACCAGAAAGCCAAACCTATCAACAAACTTGACCTATATTATTACCCCCATATTATTACCATTCAATTTAGGCTAGCGTTTGGTTAACCGTTGACGCAAATATCTTGCGAGTACACATACGGGACCCATTTCCCTTAGTTGACTTAGGACGCGTGTGATGACAGGTGACATTCAGAGGGATGATCACGTTTTTCTTTTATTTTCTCATCGGTGTGGGGACATCATATTCGAGGCTAGTGTTTATGTAGGATTTCAAGTGTGTCTATTTTAAGATATTGATATACCGTGTTCGCGACAAATAGATTTCTAGATGCTCTGTGTCGTTCATTCTCATACATATCTATATGAATTATAATTTGTGCCTAACTAACTGGTTAAACTAGACGCCCTAGCTTAATTACTTTAAAATAATTTCGTTTTTTTTTTTTTTTTTTAATGAAATGGAAATCGTTATTTTCGTAGACATAGTTTGATTTAATAGATAGCGATCCTGTTGATATGATAACTCCTTAAAAAATATTACAGGATAGACTGATGCCTATAAAAAAAAAATCTGCTTTTTGGCTTGCGTAATTTTCTTCTAACGTAGCTGTTACTGGGAAAACGTTTAGCTCAGTACTATGTTATTGTTGTTTTTTTGCTATCTCAAACATTGTTAACCACGAATGTTAGTCAATAGTGTCAGAATGTACCTAAAACATGTTACAATGTTAGTTTTAACAGTCCTGCTGTCAGCCAATAATGATTGATTAGCGTTTTAGCTTTAATAATGTCCAGTATTTTGACTAAATTGCCGTCAAAATACTCGTAACTCGCCACCTTCAAACTCAGTGTTGAAATAAGTGTTTTTATTGACGTTTTAAAAGATTGACTGCCTCGTTGGTCGAGTGGTCACAAGCACGACTGCTGAGCATGAGGTCCTGGGTTCGATTCCCAGGTCGGGCAAAGTGCTATATGGGTTTTTCCATCAGGAATTTCTCAGTAGCAGCTACGGAGCCTGGATTTGCGCCCGATTGATGGCAATAGGCTCGCCCCCTATTACATGGGAATTAAATATAACTGGTGAAATGTGGGAGTACCATTAGATTCACTGGTTTGTTATGATTTTAGCAGTCTATGTATGTATAAATGTATGTATGATTGTCTGTACGTATGTTCCTCCGTAGCGCCTAAACTATTCATCCGATTTTGATGAATAAGGTGTCAATCGATTTGTTATGATGGCCCGGGTAACGTAAGCTACATTTTAACCGACTTTTACAAAACCAGGAGTCGATTTTACTTGAAAACCCTGAATTTAATTAGAGCGTTCATTTTCAGTAGTCGGGTTTTTTAGTTGTACGAGTAGTATATACGCAAAGTCTTGTTCTTTGCCAATCTTTCTTAGCAGTTTTCAATCAGTCTTTCAGAGTACGAAAACATTCAAGTATTTTTCTAAGGAACAGCATTAAAGCAACATCGATAACGTGAATGCACTATACATATAAGGCGTCTTTGGCAAAGCACCCCTCTAACGACCAATTGAATAGCAAACTCCCTGTTGCAGAACGAAAGATATAGTTTTAATCACTATTATTATTTCCATGAAAACCTTTATAATAGTGCAAGTAATAAAAATGTAATAAGGTACTTGATAGGTTTCTTGCGAAAATCATCGCAATAATAACACGCTCACAACAGACTTATAACCCTTCTAAAGCGAGGTGTAGTTTATAGAAAATTAGGTAAAATAAAATGAGCTTTTTATATACCAATAATTCTATGATATTATCTCGTTTCAGTAATCATACATTTTATGGTCAATTTTCATCATAATATGCCGTCTAGTGCACAACATTAACTTCATTGTGGCGCTTTTACTTTTGATAATAGTAGGTTATACAACAAGTGAAAAAAAGGGAATTTAATTCGAGGGATAAAAGGATCCCTCCCTTTGCCCCTCGAATTTTAAAATTCCCTTTTTTGGAGGGAGGGATCGGAGGGATCCTGAGAGCAGTGAGGGATTCTAGAGTAGAATCCCGAGCGTAGCAAGGGATTCTGGAGTAGAATCCTGAGCGGAGCGAGGGATACAAGAACCGATATGATTTTTTTTCACGAGTTGTGTGCTCTACTTTTTACCATTGACTGCGAGAAAATAAATAGAAGTGCAGTATTTCTTTTTCTATTAGGTTAATAATAACAGCCAATCCTGTCGATGTTCAAGGTTAAGCCACGCTTACCAAGGTCGGTCTGTGGATGGGTGACTTATTCATTAGATACCGAGTTTCTTCTGTGCGTCGGAAAGTATGTAAAGCCCTTGGTCAATCTCTCAAAGCAATTTTCGAAAAACAGTGTTTTAATCTTAAATTCAAAATGTTTTTATTTACTCAGTAACTAAAAGAGCGTTTTATTCACTGTTATCGATGAATAAAATGCCCTTTTTCGAGTGGCGATGGTTAAATGAACCTTTTTTTATAGATATCATAAACTTATTTTAAAAATTGATAGCAAAAAGATAGTTCGAATTAGAATTCATTTGATCATAATAAAGTTATTCTATGGACCCATTAATTATTAAAAAAAAAGGTCATAAAAATAATATGAAAGAACTTTGTTTGTATAAGCATAGTTCGCTGTCAGTATATATTTTGCTAAGTGCTTATTTTATTGCCAGTAAAAATAAATGTCTAAACAAAAAGTTCCAACAATAAAATGTTGCCAGAACAAATAAAACCATTTGAGAGAAAAACCGCAGACCGCCTCTTCATCAGCAGCTAATTACTTTACCGTTAAATTTTCTTGGACTTTCGTGTTTTTTTAAATCTCCGTAGACTTACTCGATTGTTTAATTTTTTTTTTTTAAGTTTTAGAGTTATATTGCAATTCAAATACTGAGCGGGCTTTTATTATTTCCAGCATGTGTCTTTGTAAATAATTGTAAAAAATGGATTTAGGTATCACCGACTCTTTAGTAAAAATAGTATAAATATAATGAGATACAATTCACCAGATGGTTTGAAAATTATACACTATGTTTAGTAGTATTTACGTCGTTTTGTATTTCTTGGCTACTCTACAACTAGTACATTAATGTAGGTATACTTATTAGTTTAATAATAATATTTATCAAATACAAAATCGAGTGGCTGTTACCATCAGTGGTCGTTGACCCTTGTATTTTGTTTACTTTTTCTGTTTTTCTTTGTAAAACTTAATCTGTAGTGAATGGGGAGTCACAGGCAAAGACAATCTTAGATGGCGTCACCATAGCTGGTCTCAATCTGACCAATGAGGTTAAGCTATTTTGAAATATAAAATGACATTACCACATTTTGAACCAATGACGATGTTGGGAACCAGCTATGCTAGCGCCATTAGTTCCACATTGTGTCTCCCTATTGAATTATTCTGCAACGTCAGTTTGGAATTCGAACAAGTTCAAGATGTGAATTCGATACTTTTAAAACAAATGAACTCGATTCGAATTTTACGTGAACTTTTAAAATAAGTAGCTATAAACTAAAAGCTTACGAATATCTGACGGTTCACTTTTTGTTCATTGTGATTTTTTTAATAGAAGTGAAATGTCTTAATACAAAATGAATCAAAAGTAAAAAATATATTCATCTGTTAACTGATTCGAAGATGTTGGATTTCACTCCAGTAAAATGTCTCAGACTAATAGGTAACAGAGTTAGTTAAAGAACGATTTTCTTTTGTCCAGAGTTATTTCCTCAAGGGCGCTGGAGAAACTCAAGAATGCTCTATTGTTAGAAGTTCGCTTTATCGTGGAATTTTAATTGTTGCCTCTAAACTGATTTAGAACAAAACAATCAGTTCGGTGTCTATCAAACGGTCCATACCGGACAAGCGTGGCGTGGACTCTCCTTGCGATGTCACTCAAGCTGGAGGGCGTCTATTTTCATGTTATGATTACCAATATAATTTTATGAGTATACGTTGTAATCAATTTATTAAGGTAGATGACACCATAAAACAATAATTCCCAGACACATATCTGTAAAAAAAACACTTTATTTTGGGCCTGAAAACCTGATTTATTTTCAATTAATTGCCAAAGTCGATTTTTTGTTGCATTGGAATCAATAAATAGCTGAGTAATTGAGTTGAATAAACAGTGACGTCACAGTTGGCTACTGCCATAGAAAATCTATGAGAGAACCGCGTTTTGACAGTTCTTAAAAAGTATCTCAATTGATTGGTGTGTCATCTACCCAATTAAAACATCGACGAGATTTCAGTTTGTTATAATTACGAATAATAATTCGGATATTCGCATGCATATTTACCTAAAGTAAAAAGTGTGGAAGCTGCTTCTTGTAATAATATCTTTTCCCCAATTTCATTAAAAAATATAAACCTACTGGTTTTAAATGCAGTATTCTTAAGAATATCTAAGTTTACTTACAATAATAAAATTGACAACTATAAAAAGCAGCGGGGGATAGTCTGGTTGCGGAGGGTGGGGAGGGTCGAGAACTTGGGAGAGGTTCTTGTCCAGCAGGGCACGTCTTGTGTTGTGATATATTGAGCTATGCAGTTAACTTATTTCTGTAATATTCTTTAGCCGGATGGATGGATGGACTGTGTGAAGTATGGAAGAAGAAGACATGCTGCTGCGCTGACCACAAAATAAATTGAGATAAGGACAGGAGAATGTTGAAGATGATTCTTTAGCGTTGTAACTGAGAATGTAAAGCCTTATAGTTCTTCTATACAAGCTCCATTATTTAGTTTTACTCATTAAGTTCATACGAATACATTTATTTAAAAAGAAGTATTACACAAATGTACATTTAGGTGCAGTAGTGTTATTTCTGAAACATATAATTAGTGCATAAAACTAACTATAACTAAAATATATTTAACAATTGCAAGAAACGAAAATATGGAATTCAAATGTTTGTTAGCGACCTACCCGATCTAGGTTTATTTAAACCTGTGTTTCAGGCCACCAATAATACTATCCTGTGTGAAACAACTAGGTATTCACGCAGAACCTCCGCTCACCTAGCTCCTAATGGTCAGCTAACGGACCAAGTTCATACAAACACGTACAAGTAAAGTACTAAGTATATAATACTATGTTCTCAGTATCGCCCCCGGCCGGGTGAAGGTTCGACTTGGTACGAGTCGTTGTAATTTACCAATTAGTCACTTTGATCGGACAATCACGTTTCACGCTTGAGACCTTTTACTGTTGTTACTTGAGAAGACTAGTGATTGGACGCGGGATGTTTTGGGTTTTTTCAGTTTTAGACTAAGTGACAACTGCCCAGCTGTCGAAAATAATTATATTAACATTATTAACCCACGCTGGACCCGTATGGAGGATCACAGCGCTCAACTGGTATTCAGCTGCGTCCGGTTAGACTGGAAACCGACGCCAACATAGTTGGGTAAAAACTAGGTAGATCATGACCGCGCTCAACTTTCTATCCTAGAGTGGAGGCCTGTGTCCCAGCTGTGGGAAAGTAAATGCCTGATTAGGCTAGTGTTGCAAAAGTGGAAAAATATAATGAAAATGAAGCACAAAATAATTTAGGGAGACCCCAATGTACAAATTAGGTCCTAAGTGGCAGAAAAGCTATTGAAAACTCATCACAAGCGACCATAATTTCCAACAAAATATTTCTTAAATGTATCCTTCTTCCATGATTCCATCATCATCTGCTTAGCCTTTTCCCAAGTTTTATTGGGGTCGGCTTCCAGTCTAACCGGATGCAGCTGAATACCAGTATTTTACATGGAGCGACTGCCTATCTGACCTCCACAACCCAGTTAGTACTGGGTAATACGATACCCCTTGGTAAGACTGGTTGTCAGACTTTTTGGGCCACTGACTACCTGGCCTAACTGCCTTACCTGCTTCTTCCATGATTCCAAAGAGCTGAAAATAGTTTTATCATGACAAGACTTTCAAGATTCTGTTCAAAGTGTTTTTAATTAATAATGCTTATGCCTACAGACAAACAGATCTTTGATTATGATACCTGTAATAGATTAAGATTTGTTTAACTGACAAGCCATAAAATTGGCGCTAGCTAAATTACCTAAATGCTAAATGAATTACAGGTAAGTGCTACATTAGGGGGTTACTACCACACTTAAAAGATAAATGCTAATACTTACTTTTCTTAAACCGTTAGAAAGGATGTTTTGCAACATAGACTAAACTGTTGTGAAATTCTATAACATAACATAACATCACGCCCGTAATCTCGGAAGTGTTCGGCAGAGGTGTACCTAATAGTACACCCACATTTCGCCAGTTATGTGCGTGCGTATGTGCAACGTGTGTTGTGTGTTTGTGTGTTGTGTGTGTGTGTGTGTGTTGTGTGTTGTGTGTGTGTGTGTGTGTGTTGTGTTAAGTGCTCCCATGTAATAAGAGGTAAGCCTATTGCCATCAAGCGGGCGCAAATCCAGACTCCGTGGCAGCTACTGAGAAATTCCTGATGGAAAAACCCAATAACACTTTGCCCGACCCAGGAACCGAACCTGGGACCCCATGCTCAGCAGTCACGCTTGCTACCACTAGACCAACGAGGCAGTTAAAATTCTATAAATCAGTTACATATCTATTGTCTAGGCAAACACAGTGATGTAACTGAATTCAATAGTCTAGTCGTCTTCATAATTACTTTACCACTTTTCGAAACAATTCCGAGTAAATTGAAACTTCTAAACATACTTCAAACTATCGAACTGTCACATGGACGACATTACTGGCGCGTCCTAAAACGCGACAAGGTATGTTTTCTTGTCGTTTTAGGACGCGCCAGTAATAATAAACCTCAGGGTGGTAAACCTCGGGCCTGTGGACGGAGAGCTATGGTCTAGCTCGCCGTCCATCCGTCTCATGACGACAGGCCGTGTCGACGGCGCGTTCGTGTTCCACGCGCGCCTCAAATAGAGTCAGCAAAAGGAAGGGGTCCGCAAGGGCCGATGCCTGCCGGGGCTGCGGGACTGTTCGAAAGAGATACCGTGGCCCCGGAACACAAAGGGCGATGAAGGATCATGGATGGGTTTTAGTCAATAAAGTCTGACACTCCCTCCCGCTCCGCCCAGAGCGGAAGGAGTCATTTGATGATTTCCCACCCGAAAAAGAAAAGGGTGGTAAACCTGTTGTGAGGTCGACTATTCATAAAAGTTACATAAAAGTTTATAAAATAATGTTAGGGTTCTATCCTTTAGATGCCTTTCAGGATAGGATATCCACAAGAATGCCTCTATTTTATTCAAAAGCCTGAAGCCTAAAGGTCACTTATTCAGAACCACAAACAACTATGTGAGACATTAGGGCAATGGCATTCCTGCTTAGATGTTTAAGGGTAGGTAGGTACCTGCTTATAATGGATTGCCCGCGTCGTCATTTTAAAGGAACTTGTGAAGCTGTGTTATTTAGAACTTTTTTCATCTGTGAGACAGATTTCAGCCAAACAGATTTAAACTTTGTTCAGTTAAAAGGTTCATCTACATAAACTTTAACATTATTTTATAATATATATGTAGAGATTTACTCATGCAATGATAAAGGGCTTATACCCCACCGGCCACAAAGAGCGTCCGCAGAAGGAAATTGCCATAATTACCATACTCCGGCTTATCCACCTGTTATAATCCCTAGCTCGGCCTTTACAACAAGTATTTTGGGCAATCTATTCTTAGCTGGGTACTGGTAGAAGCTTTCATTGTTTATTTTTCTTAAAGAAAGTACTTAACATAAAAATATGGATAAAAGCACCATCACTCTGATGTTATTTATAATCCAATACGTAATTAACATAACAACGGTATATTAAGAAAACATAACATCACATGTAATCCCCACAGGGTTAGGCAGATGTGTATTTATTATACACTCACATTGCTAGTTGTGTTTAAGTCCTATGTAATAGGGAGCGAGTCTAATGCCATCAACCTGGCACAAATTCACCGTGGCTGCTACTGAGAAATTCTTGATGGAAAACCCCATTAACACTTTGCCCGACCCAGGAACTCGTGCTCAGCAGTCGCGCTTGCAACCCCTAGACCAACCAGGTAGTCCACATATCTATTTCAAAAGGAAACCATGATAGAAACAGAGGATGAATGTCGCTTATACCTCATCTATCGAGCTCCTCATTTATGAATACCCGCGTTACTTAATAAAACTCTTTAGTATACTAGCTTCTGCCGGCAGCTTCGCCCGCGTGAAGTTCGATAATTGTCCCATGGGGTTTTACTAGCGGGATAAAAAGTATCCTATGTATTAATCCAGGTAATAAACTATCTGTGTGCAAAATTCCATCCCAATCCGTTTAGTAGTTTTTGTGTAAGTGACAAACTTACCTTCACACACACACAAATAAAAACTTTCGCCTTTATAAATATTAGTGTGATTCCTTTTACCATTATTTTTAATGAAACCGAGATTTGTCCTTGACTTTCATGGTGGTGACATAATCACAATGTTATATTTACAAATTAGGTAGTCGCTATGTCGCTTCTGTAGGCTTGAAATATTTGTGGGGCAAGTCATTTGTGGTTTACATATTGCTACATAAGGAATGCCGTCGAAAACTTGCAAATGACGTCTTCATTGAAGGTTTTCTGGTAAAGTAAAAGTTTGTTAATTAAGTGACCGATTATAATATGTATGTGTGTATTTTTTTTTAAGTAAATCTTTCCTTCGTTTGTCTGCCTTATTACCTTTTCAAATTCACGTGTGTTCTTAACACGCGGACACACGTGTATACCAAATTTTATCTTAATCCGTGACAGGTTTGTATGATCCTTTTTTTCCCCTTTCCCCATTCCCGTAGAGTAATTTCCGACCCCCACGCGGCTAAAGCCTAGGGCTAAAGTTAGTTTTAAATAATAAAAAATGGTTCTGTTACACCATCTCTAATTCTCTAACGCATCTTAAATCCTAACTCGTGTATAACTAACTCGTGTGGTATCCGGCAGAGTAGAATATAACCAACCCATTACACTCACGGGTGTCGTATAAGGCGACTAATGTCTGAGGCAGAACACCTTGCGCCTCCGAAGACCTGAGAATGGGCAGCAGCGTTTTCTGTTAGTCTTTCATCACTGCGATCTCCAATCCGCCTGCCAAGCGTGGAGATTACGGCAAATTCCTCCCATCATGGGAGATGCTTATGTCCAGCAGTGGACGTTATGGGCTGTTGTTGTTGTTTTTGTATAACTAACTTACTTGTAACTAACTAACGTGTGTAATATTTAATCTTGGTTATGCCCGAGGCTTCTCCCACGTCGGGTTCAGTAATTGTCGGGATCATACTGCCAAGATAAAAAGTATTCTATGTCTTAATCCAGGCTATAAACTATCTGTGCGCCAAATTTCATGCAAATCCGATCAGTGGTTTTTGCGTGAAAAAGTAACAAACATACATCCATCCTCACAAACTTTCGTATTTATAATAGCAGTAAGATCATTAAATCAAAGTCTCAAATTCATGAGACCAATTTTATAAACATGTCAAACCTAATGAATGAAAAATGTGTCCTTAATTGGGTACATTTTCTTTGTTGGATTATGATGACCTAACTTCCGAGAACAGAGCACCGAAGCGTATTAAGTAGACCGCATATGACACAGGAGGAGATACCGTTAATTAATTTATGTTCTAGAGTTTAACAATGTTATCGATCGAGCTGGTCGTATCACGTCATGTCTGGGAGGATATTAATTTAGCGAAGGTCAATCAGCGGGACTGGGTCAACCTGGGATGGAAGGAAAATTGAATTGTGGGTCTAGCATGAATACGTGGAGTACACGTAGCGTAAATTCGACCGTTTTTATAATTGAAATAGTACATTTTGATACAAGTCGAGAAAGTTTGTTATTGCATCCGAGGCGGAATTAACTCCCGAGCCGTAGGCGAGCGTGTTTTTGAGTCGAAAACTGCAATAACAAATGTCCAACAACAACAACATCAGCCCATTACGTCCACTGCTGGACATAAGCCTCTCCCACGATGGGAGGAATTTGCCGTAATCTCCACGCTTGGCAGGCGGATTGGAGATCGCAGTAATGAAAGACTAACAGAAAACGCTGCTGCCCATTCTCTGGTTTACGGAGGCGCAAGGTGTTCTGCCTCAGACATAACAAATGTCCACGTGTATCAGACGACTTTTTTCAATACACTTTTGAGGAAATAAAATAAAAGAACGAAATAGTACATTACTGCAGAATCCAGTAAGTAAGCCTTCCTGGCCAAGTATGAGTTAACCGGACCGAACCGCAGGTGAGGTCCGGTTATATACGAGGCCAGGATGGCTTTCTTACTGGTTGAGGTTTGTATAATGCTTTTCTCAAAAATGAGAGAAAGTTTAACAACAAATTCGTTTAATTAATATTGAAGGTTACATTCATAATAGGGCAATTACTGATAGATATTGTGATTGATTTACCGGTTAGAATGGAAAGTTTTAGTCCAACATGATTTATAAACTGAAATTACTAAATACGAACATAAAATCCCACACTATACTTCTACAACTTTACTAAGTACAAAACGCAACGTGCAAACTTTTTCTGCGTCGCGTTACGTGTCACAGACTATAAAATGGCTGTTTAAGGCTCCAAAAATATATGTATCTCATAGAATGTCATACCAAAAAGAGAGATAGATATATATTTGGAGCCTCCCTCCTATAACCATGTTATAATGGCTAAACTCTAATCTGTGTCTGGTACCTACTATGTTTTTTTTTTCTAAGCAGATCTAAAGAGGACGACCTACTGTCCAGTAAGTAAATTACATACTTACTTACCTACTGGATAGTAGGAGATTCCAAATTTAAAATCTCGCTTCTTACTGGACAGTTGTGAATAAGTCTCCGGTAGAGTTTACTTTCTGGATACTTTTTAGAGATGTTATGGCAACATTACATACCATTTTTGAGAAAAATATTTTTGTCAAGAATTATTAGCAAACTATGATTTTAATTTTCTTTTTTTTCCGCGCTTTGCTTTCGCCAGGTTGAAGGAGAAAGGTATGAAGCCACTAAACAGCCTAATATAAAAAATAGTACTTTTTATATTTTTGAATTTAGAACTTATTGTTCTAAATGTTAATTTGTTTATAAAAGTAAATATTATATTAGTTTTAAGTAATCATGTTTATCTTTGATATTCTATTTATAAACACAATTTAAATATTCAAAAAATATTTATGCCGTAAAGACGCATCATTACTTTGCCGAAAAAAAAAAAATTTACTTCCGGCTATACATATAGGCATTGAACCAATTTGGATTAAGTATAAGGTATAGTTATCTGTGGCGATTTTCATTCCCGCACACGTGTTGGAAAATAAAAACAATCGCACGCGTGGGAAATACATTGCATGTTGAACCTAATCGTAGTGCGATAAGAACCAGTTTTCGAGGCACTTCCTCGAAAACTGGTTCTTATCGAAATATATTAAAAAGTCTTTTTTCACTCATAAAATTTACTTAGGTTCAGGACTATAGTCATACTTATTGTGCTTGTCGTATGGGTTCGTGATAGGGCGTCTGTTGACTTCATAAATTAGGGAAAGTAGATACAAAATAAGTTTTTAATAGATTCATTCTATTGACTAAATGGTTGGTTTTAACTGATGCAGTTCCTACGGCTAACCAATGCGGTAACTAAGAAATCGAAAAGGCGGATTTTCCGAGCACAATTAAAGAGCAATTGCGACACACAGATGGTTACAGAAGTACATAACAACAAGTACTAAACATAGCGACTATGATTCGTACTCCTACGAAAGGAAAACCATTCAGGAATGCGTCATGCCTAAACTATGGTAAACCATAATCAACTTTTGAGTGGATTTTACAGTCAGTAATTTCAGTTTAGTCACATACATATAACCATTGACTTTGTCCTTAACTAAAAATACTGCTGGTATTAGTCATGTCGAAGTTCATTAATAAAAATATCAGTCGCGAGAAAATATTTTCAGATGAATTTGATATTCATCTCTTGAAAATATTCGTCAACTACAGAAATCTAAATTGAACAAAGATTAATTTGATTAGCGCTTTCTTACGTTACGCGGATTTTTTTCAGATCCATACGATTTCATGGTATCTTTAGACACGATTAAAATGAATTCTTTATAATCTAGCGATTCACATCAAACATCGAGATTTCCTTATCAATGTAAGTTTATATTTTAGAATAAGAAACTGCATCAAAATTCGTTCATAGTTTAGATTAGATTTAGACGAACACAGTCTCTCAGACACACACGATAAGTGTCTTTTATTAATAACATGTTGTATGCTTTAATTAGAAAATACCTACATAGTTGTAATGGATACCTCTGTAACAGAAACAGATAAACTAAAAGGCCTCAGACAAATATATTCACGTGCTTTCTCCCTCATAAACTTAGTAAGCTTGTAAACACAACCCCTTTACATTTGTCATTGTTAATTGGCAATGTAAATAAAGCATTTAATTCAACTGTAATAAATACGACATTTACGAGTCCGCGTGCCTCATTTATAAACCCTTCGAACGAGAGTGCCTTCAAGGTGAGTTTAGATCTAATGGATCTACAATAAGAATAAGAACTCTTTGATAAATTGTCTCACTGATCTTTGCTATAGAAGAATAGAACCGATCAAATTCAGTATTGTACTTTTCTCTATGTTCAAAATAAGAATTTTCTAGTTCGAGCCCTGTTCTAGCTATGCCAGTTTGATATAAACGGTCCTCAGTGTGAAACCCTGGCAGTGATTGCTCGCTTATACTAGTGGCTAGATAAGTGGTCGGTGTTTCTAGCTGTTCTAGCGGCACTTTCAATTATGCATGAGCCCACTTTTATCTGTTCACTTAACAAGCTGACAAATTGTATGGCAGTTGTTGTTAGCACAATTTCTAATGTTTTCACTGAATATCCGAGTATAATTTATCCATTGGATGTTTGTTTGTAAATGATCACGACCCGCACGGGTACATCTTCAAGGTGATGTGCCTCGGAAAGCACGATAAGCCGCGTCCGAGCTATCATTTGTAGATCTTTGACAGTCGTTACAGGTATTCAGTGCCCCGGAAGTCAGACAACCACTCTACCAAGGGGTATGTTGAAGTCCTCAGTTATGTAGTCATTCTATTTAAAATACTGGTATTCAGCAAAATCTGGTTAGAATGGAAGTCGACCCAACATAGTTGAGATAAGGCAAATAACCCATTAATTTTTTAAATAATATTCTAATGGAAACCTATTATAACCACGTAGTCATGTGAAACACATTTTTTTATAAGTACCGTACTTAGTCTTGTTAACGTAAACAAATGTTGACTCAGTAATAGACAAACCGTAAGCAAGTATGACTAATTAAACATTGTTTTTAACTACGCCGAAACCAATTGTGTAATCAAATAATAATTAATGGCAGATGTAGTTTTATTAAAATAGATTGTACAAATTGCAAATATAGTAGAAATTCTTGGAAATCAAGCGGAATGAGATGACTCGTCTGAGTCGTTAACATAAGGAGTAGATGAGACTATTAAAACAACAACACAAAAGGAAGTACTTACAGATCGTCAAGAAAATATACAAGATTTTATTCAACAGAAGCTTTGAAAGAACGTATCGCAAAAGTATTCGTACTGCAACATCTATGTAAAACCTAAAATTAAAAAGGGAATTGCTCACTCAAAACAACTAGTAGTTAGTGTACCGACGGATTGGTAATAAGCGACCGATAGAAATCGACTAACAAGTCGTACCTGCATCAGGCAGAGCCGGCTTGTCATTACTGTACAATTAATTTGTCGTTCCATGCAAAGCAAATACTGCTGCAGGCGATCCACCAATCTATACTCCGATAGTATTTTCTATTGCATTTCCATTGCGAGTTATATAGCAAGATCTTATCTCGACTATATCTTGTGCAAACAGCATTGGATATCAAAACCATCAATGTTCCCACTGATGTCGTTTTAGTAGGCGGTAGTTTGCGACTAATTTTGTCATCTACTGGCGATGGTATTGCATTACCCTGTCTTGCGTCTTCTGGAGTTTAAACCTGATCCTCTAGTTAAGATTTCTAGACATTTTTATAATTCCTATAATGTCTGATATTAGCTGTGTCATTTTTATTACGTTTAGACACGCAATGTTTTTGAGGACTTACAAGATTTGCAATTAAATTAATACATTTCTGATGTGTTTTTACAGCTCTATTATTTTGTCTGTTTCTAATGTTTGTTTTCCAAGTTGTACCGTTTACGTTAGTCACACAAAGTAGGTACCGCTGGAGACCAACTAATCAAAAGCTCCGGAACACTCGGAGCGCCATTGAAGTGAGTCAAACTGGTCAATAAGTTTGCGCCCATCTGCGGCTCATTACAAAACTATAACTTCGACATGTACTCTCAACTCTGTATTGTTCGCCGCTTAATCTGCCAAACGATGACTAACGTTGTAGTAGTCATGGTAAAGAATACGAGCTATGGTGCCTTAAGAAACATAGTCACTATGAACGCAACTATGATATATACATAAATAAATCTGTACTTCAAGACATATTTCCAGCTTAAACGATTCTTAGTGTTGAGAAACACATATTTTGCAGCTCTTAAAGTAGTGTCAACTCAGTTTATGATTGGGCATTATATCCAAAACCTAGCCTCAAAATTACGGCGTCGTAACTTATGGAAATATCATTAAGTATAAATTCCACGGTGACTTGACCAAAACCTGTAATGTGCACATGATTTACCATTCCAGTGACGGAGACACCTTCTTTTAGGAGAAGTCCTGTACATTTGTAGCAGTAAGAGGGTAGGTAGGGGTCAGCTGAAACTGGTGTAATGTATTCGGTGGGCAATCGACAACAATTACTGTCAGAACAATAGCAACCGATCTGTTGTACCGTTAACAGCCCGCGGCCTCTCGGTCAAGTGTGGCCAGATTCTGCGATACCTACATTACCTGTACACTTGCCTTGCGGACATTATGTACTACTCCTAAGAATGTCTTTAGGTGTTTTGTTGTTCCCATATTTATAGTGTTATCGTCATAGTTTGTTCTCTATTTTCGTTTTGGAAGCTGACTCAATAATCAGCCATCCATCAATTGATTTTTCCGGGAATGACTGACATGGACTGATTGCGCCAAAAATCGATGACGTTAATGTATATCTTTATTTTCGTAGACTAATACATCACTTTCTAATACATCTTCAGGTAGGTGGTAGATAGAAATATCCGTGTAATCATTTTCTAATAGACAGATTTTTATACTACGATGCCAAAATGATTCGTATGACGTCAGTGGCTAGTACCTAATCCGTAACCTCGGCCCAATCACATCTTAACGCCACATGTATTGAAAGCTGAGCAGATTTAAACATAATTCATATTAAATGTACATCTATGACAGATGTATTTGATTTCGTCAGAAAATGCCGCGTCATTTCAGTATTTGATTTGGAAGATTAACGAGATACTTGTTATAAAGAAAACGATTGATTTTTTTGAAAAATAAAGGTTTCTAGCTGATTGTCAGATAATGTTGTTGATTTTAATATTTAATAACAGCCACTCGGGTCGATCTTCAGGTTAACCCCGCTTACCTAGGTTGGGTCGTGGATGGGTAACCACCTATTAGGTACGTACCGAGTTTCCTTGTTGCCTCGGAAAATGCATTAAGCCGTTGGTCCGGCTGTCATTTGTAGATCTTTGACAGACGTTACAGGTAGTCAGTGGCCAGAAAGTCTGACAACTAGGCTTACCAAGGGGTATGGTATTACCCAGTACTAACCGGGTTGTGGAGGCAGTCGCTCCATGTAAACTACAGGTATTCTGCTGCATTCGGTTAGACTGGAAGCCGACCCCAAGATAATTGGGAAAAAGTCTAGCCAGATGATGAGCAGCCCCGAAGAATCATCATCGACACACAATTTGTAATTCTAACCAAACTAGGTAACTAGCATTATCCTATAACAAAAAGTCCATCTTTGGGAAACAGGTGGATTTTCCGTTGCAAGCAGTCGCCGATGTTGTAGGCTGATTATTCTATTTATCATACTATTTACCTTTGATGTATCATAGATAAGCGTGATGTGAGTTAGAATTACTTGCTAAAATATTGCCTTACGGTGCTTCAATTTCAAAATACCTTTTTTGGACCTTCCTAATTTACGAGTGCTAACTATCTAACTTCTACAGAATTGTTTGGAAGTTTACAAACATCTATAATAGGATCATCTTTGTGTTCCAGTATAATTCGAGCGTATACATGTTCTTCTAAGTCAAAGTTTAGTTGCCTGTAGTTCTTGTTAAAGCAAGCACTAATTAGCCATTGTTTTAGCCCAGCCTGAGGGAATTCAACCTGGTTAATTACGGGTTACTCAAATCTTTGTGTTTGCTGTTTAATTATTGTAGTTTTGGCTTTGTATTCCGAATTCATAACTTGTTCTCTTTGATGAACTTTGTACTGTAAGTGTTTAGTATGAAACTGATTTACACAGTGGATTTAAAAGTTTGTAGTGAACCCAGGTCAAGCGTAAACTTTACGTTATTGGGGGTGTTAATGTCTGCTAATGTTTTTAAAACTACATTAATAGCTTTTTAGTTTTAGGTTTTTCACTGAGCATTGACAAATCTAACATTGCGCTAATGTATAGGGCATTCTATTATCTATGTATCGCCTAGTGTTAGTTACTGAAAACGGGCATTAATCGGCTGACCAAGGCATGAGCTTAAAATCTT
Organism: Xestia sexstrigata; assembly: GCA_941918905.2. Classification (NCBI taxonomy): domain Eukaryota; kingdom Metazoa; phylum Arthropoda; class Insecta; order Lepidoptera; family Noctuidae; genus Xestia; species Xestia sexstrigata. The sequence goes on from OW799216.2 coordinate 10,418,054, forward strand.
GGAAAACTCATATCAAACCAGTTCCATATCAAACCAGTTCAGGGAGTCTAAAATGGCATATTAGTAAAATGGTCATAAAGTGACAAATTCATCGTATTAAGTAAGCAGTAATTTAACTGCGTCGGTAACCATTTTAAGCATTTTTACTTGATTTATATTATTAGCTGATTCTGCTAAACCAGCCATTTAGCCCCCAGCTTCTTCTACCTCTCGCACTTGTAGACCATAACCTGATGATAAGTACTTCCTATCCTGGGAGGTACCTACGTTCCAGTGGGAATTTTGGGAACTTCATATTGGCGAAGACGTTGTAGCTAGTCAAGCTTAGTACTTACTCGATGCAAGGTTAGGTATCATAGATCTCTAAGTTTAAGATAGTACAACGCTGCTGCATGTGTGTAGTACAAAATAAATGATAGATCAGTGCCTGTGGGTTCGTTACGAGCTTACGAGCCAGGGTAGGAAGTTGCCTCGCTCGGGACACGAACATGCGCCCTCGGACATTCCGACATGCATTGCTGATTGCCGTACATAGGTAGCTATTAGTAAATGCATGTAATTGCTATTTGTTTATACAAATGTATTTATTAGTGGACTTAGGAAGAAGTATTTGTCGTTGAGGATGAGTTCCTCTTGATTTTGAGAATTTTATGTTTAGTTATCTTGAATTTGTCGTAAAGCAAACATTTTGTTGATGCCATTTATTACAAATTACCTATATTTTGGATGTTTTTTCGTATTAATAGGTTTGGGTAAAGGAGGCAGACTGATCCTAAACAGCAGCTGGACCCGTGTTGTTGTAAAAATAAAACTTACGAAGAATTTAGGAAAAATAAAATTTCATAATTTTCATTTTGCTTTCACTTAGTCGAATAATTACTTAAGTAAAAAATGAGCTGTTATGTAATTTGAAAAAAAAAAATTGCTATGTAATTTTCTTCTATTCAATAATAGATGGCGCTGCCCGTTATAGAATAACACGAACGTAGCACACTGCCAATGTCGTTAACCTAGTTCATAACCTTATACTACTAGATACTAGATGGCGCTGCTTTACCGAACTATTTATGTCCAAACTTAGATCGAATGTAGTTGTCGTTCCAACCGCTGTCGTCCTTATAAATTATTTTTTTTATTTTTGCCAATTTACATTTGCAACTCCACTATTATTGCAGTCAGTTGCCAAATAAGGTAGACCAGAAAGCGGACAGACTCACCGAACTTAGACAAATATTTCATTATCAGTCTGTCAAACACCTTTGAAAGGGTAATAAAAAAACTTTTTAGCGGCAAAAAACAGGCTTAATAGGATAAATATTATTTACTGAGAACTCGAGTCGCAGCATTTGCAAAAAGAAGCTTCCTGTGTTGAAACTATGCACTTACCTTGCAGTCTCCTTGCACGCAGATTGCTCTGAACCCTGGTTTGGTGCAAGGCGTCCCGTCTACCACCAGCGCCAGGGACGCGTAGAACTGCTGCCCTCGCGGCCGGCAGTTCAGGGTGCATGGTGAGTCTCCTGGAAATAAAACAGATGAGTATTTTAGATAGTTTCTTAAGTTAGAATAATGAGAGTGACAGAGTGGGGAATACAGGAGAAACTTCTATGGGAATGCAATACAAAGCAAATGGTCGTCATAAGCTGATTAGAGCATGTTGAGGGCCCGTGGTCAGGAGTGGTTCATACTACAGATACGCCAAGGGGTTAGCTAATGCGTTTCCGTTCCACCATGGAGCTAAATTTAAATATTAGGCCTGTATTATTTTATGTGTTTGAAATTTCTCCAGCCCGTTTAATATACCGCCTACAGGTAAATAATAACATTATCCTATTTTAAACTAAAGCTATCTTTACGTAATACAGAGTTTCAATAGAATACGAGGTCTTATAAAGGTTTGGAGTTTGTTAACAGTGACTTACAGCCTATTACCTCGTACTTGGCGAGAATGTCAGAACACAGAATTAGTGAGCTACTCAAGCACCTTTGAACTAAGTTGACAAGATGAAGGCATAATTGTAATAAGGAACCTACCATCAACATAAGGCACCCAAGTGTAGAACCGGCCGCGGAAAGGTCTTCTGTCGTACACAGCGCACTGCTCTGCGCGGGCATCTCGAAGTGGACCGGGACACGGCTGTGGACAAGAGACGAGTTAAATTAAGCCTTCAAAACATTCAAGAAGAATAACAACTAATGCAAAATAAAATAAAATATGCAAAAAGATTCTCTCCGGCGGGGAATCGAACCCCGGTCTCCCGCGTGACAGGCGGGGATACTTACCACTATACTACCGAAGATGTGGTAACATGAGTTGAAAATGGTGAGCCATAGATTAGAAAAACCAAATAACTGAAGATTCTTGAAATCTTCAGTTATTTGGTTTTTCTAAGACAAAAGTCATTGGAAAAGGCGGGTATCATTGCAAGTCGGGTTGATTTACAAGGCTTTTGTTTTTAATCACATCTGACGCCTTAACTCGAGTAGAGTTTCTGCGTAAGTGAGACGTGGCCTTTCTTTCAAAAGACTCAAGTTCTTTCTTTCGAAAGAAGAATGTGACACTTATTGTTGTGTCTTTTTTTACAAATCTCTTACATCGTTTTAGTTTTAAACTCGCAGGTAGATATCTACCTACTAAGGACCACAAAGGAGGTATTGTAGTTTAGGTGATTGATTACAAACCTTGGCAAACACTTCGTATGACTAATAAAAGGTGTAAAAATAGCCTTAACGAAGCCAAAAGGACTTGTTCTCCGCGTCATTGCGAATATTTTTTTGATCTAGACCATACCTGGGAACCTTCTAGTTACAGAAATATTGGGGGTCGAAGTTCCTACTATTTTATCAGTTTTTTTTAAAATACATATGTTTTTAATGTAAGATTTTTACTTTAAACGCCTCCCCGAACTATTCAACCCATGCCTTAGCACAATGTTTTGAGTGCGTTACATTAAGTTCTATCGTAAAACGTGATTTTTCACCACAAAAAAAAGTCGTTTCCCAGCGATCATTTTTGCATAAAGTCAGGTACTTAGTTTGATGTACAGAATCCTTGGTTGACGGCTACATGATATAAGTCAAACCAGTCATTGAACTCTCAGAGAGAGATTGCCGCCTCAACAATGATTTGTATTTATTTAGCATTGTGTATCGTCATGCTCCTTTCGCCCGTTGATCAGCAGAGATGTGAACGTATCAACAGTGGCCCCAGGCGAAGAGATAATAGTATAATATCTTTTGAAACTTATCCTGATAACGAAAACAATGGTATCGCGGTAGCCCATCGACATTTTAATTTAGTGTACGATGTATTGATGGGCCGTCAATAATTGCTCAGGCAGGAGGTATAACAATGAGGAGGAAAATACTTGAGTGTAAGCTTAACATAAACATAACGTCACGCCTGTAATCCTATAATAATATAATAATAATTTATTACCTTCAAAAATTGTACAAGAAACACTTATTTTAAGTACTATGCAGCATTACAACTAGGGACAAGAGTGTTTACGATGAGCTCTGGCATCCAATGTAAGATTTAACTTGTGTTTAGGGTGCCAGCGTCTTCGCCTATACTTTGAACATGTAACTGTAGTTGTAAGACGAGCACAGTTTATCATCATTTAATTACAATACCATATTTAATGCAACTAAGATATGGCCTATTTATGTTCTTATGTATGGGGGTGTATATGAACGTGAGGGATAAATAAATGTGGTGAAAACTAGAGTCTATGTAAGTCTGTATAAAAATGTAATTATAACATATTACTTTACTAACTAACTATATTAGGTTAAGCGATAGGTATCCGTAGTAAGTCTTCAGTTTCGTGATAAGTTAATGTCAAGAGCCACTTCGTGACCTTGGTTTTGCATCCGTTTAGACACATGGGAGCAATGGAGCAGAGTTTATTTATTTTATTATATAGATGGTTTGACAGTATACCAAAATGACGCTGAGCAAGGGCCGTTCTACATCCGTGGGTTGAGCATACTTCGAAATGTCTGCGCTTTTTGGTAGCATTTGGATAGTATACCACAGAAGGATGCTTGCGCAGAATAGTACCAAGGACAAAGAGCTGTCTCACAGTGAGGACCTGACATTCGGTGTAGAGAGCCGTAGTGGGATACCTAAAAGGTTTCGAGGTCATAACCTTGAGAACAGCTCTCTGCGCTCGTTCCAGAGGCAGGAATATTGTCTTGGGAGTCCCACCCCACACTGTGATGCAGTAGTTTATTATGCTTTGACACAGAGCATAATAAACAGTTTTAATCGTAAGGGGATCCGCGGAGTGCCTTAGCTTTTTAAAAATAAATATACATTTGCGGACTCGCGATATGAGGTTACTAAGGTGAGGTTTCCAGCTCAGAGAAGTATCCACATATACACCGAGATACTTGACAGATTCACACCTTTTGATTTGGGGGCAGCCACATTGTGAGGAAGAAAGATCGATTGAGCAAGTATGAGCTCTGAGCACCATTGATTCTGGAGGAGGTAGGTTGGTAGATAATAAGGAGAAAGGTAAGTATACCGTTTTATTTAAGTTTAAGGTAAGAATATTATTTGACAGCCATTTCATCACTGAGTTCAGAGCAAGTTCCGCATATTTTACTGTTTCAGGCCAGTCATTACCATAAATTAACATAGCCGTATCATCTGCGTAAGTGAAGATTGAACAATTCATTAGAGACATTTTGCATAAGTTGTTAATATAGATAAGAAAAAGGGTAGGACCCAGGATTGATCCCTGAGGAACGCCAAAACTCAATGAAATGGTGTCACTAATAACATCATTAATTTTAACGCATTGAGTTCTATCACAAAGGTAATCCTGGAAAATCTTTAAGGTATGTCCGCGAATGCCCGTAGCTTCCAGCTTAGATAATAGGTGGGGAACGGACACAGTGTCGAAAGCCTTAGAAAGATCCAAGAAGACAGCCAAGCATTTCATTTTGCCATCTAATTTAGATACTACCTGATCTACCAAGGCAGCAACAGCATTTTCAGTGGATCTGCCACCTCTAAAACCATACTGATTGTCACTTAGTAATTTGTATGACTCAAGATAGTCTACCAATCGATTATTAAGGATCTTTTCTAGTATTTTAGAGATGGCAGGCAAAACTGAGATCGGTCTATAATTATCTACACCGTGTCTGTCCCCATGTTTGAAGATTGGGTGCACAACCGCCCTTTTGAAGACCTTAGGAAAACAGCCTGTGGAAATAGAGCGATTGCAGATGTGAGTAATGGCTGGGACAATCGCGGGCAGACAGGATTTTAAAATTCTCGATGAAATGCCATCCCAACCAACCGCAGCATCAGTTCGTAATCCAATAATGAGATTCGAGACCTCGACTTCATCTGTAGGAAGAAGTACTAGCGAGTTAGGGGGTAACGCATCGAGAGAATATTCAGAGGTATACGAGGTGGACAAGAATTTGCCAGCCAAATTCTTGCCAACATTGGCAAAGAACTCGTTGACTTTATTTACCGAAGACTTTTCATCACAAGATATGTTTAGTAACTCGTTGGGGGATTTGGTATTTTGACTAGTTCCAGTAACCTTTTTAACGACCTTCCAAGTGGCTTTAGGGTTTTTCTTCGCCATTTGGAACTCCTTGCTTTCATATGCGTGTTTTAGATTTTTGAGAAGCTTGTTACAGAAATTACGGTATCGCTTATATGTAGCCATGAGAATGAAGTTTTCAGGATCTGTCTATAACTTTCGAGCCATGCTATCTCTATTTCGGATACAGCGGAGCAATACAATCCTCAAAGGGTTAGGCAGAGGTATCCCTATTTTGACAGTTTTTTGCCATCAATCGGCCACAGATCCAGACTCCGTGGCTACTACAGAGAAATTCCTGACGGAAAAACCTAATTAATCTTTGCCCGACCTGGGAATCAAACCCAGGAGCTCATGATCAGCAGTCTGCTTGCGACGATTAGACTAACGAGGCAGAGTAAGGATTCGAATTAGTCTTTTCAGGACTATCTATTTGAAAAGTCGATTCTTCGGTTAAGTGCAGTCGTGTTAAGACCGAAGAAGTGGATTCGAAGCTTTTATCTTTGATTTACAATGTAGTTTTGATTCGGTCAAGGTCACATGAACACAGCTTTATGGATTTCTCCTCTGATGAGCTCGGTGCGTGGATCACATTGCGTGCCCGCTCCAGTATTGCATAGTGGGCTACAAGACAATGGTTGTAACTCACTGCGGTGTTACACTCGTGGTACCGGCGTGCGAGGCCGGGACAGTCGGGCCCCGATGAGCTCGGTGCGTGTATCACGTTGCGTGCTCGTCTCGTGTGCTCTATGCTTCTCACCAGTTTCCTTCTTTTTCTGCTGCGCCGTAGTCTGGAACGTTAATAGGTTTTTTGAAATGCTTGCTTGTGACAAGCCTTTTGAAGTTATGCAAGGATTTACAAGAACAAGTTACTAAAAGTAATGTATCAAATAATCCCGAATAAGTAAAGAGTAGCAGTCAGTTCATTTTGCGGTCTGATCAGGCTCCCATGACTAACATAGAGATCTGTTTTCTGGAAGTTATGAATACTATGCAACGTCGTATTTGGATAAAGCAAAATAATTCGTACATTGGAATATTATTACGTTCTGGGCACTATTCCTATTGACAACGATGGGGACGAATTTTGTGACGCCCTGTATTTTTTTTCCATTTTGATACTTGCACATATGTATTTTTATTATTTTAGATCATTATGTAGTTAGTAAATAATGTACAAACCCTTAAATAACCTTTTAACCAGTGGGCGAGTAATTCATAGCACAGACACAACCACGTCAAAATCAGTATGCACAAATCGTAGTGTTTCCCTAGAACGCGAAGTAGAACACAATCCAGCCATGATCCGTTCCATTCAGACTCTCATTCCAATAATACTGATCATCATCTGCCTAGCCTTTTCCCAACTACGTTGAGGTCGGCTTCCAGTCTAACCGAATGTAGCTGAATACCAGTATTTTACATGGAGCAACTGCCTATCTGACCGACAAAACCTAGTTAGTACTGGGTAATACCTACTGTACCTCTTGGTAAGACTGGTTGTTAGACTTTCGGGCCACTGATTACCTGTAACGACTGCTAAAGCTCTACAAATGACAGCCGAGACCAACGGCTTAAACGTGCTTTCCGAGGCACGGAGGAAACTCGGTATATCTAATGGCTTAATTGGGTCGGGTTGCATGGGTAACCCATCCCCGGGCCAACCTAGGCAAGCGAGGCTTAACCTAAAGAAAGATCCGAGTGGCTTCTATTGTTTAACCACGAGCTCCTCCAATTCCAATAATCCTCATGAAATGAAAATCTGTGATGGACGTGAGCAGCTAATTGTGTCAAATGTTTATACATATTGATAAGTACCAGCTAGCATTAGTATGTAAAGTGGTACTGAGACAGAACTGGAGATACTATCTCAGACATCCTAAATTCCGAGCTCTCGTACGTCATCTTGTTCGCACTTGAGGTATACTTGGGAATCACGTCATGCGGATTTAGATTAAGAGCTTCCGCGTGGAATTAGGGTAAAACGTAAAAGAAAAGGAGGAGAAAGGAGTTTGTTGGTCTTCATAGAACATGACATAACATCACGTCTGTAATCCCAGAAGGATTAGCAGAGGTGTACCTAATAATACACCCACATTTCGCGAGTTATGTTTAAGTCCCATGTACCTAATAGGGGGGCTCTGTATGGTGTCGGACGTAAAGAATAGTACCATCCCATATCTTCCCGTGGGTGTCGTAAGAGGCGACTAAGGGACTTACCAGAGAATGGGCAGCAGCGTTCTCTGTCTTTTTGTAACAACCGTACTGCGATCGCCAACCCGCCTGCCAAGCGTGGCAATTATGGTAAAAACCCCCCATTGGGGGAGGCCCATGTCCAGCAGTGGACGTCTTTCGGCTGAAATGATGAATGAATAGGGGGCGAGCCTATTGCCATCAACCGGGCACAAATCCAGACTCCATGGATGCTACTGAAAAATTCCAGGACTTCACATGACCAGCGGAGCTGCAGTCTTCTAAATAATTTGTTCTCATAATATGTAGGAATACTGACAAAAGCCTACTTAATAGTAGTATAATCTTTAACTACATAAGCTTACGCATCCTAAAGCTTTTGGAAAAGAAATGGCGCAATTCAGAAAACGAAAAGTATATTTATGATCTACATATTTAGCACCATAATTTTCTTTTTTAGAACTGAAAAAGTGGAGACAGTCACACGGTCCAAATAATACGGTGAAATGGTTTAATTTCAACGAGTTTAATTGATTTATAGGTATACCGTTAAATTGAGGTTAAAAAGTTAGCCTAAAAATCTAAACAAATACTTCGGTAATGAAGTTATCAGTTAAACGTATTAATTGTTCAAACAATCAATAGTCTTAATATTATTTTAACGCCGGCGCCCGCACACAGAAAATATATTAGTGGTTCTTATTTCTTGAAGTATATTAAAGTATATTAGTAAATACGTTTATTTACTTGAAAATGTCTCATTAAAATCACATAACTTTTATTTGAAAAATACTAAGTTAAGAAAATAAAACCGTGTGAAGTGTTTGTTTTAAACTGCTGTTTAGCGATTTTTTTGGCAAGAAATTTTAAAATATGCATGTTTTTACATATTGACTTACTTGATCCTTAAATATATGCCTTTTAAAGAGTACTTGTTTTCTTTCTTTTTTAAAAAAAAAGATTGTTTTTAAAAGAAGGAATTTAGTCTTAATTACCTTGACTGGTGAGCTTGTAGTTATTTTCCTGAATATTTGTGAGAACTTGTTCCCACATTCTACGACTATCCTCTGAGGACCATTTTGTTGAGCTTTAGACTATCTTTCTACTTTATCCGTCTACAAACCTGTTGGGTTTTTTGATAATTCCTCCATCAAAACTAGTTCATTATCATCATCATCATCATCAGCCTATAATGTTTCCACTGCTGGGACACGGCCTCCTCTCAATGAGACGGAATGAGCTATAACCCAATACGCGGGCCCAGTGCGGATAGGTAGATGTCACATGTCTTCGAATTTTTGGTTCTAGGACATGCTGGTTTCCTCACGATGTTTTCCTTCACCGTTTTGAGAGCAGTGGTGATGAAATAAATTGCACAAAGTAATGCGCCTGCCTGCGTTCGAACCCACGACTTACTGTTCTTAAGTCGGGGCCGCCACCACTGGGCCACCGCTGCTCTCCTTCAGCCGTGTACGAAACCGTTATTTCGTAACTGATTTCGATGATGGAATTATATTTCCTTGCACGTAACTAGTTTTGAGATCTAAAATCTTATCGTTTTCTTGTGGTTAGAGCCTAACCTAGTGTCAGAGTTTTATGCCACCCAAAGGTCTCTGACTTGGCTTACATGCCGTCTAGAAATATCTCACAGGCTTACTGGTTTGGTTTCTGTTTACTTTCACCGAAGCAAGTGATCATTAACCAATACGCATTATGAATCCGCAAAATCAGAGGTGCGTGTTCCGGGTTCGAACTCGAGACCTATGGCTTGACAGTCCGGCGGTCACACCACACCATGGCTATCACTGCCACTGGTATCTAAAATAATAAACATCTTTGATTGAAAACCTAGTGACTAAAAGAATAACTCATAAGGAAGAAGAATGAATGAAGAATCAATCAACCATTGACATTGAACGATTCGTCATACACGAACCTATATGCAGAACTAAATAGATAATTTATTAAAGTCCTTAAGTAAAGATTATAATCAATTAGAACCGAACTTTAAATTAATCAAGACAGAAATGGTACGAAGATGTCGAAATACATATACGTAAAATACTGATGTGTTTGAACAATTGCATTGAGTCAAAGTCACATATTTTGGTATTGTGTAAGGATTTTTGTAAATGGGATGCTAATGTGCACTCGTATTCCATAATAGACCGGTGAAGTGGCGACTACATAACATCATGTCTGTAATCCTCGAAGGGATGGGCAGAGGAGTACACACTTAATAGTACGTTCACCCACATTTCGCCAGTAATGTCTAAGTCCCATGTAATACGGGGCGCGGCTATTGCTATCAACTGGCCACAAATCCAGACTCCAAGGCTGCTGAAAGACCCAATAACACTTTGCCCGACCTGAGAATCGAACCCTGGAAATGCTCAGCAGTCGCACTTGCGACCACTACACCACCGACGCAGGCTTAATAAAGATTTTAATCAATTAAAACAGAACTATATATTAATGAAGACAGAAATGGTACGGAGATGTCGAAGTGCCGATACGTAAAATATTGATGTGTTTGAACAATTGCATTGAGTCAATGTCGCATATTTTTTGGTATTGTTACTGCATGAATGTCACATATTCTTTGGTATTGTTTAAGTAAGGATTCTTGTAAATAGGATGGTAATGTGCGCTTGCATACCTAAGTAGACCGGTGAAGTGGCGACTACTTGTTTTTAAAAACCATTCGTCTGTACTTCCATACTCTGCATTCATTTAAAATTAGTCATCTTTATGAAAACTAGCTGTTGCCTGCGATCTTCGTCGTTGCGGATTTTGTTAACAATTTCGAGGGTTTAATTTTTTTTGCACGGAACCCTAATCCATTTTTTTTATAAAAGTAATTTACTCCTCATAACATCAACTATTTTCCAGTAAAAGTCCCGTCAAAATCGGTCCAGCGGTTTAATGTCTGACATTCGGGTAGACCGTGAAATAGGTTACGGGATAGGGTACCTACTTCCTATCCTGGTACAATGTATCCCTGGGAATATTTCACAAGGAAGAACCCCTAGATAAAAGCTACTTTCAATATAACATCGACATTCTTCAGTAGAAACAATTTTGATTTCCTTTGTGCTCAAACATTAGGTATGTGATAATCTCAAGGAGGAAATCTTTATTTGGCTGACTGAATAGAATTTCCATTACCCGAAAATGGAATGCGCCTTCAAATGAATAATTCCACTCCAAAAAATATGTGACCTACCGCCTTATCTCGTACATATACAGATATATAATAAAGTTTTGCTTACCTACACGCACGCGTATACTCGTAATGAAAGCTCATTGTTTCAGCTCATCATTAGTACCGGAATCCGCCGCGACGGGGCGCCACACACGACCTTTGTCTAGTAATTAAAATTATGAAACTGCCTCGCCTTATAATACGCCTACAAGTAATCGGTTCAGACATTGATAGTCTGGTACTTCATTCTTTTGACGATATGTTTTAATTAGTTCTTCGCGCCGCGCCGCCAGTCATTTGTTTATTATTATTTTAATATTCGGGAGTGATATCAAGGAATGTTTATTGTTTACTGTATAGGTATTGCATAATCAGCCTATACAGCGTGTGCCAGAAAGCTTTGGTAATATTTCAGGGTGTAATTCAGACCATCAAACTGAACAAGCTTGTCCATGGGACCATCACCGAAAGCGCGGTCCTAGGTTTGATTCCCAGGTCAGGCAAAGTGTTATTGGGTTTTTCCATTAGGAATGTCTCAGTAACACGAAGTTTGGGTCTGTGCCCGGTTGACGGCATAGGCTCGCCCCCATTTTCATAGGACTTAATCATAAATAGTGATATGTGGGTGTACTTTCAGGTACAGGTGCCTAAGCCTTCTGAGATTGTTAGGCCTTAGGCAGGCGTGATGTTATGTTACTTTTTAATAATTTTGGGTTTGGTCATACAGATATTTCTGCCTCTATAGCAGAAATAAAGAGGTTAGTGTCAGGTTTGCACTGCTTAAGTGAGAAATCAATATTTAAGAACAATTATGACAACAAAAAAAGCCTGCGGATTGCATTACACTAGTATTTGTCAGTAATATTATCATTTACAATCTTATTTAACACTTCAAATATTTGCCCACTGTTCTCGTTGAGTTACACAGTCAATAAGAAAAGTTTGATGTGAATTTGAGTAACCCGTCGTATACGCCTGCGTCGATGTTCAAGGCATCATCGTAAAACTTCGGGCCTTGTCGGTTCCGCTCGTTAAATAGTTGTAAAAACATTGGAAAGTACATACCTATACGTTTTTGCTTGTCTCTAGTTAACATGACCATTTAGCTGATTAAATATGTATCTCCAAACGCCATTACAGATCTGGTACATGCTTGGGAAATTCGATTCGTCATTGCAAAAGCTTCAAAGCTATTTTAAATATTATTTTTGATTGTCTCATATTATCAAAGGAATAATCACCTGCTCAGGTGGAGATTCATTAATGACTCTGAAGTGTAAATGTGCCAGTTGCCACGATAGGGCACTTCATAATTATCGTGTCCTGCGTGTCCTGTTGTTTGTCCACTACAGCAACTAATGGATGCTACTGAAAGCGCAAAACTAGTAGTTCAGTTCTGGGTCGACACAAAATAAAATGCCATCGATTCGGCACGCTAAGAAAAAAAGGAAAACAAGGAAAAAAAAGCAAGGAAAAAAGGAAAGCAAGGGATGACAATTTGACGTAATTAAAAACCTCGCATTTTAATGATCTGATTGTTAAAATCTTAAGTTCATCATCTAAAGGTCAACGAAATAACAAAGTTTCCCTCGGAAAGTAGAGAGTTGAATATTACCATATACTTAAACAAAACAAATGATTACAATCATGTAACTGTTAAACGCCATTTTGTCCGTCAATCAAATTACTTGTAGAAAAACAGTACTATTGTTACTAGTTGTTCGCTTGTCCCATTCAGTTCAATATTGCCTTAATTTGGCATGTTCGATGTGATTAGGGCGACAAGGTCGCTGAACGTTTTGTTAGCCTTTGACATCGGAGATCAATTTTCGACAAGATGTTTGCCAAATGTTCTGTTTTGGGGGCTCCGGGGAAATGGAACTGGTGATCCATACGATACTGATTTGGTTAATAAGAAAAGCATAAAAACGTTGTCATTGTTTGCGGAATTTCGTGAGGGCCTAGACAAATGGAAATCGCTTCCATTTGTCTAGGCCTTTTCATAATTCTTGGAGTATTTTCAACAAAATTGTCATTTTTGTCTCTTCCATCAACGTTATTGCTGATAAATTGACACTTTGCGCAGGACAAAACTGGCAAATACATAAATTTATTTGCTTTTAACCACTACCTCACCTAATGCGATGTCGTTGTGAGGTGTTGCGGTTGCCGATTGTGCTCAATCACGGGTCAAAGACTCCCGAGCTTACTATGTAGTGTTCTTGTCCATTTGTTGATTCTCTTCTACTACTAGAGTAACTAAATAATAACAGCTGTTTGGCTCAGGGTTTAGCCGCCTTTCATTTGTGGATCATTGGCAGTCGTTACAGGTAGTCAGTAGGCCGAAAGTCTGACAATCGGTATCGACAAGGGTACCGCATCACCCACACACCGAGTACTAACTGGGTCGTGGAGGTCAGATAGGTCGCTCTATGTAAAATACTGGTATTCCGTTAGACTGGAAGCCGACCCCAACATAGTTGGGCAAAAGCTAGGCAGATGTTGATGATCTTGCTGGATTGGTGTCAATGGTAACTTTGTCGGCTTTGTTGCAAGTATATTCCTATTTCCAAAACAATTATCTACACCTGTTGACTTATTCCATCTATCACACTATAACATTTTGCTTTTTTGAAAAGGAGTGTTATTAAGGCTCGTATACATAACACGGCGGAACAACCTAGTCGAGATAAAAATGTGAAAGTGTTGATAATCCGCCGCTAATGTTGTATGATGGGCGGACGAAATTCACGTGTCCAATCGATGTTCTAATCACATCTCACTCGAATCGATCGTGTGTTCAGGGCATTAGGTTAGTTTATTGAATAGTAAATAAATCCCGATTTAAAATAGGAACGTGTTGAACTTTGGGTCGTATTTGAATGAGATTTTTGATGGCGTGTTGTAGGATATCAAGCGATGGCCAGCGAGATGAAAAGTAAATCAATCGTTAGTTTTCTCCTATTTCGTTTGGGAGCAGTTCTTTTACATATAGAAAAACGTCGACAAACTAAAGTTAATAGTTGTAGGTAAGTAGTCCACCAGGCCTTTTAACCACAGTGGTATTACTCTGAATCCGCCATCTTGGAAAATGGGAGCACAATGTCATAGCGATACAGTTTCAACCACACAACTGACCTCTTTATTTACCAGTTTATTCATTAGGATTAGGCTGAGGTGTTCCTAATGTTATACCAAAATGTCGCTAGTTATGTTGAAGTCTCATATAACAGGGGGTGAGCCCATTGTCATTCCCAGGGCACATATCCAGTCACCGTGGCTGCTATTGAGAAATTCGCAATGAAAAAACTCAATAACACTTTGCCCGGCTTTAGAATCGAATCCAGAAACTCATGCTCTAGACACGTCACTAGACCCGTTTGTTCCTAAGCACAAAACCCTTCATTAACATCAAAATAAATTAATAAACATTTTCCATTCAAGCGATGTATTTCATTATCATTTCGGTCGCATCCCTCGATAGTCAGGAAGCGATACGTTTCGCAAATGCCTGGCTTGTTCCAATGGGCCATTAGTCATGGCCAGTCATGGCCAGTCGTGGGCCATCGTTTGTCTCAGCTTGATCCTCTATTAAATCTGAGGGTTGATGACTTGGCCGTGATGTGGGAAGACAGGGCTAATCTGAATGTTGAAGATTGATGAATTGAGAGGGTAATGGGATAGGAGGTACGTACTTTCGGAGTGAAAGGAGGTTTCAATGCGTGTATGTATTTGTAATTGAATTGTGAAGTGATAGACGATTTTATTGAAATCAGATTATCAATTATTTCTTGTAAGGGTTTTGACTGGGTCGAAAGTGGATTATGGCCTCTTTGATGTCACAAAAACAGACTGTACCTTACGACAATACATGCTGGTTATAACCTTGGCAACTTTTTATGATATTTATCCCTAAAGAGGCAGTCTGTAAAGTTGTTCAATCAGTTGTTGTTAGATTACGCTATTCTTAAATGGTACCCGTTAATCAAATTAATTAGTATTTTTGGTTACATCGTCTTTTGTCTTTCTGTCTGCTTGTCTGTCACATTATAGGTAGCTATCCATGTATGAGCTACCTTAGCAAGTAGCTATGTTTCTAATATAAATTCAATCCAAAATGAAATATGGCTCAATCGACTTTCTTGAGTATCCTATCTCGTATATGTAGAACTATTAGGTGCCGCGTCTCGGGCGCAGATTGGAAGGCTTCCTCCAGATTGAACTAAATTAGATTTCCGGGATCGTTACGTTAAGGAGTTTACGGTACGTAGCTGTCACATAGCATTTAAAAATTGATTTGTTTTATTATTTTCATTGAAAACATATTTTTAACTAGTATTTTTATTTTGCCTTTTTTGTGACCTTTGACTAAATCAAAATCAAAATCAAAGTATTTATTTCAAGTAGGCCAGTTAGAGGCACTTTTGAATTGTCGAAACAAAGATGAAAATTACATGTAGCTACAGTCCCAGTCACAAGACATAAAAACTGTGAAAGTACTGTAGTTGCCCATTTCCTAGCCTAGATCTCTATGGAGAAGACATGCATGAAGACATGCAAGTAAATCTCCTCACTACTCGTATTTACTTTATTACTGAAGAATAAGCATTGCCATTCAACGTGGCAATGCTGCCAGTCTTCTGGGGCGCGTTTTTTCGGAGGAGTACTTAAGTAGACTTAAGCGCCCTGTTTTTTTATTTAGTTAGTATTTTATATAAAGCAGCCCCTGTTGTTGTAAATATTTAGTTTTAATTATTCTATAAGTTGTTTTAATTCAATTATTTACAATTCTTTACCACTTAAATTTAAAATAAAATATGACTCAATCGACTTCCCAGAGTACCGTATCTACTACGTCACTGTGCCCTATCGACGGCGCAGGCGCAGGTTGCAAGGCTCTCCCGCGGTGGCCAGTCCTCGCTCCTTTATCGATCACGCACCCTATCATTAGATATCATTGTGATCTATGATCAATGCGCTTGCGACGTGATAGGGTTGACGCTACATTTCGTTTTATTTTTCGTTCTGTTTTTATTTGTTCTGTGACAATGCTAAGGATATTATTTTATTTGCTACAATTATTTGTAGAAATACAATTAGGATTAATGATATTTTCATATTCAAAATATCTAATGTATAAAAAATAACAATAAACACATCTACATACATGTTTTACGGGTATAATAATAGTATAATGCATCTACATGCATTATACTATTATTATACCCGTAAAACATGTCATAGTTATAAAAAATGGGCATTATACCTACGTATAATGCCCATTTTTTATAATTATGAACAAAGAAATTGACTTTACTTCCATCTGAATTGTATTATGGTTCTAATCACAAATCTCTTGCGGTAAATCCTCCATCATTTGCGATAAAAAAAACATTTGCGGTACCTAAAAAAACATCACATCACAAAACCCTGACCTACTCACACACTTTCTTACTACCCATACGACAAGCCTCCGTATCTCCATAGCAGCGCTATAATGAAACAATTAATACGAAGCCTCACGAACAATACAAAAAACTTAACACATTAATCTTCTTCACATGTTCGCTTGTTTGTTTTATATTGTTCAACACGAAAACGGTCTTTGAGACCTTTGAGAAATTAGAATAATGACGTATTTATTCGAATTTTATCGTCACTTCTGAGTTGTTTTGTTTTATTAATAGCTTGTAATGAGAATTAAATTATTTTTTGAGGAGCTCGCGGCTTATGTGGGGTTAAGCCGTGCTTGCCTAGGTTGATCTGTGGATGGGTGACCACCCATTACATACCGAGTTTCCTCCGTGTCTCGGAAAACACGTTAAGCCGTTGGTACATTGCTTTAGTATTTACGATAAGTTAGAAAGAAATAAATAATACCGAACAGTAATTGTGATTTTTCTTAGTATTTCTCCTGAGTGCTAACTGTACTTGCCGTACAAAAAAAAAGTTTACCAAATGGCAATCAATGTATGAAGATCAAAATAGTTACGAAATGGGACTTTTGTGATGCTATTTTGTTTAGTTGTCGAAATGGGAAAGATACGAGATGGGCCGGAGCCGGCTGTCATTTGTAGATCTTTGACAGTCGTTATGTAGTCAGAAGCCCAATAAGTCTGACAACTAGTCTTACCTGGGTATCATATTACCCGGTACTAACTGGGTTGTGGAGGTCAGATAGGCAGTCGCTCCATGTAAAATACTGGTATTCTGCTGTATCCGGTAAAACTGGAAGCCGAACGGCTAGGCAGATGATGATGAATGAGGATTTAATTGTTTTTGATTTTATTAAACAATAGCGGACGACAGGCGGTTTCACCCGCGTAGTTCCTTTTCCCGTGGGAGTACGGGGATAAAATATAGCCTATGTTACTCAGGGTGAATGTAGCTTTCTAATGATGAAATTTGTGAAATCGGCGCAGTAGTTTTTGAGTTTATTAATTACAAACATACATACTACACACACAAAAATACAAATCTTTTGTCTTTATAATATTATTATTTATATATTTGTGTAGATGTAGATGTAAATTTACTTTTTTTCTGTTTTTACAAGGAGTAATGCTTTGATGCTGTTTTTAGGGGAGGGTTGCCGACGGAACCCTATTAGTAAGGCTCCGCGGTCAGTCGGTCCGGCTGCCACAGGGCAGCATAGTAGCTACGTTAATTTACATCAATTTATCTGTGCCAGTACAAAGATAGTCAAAAATCGTTTAAATATGGAATAGGTTTTTTATATATTCAACATAATGGCATACTATGAATAACTTGTTCAAACTATAGGTAGCCTGAAAGTTGTAAATCCTTTTCTTAGCAGTAAGACTAAAATTTATGTGAGGGGCGTCACCTGGTAAAAGTTTCTATCCATTTAAAGATATGTTTTCACTTTTAGGAAAGTGAGGTGTTAGTGTGAAGCTTTGATTATAGTAATCTTAGCTCAACACTAAAGCGTAAAATATTTTACATTTATTTGACCTCACGCGCAAAATATTGCATATTCATCAATATTTTGAAGCTCTAACTTAAAACTGTTTTGAGTCACCTTTAAGTTTGACGCTAACCGTGGTGACGTTGGTATTAATAAAGACTCGGACTTGGAATACGAGCTTGGACGTGGAGTTACGGACACCAACCCAATATGCAGTACAATACAAGAAGGTATTGATATCAGGGCATAATTAATTATTAACAGGTAAAGTTTGGATTTAATCTTCGGAAGTAATGATCCGATTCTGAAAATACTTTCACTAAAGGGAAGCTACATTATCCACGACTGTAATAGGCTAAATTTAAAACGTTCGCGTAGGATGGTTGCCGACCAAATCGCTAGAGAAACCGCAAGCAAAATCGGGTACATTATGTGCATCAGACTTAGGCTTAGACTACTTTGAAAGCTGAACAAAGGACGTCCAGGAATGTACTTCTAAATAGTAAAAGACTGTTCTTACCTAGAAGGATCCCTGGGCAGACAGTGTCGCTCCTGCACAGCCACTCCTCCTCCACAGGTCTTCGAGCAGGGGCTCCAGGTCCCCCACGAGCTCCACGCGTACATCGTCGCGTTCGTTCGAATCGCTTCCGTCGTTCTTGGCACCTGGAAGATTTTATTTAGAAGTATTGTGAGTCCTCATTATAATCTTCCGCAGCCACAAAACTGTTTTACAGCTGGACAGTGCTGAGGGCCTGGACAAAGTGAATTTCTATAAAAATAGTAGTTTGACACAAGATACATAAAGGTTCATGTTAGATTGGCTTAAGCTGCAGAAGTGGAGAGATTTGGATAAGACCTACAGTCAGCATTGGGTGCCCAAAGGCGCCAAACGTGGCCAAAGGCCAAGGTGAAGATGAAGAAGGAGATGCTGCAGAAAAGCTTACCTATGTTAGATTGACAAAAACTACAGTAAGAATTATTTAAATCATATTGAGAAAATACTTAAAATACTCGCTTTGTGAGCAATCGCTCTTGCTCTTCTGCAAGCCTTTTGGTCTTCTCCAAGAATAAATAGATCAAAAGCGTTGCGACATTTAGTAAAAAAAGAGTACTTATTACTACTCTTTTGTACCTAGCTGACTGATTGTGTCTGCTGGCATTTTAATATCAATACTAGGCTAGCCTACTGCTTGAAGATGGTTTTCAACAGAACCACCACGAGCCAAGTTTTTCAGTTGAGCCAATACTACGATATTCTTGGATGGAATTCGACCTTTGATAAAAGTAAATTCCGAGAGGTTATTAAATCAATATACGTTTGGTTCCTTTATTTGTATTGGTTCTTTCGAATTACTAAATCATAAGCTCAAAGATCAATGTTAACAATTTGGAAAAAATCCTCATATTGCGTAATTTGATTGATTTCTTTGATGTGGTTATTGATTCGTGTTTGTAAACACAATTTTCAAACTGTTTTCGTTTCAAATCTGTTTTTATGTCAAGGCCAAAAGCTTAATTTAACAAATCCAGACATAACTGAAATAACACCATTAGTGAAGACTACGCATAAATATTTTTAAATTATGCCAATTGTTCCAGAATGTTCATGTACCGAATTTTGAAATCACAATAGCAATCAAGGAAACATTGATTCAGCTGATAGCAATACCCATTTCTATTAAATGAATGGCGGATAGATTGATGGGTCATTGACGTTATACGAAATGTCCCACTTGGGCATATCATTGTCGAAATTGTGCCTAAATTGGCCCAGATGTTCAGTCTTATAGGCTACATTGTTTGAATTGTTATGTGGTGGACACTGGACATTGGTGAAACAAATTTCAGTCACGTCTCTTTGAATACAGCTGTATCATAAT
The DNA here is from genome assembly GCA_941918905.2 of Xestia sexstrigata. NCBI lineage: Eukaryota > Metazoa > Arthropoda > Insecta > Lepidoptera > Noctuidae > Xestia > Xestia sexstrigata. The sequence goes on from OW799216.2 coordinate 10,437,830, forward strand.
AAAGTAACACACATACAAATGTATTCAAAAGTATACCTCCCACATCAGTCGATATTATTGTATTGCTTATTTACAGAAGCTCAGTCAGAAACAAATGATTAAAGTCAAAGAGCTATCAATGTGGCAATACACGGGAACAGGCAATTTGTTCAGCGAAAGCTTTCTCTGAGATCAGTGTGAGTCAACATCAAAGGTTTAATAATTGATGACGTCAGTTACTCACCGGTCGTCCAACCTCCGTGCTAGTCGTCTGTGCGTATATGAGTGGGTCTCGCGAACAAGCGAGGAACCTGCAACAAATACAATTTCAACTCAACATCTTCAATTGTAAACACCCTGTGTAAGTATTACTCACATGATTTATTACATTTATTCAGCTCGGGAATGCTTTGTACGAATTTACGGACTGACGAAAATGTTGCGCGGAAATAATTCAACCGGTGTGATTGTCGACTCATCGTTTTAGAACAAAGAATTGCTTTCACTTCGGAAAGCTTTGACAACAACGTTCGAGGTTTTATTGCTGGCTGCCTTTAGTTCTTGGCTTTAGAAGTTTGAAGCGTCGCTTTTCTGTAATAATATGCTTATTTTGTAGTCGGCTTAGACATTAAATGTGGGAAAACAAAGACTTTGCGTTGGCTAAGTATTAGGTCTTCCGTCTTGCGAGTGTCGTAAGACTGTAGAATTATGTCAATTAGATTCTGCGTTGACCAATCGGTTTGTTCAGGGTGGTAGTTAAAATTATTGTGTTGCAGTTTAATATGGTTTGGTTGTGTTGTCAAGTTTTCTTCAGTGCAGTAGTTTTGTTAAATAATAACCTATGACGTCCTATCAGCAGGTAAAATTCTGCGTTGAGCATTTGAGGAATCGGTCTTCTAGATTTACTCATAAAGTTTTACTAACGAGGCTGTCTCTTTTAAAACGTTATCAAGAACTCGAAGATTTCTTTTCTCTTGAAGCTTCTTTCGAGAGAAATTGGTGACAAAATCTCTTTTAGCTGAAACTTTGGCCAGACTTACGACAGTTTGAAGTCTGAAATTACTAACACGTACTATATAATCGTCTATCAATACTAGAAAACCTATGCTATGAAATGGAAAATTTAAAACCGAAACAAATAGAAAGAACGGAAATTCCTAATACTTACAGAAACAGAAACAGGATCAAGTTGCACCAGTTTGTGGCCACCATGATAGGTGGTCGTTCTCAAGCATTCTGCGCGTTCAGAATTTATATTTTGTACGTTATTTTGCCCGCTATGTATCCCTTCAGCATTTAAATTGGTTACTGTGCGGAGAACGAATTGGTTTAATTCCAGGTTTTAATGGACCGTTATTGTTTTAACTTATGTAGGTAGGTATTAAGGTAAGATTCATGTTTATACTTTTCTACTTCAGTGCTTAATTTGTTAGGAAACTATTTCACCATACGGTACTTTAAATGGGAACGGAGAAAGTAAACAGATAATTTGAAAGGGATGCCAATGGCAAAAAATTTAAAAGGAAAGACTTGGTATGGGCAATTGGCTTTGTAATAAGGAGGAATTACATAGACTGGGAGGTGGCCTCAGAAGTAATAGACAAAGACAAAATAACATGGGCAATCAACACCTTCCTACCTTTCAAGGCAGCAGGGTTGGATGGTATTTTTCCGGCTCTGCTCAGATGGAGCGGTGACTCGCTAGCTGAATACCTTGTCAAGATTTTCCGTGCCTGTCTGGCCCACCGCTACATCCCCTTGAAATGGCGCGAAGTAAAAATAATCTTTATTCCAAAACCAGGTAGGAGCGATTATACTCAACCCAAGTCCTTCAGACCTATCAGCCTCACCTCGTTCTTCTTGAAGACACTAGAGAGGCTAGGAGACAGAAAGATTAGGAATCAAATCTCGCTACTTAAACCTTTACACCCTAACCAACACGCCTACTGCGAAGGCAAGTCAACTGAATCCGCTCTCCACTGCGTGGTCACACGCATAGGAAACGCTCTAAAAACCAAAAACCCAACACTGGGCGCCTTCATAGACATAGAGGGTGCATTTGACAAAACGAACTTTACCAGCATCAGCCAGGCATTAGTTGTGCACGGTGTGGCGCCAACGCTTATACAATGGATTCACAACATGTTAAAATACCGCGCTATTCAATTCACTGTGAACACCACCACACGAGGCATCGTTAGTAGGGGCTGCCCACAGGGTGGGGTGCTGTCACCACTACTGTGGAACCTAGTAGTAAATGAGCTCATTACCGAGCTCAACGCTAGCAGTCTGTACTCGGTGGGTTATGCGGATGACATAGCAATTCTAATCACGGGGAAATTTGAAGGCGTCTTATGTGACCTCATGAGGAAAGCCTTCAAAATAATCGAGAACTGGTGTACAAAACACGAACTATCAGTTAATCCCACCAAAACAGAACTAATAATGTTTACAAACAAAAGAGTCCTTGGACCACACAAACTTCCCAAACTATTCAACACCGAACTAACACTTAAAGAAGAAGTCAAGTACTTAGGAGTGATCCTTGATAGCAAATTGCTCTGGAATAGGCATCTTGACTACAAAATTAACAAAAGCACAATCGCATTGTACCAATGCAAAAAAATGTTAGGAAAAACGTGGGGGCTCTCTCCAAAGATCACAATGTGGCTTTACACAGCGGTGATCAGACCAATGCTGACTTATGGCGCTTTGGTTTGGTGGACCAGAACTGAATTCTCGACCACCGTCTCTAGGCTTCAGCGGTTCCAAAGGCTGGCCTGTTCCGCTATCACGGGCTGTATGAGGACAACCCCAACCGCGGCAATGGAGATAGCCCTACAATTAACTCCCCTTGAATTGTACATACAACAGGAGGCAGCACTAGCAGCTATCAGGCTTATGCACTTGGGCATATGGGGAAAGAACCACACCAGTCCCCACGCAGGCATCCTGGACCGGGCGATCGAGTATCAACCTCTCATCGCTGCCCCGTGTGATAGGACACATAATAAACCCATGTTCAACAAAAGCTATAGCATACAAACAACAGAGGAATTAAGGGATCAGTCAGGAGTTAATGAAGTACGCATATACACAGATGGCTCTAAAACTCAAAACGGCTCAGGGGCTGGCGTACACTCCCTAGACCTCAACATTAACTTTCACCTACCACTAGGCGAACACAGCTCGATATTCCAATGCGAGTTTGTCGCCCTAACACAAGCTGCAACAGCCGTAAAGCGTCTGGGGATTCACAATTACGCAATCAGATTCGTATCTGATAGCCTAGCTGTGCTTAAAGCCCTAGAAAACAAACAAACCAAAAGTAAATTAACATTTGAATGTCACCTCGCCATGGAGAGTATATCGCTGTCTAACAGAATCACTCTCCAGTGGATTAAGGGGCACAGTGGATCCTTAGGCAATGACGCCGCGGACGAACTTGCTAAGAGAGGTTCCGAAATGGCAGTGCTAGGCCCGTACCCACTCCTTCCCTTACCTTTCTCACATTTCCGTACGTGGATTCGCCACAGATCAACTGAACTTCATAACAACAAATGGTCACGGTCTACAGACTGTAGACAGTCAAAAATGGCGATGCCAAGTCTACACCCACGACTAACAAAACGACTGCTCAGCTTAAGCAGAAATAACCTCAGAATAATAATAGGGACAATAACGGGCCATTGCCCCCTTAACAAACACCTCTTCAACATAGGCGCCACGGACAGCCCACTCTGCAGGGGCTGCTTTGACGCCGAAGAATCAGCTGCCCATGTCATCCTGGAATGCGAGGCTGTGGCTACCCAACGCAAACAAATCCTCGGAACGGTGAGGTCGCTCCGCGAAGCCTGTGAAGATCCCAGGAAACTTCTGTGCTTCTGGACGGAGCTAGGCTGGCTAACCTAGCCAGGACACCTACGCACAACGGACCGAATGAGAGTCTAAGTGCGGAAAATGGAGTCCCTACTCTACTCTACTCTACCTAAGGAGGAATTAAAAGCATGTGACTAAAAGCGATGAATACTAAAGTTTATGGATTGAGAGCAGAGGAAAACCAAAGAAAAGATGGATGGTTTGTGATAGGAATAGTATGAAAGAAATCAACGATAGCGTGACGGTTGACAGGGGTTAATGGAAGAAGAAAAGGTGTTGCGTCATCCCCAAACAATATGGAACAAGGGCTAGAAGATGAATACCACGAAGTAAAGCTAGATGCCCAGCCCTGCCATGCCCTGACCACTTACAACTTATATAAAGAACTATTCGATTATCTTCGTAATAAATCGAATCTAAATACTATCTTATGAATCAATAGAACCTTATGAGTCATGAGGGCCTGATGACTAGGGCTCGCCACAACGGCGATAAGTCCCCTCTTTGAGGAGTGGCTTGAGAGACGCCACGGCGTCCTCACCTTCCGCCTGACGCAGGTCCTCACCGGACACGGTTGTTTCGGGAGGTTCCTGCACCGAATCGGGCGGGAGGAAACGCCCGGGTGTTGCCATGGTCCGGAGCGAGACGGAATGGGACGCCGTCACCTCCTAGTAATGCTAGAGAAGGAGCGATGCGTGAGAGGGAGAGAACCTCACAGCGTCCCGGCCGCCGCGGGAGACGCCCCGGGCGTCGGGGCCCGGCCACCGTAGGCGCGGGCCTGTGGACGGTGGGCTATGGGTTAGCTCGCCGTTTGTCCGTCTCATGATGACAGGCCGTGTCGACGGCGCGTTCGTGTTCCACGCGCGCCTCAAAGAGAGTCAGCAAAAAGGAAGGGGTCCGCAAGGACCGATGCCTGCCGGGGTTGCGGGACTGTTCGAAAGAGATACCGTGGCCCCGGAACACAAAGGGCGATGAAGGAACATGGATGGGTTTTAGTCAGTAAAAGTCTAACACTCCCTCCTGCTCCGCCCAGAGCGGGAGAAGTCATTTGATGATTTCCCATCCGAAAAAAAAAAGGGCCTGATGACTCATAAGTTGGTATGATGTAGATTCGATTTTAAAGGGCTTCAATATTTGGCAATCCAATACCAAGAACGGCTTCAATTCAAATCAAACAATACATACAGTACAAATATAATAAATAACAAAGGGCTCTTAATATCCCATGGAAGTGTCAAATGATAATTATAATTTCCATCACAGACGGCGCTAGTACTTTATGTCGCCGATAGAGGGCGCTTCTGAATACTAAGTAAGCGATAAGATCGGGTGTTAATGCTTTATTAGAATAAGCCATTCATTGGCTTAGAGGAAATAGTTTTGCTAATGTACCTATTTTGAAGTAGTTTAAATACTTATGAGTTAACACATAAACATAGCGTCGAATCTGTAATCCCCGGAGGGAAGCAGAAGTGTATCTTATAGTTCACCCATATTTTGCCAGCGATATTAAAGTCCCATGTTATAGGGGGCTAGCTTATTGCCATCAACCGGGCACAGATCCAGACTCTGTGGCGGCTACCGAGAATTAAAAACCCATTAACACTTTGCTCGTTGAACCCAGAACCCCTTGCTTTAGAATTCTAGAATAACGAGGTAAGAAAGAAAACGAGCATATTTAAATCGAAAAAGCATCCAGATCAGAGCTTCAATATTTCTGAAAATTCTCACTAAAACATAAAGCTCCAAGCATTCCGCGGACCATAACTCCAGGCTTCGTCCTATTGTATCATTAAATTTGTCCTTATCTGCTCGCATTTGAATATTTGAAACGTCCCACCAACTTCCGCGTAGTTTGTATCTCCTGAGATTCGATACAGATTAGATAGGAACATTTTACCTGCAGTAAAATATACGTAATCCATGCATAAAGGGAGCTGTTGTCTATTAAAATTTATGGAGTTTTCGACTTTACGACTATGAGTTTGCGCGAACATCCGTTCAGCTGTTTTAGATTGGTTTTAAGGTTGATTCTACTTTGTAGCATCAGTGGAAGTTGTAAGAGTTTGTTTGTTTTCTTTCTGTAGTATTCTTAAGTAACATATTACCTGATCACAGTTTCTTAAAGTCTATAAAAGCAAAAAGCGATGTGTTATACCTATTTGTCTAGCTTTTCTCTACTATGTAGATATTTATTAGGGTCAATTTCCTGTCTAGCCTTATTGTTGTTGTCTGTTAAATAACCTCTCATTTATTCCATCCCTCCATTCCTTTGATTCTTCTAAAGCAAGGAAAGGGGAAAACTGGACTTTAATGTAAAAATAATCCAGAAAGTCCCCTTTTCATTTGGAGTTATTCCATTATTCGGGGGAATAGTGGAATAACTCAAAATGATGGAATAACAATTTGCCTGGCACGGGAATCGATCCTAGGACCTTATGCTCAGCCCTCGTTATTGTGACCACTAGACCAACGAGGCAGCCGAATATTAAAAAGGTCTTCTAATTCAACACGCCACTGATAAATACAACCAAATGCATTAACATGAAACAAATCAGTCCAATTTCGCAGTGTTCTCTCTGAGAGTAGGAACGAGTGACCCAGCTCAATGCATTCGACTGTTCGAGAGCGCGCGTTTACTTAGGTAATCCATTACTCTGGATGTTTCCCGATCGGCGACGTGACCGAACCATTATCACTCCAATAACAATTTATGGGAAGGAATATTGTATATTTAATATTACTGCTATAGAGTACACTAACAAGGCAGTACGGAATCTGCATTTGGCATAAAGTCACGCTTTTTTTCCTCATGCGGTTATGAACAAAACTACAGAAAGTCTGCTACGATCCACATACTCCTTTTGCTTTGTAGACCTTCATGCATCAGATCATACACGCCCCCAGTGTGAATACTACGAACCGGACCGTTTTGTTGAACATCATTAATAAGGTCAGTGAAACATTGGTATGTTAACACATTTAATTTTGTCTACCCCTTAAGCGCTAACGAGCAAATGCAGAATGTCAACCAATAGATGAAAAAACAACACAATAACCAATGAACAAGAACAGACTTTTCTATGCGGCGGACAAAAATCCCTCGTCTGAGCAGGCCTTCAAAGGAATACGGTGTCATGATTTATTTAGTTTTTAAAGAATATCATCCTCATAAATAAAGCTCAGTAAATCCTTGGACCAGCACAGACAGCCATCACCAGTGTCAATAACGGCGCTTCTTGACAGAATAATGTTTACAAATCTTAAGTAAACACTCAAATGGCGTCATTCAATGGCATTTTTCAGTTCACATTGCCATGTGTAAAAATAGGACACATTAGGTACAAGAGTACCAGTCATCGAGGAGTGTTCGACGGTCATGGATGGGTGGCCGGTTGCGTCAGCGCTTCGACACGGCCTAATCTGACGATAAATCACTCGGTTTCTGGATCGGAATGAGATCACGGGTCGAATCGATACTAAATGAGAGACGAGCTTAATTGGAGTAAACCACTCGTTCGTGCACGATTTATTTTGTTAGTTCTTTTGTTGTTTCAAATCAGTATTGTTGTCTAGTGGTGTCCCCTTTGTCTGCATTGTGGTGCTGCAAGTGGTTAATTGGTTGTGCAATTTGCGCAAATAATGATGAATGGGATTTAGGTAGTTCTTTTGTCGCTTTCTTTGACCTTTTATCGTGAAAGGGTTAATGGTTGATTTGTTTTAATTAGATTTGTATTGTTTTATTTGAAAAGATTTTCTGTATACAGTACCTCAATAAATAAAATACCAAGTTCGTAAACAACATGGCTCCGTGACTGGTCTAGTGGTCCTAAGCGAGACTGCTGAGAATGGGGCCCTGGGTTCAATTCCCTGGTCAGGCAATGTGTTATTGGGTTTTTCCATCAGGAATTTTATTATTAAGTAGCAGCCACGGAGTCTGGATTTGTGCCCGGTTGATGGCAATAGGGTCGCCCCCTATTACATTGGACTTAAACATAACTGGCGAAATGTGGGTGTATTTGTTAAGGTCACCTCTGCCTAACCCTTCGGGACTTACATTATGATGTTGAATCCAAAAACTTATTCCTCTTTTTTCTATGCCCTTATTCGATAGGTTAACGTTGCTTCAATTCATAGGTCATGTTACGAATTAGGTTAGGGTAATTAATTAGTTTAAAGTGTTGTTTACTTTACCCACAATCGTTCTTCCTTTACAACCATCGTTATTTCAGTTACCCAATGGTTTTTTGTAGGTAACTGTAATTAGGACTGGTTCAAGTTCAGCTCATCTGGTTCAAAGGTAAACGCTCTGATTTAACTACCGATAAATACCTACAATCTGTACCACACAGGATTTATGTGAGGGCTACCACTCTATGTATTTGAGAACTGCACTAACTTATTAGTTATGTTCTGGTTAAAATAATGCAAATCTATTGATAGATAAAAATAAAACGTGTGCATTATTACACGTGTGCATTGACACATTTTTGTGAACAAACCCAAGATATTTACTACAATGGCGGTTTTATGGCTAATATTGATATCTACCTGGATTTTTTAATCAGAATAATATGCATTATTATGTCTGTTAAAGGGACTGAAGTGTGTTGTCCTGTAATATCTAAGGATAAGCTTTCCTGTATGTGCATAATTATGGAGCGCGGTACTGCATCCTGAATCCAAGCCTGGATCAAAACATATTTTGCAAAACATTTAATTTTAAAAATATCGCTGCACATTAACACACAGCACCATCTTGTGCCACACTAAGCAACGAGGCTTGTGTCGTGGACACCAGATAGTTTATATACTAAATAGATACTTTTTGTTTGTAAATACATAGTTATTATACATATAAACTTCCATGACTCGGAAACAAATGTCCATGCTCATCACACAAACATTTGCTACAACCGGGATTCGAATCCGGGACCCTAAGAACGTAAGGCAGCCTCACCACCGCTGCGCCATTCGGGTCGTCAAAACTGTTGTGGCGTTCCTTAAATGTCATTGACTTCCGTAAAGTAACGCCTGATTCTATAACTTGTCCAAGGATATGGTATTTTTTTTATGAAAACTGTACCCGTTATAAAAGTTGACACAGAATGCGTAATTTTGCACCTTATTTGGCTGAAAATTATGGACAGTTTCGTATCGTGTCAATGATGATATTCTGATGCAGATTTCGTATAGGATCGCAGAGGTCAAACGGTTGAATTAAACTAGCTCGTGAAAGTCTTGGAGTTGTGTAAAATAAACTGGGACCTATTCGTGCACTTAGGAACAAACCGAATTGAAAGCTTCCATGAGAGGTTGAGAATTCTACCAGAAAAATAATATTAAAAATATAAAATGGATGGTTGGAATACAAATTTAAAAACAAACTGTCATGAGTCAAAAAAAGAACAACTTTAATTACCTGGCATTCGAAGCAACCCTATAATGCCGCTCGTATTTATTTATATAAAGTGTGTTACCGGGCGATAGATGCAGTGGCATTAGTTAGTGCGGTGATAAAATCTTTTCCGGCGCCCTGATACGGTTCCGTTCCGGGTTATATTACTTATATTGATGTAGCTGCTGCTCTTACATTTAGGGTTAGGTACCTGTTGCGTGTGTTAATGTGTTTTTAGTGGTTTATATTATGGTATCAATTCAATGTGACGAGCGAAATTATGTGTAGTTCGAGATACTGCAACAATGGCAGTTGAAATTAAAATTAATATTTACGGAAATAAATAAGGAGATCTATATTTCGATTGAATACGTTGAACGTTCTATAACGTTCATCTATTATAACACAAAACTAGCACTCACATTACGACGAAATATAAAAATGCATGTAATAAATTTTCATATTTACGCTGTTTGTGATAAAAAGAACATAAACTTATTTGATTACTCAATTAAAGTCCTAAATTGTAAAAAAGTGACATTTAACAAAACAAACAGTCCCATTCATTCACACCGCAACACATTCTCACCAAATTAAAATTATAATTTACACAAAAACATTAATTAGATTAACTTATCAACATTAAACGTGACTCTAATTTACGAGTGTTATATGCAAATGTGTCGGCCATTGAAGCCCGCACGGTAGCAGTGGCTCAGAATTATTAATATGTTTACAATTCAGATAACAGAGGCCCTTTGTGTAAACGACCATAAAAGTAATTGGTGTAATTCATCTCAATAGCTTATGTTGTAAAATTGGGGCTATAACGTCGGTCCCGAGTACCAACACGTGACCATTACACGGTTAAGTCGCGGGGTGCAACCGCACCTGGATTTCTTTATAATTTTTATGGGCATGATTGATGGGTTGATTGGTTGAGAATTCATAATTTTATTAATATATGTTGTTTCTGGTTTTAATTGGCATGTTCTTTGGTTTCTGTTTTGTCAGTGTCGAAGAGGTGTTTACCACCCACGAATTACGTATAAATCTTGCAGTTTTAAAGGAGCAACTACAGTACTCAAGTTATTATGTCTTGTGTCTGGGACTGCAGCTTTTTTTTTGTATTTTTGACATTCAAAAGTGCCGTAATGGTCTAATTGAAATAAATGCTTTGAGTTTGAGCTTTAAAGGAGGCCTATTTACCACTACAAATCAGAACAACTATAATTTATTAAACTTTCTTAATAGAAATGCGATAATTTATCCAATCCGACATTGATGGGAAATAGTCCATAAATGTTGTGTTAAGATAGTATAGACAGCTTAGAATTTATCCCATCCGTTTCCCATCTAAATCAATGATAAGTTATCAGGGATTAGGAATATCATAGACACGATAACGATAGTCGAGAAGATCTATGATGCCTTTGATAATTTCAGTACAGTCTGTATCATTGAGTTGTTACGATATAAGATTAACTAAACAGAGAATAAAACTATTGCTTACATTAATGTTGAAGGTAATAATTTATTTCCGATGTCACAATAACTAAATAATTTATATTGTGAGCTTCTACAACAAGAATTTGTATGGTATACTACAACGAAAATACCCGACTACCTACTGAAAAATCACGCTCTAAATAAATTCAGGGTTTAAAAGGTAAAATAGACTCCACCTGACTCCTCCTATTGTTGAAGTTGGTTAAAATGTAGCTATGTTACGCGGGTCTTAATAATGAATCGATTGACACCTTATTCATGAAAATCTAATGAATAGTTTAGGCGCTACGGAGGAACATACGTACATAGACTGCTAAAATCATAACCCTTCCTTTTGGCTTAGCCGTAGTCAGGTAAAAAGTTCCCTGTTTGTAAAAGCCTACAATCTGAAAACAATTCAACTTGCTTATTAAATTATCGTATTGTTATCATTTGTGTATGATGTGCTTGGTCAGTTTTCCCAACAGTTTATGAAAGAAAAAAAATAAGAAAAATAAAAAGAAAACGAATTGGTCAAGCTCATATTTCCAAAAAATTGTGAGCAGAATTTTTAAAACAATATTAACTTACACATACAATATTCTCAAGAAAAGTGATTTCATAACCTCTAAAGATAACTTTTGTTATACCCGAAAGGTAGGCAGAGGCGTACGCTATGGTACACGCATAATATTTATTCATACTGTCAAAGACAAACTTTTTTAAACTTTAGCCCTCTTGAAAAATCTCTCATACCATGGGCATGTTTGCACACAAATCTCACGCAACACAACACAAACACTAAACCCCTAAATTAACATTTAACATACATCAGCCGGAATGTTTTCTTTCCATTATGACATGTGTGACACAACCTGACAACATGACATCATTTTGACACCATGTCACCAATCTACCCAGGTAAGTACCAAAGAACTGGCGAATCTATAGACCACTCCTATGGAATAATAACAGGCTGGAAGTCGGTCAGCCCGACTATGACAGCCATTGTCTTCGTGCTGACTAATTACTGTAATTGTTATACAATTACTATTAAATTGTTTGCATATTGTAATGTTGGTAGCAGTTATCGTTAAAAGCTTGCTGAAAGATGACAGTTCGTTTGAAAGGGACGAAAAACAAAACACGCTCAGTAAGAGTGTCTTTTCAAGCTTCGGTACGTACCACATTGGTTGGCTATTACAGGGGGCCTAAAATGGCTGCTTTATCAGAACCATAATATGAATCACGTTAAAAACTTAAAATTCTTAAAAATGGTCTTTATGGTCATAGACACAGCCAATATTATGAATTGTCAATTTGTCATATTATTTTCATAATATAATTCTGCGAAAGCAGCCCGTAGATCTTTTATCTACCGTATCGAGAGATTAACGATTTCTTTGACACGATGTGAATAAGACACGAATTTTTCGTCTTTTTTACGATATATCAAAGATCTGTGCTTGCTCTGCTAATGTCAAGTAGATACATCCGTGGCATAACAGTGTTGGATTTTATTTTACCACAATTTACAATGAGCTTAAACCTTGAGCTTTACTTATCTCGTACATAGCTTTTACAAAATGTTTATTTTACATTTACACAATACCAATTTATTTTGGGTCGGCGCAGCATGTCTTATTCCATACTCTTCTTGAGTCGTCATCTCAGTAATATATGTATTGGCCATAACAATTGTCTTAAAGCCAATTAATATGACTGTCGTGAGGTAAATATTTGAAAGAAGAACAACCAACTTTCAATTTTCCGCTTATACGTCCCATCGCAATACGCATACGACAACGTCAATTCTCGGATCTATTCCAATCTCTGTAGACACATGCTTCGCGTCAAAATAACTTCCTATAATCTGGCTGGCGAATACCGTCCATAGGATAAATATGGCCCAACCCGGATATATTGACGTCCGCCGATGTCTATACATAGAGATGTACGGACAAAATACTGGTATACATCGAGATGTAATTACTTCACGCTTATGCCAGTTATGCCCATGGCTTCGCCCGCTTGGAGTTCGATGATTGTTCCACAGGATCGTTCTACCGGGATAAAAGTATCCTAAGTTTTAATCCATGGGTCCTAGTCAGCTATTACAATAGTGTCACAATGATCTATCATTGATTTCATAATTGTTGAACGATGCCATTGTCATTTTGTTAAAAGTTCGTAATCTGCTAACTTCATAATGGTCGATCATTGGTCGGTCAATGGTCTCATGACATTGTTGTATTGCCATTATTACAAAACCTGATAATGGAAATGATTTTCGAAAAACTAAAATTAAATTTGAACATCTAATCATGCCAGATTTCATTTAGATATATTTTTACATATTATTTATTAGTGTTCTATGCAATCTGAAATAGTAAGAAGTTCGTAAATAGCAAAAAACATTAAGTTATGTGTAACGCGGATTAATTTGAAACTATACAATTCAATAATATTTTATCTGTTTAGCTGTCAAAGTCAAATGTGGCATTACTGCTTACTGACGTTTTGTCTGTTTTTATTTCTAGCGGCCGGTGTTTTGATTTATTTTCATATAAGTGTTTTAAATTATCTTTAATATAGAAGCTTATATTTATTGCAACACAAAATGGTGCTAATTGAGCAAATTTCGGCTGGAACTGTCAACATTTTTGCAGATTACCGCGTAAGTCAGTCATACATTTGTCATTGTGTACAAGATTACCATTCTATGCTATTTCTTTCAATGGGGTGTCAGTGATTGATCATTGGAAAGCCATAATGACGCCATTTTATAGTAGATTACCAAACTTGTCAAAAACAACAATTATGAAATCAATGATAGATCATTGTAACACTATTGTAATAGCAGACTAGGCCCCCAGGTTATACACTGTCTATGTGCCACATCCAAATCCGTTCAGTAGTTTTTGCCTGAAAGAAAATAACAAACATCCATCCATCCATCTTCACAAACATTCGCATTTGTAGTAACTAGTAAGATTACTAGTATACATCTCGATAAATGTATAAATATGTATAGGTACCAGTAAATATACTCGTAATATGATGTCTGCTTGTTTGTTCAATTGCGATCCTATTTCGATTCGGTTTCCTTTACGTTTATGAATTGGGTGTTAATAAGTGTCCATTGATTTATGAAGACTTTAAACATATGATTTGATTTGATTGCTTTGTTAGATCTGTTGTCTTTGATAGATCATGGTTTTGGAATATTTAGATAAGGATTCAGATATTCGTTATTTTTCCTAAATTTGCAGAGTGTAAAAAACCCATCACAAAGCTGTTTATCTACGCACTCTGTAAACAAAGTTGTAAAAAAAGGCCTTTTAAGTTGTTAGTCGTTTTCCAGCAATAATTATGTTTCTTCAAAGTTTTTGAGGAAACAATATTGTTAAAAAACAAATATTATTTTTTAAATAAAAAAAAATGGGGCCATTGGGAACCATGTTTTATACGAAAATAAAAACAGTTTTGATCTTTAACGTTGTAAACCCTGAAGATTTCGGCCAATATACGTATAGTACCTACACCATAATTTTGATACACCATAGTTATATGTTAAAGTCACACATAAACGAGGAAAAACATATTGCCAAAATCCAATTACACTGCCTGCCCGCCCTGGTAATCGAACCAAGGACCTCAAGCTCAGTAATATCGCTTATAACCACAAGTCCAGGGAGGTAGTCAATTAATAATACAGTTGCATTAAATGAAGTGATCCTGATAGTAAAACTGCAATTACATTTATCTAAATTACTTGGCGGTAACTGCTCTCCAAGTAAAATGGAGTCTTAATAAGACTCCATTTTACTTGGAGAGCAGTTAAATCATTTGACCCAGTAAGTCAAGCAACTAATTTCTGAGCAATATTAAGGGATAGTGCGGTATTACCGATTCCTAGACCAAGAGAGGTTTATACGCACCGTGTGAAGTAAACGCGGCGTTTTTGAGGAGACTTTGGTCATCATAACCATTGGTAGCTTTGTTCCACGCACTACTGCCAATCGTGTACAACTAATTGCACCCACCAGGACTTGAATGAGGCAAACGACAGAGCTGTCTAGGTCGCTTCGTACTGGTCGAAAAAATCTGAGCTATCGATTTCATAAGGAGGAAGACGCACTTCTGTAGCGTTGTTGCTTTGCACCATGCTTCCCTGGTCTGTGCGTGTCTCATCCAGTTTTTGTTACTTTGTAGGTAATCCAGCCATTTAGTTATGATGGTTTACCAAACACGTCCTACTACAGCTTTACATCAACCTTTCCAGTTACTGCATCTACTACCGCCACGTCAAACCAAGTTTTCTGTTCTCCTCTATTACAGTTTCTTTTTTTTTAACTAAATGAGCCCACTCTTGACCTCAACCTAGTCCTGAGGCCAGAGATGAGGTTGACGATGGAACGAGCTAACCCAAAAGAAGCCTATAAAATCGCGACTTAAATAGATTGGGGTCATATGAACTTGGGAACACCGACAAAAGCAGGCAATTCCACCATATCTTGACACTTTGACCATGTAATGGGGATAGCAACTGTGAAACTAATGGCGCTAGCGTAGCTGGCTCCAAGCATTGCCATTGGTTGAAAATCTGGTAATGTCATTTTATATTTCAAAATGGCTTGACCTCATTGGTCAGATTGAGACCTAGCTATGGTCGCGCCATCCACAATTTGCTTTTAACGGTCTTACCTATGGAAACGCTGAAGTAATGTATTTTGACATTTCAGTTCAAAATTTGTCGTTATTATATAAAAACTTAACATAAAGAGAAAAAAAAACATACAAATAAAAAGTAACTAAATTGGTCCTGTACGTGGCCAAAAGGCATGGTGCTGTAACATTAAAAAAACGTCACAGCGCTGGTATTCTGATAGGGCCCAAAGAGAAAGTAATGCATGCCACGGTCAGATACGGATAAGATTAAAAAATAAAAGTGTAGACGAATCGACGAATAAACAATACATTTAGGTGAACTATAAGAAATACGAAGAAAAAAACATGTTTTTTTTAAGAAATTATCTAAAATATCTTGGATCCCGAAACGAAATTAATCAGAAGAGAATAGTGGAGGGGTAGGAAAAAGCAAAATTCCACTTCCCTCCCTAATGGGCAAAAAGGGATATTACCATAAGCTCAGTTACTATATTCCATTTATCTATGTAGTTAATTTGTGTTTTGCAATTTGATGGTATCTGTATTCAAGTGTTCGCTCCTGTTCTTTCTCCTCACATAATCCCTTCCTCTTAAAAGCCGTTATAAGAACAGCCCACAGTTATTATTTTAGCGGTGTAATTATTACGGACCAATTACTGTACATTTTGTACGCATATTACATATAAATACGCAGGTTTGTGTTTAACCCTTTGAAATTAGACATGGTAATAATTACACATGCTTTTATGTTACTAATTGTTAGAGACTCATAATTTTAAATTGCTCTCATTTCAGAATCTCTTATTAGCCTTTTTGTTTTGTCTAAACATTTAAATATTATGTTGAACGAAAACAATTTCATTTTGCTTTATTTTGTCAACATCCATTACGAAGTTCTTGTTCTCGCTGAATGGAACAGCCGTAGGTAGTTTACATAACG
Organism: Xestia sexstrigata; assembly: GCA_941918905.2. Classification (NCBI taxonomy): domain Eukaryota; kingdom Metazoa; phylum Arthropoda; class Insecta; order Lepidoptera; family Noctuidae; genus Xestia; species Xestia sexstrigata. The sequence continues at coordinate 10,454,185 of OW799216.2, forward strand.
TATTTTATTTTTTTTATAAGCATTTGCATACACAATAGGAAAATCAGTGTGAAATTATTACCATTCTTCTTCCATTATCTATTACTACTATTAGCCGTGTGGTATCCGGCAGAGTAGAATAGAACCAACCCATTACACTCACGGGTGTCGTATAAGGCAACTAATGTCTGAGGCAGAACACCTTGCGCCTCCGTAGACCAGAGAATGGGCAGCAGCGTTTTCTGTTAGTCTTTCATCACTGCGATCTCCAATCCGCCTGCCAAGCGTGGAGATTACGGCAAATTCCTCCCATCATGGGAGAGGCTTTTGTCCAGCAGTGGACGTTATGGGCTGTTGTAGTGTAGTGTAGTATCTATTACTCGTCATCTCAGCAGTCACCAGCTTTGTAGCCATATCATCCTTTACACAGTCCAGCCATGGTTTCTCAAAAAGCTGAAAAAGAATGTTATAAGTAATTTGAACTATTAGAGCGCTAATGTTCTGCTTTCAGACATCATGTTGAGTATAGTCTATTATTAAGAGCATATTATAAAATGCGGTATTTGTGAGGATGGATGGATAGATGTTTGTTCCTATTTAACGTAAAAACTACTGAACGGATTTGGATTAAATTTAGCATACAGATAGCTTATAACCTGGATCAACATATAGGTTACTTTTTATCCCGGTAGTATGATCCCGTAGGACAATTACCGAATATCACACGGGCGAAGCCGCGGGCATTAGCTAGAATTTCATAAGAACTGCGACGGTTTCCAACCACAGTGCGTATACGCAAACTAAATAACGGTGTGTTACGGAGTGGGCCCGCAATTAACAAGGTCTGGTTCAGAATAGAACGAGATGTGGTACATAAGCACATGTTCTAGCTTATAAGCGAATACTTTATAATCGACTTATGTTCGAACATAATGTTCGCTTGCACGCTCACAAGATTCCACAAACTCGCCTGTTACTGCAAGTTTATAACTATATAGTTCGTGTATTAAACCACGTATTAGCTCCTTATAGTGATTAAATTTACATAAATACAGAATATAGATTAATAGTTTTATCTAAATGGGGGTTGTATAATTCTAAAGCAATACACGGTATTTAGTCTCGTCCGAAGCAGAACTTGGGTACAATTTTATTGCGGTTGATTACGACAAGGCTGCTTCATATTCAATTTGAAATAATTAAAATATCTACTAGGTAATAAACTGGTCGAGTGCGAATATGTAGATTAAGGTTTTATATTTTATTAATTGCTGATATCTTTTTATGACGATGTTATTCATTTAATGTCGTCTAGGAAATAGCTGACTCGTTTTTTAATTTCGTAAGTCAAGAAATAAAGGGTGTAAAACACCTCATAACGAAGCCGAAAGACACTTGTTCTCTTCGTCATTGCGATATTTTTTTTGTTCTACACCATACCTGGGAACCCTCTCCTTACGAAGATATTGGGGGTCCAAGTTCCAACTTTTTAACAAGTTTTTTTTTTAATACAAGTTTTTAATGTAAGATTATTATTATTGATTTAAACAACTCCTCGATCCCCGTACTATTCAATCCATCCATCAGCACAATGTTTTGAGTGGGTTACATTGAGTTCTACCACAAAACATGATTTTTCACCCCAAAAAAAAAAGTCGTTTCCCAGCAATATTTTTTGCGTAAAGTTACTTAGTTGGATGTACAGAATGCTTGGTTGACGGCTTCGTGATGAGGTCTTTTACACCCTGTATTATGTTATTTATTAACTACAAGATATAGAATACACAGGCTAAGATCACGAAAATCCGGAATCCAATTTTCACCTTACTAGCGGAACTCAAAATAGGAAGGGAAACGATAAATTGATAGCCTTCACAAAACAACATGAGTATAATAAGTTCGCAATACCTTAGTTAGTTTATCATAACACCATAGGAGGTGCACAGCCGTCGGACTATGCAAAACAGGTTGAGGCGAATGCAATTATTGCAGTCATAGATAGATGCATAGAATTTTAATCATAAATCAATGGGTTTAAGCAGCTTTGGGCATTCACGGCGTGTTTTGTCTATGGCGCCAGTGCCAGTAGGAACGAACGGTAAGGTTTATGTCATAGTAGCATGCTGTCATCGGCATATTCTTGCGTTTGTTACACGTTATATTGCTCCCACGTGTTGCGAATTGCATGCCGACCGTTTGACCCAGTAACTCTAACCTGTGGACTGTGGTACCTACATTTCGTGAATAGAAGTCTGTCTGATTAAAACGAGCCTCTATATTGTACTTGCGAACTGTACTGTAATCTAATCGTACAATCGAATAAATCTGATTGCCGCTGTATATCGTTTCATAAAAGTTTATTAGGATTGATATGTTTGTATGGTCGAGTGAAATCGGGTCATAGGCTAGTTCTCGGTTAATTAAATCGTGTTTACCTTCTTGTTAGTTTCACTTAAAGCGATTTGCTATGGTTGTTTGTTTTGCGGAGGTACTTTTTATTTAAATCTTGCGCTTCAACGTTGAGTTGAGTTTGACGACGATCAGCTTTAGTTGATTGCCAAAGCTTTTTGTTCGGTAGGTTACTTTAAATCTTTCTTTGCTTGCGACAGTGAAAGCTATAAAATGTTCCTTCTACGGAGAAGAACATTAATTAAAGCAAAAATGTTTTATTCTAACAATTTGTCATCACGCCATTTTATACTCTTGAATTCTTGTCGTTTTAAATAAGATTTATTACCATTGAATTCTTTTATTGAGTACGTTCATGATTTTTGCAAGTAAATAAAAAAGGCATATAACGTACATGGAATAAAAATGTTACCGCTTAACTTTGTCAGTAAATATTGAATCAATAAATCCATAAATTCGCTATGTTCAATAAAGTTTATAGTTCTCTAGAAAGCTGTAGTTTATTGCGACTATTTCTAAGCTTGTACTACAAATTGTGATCATACATTAGGACGGTTGTTGCTGCAAATATTTTGACGTTAGAATTATTATGTAAATAACCTCGATCTTGAAGTGTTTTTCCTAGGCGTTACAATCAAGCTAGAGCGTCACCCATAAAATTTGAATAGTTAAATGAAATATGAGGCCACGTAATTGTTTTACAACGAGTCTAGCTTGAGGCGGCCATCGGCGCCGACCAAGGAGACGAAAAAGTGATTTGGCAAAATTAATGACTTGCTTCCATTTAGTTAGGAATCTGATACACACAGAGCAACGAAACGGACAGAGGTTATTCGCACACTTGTTGCCAAAAAAACTTAAGTGTTTGGGTTATTTTAAGGCTCATTTTAACCTAGGTGAACTCGTGATAGACCCAAAATTAATAGATTACGGTCAGCGACACTGACATCATCTTCAATATCTGATAATACTCGAATCCATTAAGTTGTTATGTTTGTCTACATCAGAGCGTCATAAAGTAAACATAAGACAGTTATTAGGTCAATGTGCGAGTAGGTACGCGTCTTGTGGAGTTCTGTTTACTAACAGAAATTGGACAGACTTATTGATGATGATTATGATATTTTTATGAGCATGCAGTTTATTGCCGCGCTTATTTATACAAATATGGAGTTCCTTGACTGACTGAAGAGAGCATTTAGCCGTTATTGGCTAAAGACAAAAAAAAATGAAGATTTATCTTAGTCAGTAGTATAAAACACCACAAGCGTTCTTCAGAAGCTGGTTACTATAATATAAAAGTATGTATCAATGTGAAACTGCCATAATTATGAAGAGAAATATAACTGTCAATTTCATTGGAATCAAGTTGGGAAAATTTTATAAAATAAGGAACATAACGTGTCCATTATTTATTAGTAATAAGTAGTATCATGAATATAAGGGGTGTATTTTAAAATATCAGTGGGTGTAAATATACGCTTAACGAAGCCGAAAGGTTCTATTATACATAAGTTCTCTGTCATCGTCATAACGATTTTTTTTTGTACTGGATCTTTTAGCTACAGTTATTATGGGTCAAAGTTCCTACTTTTTCACAAGTTTTTTTTAAATACTTGCATGTTTTTAATGTTATACCTTTACTTTAAATACCTCCATGACCCCCGTAATATTCAATGCATTCATCAGCGTTACATTTAGTTACGTTGACTTACCGAAAATGTGAATTTTCACCCGAAAAAAAAAGTTTTTTCCTAGCATTAATTTTTTTTTTTTAGTTTGAATGCTCGGTTGTCGGCTTCGTGATGGTTAACGTTTACACCTTGTATATTAGAGACACAAGCAGTAAAAGAAGTTATTGTACTCTTAGGACTTGGCAGATTTAATAAGCTGAAAGTTTCTGTTTTAATGAAATATCCGACAGCTAAAAGGCAAGAAAAAATATCATAATCACAATTACGTATTCATTCTCACTGTTACAAAAGTGGACTTGTACCCAAAAATGTAAATGTTGCCCAATTCAAAAGACGGTGACACCGTAAACAGGGCGAGTGTTAAGAAACTAACATAGCCAGATACGGGTGATAAACTAGCTGATAACAACAAAACAAAAGCTGATACAGTTAGAACTGTTATCAAGATTTTTACTAGGATTTCTTATTGTTACAACTTTAGGAGCGTTTAGTCTAATTCATGAATCTCTTGTTGTACTTACTAAGAGTAAATTCGGGTAATATGGCATGCCTTAAGCTTTTTTGAAAATAAATTCCGTGATTTATGAGATCAAACAGTTTTTATTGCTTAAATCAGTTCTTTGAACTTAATTATAATCAAAAATTATAAATTTAAGATTATTAACATCAAAACATCATCGTCATCTGCCTAGCCTTTTCCCAACTATTTTGGGGTCGGCTTCCAGTCTAAACTGATGCAGCTGAGTACCAGTATTTTACACGGAGCGACTGCCTATCTGACCTCCACAACCCAGTTAGTACTGGGTAATACGATACCACTTTGGTAAGACTGGTTGTCACTTTTTGGCCACTGACTACCTGTAACGACTGTCAAAGATGGACAAATGACAGCCGGGACCAACAGCTTAACGTGCTTTCCGAGGCACGGAGGAAACTCGGTATGTAAGGATGGGCACCCATCCACAGACCAACCTAGGCAAGCACGGCTTAACCTAAAGATCGACCCGATCGGCTGTTATTATTTAGCCACGAGCTCCTCATATTAACATCGAAACATAACTTTAATAAACGTTTTTAATCTTAAATATTCGTTAAAATTTAAACAGCGTAGGTCAATATGGCCTAGCGCCGTATTGTACAGTTTGGAAGCTTGTAAAGAGCCTTTTTCTTACTTATCACTTCTTCGATCGCTTTTTTTATTGACTCCTTGCACAAGGTTTGCGGTGTCTTTGCGTTAAATAACTTTTCGTGGAGCCCATTGTCTTAAAAAGAAAAAAAAAAACTGGGTGGCGAATATGGACTACCAGGCCTAGTAACTCACTTTCCTAGTGAGCCATAATAGACGCAGGGTCGTTTTTGATTAATAAAACATTTAACTTAAAAAGTAGTGAATAATGTGCTTCAAAAATGTCACCACACTATAGACGAAAAGTTTACCTACAAAACTGCTAATTAGTAAAATAAACCAAAAAATAACATCAAATCATCGCACGCACAGAACACATGCGTACTCGCCGCAACACAAGAATCTACTGAGGGGGGTCTAGGAAAGGGCCGTCAAGGGCCGCGACAATATGACAGAGACTTACGCCACTAGTGTTGGTTAGTTTCCGAAAAATTATACAGGCCATATTGGTCGACTAGGCCATAATACCCGAAACTACTCTACTAAGTTATTTTTTTATTCTCAAATTGAAAGTTTCTCTCGTTCCTTTTATAGGTATCATCAGCTTGGACTTTTTATTTTTTTGCATCATCATCATTGACAGCATTGTTCCACCTACTGCTGCGTGTAGGATTCCTCCCTTTTCCATTCTTCCCTAGTCTGCGCGAGTCTTAACCAGGTCTTACCATTGATCTTCTGAATGGCATCTATCTGGCTGATGTCTCCATACACTACTTCTAGCGTTTCTCGTATCGTCGTCGTATTTTTGTACATCTCCAATCAATTTGCATTTTTTTCAGTGCGGCTTCTAAACTTTCTAAGTTCTACATTTCAATATGAAAACACACGAGACTGGCAACATTGTATAATTAAGATGTGTCTCGTTACGGCCACTTTGTATGTTTGCACAGTTATTAAGATCAAATGGCCAGCTCACGCAGCATATGACAAACATTGGCCCAAATGTTTACGCTAACCAAGATTATAAAATATTCGTTACAGGAAGAGATAAATCGTGATCGGCTTTAACTAAGTTTAGTTTACTTCCTTATATGCGTATGGAAATGGTGGAATGTTAAATTTATGGAAGGAATTATTGTTTGCTGTTCCACGATTATTATAATAGTACGAATTAATTATTTGGATCGTGTGGTGAAAGCAGTGTCCACGCTTATGTTTGGTTGTTTTGCTAGTATCTGTGGCAATAGATTTATCTTGTGCAAGATGTGAGGGAAGGTATGAATATGGTAAGATTTCAGTTATTTCGAATAGTTTGTCTCATTTCTATTATACTTTGTTATTTCTTTCTATTCCTGGGGTTTCCATCAGTTATCGTTTACATAATTATGCTAGTGAGGATTTGTTAAAAAACTTAATTTGGTAAGTGACCAATTACTTTGTAACTGGGCTGATTCAATAATCAAACTGTAATCTTTGCACCTACTCGTAAGTACTGAATGCCCCGACCCCAATTGTACTTATGGTCGCAGTTTGAGATAATACTAATCAGTGATGTTTTCCTAATTCAATCTGCATCAATCACACTCGTAGGTCAAAAATTTGATCTTCTTTTGTCAAGGTGGGTCTGTAACCCCAAAAAACGTACCGTAACCTATAATGGGATTTCCAAGTATGAAGCTAGAAGTAGTTTAACTCAACAGAGCCTTGGAGCAGGAATTCTGGGTCGACACGTTCCCATTGTGCCAGCTTGAAATGAACCCTGTGTCTATATTTTCAGAGACTAACATACCTACGTAACTATGATTTTACGATCCCATAACTTATATATATATATATATTCTGCAACGCCTACAATATAAAATGGCTAATTAGATGATATGCTAAACTTGAAACCGTAACCTCACCCTGAGCTCTGATTTCGTTCAAGATTATACCTTAACAATCTAGAAAAGCTCCAAATCTTCTCAACATATTCCCAAACTTGCAAATAAGCTTTTTGTACGTCCAAAATGTAACACGTAGCCCGATTTTCTCACTTAGAATCGGTGAGAACAGACTCGGAACATTTCCGACAAGGCCGACGTCGTGTCAAAACACTGTAAACACAGGCCAAGCATGTAGTTTGCATTAGCGCAACCAAGGGCTGTTTGCTGAGAAAACTATTACAGCGGTTCGAGCTGTGTGGCTATGGTGTTTTTGTTCATGGGTTTTAAGGTGTTGGGAGACAATCACTGATGAATGATGTTTTAAGGGTCTGAGGTAAGAGTAATTGCTCTGCTGTGATTAGTCCTTCGAGGTTCTCATATCGTGCTGTGTTCATGCACGGCTGCTCTGTAATATTACGCCTTTTTGAGGACTATTGAACATTGAAGCATCTTCTTCTAAAGAGGAGAGAAAAGATTGATTTTTTTTAGCGTCGTTCTTTGACGTGTTTTCTTCATCGTATTTGTTCGTACGGATCTCTTATCTAATTATTTTATGCCCTGTAAGAGTACACACAGTATTTGTTCACGACAAGTTGACCTAATAACGTAACTTAAACAGGTAGCCTAAACATCATTGAAATTGTTTTCCTCAAATCAGGACACTATGAAAGGTTCAAGACTTTTGGCACGTGTCGCTTTCGCAAAACGAATCGGCGTTCAGCTTGTGAGTTTGCGTGCCAAAGCAAACCAACGCTGTTTTGCTTTCAGACTTAAACGACTAGCTAAAAACATGTACAACAAATTAATCAATGTATTACACCAGTTTAAGCTGTAGTACAAGAAGGCCCATCAATTCTCTGACGTATTTGCGTCAACACTGACCGCGGAGCAATCAGACGCATTAACTGGTTTGAAGATTAGCAACCGTTGAAATATTTCAATTTCTAAGTTCCGCAAAAACTTGATGCAAACAAGTAGCCGAAGTGCTACTTAGTCTAGTACGGGATAAGAATGATTAATTTCCGGGCTTTTTATTTTAGAAAGTTACTGTCTCTAATCAAGAAACTCGTTGCCAAATAATAACTGCCGCTCGGGTTGATCTTCAGGTTAAGCCGCGCTAGCCTAGGTTAGTCCGTGAATGGGTGACCTGACCACCCATTACATACCGACTTTTCTAAGAGCCTCGGAAAGCACGTTAAGCCGTTGGCCAAATTTAAAATTGGAAGACATGTGTCTTCTACCAGTCCGCACGGTGGATTAGGGCAATTCCTCTCAAAGACAGTTTTGGGTTCCACCAATGGGAATACATATTATAGGCTGATTCTGTCTCTTCCAAAATGTAAAGTAATGTTTCATTTGCTAATAGGAGTAGGTGTAAATCTAATGGAATCGTACCCAAGTGGTCAATTGCTCCCAGACACTGGTTGCTTCCTAATTGACTCGCAAAAAGTCTAGCAAATCTGTAGGCATTGTCAATCTATCATTTAACCTTATCATAGTCCGCTATTAGATGTAACGACCGTCTGTTTGACTTTAATCAGAGCTGACAAAGAGAGAGAGAGTGAGGGACTTATACAGAGACACCTATTTTATCTGTCAAATGATCACTATGATCGAAAAGTAAAAAATGTTTGTCAAACATTTTCAGTGTCGTTGCACGAAATATTTATTTTTTTATAACGTGAAGAAAAGACTTGTCTTTTTAGGATTCCGTACCCAAAGGGTAAAAACGGGACCCTATTACTAAGACTCCACTGTCCGTCTGTCTGTCACCAGGCTGTATCTCATGAACTGTGATAGCTAGACAGTTGAAATTTTCACAGAATGTGTATTTCTGTTGCCGCTCTATCAACAATGCTCTAAAAACTAAATTAAATTAATATTTAAAGGGGGCTCCCTTACGACAAACGTGATTTTTTTGCCGTTTTGTCTAATGTTGTATAGATAATGGTACTGAACCCTTCGTGCGGGAGTCCGACTCGCACTTGGCCGGTTTTTTCAAGCTCTCTTGGAGAAAGATTGACATATTTAAAGTTCATACGGAGAGGAGCCCACCACTGGGCGACCACTAGTAAGATGTTCACCAACAAACTGTTGTCATTTGTCTCATATTATTTCCACTGCTATCTGACACCGTCAGATCTGATCGATCAACTAACTTTGCTATAAAAGGAATGAATGACATAATATCCCTCGTGACATGAATTCTAAGTTAACTTAAAGTTAAGAAGACGTTTCATATCTTTTCCGGCCAACTTTTTGTAGGACAACTGACTTTTCAATATTACAATCTTAAATTTTCGTGTGGTTAGTGCCTAATCCGGTGTCAGAGTTTTTATGCCACCCAGGATTCTGACTTGACTTTACATGCCGTCGAGAAATATCTCTCAGGCAAGCTACAGGAAACCAAACTCCTCAAAAATGCTTTCCTTCACCGAAGCAAGACCAACATAATAATAATATGCACATGAATGCGAAAAATCAAAATACTAGATTATGTTGTAGATGTGTGGCGTCATTTGTTTTAAAATAATTCAGGGTGTGAGAGCCACACAAAAGCAAACTCTTACCTATAGTTCCAGTACATGATTCTAGACATGAATTAACTAAACTTAAACTGTCACTATAAGACGACTGTCACGGTAAGTCGTGGGTTCGAACACACAGACAGGCGCATTACTTTGTGTAATTTATTTCATCACCACTGCTCTCAAAACGGTGAAGGAAAACATCGTGAGGAAACCGGCATGTCCTAGAACCAAAAATTCGAAGACATGTGACATCTACCAATCCGCACTGGGCCCGCGTGGTGGATTATAACCCATTCCCTCTCATTGAGAGGAGGCCGTGTCCCAGTAGTGGGAACATTATAGGCTGATGATGATGATGATGAAACTGTCACTTACGTAACATCTTCCGTAAATTATCAATTATTTTTATAGTTTATTTTAAGTAATAAGATAAGTTTAGTTAAGGACCGTGAAATAACCTTTTACGGTTCATCAAGCAGTATAGTATTAATTAACTAATTATATAGCTTAACTAAGTATTAATTAACGATATAGTATTGATTAACGTTGGAATTTTAGGTTATTTTTTTCAGTAGGCGCTTTGTTGATGGGTTGGTATCATTTCGTCTAAAAAAGCAGCTGGTCTAATTAACAAGTGGTCTAAGTCCTAAACACCGAGTATAAAGGAATGAAAATAGAACACCATTAATTAATAGGAAGTGTTTGACACCAATTAAGTAAGCGGTGATTGAACAGTATCAATTCCGCATCATAGACTTCTTTGTAATGTCACCCAAATTAATACTATAATCATTCTATCGCAATCAGCGCCTTTGTTAGCAATTTGTTTGCTTTGTTCTTCCTGTAGTTAATCTGTAGTTTTAATCACAGAGGATTTTCCCGAGGGACGAGTTTTATTTAGAAGGGTAATATGGGCTGAAGGCGAGGCCACTCTTTCTGGTTTTCAAATATCTTTCCCCGAATAATCCAGAAGCACTGAAGGCCTCATAAAAGTGATTTTCTATAATTAAAAAACGGTGATGGAAAAAAAAATGTGGTAGATATTGACATAAATTAGATTAAAGCTTTTATCAATCCCGTTGAAAGTAGTTGCACAAACACGTTGTCAAAATTTTGATGATCCGATCAATTATGCAATCAACTGCATATGCATAGTAACATCGATTGCGTCTGTGTTTTGTAGCCTTAAAGGGACATAACATAGCCTGTTATTGCCGAAGGGTTAGGCAGAAGTATACCTAATAGTACATCCACATTTCGCCATTTTTGGGAGCAGCGGTGGCCCAGTGGTGGTAGCCCCGACTTACGAACAGTAAGTCGTGGGACTTACGAACAGTAACCCAGACAGGCGCATTACTTTGTGTATTTTTTTTTCATCACCGCTGCTCTCATAACGGTGAAGGAAAACATCGTGAGGAAACCGGCATGTCCTAGAACCAAAAATTCGAAGACATGTGACATCTACCAATCCGCACTGGGCCCGCGTGGTGGATTATAGCCCATTCCCTCACATAGAGAGGAGGCCTGTGTCCCAGCAGTGGGAACGTTAATAGGCTGAGGATGATGATGATGATTTCGCCAGTTATGATTAAGTCCCATCTAATAGGGGGAGAACCTATTACCATCAACCGGGCACAAATCCAGACTCCGTGAGAAATTCCTGATGGTAAAACCCAATAACACTTTGCTCGACCTGGGAATCGAACCCAGGGCCTCATCAGGCTCAGCAGACGTGCTTGCGACCACTAGACCTACGAGGCAGTCTATCAGCAGTAAAAGGATTGCACACATAAAATCACTATGATTACTCCATGACACTATGCAACGATTCTGAAATACATACTTCTACGGTAATTTGTAATCCATCTGTATCGCTAGATTTTTCCTATAAACTTTTTACGATATTGCCTTCGGTTGTTTACAAATGTTAGTTGTGTAAGTTAAAGTGCTTCATTGAGACTGTAAAACTATGTAAGGACATACGCGGACCTTTGATGTATAATGTCACACGTAGTTTAGTATTAAGTATAGTGTTTTATTGCTTCTACAAGTTGAATACATGTTGTCTCTTCGTTGTGTGTTTGTTTACCGATTATTTTATTGGCCTTTATATGCGAGTTTTACTGTTCTATGAGATACTTTAAATCTTGTTAGACGACACTTTTTTTACCTAATAAAAGGTTCAGGATTTCATGTTGTCCGCCTGCTACCGAGCCATTGTGTTTGTACGGCTCTGTAAGGCATCCATCACGTAGAAGGGTCTATTTTGCTGTCGAACAATTTAATTTACACAACATAATATTACGCCTGTTATCCTTAAATGGTTAGGTAGAGGTGTACCTAATAGTACCTACATTTCGCCAGTTATGTTTAAGTCCCATCAGGGGCGAGTTTATTGCCATCAATCGGGAGCAAATCCAAACTCCGTGGCAACTACTGAGAAATTCCTGATGAAATCTACTGAAAAATTAAAAAAAAAAAAACATTTTGCCTGAACTGGGAATCGAACCCAGGACCTCATGCTCAGAAGTTGCGCTTGCGATGACTGGACCAACGAGTAATATTGAAAACTTAATTTAATTTTCCATATTATACTGCTCCAATCCAATCGCATTCAAATGGAATATTAATAAATTCATAATGAATGACTACTGGTAGCCCATTAACTTCACAAGAACGGAGATCACACTAAACGCTTTGCCTTCACGTCTAATTACGAGTTTAACATATCATCAATCATCGCATTTGCTTACCAAATAAACTGTGCAATTAGTCAATTACCACATACACGAAACATTTTGAAGAACAGTTTTGCAATATGCGACTTTACTGTCAGACTTGACTATCAATCATTGCGGTTAGTACACAGTCGTTTCAGAGATGTTTTACCTAAGATTTTTCACCAAAGTCAAAATCAAAGTGTGTTTTATTTTTGTTTTAATAAGGTTATTGTTGAAATGCAGCCTCTGATGACTCTTTCAAAATCACAGTGATCTTTATTTGGGATATTAAGGGTGTAACTACATTCTTCATGAAGCTATGGGGCATTTTTTTGTTCTGCACCAGATCTGGGAATTTCCTGTTTTTTTTTTTAAAGAAAGTTTAAATGTTGTAACTTTATTTTAAATACCCCCACTCCCTGTACTATTCAATGCATGTATACACCAGCACAATGTTTTTAGTGCATACGTAGCCCTATAGTAGTGATTTTTCGCACCAAAAAAAAAGTATTTTCCCAGCAATATAATTTTTGAGCAGTTTGATTTACAGAACGCTTGGTTAACGGCGTCGTGAAGGGTCTGTTTACATCCTCTATCTATAAAGTCCCTGTTGAATTCTTAGCGCTGACACGTCTATCAAAATCACAGTGATCTTTAATTACGTTACGATGAGATTGCTATTTGGCACTGTCAAAAGGTAAAATTACAGTGAGAGGACTGTAGTCGACAACTCGACACGTGTAATCAGTCTCTACTTTGTGATTTAGTGCTAAGCTGATTATACACTGAGTGTCGAGTGAGCACGCGTCTTTTGTCTCTGATTTTGAGTGTTTAGATTTTAGATCTATGACTAGGTAAAGTACGTTTTCACGAGTTCAGCTTTGACTCTTTACATAGTATAAAACAAAGTCGCTCCTGCTGTTTGTCCGCTTAGATCTTATAAACTACGCAACGGATTTTAATGCAGTTTTTACCAATAGATAGAGTGATTCAAGAGGAAGGTTTATATTATGTAATAACAACCTGCCCCGGTTTCGCACGGGTGCAATGTAGATATAAACGTTCCTCTTTAATTCCTCTATCTATTAAAAAAAACCCGCATCAAAATCCGTTGCGTAGTTTTAAAGATCTAAGCATACATAGGGACAGACCGACAGCGGGCAGCGACTTTGTTTTATTTAGTAAGTGATATCCTACATTGCACCCGTGGGAAGCCAGGGCGGGTCGCGTGTATTCATTATTGTGTTTATGGATGAAAATGTATGTGGAAATGACGGGAAAGAATACCTATAAACGTAACGGAGCGACGATTTTTCTTGAGCGAGGTTTTTCTTTATTTTCACGACTGAGATAAAGACTGATATTTTCATTGATCTTAGTAACTTTATTGTTCGCGTGTCTGCTAGTGTTAGTGAATGCTAAAATATTATTGCACTTGGGTTAAAAATACAATAGACAGAAAGCTTCTTATTTGGCAATTATTTAGGTGTCACTTAGTGTTAGAGAATACGTATTATTCTTTGATATTTGAGTAGCTTGATTAAATACGGTGACTCAAATGTTTATTCATAAAATGTGTACCGTTGTTTTATCTGAACATGTTTATTTGTTTAAGTGTATTAGCATAAAGAAAACACCGCAAATCAAATGGGCCGTGTAATTAACGGAATAGTCTCTCTGCCAATTGCCACGCTTGCTGATACTCAAGTGGCATTTGAGTGGCAAGTGGCAATTGACTCACGTATCCAATATGTTTCCGTTACAAGCTGTAACAAGTAGGTATGCTTTGACCTCTTGTTGAAACTACAAACTGCTTTTGGAGTACACTCAACTTTTACTCTATGTAACTATGATCAGCTAGAAAAAAATTGGTTTGAAAGAAAAAAATTACGTATTTTTGCTGTATCAAAAGTGACAAACGGATCTTATTAAAATTTGGTTCTTACGGCAATAAACGCATTTTTCTTTATTTAATTCAAATGAAATGAAAATGTGTTTATATGTTGGTATTTTCATAAGCTAGAAAAGTATGCTATTACAAAGCTAGGGAAACGTAGGTAGGTACTGTGTGACATTAGTGATACCTATTAATTACTTATTGCAATTTTAAATGAAATTCAATTTAAATTTTTAATTATATCTAAAATTTTATTACGAATCGATAATAATTCAATGAACGCAGTGAGAAATTTCCAGTAATGCATGAAAAATCCCTACTGGTAGGTTTACCAACAATAAATCAACACAAAACATTCAACAATTATTTTCTAAAGGCAGTAATGATGATGAATAGTCTACACTATTACAAGATTAACACAGAACAGTAGCCAAACATCGTGATACTCTGAACCAAGTAAATACTAATTACCCGAGCTAAATACTTGCATTGAAGTCGGAATGTGACCAAATGCTCATTGTGGACTGACGATTCGGACACGACTCGCTTATTATAATTAACAATGGTACAAAGACGAAAAATATATTGGAACTGACCTGTCTTTAAGACAGAAGTTGCCCAACCCTGTTGGCTCGCGAAGGTCAGGTTACAGCAGTGCCTAAGAAGATATTCATACTGACACAAAATAGCCTAATGAGCTCAAAGGAATTTTTATTGCAGGCGAAAAAAATAGACCGTAAAAGTAAAGGCAGATTACGAAGTAAAGCAGTGGTTCTAGCACCACTAAACGTTTCAGGGCAAGAAACATCATTGGACAATCAAATCCCAAAGATCGGTGAAGTCATTTTACCAACAATTGGGGTATTGGAGACTCGTAGGTAATTGGGAAAAGTTGACAAGAATAAACCGATCGATGGATGATTCCCTCATGGCTTTCTATAGCAACATCAATAACCTTTTACACAGAAACTACAAACCCGATGCTTTCTGTGACTGTACAGTGTACACTGATAAAAGTGATTACGCCATAACCACATCAAATCATCTACTAGCCCGCTCTGTGATTCCCTTTCCACGTCCGTTACGGCTATAATTTGCAACACAAATTACTGGACCGCAATACTTCGAATAACTCGCATCGTTGGCCAAAAATTACATAGCGCAGCTTTAATTATATCTCCGGCCAAAAATCTCAATCAGGATGTGCCATGAATGACACGCGTCCCATATTTGTGGCCGATGATCCGAATCGTCGCGCCCGTCAGCCGTGTTGCGACACGGAACAAAGGGACACTGTCTCTTTGTCGTTTCAGGACCTACTATTTGAGTTGGGACGAATTCTAATTCGAATTCGGTTGAATTTTTAAACGTTCGAATTTTTGAAGCTTGGTGACAGATCTTTTTTTTTAATTTGTTGCGAACGTCGCGTCGGTCGGTATTGGAATAGTTTTTGCCAGCAAAAAGGTTGAACGTTAGAAATGGCAAATTATGTCTATAAATGTCATGTGTATTTGACTCGTAATACAGTTTCCTCAGCAATATGGTTAAACGTCCTAAGATAACAGAACTAGAGATGGGAAACCGTTTATCAGCTGTTTGTATTCTTGCGTAATGTGTAACCGTTAACTTGGAGACTGGAGATGGAAATTAATGGAATATCTTGATGCATGTAGGCGCTTGTAAGCATATTCATGTAGGTATAAATAAATGTGACGGGAGAGATCCTGGTTCCAGTAACAGTAATGGTAATTTTACTAGAGAAAATATAGGACGTTGGAACAAAGACTAGAAAGATAATTTCTTTCTGATGGAAAACAACGCTTTTCCTGTGCAATCTAATTTAGCAATTTGGCTGTTTTAATGACCAAGGAACGAGAACGCTATAATATTTAACTGCATCTTAAAATCATAGCTCTCCTGGTTATCGTTTTCTTAGAACCGGATGCTAATTACCTACTGAAAGCTAATACGATGAAATATGTTTCGAAAATTAATTTAATGATAATATATGAATTAATAATAATTTGCACGTGCAATGGTAAATCAAAGAAGCAACTAGATGAAATCAACTAATTTGTGATTGATTATAGACAAAATGTAGGTCAGAATCTCAATTTGTGGCCAAATGCTACAACCTTGGTCCCAAACGGTACCATTAACTTGTTTAATCCGATCTTTAAAGACCATTAAAGTCGCATTTCAAGAGAAAACGGTTAGATTTACAACGTTCATTGTAACAAGATAGATTTGTTGGGAGGAACAGATTCATCGGTAATCATTCCTATTGGAAATACATTGGTCATCATTAATATCAATGAATTTGAGTTTGAAATATTTTCCTATAGCTATGGTATATTAAGCATCGTTGTGTGAATTTTTGTATGCTATTGAAGATTATTTTCTTGCCTCAAGGAAGAGCCTGTATAGGTTTTGCGCCAAAAGTGTATAACTTGAAAATTAAATGCAAACAGGGTGTAGAGGAACCTTTCACAAATCCGTCAACCAAGCATTCCGGACATCTAACTAAGCAACACTACAAAAATTTTGCTAGGAAACGACTTTTTTTGTGTTTAATATCACGTTTTACATTGTGTAACGCATAGAGGTATTTAAAATACTGTTAAAACATTAATTAAAACGTGTAATAAAAAAAACGTGTGTAAAAGTTGTAACTATCCGTAACTAGAAGGTTAAAGTTATAGAACACCTGGGAGTATTGTCCAGTACAAAAAAACGCAATAACGGATAGAAAAAGTGTCTCTCAGCTCAATTTAAACTCATGACATATTTATGACTTTTTCGCCATCATTGTTCGGCCTTCTGGTTTCGAAGTTCATCTACCTTCGCTAGATAAATTAGCTGTTGGCAGTAAATATGTAAATAATCGTAGACCCAGACGAAGTGTTAAAAGCAGACCATATTTTTGTAAATACATAATTTCTACAAGCTGTTACAATATTTATGTAAGAAGTGCATTGTTCTTAAACTAACGGCTTTTTATTATTAGCTGTTGTTTCATGGCTATTATACATGTCATTGAGGCTAGACGAAATGACACAGTTGTTAGCTGAAGTGTCAAAAGGAAAACTGGGTGCTCTGAAACTTTGCTACTCTTCTTTAGTTTTTTCTTTTTGTGTTTCATTTTGGTCACAAGATGTCGTTACAAATGCGATTAATAGGTTTTCTATTTTTGATTTATTTAGTACTAGCTGCAAGTCCGAATGCATGTAAGAATTAATACCACGGAAACATAATACTGAGATAAATGTATAGGGACATAGATACTCTTAATATAATGTACTTTAAATCCTAGGTCAGGTCATGGTCTACCTGTGAACTAATTTTACCGCAATACAAAATATAGTCGTGAAGGTACAAAAATGTAGCGGGACAGACAGCCAGAATTACTTTCGCGTTTATATTTTAAGTGCTAGCTTTTGCTCGTGGCTTTGCTTCCGTTATGTACGGAAATTAACCCATTGATCGTTTTAAATTTAGCCTAAGACACTTGTGGATAATGTAACTTCCCGTTAGTGGAAGAATTTTTGGAATCGGATCAGTAGTTCCGAAGATTACCATCTAGGTACATACAAACGAATGTTACCTGTTTAAAATATTATAAGTAATAAGTATAGATAGATTAACGTCTAATGTGTGAAAGCTAACAATACTAAAAACACACACCTACATACATATTTTAAAAGCCTTTAAGAAAAAGGTTGTACGCGCGATAGTATTTTCTAATGCCCCATATTCTAATAAGACTACTTCTAACAGACTCCAGGCTGCCCTAAATAAAATTTAAGATCCACCGACAACGTGACTAGAAATGCGTACATTTCATAATAAGGCGCCTTCGTCCTTCTGGGAATGGCATTCCATTGTTTAATTAATCCAAGTAACGTCAGTAAAGTGTAAACATGACATCCGACCATCTTGCTGTGTGGCATTACTGTAATGATTATTACCAGAAATTATAATTACATGTTGACAAATTGATGCTAACTCCGCGTGAGTAATGGTTCCTGTTTCGTTGTCCCACGGACCTTTAACAGTATAAACAGACGTCTTAATATAATTTTACGACAATCTTCCTGTTAGTGGATGGTCAGTGCATGGCGCAATTTTCTGTAGACTTTGCTTCGTTAGAGTAATTATCTTAAATTCTTTTAGGAAGCAATGTCAAGATCGAGGGTTGCAAAGCTTGGACTTTTTATTGACACAAATGTTATTGTTGCCAGAAAACAATTTAAAACATCAATCTTCTTCTTCTTAGCGTGTCGATGGCAATCTAAATTGAGTCAGCCCAGAACTGAGCGACTAGTTTGGCGCTTTCGGAAGCGTCCATCAGTTCCTGTAGTGAACAAACAACAGGACACGCAGGACACGATAATAAGTGCCCCATCGTTTGTGGAACAGCACCACATTTACACTCCAGGGAAGAGTCATTAATGAATCTCCAAACCTGATCAGGTTTTCCTTGCTGCAGCCAATGGGTCCGGAGTCTATTTAAAGACTTCCAGGTCAGAACGAATGGGATTGGTAACGATACACTACTTCGCCACATCTTTCCGTGGAGCGCTCGCCACTGAGAGGGGTGACACACTTCAGAAAGCTGTTTCGGCTTTTCAGCCTTTGCGACACAAGGGTATTCAGATGTAAAGGGTGTCGAGTATCTGAAACCATTTTGGCTTTTTCGCTAGAGCTTGCCATTGTCCTGCGAACTTCTGGTGGCGCTATTCCTGCCAGTGGGTACAGCACACAGTAAGATATCTGTGGTACAGCATCTGTAATATATCAATGACTCTCTACCTCATTATCGTTCTCCTGCCGACCTGCCTTTATCTTAGTTCATTTTGGCTCGGCGCAGCATGTCTACTTTTTCCTTACTTCTCTATTAGTCGTTATCTCACACAGTTGACACCTTTCCGTTCATCGTTTTATTGCTTTGCCACTACTCTTACATCTTTTTATAACATTTCTAATAGCATTTTAGTACAAACTCTATTCAAAAGAAACAGCTCACGGTGGCTTAAGTGACCTTTAAATCTTTTCTTTATTTAGTCAAAACTGCGTGTGATGATGATGAATGAGTATTTTTAAATACTTTTTTACTTCTCATGCTCTGAAAGTGCTTATTTGTGCAGTATATAGGCTGCACAAAATCGAATTTTGTGCACAAGTGCAACAAGTGCAAGTGCAAGTGCAAGTTAACGTATCTACTCAAAATGAGCCTTACAGCCAAATACAATAAGAAGTTCATTGATAGAATTTGTTATTTTATAATAGTTACTTTAATTTATTTACCTTATATGTTTTTTCAAAACTGTACTAATTTTACTTTGAATTTTAATTAAAGATATGTTATACTACTGTTTTATTTCCTCGCAATCGAAGTGAAAAGCAGAGTTTATAACTCGTCCACAAAACCATTTTATCCTCGACATTACTATCAGCCCGAGCCGGGATAAAAATGGTTCGTTTTGTGCACTTGTAAAATCTACTATTATTGTGTGTTTTGTGTGTCAAATTTTATGTAATTTTATTTTGTTTTTCCATCAGGAATTTCCCAATACCAGCCACGGAGCCTGGATTTGTGCATGATGGCAATAGGCTCGCTCCCTATTACACGGGACTTAAACTTAACTTACAGCACGCGAAATGTGGGTTTACTATTAGGTAAATCTCTCCCTAACCCTTTTAGGACTACAGGCGTAATGTTATGTTCTGTTATAAAGTACCACAACATGTTGACTTTGCAGCATTGTGCACCTATTCAGACTAAGCCATGCAGAATCGGTTCCGGTTCAGTAGTAAGAACAGTTCAACAACAACAACAACATCAGCCCATAACGTCCACTGCTGGACATAAGCCTCTCCCATGATGGGAGGAATTTGCCGTAATCTCCACGCTTGGCAGGCGGATTGGAGATCGCAGTAATGAAAGACTAACAGAAAACGCTGCTGCCCGTTCTCAGGTCTACGGAGGCGCAAGGTGTTCTGCCTCAGACATTAGTCGCCTTATACGACACCCGTGAGTGTAATGGGTTGATTTTATTCTACTCTGCCGGATACCACACGGCTAGAGGGCTAAGAACAGTTCTGCATGCCCTAATTCATACATAAACACAAAAGCATCAAATAACTTGTGTTACAAAAACAAATTACTGCTAATCTTATTACTACCTATTTATTATTATTACTTTCACGTAGCACGAAAAACTTCGATAATCACACCACAATATAGTTTTCTTGTTTGCGTTCAAAAGTTGCGTCGAAGCGCATAACGATCGCGTTATAATGATAGTGTTAAACAAGTCGCGTGCGCACGCATTTAGGACCTTATGGTGTAAACTAATCCAATGTTACTTAAAACACGAATAGTGCTTTTAATGTGAAACCGGGTGTTACACGAATTGTTATACACAGTTATTGGAGTACATGTTACCGATAAAAACAATGACAGTGGGAAGTTGTAAATCCGGAACATATCCGGAATTGACAATACATATATTCCCCCTAAATATTTTTGAGTGGTATTTTGGGAGCACAAGAAAAAACAACCAAAATTATGTCTTGGGAAAGTACGGTCAACCAAACAATTTAGAAGTTATACAAATAATAACAATTTTTGGCTCATTAAATTTTATGTAATTTTAATTTTCAATGAAAGTAAACTGGCCTTTTAGGTTAGATTTGGCTTCGTCAATGTAGGAGTCAGACCTGACTATATTTTGCTAAGCTGACCCCTTCACGAACAGATCGGAACACTTTAAAGACACTGTACGCACATTACGGACATAATGTCGTGAGAACGACAGTAAACGGCGCGTCGGCTACTCGCCTGTCAGCTGTCACACTAGTTGTGAGCTACTGGTGGCGAGTACTTGCATTCAAGTGCCAACAGTTCAGTGGACTGATGCTTGGCGCTTGTTTACAAGATACAGTGTCAAGTGTACACGGTACTTTACTTGTACTATGCAAGTGTGTATGCTTGCTTTGAATCTATTTTCTGAAATGTTGCGGGTTTCTGAGATCTGACTTAAGTTATAAGGCCTACTGTCCTACATGGATTTGTCTTGCCCTTTGGTAGGCTTGGTTTCAATAGAACGATGTAGTTTTCCTGCGGTTTGCTTCGGTTTTACAACTAGGAAAATATACGAAGTTTTAATCCTTTTAGTATTTAACATGATAGAAATTTCAAATTACAAATCTAATAAAACACTATACAGCCTCTTACATTACGCTAAGCACTATCCCAAAAAAAAAAAACATTTGTTTCTTTTTTTGTCTTCCTTAGACCCAATCAATACAACAATATAAATACAGAAGCTTTTTAAATAATGAATTCTGCGACTTTTCAAAGCCCGTTTGTTGCCAACCAACCATTGATTTTAATAGCAAAATGTTTTGCATCTATAATCCCTTTACATCCTCGTTCATCGACGATTTAAATACAAATTATGAGCTGTAGTATTTACAGCGAACTTGTACTGGGTCTAGCTTTTCAATTTGCTATAATTTCTTATAAATGAGCCCCTACAAAGTTAATTGCGACTTATAACCGCGCGGCAGCGAAGGCACTCATAAAATTGTATTTAGAATTAATTTACAAAGTTTACTGTTTAATATACGTAGGTAGTCATTTGTTTTATTTTTTTAGAGGTCTCTTGTGTCCTATATGGCTGATTTTTTTTAAAGTAAACCTGTCCTTATAAAATTAACTACGCAAATCGAATCTGCGATGTCTTTTGCGCCGATGAATCACTAGCGGCCTTTTTCTATAACTTACGTATAACTGTTAGTAAATATGCCTACGTCTTGTAGCTATCGGTGTTTCGATAAACATAGTTAGCTTGGTATATCCTATTCGCGTCACCTACCTGTCAGTCTGAGGACTGTGATTAATTGCAAAAACCATGAAAGCTTTTCTGAGACTTTTTATTTCTAACGGTCCGTAAGCTAAATGTCAAACAGTTCACAGCAACCGTCCGTTACATATGTTAGTAAGTTATTGAGAATGTCCGTAGATCGATTGAATCTCGCGACTAGTATGAATACATAGTAGCTGTAAGTATGCTGTAAGTATAGGTACATAAATATACTTAGTTCATCACCTCGACTGTGTTCTAAAGAAATACTAGGCGTTTGTCACAAATAGTTTTTATTTAAGAAATGAGGTTATACCATTAACGGCTTTCCTACCTCCTTGAAAATGAATTTATCATCCAAAAAAACTACGTGACAGTATAAAGATATTCCAATACCTACTCATAAAAGTGGTAAACAAATCAAATAAAACAGCTGTATGAGAAAATATTGAGTCATACACAATAATAGATATGGTGATGAGGAAATATTTTTAAACTTCTTTTTTTATTGCGTTGACAAGTTTTGTGAAAGTCGTTGAACCAGTGCGCGCGCAACTCTATGACAAGTTGACATGTCAATGTCCGCCATGTTGATTAATTCGCCATATTCCGAATTTTGGCGCCAACTATTTAACTTTTTATCTTTTAAATTATTTTTATTAATATTAAAAGGCGCGACACCAGAATCGTAATGTTTTTTTCCATCATATTTTATGCGTAGCTAATTCTATAAACAAATAATATGCTAAAATTATAACATAGAATAATAGTGTTCGTATAATATTCGCATAAAGTAACACAATTTTCGCAAAAATTTAACATAATCTGTAAAACTATAAAAGCTGCCTACCTACGTATAAAATGGCAGTGAAAATTGACTTCAAGTATAAATTATGCATATATTAATAGCATTATCATACTTTATGCGTATAGAAAATAATAATGATTGAACAAAAATTATGTCAACGTACTCTCAGATTTACAAATCATATGAATAGCTTAGCATTTATATTTGCCATAACTCTTTTAACCATTACCATGTCTAATATTTGATGAAATGAAAGTTAATAGAATTTGTAGAGACCAAATATATTGTTCTATATACAAACAAATAAATATTGATTTTAATCGATATCTATGCAGATTACAAAATAAAGTCACTTTTCGTGTGACTGCTTAGTTTTTCTAAAGTACACAATGCGTTTTGTTGCTGTTTTTTACGATCCTTTATAGACTTTATTCTGGAGGGTTAGAGGTGCAAAATTAATTTAAAACATTTAGATAAAGCAAGTCGCCAGTTCAGATAGCATAATATGTGTGGAGCAAGGGCGAGTCACTAGTTCTACTTCCCCGGGAAACGAGTAAATTGCCCATAACTAGACAAACCTACCAACTAGGTTCGCAATAATAACAGAACCATGGTGTTGTTTACTTGATTAAATAATCAAGTCAAATTAAGCTCTTAAACTGACAAGAGAAGTATAAATAATGAAGCCATTTGCAATTTATTATCCATATATTTTACATAAATCTAATTTTCTAATAAGGTTTACTGTCAAATTTTTAATTATATCACAGGAAATTATATTCAAAACTGATGATTGCTAATTATGTTAAACGTTGAAATCTCTAATAATTTAAATTTTATATCTATAATATAATTTTATTTATGCTATTAAAATAATTAAAAAAAGTGCGGGTGCGATGTTTTAACACAAATTAATACAAATTGTTGTCAACGACTAATCACAACGTTTGTTCTTTATTATTTCCTGAGAATTAAATAGAGAAAATTTCTTCTTATCTTATGAAGTTAATTGAAAGGAACAGGTTCTTTTAACATTACCGTAAACAATTTTGTATTAAGTACCATTTTTGCGCTGCTACCGGCTGGTAGATAATATTACCTTATCTTGAGATGATGACACGTTATCCTAGGATCTATGCATAACACTATCGCTTGGAAATGTAGGAAGTAGTTAGCAGTTTGACATAATTCCTAGGATATCATGACATACAAAATAAAATAAATGAGTCGCTTAGATTTTTTTCTCAAGAGGTACAAGAGGCACAGGCATCCTCTTGAGAAAGCGACTCATTTCTTTTTATCGTGAGGTTAGTGCCTAACCTGGTATCAGAGTTTTTATGCCGCACATGGTCGCATGGGTCGCTGACTTGGCTTTACAAGCCGTCGAGAAATATCTCTCAGGCATGCTGGTTTCCTCACGATGTTTTCCTTCACCGAAGCAAGTGATAGATAATTATAAGTGGCTTATAAAGCCTTCTTTATGTATCACAATTTAGTAGGTACTGCTACTAATTGCAATGTGTCAGTCAAAACAAAGAAGAAAGAGAGCGAAGAAAATGTTATTTAAAATCAGTGTAAACTTAAATAAACCCCAAAATTAAATGTTGACACTAGGTGCACTTTTACAGTGAAACTCAGTACGAGCTGGTCCAATTGGCTGCCTCCGTGATATACCTCAGTGAAACTCAGTACGAGCTGATCCAATGGGCTGCCTCCGTGATATAGTGCTGGTATTCTGATAGATCCTATTTACACAAAGTGAGCTAAACTCAAAACAAACAATAATTCATTGAAAATAAGACCTAACTAATCAACAAGCCCAATATAATTCAACAAACAAGAGAACAACATCTCGTCTCGTTTGATCTCCATCACATTAGTTAAATCTAATTTGCTCTCCGTGGTAACCAACAGGGCGTACGCAATAATGCCAATCGAGACGCCATGTTCGCACGCCTCATCGGACCCGTCGTCGGCGTCCACTAATTTATTTCAAGCTCCAACATTTGATACAATATAATACAGATCAG
Source organism: Xestia sexstrigata (assembly GCA_941918905.2). Lineage (NCBI taxonomy): Eukaryota > Metazoa > Arthropoda > Insecta > Lepidoptera > Noctuidae > Xestia > Xestia sexstrigata. The sequence goes on from OW799216.2 coordinate 10,479,175, forward strand.
ATTCACCCCGTACTTCCTTATTGCCATGCAAATTTTAGTTATTAAATTACAGTTGGCCTCACAAGACGGTTCATGATCATGGGATTGATGGAAGGTGCTATATATGTTGTGCCCCCGGGCTGTGAGGCGCGGGAAACGAGATGTGGTGACAACGCATTCAGTTGATAGATACATAGATAGAGTATACTTTATGGACCGACGCCAGCACATCAAACTACCCGAAACTGTAAAATTTTCCCAATCAACCTTTAACCTCATATGAAAATCTATAGTATAATAATATAATATTTAGTAAATATATATTTCAAAACACTACTAGGAACTTGGAGTTATTATTGTGAAACTATCTTGTGACGTTGCATAAGTGCTCACACATACCATAACATATCATCACGCCTGTAATCCCAGAAGGGTTGGGCAGAGGTGTACGCAACAGTACACACACACACACATTTCGCCCACATTTCGCCAGTTATATTTCAGTCCCATGTAATACAAGGCGAGCTTGCTAGGCACAAATCTGACTCCGTGGCTGCTACTGAGAAATTCCTGAAGGAAAAACCCAATAACACTTCATCAACAACAATAACATTTCATAACTGCTCATGTAGGTTCATGTGGTATTTCGAATTTGAATCTACTTACTTATTTAAAGTGTTATGCAAAAATGTTTAGTTGTAATTCTGTAAATAATAGGTAGATCGTTTGTTTCATATACTCGTAAGTGGTAAGTATATTGGTTGTACTAGAGCATTTTGTTTCTAAGCTTTAGTTACAAAGCTCTTTTTGTTCTTCTTTTATTATTATTTTTATTATTATTTTATTATTATTATTTTAGTACACCATTTTTTTTTTAATTTCTTTTTTCGGGTGGGAAATTATTAAATGTCTTCTCCCGCTCTGGGCGGAGCAGGAGGGAGTGTCAGACTTTTACTGACTAAAACCCATCTATGTTCCTTCATCGCCTTTGTGTTCCGGGGCCATGGTATCTCTTTCGAAGTACACCCTCAGGGTAAGTATGTTCAAGAGATATAATACAATATTTTTGCCAGCTTTATAATACACACCTACAGCAACTTTAAATCTAATAAATTCTAACATTTTACAGCCATAAATGTTAGAATATAATAGATTTACAGTTCAGTACCGCAAAGTAACGCCTTACTCCGTTACAGTTACTTATGTTCATGTATGGCGCCATTGCACTGATAAGGTGTTATCGGCAAAAACCCATTAGTAAACCTATTTTTGCTAATACATGGAGATAGTGTTTTATGTGTTACTCAACTTTGGCGATCGCTATTTTGGTAATAGAATCATCCATGATGATTCCATTACCAAAATGGCAGGTCGTAAAATTTGCAACCGTTTGAGAGAGACTATTAAGTAGGTAGGTATGTAAAATTTAAACTAATTGATCGTCTTTTGTTTTACTTGAGGCCTAGACAAAGTGTCTAGACATTCAATCAACGAACGAATTGACAAATCCTTTGTTCATCTGTCATTTTGCTGACATTGAATCGACAAAATGACAGATGAACAAAAGATTTGTCGATTCTCTTTCGTTTCTTCGGTGGTCATGCTAAGCGGGTTGCATCCGGTTAGACTAAAAGCCGACCCTAACTTTCGGTCCTTTAGAAAATCGCTATAGAAAGTTTTTGAAATTGATTTTCACTTATTATATTTAGAGGGTGTAAAACACCTCTTAACGAAGCCGAAAGGCACTTATTCTCCCCGTCATTGCGATAATTTTTTTGTTCTACACCATACCTGGGAACCTTCTAGTTACGGAAATATTGGGGGTCAAAGTTCCAACTTTTAGACAAGTTTTTTTTTAAATACAAGTTTTTATTGTAAGACTTTTACTTAAAACACCTCCACGACCCCCGTACTATTCAAACCATCCATCAGCACAATGTTTTGAGTGCGTTACATTGAGTTCTACCACAAAACATGATTATTCACCCCAAAAAAAAAAGTCGTTTCCCAGCAATAATTTTTGCGTAAAGTTACTTAGTTTGATGTACAGAATGCTTGGTTAACGGCTTCGTGATGAGGTCTTTTACACCCTTTATATACAATCTATTAAACAGCTCAGCATTCCTAAAGTTTATACCAAGAAGACTCCCATTACCAACGTAAACAATAACATTAAAACAGACACATAACCAAGATCTATTTCCATCGACACTATTTTAAATAAAGCTATATTTATCTTATCTTAAAGGCAGACGTTCAGTTCAATACTTATCTGTAACGAAATAGACCACCCATTGTGGCATTCAAAATATTCGCAAAACACACCTTGTATACAGTACCGCCAACTTTTATTGTTACAACTGAATTTATTTGGACCCGCCAAGACTTTAATGTCATAACAAAGAATTATGCCAAGCTAAAGGCGTCTTCAGACGTGTCCGCGCAAATTGTTGACGGCAAAATTTGCATTTGTATGGTAATAATGGAATCATGTTTTAGACAAAGCTTTTTGTGTTACGTAAGGAGAGAGGTGTTTATGAATTTTATTAATTGTCTTGAGAACCGTATGGTAATGGTTTGAAACTATCGTTTACCTACATCTGAATTAAAGATACGGAAATATTTTATCGATAAAATTGCATCATCATTGCATCTCTTTTAATAGAAACAAATTCTAGCAGTAAATAAAGCTATATGTACATTCTAGATTAGAATCTTAAATCCTCGTACCAAATGGCCGAGATGATTTGTTTTCAGGTTAAGAAAATACTCATAACAGCAATGATTCTAACAAACAGATATGTTATACACCTACAAAACCACCGAAAAAAGTGTTCCGCGGGGCAGAGCCAGCTCACATACACGCAGTGACGCAGAATAAAGGCAAAACAAGCCAATTGGCCCGTTTTCGAGTCTTCACGATTGCGCGCTCACAACAAATCTGTTTAATAGAATATCATTGCATAACAGAATCTTATTAAAATTAAGAACATAGTGAAGCTATCAAGAAGTTTATAAGCTACATAATAAATTGTTATGACTCTTCCCAATTTTAATTTCATTAGGCATGGAAACTATCATCTAAAAAAACTAAACCAATTTATTGACACAAAATCAACGGAAATGACAAGATTTTTTCGTCGGCAAAAACATAATTTTCACCATATACCAAAAATATCCGTTTCACCGCAATAATCATACCGCTGCGCTGCACCGTGCGTATACAAACAGGCCCTAACAATATGGCAGCAGCCTGTTATAAAATAACACGAGTAGAATGTTACCGTAACGAATCGGTTCGAGTAGTCTCATTCCGAGTCGAAAGGTTATCGTATCGCATAATATTACGAGTGTTATAAAGCACGCGCTGCCAATAGAAGGATACTTTGTTGATTGTATGCGTTTTTGTCCAGTCTTACGGTATTCGATCGAGATTTAAGAGGAGATGTATGTACGAGTATGCTCAAGTCGTGATGAAAAGAGGTGAAGGTGACGTGACTTTTGATAGATTAGGGGACGTTTTTTCTGACGGATAGAGCAGAGAAAACACTTGGCTGGAACTTTAAGTACCGGAAGGGCCTGAACAAAGTGTCATTTTAGCAGTAATTCCGATGGTGGAAAAGTCAAAAATGATTGGTCAAACAGGATTGACACAAGCTACCGAAAAGTTCATGTCCATTAATAATCTTGAAAATTATTGTCACTTTAACCTGCGAGTCATTCTGAAGAAACGAGGGAAAACTTCGCCAAAATGATGAAAAAATGAGCAACTATTGGAACTTCAATGAAAAAATACCTATGTAGGATTTTCAGTTTTGTTTTTTGTGCTTATATCGTGAACGTAATAATCTTTTCTATTTTAATAGACAAAAAGCATACTTTAAAAAAGAAACATGAGATAATTATTAGTTAGGAACGAACTGATAAAATTTCCGATACACTTCTGAAACAATAAGTGTTGACACTTCGTTTCAATAGTGAATCGGAAAGTTACAACGCGTAAAACTTGAGCCTGCTAAACTATTTAAAAAATATTAATTACCTAACTTGTAACGTCAATAAAAATTAAAAATTTATATCCGCAATAAATCACCAGAATTTAGTGTCGTACAAATCTGATTAATTAGTGATTTATTCGCTTTAATTAGCATGAAACTTGCCCAACTAGTTTTTATTGTTGCAATAACAAAATGCCACTGTGTTGTAAATCTTTTGATGATACGACCTCGTTATCTTAAAACTGGGGCTGTGGTTTGTAAAAAAACCTGCTGTCAAATCAGGATTTGATTAGTCTCATCAGCATCATTATCCACAGCATAAATTCACCCACTGCTGGGAATAGGCCTCACTTTTCTTGTGCAATCTCCACGTTCCTGTGCCAGCCTCATGCTGGGAATAGGCCTTACTTTTCTTGTGCAATCTCCACGTTCCTGTGCCAGCCTCATGCTGGGAATAGGCCTTACTTTTCTTGTGCAATCTCCACGTGCCTGTGCCAGCCTCATGCTGGGAATAGGCCTCACTTTTCTTGTGCAATCTCCACGTTCCTGTGCCAGCCTCATGCTGGGAAAGGCCTCACTTTTCTTGTGCAATCTCCACGCTCCTGTGCCAGCCTCATGCTGGGAATAGGCCTCACTTTTCTTGTGCAATATCCACGTACAGGAACGTGGATATTGCACAAAAAAGCCAGCCTCATCCATGTTTTCCCCCGATGCAGTGATGGCAGCTATTTCATCTGCCCATCTCGCTGCCGGATAACCCACATTTCTTTTCTCAGTTCTTGGACGATGACAGTTTTAATCCACCGGTCATCATTGATTGGTCTGCCTTTTAAAAATTAATTGTTAATTGATAAAGTTTTGCAGAAAGTCTTTGGCAACCCGGTGGATTCTAGTTTTCCAAAGTAAAATTTTGCCTTCATTGCGTCATTGCCGTCAGTACGAGAAGCCTGCCAACACTGCGCAGCCGTTAGAAACCATCAACAGGGGCTTGATGAACGCTGTTGAGTGCGAGAAATACAGGACTGGTCGGCGTCGTGACACTTGGCTATGATCAGTATGCTGGGGTGATTGTGGAGAATGCAATTCTGTCCCCGCACCCCAGCCAGAAGTGACGAGGAGGAACAACGTGCGGCCCCACGGCGGAGGACACCCATTGAGGAATTCCAAACGTAAAAGAAAGTCTATAATCACTAGTTATCTGATGCTAAACTTAAAATGTCACTTATTGGATTGTTTATTTTTCTATTTGTTTATTTTGAGCTCCCAATATTTCGACGCCGTTGCAAGCGCCATGATCGCGGGTTGACTGGAGAATGCGGGTGGATGTTGAAAAATTGTAAGGAGCAGACAAATCTGTCTACCCTCTTTCTTTGTCATTTGCTACGCGCTGCACTTTTGGAACTGAAGCTTGGGCCAGACTGTTGTAAACAAGCCCTCCACACACCTCCACATCGGTCTCCACCGGCGGTTTACAACAGTGTTACAACAGCACGCAGGCGAGGCGAGCGGGCTTGTTTACGACAGTCTGGCTCACGCTTAAAGTCTCGGCAACACACACTCACAGTATCACCAGGCTTTGTGGAGTCCTTATTATGTTGCCGACTGCTACTTTTAAACATACTCAAAACTGGATTCCACGAAGGTAGGTACTTGACAATTTGAACCCATCCTCTCGATTGAAATTTGTGTTTCCTTATTTCAATTAGTTAACACGGCCTTAATTGAGTAAATTAAGACCGTGTTTACTCCTCACAAGAAAATTGCACAAAATATGCGTTCCCCGAAGAATAAGCAGCATGTCATTGCGATCACTTTATTCTTTATTTTATTTTATTTATTCACTTGGCCCAGATCACTACATCTTCTTTCTATCCGCCACACGAACTAATCTATTCCTACTATACTTATACCTATCAAAACATCAAAATCAAAGCATTTATGTCAAGTAGGCCAGTTACAGGCACTTTTGAATTGTCGAAACAAAGATGAAAATTAAATGTAGCTACAGTCCCAGTCACAACACATAAAAACTGTGAAAGTACTGTAGTTGCCCATTCCCTAGCGTAGCCTACTACACATAAATCTTCTGTTACAGATTTGAATACCGTTCACCTTTGCCTCTTAGATTCCAGGCAGAATGAGAATTTACGCTGAAATTATTATTACAGCAAGCTAATGTACTTTAGCACAGCATTTACTACATTACGGCATTGTCTGAACCAGCACGCTATTGTGTTAAGGTGACTTCAATGGCGTTTGTCTTCATAACACGAATAGCTATATTTGAACTAGGTCATTGCGGTTTTGTGGTTATTATCATACGGATCACTAATACGGTGTATATAGACTGCCTGGAGCATGTTTCCGGGTCGGGCAGTGTTATTTGGTTTTTTCCTTAAGGAATTTCTCAGTAGCAGCCACGGAGTCTGGATTATTGCCCAGTTGATAGCAACAACCTCGCCCCCTATTACAAGGGACTTAATCAAAACAGGCGAAATGTGGAAAATAATTACTCTTAGCTACACCTCTGCTTATCCTTCTGGGATTACAGGTGTTATGTTATCTGGTGCATATTCTTCTTCTGCGATGGCCAAATGTAATCCAGTTGACAAGGCCAGGTCTAGACTTGGTACATAAGTATGTTTAGCATCACAAATTATTTCTGCTGCGATTATTTACCACTTAATGATTTTTTTAACTAATATTTTTAATAGACATAGGGTGTTTAGTCTGAACGGACCAAAATTAATGGACCGTGGTCCGTTCAGACGTAGAAAAAATGTCTAAGTCCGAACGGACCGGTGCCAAAAAAAACAAATGAATAAACAATAATAAATTTAGAGGGACCGTCGCATACATTGTTGTTGTTGTCATTGCTCACGTTTATTTATTTAATATTATTTATTTAGTACAGTATTTAAAACCATTAACACTGAATTAAATATATAACCTTTTTACCCTTTTCACGCTTGTTGATGCGCTGAGCTGCAGACCAGTTAAGGGTCCCGAGCCCGAAACAGTAAATAAACAAAAAAAAAAGCAAGTCAAGTATAGCTCTATAGACTATCTAAGAAAACGACCACTTTTTCTTTTAGTTTATATTTTTATGAAGATTATACTAATTCTCGGAATTTTACGATTACATGATGACTGTAATAATGCATCATAAAGAAGGATCTTACTGCTTTACCGTATAATGAGTATAGTAAAAAATTGCATGTGTTTTAAATACTAGTCATTCAGAGAGTTATTTCAACAAATTTATCTACTGTAATTTGTGAGTTGTCATCTTTAGGTAGATCTTTATTTTGAAATAACTGCACTTTTAGAAAAAAAAAATAAGTACCTACCTTGCCGTGATATTTTTACATATCACTCGGTTGAACTTTTGGATATTATTCAAGAACTAGCACGGCCAGGCTTCGCACTTAAACACACAAAATTTCCAGCTTTTCCGTTAGTTTAAAATAAACGTTTCATAAAAAGCTCGTCAACAAATTCAAAAAAAAGAACAGCCAATTGTTCGAGCGGTCCTCAACTGATGCTCCGTCTTACAAATATGGCAATTGATTTTTATTTACAAAGGTATAAAGATAGATATGGTGAACTAAGTAATTAAGTATGTAAAAAATCGCGCTCGCGATCGCGAATCGATACTCGTTTAGTTCGTATTTTTTCCGTGAGCGAGCGTAAGTACAAGTTACGAAGTATTATATTTTCATAGGATAGTAAAGTACGAGTAACTAAAGATTTTATTAATAGACCGTTTTTATTGAAAAAAGGTTTTTTGTACTTGTGGCAATCAGTTGGTGCGATATTATTTCGATATAGTATGTACGGTCGACCAAGCTATTTGGTGTGCATTTTATAAAGTAATTTGCATGTTAAAAATACACCAAGTCGACCGCCCTAGCCGAATCATCTTCAATATCGATCGACAATACCTATTTATTTGTCTATCGGTAACATAAACAGAAAGCTCACATTTTCAAAGTTCCTCTAACATTAAAAGCTTTGTGTCCACTATTAAACAGCCCTGGCGTTTACTTAATTAACACCATTATCTCCTCGACAACTTTGGAAGAGTTTATAGCAAAGATAACCAGTTACAACGCACTACTGTTAATAATTCAAACCACATAATAAAACCTAACAAATGTATTGTGTGGGCGAAATACCTTCTAAATTAATATTAATGTAGTTTTAATCAGCACAGCCAATAAATTACATATTAGCCTTACAAAACGACTTTATTAGAGCTTTTATTACATTTTTTTTATTTAATACAGCCACCATTTTGTTTCTTTTTTACGTTTTTTTTTTCCACTTCGTTACCAAATATAGAAATTACTTAACGCTGTCATCTTGAATTTTAATTGGAACTAAACATATTATTTTGTAAATATTTGTTGCTTGCTCTCCTCGCGAACGCCACCGTTCAACTCGTGCGCAGCGGACAAGTTAACTTGCTTTATCGTACAGTCATTAATCAAGTCTCACACTTAGCCTTTAATAATTATAATTAATAATTTTATCACCTATTCAGTTGGGATACAAGCTTGCCACTTGACAGGGCTCACATACGGTAATAGTTACCGATTTATCATAGATAATAAATAATTTTGTTTTTCAAAGTTATTTAACAATCATTAACGTCTGTTCGTGTATTAATGATTTGAGTTTGAGTCTGGCGGCACGACTGTGTAGGAATTTTAAAGATGTTGATGTGTGTGAAATAATAAACACATATTTAAAAATCTACAGCGATCTATCTACTATTTTAATCTATCATTATTCTTTTTTTTTTGATAAAGTGTTACAATATTTACTAGTTTTTATTTTTTAATCTTTCCTTAAAAATCTTGCTCCTAAACAAAAAATATTTAAAAAAAAAATGAAAAGTTAACAAAAAAATATATATACAATACCGACTAAGCTTATACCGACTAAGCTTATACCGACTAAGCTTATAACGCGTTTAAACTGCACTTATTTTGCCAGTAAAACAGCTCAGTACTGCCCAAATGACCGCATACAAAATTAATTACCTATCTCAGTCATAATGATAATTATAATATTCATACATGAACCATGGCCTTACCAAGAACTGACATTAATTAGGTACCTTAAAATATTGTGAACACGCTATTTGTTTTACATTTATCAATGTAATTTGTGGGTTAAACTGTAAACCAAATAGCTTGTTCGACCGTACATCACTGATATTCCTAACTGTCACTAGGAAGACATAATAAACATAACAAACGCGTTAAAAGATTTTCGATAACATGCTAGATCTAGATCGACGCAACTCACTACAAGTTGGCTCTATTTCTCAGTAATAAATCTTTCAAAGTAGCCAGTCTTGTTTAGATTCCTGCTTTCGAATTAGACTGATATTCTTGCTTATTATAATGTTATTGCGTAATGAATTAATCTTTAGTCCTTTATTTGGTGTATTAGGAAACTGAATTGGTATTATTTTTTGTTTTGATCCAAAAAATAATTACAAAAAAACAACCGACCGAACCAAAAAAACACTAAACGGTGGAAACTTTGCCTTAACTTTTTGACCGTCACTGCCACGTATACGTGACAAGCAAGCACGTGCCCTGTACGCCAACGACACAAATATGTGACAAAATGGTAGGTGAAATTGTGGCTTGGCGTGGAGGGCCCGCGAGTGCGTTTATTTATGCTCGGGCGTTCAAAACGTGAAGTCGATTGACTTTTTTGCCACCGACTTCCGGAAGTAAAGTTATTTTATACTTTAGAAGGTTCAAAAAAAGCTCAGATCAGTCACAAGTACCTATTCTGTCAACAATGATAATCATCCATTTTTGTTTTTTTCTCATTTCCATACAAAAGCTCGTATAGAAAGAATACATTGAATAACACGAATATTTTTTATTTCCGTAATTGACAGATTGATTTTATCCTCTAACTAACGGCCCTTTAAAAAAATAAGTTCAATTATTCATTTCTTTTTTTTTATATTTTATAATTGACAGCATGCATGAAAGAGGTTTCATGTAGATTCCCCTTTCATGTAGATTTAAATAAATGATTCTAGAATATATCATGTTTTGTCGTGGTTTGTACAAACAGCAGCAATCTGGCTACTAGCCAGTACTACTAGCCAATGTCTTACGGGATTTAGAATATAACAGTATCAGTGTTACACAATACGCAATTATCATATCATTTTATAGTCCAAGCTCTGGTTACACTTGTAACTGTGTCTGAATCGATTACGGGATTTGCATTAAAACCAATATAATACGGAATATGCATGGAATACAAAACTCCAAGCCCATAAATACATTGTGGTACACTTGTGTAAGTTGCTAATACACCACTTATTTTAAAATTTACTCTCTATGTAGCCTGTTTTTGGTGAAAAGGAACGCAGTCTTAAAACGCGTCGTCCTCGATAACGCCGGTAGTGACGTCTATGTGTCAAAAAAACACTTTTATTAAAAAAGTGCTTAAAGTTTCACTAAGGTTTTATTTATTTATTTATTTTACTATTTATGTACACACAGTATACAACACAGGAAAATACATTAAAAATATGAGTACAAATGAACTGCTTATTTCTTAAGAAATTTCTGCCAGCAGACCTACAAAAGGAGAAATGAAAAAGAAATGTAGACAATAGTGTGTGAAAAAAGGAAGAGAATAGAGACTATGTGCCTTACCTAACTTAACCTACTAAGATATTTACACATATAAGTAAATATTAATATATACTTATATAAATACATAATGCTAAGATATATAGACTAATAAATATAAATATGTATATAATAAATCATGGTTGAGAGGAAAGGTAATGCTCTTGCTCTCTCTCTTTCTTTATTATTATTATTATTAAAAATTTTACTTGACTACAGCACATACACTAAGTAAAATAAAATGACTCTATTAGGGGCAAAAAAAATGATGTAAACAAGGCAGATTGTGGTAAATGACGTCACATCATGGCCGCGACAGCTACGGACGTTTGAACTGTCATAGAAAATTGCAGGAGTTTAATATTATTTTTAAGCGACAAGCAGTAGTTGAACTTAACTTTTAATACTTTTCTTGGGTTGATAGTACTGTATTTTATTGATTTAAGTGAAGAAAAAATTACGTGCATAATATTCCCTATTTGTAGTAAAACTACCGAATTGCCTGTTTCTATTGTTTTCCGCGTATTCACATAACATCACGACTGTAATCCCCGAAGGGTTAGGCAGAGTTGTACCTAAAAGTACACCCACGTTTCGTCAGTTACGTTTAAGTCTCATGTAATAGGGGGCGAGCCTATTGCCATCAACCGGGCGCAAATCCTGACTCCGTGGCTGCTTCTGAGAAATTCCTGATGGAAAAACTCAATAAAACTTCCGATCTGGGAATCTAACCCAGGACCACTAGAACAACGAGACATTCTAAGTAGGTATTCCTAATTATAATATTACTTAATTAAGATTAATTTTGTACTTTTTTATGATGGAAACATAATTTACCAAATTATTCATTGCGTTTATTGTTTGTACACAGAGCTGACTCAAGCAGCGTCGATAATACGGTCGCTTCTCAACCCTGCTTATTCATAGATGACAATATTTATAACAAAATTGCATTGCATTGAACAAGATTATGTCTGGACTTCAAAAGAGACTATGACCTCTGAGTTTGTTTCGGCTGTTTCTTCTCAGAGAAGTTAGGTACGAAACAACGGCCCCATCTAGTTTAAAAAAAATGACGTGTAAAAGTGTTTGTAAGAACCTACTTGCAAAAATAAACATCATTTCATTATCATCATCATTTCATTTTATCATTGCATTTCATTTCATAGGACATTATTATGGCAACAATTTACATGTTGATATGCAGTCTAGACACAGCCGCTTGCTTTAAAACCACTAATTGCCATCAATTCTGCTTCCATCAACTTTGTAGTATTATTATCTGCGCAATTAATGCAACAATAACACCGCACAATGTCCCTGTCAACATTAATATTATATCAATGAATATTAAACTACTAAATATCCGGAAACATTGCAGGTACAGTCATAGGCACTAGTATTCGGTAGCACTTTCCTAAATTGTAAATTGATTTTCGAAATAAAGATGGAGATAAAACCATTTTAATTTCATAAAAATGTGCAGGGTTACAAAACATTTATTTTCGTTGGATCCCAGTTTAATATTTTTTTGCGTTGGATCCCACAAAACATTATTATGTATTGTTGTTGCATCCCAAATTTAAAAAAAAAAAACTTTCTTGAAAAAATAAAACCGACTTCAAAAACACAACAAAGTGAAAATAACTTTAGCTTCAGAAGTGGGTGACTTCTGTGTGTTTGATTCAGTTTCTTTGCCACCGACTTCGGAGTCTTCTTTGAAGTCGGTTTTATTTTTTGCAAAAAACTTTTTTATTTTACCATTTTTATTTGGAATATCTTAAACACATATTAGTTATTTTTTATTTTAACATAACATGTTAAAATAAAGTTAACCTGTAATTCCGAAGAGTTGGGCTGAGGTGTACCCAATAGGACCTACACCCACATTTCGCCAGTTATGTTTAAGTCCCGTGTAATAGAGGGCGTGCGCTGGCGCAAATCCAGACTCCGTGGCTGCTACTGAGAAATTCCTGATGGAAAAACCCAATAACACTTTGCCCGACCCGGGAATCGAACCCAGGACCTCATGCTGAGTAGTCGCCACCACTAGACCAACGAGGCAGCCATTTATTTCATATTGTTAACAATACATGTCATGATAATAGACTTATCCCCAATATAATGGAACCAAACAGACCGAACTGTCGAAATGTGGGTGTACTGTACACATCTGCATACCCCCTCAGAGCATACAGGCGTGATGATACGTTATGATTTTGTGAAAACAACAAACATCCAAGCGATTGCAGCAATCATTGAAGAGTTCCATTGCATATCTCCGAAGATCACCATCAGATCTTCACCAAATTTAAACGGGACCACCACGAAGTAATTTTCTTCCAAACAAAAAAAGAATCATCGAAATCGGTTCACAATTGGCGAAAAAAACGCTGAACATACAAAAAAAAAAAAAAACAGACGAATTGATAACCTCCTCTTTTTGGAAGTCGGTTAAAAATTCAAGAGAATTACGTTACTAGGAGTATGTTCGTAACAATATGAAATAAACAATCAACACAGTAGAAGACAATTACTTTAAAGTTTTGCTATAAGTGTATACATATTGGTGCTTGTGACTGTACCTAGTCAAACTGGATGTTACGAATAAGCCATTCATTATGTTTCTACCATCCACGAATACTGACAACAAATACGAATTGTAGGTGGTATTTCGTAATCGTAACTCGGTCTAACTCGGACTCAAAACTACTATGTAGATCTGCTTTCTCGATTATTGAAATGAGACTGCCTCGTATCGTTGGTCAACTAGTATGACTGCTATACAGTTGGGTTCCTGGATGATATCCCAGACTCGGCCAAAGAGTTGTTGGATCTCCCACAACAACAATTACATAACAACAACAGCAACGATAAACAACAACAACAAAAATAATTTACATGTCACATCCAAGTTATGCTTTAAAACTAGATGGAGCCGATGTTTCGTACCTGACTATGTGACTACTCTGAGAAGAAACAGCCGAAACAAACTCAGACTCACTGTCTCTTTTAAAGTCTAGACATTGGTCAAGTCATATGAGGACCATGCAGATCTGAGATGGTCTTTTGAAGAAAGAACAACAGATATCGAGTGGACCTGTCCAGTCAATGCAAGCATTTGTCGTGTATCTCGACTCGTAACCCAAGTAGCTCAACGACACAACGAACAATATCAAAGAAAGGACATGATCAGTATGTACTCAGAGTATGGAATAGTGCCATGCATCGAACATCGAATAAGAGCGAATCAAAAGAATTTCTCTAAGGAGTTTGGAGTTTTCGACATTATCATCTCAGGCTTTACAGCCGCGGATGGTCCTTGGTCTGGTCTTCATAATTACCTATTTCCGGCATTTGTCCCGACTACGGCAAAGCGAAATGTTTTTCTCTCTCCAATATTTCTATTCAATATTCACACCATGCAAAGCAATATCCAAGCTTAGATCTTTTAAATCTAAACAGGCAAAATGCGGGTTCCTACTGTTGTAATTATGCCTCTACCTATTCCTGCAGAGAATACAAGCGTGTTGTTATGTTAAATTAAAAGGCATGTGGCCTAAATATGCGCACTTTTATCTCATATTTGGTTCAAGTTCAAATCATATGAGCTCTTTGAACGTTATAAAATTAGCAGCATGTGTATTAAAAGTGTTTTTTTTTATGATGTTAGAAGGCTTGGTTATTTATTGTTTGGCGTGAGTAGGTCATCAAAGGGATTGAGTTATTTCGTTAACTGTGTTTAGAGCATGGTGTAGGCCGTGTAGGTAATCCTTGTCTATCATTTTGAAGGCTAGATATTGGAAGATTCCGCGTCTGCTCCAAAGGGAATATTTCCCATTGACGTAGTTTTAAAAAGGTAACTGTGATAAGTTTCTTCTTATTGACACAGATTTCCAAATTAATACACAAGAATTCACGATTCACAATAATCCGCGAATATGACGATAGAAATGTGAAGAATATTTTGGTTTGATATACTCGTAAGCTACTATCTCTTATATCAACCCTGTTCAATGTCATTGTAGAAATATGAAACGCTGAAATCTATTGCTGCTGCTCTGGGCCCTTAGTTCATTATTTCATAATGCCATAGCACTCTACATTTAACAGTAAATTGACAAATATCACGCGATAGAACATTGTCTCTTCAGATAGACAACTTCCAAAGAAATGTCTTTTGTTTCTGATGTAGAAATGTCATATCCGCTACAGTTTCTTAGTAATTCATTCACTTTATTACAACAATAGTGTGCCCAATAAAGTAACTCAATTCAACAGTGGTACAGATAGCTACATCAATGAAACGTATACCATTAGTCGTACAGGAAATGTAATCAATTACATACTGTAAATCTACTTTTATAATAGATACACATTTGTCAAGCATTGTAGTATTAGAACTGGGATTTCAATTAAGTGTATTGAAGTGGGCAGGCAAGGCAACATTGACATATGTTTTGACGTTTCAATCTGTTGTATTTGACTGTAACTACTAACGGATAGCACATAAATTGATTTGTGTTTTTCTTTTCGTGGTAAGTGGAGCTTGCAAACCCAATATATCATGCATTGAGGCTTTCGACGTGTCTGACAATTGCGTTTGGTTTTTAAAAGATTCTGATGTGTTCGCTAGTCGATAAACTTTTTAGAGATAAATCCTACCTAAGGATTAATCTACTAGAACTTTGAACGACGTTGACGTTCATTGCTACATATTTATATTGATAATTTTGGCATCTGAGAACGTGGGCAAGTCTTAGTGCCCTCTTTAATAAATTCTTCAAACCTATTAGTTTGACTTACACTTTGTTTGAGTAAAAACTGAGTGCTACATTGCACCTGTAGCTGGTAGGCTGCAGTTATGGCATGCAGTACCTATTTATTTATTATTTTTTATTATGACCCTAATGGCAATGGAGAGGGCTATGCTCGGAGTTTCCTTGCGTGATCGAATCAGGAATGAATACATCCGCAAGAGAACCAAGGTTATCGACGTAGCCTGAAGAATTGCCAAACTTAAGTGGCAGTGGGCAGGGCACATTGCTCGCAGAACGGATGGCCGATGGGGCCAATCCGCTGGATGCGAGTCGCACGAGACCGGTCAATGTGGCGACACTTGGGGGAGGCCTATGTCCAGCAGTGGACGTCTTGCGGCTGAAATGATGATGATGACTCTGATGTGCCCCACTGCAGGACAAAGGCCTCCCTTCCCTCTTTCCATTTTTCTCTGTCTTTAGCTATTTGGGCCTAATCCTGAATGCACTAGCTACCTATCTAAAAAAGCAGTTATTGTAGAAAATTTTCACACATTTCCCTTGCATCACCCTAGAGGAAACCTAACAGCCATCCTTATGATCAAATTAAAACCAAACCAGCCATCTGCATCACCTTCTAACGAAGCCATCCACATTAACATTCTAGATAAAACCCACTCAGTTAGGCAGTAGTAATAAATTACACGTACATTTGACACCCCCCGAGCATTTCTCTGGTTAAGTTGGGAAAGAGGTTGCTTGCTCCGGTTGCCGGTGACACGGAATTCGCCGTACCGGACCGGATCGCCCACCGTACGGCGAGCGAACCATTCATAAATATCGACCACGCAATTACGCAATTTAGATTAAACACTCAGTAATGGTGTACTGAATTAAAACGCGTTTAATAGAGATAAGAGATTGCGCGGGAATATTTCTGGATGAAGGTTAAGACACTCTTCTAGGGTAACGTAACTTTAACGTAAATTTTTGCAAAAAGTTTGAATATTATAATTTTTTAATCTTTTTTTAAATCGGACATAACCGTTTTTACTTTAAAAAAATGTTCCTAATTTAAAAATTCCGAACAAATGACAGTCAGATTAAATCCAGGCAGGGTAACCCTACTCCAGCGCAGCAAGTCCCTGCGGCGTTCTCATAGTGTGAATAAAATCTATAATTGTATGGCAAATGAATACCATAGATTATTACCACTTGATACAGGTTTCGTTTTACCCATTAAAGAAGTTAAAAGCAACAAATTGTATAAATTGTAGTCTTTAGCGTTTGAAGTTTTATTTCTGGTCCTGAACTGTGGTGGAAAGATAAATTTGTGATGTTATTATGTTGGCGATAGCCTAGTCAACAGACACAATCTGCCTGGATCGTGCCCATTGTCTGGAAAGTCTGATAATACTGGGCCGGGCAATGATATTCTAGTAAACAGATATGTTGTGAGCGCGCAATCGTGAAGACTCGAAAACGGCCAAATTGGGTCGTATTGCCTTTATTCTGCGTGTATGTGAGCAGCCGCTGCCGCGCGGAACTCTTTTTACGGTTGATTTGTAGGTGTATAACATATCTGTTTATTAGAATATCATTGGGGCCGGGTATGCAGAAACGCGCAGAGCACCGGCAAGAAGGCCAGAGGCGGTCAAGAAGGCTATTGTACGCAGCCCGTAAGGGGCGGTCCACACTTCAGGAGATCGTATGGCTTGAAGACGTGTCACATGTGTTCACGATCTTCAGCAGTGAGTGAACGACAATGAAGAAGAAGAAATAGCCAACAGCTCACCCGACGTCAGGTTCTATAGACATAGTGGAGATTTGGGTAAAATCGATTCACGATGCCTTGAGTTGGACAACTGCAGGCAAGCTACAGAAAGACCGCCTTCTTCGGAAACGTTTTCGATCGGTTCAGTTCGATCGATGCGGTTGCAGTTGCTTTCGAAAAATTACCTCTAGTTTTAGTAAAAGAGTAGAATTTTACATGCAGCCGAATCAACACGACAATTTAATTTAGACTAAGCTTTATTTACCTTTAAAGCAAATGTAATTTTATGGAACAATTAAAACCAGTTTTATTTGAGTAATGGTTTTAAGAGCCCGAGCCTTAAATCTTAGTACTAAGGTCGCATTCATTCTAGGAATGGCTTAGGCCAACCCAGGTATGTTTGGACATAATTATCTAGGTTTGTTAGTCATTTTTGGGTTGTTAACTAACATGGGAATGGGAGATACATTTACCTACGCTAAATAGTTGTTAAATACAACAATTTATTTAACAATCTAGAAACGCGGTAGCGTGTCACTGTCAAGGCAAGTTCAAGCCAAGAAGGAACTGGCGACGACGCAGCCGTGTGTTATATCGCACGATATATTTTAATAGTACAACTTCTTTAGTACGCTAGGCTAGCTTGAGAAGTTCCAAGTGTACAACCAGTATGAGGGATTTTCTTTTTAGCTCTTCCCTAGTCACTGGATAGATGCCGCTGAACTTAGTACGTTAATGCAAGGAACGGAACTTAAAAAAACTGATTTTCACAAAGCGCGAGAAAACGAGGTTATATACGGAAGGTTATGCAAACGAAAGTGTCAGTCAACGAGCGTATGTGACGTGACGCAATGTTTTTTTTCCCAAGCGTTTTGGCTTTGGCACCAACTATCGTAGTCAGTTCAACGCCATCTATAGAGTTCTTGGAAACTAAGTTTTTTTTTAATACCTCAAAAAGAAAACCTCTCATTACCAACTGACGTCCTGTACGCAGAAATGCACTTGTTTTGATTAAAATGTGATCGTTTTTATTCATAGATTTTTATTCGTTGGTAGATTTAGTAAACATGTTCTTTAGACAAAGTGGTTTTAAAGATTTCTCTTTAAAATCACTTCGTTTAATGAAGATGCATCCGTAGAAATACTAAATGTTACTACCGATAGTAGAGATAGTGCTTTTAGGTTAAAAGAGCCATCAACGTTTAACGGTGAGCAATTGAGCATACCTATGTTCTAAGAGTTTGTGAGGAATAATGTGAAAGAGAAATGAGTAAATGATGCCGTGACGTCTGACAGGGGAGAGTGGGAGAAGAAAACGTGTTGCATCGACCTTAAATAGAATGGAACAAGGGCAGGAAGAAGATGATACCTATGTTCTACGACCACTATACTGCACTTCCTCGTTTAATCTTAATTACCTGATTCATAATAGGGTATATGCATGATTTTTTTATCACTGTAAACAAAGCGTATTGACATCAGAAATAGCAAAGTCAAATATTTTTGTTTAATATCTATAAAAAATATATCCTTGTAGTTTACCTTAGTATTAATTAAATTATTTTCAGATGTACACCTACCACTGCTTGTCTCTGCATCACCCAAAGGTTGACTGCTAGAAAATGCCTATGGCATTAAGTCCGCCTCTGTACTTTGTGCTTGAAGTGTTAAATAAATATAAATAAATAAATATTAAGTTATAGGCATTTGAAACTGCTGATTAGACAGAGAGATCCGATACAGCGAATGACGTCATTCGCTGCATCGACATACAAAATCCATACTAAGTTCCGTGTATCTAGAAAGAGATAGAAACAAAAGTTTAAATGGCTATAAATTTTGTGTTTTTGGCCGATTTATGTCTTGTTTTCGCTTTTTTTCATTATTATCATAGTACTTTAACATTTCGTATCGAAATTAAAAAAAAAAATTTATGCATATTCCCTATTGTAAAAACATTAAGAACTAAAGACTAAGTTAAGTTATAATCTTATTAGTTTATCTCAAATTAATGTTCACATCCCGAGGCGTTAGTTTACTCGAGCTTCGATTACGCTCTCATTCAACCGTTTCATTCAAATGGAAAATATCTAAATACGAACACAAGCCTAGAGGCACGCCATGACATTGTATTTACATAAAATAATTGATATTTTGCTATCTCTATACAAACGAGTGTTAAACTAGTTAAACAAGATCATATCTTCGATACATTTGTGTTAGAATTACACTAGAACTTATTACGAACATAAATATTATTTACGAGCATGCGATGCCGCATAAATTTGATCATAAGTTGAAGAATCATAAAATAAATCTTAAAAGACAATAAGCCAAGGCGTTGCTCGACAGCTCCGCGACTATTTACTATAGTCCGTCGATTTTATAGCGATTTGTAAATCATAATTAAATCTCTGAGACCTTTTATAGCTGTCTGAAGCTGATTGGGCACTAAAACGTTGTACCAGAACTATTTGATAGCCTGCCTATTATGTTAAGATAAGTCAATAAACGGCAATAAAACATTGCTTAATAAGGATTTATTGCTAAAGATACGTTTCAAGTAAGTAATTTAATCTCACTCAACGCAGATGTTCTTCAATACTCACATTATTAAAATGTAGAACAGAAAAGGCCCTTGAAGCGTCATAGTGGCACTGTATCGTTTCACACACGATCACCTTAACGAAATATCACTTATTGAAAATGTCTATAGTGAAATGATATCACTGAGTCATGCCACCGATTTAGCATTAGATTGAAAAATTCCACTTGATTGAAGTTCGAAGAACTGTACATAGATTGCTTGTCTTGTAGACAAAAGCTTCATTTTGCGTGTTCATGTGACGCCGGCCATGTCGCAGACGACTTGAGGGCTCGCCGGAGACCTGCGAAGAGAGGAAATGAGTAAATTATTTATATCTGACGCTAAATGCAAAAATAACGTAAATATTAAACGATTGCTGTCACCGACTGCGACTCCAGCGGCGCCAGTGGACATAAACATTATTACTACCAAATATGGTAAACGTTTGCTTGAGTGTTTGTGATAAAGTGGACTGGTATATCCGGCTTCTATTGCCCTTAAAACATAGGCTTTTTACGCCTACAGCAAGTCAAGGTTAGTGTCAAACAACTATTTCTCAAGCTCGTATAGTACTCCACATTAAATATACATTTTCTACGCAGCCATTCCCGACTTCGATCGTGACTATAATTACACCAAGGATAAGATATGAAGTATGAGAGCGTGTTACATTGAATCCAGTTATAAAAATAGAGAAAATATCGACAACATTCAATGATCGATCACTTTCTGACGTAAAACCAATAACTCGGTATATATCTGAAGGGCATAACTACAAATACAACACACGTAGTATGAAATTGTTGACAAGACAAGTGTCACATTTCTTTTAGTCTTTTTGTAAGACACATGCGACAAACCAATGTTGTCACTGCGAAGTGTGACCAAGGAGCTGCCTACAAATGTAGACGTCAATTAGCTGTCAAATTAGGAACATTTTAGTTCCTTATTTTGCTGCATGCCTCAGTATAGTGGTCATTATGAACTTACAGTACATGCTAAGCCCGTAGTTCTGGCTAAAAACGGACGACTAATTTTTTTATGTCACCATGACTAAATTTAGAGACTGAGATATCGTCGTTTACCTTATTATCAAGGAAATAAATTAACATATTATGTCACTTTAGAATAAATCAGTATTTTTATACAATAACAGTTGAACCGAAAATACTTCAAGAGAAGTTCATTGCATAAAGAAGTAAGAACATAGTAACAAAGAAGACACCAATTTTGCACTCAACTGGATAAAGTAGGTAAGAAAAAAAAATACCAATCGTAGTTTCACAGTTCAAAAATCTCATCGATATTGTATAGATCTGAGTAATGACAAAAAGTCCTCTATAAATAGGTAGTCATTGAAAATTAAAATACAAGTACCTATGAGTGAATCACTCTATACATTGTTAGAGGACGTGATCTTATAACAGATCTAGTAGCTGTTACAAGTAACTGAGTATCTTATAACAGATCTAGTAGCTGTTACAAGTATTTGAGTATCTTATAACAGATCTAGTAGCTGTTACAAGTAACTGAGTATCTTATAACAGATCTAGTAGCTGTTACAAGTAACTGAGTATCTTATAACAGATCTAGTAGCTGTTACAAGTAACTGAGTATCTTATAACAGATCTAGTAGCTGTTACAAGTAACTGAGTATCTTATAACAGATCTAGTAGCTGTTACAAGTATTTGAGTATCTTATAACAGATCTAGTAGCTGTTACAAGTAACTGAGTATCTTATAACAGATCTAGTAGCTGTTACAAGTAACTGAGTATCTTATAACAGATCTAGTAGCTGTTACAAGTAACTGAGTATCTTATAACAGATCTAGTAGCTGTTACAAGTAACTGAGTATCTTATAACAGATCTAGTAGCTGTTACAAGTAACTGAGTATCTTATAACAGATCTAGTAGCTGTTACAAGTAACTGAGTATCTTATAACAGATCTAGTAGCTGTTACAAGTAACTGAGTATCTTATAACAGATCTAGTAGCTGTTACAAGTAACTGAGTATCTTATAACAGATCTAGTAGCTGTTACAAGTAACTGAGTATCTTATAACAGATCTAGTAGCTGTTACAAGTAACTGAGTATCTTATAACAGATCTAGTAGCTGTTACAAGTAACTGAGTATCTTATAACAGATCTAGTAGCTGTTACAAGTAACTGAGTATCTTATAACAGATCTAGTAGCTGTTACAAGTAACTGAGTATCTTATAACAGATCTAGTAGCTGTTACAAGTAACTGAGTATATTATAACAGATCTAGTAGCTGTTACAAGTAACTGAGTATCCTATAAAAAAATATAGGTAGGTAATTAGCCAATTTTTTACCTATTTCATCGAATTTTTCATGGAGAGTTTTATCGAGAGTCCAATTGGAATAAATCGATGTTGAAGGCGCGATGACTGTCATAAGAAAATAAATGAACATCAGTTTTTTTTGCTACTAAAAAGTGGCACATACTGGCTAATGAGAATTCTGCAATCCCAGAATAATCACGAATGCGTTGACTATTTTCTTCCTTATTTTGGAAAAGGCCAGGTAATTCTATGGTGATCTTAAATAATGGAGCAGGGAGCATCCAGTTTTCTGTCACTGAGCGACACACTAGTAAAGTTGATGCTTACTCGATGGTCACCGAGTCTACATTCTACATATTATTATTTTTAATTCCAGTAGCATGACGGGCGCGTCGATTTTCTTCTTCCATAACTCTTTCAAAATAAAATTCAAATTCAAAATTGTCTTATTATAGAATTCTTTGAAAAGATTTCCGAAATTTTTGATAGGTGATATGATAATTTATGGCTATGACCAAAACGATTGGACCCATTAAGAATGGCCCAAATAGACCTCCGTTATTATCATAAACCTTTTATTTAAATAACATCATACATTATAACGATTCTTTTGTTAGCCAATAGGCGTGTATAAACAATTATTTAAATGAGTTATTTATCATAAATGATGGTATAACAATAAAATATAGCACTATGCGCTGACCTAAAGCATTGTTATCGTTTAATTTGCCTTTTTTGGAATAGACAATAACTTTCTCGTTTGCACGTTTAACTACATTACTAGACAAAGAAAATAAGTTATGAAGTCAACTGAAAAAGAATTCAATCATCTTCATCGTCATTCTCATACCCTTATCACAATTAATTTGTGGTCGGCGCAGCATGTCTTCTTCTTCCATACTTCTCTATTACTTTTCATCTCAGAAGTCACCTCCATCCTAAAGGGCTATATATCCCTCAAATGGCTTAGCATAATCCTCCGTTACTCCTAAAATACTGCAGCATTAATTTTGAACGGGCAGCAGCGTTTTCTGTTAGTCTTTCATTACTGCGATCTCCAATCCGCCTGCCAAGCGTGGAGATTACGGCAAATTCCTCCCATCATGGGAGAGGCTTATGTCCAGCAGTGGACGTTATGGGCTGATGTTGTTGTTGTTGTTTAATTTTGAAATAAATATACGGTAAAAGAGATTAATGCTAAGTCCTATGTGTGACGAAACACGATTCCATAAACTTTTCTCGATAGAATTTTTTTCCATAGTTACCTCCAAATCGAACAATAAACCGCTGGTATTCAAAAAGTACTTGAAATTAGATCATGAAACTTTGCATACTAACTGAACTAACTATAAAGCAGGTCTTATGTGTTTTATTTTTTTAGTCCAATCAATAGATTTTTTGTAAATCGCATAAAACCACTCATTTCGCACTATTCGGCCGCAGTGACTGACGTAACAATCGCTTTGTAGTGCAAGCTGATTAGAACTTTATTCTAACAGTATTTCAAACGAAGTTTGAACCATCACAAATAGAGTTGCTAATTTTAGGGTTAGAAAGGCCTTAAGAAGAACAACATTCAAGTGGCCTGTAAAATAAAGCATAGGGAAGATACCTATGCTGTACACTGACACTTATTTACTACAACTACTACAACAGCCCATAACGTCCACTGCTGGACACAAGCCTCTCCCATGATGGGAGGAATTTGCCGTAATCTCCACGCTTGGCAGGCGGATTGGAGATCGCAGTGATGAAAGACTAACAGAAAACGCTGCTGCCCATTCTCTGGTCTACGGAGGCGCAAGGTGTTCTGCCTCAGACATTAGTCGCCTTATACGACACCCGTGAGTGTAATGGGTTGGTTCTATTCTACTCTGCCGGATACCACACGGCACTTATTTAGTCAGTCTTAACAGATAAACTTAATTCAGATATTAAAATAATAAAACTATCTACTCCAGCACAAATATACCATCGCAGATTCACACGATCAGTTTAATATCACAACGTTCATTTTTGGCCGATACCCGATCCCGTCGAGTTCCTGACAACTTCCAGACGATGTGCCCTGACAGGTGAGTCTCGCCAACTAATAGCAATGTGAAACATTCTATTCTTGGATGAAATTCTAATGCTCTTACACGAAGATGTGCTGACAAAATATCCATTTTGGAACATGGTGGGTGGAAAGTTCAGAATCAAGAAGGTAAACATCGCGCATCGTGAGGAACTAGTCATATCTAGAACCGATTTGAAGTCCACTAAACCTCACTGCGGCTGCCTGGTGGATTTATGACCTAGGTCTGAGCACAAAGCCTGTGAGAACGTACTACTGAGTTCACGGTCGGTCTGGTACATTTCACCGTTATGCTCTAAGTGGTAAGGTTGAAAAGTGGTTGACCGTCAGTGTAATCGGTAGTACCTAATAGGCACAGCGTGGCCATGTCAGTAGAAAGTTCAAAAACGCGATTTTTGTGGTCAACGCTTTGGCTGCGACTTTGGGATCTCATTATAATAATTATCAGTCTGTGGACGTACCTAGATTTTTTTAAATCTTTGACAGCAATGACTTCCTTTGAAGGAATATTTATGACAAATACGAGCGACAAAAGAAAGAGAGTATGTGAGAAATACAACGCTAAAACTTTTCAGCAAACGAACAGCTCATATTTCAGAATTATACACATTTCTAAGAATTCAGTTTTAATGACGTCTAATTTATTAATTTATCCGTTCTATACTTACAACCTGTTTCCCGATGATTTATTTAATCTTAGACATTTTCTGGCCTATCTTAAGAATGTTTAAAATAATAATTAAATATTAATTGGTGAATAATGATCTGACCACGAGTGTCGGGAATGCTCTTATCGGGCTACTTAAATTTATTGATGAAAACATTTAATTTTATTTATTACCTAATTATAATAAGGATAATATTACATAGGTGTTATAAACAAATGACTCGTAAAACAGGATTAATTTGGTGTCTCTTCAGATATCAATATTTTAGACACGAGTAACTTCGTACATTTTCTCAGCATCTTGACGACCACGTTTTCAGAGGGAATGTTGAATAAATTGATATTTATGTAGGTAACTTTAGTACACCGTAAAAATATTGGGAAATGGAACCTTACAGTCACTATCATAATATTTGCTAAAGTTCGACTTTCCCAAACTATCCATAATTCGCCTAATTCACTTAACTCTCAATTTATTTGGCTTTCAATAGAAGAAACGTTTTCACTAAATAGTTCATCGTCTGGGTGGTCAAATAACGTTGCAATATTCTGAAGATTTTGTTATTTATAAATGCTGGTCGTTTTCGAACATTTTGATGCAAATAGCCCGTTGTCAAAGTTAATGGTAACCATCGAACATCATTATCTTATAGAGGTCTACAATTTATTGCATAACTAATGAGTCCTATGCCACGACAGGTTTTGTCTTCATCATTGTGACTCCATAAAAGGTGTATTCACATTGATGTGATAAAAAAAACTCCTACACGCGAAAACATCATAATATTAATATTATAATTCGATAATAAAGTATGGATTTTGTCGCTCGTACGAAAATGCAGACGATACGGTGTTAAATAGCGTGCGGTTTGTAATTTCAGATGAACTACTACGAATTTTATCTTCTTTTATATAATAATTTTAACACAATACATGTATAATTTCTATAAGTAAAAACGGATTTGCATTAATATTTGTTTTATTTGTCAAATGTCTTGGTGTTGACAACTTTTTCGAGAGATGATTTTGTTTATAGCTTTATTAACACCATCCAATTTGCATGAGATAACAAGTCGAACAGAATGCTTTCTTTTCTGATCAAACGACTGATAACTCATTTTGGATTATTTACATACATTTAACTAGATGTTGGGTCAAGGAATTTCACTCCGGTAACTTGACCTATGGCGATAACAAATCAATTTATCTGACGTTTCAATTTGTATATTGACACGTTTTTAATCTTCTCTTTGTTTATGTGTTCGGAAGCTGAGTCGGGTTTGTCTTAATAAATATCTCTCATAGTTGAGATAATGCGCGCGCGCGGCGTCCGCAGTAATGACTATAAATCTTCACCTGTCTTTCGCTGCATCTTTTTCTTTTGACTTTGATGTGTATATCAACGAGACGTCCTATTAAATGTATTAATCTTGTGGAACCGTGATGCGAGATGGTTTTTGTTTTTATAAATTACGAGCGATTTTTGATTTTTATTTTCATCGTGCTTGTCTATGTGACTGTTTAATGAAAATGATTGTTTCATTCACTATGTATCGATGTCTTTTTTGTTACTTACCCTATTCTGTCCAATTCCTGGGTAGAGGCCTTTACTCTCCCCAATCTTTCGTGCGCGTCTGTCTGTCAGCAGGCTGTATCTCAATCCGTAATAGGTAGATAGTTGAAATTTACACAGTATGTGTAATAGGCATGACGACAGTATCAAAAAATTGCAAATCTATTTAGTCCGTCAGTTAGAGTATTGGAAATTAATGGACACGTATTTTTTGTTTTTGTAAATCAATGAATATTGACAAAGATAAAACGCATCAAAACTCGGGAGTGGGGGCTTGTGACGTCAGAACTAGGTGAAAATTATACCTATGCGTGACGTATTCAGAATTTTAAAAGCGTCATATCTTCGTCAATTTTGGTTTACGTAACAAAAGAAAAAACACGGGTCAAATATTTTTTGATAATCTGATTGACGGACTAATTAGTTTTTTTTTGTCGTCTCGCCTATTCTGTTGCCGCTATAACAGCAAATAATAAATTATAAATTAAAGGGGACTCCTTACTACTATGATCCGGAACCCTTCATGCGCAAGTCCGACTCGCACTTGGCTGGTTTTTTATTTCCCTTTGGTACCTGACTTATTTTAATTCTAATAATAATTATGCACAAAGTTATTTAATTTCAACATTATATCTTCATTGAAATGTCATATCCCTGACCGGAATTGGAAGAAATTGTGTCAAATCATTATAGTTACAGCAATTGTCTAAGCGATGTAACAACTGCACAAATATGAGCCATGAACCAATTTACACGACAAATATACGAGACCATTTAGAGACTACAAAACAGACTGACAAAAACTATTCTTAAGAAATTCTATAATCGTTCATTGACATGTTATTTTCTTACTGTTTCGTATCTTCATCAGTATAAAACCGAAACTATATATTTTAATTTTAAAATATAAAATAAATTATTGGTTTTAAAAATCAATTTATTTATTTGGAGAAATCTATTAGTATTAATCAAGTCTACCTATTAAAATTGGTGTTGAATTGTAAAATATGCTCATACATCACTGGTTTTCGAAGTTCGATTTAAATACTAATTTGTAAAGAAAAATGAAAAAAAGATATTTTTAAAAAATTTCACAGTTTAGAGGCCTGCTGCATTTATATCATAATTTATATTAGGAATTATGTGTTTTAAAGTTTACGTATATTTTTAGCTAAAACCAAATAAATATTTATTGCTGGCGTTAAAATATTTTCGTATCGGGTTTTTTGGAAAGCGTGCGCGTTTGTCTTTTTAACAGAATTAAAGGCATTATACTAAAATTTTATTGTCTTTTTGTTTTTTAAATATAGAATATAAGCAGGTCATATGCCCAATGGAGTCGCGTGTTTTTATTATGTCCTTGTTTTTTTTTAATCGAATGTGTGCGCTTTCATAGGATCGATTTGAGTTGGCAAGGCACAAACGGAAATATCGATGCTCGACACGCGATGTTTTAATGATAAACTGCTAAAGTAGATAAATAAGTATTACCCGCGACTTTTTTCATCAAAAGGTTTGAACTGAACCCGCACCCCAGTTGTTTAATAGTACATTATGGTACAAGTGTGTAATGTTGGTGATTACCGCTGAGGCGCGATTGAGACCCGAGCCGTCAGGCGAGGGTCTTAAGAGAGCCGAGGATGGTAATCATCAATACACACGTGTGTCATACGACGTTTTTCAACACACTTGTGAATAAAATAATACAACAAAATCATTTTATTTAGTAGATAATAGATATTTGTCCTTGGAATTTTCAGGTAGTAAACTTATCTATCATAACGTTAAGGGCTTCACATCTTATAACGGGCGGTGTACAACATAAATCATTTTCTTCATAACTAGTACTTGTAGAAATTTTTTATTCCTAAATAACTATAATTTCAACAGTGAAAACGAGTAATGAAAAGTTTTTCGCAATGGCGGGAAAATTTAATCAGTTTTCCTATGCGCGCGCATCTAACAATGGCGATCGGCCATAGACTAAAATAATGAGGTTTGTTTTTTTGGCTTTTCGCGGATAGCGAATCCACGTACAAAATGGGGAATTCAAAGTTTTCTTTATTACAGAGAAAACAAAAGTTACATTTCAGTGAAATGAGCAAGCAATAGGTACATTAATTTATTTGTACTATTGAACACGATTTTTTTATATAGAAACTTTTGTAGGAACAAAGCAACAAGCACCTCAACCAAAAAAAAAAACCCTATAACTCACTTGTGAATAATAGTAATGAAAAAGTCACAGATTGATTATAGGTGTCATTATGTGCCTAATTGCGGTGAAATTAGAGCCATTTTATGAGCAAGTGTGTTGAAAAATACTTGTTATGCTATCGCATTCGATTTTGCAGGGAAATCACAGCTCATTGCTGGATATTTATGATACTGAAAAATTCATTATTCATTCAGTGTAGAAAGATAGAAAGAAAGAAAGAAAAAGCATTTATTAGCCTGCACGGGAGAAAGCACACAAATAAAAATAGTTAAACTAACACTACAACTAATAAAAATTAGACAAAGAGAAAAAAAAGAAATAAAATGAAATTGGTCCTATACGAGGCCAAAAGGCCCCTCAGCATGGTGCTGTAACATTAAAAAAAAAACGTCACAGCGCTGGTATTCTGATTCTGGTGTACTTTATCCCTAGCAGTGTGAGTTACAGGCACTTTACCCCTATAACATTACGCCTGTTATTCATAAAGGATTAGGCAAAGGTGTTTCTAATAGTACACCCACAATTCGCCAGTTATGTTTAAGTCCCATATAACAGAGGGCGCGCCTATTGCCATTAACCGAGCACACTCCGTCGCTGCTACTGAGAAATTCCTGATGAAAAAACCCAATAACACTTTGCCCGACCTGAGAATCGAACTTAGGACCACATGTTCAGCAGCCGCGCTTTAATATTAAACGCCATTGGAAATCGCTTATGTAACAACCCAGCGGGTTTCCATCTAGAAAATCAAGGCCTAATTTCATATCATCGTTATTTTTACAAAACTTTCCTGATTTATGTAACTAAGTGATCTAAGACTTTTACAAGGCTATTTGACAGGACATTGAACTAGTATACAAAAAAAAAAACGACAAAAAAATAGGCATTAAGTTTTGTGACATTAAATTTATGTATTGGATAAAATATTATTGTTAATATAAACATAAAAATACTTTACATGATCTGTATCAATTTTATGCTCTTAATTCTAATTTAATGTGGTCATTTCATCTACTTACACATTAATTTCATATTCTAAAAGAAACACGTCTTAAAAAATACAGAATTATATAGTTTTTGACTGCTGCTTCGTTCGCGGTAGAGTACGAAAATTTACCCACAGGAACATCCTAATGTTCCTGTGGGTAAATTTTAAAATAAAAAGTATCCTATTTAAAAATATCTATATTAAAAAGTATCCTGAGGGATAAAAAGTATCCTATGTCCTAAACCAGGCCATGAATAGGGTAGTTGATAGTGAAAACATCTAATTAGTCCGTCAGATACATTTCTTTTTTCACGTAAACAAAAAATTAAGACGATACAGTGCGTCGAAAACTCGTGTGACGTCACATTTGAGTACAGTTTTTACTTAAATGTGACGTCACAAGCCCCCACTCATGATCTTTGACACGTTCTATCTTCGTCAATTTTTATTAATTTGATAAAACAAAAAACACGTATCCAATATTTTTCGATATTCTAACTGACGGACTAAACAGAATCATATTTTTTTCGTCAGTCATCATCTCTATTACCAGTGTACCTACAAAATATAACATCACGCCTGTAATCCCCAAAGGGTTAGGCAGAGGTGTACCTAATAGTACACCCATATTTCGCCAGTTATATTTAAGTCCCAAATAATTGGGGGCGACCCTATTGTCATCAACCGGGCACAAATCCAGACTCCGTGGCTGCTACTGAGAAATTCCAAATGATGGCAAAACTCAATAACAATTTGCCTGGCCCGGGAATCGAACCCAGGACCTCATGCTCAGCAGTCACGATTGCGATCACTACACCAACGAAATCCATTTAGCCGATCCGGCATGATATGAAGGCGTGACATACAAACAAACAAAATCACTCTCAAACTTTATAAAATAGTGAGGAGGATTCTGCGAATATCTTCATACACGATTTATGATTCATACAGTATCATTGACCGATTATGCAGATTACACAGTGTTAGGTAACTTCTTATCTCTGCTGTTGATTCTCCTTTTGACGGTCTTAATGTGAGTAAATACGCGATTGCGTTGTTACACGTAATCTTTGCACGAGTCTCCAAGTAAAATAGCTTGCTTTTGTAACTGTTCGAGTAAAGATAGTGATGACGTCACTATTTTTTTACGGTCAATAGAATCTCTTTAGTTGTAATTTTTAGGGTTCCGTAACCAAAGGGTAAAAACGGGACCCTATTATTAAGACTCCACTGTCCGTCTGTCTGTCACCAGGCTGTATCTCATGACCCGTGATAGATAGACAGTTGAAATTTTCACAGATAATGTATTTTGGTTGCCGCTATAACTAAAAACAGAATAAAAATAATATTTAATGGGGGCTCCCATACAACAATCGCGATTTATTTGCCGTTTTTTGCTTGATATTAATAACGGTAGACGCTTGAAATATTCACAGAATATTGACTTGAATATTCACTTTAAAAATAAATAGTTAATATAAATAAAATAAATATGTTTTGTCTAATGTTGTTTTTTATTTTATTGTAAAAGCAGCGGGACGAACTGAACAGAACCAACGACCAGTAGTCCACATAAACCCTAGATCGAAAGTACAACGAGCAGTAGTTGGTAGTCCAGCGGTAACGGCATTTCATTACCTTATTTTTTTTTTTATAATCACTTACGTATAAATATTTGTCGCGCGCCGCCATGGTCAACTATTCATCAAAACAAAAATGAGTTATAAGTAATCTAGTCCTATTTTGAATTTATCCTTGCGTTCCATGTTCTGTTTAATCCTGCCCATTTAAGCCTATTAGCGAAGGCGTTTTTATTGTTTTCCTCAAAGAATCACCGTCATTAACTAAGATTCATAGCAGTAGCAACGTGTTGACATAAATAACACATCTTATTTATTTTAAACCGCAATAAAGAGCTCCTACAGTTACTAATACTTGAAAAGTTAAGTTTGACCTCCAATATCTCCGTAACTAGAAGGTTCCCAGGTTTGGTCTAGAACAAAAATATTGTCGCAATGTCTTCGTTAAGGGTCTTTTAACACCCATTAGGTACAGTTCTGCCTCTCTCATCGGGAGAAACAGGCGTGGTGTTATGTTTTTCATTAGTCTGTTAGTATGATTATTATCGATCAGTATATCGATAAGTATATCTGTTAGTATGAAATTAGAAGCTCACTCCCAAACAACAAAACAAAATTAACAACACGAATACCGATCAGAAAATAAACATCTCATTCATAGTCTGTCGTAAGAACGCACTGAAGAAAATATTCTAATACATAGTGCGATAAGCGTAATTGGGTTATCTGTGTAGTACCCATCTCGTAAACAAATAGATTGTTAGAAAAATATACTACAGAGAGCAGACGCGGTTTCGAAATGTACTCGGTGCATAGTACAATGATATTATGAAGTGAAGAAATTATGAATACCTATTTGTTTTGGTACCTATCGATATTATTATAATCATATAATGGATACCAAAATAATAAATAACTACCAGGTACAGAAAATATAGTTACAGGCTGCCCTTAAGCTTGGTATGGACTTGTGATAAGGAAGGACGAATCGCATGTGACTAAAAGAGTGATGAATATAAATGTTGATGGCTGTAGAGGGAGAGGAAGACCAAAGAAACGATGGATGGATTGTGTGAGGAATGATATGAATAAAAAGGAGTAAATGTTAGCATGACGGTTGACAGGGGAGTATGGAAGAAAAAACGTTTTACGCCGACCTCAAGTAACATGGACAGGACAATAATGATAAAAAGGAAGGAAGATAATAATAAAATAACTGTAAATGCGAAAGTAACTCTGTCTGTTATCTTTTCAGCTTCAACGGCTCAACTGAATTTGATAAAAATTGGCACACAGGTAAACTATAAACAGGACATGGACCCATTTATCCCGGTGGTACGTTCTCGTGGAATAATTTACAAAATCAACGCGGCGCGCGGTTGAAGCTGCTACTAAAAGGAAGTTTGAAATATTTAACGGAACGAACGTGGAACATCACTATAGTTCGATAAAAAAGCCATTCCATTGTTGAAATTTTTGCGACTCGCCGTGTATGTAGCTGGAATTTTTAACGGTTCAGACTTTTTATTAAGAAACGGCAAAAAGTACGTTATAAAAGGTGACAATGTTAAGTAGGTAGTAGCAAAACATGAGCTAATCTTATTATATCTAAAACTGTAAAAAAAGTATAAAATATATTTTATAAATGTACAAAAACTTTAATTTTAGATTTAAAAAACCTTATCCTCTGACTATGAGTTTTAAGTATGAACATAGATAGCTTTAGATAGCTTTAAGAGCAGAAGAATAATAAAGAAACGATGGATGGATGGTTTATAAGATAATACAGCTAGAAAGAGATTCATGACGTCATGATGACTAATAGAGAAGTATGGAAGAAGATGACACGCTGCGCTGACCACATATAAATTGGGATATCGGCAGAAGAATGGTGAAAGTTAGTTCTTCGACTGCTTTGTTGGTCTAGTGATTAAAATCATTATGGCTTTGCTTTGGGTTTGATTTCCATGTCGGTTAAGACGACTACAGGAGCTAAATTAGCAACTCTATTTGTGGTGGTTCAAACTTCGTTTGAAATACTGTTAGAATAAAGTTCTAATCAGCTTGCACTACAAAGTGGTTGTTTTGTTACGTCAGTCACTGCGGGCCGAATATAGTGCGAAATGAGTAGAATTATTTTCCAAAAAATCAGAATGATCGCATGTATTTTAGTATGGTTTTTACTAGTTAAAATATTTTTTTGGAGGAAAGTTTGTGATTTTTTAGTATCGAGTAAAATTAGTTGTTTGATGTTTTCAAAACACTATCGTACTAGCATATATCCTGAAGAATATCATATCCGTCACCGTCATCAGCCTACAATTTCCCCACTGCTGGGACACGGCCTCCTCTCAATGAGAGGGAATGAGGGCTATCCACCACGCCGGCCCAGTGCGGATTGGTAGATGTCACATGTCTTCGAATTTTTGGTTTAAGGACATGCCGGTTTCCTCACGATGTTTTCCTTCACCGTTTTGAGAGCAGTGGTGATGACATAAATTACACAAAGTAATGCACCTGTCTGGGTTCGAACCCACGGCTTACTGTTTGTAAGTCGGGGCCGCCACCACTGGGCCACCGCTGCTCTCATGCATATATCTCTGCTGAATATCATATATTTTCCTAGTTTTGTTTATTGCAGTGAATCATATGCTTTTTTGCATTATAAAACTCGCGTTTAGCTTCTGTAGTCCCCTTAAGGGAATTTTTCTTCTATTTTCATCATAGCAGTCTTGATTACCCACCATTTTGATTTGCCATCGGGCAATCAGACTCGTCCCCTTTTATATGGGACTTAAAAATAAAGGTAGAAATCTCGACATCAAAAGCATAAGGTCGGATGTACAAAGTCGGTTATGTGAATTATGCTTCTGATGTCGAAAAAATGTGGGTTCACTAAAGATACCTTTGCAAAAACCCTTTGGCAAAAACAGGCGTTGTTTAAAATTTTGTTAGTTAGATAGGTACGGTCGACCAAGCTATTTGGTTTATATTTTAACATGCAAATTACATTGTAAAATGTAAATCAAATAGCTTTGTCGACCGTACATAGCCATCACAGTCATGTCCATAATATACTATTGAACTCTACTTATAAAAAAGTACTAAGTAACTTACCGGTTCAAATAAGATATTACAATTTAACAACCGTCTAATGGTAAACCTAGACTTGCTCAAAGCAATTATGTCGTTCCAAGCAAAAACGCCCAGTCCTGTTGAAAGTGGTCTATAAGTGGAATCTTTATTGATTCGGGATTTTTTTCTAATTATACTAGTTGTCCACCTTTCAATTACTGCTAGTATCGAAACGCTAACTGCTATTTACAATACTGAACCTTTTAAACTGTAAGGTAAAGTTTGTATTGCCTTGAATGACATTATAAAGTTTCTATTCTTCGATTGAAAGTCATCGAGTGACCACACACGGAGGCGTTTAAAAAGTGTTTTTATTTTTACTTTACAAGTGTTATGTAATGGATGTATCCAGTATCCAGGTAAGTGAATTTAAATTTAAAAAATAAAATGATATAATTTCAAAAATAAAAATAACGTGAAATAATGGCATAAGCATTGGGTGAGTAATTGGTTACCGATTGATCAGTGATCATCGACATTGCGTTTTAATCGACGATCGATTCTCGTTTCCGATAAATAAATGACAACTGGTATTCTAACGGACCGCACTAATCAAGTTATTAGCGACAATGATATAAAAAAGAAAACGATTTGAATATAGGAATAAAGAAAAAAACGTTTGAGAAAAGAAAAAAACATTTTCCGGCCAGTGTTAAAGTGTCACTATCATACAGGCGAAATACCTACGCGGTGAAAAGTATTTATTGAAAAAATATATCAAACAGATTACACGAGTAGGTGCTTATTTAATTATAACAGTTTAATAAGAAATAAATATCTGATAAAGAGAAAACATTTTCCGGCCAGTGTAAGTGTCACTGGGTGACTGGCCGAAATAGATACTACAAAAAAAAGTATTTATTAAAAAAAAAAATAACAGATTACACGAAACTTTATAACCGCTTCTTCTCAGAGTTCAATGTCGTTGGCACTGTTTTACCAATAAACTCTTCGCGTTTGTTACGTAATCGGCTCGTGTCCAATTTGACCATTTAAATCTTTAACTAGTTCATCTAAAAATAATTCAGAACACAAATAACTCGAGACATTGCGTTAATTAAAATTACATTCTTGTGTAAAATATAGACCTATGTCAGTTGCGTAACGGACTTTTAGTTTCATGTTGCTGTCGTTGACACTTGACAGTAATAATTACATTTTCAGGAAAAACTAAAAAATAAGGTTTTTCTTTTAAACTTACCAGAGAAATATTCATAGTTATTTTTTGGAAAACTTAATTAAGGCTGAATACCAGTATTAATTACATGGAGCGACTGCCTATTTGACCTCCACAACCTAGTTAGTACTGGGTACTACCTAGTCTACCTACCCCTTGGTTGTCAGACTTTCGTGCCACTGACTATACCTGTAACGACTGTCAAAGATCTACAAATGACAGCCGAGCTCAAC
Source organism: Xestia sexstrigata (assembly GCA_941918905.2). Lineage (NCBI taxonomy): Eukaryota > Metazoa > Arthropoda > Insecta > Lepidoptera > Noctuidae > Xestia > Xestia sexstrigata. The sequence continues at coordinate 10,514,903 of OW799216.2, forward strand.
GGCTTAACGTGATTTCCGATGCACGGAGGAAATTCGGTATCAATTCATCTTTAAAAATACGACAAAATAAACAATCATTAAGTAAATACCTATATCTCAACATTTCTTAAAACCAAATCGTCCAAACAAGGAAGCGAAACCTAAACGCTGTCATTTAAACGTTAACATATTGTTACTAATTAACGTATTTGCCTTACAGCAGGACCAAAACCATAAATCAACCAACTATAAAGAGTTTATAAATAAAAAGTTCACTTTAGAAGAGACAGGTTCAAAGTAGCATGTCTAAAATGGACAGCTTTAAGTGTATTTAGCCTAAGGATATTTGTGATTTATTACAAAGTATGTTATTAAGCTCCAATAATCATGTATTAATAAATTAGTTAGACAGCCGGATATATGGGGAACAGACAAAAATAATAGAAGTGTCTGAATAAAGTCATCTGCTATAATTCACAAGTCTCTATTTAAGAACGAACTGATTTATAGATCTGCAAACATAAACAGAGTAACGTTCCCACTGCGCTAGTACAGACTGCCTCTCTCTCTGATACAGTGAGCCATAATCCCCCACGTGAGTCTTTACGGCCCGCGACCACATACTATGACCTTGAAAACATTAAAACAGAATCAACAATAGCCCGCTCTCACTGTTTTGATACAGACCGCCTATCTCTGAGACAGAGGGCCATAATCTCTCATATGAGCCTTTGTGGCCCCATCCACATACCATAACCTTGAATACAGTAAAACACAAAAATCATTAAAAGCACGATCGACGCTGTTACAACATCCGTGAAAAAAGGGGTGGGCCGTAAACACCGCGTGAGCCTTTATGCCCCAAAGCCAACCTTGAAAACGTTAAAACAAAAATCAACAATAGCACGCGTGAATGCGCAGACGCAACCTGCCCTTTCGTATCACAGTTACAGCTTATCGGAACACATCGTAACCGAGCGACCTAAATGCAAAGCGAGTCCAATAGAAAAATCACACGATCAGGCCCGTTAAACCATCCGTCGATAGCGTTATCGGTTGGCCCTAAAACATGTCACAGGACACTGCAGTGCAAACGGCTAATGGAGCCAATTACAAATATCTATTAGTACTTGGTAGAAGCTGATCCGTGAGTGGCTGACGTACAAGTGTACCTACAACACAGGAAATTATAAAACATAATTTAGCTGAAATATTTTGACGTAACCCATGTCAAAATTTTACCCGCAAAAGTTATTTTTTTCTAAAATTAAACCCTTATTCAATTTGAGTTTTCCAAAACCTCTTTCAACAGTATTATTCTAAAATCGACCCTTTCTCAATTGAAATTTTCTACAATCCACCATCTTCTATCTATCTTCTTTATATCTAAGAAAGCTCTGGGATATTTAACTTTCATTAAAAAAAAAAACCGGAAGACAATGTTAACTAAGTCACGACAAAAGCTAGCTAATAAAGAGCAACGGATCGATTCACCAAGCTGCAGGGCTGTGCTCGACGGAAACAAATGTGATTGCACACATTGCCAGAAGGCACCGCTGCACGAACACTGACGAATCGAAAACATTTGTTTCGAATACTCGCTAGCATACTTTATCCACAACCGCAGTGTGAGATGTGTGAGTTACAGCCACTTTACACAGGAAACGTCACGCCTGTAATCCCCGAAGAGTTTGGCAGATGTGTACCTAATAGACCCTCACCCACCCACATTCCACTAGTTATGTTTAAGTCCTATGTAACAGGAGGCGAACCAATTGCCATCAACGGGGCACATGTCCAGACACGTGGCTGATACTGAGAAATTATTGACGAAAAATTTTTAATACATTTTGCCTGCCCTGATAAAAGAAGCCAAGACCTTATGGTCAGCAGTCGGTTTTGTGACCACAAGACCAGCAAGGTTATTCAGTTTACGATCTGTCCATCCGTCTCCTATGACTTCCCTAAATCACAAGATACAAAATGTCAACATTTAAAGACTTGTCTTATTATCCAAATAATTTACAACTTCGGTCTAATATTGCTGGGTGATCTACAATAGAGCGTTAACTTTAAAACTAACTTCAAGAGGATTACTAAAAACTCCTGTCATTCTAAGGGCCAATTTCACCACTTAAACTGAACTTAATCTGTAGTGTACATCTAAGCCGCGTTCAACAGCTGTCAGTGTCATAATTGCTATCTAGTATTGACACTGACTGGAATGGGAAAAAAAGCAAAGGGTGCCAAACAAAATGATGGGAAAATGACCTTTTTTTTTCGGATGGGAAATCATCAAATGACTCCTCCAGCTCTGGGCGGAGCAGGAGGGAGTGTCAGACTTTTACTGACTAAAACCCATCCAGGTTCCCTCATCGCCCTTTATGTTCTGGGGCCACGGTATCTCTTTCGAACAGTCCCGCAACCCTCCGCGCACTCGCTCGGGTTGGATGCAATCTATTTCGCTGTTGATTTTAATTACGATTTTCGTGTTCCGTGATCGATTCCCGGCTCGTGAGTTGTTACTAGTTGTGTGCTATTGTGCTAAGTGCTGGTATCGTAAGTTTTTTAGTGTTTTTACGTCGGTTTTACTGGTATTTTAGTTAATTTCGTTTACTTTCGGTGAGTACATTTACTTTCTTTGGTGTGTGGGTACCTCTAAATAATTTTATCGTCCGTTAATTCTGTTACTTTGCTTACGTTCTAATAGTTTATTTGAATTTCATAATTTATAATATGTTGTCCATTAATGATGACCCGCCTGACCGTGGCAGAGATGCATTCCATACACCCGGGTCGCCGACGACCTCCGCTAGCTCAACAAAACGTTTGTTTCGCGAAATGTCTCCTTCGTACATCTCGCCCGAGGATAGGTCAAAACGGCTACACACATCCAACTCAATTGAGAAGCCTTCGCCAATATTAAACGCCAGTACTGCGAGCAATGACAACTATTGCGATTTAGTTTCATCGGCGTCTGCATATCTCTCAAAAATTAACGACCTTGTTAATGATCAAGGGTCCCGCATTAATGTCGCAAATAAATCAGCCATCATGGACATGACTCAGCGCGTAACGGCCATTGTTTCTTTGTTAGCCATAAAATCATCCTCCAACGAAACCAAATTAGCCAATGCGAAACGCGAATTGGATAAAATTAAATTAAATCCTACTAACGTCAATACTAGTGATTATAACAAATCTTCGTATGCGGATTCTTTGAAACTTCGTCTACCTAAAGTTGGGCCAGCTCTTGAGTCGCGCGCCCCCCTTCCGTGCGTCGTCGCCTACCCTACCGCTGAGCGGTTAGCCGATTACTCGTCATCGTCCGCGACTAAACAAGCGCTAATGAAAGCGATTAAGCCTCTGTCGGTGAAAAAGCTAAAAAGAACTTTTATGCCTTAACGAGAATATCAAAATCTACGTGGGGTCTGTCATTTATAACTTTAAAGACCATTTATGGGGCTACTTATTTGGGGTGTATGTGCTACGGGGCACCTGTCTGGGCCGATAGGGCCACCATAGGAGCGGCACGACGTAAATTGCTTCAAAGCCAGCGTTTGGCTTTGATATTCTTATGCAAAGCGTATAGGACGGTTAGTACTGAAGCCTTACCGGTACTTGCAGGTGTACTTCCAGTTGATCTTGAAGTGCAGCGACGGGCTGCAATGTACTATAACGCACGTGAGACCGCGGACGCAGACTTTTTAACCCTACGTGACCGTGTTAAGATTGCTAGATTATTCAAACCACAGACCGACGTCTGGGAGGAACTTTTGTCTGAATGGCAAGGTAGGTGGGATAATTCCATCAAGGGCCGACACCTCCACCAGTTCTTTCCATCCGTTCGTGAGCGGCTGGCCAGGACATGGTTGGATGTTGATCACTGTGTTGCCCAATTTCTCACCGGTCATGGTAACTTTAAGAGTAAATTATTTTCCTTCAAGCTTGTTGACTCGCCTTTTTGTCAATGTTCCACATCTGACTGCGAATATGAACAATCAGCACATCACATTTTATGGGAGTGCAGTCTTTGGCAGAATGAACGCAACATTATGTTGGATAGTGTACAGGTTACATCCGGAGTTATTTACTATACAGACCTTGTGGAAACTAGAACAAATTTCCGTGCGTTCAAGCGTTTTTGCCATACCTATTATTGGAATCAAATATAACAGCTCACAACTTAGGACCCATTAATGTTAATATTTATCCGTGGTGCTAGGCAACTGGGCCTATCCCAGTTGTAAACGTCCCTTTGTGCCTATTGGCCTTGTTTCGTTCTGTCTCCTGCTGAAATGGAGGGAAGTGGAAATTACGGTTTTTTCCTACTCCTCCACTATACTTTTCTGATTAATTTCGTTGCGGGATCCAAGACAGTTAAATTCATTCTCTGGGACTTCGTCGAGCTTCATTGTCTCGGCGCTTTTCTGGTGGTCGCCACTGTTGATTCTGGCTTTCAGGAGTTACAGTGGTTTGGGAACAGTGTGGAGGGCTTGTCCCAAAAAAAAAAAAAAAAAAAAAAAAAAAAAAAAAAAAAAAAGTCCCGCAACCCCGGCAGGCATAGGCCCTTGCGGACCCCTTCCTTTTTGCTGACTCTCTTTGAGGCGCGCGTGGAACACAAACGCACCGTCCACACGGCCTGTCTTCATGAGACGGACGGACGGCGAGCTAGCCCATAGCCCACCGTCCACAGGCCCGCGCCTACGGTGGCCCCCGACGCCCGGGGCGTCTCCCGCGGCGGCCGGGACGTGATGTTCTCTCCCTCTTACGTTCCGCCACCTCCTTCTCTAGCATGACTGCTTCGCAGAAGGAGGTGACGGCGTCCCATTCCTTCTCGCTCCAGACCATGGCTTGAACCAGGGCCGGACGCGAGAAGTCGCCGCCTCCGATCGCCTCTACGAGGACACGGCGGTGCTCCGCCCACGCGGGGCACACCTCTACCGTGTGCTCCACCGTGTCCTCCGGTCGGTCGTCACAATGGAAACACCCGGGCGTTTCCTCCCGCCCGATTCGAAGCAGGAACCTCCGGAAACAACCGTGTCCGGTGAGGACCTGCGTCAGGCGGAAGGTGAGGATGCCGTGGCGTCTCTCAAGCCACTCCTCAAAGAGGGGACTTATCGCCACTATTGTGGCGTGCCCTGCACGGGGTTGCGACAGTCGCTATCTTCATGTCGCCATGAGATCCCGCCGGAAGTCTGTCCGCTGAGCGATAATTGCGCGGCAGTGGAGTTTCCCCCCGGCGTAGCGCCTCCGCGGGCCATTCATGTAGGCGCGGGAGGACTATTGCCTCCAGATCCTATGGCTGCAATCCGGAAAGGAGGCTAGCCGCCTCGCGGGAGATCGTGCGGTACCCCCGGGCCAGCCTTACGGCTACCACCTTTTGGGGCGCGTTAAGGTAGTGGGCGGCTCGCCACCTCAATGAACGCGCCCACACCGGGGCCCCGTAAAGGGCCATGGACCGCACGACTCCCGCGTAGAGCCTCCGGCAGGAGGCGTTCGGCCACCCCAGGTTAGGCAAGAGCCGCCTGAAGACAGCCCCGGTCCGTTCCAGTTTGGAGGCCAAACGTCGGAAGTGCTCCACGAAGTTCCATTGGCTGTCGAGGACGTGTCCTAGGTACTTCAGCGTCGACTCGACGCCGATGGATACCCCTCCTACCGTCAGTGAGGATCCCGGAGGTGGCGCATTCCGAGGTCCATGAAAGCACATGGCCTCGGACTTGTGCAATGCCACCTCGAGACGTATGCGGACGGAGAGTCCGCAGGGCGCCCCGGCTTCCGAATGAGGACCAATTTTCCCGTCTTCTAACGAAGCGGGAACTGGCTGGGAAGATGACCTCAGAAAAAGTAGATGGTCCGGAGTGGACGAGAACAGAGCAGAAATGGAAAACTTTAGAAGAGGCTTTTGCCGTAGACAGATTAAAACCGATCATCTAAGATATGTGTACCTATAATGTCAATACTGTAAACATAGTGAACAGTAATAAAGGCTTATTTTATTTTTTTATTGTCACTGACAACTCTTGAACGCCGTTTAGATGTGCTAATCAAGTTCATTTACTTTGGTGTAATTCGCTCCAAGATTATACTTACCGTCAGCATTTCTTAGCCGCGTTCAAAAGCTATCTGTGTTGAGACGTGTTTTATATAGATTTTTTTGCTCTAAGATTATTTAAGATCAGTACCTTAATCTGAACCGTGTTTAAGAGCTGTCAGTCTCATAATTGTTATGAAACAGTCACACTGAGAAATCTTGAACGCCGTTTAGATGTGCTGATCATTTTCAGTACATTTGGTGAAACCCGCTATAAGATTATAAAAACTGTTACAAGTTTAAGTAGATATAGCTATGTTTCTCAAGTTTTATCGAAGTGTGTTAATTAAGCAGAAACGCTTACACTTATGATTCATAATGGTAGCAAGCGGTGACGTCATCGAGAGAAGTGTTAATTATGAGAGCTAAGAAATTATTGAACAACTGCATACTCGTAATGGAGAACGGAAGAAAAGGAAATAATTATAAACAAGCTTTTGTTTACGATGTTACGAGTATTGCAACTGTACTAACATAAAACGTGGCACGAGGAAATAGAACAGTAAATTGTTTGATTTTTATGTAGACATTTTATTGTAAACTGTATGATTTGTTTTCTTTTAAATACTTAGGTCGGTATTAATTATTATAGCAACTAAATCAAAATCTATCTCAAAAACTTTTAAAAAGGATTTATATAATTGTTGAAGAAGCCTATAATTAATTGCCTGCTGGGTCTGATCGCAAATCTGCTGAGCAAGAGGTCCTGGGTTCGATTCCTATGTCTGGCAAATTGTTATTGGGTTTTTCCTTAAAGAATTTCTCAGTAGAAGCCCCGAAGTTTGTATTTGTGATATTTTGGTGGCAAAAGGTACGCCCCTATTTTTATGGTATATGGACTATATACACCTCTGCCTAAACTTCCGAGGATTACAGGCGTGAAATTGTGTTACGTATAATAGTTATAATAAGTTTATAACTGATATTACCAAATTATAACTGATATTACCAAATTATAACTGATATTACCAAATTATAACTGATATTGCCAAATTTTCCACCAACAGGTAAAGAACCTGAGTATCTCTACTTTCCTACGTAAAGCCCAAAGTTATTTGCAGACACTGCCCGTTTCCTAAAACCGTTAGTTTGTTGCCCATTTTGCCAATAAGCACCTAACTGATGTCATAAAGCAATGCGTAAAAAATACAGCCTTTCAATTTGGTCAACTCATTCAGATCACCGAATGAAATGTCTGCGCTTACGTATCAGTAAAAAAGCTTTGAAAAAAAAAACCAAATGGTTAATAAGTAGGAAGTACATACCGCGTCTATAATATTTTGAAAGTCGCTTTGAATGAAATACCACAACCACAACACAATACATACGTCATAAACACATTATTATGATCTATTAACACAACAAAAAATAATTGTTCGGTGTTTTTTTCCCATAGAAATCGTGAACGGTCATTCTCCTGACTAAAAATACTTCAAGTCATCAAAAATGACAATGTCACTGATAACTATATCAATTTAGACTTATAAAGTCATGACATCTTATTTAAGATGGCAAAAAGCGCAAAAAACCGTACGAACATTCATTAGGGACCAATAGGAACCAATAATAGGCAAATGACCGTTAGAAAAAATTGTCGATACCATTATATAAATTATAGCAAGGGAAATTGACGTAAACATTATCGATCACACAGCTGATCGATAAAAAACAACCCGATAAAAACTATCGATTGGAAATATCGATACCTACCACATGTCAATTCGCTGATAAGTCGTTTGAATAAATTTACATTTTAATGAATGAATCCCATTAATTAATTAAATATGATAGACTTTAATCGTCTGTCCGCTACAGTTCACAGTTTTGTAGATTATTATTTCATGCTAATTACACGCCACTTCCCGTGAGGTTTCAATTTGAAGACATCACTTCTCTATGGTTAATAATATTCGCCACTAAAAACGTCAGTTGTCAATTATTTTTAATTCATAACTTCGAGAAAATGTGAATACATTCGCCTACGTCGTATTGTGTTCGTTAGAGGGTTAAGGTTATACGTTGAACTCTGCACGTCTAGCTAGCGATCGGAAACGCATTTCCATTGATAATTTTCAATGACGTATTTTTTGGAACAATGTTTAATGTAAGTATGGAAAAACATACTAACCTTTCAATTACGGGTCACTGGAAAAATCATTCACTGTTTCATTCACAAACTAAAAAAAAACCAGACAGACTGTCGTGTCTATGTTTCAATTCAAACTATCTAACAACAAAAAAAAAAACAAAAAGTTTTAATGTTTTTTTGGGTCTGTTATGTTTATCACTAGATCGAATGCGTGCAAGTTGCGTTCCGCGTGCTCTTCGCGACGGGTTGCCGAGCGGCGCGTCCTAACACTAACGCGCCTTGTCGTCGACTATGACCGCTTCTCGTATGAACCGGCATAAATTCTACTAGAATTTTACTTTGGTACGCGACGCACACCTATGTATGTACCTAGGTACCAACCGACGAAATTCCTAATTTAAAATATGCATACTTCATCAATTTTCGTTGTAAAATGGAAATTAATTCCTTTTATGAATGTCACCTGACTTAAAAGACATATCGTAAATGGTACGTCATTCGTTCGTTACCTACTGTTCTATTTATTTTTACAAATCTATGCCACTGTGAATAAAAACATCAGCAACTTTTGTATTGTGCCAGTAACAAAAGACTTCCGCATCGCACAATACCAGACTTTAATCAGTTGAAGATCTAAAATTTCGTCTTCAACTGTTCTTGTCATTGGCAATGACAATATAGTAGACAGTTCATCTGAAATTCAATATTACTGAATTTAACATTTACGTATCATTGCCAATATAGAGTCATTTCGCAAGCATGATATTATGTCATGTCGTGTCGCATCAAAGATCTCGTTTCCCGTCAATCTATCAATGTCTGCATTAATTTCCTCTCGAAAGATCTTTTTCGTTTTAATTATGCAGATAATGACTGTTTTTGTGTTAGTTTCTTGGTTATTAAAGCTCATTTCATAAAGTTTGAGCAACATATACTTACTTCGGACTGTGTTGCTCTATCATTGATACTTTTAGGAGAATTGAAAATATTTCTAGCCTAGTACCTAATTCAAGGTTTTTTTTTCGGGAAACAAAAACATGAAATTCCTAGTAACTAATTTCTAAGTAAGGCCTTGTTAAAGAACCTTTTAGAGAAACTGACCAGAACGTGTACAGTTCTAACTTTTGTAACCGATCCTGTTTAATTTGTAGTAAAAATAAAATTATAAAGTTCTAAGTAAATTAAATTGAAATTCATGCAATTCTCAGTAGTTTGATAAGTTTGTTTTTCTTGTAAACAGTTTTTCTTGTAAATTACGGTTTACGGTTTAAGACATTTATTTCTCAAAAAGAATACAATTCACTTAATATGAGAAAGACAAGGTAATCTTAAAGAAAAACTAAATAGAATACTTATTTAGCATAACATCACACCTACCTATCTACTCTACCCCGAAGGCTAAGGCACAGCTGTTAGCTTAGGCATAACTGGCAAAAAGTATTTCGCCAGTTAAATGTTAATTCATAAATTATGGACCGTTATGGAATTTAAAAAGACCATACAATAGGGGACGAGCCAATAACACTTTGTTTAGAATCGAACCCGGGATCTCACGTTCAGTAGTCGCGCTTGTGACCACTAGACCAACGAGACAGTCCGTCAGTCTTGTAAATTACAAAACAAAAAAAAACATTATATCCAGAACCTAAAAAAAACATCCAAACAAACACTCATCAAATCATAAATTAATATAACAGTTTCCTCTCAATGACCGAAGCACAATACTAACGAACACATTTCCTTAACACCTCCGATTCGGAGCAGAAGCGTAAACACACGTGTCAATTAATAGTACACGATTGTTACACATGCTATAACTTTCACACATCGACACTAGACACGTGCTGTAAACTCTATGGTGTCAGGAATGTGACGGCATAAATACCTTATTATAATATAGGAGAGCTTTGAATAAAGGACAGCTATATAAATAATTAACACGAATACGAGTAGTTTGCCGTTGAACATGAGTACAGACGCCAGCCAGCACTTCAAGCTACTACTACAAGCTGTCAAATTACACAAACTCAAACTCAAAGATAGATTTTCAACTTTATCGCTAGAGTTTTAGGTTCAAGGTTGATTGGGAAAATTTGACGGTTTCGGTTAGCGTCTGTACATGCTGGTTACTTTCAACTGTAAGAAACAGGTGTTTTCTTAGCCTGTTATGTGTCCCACTGCTGGGCAAAGGCCTCCCCTTTCTCAAAACCTTTCTATCTTGTGCGATATCTGGCCATGTTCGCCCCGCAAACAAGATCACAGCAGGCCTAGCCAAGTTACAAACGTTTCATATCGATTCTCTTTCTACAATCGTAAACGCCTAGGCGTAAGAGATTGTAGAAACCGCTAAATTGCTAGCCAAGTTGACACGACTGAGTCGATCGCTCGTTCTCTTATGTCTGTAAAAAAAACCTACACTTTAGTATAGACTAAAGTGTAGGTTAAACCACCTACCAAAGAGTATAGCGATCAACATTGTAGAAACGATAACTTCTATTCTATAATTTTGAACGATGTAAACTTGTCTACGAGTTTTCTAGTCGTTTGTGTTGATCACGTGATTTAACGTTGAGATGATGTCATTCCCATTCATTTGATTAGTTTTCTACTAGCGTTAACGATTGTAGATTGTCAACTTGGCTAGGGGTGTGTTGGTGGGGGGCGGGGGGGTATCGTTACACCACATTCGCCGCGGTCTGCCTCGACGGCGTCCAGTGAGTGACAATATTTGCCCACCTCAAATTAAACCTAGGAAATGAAATGCCCAATATTCTGAGTATCTATTGATTAATTTGATCACAATAAGCTGTTTCTATACTGATGATCTAATGAAGAATGTAATTAATCGTAAGATAAAAATCATATTGGCTTCGTGCAGTAAATAGAAAAAAATATTTATGAAGTGAAAAAAATTGCATGAATATCAATTTTACGCGTTGGAACACTGTCAAAAGCTTTTGAGCATTTACCCAACCACCCGGAGTGTTGACGAAAGAAGAGCTTTAAAGCCGTGTTAAAGGCCTCGGACGATGCGACTTGCAACGACATCTGTCAATCTAGAGGCAGATGGGAATAAACCTTTCCATCCGTCTCGACGCTCAACAAATCGGGTACCCTGAATTTGCAGTACCACATTTTCAGGTCTTAATCGACTTTTGTCCATAATTGTGCCTCCGCGGACGACCGTCGTTTTAATTCAACTTACGTGTCACGACGTGTAACAACTCTTTTCACATTACCTATTCTCCGCAGTAGCTGTCGCAAAAGGCGTGTCGCTTTAACGTGTAACTCGTGGCCATGGGGTTAGCAAATCGTAGGCGTGATTTTATGTGCGTAAGTAGAGTTAGCACTTATTGATACATCAAGACACAATCTACACAACAGGTAGCCTTTCCATTCAGTGCTATCACTTTGAGAATTTATTACCGACGTGCGGTTTTCAACACTATGCTCTTTCGTTTAGAGCGGGTCATAAATTATGTTGTGTCTGAACTTTTAGTGGAAACACACACTTTTTCATACGACCATGTTTTGCGCCCAAACAACCAATACCAAGTGAAGAAATAATCGAACAAAAATAGTATTTAGAATTTGATTTATTTTTAGAAGACATTGAAAATAGTATGAAAGCTAATTTTACACTCCCTTTCCGAGAGGATGCACTAACATTTCTAACGCTTATAATAACCAGCCTCTTACAAATGTTGCTGAAAGAAAAAAAAGTGTGAGAGCAGCGGTGACCCAGTGGTGGCGGCTTTGACTTACGAACAGTAAGTCGTGGGTTCGAACCCAGACAGGCTCATTACTTTGTGTAATTTATTTCATCACCACTACTCTCAAAACGGTGAAAACCAGAAAAAACATCGAAAGGAAACCGGCATGTCCCATAACCAAAAATTTGAAGACATGTGACTACCAATCCGCACAAGGCCCGCGTGGTGGATTATAGCCCATTCCCACTCGTAGAAAGGAGGCCGTGTCCCGTGGGAACATTAATAGGCTAATGATGATGATGATGCTGCTAGATAATTTTGTTTTCATATCTGCGAGGATCTGTTTCAGGATAGAAAGATTCACTTGAGAGTTGAAAAATGTAGATCTATGTAGCTGACTGTCCGTAGATAAAGGTATTTTACCATAACCAAAACAAACATTTTATTATTTATCATGTAGTCTATATAACGAATGGAACCAGCTGAATTAAACCCTGGAACCATAATGTTAGAAATTCAACGCTTTTTACCGTTGTTTCAGTACCGGATATAAATGTTAATAAACTGCGAGAAAACTACCCGTAACATGAAAAGGAAACCGGATTCGCAATATCCAGGACTGTATTAAGTACATTAACACTTAATAATTCACCTTCAAAATATTTATCTTCATAACTGTGAAAACCCGTATCTGAAAATTAACACGTTAAATATATAGGTCATTGTACTCATTTTCATAGACCAAAGTCTTGGAGAAAGACCTCGTTCTTCGATTGTCTATTATTTCTTGTCTAGTAAATGGATACATGTAATTAACAAGAGTGTTTAATATTAGTACGAAATTACCAGCAAATATTTATAACTTCATACTTACCTGGTTTGTTAAGAATTTTGTTAAAAATAGATTCAACTATGTAGTTTAATCGGGGAAGGAAATCGTGAACTCATTAATTATTTTTTTAACTATAAAAGTTTGCAGTACTTGTGTGAGCTATTAACTCAATTAAGTTATCATTGTCAATTATGTTTGAGATCTTCTTTCCTCTGTACGAGTAGTCTTTCCTTTTTTCTAGTTTTAGAAAGTTTTCTAGCTTTTATTTGGTGGTACTAATCCGATTGATGGTATCAGCCCCGACTTACGAATTGAAGGTGGTGGGCTTAAACCAAAATAGGCAATCTCTGTGTCTCCCTTTGCTCTGTGTTAATTATTTCATCAAAACTGTTCTTAAAACGACAAAGGAAGCAATCGTAAGAAAACCTGTTTATCCTACTTGGAATCAACCACCTGGCAGTACTTTTATACAAGCCTCAAAGCTTGGCTTTCCCTCATATTCCTCCTCTTACTACTCCTTACTACTCTTCATGATGTCAGGGTTTCTGAAAAGTCTGCTTGCCATACGGGCTTTCCGTATTGTTGATCACTAGGCAAGCCACGCCACTGACTGGTGGATTACAGCGCGAGCCATCACATAGAAAGGAGGCCGGAGTGTCCGCATCAGCAGTAGAATCGTTATTAGTTGAAATATATCTGTTTGTCAGCAATATAAGTGTATCATAAATGTCCTGGGCACACCCACACCTGTACAATAACTTACCAGAGAATACTATTGTAGATCAAATTGCTGCCGTCTTTTGTTTTTCTTCATTATTTTGTACAAAATAAAATCACGTGCAAATATCAGCTTTAAAACAAACCTTTGCAAGAACATGACACTGGAGCGGTCAGTGTGTCAATACAGTCGATTCCTTCCTGTTAGTTGTTGGTAAACTAATCCCTTTGTTGTGCGCCCAAGTTGTTTGTAGTCTGCTTTACTTGGCCACAATAATTGATCGTCACTCGACACGTGAGCGGCGAAGTCACTGGCGTTTGTGTGGATAAAATGGTTTGCGCCACTTTGTACTAATGTATTCCAGACCTAGCATAGAAATAACTAAGAGCACAAGGTATATTATTATTTTCTTCGCTAGCTTTTCCCTTATCGAGCACTTTTCTGAAAGAGTTCCGGAAAAATGATATTTTTTTTGCCCAGAGAGCATTTAACCAATATGACGTTCTTTAGGGACAACTCGAAAATTGATTGCATTGGCTTAAAGTATCGAAAAGCTTAAGACAATTTATTAAAATTAACGTAGTTGTTAACATACGAATCGCATTTGCCACTAGTAGGTTCTTTGGTCGCAAGTTGGGTACTTTGGGTTAGGGCAATTGTTTGTCGGTGACGTTGCATATATCAATTATATATTCGTTGTTAGAGACAGTTGGGAAATTAATCATTTGTCAGTTTGCCATGTATAGCCGTTTCATACAACTGATGAAGAAATGAATATACTAACAGTTTTAAAATAGACGTAGTCAATTTGAAAAACAATTGATTTCCTTTAATTTACGTATCAGATAACTTAAATGGTCATTTGAATCAATTATTCCCAATAGTCCCCTCTAGCCTCCGGGGTGACAGCTGGGAATTGTCTTCCCAGTTGTCACCGGGGTGACAATTTGTGCCGACTGTTCCCTTTGAAAACTGACTAGAGGGGACAAATGGGAAGTCTGTTTCTCAGTTGTCACCGGGGGGTGACATTTGCCACGATTCCTTCCTTCCCAGAAAAAAAAATGTAATTACCATAGATTTCAGCTTTTTTATTTTTTTGGTACATAGAATCTGAGATCGACGGACGTTCTATTTTGTATCATGACATCTGCGGCGCAAGGCACAAAATCAATGAGCAAGATTTCAAACAAGCATGCGACTAATAAGCACGTGTAACTTTTCTCTTAGTGATTATCTGTGATTATACGATAACTTTTTTGACATTTTATTTACTTACATAATAGTTAATATTTTTCTAATGTTGTAAGCGTCTTGACATTGTGTTATTTTTTTTTATTTGATTCTATGTAGCTTAAGAAATAAAAAAGCTGAAATCTATGGTAATTACATTTTTTTTTTCTGGAAGGGAACAGTCGGCACAAATTGTCACCCCGGTGACAACTGCGAAGATAATTCCCAGCTGTCACCCCGGAGGACAGGGCTAGAGGGGACTATTGGGAATAATTCATCTGAATGAGTAAGTTTTTTCTTTTTTTTTTCTAATGTCGTTATATCTATACCTACCTATTTGGTAGTAGTAAGAGCCACGAAGTCTTGATTTATGCCCAGCTGATGGCAGTAGGCTTACCCCTTATTACATGGGACTGGCAATGTAGGTTTACTCCTCTGACTTACTTCGAGGATTACAGGCGTGATCTTATGTCATGTTAGACCTATTATTATCAATTGATAAATAAATATATAGTCTTTATTCTAAGAATTTGCCTAGGACTTGATAGCATGATAGACCCCTAAGTTATTGCATGTTACTCGAGCAATGTTATCATATCGGCAATCTATCGGTTATTGATTGATTGCTCTAAATAATAGCGTGTGCTGTAGAGCCTACTTTGAAAAAAAAATATTATTTATGATTTTATAGGGATAATCTTTAAGACAATACATAATGAAGATTTTATCAGCCACGATTGCAAGATCGTTACAGTTTTTGTCTTAACTGGTGGTCCATATTATTTTTTAAATACCGATAATTATAGGTACTTAAATATTTTTTAAGGATAATTTTATGTTGTTCAATAGGCACACATACTACACATTTATTAAATAAAATTACCAAAGGTAATGAATATAAAAAATATAGGATAAACTTATAAGCTTTTTATAGGCTATAGATACTATTAGGTACATCTCTGCCTAACCCTCAGAGATTACCCACAGGTGTGATGTTATGATGAAACTTTAAAAATTTGTTTCGTCGATATTGCTTTGAATTAAATTTATCGAATAGGGGGCGTCGGCCACGGGTGCTTCGACCACTGGGGGCCTAAGCCACGGACCCCTGGTTGGTGAAATAGCATTTGTTTTTTTTCATGTTTCTTACAATTTTTATAAGAAATAAGTAAATTAATTTGAATATTTTGTTAAATTGCCTGAAAATATTTATCAAAGAAAATATTTTCCAAAATATTGATTTTCCTATTAGAACCACTATCCACAAGAACAAGAAGGAACACTCCAGTTCCAACACGAGTAGGTTGAAACACGAGATATCGCCCAAAGACGTGTTGTTTCTCACGCCCCACGGCACGGCGCGTCGGGAAATCGAACACTGAGCGATATCGTCTAACACATTCGTTACCGAATTCTCTAACACCTTATTAGTGTTACTTTTGATCGCTAAATATAACCATTAGCTGCGGTTTGTGGTCGCGAGCTTAAAAATTAAGAGGAGGTGTGGATCAATAGTATCGATAATTTTGTTTTTTCGTAGTATCGGGAAATGTATTGAGTACTATCGATACTTTAAAGAATTTAGTTTGAAAAGTATCGATAAGGCAATAAACTCGTGTCGCATCAGTCGACGATTTTTTTTTAAGGAGGTACGAAAGAAAAAAGACTAGGCTCACACACAATAGAGAAGCCGCACCGGGCCGCAGTGCATTGCATTTCTTTGAGTGTACGATGGTTCAAACAAAATGCATACATTTAAATTTTGCATAAAAGTGTTGGAGGAGGGTTTTTGCAATGCGATCCACCATCCAAACAACCTATTTAAGGTAAATAATAAATAAGTCGTCATCTGCAATAAAAAAACAAGTATTTACATAATATTAATACAATCCTATTTATATAAGTATTAGGTACTAAAGGGAACAAAGACCGACTCAAAGACGTCTTTAGTTTTGACAACTGCCTAGCTGTTATCTAATTGTCTATATTCAATGTAATACTGAAAACGAGCCTTCATTATCAATAGACGATACGAAAATGAGATCTGTTGGATTTTCAAAGCTTGGCTCTACCACTACCATCGTTGTATACAAATTGGGTTGTCAAAGAAGTCTTGAAATTAATTGAACTGTTACATGAGATTTTCTTTGTTCCTATTAAAACTCCTTAATTATAATTAATTAATGTAGAGATGAAAGTTTTACAATCGTTGCAAAATGCCATTGTTTGTGACAAAGGAAGTGGGCTAGAAGTGAAGTAGGTCGAAACCTTTACCTTTCAATTACAGGCCTGTGTGTCACTCAAGCTTTGTTTTATTTGGCTTCAAATTATGGTTGGAAATATAATTATACCTAAGTTGACTGCTAAGGTTAATAAAGTGTAGTTCCTCATTATCATCCTCTTCTACCTCATCATCATCAGCATATAATATTCCCACTGCTGGGACACGGCCTCCTCGCAATGAGAGGGAATGGGCTATCCACCACGCGGGCCCAGTGCGGATGGGTAGATGTCACATGTCTTCGAATTTTTGGTTCTGGGACATGCCGGTTTCCTCACGATGTTTTCCTTCACCGTTTTGAGAGTAGTGGTGATGAAATAAATTCCACTAAGTAATGCGCCTGTCTGAGTTCGAACCCACGGCTTACTGTTCGTAAGTCGGGGCCGCCACCACTGGGCTTTCACCTCCTAGTCTTAAGCAACTATGTTATGATCGGCTTTCAGTCAAACGTAATACAGCTGATATTACTACACACATAAACTAGTTTTCAGCCGTATTCGGTTAAAAATACTGATTTTACGTAGAATTACTGCCTATCTGACCTACAAACCCGAATTTGATGAACTCATGGCCAGAAAGAAACATTGGACACTCTATAACTACTTATTCCTTGCGACAAAATAAAATTCAGACGACCAAAAAAGTATTTAAGCCTCCTATTGCCTATGTAGATACTATTAATGGTCTGTCAGACCACACGACACACGAGTTCATTAGTTAGGGCATCTAGTTGTGTCCTGTCACGATGATGTGTCGCGAAAGTCGCACTAACAGCATCAGAAGAGCCGCCGCGGTGACGCCACCGAGCGCCGCTGCCCGCCGGGTCCGCCCGTGCGAGATTGAACAGGAGTGTGGTGGAGTTGATCAGCGTACTAAGTACCTACTAAAAAAAATTATGATAACACAATTCTTTATTAAATCTTACCTTGGTGACTGGGTTGGGTGGAGGTCAGTGAGGCAGTCACCCAATGTAAAATACTAGTATTCATTCGGTTACACTGGAAGCCAAAAAAAATGGTGTCGATAAATCGGTATTTTGTATAAATTATCTGTGGAGGCTTGTAAAAATTAGCAATTTAGTCTTATATTGTTGTTGTTAGACCCGGTTGAGACTCGCACAGACCACGGATGCATGGTAAAAGGGGAAACAGGTTTTGGTCAGACTTGGGTTAACAATTTCTTTATTTTCCCTCCGTATCAATAATGTAAGTACTTCCCGACTATAATCTATAAATTGATTCGAATACATCGGCACTTCAAAGAAGACATACATACACATTCACACACACATTCACACACAAACACATACACTTACACACGCAACAATACAAACCCAATTTAAAAGCACGACGCACATAAAGTTTCACATAACATAACAGATACAACAACAGTTACACAAAGAGCTGCTAATTAGTTTATAAGTCATTTACTGTTCATTTTTCTTTCTAAATTTTATTTTTGTGTAATAGTCTCAATATTGTTAATACTTAAGGGAAAGAGCAAGATATGCCCGCCCCAACACAAGTATTACCAATTACTTACTGGGGATGTCTCATTTATAATCTACTAGCCAATGTCTGCGGCTTCGTCCGCCCGCAAATTGTATACTAAAACCTTCCTCTTGAATCACTCTATCTGTTAAAAAACCCGCATCAAAATCCGTTGTGTAGTTTTAAAGATCTAAGCATACATAGGGACAGACAGACGCGGGACTTTGATTTATAATATGTAGTGATGTAACTGTTTTGGGACAAATAAACATTTTTTTCATTTTTTTTAAAGGTATTCTCTGCAGTAGGTGGAGCAACAACTGCCGATGATGATCCTGAACTTGTATTGTATTGTATTGTATAACGGGCTGGTGTCCGCAACTCCACGTCAAAGCGCGTGATCCTGAACTTATCAAAACTTGGCTTAATACAGCGGGCGTCGCGAAAAAAATAAATACCAGTAAGAATATTTTGTAACACATGCACATTTTTTTTAAAACC
The DNA here is from genome assembly GCA_941918905.2 of Xestia sexstrigata. NCBI lineage: Eukaryota > Metazoa > Arthropoda > Insecta > Lepidoptera > Noctuidae > Xestia > Xestia sexstrigata. Next base: position 10,533,830 of record OW799216.2, read on the forward strand.
TGTATCCTAAGTCAATTGCATAAAAAATATCACAGGAAGTCATTACTTTTGCTCAAAGCTCTAAATGTCGATTGCAAATATTTTCACACGAGTTTTTTTACTTTGTTGGTTTTGTTAATCAGCAATATAACGAACACTATTCCAACCACAGTGTTAATAATCATTTTGATTAGATTTTTATTAACATAAAACTCATGATCTTCTAATTATAATACTTTATCTCATAACATAAAAATACTTAATATAAATTGACCTACCAAACCACGATCAGACTATTTCTGTTAGTAAAAAAAAAAAAAAAAAAAAAATGTCGCTGGACATTACACACAACGCCATCTAGTGCCACACTAAGCAACGAGGCTTGTGTCGTGGACACCAGATAGTTGATATACTACATAGATACTTTTTGTTTGTAAATACATACTTATTATACATATAAACATCCATGACTCTCTCATATAAAAACATAAATACCATCAATTCAGATGGCGTCTCCACACCTCTCGTATTCCGATCCTATCTCCGCAGAGTGAGAAGCAGCGATGACAGCTAATTGTCCTATAACGAGGGTAACCATGAAACTGTTCACGGCACATACATTTACATGAACACGGACTGTCCCGCTAGGATGCATTCCCTCCTTTCCATATGACGTACATCAAGTACATGAGATGAACTTCGCGAATTAAGATGCAGAAATAGATAGGCAAACATATTTAAATAGATAGATTACAATCTGTTTAGAAAAGGTAAATATCAGCCAGTTTAAAAGACACTGCAAAATATATTTTTTTTAAAGATTTTTGTACAGGATGCAGGTTTCCTGTATAGACGAGGAGTGTGTAGTAGGTTTACAGAAAATAAGCAGAGTTGTATGATGAGAAGTTTAATCACGAAAATCCCTTAGGTCACAGTTTTCCCCCCTGAGGGCGAATCTCTTAGGGGGGATTTGTGGAATAAGCCATTTACTGCACCTTTGCTTAATTTCAGTATAGTGCTATCCAACGAGCTCCATAATGCATAGATGGTCTCTTAGTATGGGAAAGGGTTACCTTGGTAAAGGTATGATGTACCTACTCGTAAGTATTAGACCGTGGTAGGTGTGTTCTAGGATGAACTGCGGTTAATCTTGGGACCTCTCTGGACTAGCGTGACACTGGACAGAGCACAATGGAAACTGTTGGAGGAGGCCTATTCCAAAAGGCACACACCGAATTAAAGAAAGAAAGAAAGATAAATATTTATTTGACGTCAGTTATTAAAGCACACACACATATAACACACAATAAAAAAAATACAAAATAAAAAGGATAACATAGTATGTGCTGTATGCCTCACGGCTGCGCCAAAAAGGCCCATTTCAGCATTCATGCTGTCTGACGCCGGTCTTGCAATGAATCTTGAGGGGGTAGGTACCTAAGTGACGGAGAAACAGTTTCAAACACAATATATTAATAAATGGTTACAAATAAATATATAGATAACGAGTAAATTAATTAAATGTGTATCTACTAAGAGTTCGGATAAAGAAGAATGTAAGTAATAAGTAGGTATTTTATTGTGTTAGAAAGTAATAACACTGTTAACAATAAATAAATACAGAAATAAGCCAAGACAGCATAAATATTTTTAAAAGAAAATAAAGTAGGTATACAGTATTTTAGTTTAACTTATAAGAACTATCCATATGATATATAGGTAAAACCTACTTAATTATTAACTACAAAGAAAATATATACGTGTACGTGAGCAGGCTAAAACAAAAAACAAAATTAACCTATTTGTAAGTCTGATATAAGCCCGCCTTGTACAATAGGGACAAGGCGGGTTTTTGTCTCGAATTACGTGATAGCATATAATATAAATGAAAATTTGAAATGGTTAAAATGTAAAGTTGTGAAGTACGAAACTCGGAAATAAAATGCTATTATTAATTAATTAAACATTAATTAGGTGAGTTTCTGAATTTATACGATCATAAATTACTGAATAAGGCCCAGTTAAGTGCAGATACCTAAAAAAACATTAAATATTTAATGTCAAAAGCTTTCACTACTTAATTAAATCTTGTCCAAACAAAATAATTAATGTGAGATGCCTAAAAAGCTTTTAAAATACAACGGAAATTGTTTTATGATTTGTCACACAAAACGATACAAATAAAAAATATTGTGATAGGTACAGTTCTGTCTTAAAAATAGCGGATATATTAAAATGCCTGCAATAATAAAGCAATTAATTTCATATTTATTGATACTTTGGGGGATTTTAACTGGTCCAGTCTAATAGAGAGATAACTTCATCGATCTACTTTTAAACTTAAACTTAATGCACATTTATAGAATTATGGACAAATTAGCATAAGAATTTCCAAATATTATTTTGCATTTGAAACAAAACTCTTAGGGTAATTTGGAAAGTTCCAGATAAAACTTTTTTTGTTTGTTAATAAATGTTTTTAAAATATTACGAATTTGGATCAAAGATTTTTATTTTAATGTTTTAAGATAACGTTTATCAAAAGTCAAATGCTAAGTAGTCATAATTTGGATGTATCCTGTGTTGGATATTTTTTTATTTAAAAGCTTGTATTTTTGTCGATAAAATGTATTTTATCAATACGTAAACGATTATCGTTTCGATTAATAAAAGTGTAATGTTTCCTTTTTCAAAATTCAAGCTTTTATACCCTTATTTTTTTTTTATAAGTACGCTGGGACCGAATATATAACAGCCGACTGGTTTTTTACTAAGTAGGTGTATGATGAGATGACGAGTAATAACTCGTCTTCTCATCATACACCTCCTTTCTTGCCCATATGATGCTTTACACAGTCCATCCAATCATTTCTTTGGTCTTCCTCTACTAGTCCAGGCAGCCAGTACTCGTCTAAAAAACAACCTCTTAAATTACTTATTGACTTTCGTCATAATAAAAACTTTCTGTGACCTTTTCCTTGGCCCACATTGCAATGCAACTATGTTATAGGAAAAAATAACCCACTTTACCTATAAATACTAGTTCAACATCTAAACTACCTACCTGTTTATAATAATATCACGTTGCAGTTCCGACTAAAAAGTCACCAAGCACAAGTTTACCATAACGAACGAATAGGTATGTCCTGACTTAGGCACAGCAATGCACCTATCTAACATATGACGTTGGGTCTAAAGGTTGCAATATATTGGAAAGATGAATAGCTAGGTCGGAGACGGCGCCTGTAAATATGTTGCCTGTTGCAAGCACTTAATTTGTGCCTGCGTAGGATTATTTAAATTAAAAGCTCAACGCTCGTACGACATGTAGCCATGTACGAGCACTGTACCGCCTGTATTCCCGTCTGCCCCCACCGGTCTATCGCCAGTGGTGGCAGTTGCAACTATTTGTCTCATCTGCCACCACTTAAGGGGGATGCTATTAATTCAGTCGGATTTGACTCTACTTCTGTTACCACTGCAGGTGATGCAACATGAATTATTTTTTGTTTGTTTGTTTGTGTGTTTGTTACGATTTAACTCTAAAACTACTCAACCGATTTTAAAAATTCTTTCAGCATTGGATAGCTACATTATCAGCGAGTAATATTTTATCCGTACCCCCTACGGGAACGGGAACTGCGCGGGTGAAACCGCGTGACATCCGCTAGTAATTCATATCATTGTGCATTGCATTATGGAGTTTCAGAGAAAGTAAAGCTCTAGTTGAGGCGGTGTTTATCCGGTGCAATGCTTCTACACCGTGATTTTTAGACGTCTTACAACAGCAGCCCACTTCATGTATCCAATGAGTACTAAACATTTATTAAAAAAAGTATAAATTAATAACAAGATGTTTCAAAACTTCTAACGTACTTTATATATATTTTTGTACCTATTGTCTTAATTAATGTAAAATAGAAATAAACGTGCCTAGAGGTATTTTATGTCGGATACATTGAGTGGACCACCTTTGTCAGACGACTAAAAAGTCACGGTGTATATGTACATTTTGCTTAATAGGGAAGTTTTTACGGTACTCTTAAGCAAACACAATTGGTAAAATTGAATAATTTTATGAAGTTCATCTAATCAGTTTCGAGCACTCAAATTCAATTAAAACAGATATCAAGATTGGCTTCCTTTGTCTTTAGTATAGTTCCAAATTGATGAAATGTGGTCAGAACCAGAGGCGGTACCAATATCTTTACCACAATTTGATTGAACTCTCTCAAGCAGGATCTGTTCGAACGGTCACGAATTCACGCCTGTTAACTTTACCAACAATGTTATCGCAAACCACGGTCATGTCGCTTCAAGGATCTCTTTAGATCGTAAACAAATATTGTTGTCTATGTTAATATTCAGTAACATATATAGATTCTCTATAATCTTGATGGTATTTTAAACGTATTTTACAGAAACTTTCACCAAAATCTGGACATTTATTTCAGTATTCAATTTTGCGACATAGTTTAGGATCCATATGTCCATTTGCTGATGTATCAGCCATATAGCTGAAAGCTAAGTCCATTGGACTTGGCAAAGAAGTCATGCAGATAAAGGTGGACGGACCTATCCTACGATGAAGCTTTCAGCAAATGGATATATCCATCACGTAACTAATAGGTAGATATGACGTTGCACAACATCATTCTAAAGTAAATATTATGCTTAGTACCATAGAGACTCTACTGCTTTGACCATCTCATAAGTTTAATAGTCACAAGTGTGGCTATTGCGATCATGGGACCTACTTTAGCTGGCGAACTGTGGGTGTTATCCGCATATTATGTCAATCCTTTCGAGAAATCTACGTGACACTATGTAGGTTTATGTAATAGTAAAGCGTTGTAGCTCAATAAGACTCATTTTCATGAACGTTTTGTGGTCTTATTCTTCGTGTCGAAGGTATGTAGTGATAAATTTTACTGACGCATCCGTAGCTACTTTCACAGTAGGGTCCCTTCTATCTGGCAGAATTTTGATGCTCCGAAATTCATTTGGTATAACACACTTGGCATAATTTTCTTTTAACGAATTTTTGGAAATTTATATAATTATGATGTCATGATATTATTTATGTAATATTGGAAAGACTCCCATTATTATGCATAATTAAATTTATGCCAAAAGATGACTCAAACTGTGAACTTTCTGCGATAAAATGGTTCTACTTTTAATTCTTATGCATATGAAATTTATGCCAAATGATGATTCTGACTTACAAAATTATAAGTTTTGAATGTATGATAAATGAGTACCTGCCAAACGAATTTCTGCGAAATGAAGTTTATGCTATCCGTTGTTATGCAAAGTAATATTATGACATAAAAAGTTCTGCTATAAAGGGTAGACCCTTCACAGGATTGTCGTTGGCAGCGCAAAACTTGCTTTGACTGCAGCTTTTGGGGCACAAAGTACAGTAAAGCAGGTGAGGCATAGTCTGCGATGAAATTACACAGTTTCCTTTACTGATTTTGTTCTTAGACTGGCCACATTACAAACAACAAATAAATCTAGATATCTACATAAATTGTCCCGTTGTGTAGATCTAACTTAATCGTAGGAAAGTTAAGGGCAGGCTATTGTTCGCTAGCTTGGGGCGGTCGTGCACATTGTGCATTGTCTATTCGCAGAAACGCTTCGATATGTTTTAAAATAATATTTTACGAGCCCCGTCGATGGTCGAGGTTCGTTGACAACGAACGTGCATTTATTTAGAGACGTAAAGCGAATTATAGAGACAGTATAAATGTGAATAACAATGGGTAATTTGATAGCATATTAGATTTGCGATAATTTCTGCAATTAAAGGATCAAGTACATACGATAAACAGCTGTAGGATTAATGTCAGTTTAAATGCATTTTTCATAGGTATTTTTTTAGAATACCTTCTGTTTAATTGATAAAGCTGCAAAATCAATTTGTAGCTCGTGCAATTAAGCATACAGGTATAGAGGAAGCACTTTCCTCATTTAACTAACCACAACACTGTTTGAGTCATGAACAGTTTCATAAGTAATTAATTACCAACCTCCGATCTTTAAGATAAAACCGACGAAACCGATGAATACACCGATTATATCGAAAATCAATGCGAATTCTCAGATAGTGATCGATAAGGTTCGATCATTGTGAAACAATATGCCACAGTTCTCAATGTAATCTCTTTCTGAGTGGAAATCGATTAATTAAGTTCATTTAAGTACACGATCTGCTATCTTATCGATGTCTTTGATTACGCCGCATCGTAAACAAAGCTTGCAGTAGCAATCACAATCGTTTGATATGGTAAATTAATTGCAATACGGTGGTCAACACTCGACATCCTATATTGGGCGTTGGGTGCTTAAAATTGCACTTTGGGACATGGTAAAAATAATATATATTTTTTTTTTTTTTATTGAGAACAAATTGAGAATTTGCTTACAGTGACGAAAAGTTTTTAGAGTTTGTGTAAATTCTATGAAGAAAATAACTATTATATACGTCATCAGATATAATGTGCAAATCAATCGGTTTATTTTAAACACAGCCAACAATAAAATCTTAAAATTAACAAATAGTGATCACGAAAATAGCTCCCATTCATCATTCACTTTTAATGCTTTACAAATAACCTACACCGTATTCTAGAAACACAAGAATCGATTACAGTTTCCAATCATCTGCGACATAAAGTTTTCAAGGACTATCAATAAAACTTTAGTATCGGTTCAATACTCGTACAAACAATTTCCCTGAGCGTCATTTTAATGGCAATGTATTTGCGAATCTGCGGGCGGTCTGTTTTCTTAAACAATTTATGCGTTCGGCGCCTTTGCGACCGACTATCAGGAGACGTGCTAACCAAATCACTGTGAAATACTGTCCGTCTGTAAGATGCCGCTAATCTAGAGAACTAACGGCCTCTTTTCATGAAGTTTGCACGTTTGGAAAGTTGTGGTTTTAGGAGGAAAGCTTTACAACTGGCTTTTTTTTGTGTGTTGATGGAACAACCATGGAAATAAACAGTTTATGACTGCAATGCATGGATATATACCTTTCTCCTTTTGGATGCGATTTCACTTTTTATGAGCCTGCAGTTTTGATGTTTGAATAAGATTACAAAACCCATCTCGGTACATTATCATCTTCCCGCCCTTGTCTCATTCTTCCATCAAGTTTTCTCCTTCCATTCTCTCTTGTCAGACGTCACAGCATCATTTTCTCCTTTCTTTCATATCATTCCTCACACAATACGTTCATCTTTTCTTTGCCCTTTCTTCTCTCTCTCTGTCCATCAACATTCATCACTCTTTTAGTCACATAATGCGTTTCATCCTCTCTCATAACTCCATATCCAAGACAAACGACTTCCTTTAAAACACATCTAGATTGTAAGATAAACATACGTAGGTACCTATTTAAGATTCGTTGCCAAAAATCTTCAGTACCGTATTTACTTAATAAGAAATGGAAAGTGGAATGCTTGTAAATGTCCAAAAATAACGTGCACATAAGTAGGCACATCCCAAGGTGTTGCCAGTACCTATTAACTGGCAACACTTAATAAGTAATGATACCTAATATTATATTATATTATGTTACATTCACCTACTGACTTGACAGGAATATTTACGTATCTTACTTTTTATTATTATTGACATATGATTTTTTGTGATCTTTATTGACATTGATTTTGTAAATTATTATTAATTTTATTTGATTATTGTGAATGTGGGGACCATGTGGGTTTAATTTTTATATATTTTTGTTTGTTTTCTTTTTTTTTTCCCCACAACTGTCTGGCAGTTTGAGTACTATAAGCGACCTACCCAAATGTCCTTTCTTTGGTATTGTTCGTCGTTTCGTTGAGCTCCTTGAGTTATAAGTCGAGCTACACGATAACTGACAAATGCTTGCACTGACTGGACAGGTCCACTCAAATCTGTGTGGTTCTTTCTTCAAAAGACCATCTCAGACACTATTCTGCATAGTCCTCATGTGAATTGAGCAAAATTATGTCTGGACTTCAAAAGAGACACCTCACCTCACCACCTCTACACCACCTCCACACATATCACCATACACATATCACCTCTGAGTTTGTTTCGTCTGTTTCTTCTCAGAGTAGTCAGGTACGAAACACCGGCACCATCTAGTTTAAAAAAAAAAATGACGTGTAAAAGTGTTTGTAAAAACCTACTTGCAAAATAAACATCATTTATCATTTATCATTTATCATCATATAGAATAAGTAATTTGCGTTGAAAATTTACTACTATCTATATTTGAGAAATGCTATTTGCGACGATGATCGTAGCACTGATTCGCTTAATTGGCAAAATGGCAACACTGCGACGCAATTCGGGAATCTGTTCACCGGAGACGGTTTTCATGAATATAAATGAGGCTACATTTTCAGTAATTAAAAATAATTAGACAGATTTTTTATAGACCGTCCCGTCCCGTGATTGTAGAATATACGTGTACAGTCATAACTCATTTAGTTTTACTAATAAATCAAGTTGTGTCTGAGTTGTCTGACTACTTAAGTATTACGCTAACAATTAATAAGAACTATTATTATCTACCTTGTTGTTATCCATTCAGAGTTTGGTGAACTTCCTATTTATTGCTCGCGTTATTTGGTCTTATTCTGGTCTATTTTAATACGGTAAATCATCAAGTTACATGACAATTCCATTATACGAGTATATGTCGTCATCCAATGAAGAATTTCGGAGACAAGTTTTCATGTAAGAGTTGCTCAAATCATTGAACACTTCCCAAATGGTGGCGTTAAGCGAAGTCTTGATTCTAATTTTATGAGTGGCAATCTGAAAAATAATTATTATAACGAAGTTGTATTTTTACGACGTGGACACCGAGATAGAATTTTTTTTTTTTTAAGAATTGCAACATTTGTCCCATCCTTTCCCGTTTTGACACAGAAACGTGTCCATAGGACATGCTTTCGCAACTATGTATAATAAGGTAGGTATGTTGATTATCAATTCCAATGTCTGTTTAATTTTACCAACCATGCTAGCTGCAAGTCTTCCATAGGTTAAGGAATCATCTTCCTCCTGTCCATCTAACAATTTATTAGGAGTCGGCGCAGCATGTCTTCTTCTTCTTCCAAAAGTCTCTGTTGGTAGTCATCTCATGAGTCACCCCCTTACAAGCCACATCATCTTTTACACACTCCGTCCTCTCGTTTCTTTGGTCGTCCCCTTCTCTTGTAGCCATTCACTTATTCAAAAACTTTTCGCACGAAATTTCCTCACCTCACAACTGTAAGGTGAGGAATAATAATAAAATTAAACATTCGCTCTTAATTTTCGCTATTTTCCAATCAATTGGCTGTCTCCTCATTCCTATCGGGTCTATTATTAGCTGCGCCCCATTCACCGCGAGCCGCGACCGCAGCGCCGCGGTTTGACCCCTCAGACATTGGATCAACACAATGTTGTACATTCCTAATAAGAGAGATGAAGCCTGTGGGCAGTGGACCCGTAAAGAGGTGACGGACTAACAACTTTGTTTAACAAGATGAGGTAGCAAAGCTAAGATTCCTATTTATTGTAAACTAGCTGATGCTAATGCAAATGCAAATTATATACTAAAACCTTCCTTTTGAATCACTCTATCTATTAAAACAAAACCGAATCAAAATCCGTTGCGTATAGTTTTAAAGATCTAAGCATATATAGGGGCGGCTGGCGACTTTGTTTTATAATATGTAGTGATGTCATATTGGAATTAAATACCTATATTTTTTATAGTGGTACTATATACCCTTAGGGCCTGTACATAAACGATGCGTTACTGAGCCGTAACGAAAAGATTTTCACACAAGCTTAGTAACGTTGCTACGGTGCCGCAACGGTGGCGTCAGAAGAGTATTGGACACACAATAACGGTGCCACTCCAGTGGCGTCTTCAGCATCGCAAAGCGTACCTACTCCCCTCACCTCGTCTCGCTGGTTGCATGTCCGGTAAGCTTGCGTCGCAGGGGGTCTACTCTCTAAGTCCGTCAACGAAAATACGGGTCCCATCCGAAAGTAGGTATACTTTTACTTTGAAATAAAACCCTACTCCCTAATATTTTCGGATTCATGAGTTTTGAAAACACATTGGGAGTAATGACAGATGACCAATCGTGTTGTCATAAATTTTTAGTTCGGGCCCCGAACGAATCTCATATCCGCAAGTGAAACGGAGTAGGAAACAACCATAACTTCGGCCGAAACTACGGATTTCGGGCTTAGAGAGTAGACCTCCAGTGCCGTACTATACTAAGATATTGTCACGTAGGATGCCGCAGCGGCACCACGCCACTGCCGCAACGCGCCGTCTGGAGAGGCTCTAAGGGGTACTATCATGCCGTGTCTCAAAGAGAGTCAGCAAAAGGAAGGGGTCCGCAAGGGCCGATGCCTGCCGGGGCTGCGGGACTGTTCGAAAGAGATACCGTGGCTCCGGAGCATAAAGGGCGATGAAGGAACATGGATGGGTTTTAGTCAGTAAAAGTCCTCCTGCTCCGCCCACAGCGGGAGAAGTCATTTGATGATTTCCCACCCGAAAAAAAAAAGGGGGTAATATCATCGAGCAGAATAAAGATTTATTAGAACACGGTAGTGTAGCACTCGAATGTCCAAGCATTGAACTACAAAATGACAATGTAAGTAAACTAATAAATAACAGACAAAACAACTATAATTCACAGTATACTGACACTAAACAGTCAAAATAGAGCTGTCCAGTAGCACAGTGTTGCCAACAAAAGATTTAAATTAAACTCTCTGGTCGATGGTCCACAATTCATTGAATTCACACAAAAGTCCTCACATATGCACTTCCGGGACCCTATGGTTACATCATCAGACGATTTATAGTGGGCCACACACAGATATTCAAGTCACATAAAATTAAACCTTATTTGGTAAATGTTAAGTTGAATGCTGATTCAACAAGCAGCATCTCAACATTTCAGAAATCGAACAGTTTATTTAAAAAAAAAAAAACAAAATACAATCGTCCGTTGAGAACCATGATATATTTCTATTTATCACACAGAAAAGAGGTTATTCAGTTATCATTATCAAACTAATAAAGCAAAAAGATCACACATTGTAGGCTGAGATAAAAACTAAAAAGATTTACGGCCAGATAAGTAAACAGATTTATAATAAGTAAGTAGAGATAATGTCACAGATGCAAGAGCCAAGGTCGGTATATTTAGTGATTCTTTAAACAGGGGAGACAGAAACAATTTATTGTGAACCAATTAAGTTTTCAGCTGTGGGAACTGATTAGCTGATTGTTAATGAAATAAAACCCTCATTTTGACTTTGTAGTAGAGAAAAACTACAGAGCTCGTGGTTAAATAATAACAGCTGCTCGGATCGATCTTTAGGTTAAGCTGCAGTTGCCTAGGTTGGTCCGTAGATGGGTGACCACCCATTGGAATGCACGTTGAGCGTTAGCTTGGAAAGGTCCCAGCTGTCATTTCTAAATCTTTGACAGTCGTTACAGGTAGCCAGTGGCCCGAAAGTCAGACAACCAGTCTAATAACTGGGATATAAAGATCAGATAGGCAGTTGCTCCATGTAAAATTCAGCTACATTAGGTTAGATTTGAAGCCGACCCCAACATGCTTGAGAAAAGAAAGTATGAGAAGAGAAAAAATCCACAAAGATTTTTTTAATATTCGGATCTGAAAGAAATGTTAAGTAAGTACATAACTTTTTTAGTTATTTTACGTTTTGACTTTAACCATAATTGACAATAAAATAAAAAAGAAAGGTAAAGTGTTAGTAAGTAGTTAAGTAAAGTACTGTAGGTATTATTATTTTGGCGCTAGAATGACAATTGTGAAATTGTCTGAAGAATTACCTAGTACTTTTTGAAAAAATTAAATGATAGAGGCCTTCATTCCAAAAAAGCGACGCACCAAAAAATCTATGTATCTAACTATACTTTATAATTTTCTTAAACTTGTCAGTAGGTAAGTGGTTGAACTTTGAGTTTAAAACAACCGCACACACAATCTCAAACGGTAGTTATTATTAGCCGTTATTAATAATACCATTCATAGTTTTAACCAGCCAACCTATTATTAAATGATTGGTATCCATTAACGCTTGATAACTCTCACCTGTCAGCCACTTTGTTTTAATAAAACAACATTTAAGGTCGCCGGTCGTTTAGAAAGAGGTGATTTTTTTGCATAAATATAGACAAGAAACTTCATTTAAAAAAGTCTTCTAGTTCAGACATAGAAATTATGACCTTCATAAAGTAAGGTACTTAGCCTAAAACTTTTACCTATTTTTTTAAACCGTAATAAGTAATTAATTTAATAGTGCCCAGCCTTCTGGGCACTTTTCCTGTTGACAGCGATGTGGACGATTTTTTCGACGCCCTGTGTTACCTTTTTTTGAAACTTGTAAAATATTTTTATTTCTTTTATAGAGTTAGTGTGTAAATAATGTAAATATTATTAATCTGTGTTTAATAAAGTAACCAATTAATTTAAACGTAAAGCGACAATAAATAGATTTTATTTTTCCTTTTTTTGCTACGAAAAAAACTTCATCAAAATCGGTTGATCCGTTCAAGAGCATTTTGATGCCGCAGGCAAACACACAGATACACATTTCAAACCTTATAACACTCCTCTTTTTTGTTCGGAGGTTAAAAATTATTGAAATATTTAAGATTTTTAACTATGAATTGCAATTTTTAGAAGCAATTGAACTATGAAAGCTTTAAAGAACCAATAAATATTAAACTCGACGAACAGAAAACATTCTTCAATAAACACAAATTTGCATCAGCATAAACTCGATACATGCTTACTCAAAAAGGTCTCGTTTCCTCTGTACGATCTGAGACGCGATATAGCAAGCAACTCAGACGCGTGGCAGACACACGACTATCACTCCGTGATAAGATCGGCTAATCATACGAATCATGCCCCTGCGCATGGATGGAGTCAGGTGTCGGTACCAGGGAAATACTAGCTCCAGGGGAATTGGAGAAGTATGGGGTTTTGTAAATTCTCTAAGGCTTTGTGTTGCGTTATTAGATTTTGTATTGTTTGGTTTACATAGAGCTAACTTGGGTACAGACGTCCAGAGTTGATATTTCACTGTACGAAATAGTCTGAAACATTGCTTTAAGCTTTCACAATTTAAAAATAAACTTATACTGTCACTTACGGGATATCTTCCTTGATTTTTTATTTATTCTGAGCGTTTATTTTAATCACGGAAGATATAAGCGAAAGATGTAAACAAAATTAATATTAAGTAACATTAGTCAGAATTGGTGACGAATAATATTCGTCACCAATTCTGACTAATGTTACTGGGTGTGTCATCTCTTATCTCAAGTAAAGTTGAGACACGTTGAAAAGTTTCCTATAACCTGCAAAAGAAAGCATTTACCGTCAAATTCTCAACCTAAACACGTAGGCGATCGAATAACCAGTCAAACACAAACCAATATAAACTTGATCGATACCAAATAAAGCAAGCCGATACGCATATCTGAATACAATCTCCAGATAGGATAATGTCGCCGCAGACAAGCATGTTATAGAACCTTTTGTTCAATCTACAAGGCGGCATAGTTTAGCAGCCTCCCAGCCTCTCATGATAGGGGTGAAGACAGTACAATAAGGGCACCAACGATCTTTAGCCGATATATTCAACTGTAGCGATATCATCGACATGCCATTGTGGGTAACGTTGTGACAATCAGCCTTAATACTTGTCGAGTAGATAAACGGCCAGTATTTCAATCTTTAGTGATTATGCGTTTGAAAATGATCGATGTTGAGGCTGGTGTCGATTTCAATGAGATATACTGGATACTTGATACTGTAACTGGTGTCGTAGATAGTAACTGGTATCTTTTATCAAATATCGCCTCTAATAGGTACTGGTTAAAAGCTGTATGGGCGGTGACAAGAATAGAATTGTCTGTCTATTTTGTGGACAAACAAGTTTGTTTTAAATAGGGAATAAATTGTTTTAGCAAGTAAATTAAGTAGGAATGCACTACTTTATGTTACGGCTATCATGATGCGGAGTGTCGCGACAGTAATTAATCCCACCGAGACACTTATTCTATGCTGGTTGTCATAAGCTAAATGACCTTCATTTCCTCGGAAATAACGAAACGTATAATGACCGGAAATGTCTATAAACAAAACTTTAATCCCACACAAAAGAATTCTAAAAATTTTAAAACATTTACAAGCTCAATTTAACGAGTGAACCATAATTTAGCGATAAAAGAAATCTAAATAGATAATGTAAATATACGAGCGTATGTAGGAGCGTGTTAGTTATGTACACATTGTAAAGCTGAAGTAGACAGCTAACATTAACGTTTATTGAAGTTCTAAACACTAGAGCACCGTTTATAAGCTAAACTGGGAACGGGGAACAGGTAAGTGGACTGACCCCAACATAGTAGGGAAAAGGGTAGGCAGATGATGTTGGGGTCGGCTTCCAGTCTAACCGGATACAACTGACTGAATACCAGTATTTTACATGGGGCGACTGCCTATCTGACCTCCACAACCCAATTAGTCTTAGTACTGGGTAATACGATACCCCTTGGTAAGACTGGTTGTCAGACGTTTTTTTGGGCCACTGACTACCTGTAACGACTGTCAAAGATCTACACTGACAGCCGGGACCAACTGCTTTACGTGCTTTCCGAGGCACGGAGGAAGCTCGGTATGTAATGGGTGGTCACCCATCCACAGGCCAACCTAGGCAATCACGGCTTAACCTAAAGATCGACCCGAGCGGCTGTTATTGTTAAACCACGAGCTCCTCAGGAAGCCGACCCCAACATACTTGGGAAAAAAGCTAGGCAGATTACGATGATCTGGTACCACATTCAAGTAGTTATTCGTAAAGATGGAGACAAGAAAGCATTTAATGCTCCCAGATTTGTATGCAGAAGATTAATCGATAAGTAGATAGAAGCTTTCATTGAAAAAGACTGAGATGATGTTTAATAGAGAATTAGGGAAGAAGAAGCTGCGCGAAGAAAATAATAATGATGATTAAGTACAAAAATAAGAACCCAACAAACCACGATTTTGTAATCGAATAAGTGTACCGTCAGTAACTAAATCACGAATGACTAAAGAAATACAATACCAACATCCCGAATTTATTTGTTTATTGAATCATCAAGAAATCCTTGTGTTAGATAAAGATCAACAAAGGAACTGGTACTACTGATACGGTACCGCCATGGGTATCAAATTGTAACAACGTAATATTTCATGGCGATACCGCTTGCCGCTTTATCTCCTGTGAGTTAATTTAAGACTCGATCTAAGTAAGTGAATTAGAAATGTATTATGTTACGAGGTATGATTATGTTATGTCATTGCTTGTTGTTCCTGGTTATGGTTCTGTTGAATACAACAGAACCATAACCACAATAGTGCAGTTAATTGTTTATTTATTTATTTGGAAGATGTGAAAAAACCAACTGCCTTTTCTTAGTTTGGTATACTTGAAGTGTGATTTTTTGTGAATAGCTGGACATTTGGATAATCCTTTTACCTTCTAAGTTCTAAGTACTTTTATTTACTGGACGCACGACTTTAGTTTTATTTTAATAACATAATGATATTTTCTCGTATATTACAATAATTTTATCGCCAACATAATAATAAAGGCCTACGCTCCAACAATTTCTCGTCCACGTTAACGCCATAACTTCCCCATTGTTTCACAAACACCGTACAATTCGTAACGGACAATTTAGACTTTTAACGTCGATAGGACAACATAATGGTGGGGTGGTGACGCCAAACATTTTCATTAATAAAGGTTGCCCAGAAACTCTTGTTAACAATGATAACTGCATTCTGGAAGAAACGAAGCATAACTCATTCGATTAAGATGTGAGTTTACCGACTGCGGGCCGGGTTAATTGTAACCCTACTGAGAAATCAACCATTTTACTGTGCCCTCCAAAAAAGTTCACGCTCTTCTACTCGACAAAGTTTGCACAATTTTCACGGTTCTTGTCAAACTGGTTATGTTAATCTTCGGCGGCGACTAAGCAGATATTAGTGACGTCGAGAAAGTGTTAATCCTATTTTAATATGACTAATTGTGAGCTAGTTGTCGGTGACTGTTTAACAACGGCACGTCTGTGGGTGGAGGTGCAATTAATATTACCTAATGGTAGAACCTTGTCTTTGAGAAGGACATTCGGTTTAGTTATGTTATCGCTAAGCATGCTATTGTCTGATTTGAAGTGTTTATTTGTGAGAATTTACTTCTGAGGTACCTACTAGGCAAAGGAACATTATGATGATGGAATAGTTGACATAAATCTACCGAAAAGCATAAGAAATTCCTGTGGAATCACATTGTTGAAATACTGCGAAGAGATTGCCGTTTGTATAAGCCACCTGACTCTGTTAGCAGGTGGTTGATCAGTTGAAATTGAAAATGATATCTCATTCAGGTTCTAGAATTTAGAGGTGTAGCTAACTCATCGTTCATTGCGTTTGTAGCTCTTCTTGGGTACGTTTCCGTCTTCAGTTCTTCTCAGAGCTGTGATATTTTAAGTCTTGTTAAAAAAATAGGTAGACCGTGTTGTTGCTGTGATGTGGGTTTGATTTCTATATAGGTGATGTGGTGTTATTAAGTTTTTTGATCAGGTATTTTTCAGAAGCAGTTTGAAGTCTAGATAGGTGAACCTCGCCTGGGAGAATATGAGTGTCCTGCCTGTAGGAACCTACACCTCAGCCTATCACTTCAGAGAAATATAATGGTGATATTATTGTGTTATATTGAAAAGGTAGCTTTAGTCATTGTTCAGTTCTTTCAGTTGAAATAATGATGTTAAAGATGATAATATGATGATATGATGTTGATATTATTTATATTTACTCTCTCATCCCAATACTGAGTTACTTACATAATAATTTTACGGCCATCGGATATACATAAAATAGAACTATTAAACAGTACTAAATACGTATTATCAAACGTCGGAAGTAAAACTTATTGATAAGAGCTCGCGACCTTATGTTGAACTTTCCATCTTATCATTTTGTAACTTGGCTATTAAACTTCAATTACATCACTAACGTAATGTGGGTAGGTTAAGTACCTAAAATAGACTGTTGTTGTAGGAAACGGCGTGGCGTGGAACCTCATGATACTGGGGTATTTTAACTTTGGAAAGCAATTCTGCACTGCGATGAATGGATGGGAATGAAAACAGTATTTAAAGTCATTGAACGCACAGCTGTCTAATTGACAATTGGTATTCTAATAAAAACCAAAACGTTGTATATAACAAGGTGTCGTCCTCGTCCGGGGCTTATTGATAAGGTGACGTTTGGGGGAGGCTTATGTCCATGTCCATAAATCAGAAGAATGTGACGTTAACACTTTGCAAAACGTGAACTTGACGCACTGAGTCTCTCCAATCCGTCTGCTTCACCAAGTCCTGGCTGCTGACGTCAGCAACGACGAGCGAGCTCAACTCTCCTTTCAAATGCTGCAAGTTATCAGGCAAGTCCTCGTTCAAAGACCTCTTAACAACATGTTTTTGCTTGACTCTCCTCAAGCAGTCGATGGAGTTATTTTGAGGTGGACGCAGTTACGATGGGCAGTTTAGGTAACACTTCGGGCTAGGACGGCTCTGCAACTGATTAGGGGGTACAACATAAAATACAGTATTCGACCTAATATACACTTTAGGTACTTAGGTACATTTTCCTCTTTGGCAACTGAACTGATGTCGATCGACTATTCTGCCAGTTATTTGTTTCATTTATGATTAGCTTTTGCTCGTGGAGTCGTGGCTTCGCTGCCATCATGTACGGAAATTAACACACGGGAACGTTTTAAATGTAGCCTATAGCACTCGAGGATAATGTAGCTTCCCGTTAGAGAAAGAATTTCTGAAATCGGATCAGTAGTTCCGAAGATTACCCCCTACATACAAATTTTACCTTTTATAAAATTTGTATAGTACAATTTTTCCTGTACCGTGAGAAAACTCCACATGTTCCGTCACCATACAAAAACATTAGTAAAATTATTAATCAAACATATTAAAAAGTTTAATTGACCAAATAAGTACGCGGTGCGCCCATTTCCGAATTACCATACAATGTTATAAATTATAAAATAACGTTGTAAGTTGTAACCGCATGTATAGGCTGGTTGCTCGAGACTCGAGTTTATTTATTGGGTGATTTCGTGGTCAACCAAATGGTGTGGTGTAGTGCAGTTTTTTATTTTTTTGTGGCAAAGTATGTATGTTTGAAGAACTACCTTTGTGTACTTACACTTGGAAAATGAAAGTAGAAACCTACACCAACAAAAAATATTGTTATTGTACGGTGCTTTTCTATGTGACTTTTATGTTACTTATTGAACGTAACTTGTAAGACCTCAAACATAAAACTGATTTTCCGTGTATGGGAAAACTATTAAAAAAGACTTAAACATCATGAAATTATCTAAAAAAGACAATAAATAACATAATATCACGCCTGTAATCTCCAAAGGATTAGGCAGAGGTACACCCACATTTCGCCAGTTATGTTAAAGTCCCATATAATAGGGGCTAGGGGGCGAGGCTACTGCCATTAAACGGACACAGAGCCAGACTCTGTGGCTCCTACTGAGAAATTCCTGATGGAAAAACCCAATAACGCTTTGCTCGACCCGGAATCGAACCCAGAACCTCTTGTTAAACAGTCGCTGATAATCTATGCGTCAACAGTAAACTTTAGAAGAAAGTTAGAGAGATTAGCTAACATATCCTACATAATCGCCTACTGCAGTTGCCGGCTACCTTTACATAAAAAGTGTGCGTGATCAATCGATCAATGATAATTTTGGCGATCAACAAAGTGAATATATTCCATTCGTGACTTATGTAAAAACCATATCAGACGTAGGTGTCATGTCTTACAATATAATTGGGCCTAATTGGAGCTAGGCATTGCTTGCTACTCCAGCGGCTGTATTTGTGTTTTGTCTTGCCAATCAATCGACGAATCACTACCATATTGTTCTATAGGTATAAGTAGTGATTATTACCACCTACTTATTGTTGGAAGTGATGCGAGCACTAAATATGAAAAGTTTTTTCATATCCATATCATATGAAGGAGTTTTTGCACTGGACCTTCCTCTTCCTTCCTATATGAGTTTGATCGAGTGGTTATCTATTACAAAACAAAATGTCCAAAATTAAAATAATGGTTGTAAAAGTACCCTTATCATTTTTTTTTGGTCTAGACCATACCTTCTAGTTATGAGATATTGCGGGTCCAAGGTCCAAGTTTTTCACAAGTTTTTTTAATACAAATCTCAATGTTATACCTACTTATGTTTGCTTTAAATACCTCCACGACCCTCGTACTATTCAATTCATCCATCAAAACAATGTTTTGAGTGCGTTACATTGAGTCCTACCATACAACGAGATTTTTCACTCCAAAAAAAAGTCCATTCCTAGCAATAATTTTTGCGTAGAGTTACTTAGTTTGGAATGCTTGATTTACGGCTTTGTGAACGGTTCGTTTACACCTTGCTTAAGGAATAAGTACCTAGGTACTTCTTAATAAACAAACTATCAAGTTAATGTAAGCACCTAATAACTTTAGTATGGGGCACGTGTCGTTCCCACTCTCGGTTAACAAAATAGCCGACTAATTTATGTCTCTAAAAAATTGGCTTCAAAACACGTATCGTGGCATGTAAGTTTGAACTAGCGTCTATCGTGGACCCCTGCTGAGCTCTTGGCATTAACAACTAATAGCTCTACGTTAATCGACAGCCGATCATTGTCGGCAATCACTTCGGAAAATAAAAAACTAGAGCGTCATACGATATCTCGAAAGATAAAATTCGTAATCCGTTCCACGTATTGAATATCGATGGATAGACATAACACGATTGTTACTTGTTTTTTTTTTTGTGTCTGTTTTGTAATCAAAATCATCAATATGGATTATCCAGCTAGTAAGTTACTGATGATTTGTAATAAATGTTTCGAGTTTTCCAAAGATAGCTATAAGTTAGTGAATATTCAAAATAACAGGATCCAAATGAATCGAAGACAATAAATTCCATCAAAGGTAAGATAAATAAAAAAACAAAACAATAAAATTAGTTCTGTGATTCACATAGCGACATCTATTGTTGAGTAGAAATACTATTTAGTGAGAACTGCTTTATCACAAAGCTAGTTTGCTCTGTTAACACAAGATGACACTGCTGTCATCAAAACCTTAAAATACCAAGTGGTATGATTTATTTTCTATTTCAAAATAATTATAAAAATAAGGTGTAACAGAAAAAGCATTAGAAATAATGTAGATATATATAATGTAATCAAGTTTTTTTTTATTTAGTACAATGCTAATGCTAATGCTACCCAAATTCAAAAGAAAGCATCACCGTTGAAACGTCAAATAGTTGTCAAAATCAAATTGACACTCGTTCAATGTCAAAGTCAAGTTGGTCATGGTAAATAAAAATAACCTGTTTACAGTCTCATTTTTTATTTATAACCGTGTTTTCTGCTTTTATATTTAGCAAATAAGGCAAACATAACAAGAAAATGAAGTACAAGACACGAATTACTCCCAGATAAGTTCAAATTGATTAATACACGTACGTATTTCGACTTTCGAATAGGTCATTGTGAAAGAGGACAGATATTCAGGTAAACAATGAACCTAACTAGATTGCACATGACAAAGCAACTTCTAAACTACGCAAGACTTTTACATAATGTGCAATGTGTACAAAGAATGGCTCCAAACAGTGGTTACTACTCAACACTTACAATTGATGCATTCACCAGTGAGATATTTGAAAGACACAGATCTTCAAAGATTCAGAGAAATGACCTCGCAGAGTCGAGTATACAACATTGTACGTATACTAGTGACACAAATAACGTGTCCACAATGAGCAGTATAGACTTGGAAGAAACATTTTCAGAAATGCTTACAAAAAACAAACACAAAAAGATTGAAGAACTAGTCACACAATGTCAGAATTGTAAGAAATACCTAACTTATGCTACTATAAAGAAACTCTTTAAATATTACAGTGTTTATGGTATGCCTAGGATGGTTGCTGTAATACAGACATATTGTTTGAAAGTTGACCCAATCTCGTACAAGAGAAACGGTGAGTTCCTACACTACCTTGCAAAAGCAGAATGTATTAAGGGCAATTCTGACAAAGGTCTGTCAATACTAAAGAGTTCTTATGAGAAGTATCAGAGTCTAAGGAGTTTTTATAGGATACTTTTTAGAGAATTAATTCAAGACTCAGTATTAAATAGATCAGAAGCATCATTAGTTATTTTTAGGAAGTATGTAATGGAGTTTAGCAAAGAGTGGTCTGACCATTATCCGTTGGTTTGTTTCTGGCACATATGCTGGGCTAGCACTTGGTTTTCTGACCAGATGTTGGGTAATGAGCTTCTGGAAGACTCTGAAGTTCTTTTGGGCATTGTTGGAGAAAAGTAAGTATTCACATCCTTACATTTTACAGAAAAAAGAAATACTTGTGGATACAATTGATTTTGCAGATTAATTAAAATTGGATAACTTGCACAATTCATAATATTCAATAAATTAAATAAATAAATAAATATCGCTGGAAATTGCACACAGTGCCATCTAGCGCCACACAACGAGGCTTGTGTCGTGGACACTAGATAGTTGATATACTACATAGATACTTTTTGTTTGTAAATACATACTTATTATACATATAAACATCCATGACTAGGAAACAAATGTCCATGCTCATCACACAAACATTTGCTCCTACCAGGATTCGAACCCGGGACCCAACGAACGTAAGGCAGCCTCACTACCGCTGCGCCATTCGGGTCGTCAAAAAAAAATAAAAAATCACGCATTTGCAAATCTGTCTATTTAAACCATAGTAGGCTGCATGTCAGGGTACTTTGATGTCAAGCTGGTCTTTGGCTTATACTGGCTTTGTTATCACTGATGTGAAATTGTGCACCCTAGCCCACTGTATAAACAGCCTACTTTGGTTTATTTTTATGTAGACAGAAAACAAATAATGAAACACACTAATTGCTATTTTCCAGAGCTACCGCATTCAGTATAATGGCGTTAAAAGACTACAATGAAGAAGCAGTGGTCCGGCTGCTGCAGACGTTACTCAAGTATGACATGATGATGGAGTATGTGGCAGTTCTGCAAGTATTGTTCAACTTTAAATGTAAGTAGTGACTATCATCTGGTCACATCTTGCTACAGACATATAGTATGTAAAATACTGAATGAAGTAACTGATAAGTACATGTATGTGGTATGTAAAGGCGTTTTTTCGTTGGAGAGGACAAGTCGGTTTGTCAGTGTCTGCATTCATTTGCATCAGAAATGTTTTTACTGGCAATTGGGCCCCTCACTTTAGTTGATTGCGATTCGAAGGGACTAAAAGAGATAAAGATGTAAGAAAATGCTGATCTGTGCTCGTAAATGTGATTTCACCCTATCTAACAAACTAAGACCAATGAAATTGAATGCGATCAGCACACCTAAACGGCATTCAAGAGCTTGCAGAGTCAATATTACATAGCAATGGTGCAACTGACAAGCTCTCGAACACATTTTAAGTTTGCTGATCACATTCTATTTCATTGGTGAAATTGGTCCTGACAAGCTTGCTAGATCACCTTTGGTACGTATTTTATCAGTCTGAGAACACTGAGCCTTTTTCTAAACGCACTTCTTAAATGGACAATATCTCCATGACCTTTTTAAATGTTTCTCTAGAGAACTACTGCCGATGATTCTTTGGCTGATTCATGTCCATTGCTGAAAAAATATCTGAAGGACATAGATTTCAGTGTGTCATTAGGTATTCCTGCAGTCATTCATGTCCATTTTATGCAAAAGGGATCTACTTATTGTCTGGCCAATGTCTCTGCTGATGATCATGGTCTTTCTTTATAAAAGTATAATCTTCTGATTAGCCAAAGACCACCCATCTACAAAATATTTGCGTCAGCCTGAAAGTAGGTCACTTTTCTGTCCACTATCTACTCTCTGTTCACACACTTGCGTCAAATTCATTTTATTTTCACTTTAACGAATATCAACTTAATACATAAGTTTATTTCAGAATGACTTGTACTATTGAAAAAAACATAATATAAATGTTCGAAGTGACATTACACAGCGCCATCTAGTGCCACACTAAGTAACGAGGCTTGTGTCGTGGACACCAGATAGTTGATATACTACAAAGATGCTTTTTGTTTGTGAATACATACTTATTATACATTTAAACATCCATGACTCGGAAACAAATGTCCATGCTCATCACACAAACGCGCGCCCGGGACTGAGCGGAAGACTGAACGTCTGAGCGGGGCGAGGATTGCTAGCTTATAACTAAAGGACGTAAACGACAAAATGGTTTTTGTTATATAATTTAGTTGGAAACGATAATTTGAGAAATTCCTTTTACAATTTTAAAGAGTATGTATAGACTCATCTACGGAGAAAGTTAAGAGGCTTAAATCGGTCCCGTTTGCCCATAAGTACATGTGAATCTCTTTTTAAAAAGAGGTATATTTGATATGTTTTTCTCTGTTACAAAAGTTACCTAATCATGTATTGAAAACTAGCAAAATATGGTTTTATCATGAATTATCAGGTCACCAACTTATATTTTCATTCGTTTTGTAATTACTGACAAAAATTGAGATTATTGACTCCAAAATTTCCGATGCGTCCTCTTAAGGGACCACTCACACTTATTCAGCAATAGAAAACAACGATTTTGTATGAGACGCGTACGAGTCGCGCGCGCTGAACGGATGCGTACGCGTCTCATACAAAATCGTTTTCTATGGCCATAAGCTGAATAGAGCTGAATAAGGCCGCGTTCCGAATTGCGCTGTAATCGATTTGATCGTCCATAAACCCGTTCCGAATTACCGTGAGCGCGATATCGATGTCCCTTGAATCGTCATAGATGACGTCATGACATGCGCCATCTTGCGATTACACCGACCATGCCCCAAATAAATATCACCGTGACCGCTGTCAAAAATGACATTTGTTTTTACAGGTTGTGTTGTTTTGTTTGATTGAAAAAAATTGAAATGAGTTTCAAACTCATGAACAATATAATTACCGTTGCATCTATGTCATTTGTGATTCGTGGGAAGGGGTAAATCTTTGCCGGGAGCAAAATACGCTATTATATACAACGCTTTCGTCATCCTTTTCATCACTGGACGAATCGTCGTTCTCTATCTCAAAATCTGAGTTAACAGAGTCGATATGAGTCAACCAACATAACTTTTCTTGTGAAATGTTTTGGTTTAGGGTTATGTTCACTGTCAACGCGTTCACGAGCGTTCCGAATTGGTGACAGCTCTTAGCTGTCATAATTGTGATATCTAAATCGGAACGCAAAATATCGATGTGAGCGCTGTGAGCGATTATTTTCTAATACGGAATGCACCATAAGTGTGAGTAGTAGGCCTGAAGTAAGTCTTTACTACCTTCCTGCCCATGTCCCATGTCCCATGTTACTTGTGGCCGGTGCAACACGTTTTCTTGTTCCAACGCTGTCATTTGCTTCCTTTTCTATTCATATCATAAGTAGGTACGGGTGTATAGTATTGGATGACTAAACAATTAAAATATAGGTAGGTTATAGGTTCACTTATCTGCATAGTCCTCATACAATGTGTATTGAGCAAGATTATGTCTGGACTTCAAAAGGGACTTCTGAGTTTGTTTCGGCTGTTTCTTAGAGTAGTCAGGTACGAAACACCGGCCCATCTAGTTTAAAAAAATGACGTGTAAAAGTATTTGTAAAAACCTACTTGCAAAATAAACATAATTTTTCATCATTCATTTTTCATATCATATAGGTAATGTTATTAATTGTACCGCTTTGTCTATAATGCTGATTGTTTGCGTACTTAATCAACTGCCCTCGTGAACTTAGAACAATTACTTGATCTGTTTGTTGGCCCTATCATACTACAATAACTACATACAGTCGTAAAGCGAAATACAGTTCCCGACCATTATGCCACATCAACGTTTTTGCACCTTTGTCCAACCCTTCGACGTATACTTATACTTACAAAATGTAAACGGACCCTTCCCGCAGCCGACACCAAAGCATTCTGTAGGTACATCAAACTATAGGTAACTAAAACTATACTTACGGAAAAATTATTGCTTGGAAACGACTTTCTTTTTTGGGAAAAAATCACGTAACCCACTCAAAACATTGTGCTGATGGATGCATTAAATATTTAATACATTTAGTCGTGGAGGTATTTAAAGTTACCTACAACATTTATTAAAAAAAAACTTGGATCTTTAACCCCCAATATCTTCGTAACTAGAGGGCTTCCAGGTATTGTCTACAAAAAAAAAAATATTGCATAAAATATGACGTTGAAAACAAGTGAATGTAGGCTTCGTTAAGGGAACTTTTACACCTATTAGGTGCCTGGTTTGATGTTGTTTTATGGTTAGCGTGAAGAGCATCAAGCTGAACGTTTCTAAAAATATTTGGCTCATATTTTTTACCGGGAACTGTAATATTTCCATAGACTATCTATATGGTGGCTTTAGGGAAATGTAAAGAGCTATATGATAACATCTCGTTGTTTTTGGGTGAATAACTATCACGCAAATTGATGTCTATATGTGAGGTTATTAGGAATGTATAACTTTTGTTGGACGTCGTCTAGTTTAGTAGTATCAATGTTCTGATAATTAGATCTCGATTATAAGGAGGTCCTACTTTATTGGCCACATGTTTCATAAACTATAATAATATGCTCAAACTCCCCACATAAAAGTCACGCCTCTAGTTCAGCACAAGGTTCCTCATAACACACCTGTTCCAATTTCAAACATTTGCACGCTCTTAGCATCTGTTTCAACTTCCAATTCAGCTGCAGTTCGAAGCTGCACGTTTCCGATGCAACAGGTGGTTTGCACATTTCATTCACACGAGTTGTCGCACTGCAAACTAAGTTTGCACACATAAGCTGTCGTGATAACATGTTGTTTGACTGTGTGACGGTGTGATGCTATGCTACAGGGTTTGCTTATCCGTTGCTTCCAATGTAGCATAATTACCTATAACCAGCATTTTACGATATCAGTGCTAGGACTGAAGGCTCTCTGTGTCGGTAATGCCACAATGTTTTAGATTTCTGGGTACGAGGAAGCACCGGTTTTGTCGATGTTCTAATAAAGAATTGTTCTAAGTAAAGTGCCTGTCGTGGATCAAGCACTGCTCTCTTAGCTCTCACGGCTCCGATATCTATGGACAAAAACTTCGTTGATCTCATCTTTGCCTTTATAAAGACTGTGGTCTGCTAGGAATCGCAATCTCTTCACAGCATCTAAACTGACCACACTAACTAAATTTAATATTTCTTTTTATTTTCCCATTGTCTTTGAAAGCAAATTTTATTATTAGATACCAATGTCTTATTACTATCTAATACTTAGGTAATAATAAAGAAAAAGACTTGGCAAAAAAAAAACTGTTAATTGAGCCCAGTGATAGCGTTGTACTAATTTAGACAGCTGTAGGTACATGATAGTTATAAATAAAATATAAGGAATTAACAATACATTGACCTACGTTATCCAAGTTCTTTCACACAATTTATAAAGATAAAAATACTAAAATACCCACTGAATACTCTTTCACTCACTACGATGATAAAAATACTATACTACCAAAATTTTTTGTCTACGTATTCCTACTCTGGTATCCGACTGCTGAGCCCAGGTTACGCCATAGGCCGAACAAAGTGTTATTGGGATTTTTCATCAGAAATTTCTTATTAGAATCATGGAGCTTAAACTTCAGTAGCGAAATGTGGGTGTTCGAGGTACTTACACCATTAGTGGTACAACTCTGGCTAACCCTTCGTAAAAAAACAGACCTTATAATAATTATGTTATCTTTTTGTTACAGTACGTAACAGAGATATCCGGGGATGTTCAGAGATTATCAGAAATTGTGAAGCTCTCGGTGTTAACCTACCTTCGGATCAACAAGGACGGTACATCAAGATGTTAATAGATGACAAGAGACAATGGCCCAGGTCTCAAACAACGAAGACAACGTCGAAAGACTTCAAGCTTAAGTTCTAGTATTTTTGTATAGTTATTTTGTGTATAGTAGGTTGTAAAGAATAAATTTTTATTAGTATAACTTGAAATGTTTTTCTCTTTCTTGTGTGGCCCTGCTACACTGATGTTCAGGTCGGCTGTGCCTATACGTTCGGGAAAAAACTGCTGGACTTAGCTCCTATGCCGAGCTGATCCAGAATGATTGGGCGATGGAAGATGTTTAACGGAGATTACCGATCTACACGAATATATTTAGTATTTGCTCCAAGTCTCCAACCCCCGTATTCACAAATCTTCGGCCGGAGATTTATGACAAAAATACATTGATAGACGTAGATTTATCGAATCGTTATCTCAGAGTGGTTGTGAAAACTGGGGCAGGTCTGGCTTTACTGCCGAGCAAGTTGGCAAGTGTCTACCACCCCTGATAGGTACCTACACAATTATTTTGATTGAGAAATGTACGTAGGTACTGCCTACCATTTACATTTACGCGAATACTTCTAACTGCTTCTAGGTACTCCGTACTCAAATAGCTGCCTTAGTAGTTCCAAATAATTGCTCAAGGAAATTGGAGTTGCGTGGAAACGGCTGGTTAACGGAATATGATGGCACTTAGCGAACTATACAACACCATTCACCAACAAAGTAATTTGACAAAGGTACCCAACACTGATGTTATTTAGATAAAGAAAAACAACATAGAACCATAAAGTACCGAATGACGTGAGCTTAAACTGAGTAAGTTATACGTAGGTAGGGTAGGGTATGTAATGTAATGGCTGACCATTTGTAGTAGAAATGGTCAGTCATTTGCCATTCGCTTATAATAATTTTACCGCAGTCCCGGTAGGTACTAATTTTTGTTCTTGGCGTACCTAGGTATCGTTACCAAAAAGTTCAAAAATGTTTGGC
Source organism: Xestia sexstrigata (assembly GCA_941918905.2). Lineage (NCBI taxonomy): Eukaryota > Metazoa > Arthropoda > Insecta > Lepidoptera > Noctuidae > Xestia > Xestia sexstrigata. The sequence continues at coordinate 10,561,924 of OW799216.2, forward strand.
CCAAAATTCAGTAAGAATTCCACTGATGCAGACAAAAGGTGATCAAGTGCGCAGGTGACTAGGCATGAAGGACATGCTGGGTGGTAGACCATTATAATGGTCTGTGGCAAGGTGCCGTATACGCACTTGAGAACTGAGCCTTCCATGAACTATGGAGATTGTCTTTGTTTCGACCGACTTGGGTTCGAAGGTTTTTTTTTTTTTTTTTTAACATTTGGACACTTGCAATTTCTCCAGTATCATGGGTGCGTTTATCGACATTTGAACTCACTTAGACTACACAAACAGCCAGACCTGGGAAGTCGTATGTAGCCCAAGGGAGCCTTTACAAATTGCAAATCAAAAATGATGATGCAAATCACTAGCTTGCGACATGATTGTGTATTTTAGAACCCTAATCGGGTGGCGAAGGCAAAGTAAATCTCAGATGGCGCCACCATAGCTGGTCTCAATCTGACCAATGAGGTTAATCTATTTTGAAATATATAATGACATTACCACATTTTCAACCAATGACGATGTTGGGAACCAGCTATGCTAGCGCCATTAGTTCCACAGTTTCCTTCCCCATTGCAACGAATGACGCGCTTACGTGAAATGCATAAACTACAGTCTGTTTATCCAGGAAGGCCCTAATCTGAAAACAAATTGAACGTCAATCATTTGTCAATAAAACAAATGCTAATCACGTGTTTGATAATACCCCAAATTAATGGTATTTGTTGTTAAAATGGCCTAATTATGTCCATCTTTATATAAATACTAGTATCTAATCCACATACTTTTAAGCAGATAGGTAGGTAACTCTTTGTTTGAGCCAGAATTCTTGTAGTTGAGCGTGCAAATATTTGATTACATGGATTTTGAATAGGGTCGGATCTTACAATGATGTTATTTAGGTACTGGCCACCTGCATTCATAATTGGAGCACCTAGAATACATAGGAAGTGATCCTGCTAATCCAATAGGTGCGAATTATTGTGCTGAAGGTTGTGAAATTTCTCTTTTACCATCCCGCTAGAATTGACAGATACGAAAAGTAAGAGGGTTTTCGGATTTTATATGACACCAGATGTCGCTACGTAGGCGTCTGGTACCTATAGGCAACTGTCAAATTGTACTGAATTATACGCTAGTGAAACTTTTTACCGAAATTTCATTGTATTTGTACTTTTTTACAATATAAATATGGATCCTACCTACAGACAAAGAAAAGTAGCTGAACTAAAAATTAAGCTTCTTAGTACTGCAAAATTCAGTGGTTGGTACTTACAAGGAAAAACTTAATTAAAGGTAGGTAACCTAGTGGCCACATTATTGAAAGGTAACTTATGCGGCACAACACTGAGGCATTTTATTAATGATTTAAAAGATAAACAAAATGAAAAAAATAATCGTAAACTACAAGAAACTCGTGTATTTTGATAGATGTTTAGACCTTACGCCAGTGCTGCCACCTTGTGGTTTTTTTTTAATTTTGGAAAACCCTCATTCTGGCGGGATGGTCAGGACAACTCTATTTTTAAGAGTAGGTAGATAAGTAGGTACATTTTGTTATAGCTTTACCTTGGTTTGATTTTGATATAGCCTGTAATGACCTCAAATTGCAGCTGGATTTCTGGTAACAGCAGATAAATGACGCTGCTTGTGACCAAAATTCTTAGTAGCCATTTTTACGACTCCCCCAATGAATATTTGAAGAATAGGTCTTTACGTCATCATTGACTGGAAATACGAACTAGTTAGGTACTTCAAATTTTTGTACTAGCTACGGTGCGCTGCACCAATTTGGTACGCCAGGTTGTAAATAACGAAGTTCAAGGAGTTAACGAAGTTAAAATATTTCTGTGGGGTACCCCCCCACAGAAATATTTTATTATTAAGATTTCCGTGGGGTGTTCACATAGTGAAGCTGACTGTCCCACTGTTGCTTATCTTGGCACATTCTGGTCAATGAATCATGCGAAACAGTTTGTCGCAATCCCCTGCTGTGCGTGGTACGAGTTCCAACCCACCATCTACAGACCTGCATGAAGGAGGACTTTTGGCCGAAGGGTGTCGTTTATCGACGTTTCCGAGGGCGGTTACGCGACACCACGCAGCGAAACACGACGCTGACAACGTTGCGTGAATAGTTTTAGTCTCGTATAGTTAAAAATATGTATTACTATATTATTCTTGTTAATTATTATTTTGTGTATTTTACCTATGGGCCTTAGTTGCCTGATAATAAAATGATTATTATTATTAAGTATTATTATTATTATTGTAGGTACCTACATAGGCGTCTCCTAAGCTTGGATACAACACCTTGTACCTACTCCGCTTTCCTTATCCTGTCTGTCTCAGGTACACCTAACTGGGGAGGCGTCTCACGCTACGTTTGTCGATACCTACTTACGCGGTCTCCACTCCAGGATGCGTTTGCTCCATCGCCAATCGGCCCTTCGTAAGACACGACCGCTCCACTGCCACTTCAGCTTTATCATCATCTGCCTATTCTTTTCCCAACTATGTTTGGGTCGGCTTCTAGTCAAACCGGATGCAGCTGAGTAGGTACCAGTATTTTACATGAAGCGACTGCCTATCTCACCCCCACTACCTAGTTAGTACTGGGTAATACGATACCCCATGGTAAGCCTGGTTGCCAGACTTCCGGGCCACTGACTTCCTGTACCTAACGACTTTCAAAGATCTTGCTTTCCGAGGCACTCTAGAAACTCGGTATGTAATGTCCCGCCATCGCTACTTCAGCTTGTTCTCCGCAAAATAATTATATCGGTTGCGTCAATTTTTAATCATTCTCTTCAAAATGGACTACAAATACTTGGCAGTTTCTAGTCTTCGGTTTATAATTACTTACCTACAAACCCAAATCCCGCATTTTCCCAATTGGTAACGTGACACTGTTCTCTTTACCCACGTCTAGTACCTATCACGGGTACAAGGGTTACCGTCCGTCCAGATTTATCGGGAAATGTTCGGTTTTGTGGCTCGGACTTATTCGGGCCTGTTTCAAGCTATAAACTATCTTCATCGAGTTTATTACATGGGGTGATGGGACTTAAACTTACATAACTGCCGAAATTTGGTACACCTCTGCCTAACCCTTTGGAGATTAAAGGCGTGATGTTAGTTTTGCCTATTCAGCTTTCATGATGTATAAGGTATTTTTGAAAACAAAAACAAAAATGTGCTCTCTCAAAAACCCTATGGGCTCGCCTACCAAGGATTTTTATCAGTTTTTTTTTTAACTGGTAACCCTACGCGATACCCTACGTTAGTACCTACCTACATATAGGTACCTATATAGGCTTCATAGTGACAAGGGTTCCCGATCAGACCTAAAGGCCTAAAACCTAAAGGCAATGAACTGACGACAATCGAGTCTTGGGTTATCTTTAATAAGCCATTATTATAAACAATGATTAATTTATTCGTACGAGATATCAGTCGGTAGGTACTAATTAAATAAATATTATCTAGGTAGGTAGGCATGTAACTTCCGTGTCAACTTTGAACTTTGTTTTTTTTTTTTACTTACGTACGTACGTACATACAGGGTGTAAACAACCTCATCACGAAGCTGTCAACCAAGCATTCTGTACATCAAAATAAGTAAGTTTACGCAAAAACTTTTTTTTTGGGGTGAAAAATCATGTTTTGTGGTAGAACTCAATGTAACGCACTCAAACATTGTGCTGATGGATGGATTGAATAGTACGGGGGTCGTGGAGGTGTTTAAAGTAAAAATCTTACATTGAAAACTTGTATTAAAAAAAAAAACTTGTCAAAAAGTTTGAATTTTGACCCCCAATATCTCCGTAACTAGAAGGTTCCCAGGTATAGTGTAGACCAAAAAATGATCGCAATGACGGGGAGAACAAGTGCCTTTCGGTTTCGTTGAGAGGTTTTTTACACTCTTTATAAATGTGACGGACGGCCTACAGAACTGTCAGTAAATTTACTAGGTAACAGTTCTGTAGGCCGTCCGTCAGAGGAAACACTTTGATATTAATATGGCCAGCTTAGTACGGAGTTTCAGTGAAATGAGAGGCCAGGTTATACTGGATTTTATACCACTGAAGTGCGACCTATTTTTATTTACCTAATTATTTCAGGGGCAATTGGTAGGTCCCTAAAGGCGACCAGCTAGGCCCAAAGAGATAGCCCGCAGTCAGTGATGGGGCCCGCCGGGAATGGCGGGGAGATTCCAGTTAGAGATGCTTGCAAATGTAGGTAGATAGGTACTTGTATCTCCCGGGCCCCCGACACATGGTAGAAGCAGGAACAGTAGGTTTTTAGTCCGTTAAGAGTACGAACTAAGTCTCTCCGCTCGCCCCAGACAGAGAGGGTATCAATGAGGATTTTTTCCCAATAAAAAAAATGATACTTACTTACCTACCTAATTTCGTGATATACTACTACTACTACAACAGCCCATAACGTCCACTGCTGGACATAAGCCTCTTCCATGATGGGAGGAATTTGCCGTAATCTCCACGTTTGGCAGGCGGATTGGAGATCGCAGTGATGAAAGACTAACAGAAAACGCTGCTGCCGGTTCTCTGGTCTACGGAGGCGCAAGGTGTTCTGCCTCAGACATTAGTCGCCTTATACGACACCCGTGAGTGTAATGGGTTGGTTGTATTCTACTCTGCCGGATAGTCCGGATACCACACGTCTAAAAAAATTTCGTGATATACCTATAGATGAATATTAGAGCAGCGGTGGCTCAGTGGTTGCGGCCCCGACCCCGATTTACAAACAGTACGTCGTGGGTTCGAACCAAGACAGGCGTATTATTTTGTGTAATTTATTTCATCACCACTGCTCTCAAAACGGTGAAGGAAAACATCGTAAGGAAACCGAAAAATTCGAAGATATGTGACATCTACCAATCCACACTCAGCCCGCGTGGTGAATTTATAGCCCATTCCTTCTCATAGAGAGGACAGAGGAGGCCTGTGTCCCAGCAGTGGGAGCATTAATAGGCTGATGATGATGATACTGTTACCAAGTGGTCATAGGCGACGGGTGCATGGGGGTGCACTTCCACTCCATGGCTCCAAAATTAAATAAAAACACAAATTACTAACCTGTCTGCTATGCAGGTTGCTAAAATGTTATGATTCTTTCGCTCGCTCTCATATTTTACATTCTCCCTATTCATAATTTGTATAAATAAATAAAATAAATTAAAAAAAGAGGCGAGGTGCATACAATTATTACCTCGTTTGTGGAGGATAACTACCTCGCACCCCTCTGGAAATATTAGATTTGTGCCCGGTTGATGGCAATAGGCTTGCCCCCTGCGGCTATTACCTACTAACATGAAATTTACCTAAACATACTTAACTGGCGAAATGTTGGTGTAGGTACTATTAAGAACACCTCTGCCTAAACTTTTCTAGGATTACAGGTGTGCTGTTATGATGTTATGTTACGTAGAGTAGGTACCTACTGCAAATTCAGTTGTCTCACATTTTATAATTTACGTCCTAATTCTATGGGTATGGGCTATTGCAAAAATATTTTTTAAAATTAAATTTACTAGGGTGCGGAATTAAAAATAAATAACACGAATTTTTGGGCTATCTTTATTTAAAATTCTTGCGGGAATGTAAAATTAAAATACACTCGACTCTATACAAATCTTAATTTTATTGAGATTTTTCGCATAATTATAATTAAGTTTAACGCATAACAGTAATAAATATTTATCAAAAACGAGTGACTTCATTCTCCTTAGCTTTGGCTTCAGCCCCAGCTTTAAGCGTGCGCTCATCATTTCTTCGGAGGATGAAAATTGCTCTGTGAAAGAAAAAAAACATAAGGTTAGTTTCAGAATTCGTATGCTAGAATGGGATTGGGCAGGTCACACCAGCCGCATGCACGATGACCGCTGGGCAAAAGTCTCCATACAATTGTTGCCGGAAGACGGACGGCGCCGCCGAGGCCAACCCAGAAAAAGGTGGCGAGACAATCTAGACACGTACCGCGAGGGCTGGTTCAAGGAAGTACGGGAAAAGAGAACATGGACGGAATTGGGAGAGGCCTTTGCCTAGCAGTAGGACAGTACAGACTAATAAAAGAAAACAGAATTCGACGATTTCTTTGAGTTAAATGTAAGTAGGCCACGGTCCACCACGCCGGCCCAGTGTGGTTTGTGGACCTGTTATTGTTAATCTAGTGTCAAAAACTCGTCACCAATCTACACTAATGTTATAAAGAGGAAAGATTTGTATTTTTGTATGTTTGTAATGAATAAACTCAAAAACTACTGGACCGATTCCAAAAATTATTTCACCATTAGAATGCTACATTATCCCTGAATAACCTATGCACCCATGCGAAGCCGGAACGGGCCGCTAGTAATAATACTATAAAGAGGAAAGATTTGTACGTTTGTATGTAACGAATAAACTTAAAAACTACTGGACCGATTTGAAAAAATCTTTCAGCAATAGATAGCTACATTATCAGCGAGTAACATAGGCTATATTTTACGAGTATCCTCGTACTCCCACTGGAACGGGAACTACGCGGGTGAAACCACATGACGTCCACTAGTCATTTATAAAACCTAATTCGCGTGGTTCTTAGCGAGTATACCTGGCATGAGTTCGCCCAAGGCATTAAAGGATCTACCTATTTGTCGTCACTGAAAAGGTACATTCATTGGACGAAATATTCGCAAACTTGAATATTTCTGGTTTCTCGAAAGGATGTAACACAATTTGGACAAACAAAAACAATGCTCCTACAAACCAAAACGAGACATGAACGTCGCAGTTATTTCTTTCAACTCGATTGAAACCCGTTTATAATAGCTTAATGTTACTTATCTTAAATACTTAGTTAAAAAAAACCTAGTTAAAGGTTACTTCACTAAGTTTAATCACGATGTTGTTGTAGAGCGATACGTACAGTTTTGAACACATCAGAACAAAAGACTAACGGGAATGTCTCCACACGACTAAATCACTAACAGCAGTTAATAGTACATTACTGCAGCGGCCAGCAACGAACGTGTAAATGTGGGCCGAGTCGAAGCCGAGGCACACATACGTAAGTCCATCAATGCCTAGTTGTGGCCAAGGCTTGTATAGTACTTTTCTTAAATAATGCGAGGAAATTAAAACTCTCGCGTTGAAGAGTTTATTTGTTTTTTTTTTTTTCAATAAACCGCTTTCTATTTGCAAGCCATTTCGAAATTTAAATAAAACCTTTGTTATGTTACATAATTGCCATGTTACAGAGTAAAAGATCGTTCCATTTTTAAATGAAACGACAGATATGAGTTTACTAGGTAATTTATTTGGCCGCTAAACACGACAGATATGGATTTTCATACAACTTGCCGGCCGCTGGTCGCATGTATCTGGCCAGTACAGCAATTTCGATTTATCTCGAAGAAGGTTGTCAAAATAATGCTCAAATTTCTAAGCATGTTTGAGAAATAATACTTAATTGAAAGATTCAAAGTTTAATTAGTGAACTCTTGGAAGTTTACCTAGTTCTTTACACTAATTCGGGGATTCCCTAGATGCCAAAAAACAAATTAAAGTTTTACAGAATTAAGCGTTGTTCATTTTGAACTTGACGTTGTTTATAGAACAGCTTGACGTACAGCTACGTTCTTCACAGATTAAAATTTAAAGTACTTACTTATTTAAAATTTAGGTAAGTAGGTACAAGTAACCGCTAGGAATAAAAAAAAAACAACAACAAAATAGCCCATAACGCGAGATCGCAGTGATGAAAGACTAACAGAAAACGCTGCTGCCCATTCTCTGGTCCAAAAAATAAACAATATGTTCCAAATCAAAAAATTTCACCGGATCTATTTATCAATAGCGAGCGCTTTGTAGCAAATTATTGATAGGCAGATTCTATGTGAATATTATTCGATCCAATTGCGATCCAATTATTTTTTGTGTAGCGATGTGTAATTTAATTACCTATAGTCGTTCTAACACCATTACAGAAGAATAAAAATTGCATAATGATACCATGAAATGTTGTTTTTGTGCAAACGGCATCAAAAAACAAAATATCAAAACCGCCTAAAATAACTAACATGGTGTTAGAACTTCAACGAAGCTATGTGATTGACTGAACCATCTCAATTCGGATCTTCCCACCTAGGTACTTACACAGGCGACATCTCATAACTACCTACCTAAACATCATACGGTGCGACTCCTACAAACGTAAAGTCAAACAAGATTCGAGCAGGATTTGATTCGATTCCCACTTTCAATCCGTGTATATTTGATGTCATATCGTTTCCTATTTTCCTATCTAGTTTACGACGGCCCTACGAATATCACATCATATCATATTTCATCATATCGCATCATATATGATGCGATATGTAGGTAAATGTGTTTTTCTCCTTTTAGTATTTTTGGCCCTAGTTTTATACTCATCCCTAATAGTTTTTGCTCGCAACTTCGGTCCTAAAATTATGTTTGAATTTGGCTGCTCGACAGCGTTTCTAAAACAACCAACATTTTTGAAACCAACCCGCGAAATTCAAATTTTCTTACGTTTTTTTTTTACACCCTGGAACATTCTCCTTAATGTTACAAAAAAATCAGTGTGGTTGTGCGGTGTTACGCAATTTCCTCGATAAATTATTTTGTTTTGCCCTCAACTAGGTATATAGTATTATTCTTTTCAATCTGCCGCATGTCGGAGGAGCAATGGGCAAATATAACAAGGTGGTTTTTTTTTTTATTGACTTAATTTTTGTCAAATAGTAAGAAACGACAACGCGGCCAGGCCCAGAAGGGGATGGCGGGATGAGTTGGACTCTGTCTAAAAGGGTTGGCCTACAATCGCACTAGATCGCAAAAAGTGGAAGGAGGGAAGGAAGGCCTTTGCCCTTCAGTAGGACAATTAGATAGAGGCGTCTAATAAAAAATAAATTTTTCAAAAAATAAATAAACAAAAATTTGAAATTGTCAACAGCACGTTATTATAAAATGAAACGAGTGGTTGCATTAACCTTGAGTTATACGGTAGTTTTAATTAACGATTGGTTTTCTGTTGATTCATTGAATGAAAATTGTTAGTTCAATGAGAGTTGGATGAGCGCAGCCACATTAATTTAATTGGATTGAGAAAAATAGACAAACAGGAGACAGACATCGTTGTAGGATTTTATTTGTCCTTTTTATGGGTGTTTTTAAAAATGGCGTCTTAACTAACCTGTTTCCACTGCTGGCGTGTACTCAATGATATGGAATAATAAGTAAAATGGCGTATGTACACACATCAAAAGTATCTAGGGATCAACATATATTTTTGCAATAACTTTTCTCCTGATTGATATTAATTAAAATTTTCTTTAAGGATTCATCAAATAAAGTATTTTCGTTTGTCACAGTAACGATAAACCAAGTCACCTTTGCATTAATAAAGAAATTTGCCATTTTCCTAATAAAGGGATTTTTGACATTTGAACCACTAACATTAAAGTTCGAAAAAAAGACTGAAATAACAGTTTTCTTTAAAATTTTATTGGGTAACTTAAACAATTAATAATCCGTGTTTCTACCGCGAACACTAACAACACAAGAACATCGGTTTGGCATACTCAAAATGAGTTCATCCAAATCACGCTGTGGAATGGCCGCCCATGTTCGTTGCAACAACAAAAAAAGGTCTTCTTGCGACTGGATACCCTCCATATTCGGCAGAGCTCTTCTCTGTAGCATATCCCATGCATGCTCAATCGGGTTCAAGTCTGGCGACTGAGCAGGCCAGGGCAGGACATTGATGTTAGCTGCGGCGAGAGTCTGTCTTACAACTCTTGCGGTGTGCGGTCGTGCATTATCATGCATTAACTGAAATAAGGGACCGATTTGCACTTGTAGAGGAACGATGACGTCTGATACAATCGTCTCAGCATAAATTTGAGCGTTGAGGTTGCCTCTGATCCAAATCAACTCAGTTCTTCCGCCGATCCAAATACCCGCCCATACCATGATGGTTCCACCACTATAAGGATGGACTTCCTGGCAGGATTTTAATCGCTGTTGGCGTCCAGGGGTTCTCCAGTGTCGTATACGTCTTGTATCTGGTCTCATACCAAAACGAGACTCATCAGAAAAGCACACGAAACGCCATTGTTCTTCTGCCCAATTTCTGTGTTCAAGAGCCCATTGATATCGAATCCTACGATTGTGCATTGCTATAGGTGGTACCCGTAGCGGTCTTCGGGAATGAAGGTTCACTTCATGCAAGCGGTTTCTGACTGTTTGGTCGCTAATTAAGTTCCCTGAAGAGTGATGAAGCCTCACGGCTAACATCATGGCGGTTATTGTTGGAGCTCTTCGAGTTAAGATTTGAATGTATCGGTCTTGTCTCCGTGTGGTGCAGCGATACCGTCCTCCATGGCGCTCAGCCACGGTACCAGTGCTTCGGTAACGTGTCCAAAGTCGACTGATAACACTCTGACTTGTATTCAGAGCTAAAGCTACAGTACGTTGCCGGGAACCAGCTTCTATCATTCCCACGGCTCTGAGCATTTCTTCCCTGCTTAAATGACGTCGCCGCTCCATAATAACGTTGGTTTTAATCAGTAGTAGGGAAACAGTAGCACTAATAATGTCTTCAATGCGTTGTATGTTTTTATAGGGAAAATATTGACAGCTTATTTTCATCTTTTACTCGAATTTGATTGAGAGTTCCTGATTCAAATTATGAAATGCACCAAAAAGGATCCATATAAATTTATAAAATCATAAATTTATTACAAAGCCACATCTCAATCTCAAGAAATCCGCATAAAAATGCTTGATCCCTAGACATTTTTGATGTGTGTATTAATTGTGGCCATTGTCATTGTCGACAAAGACAAAGAATATTTGCAGAAAATAAATAAGCAACAAATACTAGAATAACATGTGCTAGAATATTATTGTTTAAGGCTGATGCTCCAGGGTAGCCCGCGAAATTCAAATTTTCTTACGAACCTAGTACTGGCCCGAAAATTGCAAAAAACGTAAGAAAATTTGAATTTCGCGGGCTACCCTGGAGCATTCACCTTAAGTGAATCTGATTAAGGCTATATTGTTATGTACCTATTAGTTGTCCACTATCAAAATAAAATAATGTTATTAGTGATAAAGATGGCTAGGAATTTTAGCGTTTTTGCAGTGTTTTGGGATTTAGTTACTAAATTTGTTATTTTTGAAACTGTGGGTTAAAATTTCGTATTAGTTGTAAATCTGGCGTAAAAATCAAAAAAATTGGTATTTATGAAGGTTTACTTACCTATCTCGAGATATTGGCATTTAAATAGGTGGGTTTAATTTATATGTTTTTATAAGTACTTATTATTGTCAACAAATACCTACGCAGTGGAAAACGGATGAATCAGATTAAATACCAAATTCTCAGGTAGAGCATGTTTAAAAATAAGTTTTAAATAATTAATGTTCTAATAAATAATTTATTCATGGTTGCTAATGGCTCCGCTTAAATGTTAACACAACAGGATTCCATATTAGATTGTCTTTTAGATAACACAGAGGCCTTTAAAAAGGATTTAAATTGCTTGTTAATATTATTAATTTTAAATTTTAATTCTAGTTAGGTATTCCCGGAAAAAAATAACCTCACGTGCACGATCTTATTATCATGGCTAGCCTTTTTCCAATTATGTTGTAAAAACTCAAAATTACGGCTGAATTGACTTAATTATCTAAAACTAGCATAGGCTATCGTTCAGCTAGTCAATAAAAACTTGACGATATCGCTAGAAAAGGACAGGACAAATAAAACCCTTTCGTCTCTTTCGTTTCCGCGAACACGAATACAATTTTGAGATTTCCATCAGAACGCAAATTTCGTGTTAGGTCACTTTTTGTCAAGGCATATCTAAACCGCGTCCAAGAGACGTCAGTGTCTAAATAAACACTGTCTAAAGGTACTGGGGCCCAAGTCTGCTATTTTTATAAATTCGTCATTCCAACACGATCCCAATCTCATCTTATCCCATTGTCATTTTGCTAAAAGTTGGTCGTCGTCGTCGTATGGTCGATTATTAGTCGGTCAATGGTCTCGTAGGCGTAATAGAATTGTGTTATAATGAGATTGTCGTATTGCCATTATTATAAAACCCACCAGATTTAATTTATACTACTCTGTCAAGAAAGTACCGGGAAAAGATCAATAATACACAAAATGTCTGTTATTCATCCAAATTTATTTTATCACCTTCAAAGTATGCTCCTTTAGAAACGATACACTTGCGCCAACGAGTAATCCATTCATCAAAACATTTTTTAAACGCTGCTTCCGGAATTGAGTTCAGTTCTCGCCGCGAATTCTCCTTTATGTCTTCTATCGATTGAAAACGGGTGCCACGAAGTGGTAATTTGAGTTTAGGAAAAAGAAAAAAGTCAGCAGGAGCCATATCTGGTGAATATGGTGGTTGCTGGATGGTATTTGTTGAGTGTTTGGTCAAAAATTCGTTCACAATGATAGCCTTGTGCGAAGGCGCATTGTCGTGGTGCAAATCCAAGAATTTTCTTTCCACAAATCTGGCCTTTCTCGTCGAATTTGCTCTCTTAAACGCCGCATAACGCTCAAATAATATTCTTTATTTACCGTTAGACCTTCCGGTAAGAATTTAGAGTGCACAACACCGCGATAGTCAAAGAAAACAGTCAACATGACTTTGACTTTTGATCGACTTTGGCGTGGTTTTTTCGGTTTCGGTTCAGTTGGAAGGCGCCACTCCGAAGCTTGTTGACTAGTTTGCATGTCAAACTTGTAAACCCACGTCTTGTCATCAGTAACAATGCGTTTCATGAATGTTGGGTCCGAACTGACTCGTTCTAGCATGTCCTCAGCGACTTTCATGCGATTGAGTTTTTGGAGAAAATTCAGATCTTTTGGGACTAGCCGAGCAGCAACATGTTTCATACCCAAATGATTAGTTAAAATGGTACGGATCGACTCGTGAGATACAGAAAGTTCGGCGGCTATCTCTCTCAGAGTTGAATGGGGATTTTCAGTCACTATTTTCTTCACTTTTGCGATGTTAACTTCAGTTGCAGACGTTGACGGCCTACCAGAGCGAGGCAAATCCCTATCACATCTCGACCGCTTTTGAACGCTTTGAACCACTCATAAGCACGAGTTTTTGATAAAGTCGATTCACAGTAAGCCTTCTGTAACATTTTCAGTGACTCCGAACACGAAATTCCATTGGCGATGCAAAATTTAAGACAAACTCTTTGTTCGATATTTTTGTCCACTAAGAAATTCGCAATACACACTATATATGATATTACTAAAACCAGCACTGTATTTAATATAAATAACAGATGCAACTCAAATTCCGCGCCAAAATGGAAAACAGTTGTGGCAATCTAACAACTACAAAAAAATTGAATTTGGAACCATAAACAAATCATCCATTCCCGATACTTTTTTGACTGAATGTATATAATTATTTTTACATAAATTATTTATTAGTGTTATAGGCAATCTGAAGTAGTAAGAAGTTCGTAAATAGCAGCAGTCATTCATTTGTCATTATGTACGAGGTTAAAATTCTATGCCATTTCATTCAATGGAGTGTCAGTGGTTGACCATTGGAATGTCATAATGACGCCATCATAATAGTAGATTACCAAACTTGTCAAAATCAACAATTATAAAATCAATGATAGACCATTCTGACACTATTGTAATAGCAGACTTGAGGACCTGATCGCGTGCAATTTCTTTATATATATTTTTTTATATTAATAAGTAATAAAAAAAATAAAAACATAACAGCTAGCAGCTTTATTAATAATTGTTTTATTATTAATTGCTGTCTTCATAAAGACAAAAGAATATAAAATTTCATGGTAGAAGGTACAAAATAAATTGAATGACAAAACACGAACACTATAGGAAACTGACCAAATTTCCCAATCAACCTTAAACTTAATGCTTGAGCGACAAAGTTGAAAATCTAATTAAGAAAATTGACAGATTGTAATAGCTTGATGTGGCGTCTGTACTTAGATAATCCGGGATGTCGCATAATTGCTAGACGGCTAGACATAATACCAAATCCGTTTCGATTATCCCAATAAAAATAATACTATGACGGTTAAAGACTGACGCAGACTTGGATGGGCCGAAATGCATTGCAAAAATCCTCCTACGTCGTCACTTTCGTACATCCATACTAAGGCCTGAATTTCTCTTACGCTGATGTCAGTCGCATACGATCGGTCGCGTACGGTCGGTCGCGTACGTCAGCGAGAAATACGGTCAGCGGCAGTATGGTGCTACAAAGATATTCGTACGCGCGACCGATGTACGCGACCGAAGTCAGCGTAAGAGGAATTCAGGCCTAATATTATAAATGTGAAAGTAACTCTGTTTGTTTGTTATCTTTTCACGACTAAACGGCTGATCGGATCGTAATGAAATATGGCAAGGATATAGATTATATCCTGGGGAGGGATATAGGCTAACGTTTTTTTTTCAAAATTCCCACACGAACGAAGTCGCGGGCAACAGACAGCTTGTATGAAACTCGCACAACAGGCAGATCGATAGTACGTTTTTTTTTTGTTTTAAACTGCGGCCCGTTGCGGCAGTGCCTAATGTGCGTATTAGCTTTATTGTCATATAAACTGGTTTATCAGGAAGCTTGCTCACACATTTGGCATAATACAGGGTGGTAATTTATATCACTTTATTTGTTTATGTCAAAACATTTATTAGAATTGTTAATAAGTTTCCGCCAATTAAAAATAATCTAGCCAATAACTCTTCAATTGAAGTTATAAAAGAAAATGCTTTACGAACGATATTAAACATTTCTAAATTGAGAATAAAAAGTGTTATTACCATTCTATTCGTACCATTATACTTTTATTTTACGGTACAGCGGTCACCGGGTTTAATAATAAACGTAAATTAGTTTATGTCTACGATTTTACCAATTAGAGTACCTACCTACTTACATTCTATTATTATCTCGCAAGATCGATAAACATACAATTCAAGGTTCCCAAAAATTCCACAACAAATAAAAAGTCGGTAGAAAATTACTGTGAAATCGCGAAGGGCTTTAAGGTCAATTAGAGGCAATTGAAACAGAAAATAGATAACGGTTCAAGGCTACTACCGTTATATTGTTATTAGAAATCGTTCATTGCAGCAGTTTGGCCGCAGATGACAAAATTATCGTAAGGGCGACTCTCGAGCTAACCACAAGGTCACTTTCTGTTGAGGTGTTGAAATGTAGCAGCGATTGCTTTGACAAGACGTGGAGCTATGCACTTGTTTCTTGTAAAAAACTGGGGGTTTTTGAATGGAGGTATACTTAGTTTCAGTAGGCTACTTATTTATTTAGTTTACTATTTATGTACACACAGTATACAACACAGGAAAATACATTAAAAATATGAGTACAAAGGAACTGCTTATTTCTTAAGAAATTTCTGCCAGCAGACCTACAAAAGGAGAAATGAAAAAGAAATGTAGACAATAGTGTGTGAAAAAAGGAAGAGAATAGAGATTATGTGCTACTTCTAGCTAGGCTGATATTTTTGTCAGTAATATCGTCGATGCTGAGGAGTTTGTTGAGCAACTTCTTTGGTAAAAAACTAGGAAGTGGTAAAAAGCGGGCGTATTGTGTATTGTCATGTAATTTTTGACGATCAAAAAGTGCTAAGTTTTAGCATTGTCTGAAGAAATCCCTTTTTAATGACAATAAGGATTACATTTTCTGATAACAAGACTATATAGCCTTTAGTATATGAAAAACGAAGCTGCGAGAGGTTGCTTGGCTTGCATAAGATCGGTAGTATTGTATAGCCAAGCCCCTAGCTCTTGCACTAATTTTGATAAATGAGCTGTCTACTGGGTATCTCCTTGCCTAAACGGTTCTAAAGATAAAAGTTTAACGAAAGGTTGCTTTCCAACTTCTATGCCAAAGCACTTGTGTGATGAGACATGAAAAATACATTACGGAGAAAAAGCTTGGAGATTGAACTTTTGGGGTGCCTCCTCAACGTTTACACAAGCAAACTGGAAGTCAAAGATTTTAAAATTTTTAATTAATTAAAATACGGGAAGGACAGAGCAAAGGTTTCTTCTCATACATAGACGAAACAACCAGTGATATCGAAGTTAGTAGTTAGTTAACTTGGCTAAAACTACCTGTCTACATTTGGGTCAGTCTTGACACTCTTGATCGGCTCTCCAAAGACTATAAAAATAAATTTAAATTGTCGTCAAATCTCCGTCTCGTCTGTTGAGTTGAGCCCCGCCGAATCGGCGTGACGCTATTGTTTAACTATTGTGTCTACTTCGCTAACGTGAGTTTTATTGAATTATACATTAATTCAATAAAACTCATGTTAGATTTTCTTTGTGGTTTAGATTCTCGTGGCTACTAAAGCACTCTCAGATTCCTCTTCATTTGTCAAGCTCGCTTCCTTATCTAATAATCTTGCATCAACTAACTAAATTGGATAACATTAATACCAACATTATTTTTTTACATTATTTCTGACACCTAATCAAAACGCCATGCGTGTTGATATTAGATTAATAACTTCGAAGGCATTCTAATGTCAAATCTCGCCTTTTAGTCACCGACTGCTATTTTGTACCTATGCAATGGAATGGAGTGGCAAAAAGATTATGACCGAACACATAACATCTTCCTTTTATGAAGTCGGCTAAACAAGTAGCTGGCCTTGTTGGCAAGTTGGCATAGAACATGATGCATAAATAATATCTGCAATATTAGAGGCTTCGCGGTTGCCAAGTAAGTGCCAGTAATATTATTGAAAAAAAAAACTCTTACATTAATATGGCTATGGCAGGAACGGCGAGGCCAGCGCTGATGAGGTAGAAAGCGCCAGGCATTGTGGATAAGGTAGACAGGTACACCTTGCTGTACACCGGCGAGTAGATCACAGGCACCAGGGCCTCTGATATGCTTATTAGAGAGCTTGTTTTGCCTGGAACAGAAGAAATAATGTCATTAATTGGGCATGAACTCACGGAAATCACTAGATTTATGAGAGAGAGATAAGTGAGAAGACACCGATCGTTTCGTGTATTCCCGTTGACCCCACCGCCCGTGGCCCTACTGGTGGGGTCAGCGGGAATTGAAATAATACAAAAATGTTTGATTTCCCATTTCCCATCGGCCAAAACACTGCAAGATTTTTCTTTAGACTCCATTTTTTATTGCGTACTTTATTGGAGTAATGTAGGTTATCATCATCTGCCTAGCCTTGCCCCAACTATGTTGGAGTCGGCTTCCAGTCTAACCGGATGCAGCTGAATACCAGTATTTTACATGGAGCGACTGCCTATCTGACCTCCACAACCCAATTAGTACTGGGTAATACGAAACCCCTTGGAAATACTGGTTGTCAGACTTTCGGGCCACTCACAACCTGTACACATTCGTTGTTATTATTTAATGTAATAGCATTGAAAAACTCGAAACTTATTAGTCAATTTTGTACATTTTTATAATTATTATAGGTACCTCTCTAACATCTATCTATATCTAACATCATCTGGATTAAAGATTCAATTACAAAAAATACTGAAAATAAAACTCGTTTTGTAACAAGACTGAATGCGCTGAGAGTTTGCATCAAGTTCAAGGTTCCACTTTCAGAGTTTTTAATTCTAATTGTAAGTAGGTCGTATTCTTAGGTCCAATGACATTGGCGTTATAACTAGAATCTATGAAGTCATTAGACGGTGTAACCGCCAATCAAAAAGTCAGACAGTAAATGGACGATGGCAAAAAAGACAGTTTATCGTTCTGATACATTTTTGTCACCTAAGTTAAGATTCTTTTGAAAATACGTTTTCAGGAAGATTAGAGTAAGTTCATTTTACTTAAATTAGCTTTTATAACAGAACTGTAAGGTGTACCTTACAGTTCTGTTATAAAAGCAAGGAGCAAGCAGGTAGGGTTAGGCAAAGGTGTACCTTTGCCTAACCCTACGGAGATCATAGGTGCGTCATATTTGTTTAATAAGAATGAGAAGTTTTAGTGCAGAAACAGCATTAAAGACGATGAGCAAATTTTTATATGGAATTTTGGCGTAAGATCAACAGAATCAAATTTTATCTCAAATACTAGCTTATAAGTACTTTAATTTGTACTATGGCAACATGGACCGAAGTTGCGAGAGAACAGAAATATAACCTGATAGTTTTAGTAAAACCATCGGCAAATTC
Organism: Xestia sexstrigata; assembly: GCA_941918905.2. Classification (NCBI taxonomy): domain Eukaryota; kingdom Metazoa; phylum Arthropoda; class Insecta; order Lepidoptera; family Noctuidae; genus Xestia; species Xestia sexstrigata. Next base: position 10,580,173 of record OW799216.2, read on the forward strand.
AGCAAGATACAAAATTTTCAATTGGCCCTATCTCTGTGGTCACAGATGCAGTTAATATTATGAATTTTAATGTCACTTTGTGACCATCTTAAGAATTTTAACATGATTCATATTATTATTATTATAATTCTGCTGTGGCGGCCATTTTAGGCCTGGTCTCCGCTGATTTGGATGCTTGTTGCAATAGTACAAATTCAGTGTTAAAATTATAAGTTATGATTTGAAATATTCTTCAATTAGGTTGGAGTTACGCCCTTTTTGTCCATCGCTCTTTTTAACCGACTTCTACAAAAGGAAGTTAGGTATATGTCGGTGCATTTCTTTTCTTGTTGGCTGTCGTGCAATGCTGTTCTTCATGCCCTTTGCAAGACACCATACAGATCCATTATATAAAGCAATATATTTTCTGCAGCCTTATTTGTAGCGCTACACAAATCATAAATTCTTCCGTGACAATTTGATTAGCACAAACGTGATCTTAAGGCTCATTTAAAACAAGATTGTTTTAAAGTCTTCTAATAATGAACGGCAGTTACATTTTCCTACATGAATATGAAAATAATTGTTGATATGGTAATATCTTGTTTTATTACCATTAAGGTTTTAAATGCATAGACATAATTATAAATGGTGTCCGTTAAAGACATCATTATGGCACCATAATGATGTCTTTAACGGACACCATATAATTATGTCTATGCATTTAAATCCTTAAAAAATGCTAGGCAGATGGTAATACTGCACAGTATTACCATCTGCCTAGCATTTTCCCAACTATGTTGAGGTGGGCTTCCAGTCTAACCGGCTGCAGCTGAGTACCAGTACTTTTTATGGAGCAACTACCTATCTAACCACCACAACCCAGTATAATATGACCCTTGGTAAGACTGGTTGACAGACTAAAGAGCCTCTGACTATTGGTGCAGTATAGAAATTTGATAGTCAGTTAATTTACCTACTATTATTTACCCAAGTATCGAAATAGTGCGTAATACTACAACATTACACTCTAGTACGGAAATATGAAACTACGTAAATGGTTGACCTAATAATATTCGGAAATCATTCCACAGAGTTCATCTCCAGTCACAGTTCGAAGATTAGAAGACCTCGTAACGTAACTGATACTCGTAATTAATGTCATTAGTTGATAATTTATTATTTAGGATGCCAAATATTTATGTACAAACGTAGAATGGATAAAGTAAGGAATGAACTTAATATTAGAGGAAGTTAGAAAGTTGCGCCAGTTACAGAAAAATTGAAAGGGAATCGACTTTTATAGAATGGACATTTAATGAGGAGGGACTAATCGCATGTGACTAACAGAGTGATGAATACAAAAATGTTGATGGATAGAGAGGGAGATGAATACCAAGGAAACGATGGATGGATTGAGTGAGGAATGATATGACATAAATAGGAGTAAATGATAGCGTGATGGTTGACAGGGGAGAATGGAAGAAAAAAACGTGTTGCGCCGACCCCAAGTAACATGGGACAAGGTCAGAAAGATGATGAAATATTTATGTACGTAGATTAAGCATCATATCAAACTTAGTCGTTATCTGCCGAACTGAACAGCAGGGCAAATATTTAGGCAATTATTTAGAGTTAAACATCATCATAACATAACACGTCTTATAATCCTCGCAGGGTGAGGTGTATCTATTAGTGTGGCAGTACACCCACATTTCGCCAGTTATGTTTAAGTTCCATATTATCATCATCATCAACCTATAATGTTCCCACACCTGGGACACGGTCTCCTCTCATGACGAGAGTTCGTTCATAATCGTGAAGAGCATGCAGAGAGATCGGAGGGACTTCCTGAGTCGGATAGGTATAGGATTAGGAGGATTTGGGATTAGGGTATAGGATTTGTGCTGAGAACGGAAGGGAGAAATGTGATCGTATTACGAAGGCCAAAAACAAAGCGAATATAATTGTTTCAGGGTTCTTGGGCGATTTCTAAGTAGTAGTAACGGTGTCAGGTATTGTGCCCAGTTGCACTAAATGCATTAAATGTTTGCCAGTTGATGGCAATAGGCTCATCCCCTATTACATGGAAATTAAATAAAGGGTGTAAAAAGACTTAAAGAAGCCGAAAGGCACTTGTTCACTCCGTCATTGCGATATTTTTTTTGTTTTAAACCATACCTGAGAACCTTCCACGACCCCTGTACTATTCAATGCGTTACAATGAGTTTAACCGTAAAACGTAATATTTCACCCCTAAAAAAAAGTCGTTTCCCGGCGAAAATTTTTGCGTAAAGTTACTTAGTTTGATCACAGGTTTGTTGTACAGAATGCTTGCTTGCTTGCTTGTTTATCTGGAGAAATGTGGGTGAGTGAGATATTAGGTACACGTCAGCTTCTATGATTGTAAAGTGGCACAGTATTAGCACTAATCTGGTTTAACTCAAGGATTAATAGACATTCCATTTATTGTCATTGCTGCCATAATAAATCATTCTAATTGTTCACTTCTTGCCAATATTGTGTTCTTAATGAACCTAATCAATGATTTATCTAGAATAACAAAAAAAAAAACAAAAAAACAAAGTTGTTTATCGTTTCAAAATGCTGAATGGGGACAATAGAATTCATAATTGGTTGTCAAGTGTTTTCATTCACAATTAGTGACACTAAGGTTAATAAAGTGATTATGAACGATTATAAGATAATTTCGAGGAAATTTCCATTTAATTATTATATTATTTATTGCAGTTTAACCTGATTTGACAATGTAATTTCTGAATCGGTAATCATTTCCATTGTCTTTTAAAGTTGCAGAACATAATTTTTACGTTACCTGATTGGTGGTACATTAAATTCATATTATATTATTTATTTAATTACTTTCCATGTTTAAAATTAATTTTAATTACAATTACGTGTTTTAATTCTTGATTTATCACCGTAATTGTAATGTAACAAAAACTTCGTCTTAACAGCAAAGGAAAATGTGTAAGATCAAGTAATATTATTTAAAAATATTCAAATAAGTAAAGTAGAGAAAACATCGTGAGGAAACCAGTATGCCTGAGATATATTTTTCGACGGTATGTAAAGCCAAGTCAGAGGCCAATGGGGCGGAATAAAAACTCTGACACCAAGTTAGGTACTGACCTCAGGATAAAGAAAGAAGAAGACTATTTAATCTTGCTATAAAGAACATCGTTCTGGCTTTACATGGTTTTTAAATATTACTTACTTTTAGTAATTTCCTTGCAGCAAATGGTCATCAAATAACTTAAATAAACTTCGCCGACAAGATGTTGCAAAGAAAACTGTTATTTTCACTACAACAGGCATTTTTCAACAACTTCAGGGGAACGTAAACATTGTCAAATAATTAACTACGAGTATATTAAAGCAATGGCGTAAAATAAAAATTAAACATGAATTTTCATAAAAATCTATTAAACGTATAGTTTTTTGAATCACCAAAAGAAAATTAAAATGTATTAGTATTATCCTTTTTTTTTGTTTTTTTCTTAGCCTGTTATGTGTCCCAGTGCTGGGCAAAGGCCTCCTCTTTCTTCTTCCAAACCTCTCTATCTTGTGCGATATCTGGCCATGTTCGCCCCGCAAACAAGATCAGGTCGTCACACCATCTTCGCCGCGATCTGCCTCGTCGGAGATTTCCTCCGTCAGGCGTCCAGTGCGTGACAATTTTTGCCCACCTCTCCGGGTGCATTCGCGCTACGTGGCCAGCCCACTCCCACTTTACCTTGGCTGTTTTTTTCTCCGACATCATTAGAATTAGAATTAGAATTAGAATTAGAATTTATTTATTTGTAAGAATGTAGTTTTACATAGTATGATGTTAAAATTTTTATAAGTTCTATACACTCTACCACAACATCTGCAACCTTAGTTATGGAATGCAGGGTGGTGTTTCTTACGCGATCTGTACGCCTCACACATATAATGCTGCGTTCCATTGCCCGCTGGCAAATCTTGACTTTGGACTTCTGTTGTTCAGTAAACTACGTGACCAACTTTGCGCACCGTAGGTTACTATCCTATTTTAATAAAATAAAATTTCCTTCAAAAGGAGTGAAGTGACGTCAAAAATTACGATATTTAAATGTAAAAGTGTTGCATATTACAAAGTTTACTTTTACCAAACATTTATCGTTTGCATGCTGATTTAATTTAATTACAATTTCCTCCGGATGTGTGTTATAATGTAGGTAAGTAGGAAAAATCCTACATTACACATCTGTATTCTTTATCTCGAGTTCGCCATACCAGCCTCTCTATACTTACTACGCAATAAATAAACAAAAAACTGTATGATAGTACCTAACGCAGTTCGTCAAAACAAACAATCGTCATACTACGGCAGTTTTTATCTATACTTATAACTTGACAGGTATCACTCCATTCATTGCTTCAAGGGAACTCCGATATTGTTATTATTATAGTAAATAGAAAATTCCTGCAATCAGTATGTACCTATATACTTTTGTTGTTCTCGTAACCACCACGTTTGTTTTGATATGAATCAGTAAACTCAAAAACTCAAGGAAGACATTTTTAAGACATTTTATTTTTTTTGCATTTAAAAGAAACAAAATGGAGTAAAAGGAAGTACTTACGTAATATTTTGCCATATTTTTTGGAAATTGGTTATTTTATAAGACTTATTTACAGACTTATAATCTAGTTTTTCCCAACTATGCTAGGGTCGGCATTCAGTCTAACCAGATGCAACTGAATATCATTAGGTGTTGTTTACATGCACGATCTTCACAAATCATTTGCTGGTATTTTTCGGTAGGTATGTCGGTGACAAATATTTATTTAGTTCCTCAGTTTCACATAGTAACTCTCTTACTACATAATTAAAAAAAAACGCTTTCCTTTATTTGAATGAATTCACGCAATGACAGGACATTCCTTTCCACATAGCTAATATTTACATACATATAATACTGAGAAACAAGGGGCTATTTTGTAAGCACAAGATTTAAAATATTTGCTAAAAATTAAAAGATAACAAAACAAAATGTCTGCCATCTTTATGGGAACCAATAAAACTTGTGTTTTTAAAATATTATTATGTTAAATGCGCATTAAGATTTTATATCCAGTTTACACTGCAAGTACTAAAACGATGACATGGGCAAATTAAGTTGTTATAACATCATTGATAGGTAGGTAGGACACCTAAGTAGGTGTCCTACGGTTAAAAAATACGTAGGAATTATGCTAGTTATTAGTATCGTTGTTTACTACCTGCATGATTTTTAGGGCTCCGTACTCGAAGAGGGACCCTACTACAAAGCCGCTGTCCTTCCGTCCCTCCGTCCGTCTATCTGTCAGTGGGCTGTACCTATCTCATAATAATAGGTAGACGGTTGAAATTTTCACAGAATTTGTATTTCAGTTGCCGCTTAAACTAAATTTAAAATTATTAAATAAATTTATAAAATAAAGGGAGCTCCCCTACTTCAACGGTATACGGAACCCTTCATGCACGAGTCCGACTCGCAATTGGCCAGTTTTTTTATCCAATTAGTGCTATAGATCATACAAGAAGAGCCATATAATCATCATTATATCATCCATTTTCATTGACCTACGTGTAAATTGAGGTCAGGTTACCTGCAGTTTGTCACGTAGGCAATCCTTTACGCACAATTACAGCTAATTTTGATCATGGAAGCCATCGATTCTGTTAATCTACTTCAGATAAAATAGTCTGAAGATGCTATAAATATTAGAAACCTGGATCTCGGCATCGTACGCGTGATTTATGAGCACCAACGTGGAATGTTAAGTTGTTTGAAAACTACCACTAGCTCTTAGAATAGTTTACGTTTTGATCGATTTACTTGGTAGCCAATAGCCTACAGCCACGTTTGCTGTATTTTTAATGAACTGTGGGCCAAAACAGCCACTACGTGAAGATGTGACACAGCCAGAAGATTTCACAGAAGACCCCATAGAATATAGCGGGAAAACCCCGAATCAAAAGAGCTGAAAATTACGAAGAGAAGCATTTGCCCAGCAGTGCGATGACGAAGACTCACAGTAACCGCTTGAACAAAAGGTACTCGCTTTCATTGACATTGGAGTAGTAAAACTTCAGTGCAGTCGTTCAGTTCAGTTCAAAACTTAAAAAGAAAAGAATCGTTATCGTTAATTGGAAATCTACGTTCATTTCGTTCAATAAAACTTTTAATTTCACTCACGGTGCACTTTAGCTGTTGTTTTAGTTCAATTTTCTTTGGTTACTGTCTTTTTAAGATAACGGAAATAGTTTCATTCCAAATCAAGCAGAATAATTATGATCTTTGTTCGGAGTTTTCTCTTTGTATTGCCAATCGTTTGGCTATGGGAAATTGAAGGTCACTTGGGAAACTTTATTATATAATTGACACACCTTTCTTTGTTCTGTCAAATATACAATGTGTAAATGGAGCGTTCACGAAGCCACGAAGCCATTGGAGCATTCTGTAAATCAAACTAAGTGACTGAATTTTTTGGGTGAAAAATCACGTTTTACGGTCACAAAACATTGTGCTGATGAATGCACTAAATGGTATAACGGGGATCAAGGATGTATTTAAAATAAAGTTAAAACATTAAAAACTTGTGAACATTTTCAAACTTTATCCCCTGATATCACGGTCTCTAGATGGTTCCAAAGTTATTTTAAGAAGCAAAAAAATTATTACAATGATAGGGAGAACAAGTGCCTTTCGGATTCGCTAAGAGTATTTTCACACCCATTATATTTATGACACATTTTGTATGACAAATCTATTAGAGCTCCTAAACATCCACGCCAATAAAACTTTTAGTTAAAGGTAAATGAAACTGGGGCCTTAGAATGAAGTTTTGCGAAACGTATTACTTAATATTGATCAACAGTTGCTATACGCGATTGAGATGAGATAAAAATGTATCAATTACAACACATTACTTCTTATGTAGGTATAGTTATGACCTACCCTACTTTGCCTTAAATGTTATTATGAATCATCAACAATTAGCACGTGCCAAGGAATTTATAAGCCACCATTATGAAACCGTCATTGTTTCAAGAAAATGTGTGAAAACTCCGCATCGCCAGTTAAGTAATAATAAAACATCCGTGACTATGTTAAAGAATTCTTAATACTGGTTAGTTAATTTCATACTTTTAAAGGAGTAAATTAAAGCGTGACGGAGGAGAACGAAAGAAAAAAACGGTGTTGCGCCGATCCCAAATAACTTGTGACAAGAGCAGAAAGGAAAAGTTATCCTTTTTACCCGACTACGGCGAAGCCAAAAGGAAGGGTTATGATTTTAGCAGTCTATGTATTATGTATGTTTGTATTTTCGTATGTTCCTCCATAGCGCCTAAATTATTCATCCGATTTTGATTAATAAAGTGTCAATCGATTCGTTATTATGGTAGGTATAGGCTGCTTCAACAAAACGAAGAGTCGATTTTACCTTGTAACCCCGAATTTAATTAGGACGTGATTATAAAACATATGGAAACGGGTATTTAACGCGAATCTATATGTTGTTGTTGTTGTGTGTTTTTGTTGTATGTTCTTTCCATATGTTTTATAATGTGTTCTAGGGCGTGATTGTTCAGTAGTCGCGTTTTAGTGGTAGTAACCCAAAAAATTGTTGTTGTCTGTATTTTTTTCTAGCTTCTAAATATTATGTGTCCCACTGCAAAGCACATGCTTCTGATGATTCTGATGATTTTCACATGGGTCTTAAAAATAACAGGCTTGTGTCCTGAAAAAATCTAATTAGTCCGTCACATAGATTATCTAAAAATATTTGACATATTTTTTCTTTTGTTATGTGAACCAAAATTGACGAAGATACGACGCTTTTAAAATTCGCAATACGTCACGCCGTGCTATAATTGTTAGTGCGGTGTGACGTCACGAGCCCCCTCACCCGAGTTTTGATGCGTTATATCTTTGTCAATATTCATTGATTTACAAAAACAAAAAATACGTGTCTATTATTTTCCAATACTCAAACTGACGAACTTAATAGATTTGCAATTTATTGATGGTGGAAACTAGCCTATTGACGAAATGTGGATAGACTAGATACGCCTACGCCATACGCCTATGCCTAACCGAATCCTTCAGGAAAAACAGTTACAATTTTAATTGTAGATTTCACCACATTACATAGGTACCTATGTACCTATGAATCACCGCTGAAACAAATCAAGTGTGAAAAACGCATTACACACTCACACCTATTACGAGCAAAGGAAGTTAAATGAGCCTCATAATCTTGAAAAAATATTTGTTCTGAAAAATCTTACAAAACGAGAGAAGGTCGTTCGAGATTGTTTGGTTTACTACTTCAGTTAATGTGATAACATGATAATAAGGTTTTCTTACTGATTTTGCCTGAATCCGGGCTATTTTATGTATATAAATGTACCACCCAATGACTACTTAGAAGAATTGAAATACGTTTTTCTTGGAAGTGTTACTGGAAAAAATCAAGTAACGGATTACTTAGGTATTTAAATTTTCCCTGAAGTTGATTCATAGTTAGTTGATGAATGGAAAATCTGCGGCAATTAAAACAGGTACTAACTCATCTTTATTAGATGGTTTACCACTTCATAAACATTCGAATTTAATATGTATAATATGGAACTTGAGAATAATATAAAGGTTGTTTAAGGTAACTCGAAAAAATATTTGCTCTAGGTATTAAAATATTGTTTAGCTTTTTAATACGGCCAATGTAATTATGTTATTTTAGTTGAACAACTAGATGTGATTTACGCAAACGGCTTTATCTGATTTCATTACACTTGGTTGTTGAGTTCAATTGTTTTGTAAATTCAGTTACGAAACCACTGGAGTGAGTGCGTTATTACTATACTGTTTAATGTGCTGTACAATGCAGGGTACCAACTCATTAAGGGCAGACGTACATCAATCGCACACAACACAACCGATGTTTGCTCATTATGAAGTGGATGAACCTATTGAGTGAGACATAGATGTAATTGAAGCTGTGGTTAACGTGAAGAACGTTTCAATACACAAGAAGAAGAAATAGGAAGCGATTGAAACTTAGCAGACTTACAATAATTACTACTAAAATATATCATCATTATCATCATCATTAGCCTATTAATGTTCCCACTGCTGGGACACAGGCCTCCTCTCTATGAGAGGGACTGGGCTATAATCCACCACGTGGGCCCAGTGCGGATTGGTAGGTGTCACATGTCTTCGAATTTTTTGGTTTTAGGACATGCCGGTTTCCTCACGATGTTTTCCTTCACCGTTTTGAGAGCAGTGGTGATGAAATAAATTACACAAAGTAATGCGCCTGTCTGGGCTTGACCTACGATTTACTGTTCGTAAGTCGGGGCCGCCACCACTGGGCAACCGCTGCTCTCGCTGCTCAAAATACATACTGAAAGAGATTTTACCCAAAAACTGTTATGAATAGAGAGAGAGAATGAGTAGAGAGTAGAATGAATGATTATGTCTTGAGTCAGAAATTAGCAAAGGGTCTGTCTAATACCTCTTACAGAGAGGAGTCCTGTTGGGGAAGTTATAGGTTGACTTATTTTCGCTTATTCGGAATGCTGGGCTATGTAGAAGATGAATGAAAAAATAAATATGTAGCGGTGAGAATGTTGGGGTGGATGTGTCGAGCGTGTGACAAAATAAACAAGGTAAACGAACCAGGAACGATTATATTGGAGGAACATTAATAAAGGCGCCCGTTACGGAACAGCTGTTATCATGGTATGGATATCATGTGATGAGGAGGGACAAATCGTATGTGACTAAAAGAGTGACGCATAAATGTTGATAGATGCAGATTGAGACGGAGACTAAGGAAACGATGGATGGAATGTGGCGGTTGACTGAGGAGAATGGAAAAAAAAAAACGTGCTGCACCGACCCCAAGTATATAACATGGGATAAGGGCAGAGAGATAATGACAGTTTAAAAAATACTAGACTTATTCTTAAGACTATAGTTATCGACTAAGAGACAACATCCGCCTAGTCTTTTCCCAACTATGTTGGGGTCGGCTTCCAGTCTTAAAGGATGCAGCTGAATACCAATATTTTACATGGAGTGACTGCCTATCTCACCTCCACAACCCAGTTAGTACCAGGTAATACGATACCCCTTGGTAAGACTGGTTGTCAGACTTTTTGTGCCTCTGACTACATAACGACTGTCAAAGATCTACAAATGACAGCCGGGACCAACGGCTTAACGTGCTTTCCGAGGCACGGAGGAAACTCGGTATGTAATGGGCGGTCACCCATCCACAGACCAACCTAGGCAAGCACGGCTTAACCTAACGATCGACCCGAGCGTCTGTTATTATTATAGCCACGAGCTCCTCCATCGACTAAGATACAACGCTATTGAATAATATAGCAATAAAACAAAACCAATTTCTTATGTGTGCGTCAGCGTGAGAAATCATAACGCTTACCTAGCGCCATTTGGTAATATTATTAATTGTTATTATAACTTAGTGACACATAAACAAGTAGAATTTACTGGTTATTGAAATCTTGTTGTTGACATCAGTAACAACTAGATTTATAATGAAGTATTCATATGTATACAGATATAAACAGGTAAGTTACAATTTATTGTGTACTGGAAATAGCCACGAATCATACATTCAGTCAAAAAAGTATCGGGAATGGATGATTTGTTTATGGTTCCGAATTCAAATTTTTGTTTTTTTGTAGTTGTTAGATTGGCACAACTGTTTTCCATTTTGGCGCGGAGTTTGAGTTGCATCTGTTATTTATATTAAATACAGTGCTGGTTTTAGTAATATCATATATAGTGTGTATTGCGAATTTCATAATGGACCAAAATATCGAACAAAGAGTTTGGCTTAAATTTTGCATCGCCAATGGAATTTCGTGTTCGGAGTCACTGAAAATGTTACAGAAGGCTTACGGTGAATCGACTTTATCAAAAACTCGTGCTTATGAGTAGTTCAAAGCGTTCAAAAGCGGTCGAGATGTGATGGAAGATTTGCCTCGCTCTGGTAGGCCGTCAACGTCTGCAACTGAAGTTAACATCGCAAAAGTGAAGAAAATAGTGACTGAAAATCCCCATTCAACTCTGAGAGAGATAGCCTCCGAACTTTCTGTATCTCACGAGTCGATCCGTACCATTTTAACTAATCATTTGGGTATGAAACATGTTGCTGCTCGGCTAGTCCCAAAAGATCTGAATTTTCTCCAAAAACTCAATCGCATTAAAGTCGCTGAGGACATGCTAGAACGAGTCAGTTCGGACCCAACATTCATGAAACGACACACGGAACGCGTGCGCGTCACCCGACCCGCGCCTGACCGCGCACGCGTTCCGTGTGTTGTTGTCCATATAAATTATACAGAATAGACCCGCGCCCGACCCGCGCCCGACCCGCACCCATCCCCTGTGTGTTTTGCGCTTAAAAACATTTGTGAAAAAGTTAGATTTCCGTAACTAGAAAAATGATCGTAATGACGGGGAGAACAAGTGCCTTTCGGCTTCGCTATGAGTGTTTTTACACCCTTTATACGAATGAAAGAAAAAAAGGTTGGTAGGCGATTTAAATAAAATAAAATATTTAAATGAAACATAACTAAAATTTGAATTGTACCATGGACACATACAAAGAATCGTTTCCTTCAATGAAGATGTTAGAAAACAACATTCAATACGCTATAAATATCTTAATCATTAATAAATATCATGTAACACGAGACATAATACAGAATAATAACATTGATTAGCTGTATATATACATACACAATCCTATCGATAGTGCAAATACTTGAAGCTATTAATATTTAAAAACAATTAACCTTTGACATCATAGGCGATACTGTGATACACTATTTATTTACAAACCAACAAAGAAGAAAGATTATCGGATGTAATTTTAAACTTGGCATCATCTACCTACCTTGAGGTACTCCAATTTATTGCAGGTTTACCTTGGTTTTTGAATAAGTGCTTTGCTAAATCATATTTCACACAAACCAAGAAATGCCTAGTGTTAGATGTATTTCTAAACTTGGCATAGCCTTGCTGGTTTCTGGGGAAAAGGTCCAAATTGCCTTGGGATCTATGGCATTTTCTTCCAGGCATTGCTATAAGCCATCAGTGTTCATTCCTTTTTAACCGACTTCCAAAAGGAGGTTCTCAATTCGGTTGGGTTTTTTTTTTTTTTTTATGTATGTACACTGATTACGCTGAGATTTATGATCTAATTTACGCGATTCTTCTTTAGTTTGATGCGGAATAGTTGCCATTTGGTCCCATAAAAAATTAACATAGTTTAGCCAAGTAGTTTTCGTTTTATGAACATTTTATGAACATTTTTACTTCAGTCGTGTGGTCTAATTTTCTTCCTAACTTTCTTATTTAACTAACTCATCTTCTCACAAACCATCCATCTATTCTTTTGGATATCTCTTTTTACAGCCATTTCCTAACATAGCAACATCCTAAAGTTACAAGTAACCGAGATTGAATGAGAAAAAATCGATTTCAGTGAAGCGTTTGAGATCAATAGCCTGGAGAATTACATGAACTAACGAGCGTCGGAAGTTTTTGTAATAGTTTATTTGGCAAAAAGTTGCTGTCGCCCTGAACATTTTAAATGGGTTATATATCGATACCTACTCTTAGACTGGATAGAAAACTGAACAAATATTACGGCAAAAGGTGTTGATGAGGCAAATAAAAAAGGACCAACGGTAAAATCACAAAATTTTTGCGAAGCAATATTTATTATTAAATAAAGTTAGTATTCTAAACGTCAAATACTTCAAAATCTACGTCTACGTCAAAATGCTTTAAAAAGAATTAAACGAAATAAAATGTGCCACAATGCTAAAAATGTTCATTTTACTATAAAAGTCTTCGATGTAATTACTCCTGGGTAGTTAATGTCTGGATGCAGTAAAACAGTATAACGAGTAGACCCCAGTCCCATCCCTAGTTGACTGGTATAATGGAATAATGGCTCACTGCTCCTTCGTTTGCCTTCCTAGACTGGACCGCTGGTTTGTTAATGAATGAATCAAGCAGAACTTTATGAGCCATCGAAAAAGTGTTAGTGAAAAGGATTCCATTTTCTTAATTTTAATTTCTGTGTAAGAATGTTTACTATCTTAATTTCTGATTATGAATGTGGATTGCTCAATCTAAGAGTAGAGGAAGACACAAAGACGATGTAAGTATAGTAATCGAAGACATGCTGCGCTGACCCCAAATAAATTGGGACAAGGATAAAAGAAAGGTGATGACAGGCAAGATCCCGGGTATTTCCACTGCGAGGATCGACCGGAGGACACGGCGGAGCACAAGGTGGAGGTGTGCCCCGCGTGGGCGGAGCACCACCGTGTCCTCGTAGCGGCGATCGGCGGCGGCGACCTCTCGCGTCCGGACCTGGTTCAATCCATGGTCCGGAGCGTGACGGAATGGGACGCCGTCACCTCCTTCTACGAAGCAGTAATGCTAGAGAAGGAGGTGTCGGAACGTGAGAGGGAGAGAACCTTACGTCCCGGCCGCCGCGGGAGACGCCCCGGGCGTCGGGGGCCACCGTAGGCGCGGGCCTGTGGACGGTGGGCTATAATGGGCTAGCTCGCCGTCCGTCCATCTCATGACGACAGCCTGTATCGTTTCCGCGTTCGTGTTCCACGCGCGCCTCAAAGAGAGTCAACAAAAGGAAGGGGTACACAAGGGCCGACGCCTGCCGGGGCTGCGGCCTGCGGGACTGTTCGAAAGAGATACTGTGGCTTCGGAACACAAAGGGCGATGAAGGAACATGGATGGGTTTAGTCAGTAAAAGTCTGACACTCCGTCCTGCTCCGCCCAAAGCGGGAGGAGTCATTTGATGATTTCACAGCAGAAAAAAAAAGGCAAGTTTAAATTGAAGATTGTGAAAAACTCAAAGACATGTAATACAAAATCGACTGTAGCCAGTTTTCTAATGACGATAATAAAATTGGTAATTTGTCCTTGGATTGGCTGACTCGTCAAAAGTGACTGTCAACGTTGCAAGAACTATTTGAGAATCGAACGTGTTATCGACCTATGAAACATCTAAGATAACTGAGGACTTATTTATAATCTTTTCTTGAAGTAATAATGGTTCATTCATTGGGAGAAAAAGAGAAAGGCTGATAATAGCGAAACAAATTATGTGATAGAAATATAGTAGGTAACGGAGTGAACTTTGGAGATGACGCATTTAATAGAGATGTATGGAAAAGCGGGAGTCGCCACAAATAAAATGGGAATAATGGTAGGAAAATGATGAATCACAATATATATTAGTACACCCATTATAGAAACTCCTCTCTGTAAGAGGGAGAGTTCACTAGATTAGTAGTGAAATGATAATAATCAGGAGTCAAACATTTGAGTACGTTAAAAGCCATCCATTGTACGTAAGATCGTTAAAATCCTTCTTATCGGAAACCAATTAGCTTGAGAAACATAACTCATGACGAGTGCAAGTAATACTGATAAACATCACGCGAGAGAATTTCTTAATGTTGCATAATTAGGAGCAGACTATTATGCAGTGATAGCCCACAATACTTCTTGAATCCGTGCATGTGTTTCTGACCTTTGCGCTTGTAAAGATAAATCTGTTTAGAAATTTTACGAGCAGTTTGTTGCCATTGTTGACAAGCATGTAGTATTAATGAAATGCAAACGTGAACGTAATATTACTGTCATTGTACTAATATTTTGGTCTCTCTGCAAACTCAATAGCGCAATTCAATTTTGAAACATACAATTAAATTTTAAAATAAAATAAATAAACAACCAATTACGCATACATATTAAAAGACAAAAGGACTCGAAGTATATATATCGCTGTCATCCGGAAAATTAAATGTCCCCTGAAGATAATATTGGAATATTGCAATAATATAATGCAATGTCTCTAAATTAGTAAAAAAGATAATTATGTACTCACCGACTTCATCAGCATTCACCAACTTAGAAGCGATTGATCGTAGAGAAGTGGCCCCAGCTGAACTGAACATGTCCAGCACTGGGCCCAAGAAGTAGATCGTCCTGGTAGGGGCCAGGGCGTACACCACGCTAGCAGCTATCCTACTCAGGCAGGCGACCACACCAATGATGCTGTCCTCAATGTGCCATCTTTTGCTGAACAAATATATTGTTATGAAGGAACCTGTGCAAAGAAATTGTGACATAGAATAAACTGCCTTTTAATTTGAGAGGGAATTTATCTACACACATCAAAAGTATCTAGGGATCAACATATATTTTTGCAATAACTTTTCTCCTGATTGATATTAATTAAAATTTTCTTTAAGGATTCATCAAATAAAGTGTTTTCGTTTGTCACAGTAACGATAAACCAAGTCACCTTTGCATTAATAAAGAAATTTGCCATTTTCCTAATAAAGGGATTTTTGACATTTGAACCACTAACATTAAAGTTCGAAAAAAAGACTGAAATAACAGTTTTCTTTAAAATTTTATTGGGTAACTTAAACAATTAATAATCCGTGTTTCTACCGCGAACACTAACAACACAAGAACATCGGTTTGGCATACTCAAAATGAGTTCATCCAAATCACGCTGTGGAATGGCCGCCCATGTTCGTTGCAACAACAAAAAAAGGTCTTCTTGCGACTGGATACCCTCCATATTCGGCAGAGCTCTTCTCTGTAGCATATCCCATGCATGCTCAATCGGGTTCAAGTCTGGCGACTGAGCAGGCCAGGGCAGGACATTGATGTTAGCTGCGGCGAGAGTCTGTCTTACAACTCTTGCGGTGTGCGGTCGTGCATTATCATGCATTAACTGAAATAAGGGACCGATTTGCACTTGTAGAGGAACGATGACGTCTGATACAATCGTCTCAGCATAAATTTGAGCGTTGAGGTTGCCTCTGATCCAAATCAACTCAGTTCTTCCGCCGATCCAAATACCCGCCCATACCATGATGGTTCCACCACTATAAGGATGGACTTCCTGGCAGGATTTTAATCGCTGTTGGCGTCCAGGGGTTCTCCAGTGTCGTATACGTCTTGTATCCGGTCTCATACCAAAACGAGACTCATCAGAAAAGCACACGAAACGCCATTGTTCTTCTGCCCAATTTCTGTGTTCAAGAGCCCATTGATATCGAATCCTACGATTGTGCATTGCTATAGGTGGTACCCGTAGCGGTCTTCGGGAATGAAGGTTCACTTCATGCAAGCGGTTTCTAACTGTTTGGTCGCTAATTAAGTTCCCTGAAGAGTGATGAAGCCTCACGGCTAACATCATGGCGGTTATTGTTGGAGCTCTTCGAGTTAAGATTTGAATGTATCGGTCTTGTCTCCGTGTGGTGCAGCGATACCGTCCTCCATGGCGCTCAGCCACGGTACCAGTGCTTCGGTAACGTGTCCAAAGTCGACTGATAACACTCTGACTTGTATTCAGAGCTAAAGCTACAGTACGTTGCCGGGAACCAGCTTCTATCATTCCCACGGCTCTGAGCATTTCTTCCCTGCTTAAATGACGTCGCCGCTCCATAATAACGTTGGTTTTAATCAGTAGTAGGGAAACAGTAGCACTAATAATGTCTTCAATGCGTTGTATGTTTTTATAGGGAAAATATTGACAGCTTATTTTCATCTTTTACTCGAATTTGATTGAGAGTTCCTGATTCAAATTATGAAATGCACCAAAAAGGATCCATATAAATTTATAAAATCATAAATTTATTACAAAGCCACATCTCAATCTCAAGAAATCCGCATAAAAATGCTTGATCCCTAGACATTTTTGATGTGTGTAGTTTACTAATAATCTAGCAATTGGGCACTTTATTCTTTTCATGCATCAATCAACGCAGCCTATGGTAATCCATTACTGGATACTAGCCTTTCCCAAGCTACGCACTGGTTGCGACATAATGTCCATCTCTAATGGTGCTCACCGCTTCGCTTGCCTATACGTGGTCTCCACTCCAGGAGTCGTGTGTATTCAAGCCTAATAGCATAAAAAAAATGTCTACCTTGAGCAGCCTAAACAAAAAAAAAGCCCATAGATGTTTTCAAATATCACTTCAATGTAAAATGTTATCAAATATCACTTCTATGGGAATTACGGACCGTTTTTATAAAACAGCATTGTACTCGTATTGTCTTTGTACAGTGTTTTATTTACATACTGTATTTCTGTCATAACACGTCCGATGACGTACCTGAATGTCGTTTTATTTGAAACAATATTTCAGTATCAGATACAATAAGGCGATAAAGTTATATTTTTCGCAAAACATGGTCCACGACAAAGTGACTGCATCTATATTGCCAGCACATCAAGCTAGTGCAATCTGTTTCTTAAATAGATTTTCAAGTTTATCGCTAAAGCAGTATAGTTCAAGGTTGATTGCGAAAATTTGACAGTTTCAGGTAGCTTTTTTGTACTTTAACAATAAAGATTGCAGAGAGACTTCAGGCGATCAAGTGTCTAAAGAATCCTGTAAAATTAATTCTTCTATCGATTTTAAGTCTAACAGAATGGAGTTAATTTTACAATTGTGTTACTCTTTGTCGTAGCCGTTCAACAATGATTACCCGGCTTTTAAATATCTAATAAATAATTTGCAGCCTATCATTTCAGCTGTTGTGTTAATTCAAATATCAGGAATTCGACGACAAATTACTCACTGATCCAAGATTTAATTAAGTTTCTACAAACTGAGGGTAAACATACTACATTGCTATGCTAAAATATCGGCTACCCAATGTTTGTACTCTGTGATCTAGTCTAAGATATTCCATGCCATTTCACTGTCATTTAATTGTAAGCATTTCTAACGTTTGTCTCGTTTTGTTTACCGAGTTCTGAGTGTAAAGATAGACGGGCGCGGTTGTTTTGAGGTCGAACCAGTGCTAGACAGAAGAAGACAAATTACTTGTAAAGCTACGTTTACTCTGTGTAAGTACGCTTGATTTATAATATTGTAACCGTGATTCGGACAGCTGTCGAAATTCTAGAATATAGTCCATTTAAATCTTGCTCTATCAAATTAAACTCTCCAATTTTAGTATTCAATTCAAAAATATTTGTATCTCTGATTTTCTTCACCTGCGTAAACTGACTCTAAAAAAGGCAACTACTGTCCAAGTCCGTCAATCATTTAAAGAACCCAGCTGAAACACATGACTCATGTCAAGTTTACTCGCCCCAACTCAACGAGGCTTAGAACTGTCATGGCGGTGCTAGATACATAAGACAGACCACGTAGGCTTGTAGGCTACAACAGAATTAGAGTTAATTCCTATTGAGGACATATTGCAATTAGAATTTTTTGTGTGTTTTGCTATTTCAGAGTAGCTTTCTTCCACATTTTAATTACTTTACATTTTGGTGACGGTAGAAAATGCTAAGATGCTATATGTATTTTTTTCTTTTCTATAAGTAAATCTGTGGCTGGTTAAGAACCTAGAATTAGATTGTGACGAAAAGAGGTCAAGAAAATACGGTGTCACCGTAATAAACTTGACTAACAAATGGCTGAATGGTGGAAGACCTCCATTTTGATACAGTAGGGTCCACTTTTCAAAAACCCTTTGGCGGCCTTCTTCAAATGCAGCGGTTTCTCCATTGCTCTTTTTACTTTAATTATTCAATATTTTCTCCTGTATTTTTTTTTTATCGGATTTTATGGGGTTTTACGCTAGATGCAGGTGTGAACTGTGAAATTAGATTTACTTGTGGTAATTCGATCCGATAAGCAAGAAATGCTGTTTACACTTTTTAATCTACTCGATTAATTTACTACTTTGCTCGTGGGTTTTTCAAAAAATAGATTATTACTATTTTATATAGAGTTAGAGCAGGATACGACTAAGATAACATTATACATTCTTAGAAGTGACTAAAACTTAACAAAATAACGTATTATTATTATTTTTGTTTATTAATAGTGACATTCGTAATATCTTCTTATTTTTGTGCTAAATACGTTTCTGTGAATTATTACTGTGAGTTATTTTATTTTATTTTATTTATTGGGGAAAACAAACAGTGACACATTACATTAATATATAAAAAAAAACAATAAAACAAGTATGAGTAAATGTGTTACCAACAACATTTTCCACGGAATACATTAAAAATACAAGCTTTACAGACCATGCAAGTTTAGACCTACAAACTAAAATAATGTAAAAAATATTGGTGTTATTTTTTTAAAAGTATCTAATTTATAATTTAAAACTATTATTATATATTTAACTAATTTCAGACAAAAAAAATAAACAAGGCATGCTAATAATTATGCCTAATCAATATCTAGTGTTTTCAAAATAACATTTTTAAATTTACTAGCAGAGAGAGCAAACATGTCAACATCATTGAAAAGTTTGTTGTAGTTAGTTATTGTGGTTATCTGACGTGTTGGTATCTAATAAATTTTATATGTTACCAACACAGATACCAATGATATGATTCTTTAATGGTTAGCTAACCAGTTAGAATAAAATAGAATAGAATAGAATACTCTTTATTATGTACAGCATAAAAATTACAGATACAAACGTAAAACATTTTACAAGGGGTGACACAATGGGCGGTCTTATCGCTAAAAGCGATCTTTTAAAGACAACCTTTGGATGGATTTAAGGGGGAAATTAGAGACAATACTGCAGGTAGCCTGTGGTGTACCATTTACATATATACAATAAATACCCATGTATTTATTTTATATCCATATATACATACATAAAATACCTAATAAAAATAAGCTTAAGGCGACTACAGGAGCTAAATTAGCAAGTCTATTTGTGGTGGTTCGAACTTCGTTTGGAATACTGTTACAATAAGGTTCTAATCAGCTTGCACTACAAAGTGGTTGTTACGTCAGTCACTGCGGGCCGAATATTGCAAAATGAGTGGTTTTTTGCGATTTACAAAAAATCTATTGATGGGACTAAAATAGTAAAACACTATGATGCTAATATGTTGCTTGTAGAATTCTTTGCCAAAAAATCAGAATGATCGCATGTATTTTAGTATGGTTTTTACGCGTTAAAAGAAATTTTTAGAGATAAGTTCGTGATTTTTTTCTATCGAATAAAATTAGTTGTATTATGTTTTTAAAACACTATCGTACTAGCTTAGATCCTGAAGAATATCATATTTTTTTCTGGTTTTGTTTATTGCAGTGAATCACATGCTTTTTTGCATTATAAAACTCGCGTTTAGCTCATGTAGTCGCCTTAAGGAGAGAGATACAGTTTTTTATCATGCTTTTAAAAATTGGCAGATATTGAGAACGCCTTTGTAACCGAACTGCTTGAACTGTAAAAGACTTGTCATAGAAACTGGTGGAATGCATCGGCATCTCTAGTCTTAAGTTTTCCGATGACCTCAGATATCTATTATGTGTGTCATGAAGGAACTTGAAACGTTCTTTAAGATAAGAGGGGGTTGTAGGATTAAACAGAATACTGTAGAGCTGAAACAGGATATAAGAATTCCGGCAGTTACTACCACCAAAATACAGTTTTGTTATGTTTCTTTAACTAATTATTTTCGTAATATAAAACAAAGTTCCTGTATATCTGTGTGATCGCTTAGAAATTCCGAACTGCACAATATATTTTTATGTGGTTGACGTTTCAAACATTTTAAACATGGCGGATGCGGTTGTCTTTTATTTTATGTCTCATTCGAACGAAAATAGGTTTTTATTTAAGACATAGTAAAAGGTTTCATTCTATATGGCATCGCGTAGTTTCTACAAGGTCAAATGCGGATGTTGTCACAAACCGCAATAGACAATCATCATCTCATCCTGCCTAGACAATGTGGATATTAAATTTGTCTTCAAGTTTAATACAAAGGGTTCGAAGGTAGCACAGGTAGGTTAGCACTGTTTAATATTATGATGATTTCAACGTGTTATAGTATCACTACATATTATAAAACAAAGTCCACCGCCGCGTCTGCCTGTCTGTCTGTTCGCGATAAACTCAAAAACTCCTGCACCGTTTTTCATGCTGTTTCACCAATGGTTAGAGTGGTTCTCGAGAAAGGTTTTAGTATATAACTTGACAAGTTTTAGTATATATTGGCTAAAATATAATGATATTTGTTGGAGGGTTGCGGGAATGGGATCAATTTCATGATAACTTTTGGTCGGGATAACCGACATCCGCGCGGGCGAAGCCGCGGGCGTCAGCTAGTAGATACTATAATTGACCGTAGTGATATTAACAACTTATATATATTTTAGTTTAGAAAGAACATTATTGGAACTCCTAATTTTGTGACATTAGTCTTTTTTACTGAAATAACTGACGACGTTTTTTTGTAACAGGTGATAAGTATAACGTAATTTTCTTATCTATAAAACTACACAATGACGTTACCTAAAAATATTTCAGAACTACCTCCTTGAAATCGCACGCTGTCATAATATTTATTTAAAACTTTATCAGGATATAAAATTAATCTTTTTCACCGTGTATTTTTCCTAAAAAAGATTGTTTTACGGGTTTTCTGTTGATTAATTTTATTTGATTAATAAAGAAAAAGATCTCTGCGTATTGTTTTTCTATGTGGCAATGAGAAATTCTTGTTTGATCAGGTTGAGTTTGCTGATATATTGCGCTAGATTATTATTTAGTTTGATAAAATTCTTTCCACAAGCAGAAGTAGCAGATAATTCCCAGACCGCTACATGTTAATTAAAACTGCAATAAATTTTTTTTAACGTGTTTTCTTCGTCTATCTATACAAATAGAAAAAAAAAATAGAAGTCTTTGGTCGTAATTTCAAAATAACAGCTTTTTACTGAATGCTTAAGAAAGTATTTACAATACCAATACTTATAATTTTTATTTTTGTTTGTCCGTCTGTCTGTTTGTTCCGGCTGATCTCTGAAACTTTTGACGGGACCTTTACTGGCAGATAGCTGATGTTTTATGGAGTACTTTTATTTTAGAAAAATAATTGTTAACAAAATCCGATTCAAATTCCGATGCAAACCATTGTAAAAAAACTCTATCGGACAATAAAAAAAAACCTTTAAAAAGCACGTGTAAAAATCCTTGTGATTTCTCAACGTGTGGTCATCTATCTCCATGCATCAGTCAGTACCAAGATGTATGGATCGTGTGAGCAACAGAATTTATTGCCCTTTCCGCATCGCCCTGTATCTAGTCTCCATAGATTCGTTGTCACTCTACAACGTTGAGATGTCATTCATCAATTGCGTAACTGGTTACTGTTCCTTCACATTATATATACTCCACTTTAGTGTGCAGTTCAAAGTGGCGTTGCTTGTCAAGAAAATTTGCATCGTAATGTCTAACTTGGCCCCCTAATCACAACGCTTCGATTCTATTTTCGATTCGGAAAGTAAATCGTATGTCTATCTTTATTTGACATTACGAAATCGAGCGAGATAGACATATACGAATTTCCGAATCGAAAATCGAATCGAAACGTTGTGAATAGCTATGCTTGTACATTTATTTTGGTTCTGTGTTTTCCCGCGGCTTGCACAGATAAGTTAGTTGAAGTGTAGTTCAACTACTTCTGATTGGGCATCACTGTCATTAAGACAGAGAACTTTAGTGTCATTACAGCTCTAGGTTACTGTCACTGACAAGTCTGTCAAATAATAGTGATCTTTATCGTCATCACAATACGGTTGTTGTTGGGTAGCTGATGACATACTTAAGCTAACTGTGAAATGACATCCATTCGATTTTGTTTTGTTTTTTACCGTATTCTGTATTCTGAAAATATTGTATTGTATCATAGTGATTGATTGAAAGGCAGTTTATTTGATTTCTTTGTTTTTGGGATAAAACAACGCATTGGAAATAATCTTTGTTTTGAAGAGTGTTCTTCAGAAAGCTGTGTTTATTTTGCTCTTAAGTATTTTATTATTTGTGTACTAACCACGTGTTATTCTTCTTCAAATATAGTTAATAAATTAATTATATCAAACTGTATTTTGACTGGGAAACTGTGTCTGGTTAAAGACTCTTAAATTATTATCTAATATAAGTAATGGCATGGATTATCTAATTAAGATTGCAAAACGTCTATCTGCTTACTGAAAGAACTGAAAACGTATAATCTTCTAAGTAGACAAAGAATCGAATTATAAGTAGGTAACATCATCACGCCTGTGATCCCCGAAGGAAGGCAGAGTAGTACGTATAGTACAACCAAAGGGCTTGGAAGATTTTTGTATGAAGCGTGCCGGATTACCTTCCACCATTTTGATTTTACTCAAAGTAGCGGCCGCGCATAAGATCTATATTAATCGATAGCTGGTATCAATACAAACAAGTTTTGTATGATGCAAAATTTTTTTGTGTCACATTTCCGAAATATGAGCTATCAAAGTTGTAAGTTCATTCACTGATGACATCTTAAGCACGATTTGATTTGATTAGACACGCATAAAACGTGTATCAATCGATAGCTGGTATCAATAAAAATAAGTTTTCTCTGAGACAAAATGTTCTAGTGTCCAGTTTCCGAAATATATGGCGTTGTGATCGCTACAAACACAACTTCGTTAGGTTAAATCTTGGCAACGTGACGCATTAGACGATTTTGTCTCAGCTAAAACTTGTTTGTATTTATGCCAGTTATCGATTGATATACGTTTTATGCGTGTCTGATCAAAAGAAAGTTGTGCTGAAGATGCAGTGAATGGGTTTTTAATTTTGATAGCTCATATCTCGAAAACGTGACACTTTAGAACGTTTTATTTCATTCAAAACTTGTTTGTATTGATGTCAGCTATCAATTGATATACGTTTGTTGCCTGTCTGATCAAATCAAAGTTGTGCTTTGTGCTGAAGATGTCATCAGTGAATGGACTTTAACTTTGATAGCTCACAACTCGGAAACGTGAAACTTTAGCACATTTTGTCTCAAAAAAACTCGTTTGTATTGATACCAGCTATCGATAGGTCTTATGCGTGGCCGCTACTTTGAAAAAAAATCAAAACGGCGGAAGAAAATCTGGCGAAAAATTTCAAATCCCTTTAGTCAAGAATATCTACCGGCCTGACATAATAGGGCACGATAAATTCCATAATAGTAGAAAAAACAGACTTAAAGATGCTATAAAAAAAATACTGATGAAAACTTGACCTGGGAATATTACTCAAGACCTCATTCTCCTGTTTCTTCGGGAAACACAGGCTGATAAGATATTAGGTTGTTATGTTAAATATAGTAATGAAAACTGAACTTACCAACACTCCCAACTAGTACGGAGTAAGTGAGGAATAAGCTGTAGTCCACTTCGGTGAACTTGTACTTGTAACGTGTGAACCAGTACGTCATCTGCGCCTCACCTTTATCCCAAACGAAACAGGTATTAGTCAATCAGCCAGCGAAGGACGGCAATCTGTAAACATCACCTGTAAAAGGCTCTGTTCTAGCCGTAATTGGGGAAATTCGGAGGAACATAGGGGAGATTGGCGAGTTTACGGGGAGACATATATATATTTATAGAATTTGGATGGAATCATGGGGATGTTCGAGATAAACAAAAAATTTTTTGAGGGATGCATGGGTAAGTTGGAGGAACTATACATTGATTGAAAAAATGAGAATTTGTGGAGAAGTTGGCGGTACAATGAGATGGATCAAATTAAGAGGAGATTTATGCAAAATTGGGGTAAAAGTAAGGATTTTGGAGATAAACACAAAAAATGGGGGAATACATGAGAAACTTAAAGAAAAATTGATGTTCTGTTGATATGGTTTGAGAAAATTAGTAAAATTGATAAAAAATGTGGGAAAATAGGAGAATATTTTGTGAACTTCGTCTTGAGAAACTTAAATCTATTATTCACGTTTATTTATACTGAATAAGGAAGATAAAGTATACAACATTATCTAATAACATTACTAATAAATTAAAAATAACATAAGCGAAAGAACTTACGCGAAACTTGCGCGTATGTAGGTACTTTAAGACAAAAAATGACAGTTTGTCTAGTACACTCGGCGACCAATCAAGCTATACAAAACCAGTTTATGCGGATCTCTCATTGTACGGGAAATTAATACAAAGCGTGGCCATGTTATACTGTAACGTATGACTTGATGTGTCGCCGAGTGTACTAGACAAACTGTCATTTTTTTATCGATAACAATGTTCGATAAAACATGATGTGAAAATACGAAAGCTTTGAAATGATGGTTCTTGGTTCTCCAAGGTTTGCCAATTTTGACAGTTTTAATATTTCATTTTAGAAGTAGTATTTTATATTTTTAGTTTTAATTTTGAGAGGTTGAGGATGTGAATGTGGATGATTGAATATGAGATTTTATTTATAATATTAAATTGGGATTTCAAACAATGGAAAATAAGTGTAGCATTACTAACAATATATTTTGAAAGCTCTATTGTTCGGTATAACAAATGAATCGATTACGCATTCGACATATATGTAATACGCATTATATCCACGCATATTACAAGACCACGTGTGATTACTAAAGTACCTAAGTTTTTTTATCTCTAGTTTTATTGACTGTTTGTAATACAACATAGGTATGTGTACAATTATTGTAACAGCTCTTTATTATATCCCAATATCGCACGTTCGTGTTTCCGAACATAAACGATGATTGCCGAACCGCATACTTATGCAGATGAGGGATGAGGAGGCACTAGCAAAGAGAGAACTATACCCAGCAGTGATGATAATTAGTTGTTTTTTGTTTCAGCGTTATTTACAATAACTGTAAAGCGTAAGGTGGGATGCTCTTAGTCTAAGCAGAGCTACGATCGCGGGCTTGTGGACGGTGGGCTATGGGCTAGCTCGCCGTTCGTCCGTCTCATGACGACAGGCCGTGTCGACGGCGACGGTGTTCCACGCGCGCCTCAAAGAGAGTCAGCAATAGGAAGGGGTCCGCAAGAACCTATGCCTGCCGGGGTTGCGGGACTGTTCGAAAGAGATACCGTGGCCCCAGAACTCAAAAGGCGATGAAGGAACATGGATGGGTTTTAGTCAGTAAAAGTCTGACACTCCCTCCTGCTCCGCCCAGAGGGGGAGAAGTCATTTGATGATTTCACATCCGATCCGATCCGAACAAAAAAAAGATAGAGCTACGATCTCCGCAGAGTGGCTGGTAGCAGCTGCAGCTGTATCAGAGTTGCTGAGAATCGAGCTGAGTGGCGTGCAATTGGAAAGGCCTGATAATTATACAAGGTGTAAACGAACCCTTCACGAGGCCGGCAACGCAAACATGTACGGTCGAACAAGCTATTTGGTATACAGTTTAACCAACAAATTACATTGTAAAATGTAAACCAAATAGCTTGTTCGACCGTACATGAAACTAAGCAACTCTACGCTTGTGAACTATCACGTTTTATGATAGGAATCAAAATATAGTGCTGATGGATGCATTGAATAGTACGGGATCGTGGAAGTATTTAAGGTAAGTTTAAAATTAAAAACTTATATAACTTAGGTATGGTTTAAAACAAAAAAAAACTATCGCAATGACGGTGAGACCATGTGCCTTTCGACTTCATTGAGGGTACTTTTACACCCGTTATACGCGAGTTAAGATAAATAACATACGGGAACCCTCGAGAGGGTTAGTAAAGATAAGTGAAAGTAAAGCTTTGAAAGTGATATTAATAGAGCAGACCTGTCCTCAGACAGGATTACAAAGACGCAATATTCCCTGGTTGCACGTAGAGGGGATTAAATTAAGTCCTTTCCGGGATTATTCTCGACCGTTGTCCTACAAGCAGCCTGTGGGCGGGTATAGGATAAGGG
Organism: Xestia sexstrigata; assembly: GCA_941918905.2. Lineage (NCBI taxonomy): Eukaryota > Metazoa > Arthropoda > Insecta > Lepidoptera > Noctuidae > Xestia > Xestia sexstrigata. The sequence goes on from OW799216.2 coordinate 10,606,995, forward strand.
ACTGAATTAGTACTATGTTCATATAGTACCTAGCTAAGCCATTCTAACCTATTTGAAGAATATATAGAAAGATACAATCATTAAAAATCAGGGTTCGAAATCATCAAAATAATTATTAATGAATTAATTATCCAAGCTGATTCATAACTTGATCTCATATTTTTTTACACTAAAATATTAGGTAAACATAAAGAAATTTATAAAATAACTAATGGGGTAGATGACACACCAATCAATTGAGATACTTTTTAAGAGCTGTCAAAACGCGGTTCTCTCATAGATTTTGTATGGCAATAGCCAACTGTGACGTCACTGTTTATTCAACTCAATGACTCAACTATTTATTGATTTCAAAGCAACTAAAAATCGAATTTGGCAATTAATTGAAAATAAATCGGGTTTTCAGGCCCAAAATAAAGTGTTTATTTTAGAGAAAGGTATCTGGGAATTATGGTTTTATGGTGTCATCTACCCTAATTCGCGGCCGCCCTCGTAGAAGATGGTGGGAAGAGCTGGACAAGGCCAGCGACCAGTGGTCCACATTGGTCTTGGATCCTGGAAGTCGTGGAGAACGGTCTTTGCCCAGCTGTGGGACGATGTAGGCTAACAGTATCAGTATCTTGGAAACTAGCACTATAAACATAACTTAAATAATATATTTTTGATGATAAAATAATATTATTCTGTTTGTTGATTAAACACAATGTTTGCGACTGTTTTACGCGTTTGGATACGCGCTGTGGCGTGGCGTTAACCGAAAAGAAAAAGTTAAATGTTAAAAGTTTATAAACACCAGAGCACGAATCAGATTAAGGTATTATTAATTAGCCTCAGACCAATTTTGCGTCTTTGCCTAAGGCTTTGAAAGACCGGATTAGGTAAAAGTTTTGGATTATGCGACCTGAACTACCAGAGATTATTTTTAAAGCCTTTCTCGAGATTTTTTCGAAAAGAGATAAGAGCTGATCGTCGTGTATATAGGTTCAGGCGCCGCCGCCGGTAGGATTATTTTCAGGGGGGTGCATCTTTAGATCTAAAAAAGCAAAAAAGTAATAAATAACTTTAGCTTCAGAAGTCGGTGACTTGTTTGCTTGATTCAGTTTTTTTTTTGTCACCGACTTCTGAAGCTAAAGTTTTTTTTCACTTTTTTGTTTTTTGAAGTCAGTTTTATTTTTTGCAAAAAAGTTCTTTATTTTACCATTTTTACTGTTGTAATATCTTATACAAATATTACCTATACATTTACACATTATATTACATTTTTATTACATTTTTTTTTACGCCTGTAATTCCGAAGAGTTGGTCTGAGGTGTACCCAGTAGGACCTACACCCATATTTCGCCAGTTATGTTTAAATCCCATGTGATAGGGGGCGAGCGCTGGCGCAAATCCAGACTCCGTGGCTGCTACTGAGAAATTCCTAATGGAAAAAGCCAATAACACTTTGGCCGACCTGGGAATCGAACCCAGGACCTGATGCTGAGTAGTCGCCACACTAGACCAACGAGGCGTTTATTTCATGTATTGTTAACAATACATGTCATGGTAATAGGCTTATCCCCAATAAAATTTCACTGTACACATCTGCATACTCCCTCAGAGCATACAGGCGTAATGTTATGTTATGATTTTGTGAAAACATCTAAACGATTGCAGCAATCACGACCGATTTGCTGTCTATAATTGCAGAGTTCCATTTCATATCTCCGAAGATCACTATCAGATCTTCATCAAATTTAAACGGGACCACCGCGAAGTAATTTTCTTCCAAACAAAAAAAGAAACATCGAAATCGGTTCACAATTGGCGAAAAAAAGGCTGAACATACACCCAAAAAAAAATTAAAAAAATCAGTCGAATTGATAACCTCCTCTTTTTGGAAGTCGGTTAAAAAGTGAGCGCCTTGTCCTTACGTAAAATTCACATCAACCCCCTCATCGCATTCAATGAATAATTGCATGAACGGTACCCACAGGGAACTCTCGCACTTGGCCGGTTTCTTTGTTTCTAAAATGTTCAACAAACAACTGATTAGTTATTTGGAACGTGGCACAATGCCACTATTTTTAGGTCAAACTATTTTAATAGTTTAATTATCATTGATAATAAGAGTAAGGGGTTATTCAAAATGTTCCGTAGCCAAAATTGGCTTTATAGGATAATTCTATGTAAAGTTAATAAATTGTACCTATTAGAGAATATGTTTTTTATTTTTGGAAATAACACTAACCATTGAGGGAACACAGGTGTGTTGTTATGTTACGTGTTACTAAGGCTGTGTATTCTGAAAGTTGGCATCGTCAAAAAAAAAAAACAGCTGTCAAGTGACCTAATTAATCAACGAAATGCAACCGCAGTTCAATATTTTAGGAGGTACAATAGGGTATAACACCCATTTTTGAAAAGTCTATTCTATAGTGCTAATTATTGTATAATTATTATCATTTATTTCAGGCATTAGCCCATATAACTTAGTTTACATAATTATTACATAGATTACATTAAAAAAAAATTAATTAACATTACATTATTAAAATCATAATCAAAGTTAAAATCCACACATAAATCAATTCATCATTAAAATCTAAAATAAAAATAAAAATCAGAATTAAGTCAACATTAAAATCAATATCACAATCAAAATTAACAATAAAATAAAAGTCCAATAAAAATAAAAATTAAATCACATTAAATTAAAATAAATGAACCACAAAAAAAAACACAAAATTGTTATTTAATCGTTAAGTGCAATGCATAAAAATTTTGCATTTTCAAATTTCGCGCGTAATTTGACGAAAACGCAGGACGCAGTGAACGCCGTATTACTCTGTGGGCATGACGTCAGTTGGCTGTGTAAACAAATGCGTGATATTTGAAGTTGACAGTTGACACTTCTAAGTTTACATAGCCTTATGACGTACCTACTAACATGGCGACTACTTTAATGGTGCTATGAAACAGATTAAAAAAGCTGAAACCTTTGAATTGAATTTTAAAATTGAATTTGCTATTTTATGAACTAAAACTAACGTTTTCCGACTGCTTTTTGCCTAAGCTATCTCAATCATATATTTTTAGGTTTTTTCTCATACAGAGTAAAATACCCTATTAAGAGCGATTTTAGTACTCAGAAAATTGATTAACTTCTCAGAACATCGACTTGTTTACAGCTATTTGTAACGTTACCAATTTTCAAAATGCACCCTCATATTAATATTTATTTTCTGCATTTAAATTCAAAACACCTTCATCGTAGGTAATTTATTACAAGTGAAACTACTTGTTGAACCAGTTACTATCAAAGTGGATTTTATAATGTATCTATCTGTTTTAATTTGGTATTCTTAAAATAGTGTGTTATTTTTATTAACAAACGTGTTTGAAGATAAACCGTGCTAATCGCTTGTCCATGATTTTACGACATACAAGTTAATTTTAATAATTTGTATCTGTCAAAATAATAATAATACCAGCTTATTTCTGACGTCCCACTGCTGGGCAAAGGCCTCTTCTCAACAGAGAAGGCACGAGCATTGATCACCACGCTTGCTCAAGAAGGGTTGGCGATTTCAGACTCATATTAACGATAAGTCCAGGTTTCCTCACGATTTCATCGATGTCCGTGATATCCAAGATAAACTTAGAAAGTCAATATCTAATTGAAAAAGTCACATTGGTACTTGCCGAGTTTGAACCCACAACCTCATGCATGAGAGGTGAGGGCTGTTAAGCCCAGGGCACGCCACAATAGTGGCGGTAAGTCCCCTCTTTGAGGAGTGGCTTGAGAGACGCCTCGGCGTCCTTACCTTCCGCCTGACGCAGGTCCTCACCGGACACGGTGTTTTCGGGAGGTTCCTGCACTGAATCGGGCGGGAGGAAACGCCCGGGTGTTTCCATTGCGAGGATCGACCGGAGGACACGGTGGAGCACACGGTGGAGGTGTGCCCCGCGTGGGCGGAGCACCGCCGTGTCCTCGAAGCGGCGATTGGCGGCGGCGACCTCTCGCGTCCGGCCCTGGTGCAAGCCATGGTCCGGAGCGAGACGGAATGGGACGCCGTCACCTCCTTCTGCGAAGCAGTAATGCTAGAGAAGGAGGTGGCGGAACGTGAGAGGGAGAGAACCTCACAGCGTCCCGGCCGCCGCGGGAGACGCCCCGGGCGTCGGGGACCACCACGTGGCCCCCGGCCACCGTAGGCGCGGGCCTGTGGACGGTGGGCTATGGGCTAGCTCGCCGTCCGTCCGTCTCATGACGACAGGCCGTGTCGACGGCGCGTTCGTGTTCCACGCGCGCCTCAAAGAGAGTCAGCAAAAAGGAAGGGGTCCGAAAGGACCGATGCCTGCCGGGGTTGCGGGACTATTCGAAAGAGATACCGTGGCCCCGGAACACAAAGGGCGATGAAGGAACATGGATGGGTTTTAGTCAGTAAAAGTCTGACACTCCCTCCTGCTCCGCCCAGAGCGGGAGAAGTCATTTGAAGATTTCCCATCCGAAAAAAAAAAAAAAAAAAAAAAAAAGGGCTGTTAAGCCCTCACCTCTCATTAATCTAATAAATTATTCGAATTTGCCCAAAGGTTACTTTGGGCATTAATCTAATAAATTATTCGAATTTGCCCAAAGTAACCTTTGGGCAAATTCGAATAATTTATTAGATTAATTCGATGCATTTCATTAAAATTTTGTTTATGTTAACGTCGAAACGGTGAGAAAATCAGAGGGTTTTCCCCACTAATTTATTTTATTAAGCAGGCACGTGACACTTAAAAATGTAAAAGAATAATATTTATTATGTAGAGGAAACCGGTGCCCTGACTCAGTGAGGCGGGGTCGCGGCAGGCCACGAAGGAGATGGCGTGACGAACTAAACAGGTTCCGCTAGAACTGAAGGAGGACGCGCGAAACCGTGAGAAATTGAAGATGAAGAAGGCCTTTCCCAGAGTGGGGCAGAGAAGGCTCGGAAAGTAAAATTTTATCCACACAAAATTCTAAGAAAATAAGCAGTACGTTTGGGCTTTTGTATCTTAATGTAATTTCCTGTTTTTGTGTGTACGTCAATACATGTCTTGTCAGTTGTGCGTCATCATTAACATAAACGGAAATATTTACTAAAACACATGGAAGGACACCATCTATTTACATAATCTCATACGTGTCACGTATGGATTTACGTGAGCGACGTGAATTTGCTCAAAATATAGGAAATGTTAAAATGTCGCCGAAGATAAGTCACGAACCGTTTAGTGCGTACGACTTTCTTATACGCATTGCTTGTCATCTATTTCATTTTGCTCGCGACTGTACGTTTCAATTAATTTTAATGCCTTGATAATTGGTTGTAAACACTACAAGCATAATCAGCCTATAATGTGCTCTCTATGAGAAGGAATGGGCTATAATCCAACACTCGGGCCCATTGCAGGGTGGTAGACGTCACATGTCTTCGAATTTTTGGTTCTAGGACATGCCGGTTTCCTCACGATGACTTCTTTTACCGTTTTGAGAAAATTAATTAATTAATTCAAGGACCGGAATAAAAATTATAACCTTAGGCTAAACAATCCAAAGATCCATACTAATTGGAAAGTACCTATTTGATAGGTATTATCAAGGTTATGGAAGCGGTTTGAAAAAACTGAGACAGATATAATGGTGACAAATAACGAAGACAGATAATTAGAAAACATAAACTCCTTGAATTGAAATAGGATTTTGATGTTTTAAGACATTTTATAGTGAGGAATATTTTTTTTTACTCATTCCTCCATTCATTTTTCTTTATTTCCAGTCTCCCACTGAATTCTGCTTGCCGACAATGTATTTGAAATTAATAGTCCGCCACGTAAGCTGATTTGCAAGCACACCAGATACAAATTAAGCTATGTTAGCAGTTAAGTACAATATTAGCATTTATATTATTTGGTGCATATGTACATATTATATAAACATTTCAATTTGACAATTTACATTTTATAATAGATATTAACGGATTCCCTTTTTTTGGGTCCGTTGTTCTCGTGGGAAACCTTCTGAAGGCGACCGGTCTTCAGAGGCTTACTTCTAAAGACCGGTCGCCTTCTGAAGGTTTCCGACAACCGGGGTGGTTTTAGTGAGGTAGAAATCCCACAATACCTGGTCTTAAACAGGTATTGTGGGATTTCGACCTCACTAAAACCACCCCGGTTGTCACCATCCGCATATGGAAGCAGGCACCGTGTCCTATTAAAATATCTGTCTGGAACCCGCTCTTTGCAGCGCCTGTTAGGACACAACCCTGATGAGAAGGCAGGGCACATTACTACTACTAAGGGCACCGTGGCAGAATCTTGATGCTCCGAAATTTATTTGGTATAACACACTTGGCATAATCTTCTTTATACGAATATTTTTAACGCATAAAAATTATTTAATATAGTCATTGTTTGGCCGAATCTTTGTATGTTCGAATTTACAATGGCATACTTTTAAGATGGCAGAATATTATTTGGCATAATTACCTTTGGCAATGTTCAAATTACGCATAATTTCGTTTAGAATAAAGTTTATTTAGAGCGACGATTGTTTGGTATAATTTCCCTTGGCAAAATAAGAAGATGGCAGAATTTCATTTGCAATAATTTTGCTTGGGATTATTGCCATTTCTATAAAATGGCATTTTGACCTTAAATTTAAAATTAAAATATTGTCTTAAAAAGACAATATGTTGAGCTACAAACGTTAGTGACAGAAACGAATCGCTCTAACCAACTCCACGTAGTCTTGTCTGCCCTACCCCTAGAGTGTAATTTAAGCCCGCGTAGGCGCGGAGGGGTGACAGAAACCATGCCTGCTGCATGTTGCATGCTTGCTTGCATGCTGCATGCTTGCTTGCATGCTTCATGCATACTGTATGTATACTGTTTTGCATGTTTTCATACAGCATGCTTGTTTGCATGTTTGCATACTGCATGCTTGCTGCATGCATGATGTATGCGTGCTTCTTACAAGGAAATAAAACCCACAGGTTTACAATCAACTGTTTTAATGAATTTTCTGTGATGTGATAGATGAGTCTTTCCATTATTATGCATAATGAAATGTATGCTAAAAGATGATTCTAACTGTAAACTTTCTGAGATATGATAGTTCTGCCTTTTAATGACTTTTGATATGAAATTTATGCCAAAAGATGATTCTGACTGTGAACTTTCTGCGATAAGATGATTCTACTTTTTATTCTTATGCATATGAAATTTAAGCCTAAAAATGATTCTTACTTACTAAATTATGCGTTTTGAATGTATGATAAATGAGTGTCTGCCAAAGGATTTTCTGCGAAATGAAGTTTATGCTATCCCCTGTTATGAAAAGTAATATTATGACATAAAAACTTCTGCTATAAAGGGTAGACCCAAAAAAAAATCACCCCCACTTCACAAGTATCTAGGGTAGCTACCCTAAAAAAAAATATTTTCCAAAATTTTATTTTACCTGTTTGTCGGCGTAATTGATATACATACTCCTACAAAATTACACCTTTCTAGTACTAACGGCCTCTTAGCAAAACCTCGGACAGACAGACTTGGCGAAACTATAATGGTTCATTGTAAAACGAGGAGAGGATTTGTGTACATATCTTTAATGTGATTATTTGTCTTAAGAATACTGACTGTGCCATTTTTCAAAGGGAATCCGGTAGGAATCGAGTTGTATGAAACCTTCGACACTGCCGTGTAGGTGATATTTTTGAAATTTAAATGGAGGGGTTAGCCGGAATGATGTACTGAATACGTGGTAAGCGTTTGTATGTCGGTGATCCTTTTACCCCGTATAGGAACAGGTATGTTGTTTATAGGAATACTGTAGACAAAGTGTTGTGGCGAAGTTAAGGAGAAGCCGAAGGCTCTGATCGACTGAGAAGATAAGCAGATTTTTAAGAGTATTACCCACGTGGTTGCTCTACAAAATAAACCGTAGCTTTGTATAATCGACCTATGGCGTTCTTACTACTAGGTACGGTCGAATAAGCTTTTAGCTTTCCTTTTTCAATGTAATTTGTGGGTTAAACTGTAAACCAAATAGCTTGTTCGGCCGTACACAGGATAGGCCTTCTCTCTGTGGAAGGAAGTGGGCCGTTAAACCCGGGTTTTACTATGCGACCGAAACCGGGTTCCGCATACCCTAGCCGTAATACCAACACACTGGCTCAGTGCGGATTGGAAGCATTAAAACAAAACCTCTGGTGACCTGTACCTTTTTTCGAACACACGTTATTTCCTTTGTTTATTTCTATTTACCCACCTGAACCGGTGGCATTATTGTCAAAATTTAAAAAGAAAGTTTTCTTTTTACATTTTTAAAAAACGATGTGAATTTTTTTTTTTTTGTTTAAGGTCACATTTACGTTTCAGCGTGACGATAATTTTCAATTAACCTAATAAGGCATATAACGAAAATGTATGCTAATATTATAAAAGTATAGGATATTTTTGAGATGAAAAAAAAATGGTGGTCGATATTCAATGGAATCTATAAATTAGAGTTCTCAAAACACAGTGGTCTATTTCATGAAAATTCAAAAGATAACTTACTGATAAAATTAAAAGTTCATAATAACTTCAATTAATATATTTGAGAAGAAACTAAATAAATATTTCATCAGTTTCAACGTTACTGTCTACAACTAACTTGTTCTAAAACATCAAAGTTTGTGTTTTATCATCTATCTCAATTAGATTATGTCGGCCGTTGACTTTTCATCATTTGCTTTTTAAAAAGTAAAGTTAAATGACTTAACAGCACTAGTTTAATCTAACCAGACTCTTGTACTGAACCCAGTTTATTGGGGAATCGGCGCAGGGTAATCTTCTTCATCCATACTTCTCCATCAGTTATCAACTCACTAATACATAAAATAAGTAAATATATATAAAATAAGTACTTAAGGTTAGGTATCCGTCCTGCCGGGGCTGCGGGACTGTTCGAAAGAGATACCGTGGCCCCGGAACACAAAGGGCGATGAAGGAACATGGATGGGTTTTAGTCAGTAAAAGTCTGACACTCCCTCCTGCTCCGCCCAGAGCGGGAGGAGTCATTCATGATTTCCCATCCGAAAAAAAAATGAAAAGGTTAGATATCCGTTATATAGCCCATTCCATCTCATTGAGAGGAGGCCGTGTCCCAGTGGGAACATTATAGGCTGGTGATAATGATGGTGGTAAAGGATAGGTATTTGAAAATCATCTCTACCTTCACTGTTTCGTTAGTTCAGTGTTCACAAGCGCGACAGCTGAGCATACATTCCTGGGTTCGATTCCAAGGTCGGACAATGTGTTTTTAGGTTTTTCCATCAGGAATTTCTCAGTAGCAATCACGAATGGAATAGGCTTGTTTAGGTACTATTTGGTACACCTATACCTATCCCTTCAGTCATGTTTTATGCATGTTATGTCTCTGACTCAATTTCCAAACAAGCTCCAGGGCATTCATTGCATTTATTTTCGTAACGAGTCTAAAATCTATTACGCCAACATATTGTCCTGAGACAAACAAGATTACGTCTTCGTAAATTGATATAAATGTTACAGTACGCCGCTAACGAGTGCATCCACCCCAATAAAATATGTACAGGGTGAATTAAGGGGAAAGTAGTAAAATGACGCCATTTTCTTTATAGACGACAATGATTTTTTTGCAAGATTTTGGTTGACATCGATATTGGTGTGTCTCTCTGTCTCTATCTGTTGAGGATGAACCATTACCATTTCAGATGAGATGTTGATGGTGTTTAATTGTAAGACATTGTTGGATACACCTTGAGGGACGATATTTCAAGAAAGGAGGTGTCTGATGAGACGACGAAGACGAGAAGTATGAAAAAAGAAGAGGATATGCTGCGCCGACCTCAAATTAATAGGCATCAGGTCCGGGGAATAATGATGACTTTGAAGCTTTAGTTTATGTTTTGCATCTCCATATCGGAGAGCGCCCTGTATACACAAATGGTAAATTCTGTTTAGTCACAACCAAACGACTGGAGTTATTAACTTATCCGAGAGTGTATCTTCATGTAGCTTCACAAAGATGTCGAATTAGAACGAATCTCGTCCCGAAATAAACGTATCTTGAGATACTACAGTTTATAGGGACAGCCAGGGATGTACTCTAACGTAAGAAATAGAAACAAAATGCGAAACGAAGTGGGAATAAACGGAACTGATTTGTTCAAGAATCATATAGCAGCGACAATTCCTACATAATAAATTTTGAAAATATCTGAACGTGCAAAATCGCTTTTTGTGTGTTTATTAGTGTTCTAAACCACACTATCGATTTGGTACGGTTGAAAGGCTTATATTAATACTTATTGAACTTTTAAGTAGGTAGTATAGGAATCTTGATAACTTGACGCCATATAGGCTTGTTGCAAACTTGCGAAGCAGAAGGGGATTGCTTCAGTTACCTATTACAATGCAAATATAGCTATTAATCTAGTTTTGCATTTTTTTTAATGCGGGTAGGCATATTTAATGACAAGAAATAGATACAAATTAGCATTTAGGTTATCTTAAAATAAATTTAAATTGTATATTTCGTAAAATTAGGCAATTATGATAAAACATGCGTAGGTAAGCATAAAAGAGATGCAATGAGGTCACGGTAATGGCTTATTTGTAACAAAAATAGCAACTTCAGATAAGTAAAGCATGTTTAATTTATCTAATTAGCACGTATAAGTATTGAGTATGTTGTAATACCAGCCAGTATTTACAAAAAAAAAAAGTGTAAATAGTAAATGAAAAACACGTTTTTCCATTAACTGTAGGTTAAATTGAGGTTCTAGAAAAACTGATATTCTATACTATTTATAGCTACGAGTATAACAAGGATGTAAAAAAACAAAAATACGTTGGTTTGACAAAATTTATGTAAATGGACCATTGACGAAGCCGAAAGGCGTTAGTTCTCCACGCCATTGCGATAATTTTTTTGTTCGGGACGACTCCTGGGAAGCTTCCAGTTATGTAGATTTATATTGGAGGTCGAAGTTGTTATTGTTCCGCAAGCTTTTTTTAAATACGTACACGTTTTTAATGTTATAACTTTACCTCAATGAACCTCGTACGTCCATCAGCACAATATTTTAAGTCCTACCGTAAAACGTGATTTTTCACCCCCAAAAAGAATGTCGTATCCCAGCAATATTTTTTGCATAGAGTCACTTAGTTTGATGTACAGAACGGTTTGGTTGGCGGCTTCGTGAAAGATCCGTTTACACCTCCGTTTCCCGTTTGCATAGTGCAAATATACGAAAACATTTCAAATTTATTTGAAGCAAAATAACTACCAGCAGAGCACGACCAAGTGAACTAGAGCAGTCCACTTATGTGTAAGTTCAGTACCAAAACTCTTTAACCATTAATTAGAAAGAAAAAGTTAAAGACTGCAAAAAGCTAAACTTCGTGAGAAGATTAAGCTAAACTAAGACGTGCCTCCATTAGACCTTAGTTTATATACCTATATACATACATACAAATAGGTAGGTATATTGCCACAGTTCTAAACGACTTTATTAAACTTGTTCGATTTCTATTTATTATTAAAGTATTAACTTTTATTTTATGCCTGTAATCACTTTTAGTTATGATATTGTAATGATTAATGAATGAAGTTTCAGCACGAATAGCACGATATTAAAATAATATTATTAACTTTAATCAAATACGTAACTGTGAGGAGTGTGAGGTCGAAATATATATGTAAACTTTAGTACTCTACATGCAATACATAATAATTATTATCTAAAACACTTAAAACGATGTCCCACATCCTTAACTACCCTCTGAGCCCCGAAATATACATAAATAAGGAACATAAATATATACAGGATAAATACCTACAGGGTGTAAATAGACTCTCCACGAAGCCGTCGACCAAGCATTCTGTACATCAAACTAAGTAACCCTACGCAAAAATGTTTGCTGGGAAATCTCTTCTTTTTTGGGGGTGAAAAACCAGACTATTCGGTAGAACTCAATGTATCGCACTTAAAACATTATGCTGATGGATGGATTGAATAGTACGGGGGTCGTGAAGGTGTTTAAAATAAAAATCTTACATTTAAAACATGTATTTAAAAAAAAGCTGGTGTAAAAGTTGAGACTTTGACCCCCAATATCTCCGTAACTAGAAGGTTCCCAGGTATGGTCTAGAACAAAAAAAATCGCAATGACGGGGAGACCAAGTGCCTTTCGGCTTCGTTAAGAGTTTTTTTAGACCCTTCATATAATATAAGGAACCTCTGCGCTTCCACCTGCAACGCCCTAAAAGTAGCGAAGTTTGAAGCCAATAAAATACTTATAATGCGACAAGAAGAAGATGTACTGACTGGACTTCTGAATTCAAACTGCAGAAGGATGGAATTCAGCAAATATAAGCTGTAAAAACAATTAATAACGAAAGATTTACGGGAAGGTATGCGACCGTCATTGTCATGCAAGAGGCGAACAATACGCAATAAGAAACGCCGCGCCGCCCCGCCGAGAGAAAGCTGGGAAGATATCGTGAAAAAGTCCTGAAGAACTTCTTTCTGAAAAATTTGTGATAGATTGTGGTGGCAGATATTTTAATCACTTTTTTGTATTTTTATGTAAATTTTCTGTGATGTCCTAAATTATAGAGACGTAGACTTAAACCGTCTCTTACGGGATATCTTCCTTGATTAATCATTATTCTAAACTCCCGATATTGCGACGCTGTAGCTGTTGCAAGCGACGTGATCGCGGGATGACTGGTGAATGCGGGTGAATGGTAAATAAATTGTTAGGTGCAGATAAACCTGTCCACCCTCTGTTTTAGACAGCGCGTAGGTAGTATTAATGAAAACAAGCTCGTTTTCATGAACACTTGGCAACGCTTTTATCGAACACGTTGCACAACTTCAGAAAGTTCATAGTTCAAAAGGCCGATACGAACAAAACACCCTCAACTTCAGAAATGTGAACATGCCAAGATAGGTTGCAGTCCAAGAATACACCTAAATCTTTTACTTTCTTGGAGTAGGCTATAGCGATAAAATCGTACACAACAGGAGGAAGCGACTGTTGATTTAATAAACTGACGAAGTATCTGCCACCAATAATGAGAGCTTTTGATTTGCTTGTTTGGTATTTTTCGCTGGATTCTTTATTTTTTTATTTAAACCACACATATAGCTATTATCACAGGTTAATGTACCTTCCACTGCGAGGATCGACCGGAGGACACGGTGGAGCACTCGGTGGAGGTGAGCCCCGCGTGGGCGGAGCACCGCCGTGTCCTCGAAGCGGCGATTGGCGGCGGCGACCTCTCGCGTCCGGCCCTGGTGCAAGCCATGGTCCGGAGCGAGACGGAATGGGACGCCGTCACCTCCTTCTATGAAGCAGTAATGCTAGAGAAGGAGGTGGCGGAACGTGAGAGGGAGAGAACCTCACAGCGTCCCGGCCGCGGCGGGAGACGCCCCGGGCGTCGGGGGCCACTACGTGGCCCCCGGCCACCGTAGGCACGGTCCTGTGGACGGTGGGCTATGGGCTAGCTTGCCGTCCGTCCGTCTCATGACGACAGGCCGTGTCGACGGCTAGTTCGTGTTCCACGCGCGCCTCAAAGAGAGTCAGCAAAAAGGAAGGGGTCCGCAAGGACCGATGCCTACCGGGGTTGCGGGACTGTTCGAAAGAGATACCGTGGCCCCGGAACACAAAGGGCGATGAAGGAACATGGATGGGTTTTAGTCAGTAAAAGTCTGACACTCCCTCCTGCTCCGCCCAGAGCGGGAGAAGTCATTTGATGATTTCCCATCCGAAAAAAAAAAAAAACGTTCATGTACCTAATACAATAGCGTAGTTATATTTAAAGTTACAGTTGGATAATTAACAGTTTACTAAGACTACAATTAATTATTTTGACAACCAATAGTAATTTTGCAAAATGCGGCCCGTGTGAATTCACTCAGTGTACAATTGAAGCAATCAATCTGATTGAGTTGACATAGTTTTATTTGAATTTTTATTAAAATCAAAATCACATCGAGATATCATAAAATCTTTTTTACTCATAAAAATACAATGTCAAGTCAAGTTCAATGTTTTTTGCCTTTTTTGGCCAAAAACCAATTTAGTTTATCTTTGGTTCAAAATGGTTCTAACAGGAAAACTGTTAATTCCTACTCATACTGTAATAACCCAAAAAAAACACGTTTTGTTTAGTCTCAATAGGGATGACGACTGTTTAAAAAAAAATATGATTCTCTTTAGTTAGTTAGATTATCGGAAAATATTTTTTTTTTATATTGGGTACGTGTTTTTTGCTTTATCAAATTAATAAAAATTGAGGAAAAATAACGCGTCAACGATCATGAGTGGGGGCTTGTGACGTCACTTTCCGGTAAAAAATATAATCAAATGTGACGTCATACGAGTTTTCGACGCACTGTATCGTCTTCATTTTTTGTTTATGTGAAAAAAGAACAAATAAGTGTCCAATATTTTTTGGAAATCTATCTGACGGACTAATTAGATTTTTGTTGTCGTCTACCAGACCTTATAGTGCGACCACTTCAAGTGTGCAGTTCAAAAATGCGTCGTTATGTCAAACTTGGTACATTTATTTTAGTTCCTCTCAGTACGTATTAAATAAAATAAATAAATATCGCTGGACATTACACACAGCGCCATCTAGTGCCACACTAAGTAACGAGGCTTGTGTCGTGGACACCAGATAGTTTATTTAGATACTTTTTTTGTTTGTAAATACATACTTTTTATACATTCAACACTATTTTTAGTCATTTTAATTACCTTAAGGGCGTCTAGTACCTACTCATGAAAATGAACAACTTTTACTATGGGACCGACTATGAAATCTCGAAAAACAATCAGCTGCTTCATACATTATTGGTCGCGTAACTTGAAAAAATGTAGGATATGATTTTCGAGATTTCATAGTCGGTCCCATAGTAAAAGTTGTTCATTTTCGTGAGTACTATACGCCCTTAAAGTAATTAACGACTAAAAAATTGTGTTGTATAAACAGCCATGACTCGAAAACAAATGTCCATGCTCATCACACAAACATTTGCTCCTACCGGGATTCGAACCCGGGACTCTAAGAACGTAAGGCAACCGGACGATCCGAATGGCGCAGCCATTCGGGTCATCAAACGTATGAACGTAACCATAACGTTCCTCCTAAGATTATTTCAAAGGAGTTAATATAAAATTGTGAACACATTAAGGTTAATGGAGAAAAAAATATTCTAACCGTAAAATGAAACAATTTTCCCACGCTCCATTTTGCCTATAATTTTTATTCATCAAGTCAATCAAATTGCCAAAAAAATAACTTGAAGTAGAATTATCATTGTTAGTTAGTGATGACAGTATCAGACATGAAAATTTACCTTAATGTTTGTTTGCAATGCATGTCATGTGACAAAAACATGATAAATTACCTTAATTTACTAACTCAAAAGCCATGACCTCGATGGGATTAAAAAATGCTAAGCACGAATATTTATAAAAAATAATCGAAAATCCTTTCTTTCCAGAGCTAGCTCGCTTTTTTAATATTAAACGGGCCTAATCTTGACCTCAATCTTGTCCTGAGGGCGGATGGATATGAGGTCGAGGATGGAACGAGCTAACCCATCAGAAGCTTACTAACTCGTGACTTAAAAACATCGGGGTCATATGAACTCCTGAACACCGACGCAGGCAGGGGAAAAAAATGGTAGGAAATTTACTTCATTGGCTGTGCGCTTGCTTTTGTTACCTGTACTCTTAAGTCACCCTTGAGCCCTAGATGCAATCGTTTGTTTGTGTGTGCTATGCGTTCTCTGACACTGAATTTAAGATTTTTAGGTAGGTAGATAAAATCTGGAGCTTTATACTAATTTTGTACTTATAATGGTTCTCCGTTGTGGTGTCTAGTCAGTTTAATAAAAAATAATAGGTAGTTTTTTTGTCTCGATTTTTGTGTCTTCAAATCATTCGTAAGAATGAGGAATGGGATCTAAAGAGTGTCGTATACATAAGACTAGACTAGGTGTATTCTTAATAAAAACCTTGACAATTTATTAGCATTTAGAGAAACTTGTTTCTTCAAGATCAAGCTTGGAGAGCTTACTATTCTATTTTAATCAGGATAGGTATATTTAGCAAAAAAGAATTATAAATTCAAGAATGCATTTTTTATTATGAGTCTTGATACATTCCAAAGCGAGTTCTTTAAGCCAGAAAAAGAAGGCTTTGAATTATGGACTTATATCCTAGCTATGGAATCATTGAATGCCTTTTTGAAGCCTCCTGTGTGAGAGGGAGTAGGCTTATAAACCTCCGCGTGGTGGTCCCAGTGCGCGATGGCATATGTCACGTTTTGGTTCTGCTTTACTTCGCCATTTTGAAAGTAGAGATGATTAAATAGTCAATTAATTTTAACCAAGCTTAGGATTACACTCAACCATAGATCGTTAGACGTTAATTTTTTTTTTTTCAGGGGCTTTATTATTTCCCATAAACAAATACGCGTGATTACCTCGTTTGTACATAAATCGAATGGCGCTCTCTGATTGGTGCAAATAGCTAGTCGTTGTCGTCTAGCGCAATATCGCCAAATCTTGCAGTTGCTATTTTCATGATTCTGATTTTTTTACTAAAGTGGCGCTAGTGTGCATGGGGGAGCCCCTTAACCGGGCTATCCTGTGGTGGCCAAAAAATACTTTAAGGCCCCCAGCCAGGGCTTACTAACAAGCACCTTGTCCTAACATGACTAAATACATGACTTTGATGATGAAAAGTCATTATTAATATTTACACGTCAAGGCAATAATTACAAAAGAATACGAGTAATCGTTACGTAAACTAACGTACATAGTTGCAGGTTTACTTTTAGGCAAGTAACTATGCAGGCTTGCTTAGACACAAGTACATTTGTTTTATTTTATTAACATATCAACTAACCAAAATATAAATGTTCCTAGGTATATTGATATTACACTCACGGGTGTCGTATAAGGCGACTAATGTCTTAGGCAGAACACCTTGCGCCTCCGTAGACCAGATAATGGGCAGCAGCGTTTTCTGTTAGTCTTTCATCACTGCGATCTCCAATCCGCCTGCCAAGCGTGGAGATTACGGCAAATTCCTCCCATCATGGGAGAGGCTTATGTCCAGCAGTGGACGTTATGGGCTGTTGTAGTGTAGTGTATATTGATATTATAACAATTCCTCGTGTCATGTTGAGATAACAATGAGAGTATTGTTCGCTACCGAATTTGAAACCGTTGCAGTAAGTATTTGTTACAAAATTCGTGGTTTTTTGTAATCATTGCATTGAATACAGGCTGCGTAAATTGTTACCATGAATACTATTTCTTTTTTAATAAGCTATTTCTTTTTTAAATGTAATGTAAATAAATTTAACCACAATCAACATTAGTTTTTAAAAAATCAATGATTAAGCATTTCTTTAATTTTTTTCGAATTGAAATACAGGTTCTATTCCTAGACGTATTAAAAACAATACCTCTTATATTGTTTGTGTTTCTCATTCCGTATCTGCAAAAGTATTACAACAAATGCGATATGCAGCAGATTTGTAACATTTAACTAAGTACACGTCAATAAACTTATCTGTGCAGGCAGGAAAACACAGACCTAAAATACAAAAAAAAAACTAAATATTTATTTCATCTCAAAACATTGTCATAAAATAAATAAGTACCTAAGTATGCTAAGTTTGAAATATCGATGCAAATTGTGTTGACAAGCAAAGCAACGCCACCTTGTCGACTGCACATTAAAGTGGTGTTTGGTACCTAATCATTTCCATATCAATAGACATAACATGTAACACCACAAAGACTAGGTATGACACAAACGATCTACGACCTAACGCACGTGTGTTATGCAGTTATACCTACTATAAACGTTTACGATTTTTCCTTTATGCGTACTTATGCGTAATTAAATCGCTGTACATTATTTAAAAACCTGTTAACCCTTTTAAGTATTTTCCTCTGTGTCATTCACGTGAACAAAGACAACAAATAAAAATGATTGGGAGATGATCAGTTACGTTTACAAGATTTAAAATGAATCTCAGTTGAAATACTTTATTCAGCTGAGCACACTTTGTCCTAGACAACGTGACTTTCTGTCAACGAAAGCAACAAAAATTATGGGAAAAATGTTTGTCAAAAATGTATTGTTAAGAACATTAATTCCAAATAAAAATGAGCCAACTTTGACATATCGGTGTATTTTTTCAGCAGCGCCACCGACTTGAATTACAAACAAAATGTGATCATACTGTACCAAAAAACTCATATAAAAGTTGAAAGCAGTTAGAAATAAATACAAAACGCTTTTAAAAAGCGATTGATAATAATAAATGGTTTTGGCCCCTCTAATATTTTTATAATGCTTCATTAATATCCACTAAGGTGAAAGTTATTGGTACATACAGGCTAATACTACTTTAGCGTAGGTTATAAAAACAACGAAATTAAAAAAAAAAAACTCGTTATCACTCATTTCTCTTCCCTGGACTGGGTTGTACAATAATGATGCTTGCGAGTAAAGCAAGTCTCTACATCCAAGATGCGTTTCTCGCAAGCATCATTATTGCATCCGAATTTATTCGTTAGTAATAAGCAATCGAAAGTTAGCGATATCTCTGTCGAGACTGCCCGAGACGGCCCTGGAGTGTAACTGTGGTGTTCACAAACGATGGGACACTTGATATCATGTCCTGTTATTTGCACATCACAGGAGCTGATGGACTTTACTGAAAGTGCCAAAATTTGGGCTGACTCAAATTGAATTGAAATCGACACGCTAAGAAGAAGTTATCATTCGTCATTCTCCTACACTTAACTCAATTCATTTGTGGTCGGCGCAGCATGTCTTCTTCTTCCATACTTCTCTATTACTCTTCATCTCATCCGACATCGTTCTTGCCATATCACCGCTCACACAGTCCATTCATCTTGTCTTTAGTCTTCCTCTACTCACACATCCACATTCATACTTAAAACTTTAATCGCGACATTGTCCAGATTCCTCCGTATCTTCATAGACAAAAAACAATGAATGCAAAGTTTGCCATTTGGTTAAACCAGTTTCTCTAAAAATAAAACGGATTTTGTCATCTAGGCTTACTTACCTAGATTGATATTATTCTAACACGACCACAACTCGTTTTATTTTGTCAATGTTGAATTCATCTTTCAATACCCCTCTATTCACCCCTATTTGAATATATCATTGTTTCTTCGTTAGGATATAGTCATTCTATAAGAAATAATTTTAATCTTAAATACGGTATGAACATTATCATGTCCTTGCCTTACTCCGATATATTTGTGGTCGGCGCAGCATATCTTCTTCTTCCATACTTCTCTATTACTCGTCATCTCAGCAGTCACCTCCTTTCTAGCCATATCATCCTTCACACAGTCCATCCATCGTTTAATTTGGTCTTCTTTGGTTTTCTTTGGTCTTTTTGTTTATGTTCCGTTTTGAAATACTCTGAATGTTTGTTATGTTTATTGTTTCTGTTTTCAAATTTTGTATGCACGTCATGTCCCTGCGATGAATACAGATTTTTTTCTTTCTTCTACTCTTATCCATTCAGTCATCTACATTTATACTCCACATTTTCCTCAATAAAAACACAGTTCGAACATAACTTGCTAATTTAAAAAAAAAAAAAAAAATTTACAGAGTTATTATTAAAAAAAAACAATGACAATGTAAATTGTTCGATCCTCCCCTAAAATGACCCCAAAAACAAAAATAAAAATAGAAACCATAAACTAAATTTTATAACACTGAATGTCGTTCTAGTAAGGTGATCTTCGTGTATATCTGTATAAGTCTAAACATACATATATGCGCACAACCCGTTATGTTTCTTTTTATATTCTTTTATATATTTATTTATAAAAACTTTAGACTTAGAATATAAATTTATCGAAGACATTACATTCATTTTAATTTAAATTATGTTTATATTTAAATCATTTTTACAAAAACTAACTGGTTTTGATAACTAACTGAAATTGATTTTGAGAATTTTTGCTGTTGTATAAATTTACATCATAATTATTAAGTTTTTGCCAGCGATTTCTCTAACCCTAGGCGTAACAACAATCCCAGGTGTTGTGTTTCTTTCTTGGTGGGCTTTTTTAGGGTTCCGTACCCAAGGGTAAAAACGGAGTCAGCAAAAAGGAAGGGGACCGCAAGGACCGATGCCTGCCGGGGTTGCGGGACTGTTCGAAAGAGATACCGTGGCCCCGGAACACAATGGGCGATGAAGGAACATGGATGGGTTTTAGTCAGTAAAAGTCTGACACTCCCTCCTGCTCCGCCCAGAGCGGGAGAAGTCATAGTCATGATGATTTCCCATCCGAAAAACAAAGGGTAAAAACTTGATCCTATTACTAAGACCCCATGTCCGTCTGTCCGTCTGTCTGTCACCAGGCTGTATCTAATGAACTGTGACAGTTAGACAGTTGAAATTTTCACAGATGATGTATTTCTGTTGCCGCTATAACAAGAAATAAAAACAGAATAAAATAAATATTTATTTTCCCATACTACAAACGTGATTTTTTTGCCGTTTTGTCTAATGTATAAATAATAGTACGGAACCCTTCGTGCGCGAGTCCGACTCGCACTTGGTCGTTTTTTTTTTCAGAGAGTGAGAGTGAGAGTGAGCTAAGCGAGTGAGCGAGCTTAAAACAGAGTTTATATTGTCGTGATTCTGCATTGTAACATATTTTTATTTAGAAATATGGCAACACTAGCACTTTTGTAGCCAATCACGACCCGATTATCATTATGGTGAGGGTAAGAGTGGGGCAATGAAACAGTCCGGGGACAGACCGGCAGTCGGTAGTTGGTTCGTGATTGGCTATAAAAGTGACAGCTAGTGTTGCCATATTTCTAAATAAAAATATGTTACAATGCAAAAGCTTTCACGGTTCTTCTTCTTTTTTATCGTGGGATTAGGGTCCAATCTGGTGTCAGTGTTTTAATGCCGCCTGTGGGCCCATGACTTGGCTTTACAAGCCGTCGAGAAATATCTGTCAGGCATGTTGATTTTCTCACGATATTTTCCTTTACCCAAACAAGTGATAATTATACAATACGCACATGAATCCGAAAAATCAGAGGTGCGTGTCTTGGGTTTGAACTTGAGACCTATGATTTGTCAGTCCGAAAGTCAGTCCACTGAGCTATCACTGCTTCTTTCTTTTATATATATATTTATATTATTTTTTTATTATAATTACTAAATTTACACTGTCACTACGGGATATCGTCCATAAGTCTAAAGTCAAACTATTGTTAAAACCTTAAAAAATATGGTGATTTTCATTTTATGTTGCGAAAGTGTATTATTTGAACATCTTACTTCTTACCAAAATTAAAAAAAAAAAATATTCGTGAGGATGGTCAGTTGTTTGTTGTTATTTCACTCAAAATTACTGTACACACTTATAAAAAACTGTACAGTGGACTATTAAATTTAATTTTATAAGGATATTGTGTAAAAATGGATTTGTTCCGGCAAACCTGCAAGTCAGTCATATTTATAAGCGAACTGGGCGAATTTAGTAAAACATATCTATGTTTTATCTATCAAGCTAAGAGATGTTTGGTGAACATAGTGATCAATATTTTTATCAAAATTAATAAATTAGAATAGTAGTTTCAAGTAATTTAAAAAGTGTTTACCCATAACTGGTCCCACGATGAACATGTAAGCTAACATGATCAGTATCATTTGTAACCTGCGCGAACCTTCCCGCACTCTGAAAGCTACACGCAAAGTCGCAACTATGTCACTCACTGAAAACGCTGTCAATATACTTGGCGTCTTATCGCTCTCTTCGTCTTTCGTCTTTGTTGTCTTCTCTTTAAGTCTTAGGACGATGTAAACAAACCCAATAAGGTATAACACACACGCTATAGAGAAAACACCGTAGTAACCGAGGCGACGGACCGTTATTCCACTAAGGGCCATCCCAATGGGCCTGCTAAGAGTTATTAATGCCGAAATAATTCCTATACGGAAAGTCCTTTCAGATTCACTAGTGATGTCTGTGATATAACTGTAGACGGCCATGGTCATGGCGGCCCGCCCGCCTGATAGCGCCGGCGGCAGGCCTTCCAACAGCGCTGTCTCATTCACCCCAACATCAAGAAAGAATACTGTACTCAGGATGATACCGATGGTAGATATAAACTTGCCTAGTATTGGCACTACCATAAAGACTTTTCGGTTTCCCGTTCGATCGCTCCATGCTCCTAAGAAAAGTGCAAGTATTCCTGGCAGACCTGTCTGTACCGGAAAACTCCACGCGGTCATTGAAGCAACCATAGTCTGCACATTTTTCTCTTGATACGTATAATTTTGAGTGCGTCCCTGCATTATGTGCGAGCAGGTTTGCTCGTCGTAATGTAGATCTACTAGACATGATTTCTCGAAGCACAAGTTCTGGACCGCAAACCCTGCGAGTATACTTGGCAGCACGTAACAAATAAGGTATGGTTCCACTGTAACTTTCGATCGAAAGCCCCAGAACTTCTTTAGGAATTGTTTCAGTCTTTTGCTCAAATTCATTTCTGTTTTCTTAAACTCGGTGCTGTACTGTATGTTGCACTTGCATGGTTCCACACTCACGATCTTGTTTCCAGGCACTTCGTCCCGTAATGTCATTTTGACCACAGATTACCACTTTATAGTTTATTTGATTTTTAACATAATTTTGGTGTGTATTTAAATGTTTTGTATCACATAAGAGCACGCTATCTAAAAAGAGCGGCTGTTGGTTTGCGCGTACGATTGTTTATCGCGCGTCCACGGCGGGTGTAGCGGACGACTCTAGCTTAGTCACTGAGCCTATCAGCTGGCCGTTGGTATAAACAAATTCGAACTTTGGTATGTTATGACGTGACCGATCCTACTCATGTGTATTCAAATTTCGAGTTATTATAATGATCTTAATGTTATTGATACGCAACATAATCAACTAATCGAATCTTCGCCATTACTCTCATTATGAATTCACTTCGCCCACGACTTTGGCAGCGTGTACGCAGTTCGGATGGGGGCATTTGGTAAATTGGAACATGTTTTTTGGTCCAAAAAGTAGCCTCGGTGCCTAAAAACCCGCCTTTTCAACCAATGTGTCCTGCCAACAATAGTCTACAGTACCGAGAGATGGTCGCTCACAAAGACAACTATCCACCGAGTACGAGTAGCAAAAAGGGCCATGGAGCGAGCCATGCTCGGCATAACCCTCTAGATTGAGTGCGTAACACCAAAAACCGCCGTCGCGTCGGACGGAAGTCTACGATGCGACGTCGAGGACTGGGCGGTGCGCTTCTAGTGGACATGTGGCTAGACGCGGAGATTGCCGATGGAGCAAGCCTTTGACCGAGTGGTGGTCAAGCCGAACAATATCTGGGCTAAGCTCGTTGGCTTGGCGGGAAACACCTGGATAAAGGACGCGCAGAACCGGGAAGTGTAGAAAGAGAGAGGGGATGACAATTATACCCGGCAGTGGGTGATTTTGGGCTGAAATGATGGTGAGGTACACCTTTGCCTAACCCACTGGGGATAGCTGCAGGCAAGACGTTAATCATTTGTATCAAGACACACAATCTTTTAGTGTGATCACATTATTTTGACCTTG
The DNA here is from genome assembly GCA_941918905.2 of Xestia sexstrigata. Classification (NCBI taxonomy): domain Eukaryota; kingdom Metazoa; phylum Arthropoda; class Insecta; order Lepidoptera; family Noctuidae; genus Xestia; species Xestia sexstrigata. Next base: position 10,630,709 of record OW799216.2, read on the forward strand.
AAATTCCACGTGAAACATACAGATCTTAAACAGGGTATATACACTTGCGGCCACTAGACCATTGAGACAGGCAAACGGGTTATATGCATTGCATTGATTGCTAATCTTCTTCATATTGTTGGTACGAAATTGTTACATTTTATAGGCCTTGATTTTAGCCACTTTTATGTTGTCGTCATTGGAAGCACATAAATGATATAACTTTATAAAAATCTTAAATTCACTGTCCGACAACGCAAACCAAACTTAATTTAAATTATATATAGTTGTTTAGGTATTATGTAGAATATTTTTTTTTCATTTGGTTAGTAATTAGTATCATTCAAAGTTTTCAGGTTCTGAAAACTTTGAAAATAGTTAGATAAAATAGTTATCAATGAGTTTCTTAATTACATCAATAGCTCTGTGAACAATAATTAGTCGTCAAAACCATTAAGGGGCTCCCCCATGCACACTAGCGCCACTTTAGTAAAAAAAAACAGAACTCGTTAAATACACAATTAATATAAAATCTGATTGACAAAATCCATCTTTTGGTCTTCTAAATTATTTACGTCTGCTTAACTCATTGAAACATAGCTCGCTGTCGTTATAGATACAAAATGGAAAAAAACGGCCGTTTTAGCAATTTTTCTAACTGTAGCTACAGTGAAGTATATTTTAATGAATGAAATAGACGTCAATAATCTAGAACTCTAAAGCATTGATTTTGTCAATCAGATTTTATATTAATTGTGTATTTAACGAGTTCTGATTTTTTTACTAAAGTGGCGCTAGTGTGCATGGGGGAGCCCCTTAATGACATAATGTATAGCACGTAATATATGCACTCCAATATTTCCCTTATCTCAGTCAAGAGGACTGGCAAAAGTTGTATAGTGTGTATACCATCCAAATACCACCAAACAAATTGATGTCTTTGACAATTACCATATTCTATGACGAACAGTAAGCTACAACTTGTTATCTCAAGAATTTATTTAGGTGAGTAGTAATGCAATAACATATGCTCCAGATTATTGTCACCATCTTTGACGGGTTGTATTGATTATTTTGATGATTATAATTCTGTAACTACATACGTCTTACAGTCGCGAGTAATATTCTAATCAACATACAACCTAGCACTGGCCTGCAAATTGCAAAAAACATTGGAGCATTCACTTTCAGTACTTTAATTCATTACCGCGGTACTCGAAACAGTGATGAGGAACACTGCTACCACCTACAACTGAAAAATCTGATGACATGTTTATATATTAGCAGAACTAACAGCAGATAGCATAAACTTCATTTCTCAGAAAATCGTTTGGCAGACACTCATTTATCATACATATTCAAACCTCACAATTTTGTAAGTCAGAATCATCTTTAGGCATAAATTTCATATGCCTAAGAATTAAAAGTAGAACCATATTATGGCAAAAAGTTCACAGTCAGAATCATCTTTTGGCATTATTTCATATCGATAATCAATAAAAGGCAGAACAATCATATTTCAGAAAGATTACAGTTAGAATCATCTTTTGGAATACTTCCATTTCAGCATATTATTGGAAAGCCTCATCTATCACATTACAACAAACATGCAACACCTTGACCAACGTGGTCATGTACTAGTTTACCTAAATTGTGAGGAACTAATAAGAGGTAGATTTCCGCGCATTACTATTGTATAGAAATTCAACAAGTTTTGTCACGTTCGCAAACATAAATAAATAATTGACACCTTCAGAAGGTGACGGAAATTTCCTACAAATAATACCTAACTTTTGGTAATAAAGGTAAAAAACATCAAAAAGTTTTATGGAAAAGGTTTATGAGAACAATTTTAAGTTATTAATAGGTAAAGTGTGTTAAATTAAATTTCATCTAATACAAATGTTATTGTAATGCTCGGTAAACACTTTAGGACAGCCATAGATATATAAGCCATAGATTTTATAACAAACTAGCTCTGGCCCGCAACTTTGTTCGCGTAGAAATTTAGAGGTATATGAGTAAGAAAAAATAATAGAGAATAGTCTAATCTAATAAATAAAGTAATCTATCTCCTTGCCAAATTTAATTACGATCCGATCAGCGTCGTGAAAAGGTAACAAACAGAGTTACTTTCGCATATATAATATGGAAGTATGGATGGAAAAATGGATGAGATTACTTTAGTTGTGCTCTGGCGTGGTTCTGCACTATCATTATGCCAGTCTGGCTACTGAGTAACGTTGTGTTCGGAAGGAAAGGGGCTTGCAATTTAGGGAAAATTCATCAGAATTTCGTGAAATTATAACAGTTTTTTTTTCCAATGAATATGTAAAATAGACAATCATATCATCACAAGTGATGCCAGACTATTAGCTGCTTTTTAAGATAGTGCCAGACCCAGACTGGTTTAAAAATGTTGAAGGGAAACACGAAATTTTGGATTTTCGACGCTCAGTTCAGCGTCGTGAGTGCAAATTCCATCAGTGCCATAATATTTAGACAAAAATTTAGTGTTAGCAAAAACAGAAAATATGTATTTAAGTTAGATCTTTGATGGATAATAATAATACTAATACATAATAATAATACATTTTTATATTTTTAAATATTTTTATATATTTTTTTAATTAATATTTAAAAACGTTATTAATTTGTTAAGAAATAAATAAAGGAAATAATGATATTTTTTACATTTTTAAATGTTTTTATGTATTTTTTTTAAGATATTTAAAAACGTAAATAATAAAATGTTATGATGATTAAACGAGATAATAATATCTTTTTTTTTCTTAATATCCTAACGTAACAGCATTATGTTAGCAGAAGTCTGACCAACTCATACTACGTTTGGTCATGTAGATAATACAACAGTGTTTTAAGGCAAAGCGTGCGTTTAAGCCTTTAAGGTAAAGCGGCGTGCTGCATCAAGATTGTTTTTTCAGAGTTTCTTTAACAAACTGTAAAATATAGATATTAAGAGAACCTTTATGAAACTTGATTACGAAAGATAGATATTTAAAAATACAATATCTGTGTTCCAAGTTACAGTTAAAACAACGGTAACTTGGAACGACCACCATCAAGTTTATTAAAAACTAATAAAAACGTCACAATGTATGCAATGGCGCGATCTACACACGAATATCGTAATCAAAACACTCTGTGCATTTACATTGTACACTAAACCACAAAAAGTTTCATAAAACTGAAGTGATAAAGTCCATGACTGTACGACTGTACAGCTGTTCGTGTCGACGAATTCGTTATAGATGGTATTTGCAATATCAGGAGAAAGAGAAAATTTACATTCCGCAATAAAATTACAATAAAACCAAGCGATCCGAGCACATATGGCGAATTTCTTTATGTGTTGCGATAATATTATTTGAAAATTCCTTGCGAAACACAGACATTGACCTATACAAGAAATCAGAAGGAATTAGTGAAGTGCATTCTGTTCTCGATAATTATGCATATTAGTTTGGTTGCTATGCAAACCGAGTGAATTGTTTGTAGATATTTAGTGAATACTCGTAGAATAAATTAGAAAAGAGATAGTATGAAATAATATAAAGTACATAATTCTTTTGCCCTTATTCCAATTCATTTAAGGTCGGCACAGCTTGTCTTCTTCTTCCATACCTCTCTATTACTCGTCATCTCATCAGACACTTCTTTTCTTGCTAAACTTCGATTAATAATTGTAATTGATCAGGCAACTATATAAGCTGATCGAATCTTCACCGTAACTCTTAAATTTTATAAGTTCACAAAATATTCCACAACGGTTCATTAGAGAGGGATACGGATATTAAAACATAATTAAACATTTCTACCAATTATGTATTAAGGAGAAACTAATTTCTAAATGCAGGCCTAATTTTGTTGATACACAAAGTGAGCCAGATAAAGTATTTAGTGAGGATGTTTACGCTACACCCTCAGAGTTAAAAATGGTTACTTCAAATAATTTAAAATGCTTACCTAATACTGGTCCAACGATGAACATGTACGCTGACATGATCAGTACTATTTGTACTCTGCGCGAACCTTCTCGCACTTTAAACGCCACATTCACTGTAGCCACTAAGTCTTTCACAGAAAGCACTGATAATATACTTGGCGTCTTATCGCTCTCTACTTCTTTCGTCTTTTTTGGCTTTTCTTTAAGTCTTATGACGATATAGACAAACCCAACTAGATATAACACACACGCTATAGAGAAAACACCGTAGTAACCCAAACGACGGATCATTATACCACTAAGCGCCAATCCTATGGGCCTGCTAAGAGTTATTATTGCAGTAATAATTCCTATACGGAAAGTCCTTTCAGATTCACTAGTGATGTCTGTGATATAACTGTAGACGGCCATGGTCATGGCAACGCGCCCGCCTGCCAGCGCCGGCGGCAGGCCTTCCATCAGTGCGGTCTCATTCATCCCAACTTGAAGGAAGAAAACCGTACTCAGTATGATACCAATGGCAGATACTAACTTTCCTAGAATTGGTAACACCATAAAGGCTTTTCGGTTTCCCGTCCGATCACTCCATGCTCCCAAGAAAAGTGTTAGTATTCCTGGCAGACCCGTCTGTAGCGGGAAACTCCACGCGGTCATTGAAGCGACCATGGTCTGCACATTTTTCTCTTGTTCCGTATAATTGTGAGTGCGTCCCTGCATTATATGCGAGCAGGTTCGCTCGTCGTATTGTAAATTTACTAGACATGATTTCTCTAAACACAAATTTTGGACAGCTAACCCTGCGAGCACACTCGGCAGCAAATAACAAATAATAAAAGGTTCCACTGTAACTTTCGATCTAAAAGCCCAGGACTCCTTGAGGAATTGTTTCAGTCTTTTGCTCAACTTCGTTTCTGTTTTCTTGAGCTCGGTGTTGTATTGTATATTGCACTTGCATGGTTCCACACTCACAATCTTTTCTCCGGGCACTTCGACCCGTAACGTCATTTTGACAACAGATTAGCACTTTATTGTTCATTTGTTTTTTAACATAATTCGAACAAGAACATTTTTTTATAAAATCGTGCGTTAGCGTTTCGAGTAACAAAATATTGATTACTAGTATTTTTTAAATATATTTCTTTTTTTGGTATCACAGGGGCGCACGATATCCTCTACCGGGGGCGAGCGTTCGGTTGCGCGTGCGACGGTTGTTTGCATGTGCGCAGCGGCTGTTGCGCGCGAGTCTAGTTTTGTAACTAACTATCAGCTGGCCGCTGGTACAGTTTAATTTGTACTTTATTATGTTATCACGTGGCTGCGCTGAGCTCCTGCTCGCATGTTTTCAAACTTCGATTAATAATTGTAATTGATCATATGCAACAATATAAGCTTATCGAATCTTCACCGTAACTCCTTTATAAGTTCACAAAATATTCCACAATGGTTCATTAGAGAGGGATATGGATATTAAAACATAATTAAAAATTCTACCAATTAAGTATTAAGGAGAGTAATGTATACGTAAATTGCCAGAATAAGGCAAACTAACATTTAAGAAGCTAATTTCTAACCTCAGGCCTGATTTTGTTGACACGCAAAGTGAGTCAGATAAACTATATAGTGAGGTTGTTTACGCTACACTCTCATACTTAAAACTGGTTACTCATCGTGCATTTAAGAACTATTAGAAATAACTACTTGGAAAAATACATAATCAACTTTTTTGGTATAAAACTGAAATCTGCAATCTGACCTTGCTATGATCGCATTTGTACTAGGCCTTCCAAATCTATTGATCTGCAAAGAATCAGAAAAAAAAAACGTGACATGAAAGTAATAAATAGTAATGTGTTTTGAACTCATTTCGCATTAAGATACGAAATGAGTTCAAAACACATTGCAAGTTCCAAATGCGAAATGAGTACTTAATATATAAGTATAAATAAAGAACTTTAACTTTTTTTGGGACTTTAACTAAAGATCCCGTTTATGGCTCTTTAGTAAAGTGATCCCACACAGGCGGATCCCGGTCGACCTAATGAATTATTGAATTCGTCAACTGATCCCGTTGACCAATTTTATTATTTGTATAGTCAAGTAGAAAAGTTTTTTGATATTGATTCCCGTGTTTATTGCATTATCATCATCTTCCTGTTACTGGAGGTTGTTTTTATAGTTTTTTATAGTCGGTTTATTGCGTGTTAATTATACAGGGTGCACCTCTTCACGAAGCCGTCTACCAAGCATTCTGTACATCAAACTAAGTAACTTTACGCAAAAATCATTGCTGGGAAATGACTTTTTTTTGGGGGTGAAAAATCATGTTTTGTGGTAAAACTCAATGTAACCCACTCAAAACAATGTGCCGATGGATGGATTTAATAATACGGGGGTCGTGGAGGTGTTTAAAGTAAAATAAAAAAATGATACATTAAAACTTGTATTAAAAAAAAAAAAACTTGTCAAAAAGTTGGAACTTACTCAATATCTGCGTTACTAGAAGGTTCCCAGGTATGGTGTAGAACAAAAATATGATCGAAATGACGAGGTGAACAAGTGCCTTTTGGCTTCGTTAAGAGGTGTTTTACACCCTTTATTTGTCAAATTAGGCTACAGAACATCTTCAGTCTTTTTTTTGTCTCAATGCAAATTGCTATTCATTTATGTTACTCGTTGATAAAATATTCCTTTACTTTTAGCACTCTGGCAATGGTTTTGATAATTTTTAATCTCAATCGTCAAAATCTGACAAGTTTTATTTTTCGCAATCTACGTTAGGGTTGGCTTCCAGTCTAAAAAGATGCATTTGAACACCAGTATTTCGTATAGAATTACTGCCTATCTGATCTCCACATAACCTATTTCCTAGGTAACACTCTTTCACAATCTTTAGGGTCTATCAAAGAGCTAAGAATGAGGTGTTTTTCATAATAAATACGAGTCTCGATCTTTATAAAACGAAAATTATTTATGTCTTAACACAACCAGTACTCGGACATCTTGCTCTGGTTCTCTTGTCCAATGAGACAGACATCATCTTCCTAGCCTTTTCCCACCTATGTTGGGGTCGGCTTCCAGTCTAACCGGATGCCAGTATTTTACATGGAGCGAGCGAGTACCCAGTTAGTATTGGGTCCGATATTCTTTGGTAGGACTGGTTTCAGATTTTCGAACCACTGACTACCAGCAACGACTGTCAAAATAAATGCCGTAAAAATAAAGAAGGCTCCCTTACTATGGTGATACGAAACCCTTCATGGGCGGGTACGACTCGCACTTGGCCGGTTTTTCTACTTTTTTACTATCAAATGTTTTACCTTTAGGTAATCTCTGTCACCTTTTGAAGCTGTAAGTTAATTATGTATTACTAGCTGTTGCGTGAGAAAAAAAATGCTATTTCAGTCACATTTCATCCAGATCCGTTTAGCCGTTTTGGTGTGATTGAGTTATAAACATCCATCCACCCAATCTTTCGCATTTATATTATTAATGTAAATAGTAAGAAATATAAAGATTTAATTATGCGACGGTGACAAAACTTGATCCATTTGAATACAAAAATACTCCTCTGATATATAATTATCTTATTAGTTCTTCTATAAAGAGATCTACGCTAGGGAATGGGCAACTACAGTACTTTCACAGATTTTATGTCTTGTGACTGGGACTGTAGCTACATTTAATTTTCATCTTTGTTTAGACAATTCAAAAGTGCCTGTAACTGGCATAATTTAAATAAATCCTTTGATTTTGGTAGCCTTAGGATTACGATTTTTTTATGATTAGCTTTTAGTTATCAATTTGGGCCTTTTACAAACATCTAGGGCATTACTTAGTTGCAAAACCATTTCCACCTTGAGACAAAATGCTGTGTAATTGTTCGTTCAATTATAAAATATGGTCATTGTCAAAGACATCTAATTTGTTTGATAATAAACACATTACGCAACTTTTGCCAGTCCTCTTGACCGACTTATGGGAAAAAATAGAGCGCATATATTACGTGCTACACTTTATGTCATTAACAGTATTGATGACTGGTTATTGTTCACATACAATAATTGAAATAAGAAAACCATTGATAAAAAAATTGACTCATATAATATAACTTTTTTCTTGAATTACTCTATCTATTAAAAATAAAATAAAAAAAACCCGCATCAAAATCCGTTGCGGAGTTTTAAAGATCTTAGCATACATAGGGACAGACAGACAGCGAGAAGTGACTTTGTTTTATACTATGTAGTGGTCCTCAAAACTTTGAATTAAAATAATGCTTTAAAAAACCCGCTATTTTATTAATGTGCGCTGTCCTTGTTGTTTGTAAGTGTTAATGTAATACAAAAGTACACAAAATTCAAAAGTTCAGGGTATGTTTAAGTTTGAAGGCAAAATCTTGCGAAAGTCACATCTCAGATTATGCACGGTTTCTAAAGTGGCTGCGGGGTATCATATTCTGTGTTGCTTCAAATACATTAAAATAACCTGAATTGGCACTCGCTCTATGCAAAATACTGGTATTTGGCTGAGTCAGAGGCTCTGGCGTCAAATTTTAAACTTAAAAAATACTCGTTTCACTTATAATATTTGGGGTCAGCTTCCAGTCTAACCGGATGCAGCTGAGTACCAGTATTTTACATGGAACGCTGCCTATCTGACCTCCACAACCCAGTTCATACTGGGTAATACGATACCACTTGGTAACGCTGGTTGTCAGAATTTTTGGGCCACTGACTACCTGTAACGACTAACAAAGATGGACAAATGACAGTTGGGACCAACAGCGAGGCACGGAGGAAACTCGGTATGTAAGGGTGAGTGTTCACCCATCCACAGACCAACCTAGGCAAGCACGGCTTAATCTAAAGATCGAGCCGAGCGGCTGTTATTATTTAGCCACGAGCTTGTTGCAAACAATTTGACTAATATGATGTAGGATAATAGTAATTTATTTAAAAAATCGACGTATTTACGGTACGTTTAGACCGGGCGCTCGGGGTAGGGCCTCAAGTGAGACTATAAGCTGACCCCAACATAGTTGGGAAAAAGATTACAAACAAAAAAAGAACCTTAATATCTGCTCTTTAAGATTATTTGTAATATTATAATCAGCAATCTACGATTCAAGTTCAACCATCAAGTTTATTCAAAATTACGGACGCTTAGGAAAAATAATTACAAATTAATTATATTTGGTTTATCAATGTTAAATAAATATTAAATAGAACAATGAAATCTTAATCAATATTGCGTGGGCATAACACATGTTGCCAAAGCAAGTCTTTTTATGGAATTTTCCCATGAAAATCTTCAGATATTCGTTTGGACTTCTTATCATACGCAATTCTTCTTCTGAGGATTTTCACAGCTCTAATGCTAACGTCGCATCGTGTAGCTCTTCAAATAAAGCAATTGCTTGTAGTTACTGCTCACTGTTTGACGACCCGAATGGCGCAGCGGTACTGAGGCTGCCTTACGTTTTTAGGGTCCCGGGTTCGAATCCCGGTAGAAGCAAATGTTTGTGTGATGAGCATGGACGTTTGTTTCCGAATCATGGATGTTTATATGTATAATAAGTATATATTTACAAACAAAAAGTATCTATGTAGTATAGCGACTATCTGGTGTCCACGACACAAGTCTCGTTGCTTAGTGTGGCACTAGATGGCGCTGTGTGTAATGTCCAGCGATATTTATTTTGATTTATTTATTTACTGTTATGACCGGGATACAGGAAGCTAGCGATCAAGCAAAGATAGAAAACTAGTGCAAGTAAGTTACTCTGGCTTCGTGTATAATTGCACTAGCTTCGGTTTTGGACTAAGTAGTAGGCGACCGTATAGCCTTATCCCAAACCATGGCCCACCTCCTGACCTGTTCTTTCTGTCCACCTGCACTTTAGTAGCATCTCAATTCAGGACAGTTTAATAGAATGAGTTTCTATTTTTTGTCTAGAAAGGCAATTAGATGGCTTCGTAACATTGGGGCCTTGTGCCGCGGGCATTAAAGTTACTGCATGTCCCTAGGATTTTGGGTCAATTAAACTATTTCACATGAAATGCATCAACGCTCAGAGACTGAAATACCATGAAATGATGTCACTTTAGCACTTTATAACTTTAGTTTATGAAAACTGATACCAGCCGTCTCATGTTGTATAGCAATATGATTGTTGGGTGTTATCCTTTGTTCCTTAATTTATTTGTTTCCTTTCATCCACAAAATAGGTAGTAGTAAACTGATATCTCAGTTAATAGATGCAATTAGGTACAAATATGCAAAACTATGCATGATTATGCATATTCACAGGATAAGTAGAGACTAAGGTCACGGTTATGTCAGGTGTGGTCACAGTGTAACTTTAATTGTGCCTGAAAAACAACCATGTACTGCGGCTACATGATGCTTTGAAATCTTTTATTATATGTAAAACAAGAAGTTACTGTGAAATTCCTTATGGGAAAACCCAACAACACTTTGCCAGACCTAAGAATCGAACCCAGGACATCAGAGTCGCGCTTGTGGCCACTCGACTAACGAGGCAGTCAAACAAGAATTCTCTCTAGCTAACAAGTGAGACTGCAGAAAAATCAAAGATATACAAGGTGTCGCTTTGCATATTGGTCAAATTAATTCAAGGAGGTATCTATGATGAATGATTCTCGACCCGAATCGATAATAAAACGGGTAGTTTTTTTTCTTATTAATGGAAATCGGTAAGTGTAAACCACCCGTATTAAAACGAACCCTGTCTGTAACTGGCCCTATAACAGCGCCTTCACACACACAGAGACATGTCGCGCGATGGGTGATTCTTCTATTACTTTCGTGTTATTCTAAAATAATATCAAATTTAAACAAATTATAATAGCAGCTTCATTATTTGACCGGGTATAGTAATTTAAATTGCATATTTTATGTCTTTTGTCAAGTTCCTGAAGTTGACAAGCTCCTGAATTTTGACTAGGATGCAAAACTACACCGTGTATACCTAAATGTGATGTGTTTTTTAACTAGTTGCTAGTTGAGGATCCAAACCGGTGGAAGAGAGAACGCTTTTGCTCAGACATCATCTTCAACTGCCTACCCGGACGGAAAGCGGACCTTACCAAACTTGGAAAATAATACACAATACAATATACCCCTTGGCAAGACCGGTTATGAGATTGTCGGGCCCGGAACCCGTAAAGACCGTCGAAGATTTCATTTCATTTTTTTTTAGATGTTAAAAAAAAAAAAACCAGTCCCAATCGTTCCGAGTTCAATGATCGAGTTTATGGCTTTCGGTTCCAGAAGGACCTAAAAATAAGAGTGTATTATCCAGATCAGATGTGTATATGCTAATCATAAGGTGGCTTTTAAAAAACGATTGTTAACAAAGCTGGTAATGTTTATTAAAACCTGATTTGAGAATCAAAAAAGACTGAAAAAAACCTGCTAAACACAGTTTTGAGAACTGGTTAAAAGGTAGATTGCACCTAAAGTTTAGAACTTTGTGTTTGTTTGAGATTTCCTTATGACAAGCGTTATTGCATGTTTTTTCAAACTGTGGGTTTTTCCTATGGGTTTCGTCATTTTGATTCATTGCTATTAATCATTTTGGTAGTACCAACACTTGTAATTAGTAAATTGATGAATAATAAAATTTCTCCAATTATTGCTGATATTGTTGATTAATCCTCGATTCATTTAAGACAAACAAATAACTCATTTATGTAAGCGAGGGCCTTGTGAGTATGGATGGATGGGTGGATGTTTGTTACTCTTTCACGCAAAAACTACAGTACCCACGGATTTGGAACAAATTTGGCAAACAGATAATTTGTAACCTGAATCCCTGAAAGAACACAAAGGATACTTTTAATCGGGATACAAATAGTATCCCGATAACACGATCTCGTGGGAACCGTGGGCTTAAACAAGGGCATCATCATCATCATCAGCCTATTAATGTTCCCACTGCTGGGACACGGCCTCCTCTCTATGAGAGGGAATGGGCTATAATTCACCACGCGGGTAGATGTCACATGTCTTCGAATTTTTTGGTTCTAGGACATGCTGGTTTCCTCACGATGTTTTCCTTCACCGTTTTGAGAGCAGTGGTGATGAAATAAATTACACAAAGTAATGCGCCTGTCTGGGTTCGAACCCCCGACTCGATTCGTAAGTCGGGGCCGCCACCACTGGGCCACCGCGGCTCTCAGTCGGGTAACAAGGGCAAGTGCGTATTTTTCCAAACAGTGGGCATAACCTATAATTTTTGTTTTGATTCATAGCTATTAATCATCTTAGTAGGTAAATACCGACCAAAGTAATTAGTAAATTAATGCTTAAGCTTTCTCAAATTATTGTTGACTTTGCTGATTAATTCATGATTTATTTACGACAAACAAATAACTCATTTTATGTAAGCGGGAAGGGCTTTAGTTATTCATACCGAAAAAACAAAGGTATTATAACACTTATAATGCTGACGAAAAGGAAATCGTTGATGCAAAACTTTCATCATCATAAAACAGGGTGTAAATAACCTCATCACGAAACCGTCAACCAAGCATTCTGTACATCAAAATAAGTAACTTTACGCAAAAATTATTGCTTGGAAACGACTTTGCGCTTGCAACCACTCGACCAATGAGGCAGTCAGGCAAAACATTAATGAAGGTAACATAGAACTGCTTGCACCAATCCTGCCATTCACGTAGGCCCTAAATGTTGCCAGCTGCAAAAAAGCAATAACGGTCCAACGTATTAAGATCATGGCAAGGTACTCGTTCTTGTAATGTAATCTCATGATATTACAAACCACATACTTTTTGTGTACGTGATATCAGAAATAAGTTAATTTGTTTTTGCTGAGCTGGTCACGTATTTGTGGACCCTATAGCTTGCCGTATAGGACCTTGAGTTGAGGTCGTAGTAGAAAGCGGTCACAACACAACCTTCTACCAGATACGAGTGGTCCAATGACCTGATGGAAATTGCTTGCAATTGTTCAATTACATGAATGGTATACTTATGTTAAAGGTTGAAAAAAAAACAGTTCGTTTATGGTTCGTTTTATATTTGCAGTCCATTTAAACGTAAAAAAAAATCCAAACTGCTTCTGAGAAAATTCGTGATGGATAAAACCCAACAACACTTTGCCCGCCCGGGGTACTCAGGACCTCACGCTCAGCAGGCGCAATGGCAACAAATCAACAAACGAGGCAGTCAGAACAACAATTAACAGCAATATTCATAATTATTAATATTCTCGTTATCAGGAGCTCATGGCTAAATAATAACAGCCGGGTACATCTTCACACGAGGGGTATGTAATGGTAACCTCCCATCATAACCATCACCACCGAGTTTTCTTCGTGCCGCGGAAAGCACTTTAAGCCGTTGGTCCCGGCTGTCAATCTTTGGCCCGAAAGTCTGACAACCACTCTCACCAAGAGTTTTACCAATGGGTAACGTATTACCTAGTACTAACTGAGTTGTGGAGGTCAGATAGGCAGTCGCTCCATGTATATACTGGTATTCAGCTGCATCCGGTTAGACTGGAAGTACCTAGACCCCATAGTTGAGAAAAGGCTAAGCAGAAGATGATGATTAATATTCTTCAATTATCCAATTTAAATAGATATCCTACCTTCTATCTGTTCTCAAAGAAGGTTATTTCCTTGAGAAGTAAATTCATTCATTGTTAGAAGACAACTGCAATACTGCTTGACTGGCAGACAATAGGACTTAACATGAGTTTTAAACTAGAACTGTCACAAAACTGTTTAGAATAATGTCACCGGAATAGGGAAAATAAGGCTGAAATATACACTATGGTAAGTTTCTTGCCAGTTGTCAATTAAATTGAAAATTAAAGCAATGAATGACCGCGATTGGAAAACTGCTTAGACGGTAAGTTATTGTTGATTTTAGCTTACTGCATAACATAACTCTGAGAGGGTGACTCTATAAGATGTAAATGACCCTGCCCGCTTAGCATGAACGCCGTAGAAACGAAAGAGAATCGATCGATCAAATCTTTTGTTCCTTTGTCATTGAATCGACTAAATGACAGATGAACAAAAGATTTATCGCGATATACGCGGGCTGGACAATTAGTATTTCTAGACGCACCCGACACTTAAAATTGGTCGTCGGCCCAAGCTCGCAGGTATGCACGTGTTCACTGGGGTCGGGGGGCTTACAGTAAGGTACATCTTTCACTAGTCGATCCGACACATTTTAAAATTAGAAAATACGTAAGGTCTGGCGGCCCTGGGATCTTGGGCCATGAGTACAAAAATTCTTGATGTGGAAAATCCCAATAACACTTTGTCCGACCTGGGAATCGAACCCAAGACCTCTTGCTCAGCGGTAGACCCTGCGACCACGACCAACGGTCCAACGAGGTATTTAGACAACTTATTGCATTCAACAGGAAATCAGTTTGCTCTGCGAAAATCAGCCTTAACGAAACGCCTGTTGCATTACTGACATCTATCGATCGCACGACGAATTGATATCCGCTTGCAACAGGCGCGGCCCGTTCATAATTGATTTACTACACTTCAGTCGCATACAATGATCTGGTTTCCCTGTTTTTGGTGACATTACAATTATATTACGGAAGATGGACAATGAACGAAATAACGCATTAATCGAGTCCTTTCACAGTTAACTTTGCATCACTGTCAAGATCAAAGTGATTTATAATTGTATGAAAATAAAAATGCCATTGGGTTGCATTGCAGCTAAGAGAGGTAAAATAATCGTAAAGCGACTGAATGGTAATAATTAATTAACATCCGTTTAATATCTCTTTTTTTTTTTAATATACTAATTTGTTTGAACTAAAGTATAGGCTGAAGTGTTTATGAGAGAAAGTTAAGGTATACTATCACAAATTAGTATAAAATGTTTCTACCGTATCAAAAAAAAATACAGTAATTTTACATAATTATGCCTGAACTGAAAATTTAAAAGAAGGTAATTACGTTTCCATGGTAATGGTATTGATACTTATATTCCTATCACATGGCAAAAAGGCTAACTGTTAGGTATCTGCTAGCAGGTTTTACAATAAATTATTATGTAGTAAAGGAGGTCATTACTAGATAAAACTTAATTATTGAATAATACAATTTAGTTTCTATTTCCATTAAAAAAAGCTGAGCCATAAACCATACCGCGATACTCGCAATTTAAACCCAATTTGTCCTTCTATATCTATTCTATTTTCGATTTTATTATTGAATGACATTTAAAGATTCTAAAAAAGTGAAGAATGTGACTAAACTTTGATAAATGTTGGTTCAAGGGCGTATCGAGTAGAATCTTCTTCAACTTGTGAGTATAATCAAGATACTTACAGCCGTGATTATAAGAAACAAGTTTCCGTGATGATTTTTGTGACCTGCGGCCAAGCTGCCAGTCGACTTAAGTATTTACAAACAAACGCACTCGTTAGACGAAAACATTTAAAATATCCAACGTGAGTGTTATGAAACAATCAAAATGAACGGGAAAAGTGAAAAGGGACTAGAACTAACCAACTCTAACAAAGACAATCTTGAAGCAAATGGAAACAATGAGAAGATAAAAGAAAAAGAAAAACAACCAGTGACTTGTGGACAACGAATTCGAAAGTGTTTTAACTTTTTCACAGTAGAACCATTTCTGCTGTGCTACGTTTTGCCGATTGCCATATCTGGATTAGCAGTCCAAAAGCTTAACATAGAGAAAGCATGTCGCGTAGACTTGAATCTATCTGAAGAAATATGTTTTAGAGCAGTGAACGGTGAAATCAGTGAGAATGACACAATCGGAGCAGAAGCTCAACAAAATGCATCTCAATTAGTTGCAGATATGACTGCTTGGCAGGGCCCGCTACAAAGCAGTCTTCCAGCCATTGTAATATTGAACGTAGGAGCATGGAGTGACAAAACTGGCAACAGAAAAACTTTAATGCTTATACCTGTTGTAGGAGAAATTATTTCTTCATGCGGTCTGCTGCTGGCAACGTATTTCTACCTGGAATGGCCGTTGTGGGCCACTGCATTGATAGAAGTTTTACCATCAGCTATGACAGGCGGCTATGCAATCGCTTTGATGGGCTCATACAGTTTCATAGCAGATCTAACAACTGTTGAATCAAGAACGTTTAGAATTGGATTAGTTGGAATCATTGTGACATTAGGAGTCCCGTTTGGCACATCAATAAGTGGCGTTTTAACAGAAGCTGTTGGTTTTTATGGAATATTCAGCATCAATCTAGCTTTATACATTTTTGCTTTTATCTATACTTATTTCAAAATCGAGAATATCAGGACTGTCAAATTAGAAGGGACTAGGATTCAGAAACTGCTAGACTTCTTCCATCCTAGGAATGTGTGGGATACAATATCGTTGGTGTTTTTGTCTAGAGGGAAGCAGTTGAAACAAATTATTTTAATCATCTGTGCACATATCATAATCATGGGACCGGTCTTCGGTAAGGTTTAGTATTAAATTACTTTATCGATACATTTCAACATTTTTAAAGTATTCTTACTTGTTGCTTTATGTACCTATGGTAACAAGTTTTATCTCACGCAAGTAGTAATTAAATTAACAAATAGAGAATACATTATACATGAAAATTGCATCCATGACCTACTTTCAAAGTTTCTCGTTCTGAATTTAATATATTATTGGACAAATTAAAACAATTACCTCCAAATTACTGTAAAACTTTCCGCTACAATACAAAATTTCGTTCTATTTTCGGCCTTACTTCCTCACAACTTTGAAAATGAAGATGATTTTAGTCTATTTGTGATTTCAAGATATAATTTATTCCATAAACAAGTTAGTTTACAGCAAAAACAAACAATAATATCATAATTGTTCCGATTGTCTTAAGGCGGAATATTATAATTAAGTATACCCTTGAATAACAATAATTTGCTTTTTCAGGCGAAGCTTCCGTGTTGTTCCTGTATATGTTGACTAAGTTTAATATGGACGTTGTGGACTTCAGTTTATTTAGCACCTATTCCATTTTGATGGGCACTGCAGGTATGTTAATATTGTTTATAATACTCGTGTATGTCACGAACAAAACTTTTAATCAGTCGAAACTTCTATTGACCAGTTAAAACTATTTTAAAAATAACTAACATTAACTTAGAAACTTAGTTACCCTTTGAAAAACGTCATGTTGGTGTAATTCTAGGCAGTTATGGAGTCGTTCTGAAACAGCTTAAATTTTTAATATAGAAAATGCATTCTAACTTAATAAGGTTTTTGACTGACAAGTGTGGTTTTGAACTATCAACAGTTTTGACTGTAATATTTATTATAAATGCTGTAGAATTAAGATGTACAGCTAGCACATCAAGCTACCCGAAATTGTCATTTTTTTCCAATCAACCTTGAACCTAATGCTTCAGCGATAAAGTTGAATATCTATTAAAGTTTGACAGATTGTAGCAGCTTGAAGTGCTGGCGTCTGTACCTACATGAGCGCGGTGAGGTAAAGGCTGCATTTTAATGTACATATTTATAATTATGGTAATAGACAATCACGATGTTTATTACATACCATAGATTTACTAATATCGTCAACTTGGTAGGAATAAATATATAATTAAGCATCATATCATCATATCTGTCCAGCCTTTTCCCAACTATGTTGGAGTTGATTTAACGTTGTTGTTGGGATGAAGCAGAATACCAGTATCTTTGATGTAATAACTAATTAGTAAATTCCTTCTGCCCACGACTTCGTCTGCGTCAAAGAAACATAAAGCCTATAGCAGTCGGTAATATTGTATCAATGGAAACCATAGGTGAAAGATTTTTTTAAATTGAATGAGTGGGTTCGGAGATTACCCCGTAATACTTACAAACGTATGTATATCTATTGAAAAAAATATTTAGAATTGTCAAAACCTCAAAAATCAACATCATGTTACATACAAATATAATTTATTATCTGCCTAACCCTGAGTATCATCAGCTTTTATTACGTGGTGAAATCAAACTTGAAATCGAATTTGAACAAAATAATAAGCAAAAAGTTCAATCATAACGTTATTGTATTTAAATTGTTTCAAGTGCCCCCGAGCCTTTATTAACTCAGCTGTATAAAGCTTTTGCTGAAATAATAACGATTTTACCTTATTTAATATGATGCGTAGCTTTTAAAAAATAATAAACCGTAGAAAATATAGAGGTTAAAGTTGATTTTAATTTTTTTTTAACCCTTAATGTAACGCTTTTATGTCTTATTGCGGGACAAAGGTTTCTCTTAACCTTCTATACGTTTTATATTCTTAATTTTTTTTTCTGTGCACGTGATTCATAATCATTCTCATTACCTTATCCCAATTTGTTTGGAAGAAGACAATGCCGCGCCGACCCCAAATATATTGGTATAAAGGCAGGAGAATGGTGAGAATGATGATGATGATGATGATGATGATGATGATGATGATGATGATGATGATGATGATGATGATGATGATGATAATGATGATGATGATGATGATTATAATTATGATGATGATGATGATGGTGATGATGGTCCATTTTTTGATTCTACGATCTCAAAAATCTAAAATCGATGAATACTAAACTTAGATGTAATAACAGAGAACTTTCAATACCTATTAAAAGAATGGGAAAGGCCATTGACTCTTGCCAATTAGAAACGTTTTACCATATAGGGAATCGTGGGTGTACGACAGTTACTTAGTTCATATTTTTGGAGTCACCACAAAACAGTTCAAGACTACTCCTAGGTGTGGCTTTTAAGGTGTACTCAATGAAAACAGTTCTTTTAGGAAACTGTAGGCAGAAAATTATAACCAGCGTATGATATTTACAAAGCTGGGGCACACGCCTCCGCTCTGTGTGATCCACTGTACCGCAAACCACCGGGGCAAGTGCGGATTCGAGGATGTATGTGATTTTTAGCTTCTTGGACTTGCCAGTTTCCTAAGGATTTTTTCACTGCTATTTTATTTTATTTTACAGTTTTAGGAAAACTTACAGCTAAAAATTTACACATGATTAAGAGTAACAAAATTAAGGCCAATTAAAAGTTTTCGCAGATAGAAAAGAGCTTATTAACAAAAAAGAAAATATTTAAGAAGGCAGACAGTGTTTGTAAAGACAGTATCATAGGTAAAAATGAGTTTCAAATAGCGCAAATTGAATTCACTTAGTTTACGTTATCAAAAAAGAAATTACAAAGAGTCCTTTTTAATTTTGAGATGCTAGTACTGAAAATATCGATGTCAACGCCCTGGCCTACCGCATTATACGTATGGTATGACTCGCTCTAATTAAGTATGAGTTTCGTCTATATTTCGTTCCTACCACAGGAGTATGCAATAGACGGGTATTGCGCCGAAAAGTAGTAGGAATCCGCAGTCCAATTTTGCTCAGCAGTTAGGGCTTGCTCAGCAGGGAAGCTCGATTAAACCGTTAGCGATTCTAAATAAAAACGCCAAGTCTGCAATTCTTCTACGTTCAGAAAGAGGAAGAAAATGGAATCTTTTACAACGTAGGAGATTAGTGGGAGAATAAGTTTTAGACCGGAATTGAATATACCTCAAAAATTTTCTTTGTATGCCTTCCAGTCGATCAATGTATAAGTTGTAATTGGGATTCCAAACTTGAGAGGCATACTCGAGATGACTGCGAACAAAAGTACAATAGAGAATTTTAATGGTTTTGATGCTCCTGAACTCGGACGAGACTCTCAAAATAAACCCTAATGATTTTGATGCTTTATAAATGATTTGTTCCACGTGTTGATCAAATAATAATTTTGAATCAAATACTACACCCAAGTCTTTGGCTGTGTTAACCCTAGCTAGGGATCTGTTTAAAAATGTATAGTCGAATATGATAGGTACGGGCTTCCTAGTGAAGGAGCACGCGTAACACTTGGAGACATTTAAATGGAGCTTGTTAGCGATGCAGGACTAGGACTAGGACTGAAACCTATCTAGATCCTCCTGCAATGATAGAGCATCTGACGAGGTGGATATCTTGGACATAATTTTCATGTCATCCGCGTATAGAAGTATTTTAGAGTGGAGGAAGCAGGAATCAATATCGTTGACGAATAGATTGAATAAGAGCGGCCCCAATAAAGATCCTTGAGGAACTCCAGATGGAATACGCATTGATCTTGATGAATACCCATTCAGCACAACAGTCTGACACCTGTCCTCCACATAAGACTTAACCATCGAAAAAGATTACCCCTAATACCCATTGACAGAAGTTTACGCATGAGAACTACGTGATCAATTCTGTCGAAACATTTGGCATAGTCAGTATAAATGACGTTGATTTGGGACCGATTAGACATAGCCTCTGACAAGAAGTCACTACAGAGAACGAGGTTTGTAGTTGTTGACCGACCACTTAAGAATCCATGCTGGTGTTCGCTGAAACTGAGCCTGAGAGCAGAGTAAACTTGCCTGTACACTATTTTTTCTAATATTTTAGCAAACACGCATAACTTGGATATCGGTCTGTAGTTGTCCACGCAGTTTCTTCTTCTATGAGAGCAGTCGTGCTGAAAAAAAATACACTAAATAACAAACTGGCCTTGGTTCAAAGTCACGATCTGTGACATTTAAGTCCGGCCGGCTACAACTAGACGACCACCGTTTTAAGATCACCACAATGTAGACATTTCTGTTTTCTCCATTTGAGTAACAGGCCCAAGTTATCTTATCATCTGCCTAGCCTTTTCCCAACTATGTTACGGTCAGCTTCCAGTCTAACCGAATGCAGCCGAATACCAATATTTTACACGGAGAGGCGGCCTTTCTATCTTACCTTCACAACTCAGATAGACAGTTGTTCCATGTAAAACACTGGTATTCAGATGCATCTGGTTATAACATAGATAGGACAAAGATATACAGATGCTGATGATGAAGACTGCCTCCGCAATACAATTCCTGGGTAAAATACTTATCAATCCTTCGTATTACAGGATCAGCAGTAGCCGTAACGCTCTTCAGCAAGAAAATGAAGATGCATGACAGTGTCCTGGGTATGATAGCCACAGCTTGCAAGACAGTGTCTGGATACGTGTACGGGTTGGCTCCTACCAGAGCCTGGTTGTTTACTGCTCCAGCCTTCGACTTCTTCGGAAACTCTGGTGCTATTGCCATCAGGTCGCTTGGCACTAAGGTTGTGCAGCAGGATCAAGTTGGTAAGTTGAATTGGTTGATAAAAAAAAAATACTTCTGGTAATTGACTTGCTTTTGCCCCCTTGCCCTTGTTGAAGTACAACATAACTGGCGAAATGTTGTACTATTAGTTAAACCTCTGCCTAAAATTTGGGGATTACAGGCGTGATGTTATGGTATGTCACTTTTGGTACAGATAATAAATAAATAATAAATACGCTTCGTCCGTATATTCGGATCTATCCGTCTCTCTCACTCGCACTCATCTGCAGACGTGCGCGAGAGAGACGGATAAAACCGAATATGGGTATTTCTCATCAAATTTCGAAAGTTGATTCCCGGGTCATTGGTGCCGAGTCATATGCATTAGTTAGGTAAGTATTTTTTTTTATTTCAATAAACGCTGTCATTACTATTGTTTAAAAAGGAAAATGTAAAAAAAAAGAAATGGCTACTTTGTTACCTTGAAAGTCATTCCCTCACCTTGTCCTTTAGTTCAAAAACATTAATAAAATGCCTATTCATTCTCAAATAAATTCAATATACGAATATATTAGAAAGATGTGTGTTAGTCTATAAAAACTTTCATCTTACAACGACGAATTTATAAAAACGATGATTCGAATTTAAATATGTCCCGCCAAAAAAAAACATTCCCTAACCGTATTACGAATATTCTATTTCTGAACGTTTCGAACGATATTTGGGAACACAACCTTAAGTTTTTAGTACCTGGCAACACTCTCAAATGTTTCAAGATGGCGATTTCTTCTCAACCGCAGGTGTGTTTGTGCAAAAAAAGATTAAGTTAAAATAGTTGAGAGTTATTTATTATTTATTTATGGCGATCATTACCTCACGTCACATAAATGTCTCTCACTCTGCTAGTCATTCCCTCATTTATATATTTTTTTAATACAATTTTTTTATAGATTATATTCTAAAATATGGAAGACCAATACTCTTATAGAAAAAGAAATTACCATGATATCTCAAATTTCGAAATTTGATGAGAAATACCCATATACGGACGAAGCGTTAGAGAGTGGGCCCCTGCTACCTCTTTTTTGTAAATTATTCCTTCATCTGTCCCCACAGATGCATGATATAATATGGCTGTATTTTGCATATTTTGCTTATTGCGATTTATGCTGCTCCTTCCAAAAAAAAAATACAGTAATTGGTAAATACCGGTTTTTTGCGTCATCATCATCATCAGCCTATAATGGTCCCACTGCTGGGACACGGCCTCTTCTCAGTGAGAGGAATGGGCTATAATCCACCACGCGGGCCAGTGCCAGTGCGGATTGGTAGATGTCACATATCTTCGAATTTTTGGTACTGGGACATGCCGGTTTTCTCACGATGTTTTCCTTCACCGTTTTGAGAGCAGTGATGATGAAATAAATTACACAAAGTAATGCGCCTGTCTGGATTTTAACCCATGACTTACTGTTCCTAAGTCAGGCCGCCATCACTGGGCCACCGCTGCCTGGTTTTTTGCTTAAAGTAAACTAAAATCCTAAGTTTTCTAAAAATACCAGTACTTTTTACCCTTATGGTGTACTGCCTATATTCTTTAAATACGATAAATAGGTTTGCAATGGTTATAATTATCTTCACAAATCTCATGAATCATGTTGTAAAATGCTATCAAGCCTAAATATGTCCCTCGGGAGTGCTACATCTTATCCAAAGAATTTGGACGATAATAAGAAGTTCAAGTATTTTAAAAGTTAGATTAATAAAGAAAAGAATTCACAGTAATTCATACTTAAAATTGAACATCAATTTTCCAATATTGGAGTCTATTTTGGAGCCCTAGGGTTTTGAGTTAGGGCTCAAAGATAATAAGAGAGTATTTGTTTAATCTAAATATCAGACGAATTGTAAAGATTTGATACTTTTAACGTGAATCCCTAAAAGACAAATGATTGTGAAAGACTTTAAATAACGAATAATTTTCGTAGAAAGCTTTAGCACTTTCACGAATTTCAAAAGCTCATGAAAAATTGATTTATTAAACATTTTATAGTAATAACTTTGCCATCACTTGTTTCTTTTGAATATCTTTAGTTTTTTATTCTACAAGAAAAAGGCTATTAAACTTTATAATTTTAATTTTATTTGCAGTCAAGGTCATAGTGTCACTGTGACCTTGAGTTAGCTTAATGTAGTTCAAAGTATCAATGAGACAATTTCATACTTTTTCTTTTTGTCTCTGCCTAGACAGTATTTAATATTTTGCTGGCCCATTGTGTTGGCGTCGTTGACGGTAGCAAAGAGGTGACTTTGGCTTACATGTTTTGGAGCGCAAAAGGCAGAATACTCGACTCAAAGCATTTATTTCAAATCAAAGACATTCAAACATTTATGCCTAGTCTGCTCACACTTGACCATATATTTCTTGAAATTAAACAGCCCACGCTTTTCATTTCGATTCCGCTTTTTTTGCTCAAACCTTTTTGTAGAAGTTGTTGTTCTATCATTAAGTTTTGTCCTTTTTTTGCTTCTTAAATTCTATTTGTGACATAAAATTTACATTTTTTGACCTAGCGTAGTACGGAATTTCAATAGAATATTAGGCCAGTTAATACTGGCTTTGTTACCACTATAGTAACTAGAGGTAGGTACCTTTACTTATCTTTCTTTTGGCTCGACAAACTGAAATCAGACTACAATATTTTATGAGCCTTCCCTAAATTGTAGGTATTCTAAATTGACATAACATATAGCCTACTATTATTGACTTAGACAATAAAAAATACTTTTATAAATGATAACTTTAAAACCGAATGAATCCTAAAATAATATTTGGGTAGGTACCCCATCTGCCATCCAAATTTTTTATTTTATTAAATTAGCACCGACGCTTTCAATTAAATGTAATTAAAACACCCACAGCAAGCCTGTGCTTAATTGATGTATCACAGGTTTTAAAAACCTGGGCTTTTAATATATACTTACTTATAAATGTCTCAGCAGATATTTTTTTTTGCTGCGATATATTTTGATCATTCTCAGAAGATCCATTGCCCAGATCCATGATGGATCTAGTGAGTATTGTTTTTCTCATTGGATCCTTTCACGGGCAGCACACCAGTGATAATAAAACAGTAAAAGAGTGGGTGCACCTGTGTCACAATGCCTTCTGCTCTACCTCCTATCCTTGTCTATTCTTCTCCATGAGATCTACGATTTTGTACCCACCCTACAAAAAAAAAACATTCCGCCATAAACTTACTCATGGACACTTTGTAGGATCTCAGCAACGACAGTTTTATTCAAGTTTGTTAAATTAATAGTTAGTTAACTGAAGTTGCATTATTTTTGAACTTGTTTTGAAAATAAGCTAACATTTTTAACTGATTGATAAATACTGATTGAGTAATAGAGAAGTATGGAAGAAGAAGACATGTTGCGCCGACTCCAAATATATTAGGATAATGGCAGAGAATGATGAATGATCATTTAACTAATTGATGAATAATAACTGATTACTTGATGGCAATAGGCCATTATAAAAAAACATGGGACCTAAACAACTTTCGAAATGTAGGTGCACTGTTAGACCGTACATTTAGACCTAACCAGTCTTGGATTTACAGGCTTGATGTTTTACTGTTATTTATCGATAATGAACTGAATTAACTTAATAACAAACATCACAAGGAAGTACGGATTCTTTAAAACACCGAAGAAGTTTATATGTTTTTGTGATACGCTGATGTCAGCTTCAAGGCGTGTGGCATTATTATTGTAATCATCATCAACCACAATCGCCAACCGGATTCTATATGAAATACCTAGCAAAACATTATTTAAATAAAAGAAGAAAAAACACTTAATTATGTTTGTGGATCTTGCTACATACATCATTGGATTTAAATGATAATCTAAAATTCGTTGTTGGAACATGGCTTTATTCTTTATTTATTTTGTCTTCTGGTCATGCAAGACAAAATGTAAGTGAAAATGACGTCAAACATTTCAATTTGCTCATTGGCTGCACTGGAATCTGCCTACAAAGTTTATATTATTTGAGCTTTATACTTTTGAAGATGATTCTTTTGTAGAAGAGACTAATCTCTACGCAACGCAATTTTTTACATTTTTTATTTGTAAGAAAGGCCTTTTTGAAAAAGGCCTTATTAGTAAAACTTTTCCTATCAAAGTTTCAACTCGATTAACCAAAACCAGCTAAGTAGGTAGGTACCTAAGAAGAATTTATCATTATTTATTCGTGATTTGATAATTACTAACATAGGATAAGTTCATACTAACAATTTATGGATCAATAGGTCTGAAATAAAAATTTGAATTTAAATTTATTCAGCCCAGTTGGATTTGTGACCGGTTGATGGCAATAGCCCACATACATTACATATATTACATATATTACATGGGACTTAAACATAACTGGCGAAATGTGGCTATTAGGTACACCTCTGCCTAACTCTTCGGGGATTACAGATGTGATGTTATAGTTAGCTACTATTGGACCATTCAAATAAGTAAAACCAAATTGTACAAAGCCTTTGAAAAACCAATACCGAGCTAGGTGCCTTCCATCGGTTTCTTTAAAGTTTGTCCTAAATTCTTGCTCTTACAAAGCGTGGCGGACATTGCACGTCGACTTTGGTGAGAGAATTTAACCTGTGCACTGCTGAATAAATTGCATTTCACAGTCACGTAGGTCCTGTCTAGATTTAAATAGGAAGTACTATAAAATACTGGTGTCTTGCGCAGAAAAATTGTGGCTTTTAAATAGGTACTTAAGGGTTGATATTTGCGCGCGTTGATACGGAGCGTTCATGTTCCACGCTCGCCTCAAAGAGATGACAGCAGAAAGGAAGGGGTCCACAAGGGCCGATGCCTGCCGGGGCTGCGGGACTGTTTGAAAGAGATACCGTGGCCCCGGAACACATAGGGCGAATAAGGAACATGGATGGGTTTTTGTCAGTAAAAGTCTGACATTCCCTCCCGTTCTGGGCGGAGCGGGAGGGAATGTCAGACTTTTGTTAGAGTCATTTGATGATTTCCCATAAAAAAAAAGCAAAATACAAACAAAAAAAGGGTTGATATTTGGGGAACCAAACATATTATTATTATTGTAACATTTTCAAATGTTTGATTATGTACTTTGAATATTGATCTGAGTCATCTTCTTCATAATTGAAACGGAACGAATTGCCCACGGGATCGTACTGTCGGGATAAAAAGTAGCCTGTGTGCTATTCCAGATTATAATCTATCTCTGTGTCAAATTTCATCAAGATTCGTTTAGACATTCTGGCGTGATTGAGTAAAAAACATCCATCCATCCAAACTTTCACATTTATAATTGTAAAGTAAGATTGCAGTAGCTTAGCAAGATGCCATAAGCAAAATATAATGATATATTCGTTGTTTCTGAGACAGGAGCCCTTTGCTCGGCAGTATGACAATTTATTATAGTGTTACTTTATCTCTATTCTATACAGAATAAAAGCATTCCCAACGAAAGTTGCTTAATAACTGATGTTATCAACCCATAAAATAAATCAATTAAAACGAGTCAATTCACTGCTTTCTGCACTCAACTAATTGCCCATTTGTCTATCTGTTCGGCTGAATGAAACTTGCATCGCAAAGGAATTGAATTGAAATAATAGATGAATCTCTGGTTCACTATAATATTTCATTTTTCTACGTCAGGAATTTCATTTAAACTAAGTCAGTTCAGTCAATTGCGGAAAAAAGATTAAGCAAGCTGAAGAGATAGGGGGTCCGCCAAAAATCCGACTGCAAAAAATCACTTTTACATCGTTTATAAGTTCTTTCGTCGACAAGTTCCACTGGAATATAAAAGTGTGCATGAAGAAATGTGATTAACTTACCTGCATTACATGCAGTTTCCAATAAAATTATGTTCCGCTTTCATTCTAGGAATTCTAAATAAGTTTTCACATTTTTTCCGCCTGCCAATTGCCTCGTTGGTCATGAGGTCCTGGGTTTGATTACCCAAGTAAAGTATTGTTGGTAATTTCTCAGTAGCAGCCACGGAGCAGACTCCGTGGCTGCTACTGAGAAATTACCAACAAATCCAGAGATTTGTGCCCAGTTGTCAGCAAATAGACTCGCCCTTTTTACATGGGACTTTAACATAACTGACGAGATGTGGGTGTATTAATGGGTAGACCTCTGCCTCACCTTTCGAGGATTATAGCCGTGACGTTATGTCAATAGAGTAATGATAATATCTGTCTTTTCAGGAAAAATGTGTTCGTTGATCGGGTTCGTAGAAACAATAATACCCGTGATCTACATTCCGATATACAGCAAGTTGTTTTCCAACACTCTGGTCACGTTCCCTGGCGCCACATACCTGCTCGGCGGGACCATGACCATACCGGCCTTCCTTATATTTATGTAAGTATTTTAGTTTTAATATTGATGTACGAAGTATTGATCTACGAAGATTAAGTCGTATTTTGGCCGCTGTAGAAATAATCTGGTCAAATGGGGTATCATCAATCCGTCCCAAATACAATGCCAGAGCCTCTCTTCAAGATTTGTCCCACTTCCTTTCTTTCTTGACCATTTTGCTCAGCCACCTGCAACTTCCAGGATTTGAACGAAGCCAACGAAAGAGCTGTGCAGGTGGCAACATACTGGTCATGTATTATTTGAGTCCATCCAGAAACAAAGAAGAAGACGTATTTTTTAGTAGTCGTAGTCTTATTTGAAATTAAAGTGCGTAGTTTTTAAGAATTGGCTTCAAAGAAAATAACATATACTTTTTAATGGGGTTTTGAGATAATTATGACAGTTACGCGTTTCTTAAAAATATTACAAGATTCAGGGTTTTAATGATGCAAAATTTTAACATTGTTCAACTTTTTCATTTAAAAAAATGAATTATTGCTTTTTGATTTCATTTAACTGTGAGCAAAATGGCTAATAACGTTATAACTCGCGGGACCCAGGAGATATCATGAATTGCATTTATTTTAGTTTATTTCATTAATTATATTCGTATCTCATTAAAAATGTAGTAATATCTACTTACTAACAAAATCAATAGACGTTGTCGGGGCAAGCCTTCCCTTTCTCCTTCCAAAGCTCTCTGTCCTGTGCGATATCTGGCCATGTTCGCCTCACAAACGAGATAAGATCGTCACAACATCTTCGTCGCGGTCTGATCTCGTTTGCGGGGCGAACATGGCCAGTTAACGCACAGGACAGAGGGGTATGATCCTAAATAAATAAAAAATATCCCATTGAACGGGAAGAACAAGTGCCTTTCGCCGTTAAGGGGTCTTTTACACACATTATAATACACTGTATCGGTATCGTGAACCACAGCTAGTAGCTAACAAATTAATACTCCAGGATCTTAACTCATTAAAATACCATAACGACAAAAATGTATCTAGCAGACACCACAAAGGTACTTCAAATCTTTAACAAAAACCGATTGATTGCTCTCGGAAAAAACTCAAAGGCTCGAAAAGGTCGAGGTTGTTTTCGATCACGTAATCAGTATAATACATGACGGAATTCTGCTCACTGTGCGTTTTGAACTGCGGTCGACGACAATATCTGATTAAAATAGCTCACGTCAGTCGAAATTGATCACGTTATTCGGGCAAAGGCCGACTTTATGGACAATAGCGGTGAATTTCTAATATAGTGCATGTGCTAAAAACACAGATATAGATATACCTAGATAACGCAAGAGCACCTTGTTTGCGTGTCCGGCTTAAGCATTTTATGCTCAACGTAGCTACTGTCGCAGCAAACTTTACAACTCTAAAACTTAATTCTAGACATTTAAAGAACAAAAACCTAGTCTGTTTTTACAGTAACTTGTTTCTATAATAACTAAATAGTGCTTATGACGTCATAGTAGTTACCTAGTGGAAAAATGGCACGCTTGGTTTTCATACAAATCCTGCTACTAATGCCTTATCTAGGTAGGATTTTATATCTGTTGCTAAAAGCATGTGGGTTGTATTGAGTGTTTTAAAGGCTACAAGGTCAATATTTTGAGGGGTCGTGGCTGAATAATAACGGCTACATGGTTCAATTTTCAAGGTTAAGCAATGCATGCCGGGGTCTTTCCGCGGATGGATGACCATTCTTTACATACCGAGTTCCCTCCGTGTCTCGGAAAGCACGTTAAGCCGTTGGTCCCGGCAGTCATTTGCAAATCTTTGACAGTCGCTACGGGTAGTCAGAAGTCTGAAAGTGTGACAACCGTTACCGTGGTCAGACAGGCAGTCACAGTAGTCAGTCCTTGTAAAATACTGGTATTCAGCCGCATCCGGTTAACCTGGATGGTGACCACTACATGTAAAAGTCTAGGTAGATGATGTTGAGTGGATAAATTTTTTGTGCAAGGTGGGTTTTGGTCGATGGTGTTTAGTATTACACCATCGACCAAAACACAGTAGGTACTATCGAGGACACTCCCGCCTGATCACCACTAAGCAACATAGAAACGCTCTCTAGCCCCGCCCCGTTGACCTTGTATAGAAATAATGAATGAAAAGATACCGAATCGGCCGAGCGCACTGACTACGCACGCCAAACGAGAGTGATTGTTATTTTGCGCGCCAAAGTTGACGCTTTCCTAATAGGCCCAAACTTTAACGGGGCGTGGCTCGGCGCCTCTGCATGATTTAAGCGAAAAAAAATTTAACTGGTCAGGCGGAAAAGACCACGACTGTACCTACTTCAAGTGTTGTTTTTTTGCATGACATGTATATTTACGAGTACATCTACTTTTATTTTACGATGCATTTGTGTGTCAACACTCAAATTAATTCACCGCCGCTATTAAAAAACTGCAGACTCTGACTTAATTTTTCAGCAAGATTCTTATCGTAACTAATGGATTTCAGTGGGTAATTGCCAAGCTATAAATTCAACGCATTATATGATAAGATTTTTATTAAAATAGTAGCCTTTTAAATAGTCTAAGCTAAAATATTTAATTGATGTGATGGTGAAATCTGTGAGATTCCGCTGAAACGAGAACTATAGGAACGATGTGGTGACACATAGGGCCTACCCCAGGTGTCACAAAAACCAAAAGATGATCACCGTTGGATATAGACCTATTTACATCCAGAGGTGATCATCTTTTGGCTTAAATAATGAAATGATAAAAATTGGCTATGAGCTTGTAAACATCTTTAGTTTTTTATAGCAATGCCGTATCATACCTACCTGCTTAAAAATCAAGTTTAATTTTATTATAAAATAAGTTCGCTGCCAAAAAATGTAAAGCCTGACGCTGAAAACATAAAATTTTGCATTTTGCATTTTGTTTTTTTTTTTCTTTTCTTGTATTACTTAATAAACTAATTACTAAATAACTAATTAAGGGAGGATATTAAAAAAAATCATCTCCTACTAGCGATGTAAGTCTACATAGAAGTTCGTCATTATGCCAATGGCAAATCCAAACTGCAATAAGTCTGTATTTTCCAAAAAAAAGCTTTGTGTAACACCTTATTTTCTTTTCTTTTCAGAGCTCTCTACGTCATGTACAAACGCCAGCAAAGAGATATAGTTAAGGACCCGGCAGCGAAGGAGGCGCACGCGCACGAAAATGACGTCACGGCATTATAGTTGATGCCGAGCTAAATTATGTTTTTGGTGACTGTAGTAAGCTAGCGAAAAATTATTATTGCCATAATGGGTACCTGTAGATTTGTCATACGTCAACCGATGAAGCTAAGTACCATCTGTCGTAAGTGACACCTGTCGCCATTATGGAATTGCTTCATACATTTTTTTTTTTTTTCCTACTCCTCCACTATACTTTTCTGATTAATTTCGTTGCGGGATCCAAGACAGTTAAATTCATTCTCTGGGACTTCGTCGAGCTTCATTGTCTCGGCGCTTTTCTGGTGGTCGCCACTGTTGATTCTAGCTTTCAGGAGTTACAGTGGTTTGGGAACAGTGTGGCGGGCTTGACCCATAAAAAAAAAAAAAAAACATTTTTGACGACCCGAATGGCGCAGCGGTACTGAAGCTGCCTTACGTTCTTAGGGTCCTGGGTTCGAATCCCGGTAGAAGCAAATGTTTGTGTGATGAGCATGGACATTTGTTTCCGAGTCATGGATGTTTATATGTATACTAAGTATGTATTTACAAACAAAAAGTATCTATGTAGTATATCAACTATCTGGTGTCCACGACACAAGCCCCGTTGCTTAGTGTGGCACTAGATGGCGCTGTGTGTAATGTCCAGCGATATTTATTATTATTTATTATTTTCATAAGTTATCTTGAAGTTAAGTGAGTAAGTTGTTTTACTAAACTTATCACAGCCCACTCATCATCAGCTTAAAGCAGTCCACAGCTGGACATAGATCACATCATTGCAATTCCCCCAATTCAACTTGAGTTTTGGTAACTTTTATCCAGTTGCTACTATGTTATTTTATCTTACGTTTGTCGATTCACGGTTTCCACTCAATATTCAAGATCACCTCAACCTCAAGACAAGACAAGACCTCAAGATCATCTACCTCAACAGCCATCAGTTCTTTTTCTATAATAGAGCTGAACTCCACTATAGCTTGCTTATTCGGAGAGCTATGTAAACTTTGGTTTTTTCTGCTGATCACCTCGTTCCAGATTCAATCTCTTCAATCTCTTCTTCTCTCTCTTCTCTATTTCTTTCTCTCTTCTCTCTCTTTTTTTTGTTTTATTTCGAGCATTAACTGCCATGTTGTCTCTCATCTAGCCTTGGTTGACTGGAGAGAATGCCTGAAGTATTATAACACTATAAGTTCACCTATTCTGCCACCTTTGTACCATTTATGTGGGTAAAGTTTAAATAAATAGCCTTTTCCATAGCTCGCTGAGCACAGTCTATTCTCTCATTACCCTGATAGTATTTAATTTACTGATTGTTACCTTAAAATAATAATTACTATTAAAGTAGGTAGTTGTATGACAAATCTGAAGGCACTGTAGTGTATTTTATGTTTGTGATAACTAAAAGGTTTTTAAGACATAACCTAAGATACGAATGTGAATGAGGTTTTTAAAAATGAGATTAATATTTTTAAGGATGTGAATTGCCATAACTCATGGTTCGTGATATAAACAGGTTTTTAAAACCTGCGAAATTAATATAATAATAAGAATATGTTATGCTAATTTTACATTTGATTATTGTAAGGTTCGGCCAAATTGTCGACGTGGCAGATTATTATAATTAACTAAACTACCTTTAAATGTCCGTAATCGGTCCGTAATTTATGTCCGAATCGGTTTCGCCGAACTTCTGCTCCCACGTTTATACCAAGGTTTATAACACGTATTATGCGTGTTGTGAAGTTGTAGTGGTTTTGTATTTAAATCGTTTACAGCGTTTAACCTAAAAAAGTAGTTAAGATTACTTGTTAAAACCTGTCAAAAAATAAAATATGTTATTCAATTTCAGGTATTTTTTTTACTCATAGTTATTGTGTCGCCAATACTTGTAAAACATAATTAAAGATTCGGTTAACCGGTACATTAGTACAAGATGTAAACGGACCCTTCCTGAAGCCGTCAATTAAGTAACAACTCTACACAAAAATTATTGCTGGGTACCGACTTTTGTTTTGGGGTGAAAAATCACGTTTTACGATAGGACTCAATATAACGCCAGATCAAGCGTCGCAAGTGGAGATGAATTGGCCACACGCTCCGAAGGGACCCCGACCACATACACAAACAAGCTCTGGACTGGAATCCCCAATAAAAAAGAAAGCGTGGTGGTCCCCGTCAAACCTGGCGTCGCACCGTGTTGGCAGAAGCGGCGAGCATCGGAATGACGTGGAGCGAGGTGAAGCGTGAAGCTCAAGACCGATCGCGATGGGGAACATCTGTGGACGCCCTCTGCCCCATCTAGGGGACATAGAACATTAAGTCAAGTCAACTCAATGCATTGAACAGTACAAGGGTTTTATGAAGGCATTTAAAGTAAAGTTAAACATTAAAAACTTTTATTTAAAAAAAAAATCCTTTTGAAAAATTTGAAACTTTGACCTTCACTTTCCCGTAACTAGAAGGTTCCCAGACATGGTCTATAAGAAAAAATTATGGTAATGACAGACGGGGAGAACAAGAAAGCCTTTCCGCTACGTTATGGGTAAATACTTTTACACCCAATAAATCAAAGACCGATTTTCGAAAGCCGGTTTACTTAGGCTTGAAACTGATATAATATTGGACAAGAGTTAATGAAAGGCTTGCGAGAAAAATAGATTGATTAAATGTTCGACCTAGTGTCAAAGATTTAGTTAGGTACTACCTACACTACTTTACCCAGAAATTCAATATCACAAACATCTCATATCTTTCTGTATGAAGATATGAATGTCCATGTATTCGCCAGTAGGTATGTCACCGCAATCACCTAAGTGTTACGTGACTTTGCATCCGTTCCGATGCCAAAACAAGCTATTCAGCTAGAAATATTGAGTTGCAGGGTGAATGACAAAGAACTATGCAGTTGGGTACCGATTGACTAAGCATTGAGTGAAGAAAAATGTCGTAAGTAATCCGGAACTAAAAATTAGAAGAGATGACTGTGAGAGCCACACACGTGTTCTGGGCCCATGTGTTACATTACGATCCAGCAGTGCAAGTACTGCTTTTGCAAGTACTCGAGGAAAGCAGCGGTGGCCCAGTGGTGGCGGCCCCGACTTACGAACAGTAAGTCGTGGGTTCGAACCCAGACAGGCGCATTACTTTGTGTAATTTATTTCATCACCTCTGCTCTCAAAACGGCGAAGGAAAACATCGTGAGGAAACCGGCATGTCCTAGAACCAAAAAATTCTAAGACATGACATGACAAGACATCTACCAATCCGCACTGGGCCCGCGTGGTGGATTATAGCCGATTATTATCGTCGCCCATTCCCTCTCATAGAGAGGAGGCCTGTGTCCCAGCAGTGGGAACATTAATAGGCTGATGATGATGATGATGATGAGTGCAAGTACGTAGCACTCGATTTGATACGATTCGATAAATCTGACAGTTATTCTCGATAAAATGAGTTTTTAACCAATCGAAAAGTCGGATTTATCGAATCGTATCGATTCGATCGTTATCGATTGCTACGTACTTGCAGTGCAGACCCTCTTACAAAGTCATTTATTCAAACTTAGGCTGAGGAACTTTTGAACGTCAATCACACAAGATAGTTCCTCAAAACGCCCGCGTTTTGCCACTTTCTAGTGATTTAGCTGGGATGCCAAACAAACTCTCCAGCAACACATTCTGTCTGTTATGTTAGAAGAACCAGATTTGATATAAAAATATCTAAAGGAATCCTACTAATATTATAAATGCGAAAGTTTGTGAGGATGTATGGTGTATGGATGTTTGTTACTGTTTCAAAAACAACAGATAACAGATAGTTAATAACCTGGATTAAAACATAGGACAAATTTATCCCGGTAGTAAGATCTCATGGGACAATTATCAAACATCACGCGGGCGAAGCCGTTGGAGGCCATTAAATTAACTGCCACATGTCAGCTAGCACACGCCAAACATTGAGAATATACTCAAGCAAAATAATAAACACCTAGAGAAAAGCCTGCAAGCATAAAGTGTGTATGAGTGTGCCATGCTGGAATAAAATAACTATGAATAAGTAAAACCATCGCAGTAAAAATAATTGACACACAGCACACAACTGTGTCCCAGTAGTGGGAATGGTAAAGGATTACGCGCATTGATTACTTCTATCGGCACGCAATTATGTGTCTTCTAATGGATGTGCAACAAAACAAAATATATTAATTAACACAGCTACGTGCTACGGATCTTAGCCCTTCCCTTGGCAAAGTCCACATAGACCATAATTAGTTATAAGGTAAGTGGCTCATACACACGTATCGTTATACAACGCACTTGTCACACAATCAGAGAGGACCACAATATCTAATGAGCTATGCAATTCAAAACAAATGCACCTACCAACCCACCACCTACCCGCAACCTAGTCAACACGCTATCATGGCGCTTTTACGCTGAATCACTGTCTCTCAAGCAAGATACAGGTTACCTACCTAGTTTGAGAGGCAGGGTTTTCCATATTGTGTACAGATTTCAGTTCCTAGATTGTATTACATTGTGTTACTACCTAAGCTCATTTAAATTGTGTTTACTTAAAACATGTTAAATCTGTGTTTTTATGAAATAAAATTTTATTATTATATTATATTCCGTGAGTGACAATATAAGTTTAGTTTGAAACCGTGAAAGCTTAAAACAGTGTTTAAATGCACCTACATTCATCTTGCCCTAGGTTAACATGGAGGGATAGTATTACAGAATGCAATGTCAAAAATGCTATTTGTATCATCTTTCCGACTCCCAAGATGATTGTCTTGAATATCTTGACAGACAACACCAACTTAATGTTTAGTGATATTATACACATTGTTTTTTATAATGATCTTGTGAGAGGAGCCCGTGGCTACATAATAACAGCCACACGGGTTGATCTTCAAGGTTAAGCAGCGCTTGCCACGGTCGGTCCGTGGATGGGTGTCCGTCCATCATTAAATAACGAGTTTTCACTATGGCTCGGTCCTTGGCTCTCATTTGTAGACCTTTGGTATTAATAGTCGTTACAGATAGTCAGTGGCCCGAAAGTCTGACAACCAGTCTTACCAAGGGGTGTCGTACCCAGTACTAACTGGGTTGTGGACGTCAGATAGGTAGTCGTTCCATATAAAATACTGGTATTCAGCTGCATCTGGTTAAACTGAAAGCATAAACCAACATAGTTCTTGTAGTATGCAGGCGTGTATCACCATATTATGTATGAACGTGGACTCAAATTCTTTCCGATGTCTACTGCAAAACTCACTGCGACATTCTTTGTGTCCAAGAGGCACATCTCCATGAAAGTCAAAATCGGCCACACTTCGATGGACTCACACTTATCGCCGAGATCAGATCATTTAAAAGAGTGTCCATGGAGTTTCTTGCCCGTTCTTCTCCATAGAGATCTACGCTAGTGAATGGGCAACTACAGTACTTTCACAGTTTTTATGTCTTGTGACTGGGACTGTAGCTACATTTAATTTTCATCTTTGTTTCGACAATTCAAAAGTGCCTGTAACTGGCCTACTTGAAATAAATGCTATGCTTTGATTTTGATTTTGATCTGTCACCCAAAGCAGGGTAACAGGGTAGGTTGTTAGGTTTGCTGCTTCCGCCGCGCCACCGTAAGTATACTATCCACCAAAATCTTCGGCTGCGTTTCCACCAGAGATGAGCGAACGAATCACATAGCTATATAGAATACCACATGCTGTAAAAAAAGAAGCGATACTATTGGTTAGTTTCACATACATTCCTCGCTACGCATCCTCGTTCATCTCTCCATAAAAGCGAATAATTGCGTTGATCAAATAATAAAATCTATGGTTTATATATCAAATGAAAGCGGTTAAACATATCCAGCGCTAAACGTGGGTACAAAACGAATTTACGGAATAATAGAATCCGAATCTAAAAATATGATTATTACATTACAGCAACGGAAACAGACACGCTTGTGGAAATTGAATTTTAGAACGTTTGTGCAAATTCGGGAAATGGTGAAGCCAAGATATTTTGTTTAAGTATATTAAGAACAGCGAAAGGCTAATAACACTTATAAGATTAAGAACTTAAACTTAAAATAACGCCTATACTCCCCATAGAGTAAGACAGAGGTGTAACAAATAGTACACCCACATTTCACCTGTTATTTTCTTGCTATATGACCCATGACAGGAGGCGAATGTACTGCCATTTACAGGGCACAAACCCAGACTACATGGGTACTACTGAGAAATTCTTGACGAGCAAAGCCAATAGCACTGTTGGGCGACCTGAGAATCCAACCCAGCAGTCTCGTTTGCGACCATTATAGGCCCCCGCCTATTCGATCTTTGAGCAACATTGCTCAGTAAAGAGAACTTATTAATCCCCATTAATAAGTTCTCTTTACTGAGCAATGTTGCTCAAAGATCGAATAGCAATATGACGTTCTTATTTACTTGCTATATTCCGAACAGTAGGCATTTTTTGAATATTTTTTTAATAAATGCTTTTCACCAACGAAGAAAACTTTTTATAGATATAAGTACCTTATATTACTTTATGTAATATATTTCATCACCGCTGTTCTCAAAACGGTGTAGGAACATATCGCGAGGAAACGTTAAAATGTTTGAAAAACCAAAAATTCGAAGACAGATCAGGTCTACCGACATTGGGCCCACATGGTGGCTCCCATTCTCTCTTATCAGATTTTAAGAACCACTTAAAAGAAAATAAACTTGTTAAAAAGCCCATTAACTCTGTAAGTACGTATAAGAACGTAATTAGTAATCCTAAGTTTGTTTAAATGCATCCTTAATGACCGCCACAAGGCGACACTAATGCCCTTTATACAAACAAGAAGATCTGCCATTCCTTCGAAGTTTGTCTTTAGAAAGCAACTACTATAATGTTATACTTTTATGTTACTTGTAAGATCATCATCATCATCATCAGCCTATTAATGTACCCACTGCTGGGGCACAGGCCTCCTCTCTATGAGAAGGAATGGGCTATAATCCACCACGCGGGCCCAGTGCGGATTGGTAGATATCACATGTCTTCGAATTTTTTGGTTCTAGGACATGGCGGTTTCGTCACGATGTTTTCCTTCACCGTTTTGAGAGCAGTGGTGATGAAATAAATTACACAAAGTAATGCGCCTGTCTGGGTTCGAACCCACGACTTACTGTTCGTAAGTCAGGACCGCCACCACTGGGCCACCGCTGCTTGTAAGATAGACTGCGCTTAAATACCATCAAAATGGTTGGATCGGGATTACTTATCCCTTTAACATAAACACAATATCACGCCTATAATTTCCAAAGGGATAATTATACAGAGATGAACTTATTAGTACACGCAAATTTCACCAGTTATTTAAATCTCAGGAGGGTGAGCCTATTGCCATCAAACGGGCTTAAAGCCAGACTCCGTGACTGCGACAGCGAAATTGCAGATGGAAAAACTTAAAAACACCTTACCCAACCTAGAAATTAAAACCAGGTCCTGCCACTTAAAGACCAACGGATTACTTATAGCTCACTAATTCACCTTTTCCCAACTAAGTCGGGGTCGGTTTCCAGTCTACCCGGATGCAGCTGAATACCACAATTGTACATGGAGCGACTGCCTATCTGACCTCCACAACCCAGTTACCCAGTAATACCCAGTTAGTGCTGGGTAATACGATTCCCCTTGGTAAGACAAGGTTGTCAGACTTTTTGGGCCACTGACTACCTGTAACGACTGTCAGAGATCTACAAATGACAGCCAGGACCAACTGCTTAACGTGCTTTCCGAGACACGGGGAAACTCGGTATGTAACGGGTAACGCAAACACGGCTTAAACTAAAGACCACGAGCTCCTAGCCGACTTAACTCACTAATTAAGGAGGATAAAATCATACGAGATTTTTGGATGATCTCATTTAGAAGGGGAGTATCTATAGATTTATACTTGTATAGTCACTTAAGGTCGCAGTCGATCCATGTAAAATATGGTATTCAGCTGCATCTGGTTAGACTGGAAGCCGACGCTAACATAGTTGGGAAAAGGCGGGGCATATGATGATGACGTATAGTTACTCAAAGCTCATTAAAACTTTGTTACGAATGGACTAGAACTTGCCTTTATAAGAAAAAAAAAACCGGTCTTAGACCGACAATCTGCCAAAATTTAATTTAAGGATAATAATTATGAACAAGAAACTGATCGTAAAAAATACAACCAAACTGACCCCCTCCTTTTTTGAAGTCGGTTAAAAAGATGAATGTAACAAGAACACGCCGTGTTGGGTCGATCCTAAGTAGAATGCGACAAAGAACCTTAAAAAGGCCTCAGATGACGAAGAAAACTATTCAAAACTTTTTTTTATATTCAGGTTTTACTTAGGTACGAGTGTTGCTTCACACATTCCCTAGGCCTAGCACAGATATCGAGTTTGTTAATTATGATAATTTAACATTTCCTCACACTACATCTCATGTTAATTGGAGTGTGGAACCATGTTTACCGGGTCTCGGTAGTTTTTGCTTATAGCTTGCATTCTGAAAGTTGGCAACGTCGCAAATATTAGCTGTTTGGATAACTTTAATCTGAAATATCACTCAAAACGTCCTTGGGCCCATACTTTCTACACTGTTGTTGAACTTAATCACCAGCCTCTTGCCGTAATCTCAATTAGGGTAGGCCTCTCTCGTCTTATTCTTTCGAACCCCATTTATAGCCATCATTCAGGCACTCCACCTATTGCATGATGAAGCCAAACGTTACATCGTTAGGAAATCAGTATGCCCTAGAGTAAAAAATGTCCAAGAGATGACTGTGAATTCGCCCCACACTGGTAGGTGGTGGATTACGGCCCCTCACCTCACAGAGAGGAACCATATGTTCCAGTAGTGAGAAATTGAGAATATTGCAGAGTTCTTACCGAGATAATTATAGGATAATTAATTATCCTTGCTGATTCATAACTTCAGTCACTTCAGTCGACTTTTCGCCATTTTTTTCAAAACTAAACAGAAATGTAAAAAAAACTGTTTGTTGATTAAATACAATGTTAATGACCTTTTATTTTTTAGTTTGTACATAACGCGTTTGGATACACGTGGAAGCAACAAATCGCGATCACGCACGTGAAGTGACAATGACAATGATTTTTGTTATTATCAAGATAACTGTCACTTCGAAACCTGGAATATTGTACGCCAATATTATGCTTACGCTAATAAAGCGAACATTTTATCTTCCACGTAATTCATTCACTTCACGATAATGCTGAACTAACGCCTGAAAAATGTCTCGCGGCAACGCGCACAAAATAAAAATAAAAACTAAGGGCAGACAAAATGTGCATCACCAACCAATAATAATACCTAATAATGTAAGTAACGATTCAGCCGTCGGCCTTGATCTCGTTTGTGAAATTATTTACTCTTATTGCAGTCCCGAGTGACAAATGCAATCAGACGCGACGGATTCGAGTCCTTTACAAGGCTAAGAATTGGAACATAATAGGCTTGTGTCCTGAAAAAATCTAATTAGTCCGTCCGTCAGTTAGATTATCAAAAAATATTTGACACGTATTTTTTCTTTTGTTATGTAAACCAAAATTGACGACGATACGACGCTTTTAAAATACGTATCCATTATTTTCCAGTACTCTAACTGACCGACTAAAAAGATTTGAAATTTATTAATGGTGGACACTAGCCTATTAAAGATGCACGTAGGTACCTACAAAATTATTCATTATCATCATTCACAGCCTGACTTTATCCACTGCTGGTTAAAGGCCTCTCTTTACTTGTGCCAAGCTCCACTAAAAAACACAAAAATGGTTAGGATTATGTAATGTATTTGGTGATAAATACACAAAGGGTGTAAAAATACTCTTAACTAGGCCGAAAGGCACTTATTCTCCTCATCATTGCGATCATTTTTTTGTTATAGAAATCTAGACCATACCTGGGAACCTTGTAGTTACGGAGATATTGGGGGTCAAAGTTCTAACATTTTCACAAGTTTGTTTTTATTGTAAGAACTTAACTATAGACACCTCCACGACCCCCACACTATTCAATCCATCCACCAGCACAATGTTTTAAATGCGTTACATTGAGTTCTAGCGTAAAACGTGATTTTCCAAAAAAAAGGCATTTCCCAGCAATAATTTTTGCGTAGGGTTACTTAGTTTGATGTGCAGAATGCTTGGTTAACAGCTTCGTGAATAGTCTGTTTACACTCTGTATAACATAACATCGCGCTTGTAATCCCCGGGATGCGCACCCACATTTCTCCAGTTACGTTTTAAGTCCCATGTATTAGGCGGCAAGCCTATTTACATCAACTTGACACAAATTCAGACTCAGTACTACTGCGGAGAAATTCCTAATATGAAAACCAATTGCCCGAACTGGAATTTTCACCCAGGACCCCATGTTCTGCAGTAGTGCTTGCGACCAACGAGGTAGTTATTGTTTTTTTTTTTTGTAGCCTTGTATGTCCCACAGTTGGGCAAAGGCCTCCCCCATATCCTTCCAGGGCCCGGTAGTCTCGACAGAGATTACGACAAAATCGCTAACTTTCGATCGCTGATTACTAACGAATAAATTGGGTTGTAATTATGATGCTTGCGAGAATCGCATCTTGGATGTACAGACTTGCATTTCCCGCAAGCATCGTTATTGCAATTAAATTTATTCGTTAGTAATCAGCGATCGAAATTTTCCGATTTTGTCGCTATCTATGTCGAGACTGCCCAGGTACTCTTCTCCTGCGCCACCTCGAACCAGCCTTCGTGATGTAGTTCTCGATCATCTCGCTACCTATTTCTAGGCCGGCCTCGGCGACGCCGTCCATCCTCAGGCACCCATCGTGTTGAGACCTTTGCCCAGCGGTCGTCGTGCATGCGGCTCACGTGGCCCGCCTAATCCCATTTGAGCCCGGCAGCCTTTTTGCCTACGTCTATGATCCCTGTTTTGAGCGCAGCGTAGTGTTCCGTATTTTATCAGCTCTCTTTACACCCAGAACGCTGCCCTCCATTGCTCTTTGGCAGACTCCAAGGTGGGACGTTATTGATATTATACTACATAAATTAATTAATTAATGGTGGTGGTTGTAATGACTTGTTAGGGACTTGACTGACGATTGCTCGACGAATTGATGTGGCTGAGTTCTGGTCGAAGCTTTTACTTAAATAATAACCATAATAATTATGAGACTGCTTCGTTGATCTCAAG
Organism: Xestia sexstrigata; assembly: GCA_941918905.2. Classification (NCBI taxonomy): domain Eukaryota; kingdom Metazoa; phylum Arthropoda; class Insecta; order Lepidoptera; family Noctuidae; genus Xestia; species Xestia sexstrigata. The sequence goes on from OW799216.2 coordinate 10,672,690, forward strand.
GTCGCAATCGCGACTGCGGAGCATGAGGTCCCGGGTTAGATTCCCGGGTCGGGCAAATTGTTATTCGATTTTTCACCTGAGATTTCTCAGTAGCAACCAAGGAGTCTGGATTTGTGCCCATCATCATCATCATTTCAGCCGAAAGACGTCCACTGCTGGACATAGACCTCCTCTTCTGGGTCTTCTCTTCTGGCAATAACTGTTACATTAGATTTACTACCTGATATGGCATGTTGATGTATACTATAGCTCTAGGAGCTCGTGGCAAAATAATAACAGTCGTTCGGGTCGATCTTTAGGTTAAGCCGTGCTTGCCTAGGTTGGTTGTGGATAGATGAACACTCATTACATACCGAGTTTCCTCCATGGCTCGGAAAGCACGTTAAGCAGTTTGGTCCTGGCTATCATTTGTTAGTCATCGTTAGTTATCATCTTTGATAGTCGTTACAGGGAGTCAGTGGCCCAAAAGTCTGACAACCAGTCTTACCAAGGGGTATCGTATTACCCTGTACTAACTGGGTTGTGGAGGTCAAATTGAAGTTAGATCTACCTAACTGGACCGTTTGTCCCAGGTACACATAATCGTCTACAACTTCGAGTGTAGAGTCTCCGATCTTGATAGGAATGGGTGTGACATGGGCATTCAACATGACCTTGGTTTTGTCCATGTTCATTTTAAGACCCACTCTTCCGGAAGCTCTACTGAGGTCATCGAGCATTGTACTGAGGTCCTCCATGGTCTCAGCCATGACCACTATATCGTCGGCAAACCGCAGGTGAGTGAAGTACTCGCCATTGACGTTAATGCCTAGCCCTCTCCAGTCCAGAACCTTGAAGACATCCTTCAGTGCAGCGGTGAACAGTTTCGGAGATATGACGTCTCCCTGATTTGTGCCCGTTTGATGGCAATAGCCTCGCCCCCTATTACATGAAACTTAAACTTACCTGGCGAAATGTGGGTGTACTCCTTGAGGTACACCTCTGCCTAACTCTTTGGAGATTACAGGCGTGATTTCATGTTATATTAAGTTAATTATAGGAATCATCAACACGATTATGAAGAAGTGGTGCCTATAAGCAGAGCTGTAGTATACATCACCATCTGTCTAGCCTTTTCCAAATAATGTTGGGGTCGGCTTCCAGTCTAACCGGATGCAGCTGAATACCAGTATTTTACATGGAGCAACTGCTTATTTGACCTCCACAACCCAGTTAGTACAGGTTAATAAGATACCCCTTGGTAAGACTGGTTGTCAGACTTTTGGGCCACTGACTCCCTGTAACGACTATCAAAGATGATAACTAACGATGACTAACAAATGATAGCCAGGACCAAACTGCTTAACGTGCTTTCCGAGCTACGGAGGAAACTCGGTATGTAATGAGTGGTCATCTATCCACAGACGGCTTAACCTAAAGATCGACCCGAACGACTGTTATTATTTTGCCACCAGCTCCTAGAGCTATAGTATACATCAACATGCCATATCAGGTAGTAAATCTAATGTAACAGTTATTGCCAGAAGAGAAGACGTTGCGTTGGAAGGCCTCCCACTAGGTAGACCGATGACCTGGTGAAGGTTGCGGGAATCCGCTGGATGCGAGTCGCACGGGACGGGTCAATGTGGTGACACTTGGGGGATCTCCAGTAGTTTTTGTTTCGGGACTATGATTTTGACCATTTAGTTCCAGGCAATATGGTAATTCGAATGATTCCTATTGACATTTCCTTTTCGGCAATATTCTTACCTGCACGATTCAAGAATTAGCATTCATATCGACATTCCGTACGAGCATACCGGATTGACAACTAATTTAGAAGTCCTAGCTTCATTTATTTGGGTTGCTAATATCTATGATGAAAACATTCGAAAGTAAGATGTTGCACTGATCTGCAAACGGTGCTTCCGGACAACTTTAGGGATTTTTAACGAACGTAACTAGACTCATGTACCGCATAACGTCACGCCTTAAGTCACGCCTTTTCATCATCCATCTGCCTAGCCTTTTCCTAACTATGTTGGGGTCGGCTTCCAGTATAACAAGATGCAGCTGAATACCATGCAGTATTTTACAAGTATTTCTTAAGTCACGCCTTTAATTTCCGAAAAGTTAAGCAGAGTTGTATGATCAACCAAATGAATAAGTAACCATGGTCGTCAGATATGGTTGCAGTTTTTTTAGAAACTATATCACGTTTTCGGATGAAATTTAATTATATCAACAAATTTGAATATTTTCTATCAATTTAATTTAATTTCATTCGAAAACATCCATTCTAAGAAAACTTAAACTATACAGGGTGTAAACAGACACTTCACGAAGCCGTCAACCAATCATTCTGTATTTCAAACTGATTAACTCTGCGCAAAAGTTTTTGCTGGGAAACGACTTTTTTTTGGGGTGAAAAATCACATTTTATCGTAAAACTCAATGTAACGCATTCAACACATTGTGGTGATGGATACATTGAGTAGTAAACGGGTCATGGAGGTATTTAAAGTAAAGTTATAACATTAAAAACTTGTATTTAAACTTGTGGAAAAGTTGGAACTTTGACCCCCAATATCTTCGTAACTAGAAGGTTCCCAGGTACGGTCTGGAACAAAAAAAAAAAAACGCAGTGACGAGGAGAACAAGCGCCTTTCAGCTTCATTAAGAGTATATTTAGACGGTTTATATTTCGACCCTGGATACTTATTTGGTATGTTGACTGTACATATAGCAGGCCCACAATTTGTCGCAGGGCGCGAGCCTATTGCCATCAACCGGACACAAGTCCTGGCTCTAGTACTAAGAAATTCCTGATGGAAAAACCCAATAACATTCAAGTTGTATTCAATTGCTTTAATTCTATACATTGCTACTGCTGCGTCAATCCTATACCGCTAGGCTAGATCAAAAGGAAAAGGGGAACCACTAAAAGGTTTATTCCTCGTACAGGGAAAATATAGTGAAGATTAAGTGTAACACGAAATGGCTTTTTGAATCCAATCTGATTATGGAACTCTCTCGCTCCACGTCATGAAGTTTTAAGATTATTCCCCTACAAATATTTAGGATATAAGCTTTAAGTTTGTGAAAAGTACTAATAACACAAAGTGCAAAGTTCTTTTCAAATATCTTTTTTGCAAACATTAACACGCAAAACGAGATATTTACCATGTATGTGGTGCTATTTGTTTTAACTTCCCGATAATAACAAATAATAAACAAACATGTAACTTCTCTTACAAACATTAACACGCAAAACGAGATATTTACCATACAGTATGTGGTGATATTTGTTTTGAGTTCCCGATAATAACAAATAATAAACAAACATGTAACTTCTCTTACAAACATTAACACGCAAAACGAGATATTTACCATGTATGTGGTGCTATTTGTTTTTACTTTCCGATAATAACAAAAGAAACAAACATGTAACTTCTCTTACAAACATTAACACGCAAAACGAAATATTTACCATGTATGTGGTGATATTTGTTTTGAGTTCCCGATAATAACAAATAATAAACAAACATGTAACTTCTCTTACAAACATTAACACGCAAAACGAGATATTTACCATACAGTATGTGGTGATATTTGTTTTGAGTTCCTGATAATAACAAATAATAAACTAACATGTAAAAAATAGTAAACATGGTAAATATCCCGATTTCAGTGGTAATCATAGTGTTAGTGACCATGTCACTTTACAAACTTATATCAATACAAATAAATATTTAAGCGTCTGTTTGTAATGTCAAAATAACAGCTTTTTACTGAAAGCATATTAGTATATACGGTACTTCTTCTCTTTTTTTTTCTACCTTTTTGTTTCATTTGTTTCTATTTGTTTGGTAATCTTCAAAACGGCGGGACCGATTTTTACGGGACTTTTACTGACAGGTCTGCAGGCTGATATTATAATGAGTAAGTAAAGTGTTTTTTTTAAACCTAAAAATATTAAAACTCTTCAAATCGTTAACAAAATCCGATTAAAGTAAGAAGCAATATTTTTATAATCATTTCACGCGAAGGTTGCGGGGCATAGCTAGTTCTACTTAAATTCTTTAATCACAGTAAAATCATAGCAGTAATAGTTTTCCAGTTAAGGGCACTGCGCAAAGCTAGTCGCAATATGCGATTAACTTCCTTTTATTAATAAAAATAAATTACTGGTGTCAATTTAAAATCATTTATTGACTGACCATAAAAAACAACTCTTTTTTTTACTGCCCATCAAGCCGCGTTACGCACTTTTTATTCGCCAACTCGTTTTTGCAATATGTTGCCAATCTCTTTGAATAGTATCCAAAATACAATCAAAGGAGACTGTTATCTTTTGAGTTGAAAATAAAATACACCATCCATTTTGTAGACTTTCACTCGGGAATGTTATGATAATTTTGAAGAAACTTTATTGTGAGATATATTTTTAAGTTATGTAAATATGGCAATACAGAATATGACAGAAATGGTATTTATCCATGAGAGAAACCCTACTGATGGGTATTTTACTTAATATTAGGAAAGCGACGATCACGCTGACGGCTATGACGAGACGTTAGGTTAAAAAATGTCTTAATAAGCCGTCCAAATAGCTGGCTTAGTACAAAATGACTCTCACCAAGATGGTTATTGAATCATAAAAAGGTGAACAACCTCAAGTCAACGCCACTACTACATTGACGATATCTGTGACTAGATAAGTCAACACATTGCTTAATGAGACAGATTTTACAAATGCCTTCTTTACCAACAGTTCTGTGTTAAATTTTAAATAAATAATAAGTTTGCCATAATGTTGTTTGCACCGTCATTACGATTAAACTAATTGTTATTTAAGCGACAGAGCTGTGAAGCTATCGGAACAATATTGGCCGATGCGTAACTCAAGGTACAAGATAAATGAGCTACATATTTATTAAAAGTGGTGTCGTCGTGAGTGAGACCTGTGTTATCGTATCGGGCGAGATGCGAGCGACTCGTATGCGCCGACGCACTCTCATATCGCGCTTAATTTTACAACCTGACATTTACTGCTCAGGTTTTTGGAAACTACAGACAAATAACCACGGATTAAACGTATAGTCACCTTCGGGTACCGGTGGCGTACAGTGCAGTGTGATATAAGACGTGAGCCGGAGAACTTTTACTGACTCTCACTTTTCTGGCGCCAAAGTGAACATGATCACGAGCAATGAAAACATCAGCAGTGTCAGCGAGCTCACCAGGTCAAACATACGTCTCACAGGCTCCCAAAATTGTACGACATGGAAGGAGCAATCCAAAAAGATAATAAAATACGTCAAGAGTATTTTCCGCGAGACCACGGTTGAGCCTTGTTTGTTTATTTACATGCTGTGCACTGCTATATCTTCGCTAGCTGTAATGAACATGCACCTGGATAAAGCCTGCAGGGTTAATTTAAATTATGGATTGGACATTTGCGACCGCATATCGAGAAGAAATACGACTGGTCTCGATGAGGAGGACAAGGAAATCCAATCTTTGGTTGCTGGAGTGGTCGCGTGGAAGTTCCCTTTGCAGACAGCGATACCAGCTGTGATGGTGCTATTCGTAGGAGCATGGAGCGATAAGTACAAAAAGAGAAAAATATGCATTTTGTTTCCATTTATTGGAGAGATTATTTGCAATATTGGACTGCTATTTGCTACGTACTTTTTTAACGAATTATCACTGACGGCGACAGCTTTGATAGAAGCGTTGCCGGCGGCGTTCACCGGCGGCTACATCATTATATTTATGGGAATGTTCAGTTTTATGGCCGATAGGACGACTATAGAAAATAGGACGTTCCGCCTGGGACTCGTAACGATATGTGTGACGGCGGGAACGCCCACTGGGACAGCTTTGAGCGGTATATTGTTACGTGCTATGGGGTACTATGGGGTGTTCTCTTTACTGTTAGCGTTGTACACTTTATCGTTTTTGTATGGTGTGTTCAGACTTGAGGATGTATTGCCTCCTGATGAAGTGAAGAGTTTCAATGTCCCTGAAAAGGTGAGGGAACGGAATGTGTTGAAGGACGTGTTTGAACTAGTCGGCAACACTGTGATGGTGGCAGTGAGGCCTCGTGCGTTTAGGGGCAGGACTCAGATCTTTTGTGTGTTGCTACTGTATCTGCTGATGGTGGGACCACTATATGGTGAGTAACAATTTTTATAGCTCTAGCGTAAGTGACTTAAAATGTCACTTACGGGACAACCCGCAATCATAGCGATTGCAACAGCGTCGAAATATCGGGAGCTTAATATAATAATAACAAGAAATATCCCGTAAGTGACATTTTAAATTTATGATAATATTTCTTTAATTTGATTTTAAAATATATATATTATGTATTTAATTCCCATAACAACACTGCGGTAAAAATACTAAAGACTGCTCTTGTCACAATGAGACGTCGAAAGTGGGTCATTAACTCATTACTTCGTCTGGATTTGTTCTTGGCTCTCAGTTAATAAATTTTCGTTAAGAGATGTGTATACATTGGCCGATGCTGGCCCTTTTGCCATCCGTTTGTTTTTAATGGATTGCGCGTGTCTTGAATAAAATTTAAAAAGGATTTTTGTGTCGTACCTGAACCTATTGTCAATGTACAATAGGTAGTCACATGTAAGGTATGCGTGGGTATATATTTGGTAGTTGTTTTGCTACAAAAATGCAAAGCCTGTATTAAAGTGATGTGAATTAAAATAACTTCATAAGATTTTTGCTTGAGTCGTTTCACGTGACCGTGAACAATAATCGTAGATCGTGAGAAATGTCCGATCAAGTGCTTAAGCTAGTCATAAAATATACAGCTAGTATATTTTATTACTTTCAAGACACTAAAATCTAAATGATAGCGCCGATCTTAGTGTTCGACTTCAAAAGGTTGTACCATTAACTTTAAAACAAAAACAAAATTACTGGAAGAAATAGCACCACGAGTATTTCAATTTAAAAATATTTATCACGTGGTTTTGGGACTTTACAATATTAAGAAGACTTATTTATGTTACATATTTTATTTTTGAATTGTATTTTTTTGTTTTTACTGTGGACACATTTAACGTGCACATCTTGCTACATTGTTCTCACATAATATACCATGTCAACATGAATGATGTTACCAAGATTTTGTAACAATGTTTTGATTTAAAACAGTGTTCAGTGTGTTGTGTTGTGTTTGTGTGAGTTTCTTGCCCATTTTTCTCCATAGAGATCCACGCTAGGGAATGGGCAACTACAGTACTTTCACAGTTTTTGTGTCTTGTGACTTTTAATTTTCATCTTTATTTACAATTCTAAAGTGCCTGTAACTGGCCTACTTGAAATAAATGCTTTGATTTTGATACACAAAAATCTACCAAAATAAATTCTCAAATAACGGTGAAGATTAAAAACATCAAAATTAGCCACAGAGTATAGAAAAACAACGCGATCAAAGTGACAGGCCTGAAAAGCGGCTCCAATTTATGTGACGTATTTATTACACATTATTTTTATACTTTAAAGGTACAATTACATCGTACAGGTATTGAATCGAATATTGTTTATCCGTAAGTTAAGCACGCGGCCCGCTTCACTAGCCCACTATCTAGAAGGCAAGCCGGTAAATAACTAGCAAGCCTTGACTTCGTTGCTTTCCTGTTCACTTACTTCACATGCTCGAAAAAAACGTAAGTACTTAGGTAGGTACCTTTTATTATTTTTATATAAGTACGGAAAACTGCGATAGAGACAGTCTTCAATTAAAAAAATAAGCAATTGAAATGAATTAATCGGAAAAATTTTTTGGCTAGTATAAATAACATAACATCAGGCCTGTTATCGCTGAAAGGGTAGACAGAGGAGTAACCCACATTTCGCTAGATTATGTTTCAGTTCCAAGAAAAAGGGGGTGACCCTATTGCCATCAACCGAGCGCAGATTTAGACTCCGGGGTGCTACTGAAAAGCTCCAAATGATAGGCAAAGTAAATAACACTTCACCCAATTTGGTATTCGAACCCAAAACCTCGTGCTCAACAAAAGGGACCACTTAACAACATTTCATGCAAAACACTGTAGGTTTTTAATCATCCTGGTTTTTATATTTTTTTTTATATTAAATCTAGATTATAGACGATAACGACTCACTTAGGTATATCCTAGAGATAATTATTTGCGGGTTTTACCTTTTTTTGTATGCATCAAAAACTAAGAAGTATATTTAAATTCATGAATTTAATTTTCCTCATTTTGCTCGCACGAAAAAATATATAAACACAGGTAAGTAGATAAAGTAAAGGATGTGTTGGTTCCAGTGTTATGTATGTAATTCTTGACTTTAAACAAGAATTTGTGTGGTATACTACAACAAAAAAACCGACTACTGAAAAATCACGCTTTGACATCTTATTAATCATAATCGGATGAATAGTTTAGGTGAAACATACGTAAATACATACATACATAGACTTCCAAAATCATAACCCTTCCTTTTAGTTTTGCCGTAGTCGGGTAAAGAGTGCTGGTTCTTAACATTTTTGACTATCTACCTAGATAGTTGAAAAATAATAAAACTAGAGGGCTGTCCTCGCAAAGATTAAAAAGAAAAACCCCATATCTAAAGATGATATAAGACAAAAATTAATCCTTTTTTTGTGCCGAGTAAAAAATTTGTATTTCTTTCAACAAATGTTTAATTTTCGTCCATGAATCTTAAAACCGCGTCGGTCTTTTTTTAGTGATCATCTAAAATGTAGCAATCTTACTGAACAGCAGACGATCTCTCAAGACTTCCGTTTGCAACACTGTCCTGATTAATTGAGAATGGTTAAAAAATATTGGTCAAGTGCAAGTGGAACTAGCGTATCGAGGGCCCCGTACCCATTAACGACTAACACTTAAGCAAAAAGTATCAGACCTATCGGAGGGATACCACTTTTATTTTCCAGAAACAGTTTCTCTTTATAGCGTCTTTTATTTTAATTTGTAAGCTTTTTGTATTGTTGAATTATAATATTATACTAATTTATATCACGCAGAAAAATTACAATGTAAAAAACACAGGCTAATTCAAATTGGACAAAAGCGTCAGGAAAAGACACTCGAATAAACAATGTTATTAATGTATCTATATTTTTTATCTTATGTTAAAAGATTTATTCTACTTTTAATAAGTCAGTTTAGTATTGTATTCAATGTCATAAAGATTCTTAAGAATCGAAAACACCCACTTTCACAATCTTTTTAAGGCAACAAGTTTGTTGGATAACAAAGCCAAGGTAGTGATGAATACATTAAATTTCTCAAATTATTGAGAAGTAGTTGCAAATATTATGTGTTAAAGAATACACCTTAAAAGCAAAAAATCATTTAAATATTTTATTAATAAACCATATCTTGTAATTTAATTGATGATTATCAAGTAATTTTTGACACACGCATCTCATCGGCTGCGGATTAGACCTTTTTCTAGAAAAAACTTCCAGTTTAATGTTTTTAGGGTTACGTACCTCAAAAGGTAAAAAAAGAATCCTTATAAGGTCACTCTCTTGTCCATCTGTCAGTGTGTCACCACCGATTTTCTCAGGAACGGGCCCTAGCAAGTTGAAATTTATACCAGATCTGAGATCTATAGTCCATTAGGTGTATAAAAGGACAAGAGAACGCGATAAAAAGATATGGGCAAATTTAGATTTTGCGAAAACTTGTAAATGTACCAAAATTTTCCTTAATTTTCAACTTTTTGTATTTTTTGGGAATTTTCCATATACTTGTTTTTTAGACGTGAATATCATAATAATAAGGGCCATTAAACTGAGTATTTATTGCAAGCATACCGAAACAGCATGCTTTAATATCTAGTGCGCAAAATTTGACGCAAAAAGACATAATGTAACGATAGACAATGTAACAGATTGGACAATTTCACACGAAATCCTTACACAATTCTCATTAGCCATTTTCCTCGCGTTTTTCCCTGAAATACACTAATTCATTCATTTAGTCACACAACTTTAGAAACCACAAATAAACGTACATAACTCCCTACCAAGTGCGTCACTAAATAGTACTGAAGACAATGCTCCGTTTCCAATCACCGCTGCACTGCAAGCCACTAAAACTAAGTGCTTGAAACAATTTGCCCTACTTTAGTTACATCCTTAACAGTAATACACACATCAAAAATGTCTAGGGATCAAGCATTTTTATGCGGATTTCTTGAGATTGAGATGTGGCTTTGTAATAAATTTATGATTTTATAAATTTATATGGATCCTTTTTGGTGCATTTCATAATTTGAATCAGGAACTCTCAATCAAATTCGAGTAAAAGATGAAAATAAGCTGTCAATATTTTCCCTATAAAAACATACAACGCATTGAAGACATTATTAGTGCTACTGTTTCCCTACTACTGATTAAAACCAACGTTATTATGGAGCGGCGACGTCATTTAAGCAGGGAAAAAATGCTCAGAGCCGTGGGAATGATAGAAGCTGGTTCCCGGCAACGTACTGTAGCTTTAGCTCTGAATACAAGTCAGAGTGTTATCAGTCGACTTTGGACACGTTACCGAAGCACTGGTACCGTGGCTGAGCGCCATGGAGGACGGTATCGCTGCACCACACGGAGACAAGACCGATACATTCAAATCTTAACTCGAAGAGCTCCAACAATAACCGCCATGATGTTAGCCGTGAGGCTTCATCACTCTTCAGGGAACTTAATTAGCGACCAAACAGTCAGAAACCGCTTGCATGAAGTGAACCTTCATTCCCGAAGACCGCTACGGGTACCACCTATAGCAATGCACAATCGTAGGATTCGATATCAATGGGCTCTTGAACACAGAAATTGGGCAGAAGAACAATGGCGTTTCGTGTGCTTTTCTGATGAGTCTCGTTTTGGTATGAGACCGGATACAAGACGTATACGACACTGGAGAACCCCTGGACGCCAACAGCGATTAAAATCCTGCCAGGAAGTCCATCCTTATAGTGGTGGAACCATCATGGTATGGGCGGGTATTTGGATCGGCGGAAGAACTGAGTTGATTTGGATCAGAGGCAACCTCAACGCTCAAATTTATGCTGAGACGATTGTATCAGACGTCATCGTTCCTCTACAAGTGCAAATCGGTCCCTTATTTCAGTTAATGCATGATAATGCACGACCGCACACCGCAAGAGTTGTAAGACAGACTCTCGCCGCAGCTAACATCAATGTCCTGCCCTGGCCTGCTCAGTCGCCAGACTTGAACCCGATTGAGCATGCATGGGATATGCTACAGAGAAGAGCTCTGCCGAATATGGAGGGTATCCAGTCGCAAGAAGACCTTTTTTTGTTGTTGCAACGAACATGGGCGGCCATTCCACAGCGTGATTTGGATGAACTCATTTTGAGTATGCCAAACCGATGTTCTTGTGTTGTTAGTGTTCGCGGTAGAAACACGGATTATTAATTGTTTAAGTTACCCAATAAAATTTTAAAGAAAACTGTTATTTCAGTCTTTTTTTCGAACTTTAATGTTAGTGGTTCAAATGTCAAAAATCCCTTTATTAGGAAAATGGCAAATTTCTTTATTAATGCAAAGGTGACTTGGTTTATCGTTACTGTGACAAACGAAAACACTTTATTTGATGAATCCTTAAAGAAAATTTTAATTAATATCAATCAGGAGAAAAGTTATTGCAAAAATATATGTTGATCCCTAGATACTTTTGATGTGTGTAGTTACGTTGAATCACATCACTATCATAGGACTCAATTTCTTTATCCATGTGGTTAGTGCCTAACCTGGTGTCAGAGTTTTTATGCCGCCCATGGGCTTCTGACTTGGCTTTATACGCCGTCGAGTAATATCTCTCAGGCATGCTGGTTTCCTCACGTTGTTTGGCCTTGATGAGGCTTCTATTGGAGCTAGGGACGTAAGCATGGTTAACATTTTCGCCACGTGCACTTCACAGTCTCATTTGTGGCACAAAGTACGTACGGCCTTGACCGCAAGTACCCAGCCGTCTATTACAAAAGGTGCAATTGACGTCATCGGGATACAAAAACGTAAAGACCTAAATATGCAAAAACGTCCGAGGGCTCAGTCCTAAGACATGTGATTTCCAAATTTCTATGGTTTCTGGGCCAATTATTCAAGTTCATGATAAGAACTGACCGACTTTAGAATGCGATACACCAAAATAAGAAGTCGCCAAAAATGAAAGTTTATACAAATTCCATTTTGGTTTTAAAACTCGTTTGTGTTTAACCAAATAAAATTAAAAATCCCTTTGCGGACAGCACGTAGCCTTGTTTGTTCGCAGTGCATTCAATTGTTCTTGTTACAGGTAAACAGCAGGTACAGCGTAAATATTATACAAATTGATAAGAGAATCACAAACACACTGATGGTAAGAATTTCTGAAAATATAGAAAAAGCTTCCCAAATCCCATATTTGTGGGATGAGTTGATGACTATTGATGATGCAATGGTTTATTGTTCTATTTTTCACTTGTATCTAAAGTATAATCTTTAGTTGTATGGGACGTTATAGCAGCAAAATCGATTCTACGTGGTAAATACAGAAAGCAATAAATTCACGTTTATTTTTGTACGTGCAAGTACCTAGTTTTAACTACCAATACTGACTTAGCTCTATATTCTGTACAGTTTACCTCCTATTTTATTATACAAAGTTGCTCTCGCTGCTGTCTGTACGCTTAGATTTTTTAAACTACAATTTTCAGCAATGCAGTAATGCAGTTTTCAGCAATAGACAGAGTGATTCAAGAGGAAAAAAGTCCAGGCTGGGGCGAGTCGCTAGTTAATGATATGCGAAACCTAAACGAAAGTTTAAATAAAAGCAGGCGAATGGGTAACAATCAATCAACGCGCTTTTAAACCGACTTCATTATAGAGGCATCTTGTTTTCAAAGTCTTATCCACAATTTTGAATTTCTCAGTAGCAGCCACGGAGTTTGGATTTGTGCCCGGTTGATGGCAATAGGTCCGCCCCCTATTACATGAGACTTCAATATAACAGGTGAAATGTGTGTACAAGCTATTAGATCCACCTCTTCCTCTTCGTGGATTACAGGCCCGATGTTATGTTATTTAAAATTTTCTTACGTTTTTTGCAATTTTCAGGCCAGTGCTAGGTTGTATGTTGATTAAAATATTATTCGCGGCTGTAAGACGTATGTAGTTATAGAATTATTATCATCAAAATCATCAATACAACCCTCCAAGTTTATAAAGGTGTAGGAAACAAAAAAAAAAGCAGAAAAAGTCATTTCTACACCCAAATTTTGAATTTCGTGGGCTACCCTGGAGCATCAGCCTTAATACACGCTATTATTAGCAGGCAATTGGCTGTAGTTAACCACAATGAAATTAGCGATGTCACAGATTCAGTGGCAAGTTAATAATTTGGCAATACAGGCCCATTTGATTGTAGAAGGATATCATTTCTTCGTTGGTTTAATCAGCTGGAAAATTGCGTAACACACATCACTGAAAATGTCATTCATTTTGATAATTCAGCAACTTTCATGGCGATATTTATTTATGTACACGCAAAATACTTAACAGGACTTTAAAGGTACTGCTCATTTCATAAGAAAATGCTTCCAGCAGACCTGCGAGAGGAATATAAATGATCATTATCATCATTTCAGCCGAAAGACATCCACTGCTGAACATAGCCCCCCTCAAGTGTCGCCACATTGACCGGTCCCGTGCGACTCACATCCAGCGGATTCCCGCAACCTTCACCAAGTCGTCGGTCCACCTAGTGAAAATAAACATACATACAAATATATACACACAAAAAAATATACTGGTATTGTAAATAATACCTATAATAATGTACAGGATGTAATACTTTTTGGAAGAGAAATAAAGTTACAGAGTCTTGAAGTGAGTTCCACACACATACTGCGTGAACGTAGGAGTAAGAATACATTCAGTCAAAAAAGTATCGGGAATGGATGATTTGTTTATGGTTCCAAATTCAAATTTTTGTTTTTTTGTAGTTGTTAGATTGGCACAACTGTTTTCCATTTTGGTGCGGAGTTTGAGTTGCATCTGTTATTTATATTAAATACAGTGCTGGTTTTAGTAATATCATATATAGTGTGTATTGCGAATTTCATAATGGATAAAAATATCGAACAAAGAGTTTGTCTTAAATTTTGCATCGCGAATGGAATTTCGTGTTCGGAGTCACTGAAAATGTTACAGAAGGCTTACGGTGAATCGACTTTATCAAAAACTCGTGCTTATGAGTGGTTCAAAGCGTTCAAAAGCGGTCGAGATGTGATGGAAGATTTGCCTCGCTCTGGTAGGCCGTCAACGTCTGCAACTGAAGTTAACATCGCAAAAGTGAAGAAAATAGTGACTGAAAATCCCCATTCAACTCTGAGAGAGATAGCCGCCGAACTTTCTGTATCTCACGAGTCAATCCGTACCATTTTAACTAATCATTTGGGTATGAAACATGTTGCTGCTCGGCTAGTCCCAAAAGATCTGAATTTTCTCCAAAAACTCAATCGCATGAAAGTCGCTGAGGACATGCTAGAACGAGTCAGTTCGGACCCAACATTCATGAAACGCATTGTTACTGGTGACGAGACGTGGGTTTACGAGTTTGACATGCAAACTAGTCAACAAGCTTCGGAGTGGCGCCTTCCAACTGAACCGAAACCGAAAAAACCACGCCAAAGTCGATCAAAAGTCAAAAGTCATGTTGACTGTTTTCTTTGACTATCGCGGTGTTGTGCACTTTGAATTTTTACCGGAAGGTCTAACGGTAAATAAAGAATATTATTTGAGCGTTATGCGGCGTTTAAGAGAGCAAATTCGACGAAAAAGGCCAGATTTGTGGAAAGAAAATTCTTGGATTTTGCACCACGACAATGCGCCTTCGCACAAGGCTATCATTGTGAACGAATTTTTGACCAAACACTCAACAAATACCATCCAGCAACCACCATATTCACCAGATATGGCTCCTGCTGACTTTTTTCTTTTTCCTAAACTCAAATTACCACTTCGTGGCACCCGTTTTCAATCGATAGAAGACATAAAGGAGAATTCGCGGCGAGAACTGAACTCAATTCCGGAAGCAGCGTTTAAAAAATGTTTTGATGAATGGATTATTCGTTGGCGCAAGTGTATCGTTTCTAAAGGAGCATACTTTGAAGGTGATAAAATAAATTTGGATGAATAACAGACATTTTGTGTATTATTGATCTTTTTCCGGTACTTTCTTGACAGAGTAGTATGTATGTTTTTAAACAGACGAAGTCTGATTGTGATTAAAGTTACTAACGCAATTGGGGTCCTATTATCTATAATAGGACCCCAATTAAGAACAGTAATGTTGTCATTTTGAGTACAATGTTTTATTCCAGTGAAATGTAGACTTCAGTTAAGGAATGTATTTTTTTCCTTGAAAAGTCGTACTCTTGAATTTAATAAGACCTTCTAAACGAAACATCTTCTGAATTAATGCTTCTTCTGATAATGAACTGTCGTGCTAAAGATTTCTCACAGCGAATTTATAAGCAGCGAAGTGAGGATACTACTCTCAAGTACTCCTCATCACCAAGGCGGCAAATACAACTTTATTTACTTTATTATTGTAGATCGCATTTCCCCTACTTATCCTTGTTTCCTATATTTACTTACCCGCCGTCTTTTCCTCGAGTTAAACAAAATAATCCACAACTTATTTCTTTTGTCTTCTTTCAGGTGACTCCCAAGTGGCGTATCTGTACGTGATTCGCAAATTCGGGTTCACAGAGGTCGAATACAGTATTTATGGTACTATAAACATCGTCCTGGGTCTTATTGGTAAGTACAATTAGCACTTATCCTTGGGGTTCTTACTTAGGTACTAAGGATGCTTGCATAAAGTACTAGTTTCTGGAAGAAATGGAACAGATCGGTACCGTTGCAGTTAAAATTAGCCTACAAATACATTTTTTTTAAATTATTATTTTTCGGGGCGTTGTCACGGTTCCTGGTAACAGACAGACGGACAGTGGAGTCTTAGTAATAGGGTCCTGTTTTTACCCTTTGGGTACGGAACTCTAAAAATAAGTGCAGCTTAAAGACCTACAAAAAATAAAAGAGATACAGGTTTAGCGATTTGTCGAAATCCTATAACTTTATACAAGCACCCTTACATGTACGTAGACACATGTATAAGGTATTACGGTTTAGGTAAGACCGTCAGTCATAAAGTTTTATCCTTGATTGGGCACTTTATTTTCTTTTATTTGAAAAGGGTCCAATTTTATTGGCTTGTAAAATGTGTAATTAGATGTGGAGACAGAATTTTGGGACCAATACGTAATGTTTAGGAATTATCGATGTTATTTGATAATTGATTGTATTAGTGAAATAAATATCGACACGTTTTAAAACAGAACTTTATTAAACTTTTAAAGTTTCGCTGAAGGACTAGTTGCCCGTGTACCTACTTAATACTTCAATAAAACAGGAAGTCTTGAAATCGACAAAGACGACATGACTGTATCATAAGGAGTATCCTCTCTTCGGACTAAACTAAACGGAACTCGAGAGGCTTCGCTTAAGTTTTATCACGTATGTCGTTTAAACAACATGAATAAAAATAATTGAAAATATAGTTTTATATTACGAAAAAACTTATCCTGATACCTCCAAGTGTTGCTCAAAATACATTACGAAAAAATCGGGTCGTTTTTTATCCACCAGTCATATTATTATCGTCCACCTACAAAACATGCACATTTATTTTATATTCGGTCAAAAATAAAATCAGTTAAATCGCTCTCATTTGCATAATATTTATTCTAAATAATAACAGCCGCTCAGGTCGATCATCAGGTTAAGTTGTGCTTGCCTAGGCTGTTCCGTGGATGGGTGACCGCCCATTACATACCAAGTTTCCTCCGTGCCTCGGAAAGTACGTTAAGCCGCTGGTCCCGGCTGTCATTTGTAGATCTTTGACAGTCGTTACAGGTAGTCAGTGGCCCGAATGTCTGACAACCAGTCTTACTAATGGGTATCATATTACCAAGAACTAGCTGGGCTGTGGAGATCAGATAGGCAGTCGCTCCGCTGCTAGCTGCATCTCGTTAGACTGGAAGCCGACCCCAAAATAAACGAAACGTCTAGGCAGATGGTGATATATTTGTTTGTCAGTCCAATGTCATCTTTCTATGGCTGAGAGCGGTATAATAAACTTTATCTTTTACGATGAAATAAGAAACGCATCTTGTTGCGTGTGTGCGGTATAACGCCATCTTTATCAACCTAGGTCAAGGATGGCGGATGGCGATAGTCTTGCATTTATCACGCAACCGATTTTACCGCTTTCCGAAACTTAACTTTATTCCTATCTTCGTAAAGTTCTGTATTCTCTACAAGAGTACTTGGTAAGACATTCATTAATTTACTAATTATTTTTATCAAAACAGGTTTTAAGTACTGAGCAGGTGATGTTCTACAAATTAACTTAAAACATTATACTTTCAATATTAAACCTAATTTTCGGTCGTTTACTGGGTGCCTTTAATTGTGGCAGGTACCAACTCGAGTTATAGAGCCAGTTTTATTCTATGGACGGAGATCGTGGAATTAAAGGCAGAATTAAAGGTTCTCGAACATTTCTCAACCTAGGTTTTTGCTAAGTGGAAGCAATATGGACACGGAAATTCTGACATTTTTACTGACTGACAGTTACAGTTAAAAAAATTACTTGGTACAGACACGTCATGTTTAAAAGATAGATAAGTAGCTGAAAGCAAGCATTTTTTTGATGTAAGTAGGATACGTATAAATACCTGTGATATGTTATGGTGCATCCACACCGCATGTTGAAAAAAATGACTATGGAGGTTACATTATGTCTATGTATGTACACTAGGTACAGTATCAACAAGTAAAAAAGTTCTATGCTATTTCTGAAACTCTTTAGGTACCAAATTGCATATATTTTTTATTAAATGCGGAAAGGTCGGCGGAAGATCAATTTTATTATCTTCAAGTATTTGTAAAGTTATCAGAAAGTAAATATTGTTGCGGAATAGGCGCGATTTAAGTCATAATGATAATAAGATTAATAGTGCATGCACTTGTGCGATATTCTGATATCATAATACATATTTTTCGTTGTTGACAATAAAATGAACTTGATATGAATTATAAAATTGTCTTAATTTTTTCTTTTGCTTATTTTTGACGACAATACTTTACAGTTGAAATTAAGTTTTATTTATTTTCCTATAAAAAATATCCAATCCTTGAAATCTTAAAATCAACTGTTTAACGATTGTCAATAATTATTCTTATACTATTTCTTTTATTCTAATTTTCCCAGTTACATTCATTTCATAAAAGTATCAAAGAATGAAATATTTGAATCTAAGGACAATATTAAAGTTGGTTGTTTGTTGATAAATGGTACCTTATAATTTAGAATCAATTTGTCAAACAATTAATTTTCCTAACTTTACTTACCTACCTATCTCTTGGCAAAATGTGAGAGCTGGTGGTGGTACCTACTTTCATACAAGACTAGGGCTCGGTTTCCACCAAAGCGGAGACGAGCGGAGCGGAGAGAAGTGCAAGCTTGGTTGAAGCTGATGCACAGGATAGACGAGAGACCTGCAACTACATGTGATTGGTGGGTTTCCGCACATCGCCTCTCCGCTCCGCTCGTCTCCGCTTTGGTGGAAACCGGGCCTGAAATCTTGCCTTGCTCTTACTACTCTTCATGATGTTATGGTTTCTGGACAGTCTGTTCGCCTTAAATAAGCTTGCTGTTTAGTTAGCCCCTAGACACACGCTAGAGCAATTTTTCTACATGCTTATTCAATTGCAAGCATGTGAGTGAAAACTTAGGAGATTTGCACTGGGACCTATCAACAGCATGCGTTTCTCCCAGGTCTCAACATTGTACGTCTAGCCTAGATAATATACCCAACTAGCAAAATTTTAACTTACAAGTGTCCCAAGACCTATATTTTATTACTCTTTTAGCATACTTACAAACAACTGTAAGTGTCGATTTAGGCGCACTTTATAAGAGAACTCTCGCTTAGAGTCAACTTATAACGCTCTTATTGAAGATTACTTTACACTTACAATAATCTTGTTACTGCTGTTGTAATACCAAAATAACTTATAATGTTCTCTGGAAGCTCAATAAAGGAGTATTTATCACAACGGCCGAAAGTGTGCGCGAGAGCTAATGGAAAAGTAAAATAAAAAAAAGGTTTAATTGTGAACTCATGTGTTATTTGTATTACTAGTATTTTTATTTTTTGTAATCATTTTGTTCATTTGCTTGATAGTTATGTGTCTATGAACTTAAATAACTTGCGGTGTACATTTCTTCGAATGTTTTGTGGAGTTAAGTGAAATATTTTCACAGGCCCACTTGGTTATGTATTTAGAAAATTAGTAAAAAATATTAATTAATTGTAAAAATAAAAACTGACGCCATTAGAGATTGATAAGACCAAATACTCTTCTCTAAGATAAGCTTAATACTAAAATGTCTTATTTCACACTACCCAAGTTAATTTTAAACCTTTTGGTCTTATTGAGCACTTACATAAGGTAACTACTTGCAGCCATTTAATAAATTTAGGGTTCCTTTGTAAACCATGGCATTCAAATTCCATTTTGTGGTAGGTATAATGTTAGGTGAGCCAAAACATGCATAAGTAAAGCACTCTTTAAAACGCACTCGCATAATAGTACATATATTATAATGTAAGTACTATTATGTGAGTGCGTTTTAAAATATTTTTATTAACACTTTTTAGGGTTCCGTACCGTTTAATCCTATGACCCAAACACAGATGTGCAAAGTAAATAAATATATTTTTTTAAATAAGGGTCATTTTCGGGAGACAATTTGGAAATTAAAAAAAAATTGCTAACCTTGCTCTGACATAATATATTAAATGAAAGGGCTCGTTATGAGGATCAAAGGACAAATATAGTTTTGTTAATAATTTAAAATAAATAGTTTCGATTTTATTCATAAATAAAGACGAAAATTAACCATTCCTGATCATTTCATCATCATCATCATCATTCTGATGACATTCCCTGATTTCCGAAACTACTTGGAGCCCAAAATGTTGAAAATAATACAAAATATAGTTAATTGCTTGTAGATTACAGGCAAACCTATAAGAATTCTATCAAAACATGCCACAATTGAATAAAACATTGATTGGTATTTTACGGAACCCTCTCCACGCGAGTTCAACTCGCACTTGGCCGATTTTATTTATAGTGGTTATTGACCCCCGGCCGTGACATTTTAAAAGTAAAAATGGGGGTTCCACAAGGCTCAATATTGGGTCCTTTTCTCTTTCTAGTATATATAAATGATCTTCCCTATTTACTGAAAAACCAACCGCAAAATATGGTGTTATTTGCTTATGACACTTCTCTAATTTTTAAGATAAATAGGCGGGCCCAAAATCTAGATGACGTGAATAATGCCCTACTTCAGGTCCAAAATTGGTTCACAGCAAACAATTTGGTATTAAATGAAAAAAAAACCAAATGCATAAGATTTGCTTTACCGAATGTTAAAAGTAGTGATTGTGATATAATATTGAATAAAGAGAAACTTGAGTTCGTAGATAAAACGGTTTTCCTGGGGATTACGCTTGATTCAAGGCTACAATGGGGTTCTCATTTGACTTCTCTTGCGGGGCGGCTAAGTTCAGCAGCCTATGCCATTAGAAAAATCCGTCAGTATACTGATGTAGATACCGCTAGACTGGTTTATTTTAGTTACTTTCATAGTATAATGTCTTATGGCATTTTACTGTGGGGACGGGCTGCAGATATTGAGTCTATATTTATTCTGCAGAAAAGAGCCATCAGGGCCATATATAATCTTCGTAAGCGCGATTCTCTAAGGGAACTGTTTAAGGATATTGGCATCATGACGGTACATTGTCAATACATCTACGAAAACATAATGTACGTCAGAAAAAATCTGCACCTTTTTGGTAAAAGGGGTGACAGACATAATTACAGTACTAGAAATAGGGACCAACTAGTTCAGCCAGGTTTCCGACTCGCTAAAGTAGACTCATCTTTCATGGGGTACTGTTTGAGATGCTATAATAAAATTCCACAAAGTATTCTTGAACTGAATGAGACGAAATTTAAAACATGCATTAAACGCACACTATGTAAGCAAGCATATTACAAGTTGAGCGATTATATCGCTGATAAAAATGCTTGGCTCAATGCTGGTCCTGCTCCACAAGGACAGGGGCGCATAAATTGATAGCATTAAAATGTATTGTTGGAGCTGCTGAAGATTTTACAACTATCTTTGCATTGTATAGATTCAATCTCCTTAGTATTATATAAATGCATAGCCCATATTGTGTAAATACTATGTACTAGAAAGCTATCATTCACTGGAAACCTACGTTTTTTTCTTGACTTGAATGTGCCCTGGCGGTTTAGAGTATGTCATGCTCACTCAAATGTCTCGCTGATGGTGGCGCATGTGTCGGATCATTTAGTTCCCTTCAAAATGGTTGAGTTGAATGGTGCTGATCCATGCGTCATGTCCGTGAACGGGCGCTGTCAGTTGTGACTGGTCATCTCTTAGTTGCCATGGCTTATTTGAATGAATTATTTTGAATTGTATTTTTTTTGTTTGTGTGTTTTTGCTGTGGACACTTTTAACGTGCACATCTTGCTACATTGTTCTCACATAATATACCATCTCAACATGAATGATGTAACCAAGATTTTGTAACAATATTCTGATTTAAAAGAGTGTCCATGGAGTTTCTTGCCCGTTCTTCTCCATAGAGATCTACGCTAGGGAATGGGCAACTACAGTACTTTCACAGTTTTTATGTCTTGTGACTGGGACTGTAGCTACATTTAATTTTCATCTTTGTTTCGACAATTCAAAAGTGCCTGTAACTGGCTTACTTGAAATAAATGCTTTGATTTTGATTTTTTTTGATTTTTTTAATAAAGTGTTCACAAGTCTTTTAAAAGTCAAGATATTCTGATAGAGCTCTACCAGTATTCGTCTTCTCTTTAATTTGACTCAGAGAAGACAATTCACACTTACAACTTGTTGGTTGTTATAGTAGTTTTATGCAAAAGTTTATTAAGGTCATAAGTGTTATAAAACACTCAATGCAGACTCTACTAAGAAATACTGTACTTTTAAGATGCTTTTTTAAGTGCAAATAATATTCAAGAGCAACTGCTCTTTAAAAAAGCACTTGTAAGACAACTGTGCTAATAAATGTCTTACAACGTTTCTATAAACACATCTATAAGAACACGTACTAAGTGTTTTATTCTTGTAGTACAAAATGCCTTAAATCATGCTTTTATAAGATGTACTGTCATAGTCTAGACACATGTAAGTCTGCTGTAACACCTTAGTTCTTAAATCAGCATATCCGAAAAACAAAATTGCTATATCACGTGTTGTTATGCAATAGTTCGGTTTCCAAAGTCCGGAAATATACGATATAAATCAAGAGTTGTATCGTGAATTTCCGTACACTTGAATGTTCCAATTGCAAGAAAATACAGTAGAACAGCTGTTGTTGTTCGAAGATAATTATGTGATTTGTTACGTATAGAGGTTGTGTTTAATGATTAAAGTTCTATCCGGCCATGCGGGCCCAGTGCGGGTTGGTGGATGTCACATGTCATGTCCATGATTCTTTTCGTTCTAGGACATTTCGGTTCCCTCACGAAGTTTTTCTTCACCGTTTTGAGAGCCAATTTTTAAGTTAAGCAAAGTAAAGTGAGTGAGTAAAGATAGGTATCTGATATTAAAAGGATAAGTTAAACCATTGCTCTACTTGAGGTATCCGTCCGACTAACCGATTTGAGAAATCGTGACTAAAACTATTGCATTTGGAAACGTGGCGTAACTAATAATCCGCAACCTATTTGTACAGCTACCTGTAACAAAATAAACGGATTTAGAGAAGGTCCACTGTTTATGGAAATTAATTACCTAGAACTTTTAATTAAATAAAACACTTTTATTATATTTTCATAGCCAAGTATTAAAATTTCTATTTAAAAATTGATTCCATCAAAGCTTAGCCTTTTCACAAATTTGTTGGAGTCGGTTTCCAGTCTGACTGGACGCAGTTGAATACCAGTATTTTACATATGGGGCGACTATCTGACTTGCACAGCCCAGTGGGTGTGTAGTACAAAAGCCCAGTAAGATAGGCAAGACTAGTTATATAACAATTGCGGGCTATGCTATAGCACAGTCAGACTGTCAATATATAGGCAGGTATAGAACAAAATAAAATAAACAGAAAAGTATGTATAACTATCATGTTGGAATGTATTTTACTAGTAGATAAGTCAGATACCATAATTACGGTCTACAGAAACAGTTGCTTTTATGCAACGCGCAAAAATCGCCATTTCACAAGTTCCATTTGAGTGCACCTTCTGAATGTAGTACCAAATCGTGCCCAAATAGGCAGTAATGCATAATACATGAGATTCAGTCCAGCTCAGCTGTTTATTTACTAGTCCTTGTATAAACAGGGTTACAGAACACTATTGCGATAGCATTAGCAATTTTGTCCACTGTAAGAACACACCGCAGTAATTAACGATGGATGATCGTTTTACCAAAATAAACGAGAGTTCACACAGAAAGCGTAGTGGGAATATTGGGCTGATGGTCTTTACAAAGAGACTCAAGCATCCTCACTGTGAGAAAGAATGAACTGTTTAAAATCACCTGATCTGATGCGAACTAGTCGATCTGGCATATCATGATATTCCGCCTATAGAACCCACTGCTGGGACCCAGGCCTCCTCGCTATTAGAAGAGTGGGCCATAATCGACCAACCTGGCCTAGTGCAGGTGGATTATGGCGATGCGATTAGTGGATATCAAATGGCTTCGAATTATCGGTTCTAAAACAAGCCGGTTCCCACACGAAGTATTCCTTCTTATGTAATACTTATATGGAATAATTCATTCATTTATTTACTTTGAAGAACTTGTAGCTAAATAGTAACAGCCGCTCGGGTCATCTTTAGGTTAAACCGTGCTTGCCTAGGTTGGTCTGTGGATGGGTCACCACCCTTACATACCAAGTTTCCTCCGTGCCTCGAAAAGCACGTTAAGCTGTTGGTCTCGGCTGTCAAAGATCTACAAATGACTTTGTAGATGTTTGACAGTACAGGTAGTCAGTGGCCCAAAAAGTCTGACAACCAGTCTTATCAAGGGGTATCGTATTGCCCAGTACTAACTGGGTTGTGGAGGTCAGATAGACAGTCGCTCCATGTAAAATACTGGTATTCCGCTGCATCCAGGAATCCATCAGTCCCTCACCACTGTTTTCAGAACTTTCATATCTATGAAAGTTCTGAAAACAGTGGTGATGAAATAATTTACACATTTAATGTGTCTTGATTCCAGCCCACGAGGACTCTTAAGTAGAGCTCGTGTTCATATATATTCTGATGTTGCATAATATCCTCAAATTGTTGGCTTTATATTAAGGACACAGTAGCTTCCTCAAAATGTTTCTCTTCACCAGTTTGTCAACAACACGTTTTTTGTCCAGCATTATTATTATTTCATAGCATTTATGAGACGTAGCCATAAACGCTCAGGTCGTTTACCTAAAATCCGGTAAAAGAAAGGAAAAAAACTTGAATAAGTACCAGTACCTATTTTTAGGTATTTTTGTTTCCAAATATCGTAAACACTCGGAATCAAGACCCAGGTCTTAAAATAATGCCAAATAAGGCCGTAATTTGTACATTTTATTAGAGCCCGAAAAAAATGCGTTAGTTAAATGTCAGATAAACACGCAACTTTGGTATAAGTCCCTTAAAATGTGAGGATATTTTCGGAAAATTACGATTCCATGTTTTAATTAAGGAAGGTGCGATAACCATTGAGTTTAGGCTCGGTTTCCACCAAAGCAGAGATAACCAGAGCAGTGCACACACTTCCAAGATTTGGCCAAACACAGGGGAGACGAAAGATGCGATTTGGATTTCAACCAATATGATACTCAATTCTCTCGAGTCTGCTCGTCTTTTATTAAAACCAGGCCTTACGGACGAAACAAATCACACATTTTCTGTTTTATCTAAAATTGTGCTCATGGTTTTCTTGAATTTTCATTCCAATTATTCTTCTAAGCGTAGGTTTATAATTGGCATCTGTAATAATACTATTACTGCCATAACTTCAACTCAATGAAATGTCAGGTGAAACATTTTGCTACATCTTCAAAATCAATATTTAATCGTAACTTCTCTTCTTCAGGAACCGTTTTCTGCATATCAGTTCTCAGCAAAAGGATGAACGTGCAGGACAGCGCTATCGGCGTCCTTGCAGGAGTGAGTAGGATAGCCAGCTGTTTCATGTTTGCGTTTGCACCGACGCGACCATGGTATTACTCAGCTCCGGTGCTGAACATCTTCAGCCATACTGGACTGACTGCTGTCAGATCATTAGCCACCAAGAGTGTTCCTTCTGAAGAAGTTGGTAAGTTAACTTTATTAATTACTGTTTAGATAAGTACCGATAAGATGTAGTTCTTGGAAGACAATATATTTAAAAAAGAATTTTCCTGTTTGAATTTTGTTGTTGTTGTCACAGAATTTTAATGGTTCCACTACGCGTTAGCAGTTTATTATCGCTACTGTTGCTACAAACATAGGTCCTTGAAACTACCCCTCGTACAAAAATTCAATTTAGTCCACGAACAAATTAAAGACTAATGTTATTGAAACATTTGTTATACCTTACCTGAATTGAATTGGAACTATTTGTAACTAACTTCACCTCAGAATCTCAATAGTAACAGAAAATCCGTGGAGCAACTCTGATTGTTCTATTTATCTGGAAGCAAACCGTCCAATATAAGTGACGGAAGAAATTGCTCAATAAAATGTTACGACTTGATAAGACAAAATTTCTCGAAAAGGGCAAAAACAGCAGTTTCTACAAGGGAAAAATGGCCATTCAAAGGATTAGCACCTGTTGCTATAGCGCCAGAAGATTCGTTTTTGCGTAAATTTTCTTCGCGTTATAGCGCACCCACTAAATTAATCAGGAGAAACGAGGAAATTAGAAATTGTTTGTTCCGGTCCTGTTGGCTTTGCGAAGTTTGTACTTCAAAATTCATGAACTTTAGTAGATCTTTATTTAGAGACTTGTTTAGCAATTTCGGGTCAAGAACATGTCTCTTGTTTTCTTGCCGAAATTTTGAAACAATAAACAACATTTTAGTAGTATTATTATTATTATATTTGTATTTTACACCAATTTTTTTTAACATTCGACACAACGTTTGCGTTCGGTTTTGCAGCAATTTGGACTTTTCTTAAATAATCTGTCTAAATGAGAAATGTATTAAACATAACCACACCATAACTATGATTGATGGTCTTACATAATCCCAATGCTGTTTTGTGCGCACGACCTCTCAACCTGACCCGACCATCTCTTTTTCCGCACTTAGCCGTACTAGAGCTTTTCCTCTACATTTGTTTTGGGATACGGTCAAAGTATGGAACTCTCTCTAAGCGTTTGCTTATTAAATGCTTATTTTCGAGGTTTACGACGGGTTTTAAGTTATAACCCGTCGTAGGCCTTTAAATGAATAGCTTTAAGCAATCGCTTTCAATTAGGCGATTTCGACGCCTATCATCAACAACATCATTCTCTTGCCCGTACTCCGATATATTTGTGGTTGGCGCAGCATGTCTTCTTCTTCCACACTTCTCTATTACTCGGCATCTCACCAGACACCCCCTTTCGTGCCATATCATCGTTCATATAGTTCATCCACGTTCTTTAATTTTTCTCTACTCTTACCTTCGTCTGTGGATCCGACCGATTCGGTCGGGACGCTATTGTTTAACTATTGTCTACTTCGCTAACAGTTGAAGT
Organism: Xestia sexstrigata; assembly: GCA_941918905.2. Classification (NCBI taxonomy): domain Eukaryota; kingdom Metazoa; phylum Arthropoda; class Insecta; order Lepidoptera; family Noctuidae; genus Xestia; species Xestia sexstrigata. The sequence goes on from OW799216.2 coordinate 10,699,642, forward strand.
GATACCCATCCACATTCATACACAAGTACAAAATTATAATTCTTGTCATCTTCCTTACAGCTAAGTTGAGCGCCCTTATAGGAGTGACGGAGGCAATAGCACCGTCTATATACATGCCGGCGACGAGCTATATCTACATGATGACCATCGACCACTTCCCCGGTGCCTTCTACATGTTCGATGCCACCTTGACTGTGGTCGCTTTAGGATTATTCGGGTGAGATATTTTATTTTATTATTATATCATATTTATTTTCAGCCATCTTGGCTCGGAGCTTGTGGCTAACAGCCGCTCGGGTCGATCTTCAGGTTAAATCACGCTTGCCATGGTTGGTCCGTGGATGGGTGACCGAGTTTCCTACGTGCTTTAAAAAGCACACTAAGCTGTTGGTCTCCGTTATTAATTTTAGATCTTTGACAGGCAGTAAGGAGGCCGTGTGGTATCCGGCAGAGTAGAATAGAACCAACCCATTATACTCACGGGTGTCGTATAAGGCGACTAATGTCTGAGGCAGAACACCTTGCGCCTCCGTAGATCAGAGAATGGGCAGCAGCGTTTTCTGTTAGTCTTTCATCACTGCGATCTCCAATCCGCCTGCCAAGCGTGGAGATTACGGCAAATTCCTCCCATCGTGGGAGAGGCTTATGTCCAGCAGTGGACGTTATGGGCTGATGTTGTTGTTGTTGTTGTTGTTAAGTAGTCCGTGGCCGAAAGTCTGACAACCAGTCTTACCAAGGAGTATCATATTACCCAGTACTAAATGGGTTGTGGAAGTCAGACAGACAGTCGCTCTGTGTAAAATACTAGTATTCAGCTGCATCTGGTTAGACTGGAAGCCAACCTCAATATAGCTGGGAAAAAGCTAGGCAGATGATTTATTGCCGGCCATCTATCTTCTAAAAAGGCAAAAGTAATAGTGTCTGTGAAAAGGTAACAAACAGAAGGACACAATATTTACTTTCGCAATTAGAAAATTCTATTAGAACTTAAATATGCAGTATGAGTTTTACTTTGTTACATCAAACTGTTGCAATGTGCAAGATTGACTCTTTAAACAAACGCGGTTAAATAGTTCCTTGGGTATCCTGGGTTCGATTCCCAGATCTTGGTTTTTTTAATGAAGAAATAGCGTCCCTTTGCTCACGGTTAGAGGCAAATAGTTTTTCGTACCATATATAAAACTTAGGTTGCAAAATGCTAGGAATATTTTACCCACTCTGTATGTGTATGTACTATAGTGGACACTCCCGCCTGATCACAACTAAGCTAATTTTTGCTAGCACTCGCAACATAGAAACGCTCTCTAACCCCGCCCCGTTGACTTTGTATAGAAATAATGAATGAAAGACAATACCGATCGGCCGAGCGCACTGACGACGCACGCCAAACGAGAGTTATTGCTATTTTGCGAATTGACGCTTTGCTAATAACAGGCCTAAACTTTAAGGGGGCGTGGCTCGGCGCCTCCGCATGATTTAAGCGAAAAACTTTTAACTGATCAGGCGGAAAAGACCACGACTGTACATTGTAGATACAGGCGTGCTGATAGGCAACGATGAATCATCATTAGCCTGTTTGTAATAGTTTGTGGAAATACTTTAATTGAGAAATCACGGTGGTGAAATATGACATTGATAGAAGCAATATTACTAACTGTTATCTATATTTTAAAAGAGGTGTTTGCATCGACGTTTTCCTCATAAAGTTACATTAGCACAAAATAAGTAAATAGCGATGAAACCATGGTGAAATAGATTGCATTTGTAGATAAACAACTAGATTAAAAATTAAGCAATATCTGTCGTGTCGTTACTATTATCTATATTTCTCATAGAAAAACAAACCCTAGTAGCTACTTACTAGGATTTGCTTCCAAAAGATTACCACCATTTTTTATTATTTACCTGTCTCGTAAAGCGTTTATTTAAATACGAAATGTCTCTTCTAGTTTAGATTTATCTTTAGGTACAGTCACAGTAAAAATACGTTTATCTCCTTGAGGACTCATTCTACGATAGCATATTTATCTGATTTGTATGGCAACGTAATGCAAGCGAATGATGTTCAATCATCTTCTTTTAAGGCATTCAATGGGATTATTATGAACTTAGATTGTTGTATTGATGATTTTAATTATTATCATTATGTAAATACGTATGTAATATGTACGTGTTACAGTCGTGAATCACATTTTGTTCAACATGCAGCCTGATACTGACCGGAAAAGTGCAAAAAATGTAAAAAAAAAAATTGCGAGCTACACTGGCGTTTCCACCTTAAGTCCTGAATTCCTGCTACGCTGATGTCGGTCGCGTACGTCTGTCGCGCGTATGTCGCTACATATTTCTCGACCCTGCGCGACAGACGTTAGCGTAGCAGGAATTCGGGCCTAACATGTCAGACCAAATTTAAAGAGACACTTGCAGGATGACAAATCAAAAAACAAAAAAAAACAGCAAATGGCCAGCAGTGTATTAAAAAGTGTATAAGTTGTTGTCAACTTGACTTCGACCTAATCTCAGCAAGTTAGATCTTTGCTATCAAGTATAGTAGTTTAGTGTAGTACTTTTAATACCTTTATCAGTAAAGGAACTACAAAACTGACGAAGGTATAAGAGAGCCGACTGTACAAACGGTGACATTGATGAAAACCTTTAATGGGTCAGGTTTTCAGGAGAGAACGATACGTGACTGAAATAAAATTCTGAAAATAGATTGTACCTACGTTTACACTAATGTTTGAGAAGACTTTATTGGAACATTCTATCAATTAGCTTAGCAAAACAGATAAAAACACTTATTTACTCTGAAACTAAAGAATGATGACGTTCAAAAACCTTAATCTAGAAAAATCTTTAATCTAGTTTATCTAAAGAAATGGATGGTCTGTGCGACGGATGATATGGCTAGAAAGGAGGTGACTGCTGAGATGACGAGTAATAGAGAAGTATGAAAGAAGAAGAAGAAGAAGAATAGGGAGAATGCATAATTTTTTTTATTTTATTTCGATACGGAATGTTAAAGTACTATAAAAATAATGACAAAAAGCGAAAACAAGACATAAATCGGCCCAACAACACAAAAGTTATAACCATTTAAGCTTTTGTTTCTATCTCTTTCTAGATAAACGGAATTTAGTATGGATTTTGTACCTCGATGCAGCGAATGACGTCATTCGCTGTATCGGATCTTTCTGTCTAATCAGCAGTTTTAAATGCTTATAACTTAGTATTTTTTATAGATATTAAAAAAATAATTTGACACTGCTATTTCTGATGATAATACGCTTTGTTTAGAGTGATAAAAAAATCATGCAAATACCCTATTGGGATAAAGACGAGGACAGGAGAATGATGTATCTAGTTTAACTCAACATGCATAAAGAGCCGTGATGCTGCTGGGACAGAGGTTTCCTCCGTTTGAGAGGAAATCAGCCACAATACACTACGCAGACCTATAGTGAAGGTTGAAAGATACGGAATGACAAAAAATATACAAAATCTATGCTAAGATTTTAGATGGTTAAAAGTTTATAAGTCAAGGAGGTAATCTTCGAAACTACTGATCCGATTCCGATAATTTTTCAACAAACGGAAAGCTACATTATCCCATGTCATAAGCTACATTTAAAAGGTTCCCGGGCGGTTAAATTTCTGTACCTATATAACAGGATTGAAGCCGGGATCAAAGCAAGTCTGTTATAAACTACGCGTCATTTTTTTTCGTATTATTACCCATTTAATATGTTATGTCGCTGTTGTGCATTGATAAACTACGACTTTTGCATAACCATTTTATACTCGAAAATATACTTCGTTTTTATTGCATCGATGATAAGTAAATTAAAACAAAATCTTATCCATACTTCCATAATTATTATTATACTAATAATTATATAAGCTAATATTATGAAATAAAGTAACTTATCTGGTAGTTGGTCTCGGTTTTTCCTTGTCACGCTGTTACTGATTTGGTTTTAGATTTGTTACTGTACCTATTTGTGGTTTTGATACACTGGATAATAGAAGCTCGTGGCTAAATAATAACAGCCGCTCGGATCAATCTTCAGATTAAGCTGCACTTGCCTAGGTTAGTCTGTGGATGGGTGACCACTCATTACATACCGAGTTTCCTCCGTGCCTTGGAAAGCACGCTAAGCCGCTGGTCCCGGCTGTCATTTGTAGATCTTTGACAGTCGTTACAGGCAGTCAGTGGCCCGAAAGTCTGATAACCAGTCTTGCCAAGTAGTACCGTATTACACTAACTATTACCCAGCTGGTATGTGGAGGTCAGATAGGCAGTCGCTTCATGTAAAATACTGATATGCAGCTGCATCCGGTTAGACTGGAAGTCGACCCCAATATAGTTGAGAGAAGGCTAGGCAGATAACGATACACTGGATAATCGGACATATTAATATTAAACCTGTTTTTACCCGGTAGTGCATTTCCGTGGCATAATTTCCGACATCCACGAGAGCGAAGCCGTGTGCAAGAGCTAGTTTACTATAAACGAAACGCGTTTACTCTTTAACCTGTCAAGTTCGACTGTTTCGATAGTAATATTCATTCATGTTTTTGGATTTGTAAATTGCAAATTAAACTGAAGTAGCATCGGTTATCAGTTATGTAACTGCATGCGGGTCAAATTGATAAACCTGACGTTTTTCTTGCACGTAATGAACTAAGCTGGATAGTTTATGTTTGATAAATACGATAGGGGTCGCTTTGTGGCATAAATATTTTTTAAATCAAGAAAAAACCGCGGCACTATTAAGCATTGAATTCAGGGTTAGAATCGGAAGTTGGGTACAGTGTTCTTGGGGTTTTCTATCACAAAAATGTCTCAGATACATCGACGACACAAACTTTCACAAAGAATTCATTTTGAAAATAATTCTGTGTCACCATCTCTCTTCACTATCATAAAAATCATATCTTATAAGTCATCATCTGACTAGCCTTTTTCCAACTATGTTGGGGTTGACTTCCAGTTTATCTGGATGCAGCTGAACACCAGTATTTTACATGGAGAGACTGCTTATCTGACTTCCACAACCTAGTTATAGTTGGTGCCAGTTAAGATGAGAATAGCGGTCATTGACCCACCTACATTTATGTTTTTAACTTTGAAAACCAAAAAGTCAAACATCTACAACTGACATAATTATCTTATTGAGCATTGGGGGGCTTAATTCGTTTGTCAAACTTGAAAGTGAAAACAACTAATTATATTTATGTTATCTAAGGCCTCTAGCACACGGCGTATTCTAAACGCGGACGACGGGCAGATGACGCGCGTATACGCGCTTCAAACAAAATTTAAACGCAATCTTGTAACGTAAGCACACGGGGCGATCGTGAAACGCGCGTCTACTGCGCATATACGCGCAGATACAGCGATGCACACGCGCTGTAGTCGCTCGTAGCTTCGGCGTTTTGGTCAGAGACTCCTCGTCAGTTGTGCAATGGCGTCGGTTGAGACAACACTGCCTACGCTGGCTTTGACCCTTTGTACGCGCTTCAAACGAGTTTCAAACGCGCTTCACATGCGCGTTTTTATCGCTTTTAAAAAACGCAAAAATCGGCATCTACGGCGCAGAAAACGCGCGTTCCTAAAACGCGCGTCGTCCGCGCGTTTAAAATACGCAGTAAGATAGGGCTCTAAGTAACAAACATAAGCCCCATCTAATAATTTGGGAGATTTCATTCCCCATATATATCTGAAAAAAAAATGGTTAAAAATGATGTTAGTTGATAACAAGATTTGCATTTTGACGGTAAGAATTTATTTTCACACTTATTCATAAAATGATTTTATGTGTTACAGGTTCATTTACATACTGGTGAGGCGGAGAATGAGAGCGTCCGTCACAAATCCGAGTAAAAAGGAAGAATACGCAAGATCTAATGAAGTGTCTCAGTTTTAACTACTGTCATGGCGTAAAACAATATAACGATTTGAATGTGAACGAAAACAGACTTATTTGTTTGTAAAAATGCCATAAATTAGACTAGGCGATACAGACTTCAAAATAGCGCATTATATAGTAAGGTTAACATAAAATATTTAAGGAATAAAGTAAATTTCCTTCATGGAAATCTCAGCAAGATTGCTTTTATTGTGACTAGCAGGAGTAAAAGACTGAAATTATAGGTACCAACATCTAGATTTGGGTTACGTATCATAAACATATACATCATATCGTACTATTTGGAAACATTGTTTAAACTAGCTGTAAGTTTCCCGAATAGAATAAAATAAAATAAAATAATACCTAAGTTTATCCTAACTATTTTCGATAAAACTACGGTTGATTTACAGTTCATAACACATATTGGTCAACTACTGTTTAACTTACCTAATTTTGATTGAACTAAAATCAATCGCACTAACGAACGATTAATCTAGGCTATGATAGTGATTGGATGTGACACGCGCTCGCTATGCTTGCATTTTACATTACTCACCCACTTTCTGTCACAAATGTCGTCGTCGCTCCGCCGGCCTTCGGCCTTCGGCCTACACTCCTCACACCAGCTAGCAAGACCCAATGCAGAAAAGCACTAAGCAATATTGAGTTTAGGTAAGTCAACCGTAGGTGAGTCAACCGTAGATGAATGGTCCTATATGGAATTCGTTCCTCATAAATCTGTGAAACGATCTTTAGGTATTTAAACAGTAGGTCTTTGGACCGTAATTATATCGAATATAGTTAGGATAAACTTAGGTATTATGATACGTACCCCTTGACTTGACACCTAGTCCTCCATGCTAGTAGTGAAAATGGAAGAAATAAACTAGGGAAATGCATTTCTTATCGCTGAAACTGCGCACTATGAGACTTGAAATTTGAAAGAATTTAATTAATTTGATCGTCGGTTTTAAAAGAACTAGACTAAGTAGTCTTCTTCAATGTTGTAAATTGTAAAAATACTACTGACTGCCTCGTTGGTGTAGTGGTCGCAAAACGCAACTAATGAGCATGAGGTCCTGGGTTTGATTCCCAGGTGTAAAATATTGGGTTTTTCCGTCAGGAATTTCTCAGTAGCAGCTAGCAAATCTGGATTTGTGCCCAGTTGATTGAAATAGGCTTGCTCCTTATTACATGGGACTTAAACATAAAAAGTAAATATGGGTGCACCTCTGCTTAACCCTTCGGGGATTACAGGCGTGATGCTGATGACGTGATGTTATGTTGTAAAAATACCTGTAGTATCTGTTCTAGCAGTGAAAATATTTTACAAATGAAAAGCAGCAATTGATAGAATTATAGATATTAAGTCCCAAAAAAGAAAACTGAGAAGTCTTTACATAGATTCTAAAAATTCAATAAAAACTTCTATAACCTACTGCATTGTAGAAATAATTTTAATTTCAAACACAAATTACAAAAAAAAATTCTTTGATTACATAGCAACTGTGCATTGTTTGATAAAAAAAAAACCTTTGTAAATAAGTAAACTAAGACTGTGCTATGTTATATTTGTAAATTGTTAATATTAAACCATTTTATAAGGAAATCTCTAAGAAATATACGTTTTGTTATCTTGGATATGAGTGTTATATTTATTTAGATGAGAAGTTCAATGGTCTATTATCTGTTCGCAAATACTCTGAAGTTATGAGGATTAACAATAGTCTAGTCGAAATTATTAGACGATTTACGTGCGAGTAAGACTGTGTACACACTTCTTTTTCTAATAATGTAGGTACCGATGGCAAGTTTTATATATTTGGCTCAAAATTCAGCTAAGCGAACTCCGTGAACTGATGTAGTACAAAGGTCATCAAGACAGCAGGGACATGCTGTGCAAGATTTTTTGTGTTAAGGGGCTCCCCCATGCACACTAGCGCCACTTTGGTAAAAAAATCAGAACTCGTTAAATACACAATTAATATAAAATCTGATTGACAAAATCAATCATTTGGTCTTCTAAATTATTTATGTCTGCTTAACTCATTGAAACATAGCTCGCTGTCGTTACAGATACAAAATGGAAAAAAAACGGCCGTTTTTAGCAATTTTTCTAACTGTAACTACAGTGAAGTATATTTTAATGAATTAAATAGACGTCAATAATCTAGAACTCTAAAGCATTGATTTTGTCAATCAGATTTTATATTAATTGTGTATTTAACAAGTTCTGATTTTTTTACTAAAGTGGCGCTAGTGTGCATGGGGGAGCCCCTTAAGCCGCTACATGTACACTGAGTACTCATTTACGGAGACGCGGCGCATCGGAAGGCGCGTTGCGTGTTTTTACGGAGAGGCGGTGTCATCTGCGGCGGTGTCATCTGCCTTAGGTTTTGTATTTGCGCGTGTGAAGCCGTGCCGGTGGGTAACGCTGCATTTCAGCGCTCGCTCAAAATCGCTTCTCCGTAAACGCTCTCATACATTGTCATAATTTATGTTTGATTGAAAGCGGGCCGCGTCTCCCTAAATGAGCCCTGAGTCATTAGATAGAAAACTTCTAAACTATTACGATAGGGTGAGCTTTAAGAGCTTACAGAGGATTTTTAAAACTAGGTACTTATAATGTGAGGATTACACATAGTTTTAAAAATAACAACAAGGAAGCATAAAGCATTGTTTATTAATGCAGATGATTTATGTCCTCGTAACCGACGAGACCCCCATAAGCTAGTTCTGGATTGCCTTCCAAGACTAGCTAAATATAATAAAAGTTGTATATCTATGTGTGTGCGTATATATAATAAGATACCAAGTAACCTCAAAATGCTAAATGTAGGTTCATTTAAGGATAAATTGCATGAATGGTTGTGTAGTCGTAGTTTTTATAGTGTCAAAGACTTCTTTGACAGTAAATGTTAAATAATTGTCTTGAAAATTTAGCACGCTTATCACTGTAAAGCAAAAACATGTATGCTCTTGTTTTCTTTTGTATTTGACCATCTTTTAATACCATGTTTTTAAGCAAATAAATATTATTCTATTCTATTCTATTCTAACAGAATCTAAAAATAATCAGAATAAAAATAACAAAAATGTCAAGTATTTCAGAGGGCAAAGTCATCAATATGGCAATCGGAAGAAATGCATTCATTTATCTGTCTACGACGACATTTAACAGATTTGACGCTTTGCAGTCACAGTCAATCTTATACATTTAACAAATATTCCATCAATGTTATTGCTGATAACACAACAGTACGTAAGTTGTCAGGACTTTATTATCACAATGTTTTTTTAAAGAGCGATAGTTTTTTTCTAAAACGCAGTCTTGACTCGAGTCTGCGCACAGCTTTAGTGTTGCCAAGGAAACTGTGTGAAAACCCGTGAGCTCTTCAGTTTAGAATATTTAGACGAGATAATTATGTTGGTATGATAATCATGGAAAGATTTGTTAGCTAGCTGTAGTTATGTGTGGTCCTCTGCAGAATTAATCTGGCTAGATTAGGTAGGTACAAGTTATCACAAAGTGAGCTAATTTCATTTGCAATATCACAATGATCGCAAATTGCATTTGCAATCTGGTACTGACCTGCAAATTTAAAAAAAAAACGAATGAAAATTTGAATTTTGCGTATCATTCCCATGAGCTTTCGCGTGACGCTTTTTTTTTTCGGATGAGAAATCATCAAATGACCCTTCCCGCTCTGGGCGGAGCGAAAGGGAGTGTCAGACTTGAACTGACTAAAACCCATCCATGTTCCTTCTTAGCCCTTTGTGTTCCAGGGCCGCGGTATCTCTTTCGAACAGTCCCGCAGCCCTGGCAAAGCTTTCGTGTGACCCTCAATATCCAACAGGGAGGAACTGCAGCAAGAAGAGTAATCGTTTGACCAATAGCTTTCCACTGTGTTGCAGTGATGTTTTTCAGTACACATTACAGCCCACATTTACGTATGTATCTCATTAGGAAATTCCCTTTATTATAACAGTCACTGTGAATCATGATAAAATGCTGATTAAAGAAAAGCACACGAAAATATTTGACTTTCGACGTCACCATTTTACAGCTGTTTTTCAGATTCAGCTGAAATTACCATCATGAGTTATCTCACGAGACAATTATATAAGAATATGCTTTACTCGTAAATTGTAAACTCGTGATTTAATCCTGTTTTCAGCAACACTAAGCTATTCTGCCTCGTGGGTCTAGATTTCTTTCTAGAGGTCGCAAACGTGACTGATGAGCAAGTGCTCCCCCCGGGTCGGGCAACGTTGTATTGGGGTTTTCCATCAGGATTTTCTCAGTAGGAGCTACTGAGTCTGGCTCTCTGTGCCCAGTTGGTGGCAATAGGCTCACTCCCTATTACATGAAACTTTAACAAAACATGCGAAATGTGGGTGTACTTTTTGGTTAAGCCTTCAGGGATTATAGGCGGTACGCCAAGTTAAACTATTCTTAAATATTGTTAGACTTGGAATTTGAACGCTCAATGCAGCACATAGAGTTTCAATTCCAACAGTGCAATAATAAGTAGGCATTCATTTAGGTAAAACAGACTTAAGCGTTTATTACCCGGTTAAAAGTTTAAAAATGATTTACGTAGTAGTACCCACTTTATCTTGAGGTATGTGACTTTGATTACAGGATTTCAGTAATCTTATCAGGAGCAACTAAATATTATGAAATTCTTCTTTGTGTCATTTCTATGGCCTAAGTCTTTTGAAATACTAATGAGTTGAAGTGACAATAGGGCATGGGGTAGATGTGTTTTTAAGTGGAGACCGTGAAACGGCAAACGTAAGGTGGCACGCGCTTATGCTCGGTGGAGCGACGATCTTTGCAAGGTGCTGGTAGCAACTGAATGATAGTTGTCGAGAGTTGAGTGGCGGGCGATTGAAGAGGCCTATGTCCAGCAGTGGACTGTTGTAGGCTGATGATGATGATTTATGAGTACTTATGCTGGTAAGACCAGAGGGATCTCAGGTGCTTTGGTATCCCAGAGAGGACTAAAATATGTTTGTCTTGTCCCTAATCCTAATTGTCGTGTCCTCGTTTCAATAATTAAAACCAGGACACGACAAAGCTATTTCGAAAAATAAATGTACTATAAATATCACTTTCGGATGTCCTCCTTTATACATGTAGAACGCTGTCTACCGGCGCCGATAAGCGCCGAACGTCCACCGCTTATCGGAACCGGTCCGCGCAGGTAATCGGCGCAGGCAGTCTCTATACTTTGTGTTGAACCAGCGCCGATAAGCAGGTTGGAACTTGACGGCGACGTTCGGCGCTTATCGACTACCTGCGCGGACCAGTTCCGATAATCGCTGGCAGATCGGCGCCGGTAGCCAGCCTTTTACGTGAATACGCCCTATGTTAGGGTAGGTTGACAGTATAACCGAATGTAGCCTTGAACACGACTCGTATGGCTGTAAGTTTAGCCACGAGCCCCTTCTATGCCCCTTTGGAACTAAGCTTTGCAACCAAGTACCTCTGTTCAAGTATCTTAAACCTAAAATCGTACGAAAACATTTGTTACAATAAATGCGACCTGGGATTTATCCAACCGAACTCTCGAAAAGCAAGGTGAAAAGTCATTTATTTAAACTTATCTTCCCTAAGGTATTGTCACGAACATAAAATCTAAATGAAAAACGACATGTACCTACTTACTACCTCGTATTTAATCTTGATAATGACTAGGGTACATTTGGTAACATGTCGTTCAGTTTATTTACTGAACTGGTCGTAAAAAGTCTCTAATGTAAGAGCAGAGTTATTGAGGTCTTAGAATCACTCCATTTGACTTGGGACCTTACTGGTGATGCCTATTGCTTGATGTTTTTTTTTAGTTAAGACCTTGAACCGCCTTAAACAGTTGGAAAGTCAAGGTAATTTTTTTTTTAATAAATTGACTTAACTCGTGTGTATACTTATATTCAAATCAGAACGGGCTCTTTGACAGGTGGGTTGACGTAGAGCACCAAAATTCTGAACAATCCATTTCCCCGACTGTCCAAACATCTTTGGCGCTTTGCCTAAATCAAAACCAAAGCCGAAATTACATTGAGTTCGCTTCGTTCACGTTGCAGACCGGAGCGTCACCGGCCTGCAACCGCCTATCACTGTGAAACACGCACATCAATAGCTACAGGTATATTTATCATCAACACGGAATTAATCATGTGAAGAAAACGTCATGAAGAAACCGGCATGTCCCTAGGCATTAAATATAGGATGTAAAGTTCGTCATCCCCCATAGAAAAGGGAGGATCCTCCGACCGCGTAGCATGACCACCGTAGAAAGAATCGTCAAAATGACAGATGAACAAAAGAGATCTGTCATTATCTGTCATTTTGTCGATTCTTTCTTTTTTCGAAAAAACCCGTTTCTGCGGTGGCCATGCTACGCGGGCAGACGGGTGTTGTGTCTGGTGGGCTACTGTCCTAGAACCAAAAATTCAAAGATATCATCTACTTGTCCGCACTGGGCCCGCGTGTATTATGGCCAGCAACCTCTTACAAAAAGCAGGCATGTGTCCCAGCAGTGGGAATGATACAGGCTGATTATTATGTGAAGCATGCAAATGGAGTTCTATTCAGTGTTGTTAGACAAAGTTAATAATATTTCCTACAACATTTCAACTCTAGGAAAAACGAATTACAAGAAAAAAACTAATTTCCTACACACAAACGTCAATTTCATGTTTTTAACAACGGAAGACTAAAGTAGACAGCACTTAGAGATGGTAAAACATCTCAACAATAACAGAATTAGATAAAGCATACCCACGTCATAACCGAACAATGCAAATTCATCTACACTAAATATCATAAACACATAATATTATTACTAGAAGACGTCACGCGGTTTCACCCGCGTATTTCCCGTTCACGTGGGAGTACGGGGATAAAATATAGCCTATGTTACTCAGGGTGAATTTAGCTTTCCAATGGTGAAAGAATTTTTGAAATCGGCGCAGTAATTTTTAAGTTTATTCGTTACATACAAAAATACAAATCTTTCCTCTTTATAATATTATAAGTATCTGATGTAGATATAGAAATGTTGCTTTTCATGTCTGTCTGTACAACTATCGTGTTTCGAGAGGTTTCCATCACCATCATCTTCCAGCTCTTGTCCAATGGTCTTACTGCAACACGTCGAGGTGGCAGAGTTCTGGTCAAAACTAATTTAATTATAAAAAACATTTTCTTTTCTCATTTTTATAAATGCGAGTCAATATGGATAATGCATGATTTTTTTCCACTCTTAACAAAGCGTATTAACATCAGAAATAGCAAAGTGTTTTTTTTAATATCTATAAAAAATACTAAGTTATAAGCATTTGAAACTGCTGATTAGACAGAGAGATCCGATACAGCGAATGACGTCATTCGCTGCATCGGAACGACGCACAAAATCGCGACGTACAAAATCCATACTAAATTCCGTTTATCTAGAAAGAGATAGAAACAAAAGTTTAAATGGTTATAACTTTTGTGTTGTTTGGCCGATTTATGTCTTGTTTTCGCTTTTTGTCATTTCTCAATTTTTTTGTACTTTAACATTCCGTTTCGAAATAAAAAAATAAAAAAAATATGCATGTTCCCTATTAGCCTTTTATGAATTATGACACTGATCGCTGATCGCTGTAAGAGGTTGAAAAAGATAATTATTGATACGACGAAGAGGAACTGCAACTGATAGAGATAGGCAAAATGGCAGGGAAATGCAGTGTTGGCTGAAGAAAAACGACTTAGAAGTGCACAACTGCACACGCTACAAAGAGAAAAAAATGGCGGAAATTATAAAGGTAAAGCAATTTGCCGGCGAAGATTTTGCAATATGGAAGTTCCGTATTAGCAGCATACTGGGGGAAAATGAATGTTAAAATGCAATAGAAAATAAAGCATTTGCGAGCGTCCCCGAGAACAAAAAATTTGAAGCTCAAGCTCAAAGCATTATTATAAACGGCGTCGCCGACAGCCATATTGATTATATTCAAGAGGAGAATACAGCGTACAACATGATGTATAAATTAAAACAACAATTTATGCAAAAAGGCACCAGAAGTAAACTATTCTTACGGCGGGAACTAAACAATATAAAATACAAAGAAGGAACGTCACTCGGAGACCATTTTGTTACATTGTCAAAAATATTCGGCCAGCTAAAAGACGCAGGAAGCCCCCTAGCAGAGGAAGAAAAGGTTAATGTATTATTGCTATCCATGCCAGAATCGTACGAAATTATTGTAACAACTTTAGAATCATTACCAAACCTGACAGTAGACATGGTTAAGGACAGATTACTAGGAGAGGAAGAAAAGAGGAAGAAGATGGGTCCTCAAATAATAGAGCACCAGAGGAATACTTTTTTGTGCTTTGGATGCGGTAAGTCAGGCCATAAAAAATTCGAATGTAGAGCGAGATACCAACAGGGATCAGCCCGTGGACATGGACAAAATTATTCTAGAGGTCAAGGACGAGGAAATAGAGCGCCACATCGGGCAGCATTTGGAGGCAGAAGTAGGTCACAAGGAAGAGGTCGTGGATTTCCAGACAGAAGATCATGGCAACAAGGACCTAACTATCCAGGGAATAATCATCAGACATATGCGGCATCAACAGAGAATGAGTATGCATTTCTGACTGGCAATGGACGGAACCAAGAAGTTACTGATCAATGTGAAATATCTTGGTGTGTGGATTCGGGGTCATCAGACCACCTAACAAATGACAAAAGTGTGTTTTATAACTACATTGAACTAAATACACCAAAAGTGATTGCTGCGGCCAAGAATGCAGTGAGTTTAACGGCGGTTGGATTTGGTAACATAAAGGCAAGATATTATGTTGGTAAAAGATATACGGGTGTTTGGCGCATGGACCGACACAATTTTTTCAGGGATTTGGGAGGTCATTAGCTAGGTTCTACCCATACACCCTTTGTCCATTTTTAAAATTATTATTATTATTTTTTTAAAATGGTAAAAATGGCCAAAATGTTTCCTTTAATTCGCAATATCTTTTTTTTTTGTGGGTGTAGTGGCACAAAACAAATTTTGTTGCATTCTCCAAAGTCTTTTAAATCTAAAAACATCTTTGTTTTATACAACTGGTTTCAAGAAAATTCCTTACAAGCTTCCAAAGTTAATTTTTTTATTTAATGAATGAAATTTTACAACTTCTAAATTAATTATAAAAAAAACTGAAAGCCATTTTGAACTTTTTTCTAGCTTTATTTTAAAAAGTTCTTTAGTTGATACCCTTTCTAACGGTATGCTACATGTCATAGAAATTATTCATTATGTAGTCAAAATACTAGTTAGGAGAGTCAGGGTTAAGAAAAGACTTTTTAAGGTTATTTTGTTTTTATTAAACTAAAGTTATAAAAAAGGAGGCAAAACACCGGGAGAGGTGGAAAGTAATGGGGGAGGCCTTTGCCCAGCAGTGGGACAGAATAGGCTAGTTAAAAAAAAAAGTTATAAATCTTGTTCAAATTGACCTCCTCCATTTCGTATGCATGCACGACATCTGTTTCTTATTTCAACTGTCGTTGTACGTAGTCGCATTTCTTTTTTCATAGTTTGGAACGCGCCGGTTATTCGTTCAATCAGAACTTCCCTAGTGGGCACTTCTGTCTGGTAAACCAATTCTTTTGCACGTCCCCAGACGTAAAAATCCAAAGGCGTCAGGTCTGGGGACCGTGCGGGCCACGGAATAGGGCCGCCTCTACCAATCCATGCGTTTGGAAAGGCATTATTTAAATGCTCTCGCACGTTCAGTTGGTAGTGTGCTGGACAGCCGTCATTTTGGAAAACTATCGGCACACCTTCTTCCAAAACTGGCACAACAAGTTCGGGTAGATCATTGATTAAAAATTTAAATAAATGTCTCCATTCAACCTTTCTGGCAAAAAATATGGGCCGATGAGATTGCGTCCAATAACACCAGCCCAAACGTTGACACTGAACTTTCTTTGAAAAGAACTCTGCCTTTTAACGCGAGGATTTTGGTCTTTGTGATTCCAGTGGTGAAGATTGTGGAGATTCACTATTCCCTCACGGCTAAAATTTGATTCATCGGTCCACAAAATTCTTTTCAAGAAGTCGCCATCTTCGACGTCTGTATGCAGTATAAATCTGCAGAAATCCAACCGTCTAGCATTATCACCATCTTCGAGCCCTAAAACAAAAAAAATCCTTGAGATACTAACAATACCACAAAAGATTTTTGTTTTTCTGGAAATAACTTAAAAAAAATTCAAACATGAATAAATAACTTGTGAAACAAAGAAAATCAAACGACTAAAAATTTTTATGTATCTTTACTTGACGAAATAACTAGTCATTGAAAATTGAAATAACGGATTTTTTGTTACAATAAAAAAAGGGCTGGTGTGTTATTTACCTTGAACAGGGGTGTAATGAAATGCATGTCTCCCATCTGCCCGAAGAACCGCCCAGACTTTCCATACTGTTAAGTTAAGTCTTGCAGCAACAGTTCGTATGCTTGTTGTAGGTTCCTCATCAAAAGCTTGAAGAATCATTTCATCTACGGCTACATTATGTTGCACGGCACTCACTCGAGGTTCTTGATGATGTAGGTTTCCTGTCTCTCTCAAACGTCGATAGGTTGTAGAGAAGGTTTCGTGGTGTGGTATACGTCGATCAGGATATCGCTCCTGATAAATTCTTCGCGCTTCGCGCGCATTGCAGTTAGCCCTGCCATACGCGAGTAGCATGTCGGCATACTCTTCGTTACTGAAGGTAGGCATTTTACTATCAACACCGAAGATAAACACAACAATAAAACAGTTTAAATGCGGAAATAACAATAACAAGATTTAACAAACAAAACTCAAAAAAAAGAGAAGAATGTGAAACACACGGGCACTTCCAACAGCAGAGATAGTCAGACCTCAACTGACTGTACCGTACCTGTCACATCCCGAACGTCCAACCCAATGTTAGACAAAGACAAAAATCATTTTACATGTGCAAGAAAGAGACGAACTTTTTACCTGCGCTTACATTGACGGTATCGTTCAAACTGGTTTCATTGTTGTGTGCGGTTCGGCCGTGGCATAGTAGTATCCCTTATTTTTACAACATAATGAATAATTTCTATGACATGTAGCATACCGTTAGAGAGGGTATCAACTAAAGAACTTTTTAAAATAAAGCTAAGTTCAAAATGGCTTTTAGTTTTTTTTATAATTAATTTAGAAGTTGTAAAATTTCATTCATTAAATAAAAAAATTAACTTTGGAAGCTTGTAAGGAATTTTCTTGAAACCAGTTGTATAAAACAAAGATGTTTTTAGATTTAAAAGACTTTGGAGAATGCAACAAAATTTGTTTTGTGCCACTACACCCACAAAAAAAAAGTTATTTCGAATTAAAGGAAACATTTTGGGCATTTTTTTCATTTTTTTTTTTAAATCATACGTAACCAACCGTGACATTTGGGACAAAGGGTGTATGGGTAAAACCTAGCTAATGACCTCCCAAATCCCTGAAAAAATTGTATCGGTCCATGCGCCAAACATCCTGTATAGACTGTACTATTAAAAATGTTTATTATGTGCCGGAGTTGAGGAAAAACTTGTTGTCTGTTGTTAAAATTGAGAGTAATGGTTATAGGATTGAATTTTTTAATAGTAAAGTTAGAGTTTATAAAAATGATCAATTGACAAAGATTGGAAACAATGAAGGGTCTTTGTATAAAATTCGCATGCAAATATACAAAAATGAATGTAACTTAAGTAACAGTAATTTTGGTCAAGTGATGCAACTGTGGCATAGACGTTTTGGTCACCTCGGGTTTAAAAATTTAACTTTGCTTTCACAGAATCAAATGGTAAATGGCATTGATGACTTGACTAAATGCAATAATAATTATTCTGTGTGTGAACCGTGCTTACTAGGTAAAATGACAAGACAACCTTTTAACAGACAAGGACGTAGGGCTACCAGACCACTTGAATTAGTACACACAGATGTATGCGGACCAATCACCCCACTGACTGAGGAAGGATATAAGTACTTTCTAACATTTATAGATGACTATACTCATTTTGTTTGGGTCTATCTACTTTCTAATAAAAGTGAAGTTTTTGACAAATTCAAGCAGTACTATTTTTATACAACCAACCATTTCAATGGCGGAGAATATGTGTCAAGGCAATTTTAGGAGTTTTGTTACAGAAAAGGAATCCAAATGCAATATACTGTGCCATACAATCCCCAGATGAACGGAGTAGCAGAACGGATGAACCGCACATTAATAGAAAAGGTAAAAACAGTTTTGTTAGACTCAAAGCTTAGTAAAGAGTTTTGGAGCCATGCAGTTTTATTTGCAGCCTATGTTACTAACAGAAGTCCGACGGAAGGAAAAAGTCAAACACCATCAGAGCTATGGGAATGAAGGAAACCTGATGTGAGAGCTATGAGAGTTTTTGGTTGTACAGCATACAATCATGTGCCTAGAGAGTTACGATATAAACTAGATAATTCAGGAAAGAAAATGATTTTTATTGGATATTTCAATTCAAGATATACGCTGTATGATTCAGAAACAAAGTCAGTAATATCGGCACGAAATGTATTGTTTGATGAAACAAAACCTGGATGTGACAATAATAATTGTGTGAGGTACATACAGGACACAATAGAGAAAAAAGAAGATGAAATAAATAGACAGGAAGAAGAAAGTGAGGAGGAGAGAGATAGTGAAAGTGTATCAAGAGACAATATAGAGCGAAAAGTATCAAAGTATGGAAATAAAGAAAAAAAACAGAGATAGTAAAGAAGAAGAGACACAGGAAATAGAGAATGATACAGACAGAAAGACAGAGAGTTTAGAAAGAGGGAGAGAAAAGAGACAAATAAGAAAACCAGTGTGGCAAAAGGATTATGAAATTAATTTAGACCAGGATGATACATTTTATGATTCATTATAATATGCATTATTATCAAGATACCAGGAGGTTCCAACAAATTTTGATGACATTAAAGGGAGACAAGATGAGAAGCTTTGGAATAAGGCAATAAATGAGGAATTAAAAGTTTTAAAAGAAAATGAAACACGGAAGTTTGTACCTGAACCACAGAAAGAAAAGCTACTGGATAGTAAATGGGTATTCACAAAGAAAAATATAGGAGAAAAAGAGGAGTTATATAAAGCAAGGTTGGTAGTGAAGGGTTTTCAAAAGACTCGACGTTCGGCTGCCGTAGCGTGCACACGTACGCTCCGCACTGTCGTCTGCTCCCGCGCGCCCCGCGCCCCCGACTCGGTCTCGCCGCTGTGCTACTACGTAGCGCCGCCGCTCGCCGAGCTCCGCCCGCCAAGTCGTAGTACTACTACAGTCTTTGCCTTGCGCTCGGACTTAGTGGTACTGCGCCGTAAAGAATCAACTACTCGTTGTTGGTTCGATACGAAAACTGTCTTTTTCAAGACAAACCCTTCCTTAACGGTCATCACGTCAACGTGTTTTGCCCCTTCAGGGAAAATCCACGGTTTAGTGGTTCTGGACGGAAACCTCACGGTGTAAACGAAGTCCAGAGGGTGTTGACCCGACACGCCCGCCGAGCCCCTTCAGGGTTAGGCATACAGTCGGACGGGCTCTGACTGCGGCCTTGAGGGCTTCCCTAGTCGCAGTCTGGTAGCACATAACCCCGTTTGTTTACAGCTGCACCCGGGACGTCTGGGTGTCTCTACCCCAGCGGCCCGGATCGGTCGCAAGACCCATAAGGCCCTGCCGCACATTAAGATTGGCGGCAGGTTTACAAGCTTAGGGCTCACCTTAGTACTCACCTCCCTGTGACACCGACAGGGAGAGAACACATCCCCGGGTTTTCCCACCTGGGGTGCTAGGATTAGGCTTTAGTTAGGTCTACAGGCCCCTCTGGCCAATCAGACAGCAGTGTAGCTGGCGAGTTTGTTTGTGTTTTTCTTCTCGCCCAGCATAACACTAGGAAAAACTCAAGGGTGGGTTCGTTTTTAAGGGAGCTGTCTGCCCGGGGGGTTTACGTTTCTACGTATCTCCTCGGGATTAGGATAGGTTATGAACCTTAGGTCCCCATAGTAAGAGGAGAGGAGGGATGCGGGGTCGGAGTCCGACCTCGTATCCAGCGATGCGAGCGCGGGAGGCTCAGAGAGCTCCCGCCGCGTGAGGGCCGGGACTGCTGCGGAGAACGGCAAGTTCTTCCGCAAGCGGTCCAGAAAGGATGGTGACCAAGCGTCATCATCCGGGGAGGAGGAGGCCTCGGCCAGAAAGATCCCCACCAACAAGCGTGGTGGGATCAGAGGCAGGGGGAGGGGGATATCTGCCCCCGAAAGATCGGCGAGACTGGCCGAAGAGGGGCGCCACCCGGGCATGACTGCTCGCGGGTCTGGCGAAGAGGTGGGTGCACCTGGCAGCTCCGATGCGGAGCGTAAGGCCAGGTTCGCAAAGGAGGTGGAAGCCGCAATAAGGGGCGTGGCCTTGAAGGTGAAGACATCTTCAAAACTCAAGGCCATACCCGTGGCTTCCGCCTCCATCATGGCGGCTGCAGAGGCCAACTTTGCGGGGCCTTCCCCTTCTCCTCCTCCGATAGGGGGAGAAGAGGTGGCCAAACTGCGGGCGGATGTAGCTCGCCTGACGGCCGCCACGGAGGTTCTCCAAAAGGAGAATGCCAAGCTCCATGCAGACCTGGCCAGTCTGCGTGAGGCTGGCTCCCGCGGAGTGCCTCAGAATGGGGGCCGGCAGCAGCGACTGAGCCAGCCTGCGCCGGTGGAGAGCCAGGTCCTGAACCTGGTTCGGCAGGAGCTGGCTTCCTTACAGGCGCGGTTCTCCGTCCTGGAGGGAATTGTCCTGCGCCCCCCCCTTGCGGCAGGCAAGGCAGACATGGGCCCGAAGGCGGCCTCCTACGCGGCTGCTGCGGCCTCCGCACCCGGACCGGGGCCATCCAGCCAGCCCTCTGGCAGGGCTGTGGCGCCCGCCCCCTCCGAAAAACCGGCTCCGGCGAAACCGGCGCCGGCTAAGAAGGGCAAAAAAGGGAAGGGCAAGGCAGCTGCACAGGTGGACACTGTGCCAATGCCAGTGCCTACGGCGAATGGGCCAGTGCCTGCGGCACAGCAGCCGCCGCCACCACCAACGCCCTCCCAGCCCCCTACACCTCCTTCGGCTGAAGCCGGATGGCAGGTGGTCGGGGAGAAATAGAAGGGGCGAAAGGCGGCCAAAAAGGCCCGAAATGAGGAGCGGCAGCGCCAGCACAAGGCGCGAAGGATCGCGGCTAGGCTCCGCGCCCCGAAGACCGCAGCTGTAGTGATAACACTACAGCCGGACGCGGAAAAGAGGGGCGTGTCCTACCGCGACCTTCTGGCGAAGGCGAAAGAGGCGGTTAACCTCGGTGAGCTTGGGATCACCGGGGGTCTCCGGCTTAAAGTCACAGCGACAGGGGCCCGATTGCTGGAGATTCCCGGTGAAACCAGCGGCTCGTCCGCTGACGCTCTGGCTGAAAAGTTCAGAGCGTCCCTACACGCGGACGAGGCCCGAGTGTCCAGGCCCGTCAGATGCGCAGACCTGCGTATCCTGGGCCTGGACGACTCGGTGACCGAGGAGGAAGTGGTGGCTGCCGTCGCCAGGTCCGGAGGGTGCCCTGCCGATCAGGTCAGGGCAGGCGCCCTTCGCCCGGACTCCACGGGTATGCATACCGTCACGGTATGCTGCCCGGTGACGGCGGCTAAAACTATAGTGGCGGGCCGAAGGCTACTGGTGGGCTGGGTTTCAGCGCAGGTGAAGCTGCTGGAGCCCAGACCTCTGAGGTGCTACCGCTGCCACGTGGGACACCACGTGTCAGTACGGTGCGCCTCGGAGGTGGACCGCAGCGGACTCTGTT
Source organism: Xestia sexstrigata (assembly GCA_941918905.2). Classification (NCBI taxonomy): domain Eukaryota; kingdom Metazoa; phylum Arthropoda; class Insecta; order Lepidoptera; family Noctuidae; genus Xestia; species Xestia sexstrigata. The sequence goes on from OW799216.2 coordinate 10,721,447, forward strand.
TCCGTTGCAGTCAGCCCGGTCATGTGTCCGCAGCTTGCTGCGCCACGCCGCACTGCGGTGCATGTGCGGCGGCTGGCAAGCCAGCCGATCACCGGGCTGGGAGCAAGGCCTGCGCTCCACCCACCAAGGCCATCAGAGGCAAAGGTAGGCCCTCCGCCGCCACGGGGCCGGATCTTGCGGAACACCAATTTGGTTTCCGCAAGGGGCGCTCTACGGTGGACGCCATCATGCGCGTGAGAGCCCTCACGACGGGGGATGCGGTGTCCCGGGGTGGGGTTGTCTTGGCGGTGTCTCTTGACATCGCCAACGCCTTCAACTCCATGCCCTGGAGCTGCATTAGGGAGGCACTCCGGTATCACCGGGTGCCGACCTACCTCCGTCGTGTGGTCGGGGATTACTTGACGGACAGAGCCGTCATCTACCCCGGTCGCAGCGGAGAATGGAAACGGCGAGATATGTCGTGCGGTGTTCCACAGGGATCGGTTCTAGGGCCTTCCTTGTGGAACATCGGGTACGACTGGGTGCTGTGCGCCGACTTCCCTAGCGGCGTCAGCGTGGTCTGCTATGCAGACGACACGCTGGTGCTGGCACAAGGGGGGTCAACTGGGTCTCGAGGTGGCATTGCATAAGTCCGAGGCCATGTGCTTTCATGGGCCTCGGAATGCGCCACCTCCGGGATCCTCACTGACGGTAGGAGGGGTATCCGTCGGCGTCGGGTCGACTTTGAAGTACCTGGGACTCGTCCTCGACAGCCGATGGAACTTCGTGGAGCATTTCCGACGTTTGGCCCCCAAACTGGAACGGACCGGGGCTGCCTTCAGGCGGCTTCTGCCCAACCTGGGGGGGCCAAACGCCTCCTGCCGGAAGCTCTACGCGGGAGTCGTGCGGTCCATGGCCCTTTACGGGGCCCCGGTGTGGGCGCGTTCATTGAGGCGGCGAGCCGCCCACTACCTGAACGCGCCCCAAAAGGTGGTAGCCGTAAGGCTGGCCCGTGGGTACCGCACGATCTCCCGTGAGGCGGCGTGCCTCCTTGCCGGATTGCCGCCATGGGATCTGGAGGCAATTGTCCTCGCGCGCCTGCACGAATGGCGCGCGGAGGTGCTACGCCGGGGGGAAACTCCGCTGCCGCGGCAAATTGTCTTGCAGCGGACAGACTTCCGGCATGATCTCATGGCGACATGGAGAGAGCGACTGAAGCAACCCCGTGCAGGGCACGCCACAATAATGGCGGTAAGTCCCCTCTTTGAGGAGTGGCTTGAGAGACGCCACGGCGTCCTCACCTTCCGCCTGACGCAGGTCCTCACCGGACACGGTTGTTTCGGGAGGTTCCTGCACCGAATCGGGCGGGAGGAAACGCCCGGGTGTTTCCATTGCGAGGATCGACCGGAGGACACGGTGGAGCACACGGTGGAGGTGTGCCCCGCGTGGGCGGAGCACCGCCGTGTCCTCGAAGCGGCGATTGGCGGCGGCGACCTCTCGCGTCCGGCCCTGGTGCAAGCCATGGTCCGGAGCGAGACGGAATGGGACGCCGTCACCTCCTTCTGCGAAGCAGTAATGCTAGAGAAGGAGGTGGCGGAACGTGAGAGGGAGAGAACCTCACAGCGTCCCGGCCGCCGCGGGAGACGCCCCGGGCGTCGGGGGCCACCACGTGGCCCCCGGCCACCGTAGGCGCGGGCCTGTGGACGGTGGGCTATGGGCTAGCTCGCCGTCCGTCCGTCTCATGACGACAGGCCGTGTCGACGGCGCGTTCGTGTTCCACGCGCGCCTCAAAGAGAGTCAGCAAAAAGGAAGGGGTCCGCAAGGACCGATGCCTGCCGGGGTTGGGGGACTGTTCGAAAGAGATACCGTGGCCCCGGAACACAAAGGCCGATGAAGGAACATGGATGGGTTTTAGTCAGTAAAAGTCTGACACTCCCTCCCGCTCCGCCCAGAGCGGGAGAAGTCATATGATGATTTCCCAGCCGAAAAAAAAAAAAAAAAAATGGTCCCCCCAGTAGTGTTTTCGCCAATAATGCCCCCCCCCCCCGTAAAAAAGGTCCTGGAGGCCAAATTAAGGATCCTCTTAAATGAATTAATGACCGACGAAAATCCCCACGTTAGGGGTAAATATGAGGAGCTCTTAGAGCCCTTCCGCGACGACTGGCAGTACCAGGCCCAGAATAGCGCTTGCGACACAGAGGTTGCACCTCAGTCCACGCTAAATGATTTCAGCGATGCGCTGGAATCGCCCGTTATCCCCTCCCCCCCGGCTCCAGTCCCTATGGAAGCCTCCCCAATCCATCCAGTAGTGGATACCTCTTCGTCCCAGGACGAAACCGAGATGGAGATTCCCAACTCGGATGACCACACCGACATGACCTCCGCCTCAGAGTCGGACTCCTCTCTCACCTCCTCCTCCGAAGACGATTACCAAATCGTCGGGAAAGGGAAGAGGAAGAAGGGTAAATCAGCATTAAAAGGGTAAGGCAGCTATTCAAAGCTCGCAAACTCCCCTACCCCAGTCCCAGACGGCTGCTGGCCCTTCACAGAGCCGCTCTCCAAGCCCCATGGCCATAGCCACTCCGGCTGACGCCACGTCCCAACCCGCCACCTCGGCTACTCTCCCCAAAAAACTTCGTCCTCCACCCTTATTCATCCACGATAAGGGAAAATGGACTGAAATTTCCAAGACATGTAACGAGCGTCACATCATTTACACCAATGCCCGTGCTGTCGAGCAAGGCATAAAAGTCATGACTTCAACACCAAATGACTACCGTGAGCTCACCAAGCTCCTCAGGGTTAGGAACATTAGGTATCACACTCATACCCCCCAGGATGAAATCCCGACCAGGGTAGTAGTTAAAAATATCCCTGTTGAAATCTCCCCTCAGGAGATAAAAGAAGACCTTCTGTCTCAGAACGTCCCCGTATCTGAGGTTCACCGCATGCACCGTAGGGTTGGAGGTCGCTCCAATTCCTCACCCTACAAAATGGTGCTCATAGTCTGTGACCGTGTCGAAGGTCACCACCCCATCCATCAAATTTCTAAGATTTGTGGCCTCTCAGGCCTTCGCATTGAGAAGCCCCTTAAAACTGGCGTTTTAACACAATGCCATCGTTGCCAGCTGTATGGCCATGCGCAACGAAACTGCTTCGGACAACCCAGATGCGTTAAGTGTCTGGGGGACCACGGCACCGCCGAGTGCTCTCGCCCCAAAGACCGCACACTGTGCACAGAGCCTCCGAGCTGTGTACTGTGCGGCGAGTCTGGCCACCCCGCCAACAACCGTGGATGCCCCAAGGCTCCAAAATCTTCAGCCCCCAAGCTAGCCCAACGTGCCATTAATAGGCAACAGAGAGAATGTCCCTCTCTCAATAATAAACTCCCCGACTCCCTAAGACCCCAGCGCCCCAGCCCGTGGAATACTCTTAACCACCAGGCGCACTTCCCGGCTCTGAGGCCCACCCAAGCACCCGCCCCTCAGGCTATCCACCCCTGATGACACTGCCAGTCATGTCCCCCCCTAAACCCGCTGCACAAAAGGCCGCTCTTCTAGCGTCCCCCCCTCCAGCGCCATCAGCGCCCCGCCCTCCAGCGCCCTCAGCGCCTCGCCCTCCTGCGCCCTCAGCGCCTCTTCCCCCGGCTCCCGTAGCGCCTCGTCTCCTTGCACCCGCAGATCCTCGCCGCCCACCGCCTTCAGCAAAGATGCCTTCAGCACCCACTACATTCGCGGCCCCCCCTCCCCCTCCCGCAACATACGAATTAGACCCGTTCGACCCCGTAAGAGTCTTAGGTAGCACATTCGCGATTTTCTACACCCCGCGAGCGCTACAATAGACGCGTGACACCATCGCCTGCAACGGTGACTGGCTCGCGCTTATTCAAGTTTATAACGCGTACCCCGACATTACGCAAGCCCTCAGGACCCTCCCCCATAACTTAGTTCGTAATGGATAGAAACCCCCCCAGTAGATTAAAACCGAAATCCCTAAAGACCTTTAACGCCGAAGGCATGAATGGCCAACGTGATGAGTTCGCCACTTTCCTCCGCGACCATCACTTAGATATCTTATTAGTCCAAGAGACCTTCCTAAAACCCCATCAGCGAAACCCGAACATTGCCAACTACCGGCTAGTTCGCAATGACAGGACTCGCTGCCACAGAGGAGGTACTCTCATTTATTACAAATCCAGTCTGTACTGCATCCCCATGGACCCTCCCCCCTCTCCAAAATTGAAGTCTCCGTCAGTCGACTGGGCATGACAGGTCATCAACCAATCACTATTATCTCGGCGTACCTTCCGCCCGCAGACTCCAACCCCGATTTCGTCGCCACTTTCAAAGATGACCTCACAGTCCTCCTTAATGTAAGTTACCCCGCGTGGAATAGTCGTCTCTCAAAAAGGAGAGGTAGAGACTTATTCAACCTCTGCTCTCCCCTCAACTTCGATGTCATTGGCCCAATGCATCACACTCATTTTCCCAATAACCCCAATCATAGCCCTGATGTGCTAGACGTCGCGCTTCTGTAGAATGTAAACTTGCGATTGCATTCTGTAGAAACGATTGACGAACTCAACTCTGACCATAGACCGGTAATCTTTGAATTCGCCCCTAGAATAGGACCCTTTGATCCCACTCAAACTCCCTCCACTAAAGTGATCCAGACTGGGGGAAAGTAAGCGATCTGCTGAAATCCACCGAATCCTCTTACTTAGACAGAATCCCCGACAACATCGAGACTGTAGCCGACACGGAGGCCGCGATCAGCTTGTTCACAGAACACGTACAATCAATCCTGAACGATTGTTCAAGGGAAGTTCCGGGGGATGATCACCGCTGGAAACTCCCGGATGATGTGCGTGATCTTGTGACCGAGAAAAACGCGGCTGTCCGTGCCTACAGTTCTTTTCCCTGCGCCAGTAACAAAGTTTTTATGCGTCGCTTACAACGCAAAGTAAGCAGATGCATCCAAAAACTGCGTGAAGAGAGCTGGGACAAGATGCTCGGTGAACTAGAACCAACCCATCAGGCTTTCTGGGACCTACAGAGGAAACTACGCTCCTCTGAGGTCGCCTCTGTACCCCCTCTCATTCGTCCCGATCAGACCGTCGCTTTTGACGATGACGACAAAGCCGAATGCCTGGCTGACAGCCTAGAGACTCAATGCTCCCCCAGTACCCAACCAGTAGACCCAGCTCACCTTGCATTGGTGGATGCTGAAGTCGAACGTCGGACCTCCCTTCCCCCAGTAGAAGACCCAGATGATCCTCTACCCTAAGTCACCCCTGAGGAAGTTGAGGATATCATAAAAGGCCTTAAGCACCGAAAAGCCCCTGGCTCAGACGGAATCACCAATAGGGTGTTCAAACTCTTTTCTCCCGCCCTCGTAGTGCTAATGACCGCCATCTTCAATAGCGCCATGGCTAACAACATGTTCCCTCAGTCGTGGAAACAAGCCACCGTAATAGGAATCCCCAAACCGGGTAAACCCGCCTCTTCCCCGAGTAGTTACCGTCCCATTAGTCTCCTCAATGTCCTAGGCAAAATCTACGAGAGGCTTATTTATAAGCGTCTCAAAGACTACGCCGAAGCAAAGAGTTTAATTCCTAAAGAACAGTTTGGATTTAGATCCCAACACTCTTGTGTCCAACAAGTGCACCGCATAGTCGAGCACATCAGCGCCCGCCTTCAGCGAGGCATGGCGACCGGTGCCTTGTTCTTCGATATCGCGAAAGCATTCGTCAAGGTCTGGCACAACGGGCTGATATACAAGCTATACCAGCTCGGTCAAACCGCACATTCCGATATCGCATCGATGGTGCGCTCTCAACCCCACATCCGATTCGCGCAGGAGTCCCTCAGGGATCCGTGATATCCCCAATAGCCTTCACGCTATATACCAGCGATATCCCCAAAAACCAATCAACCCAATTAGCCCTCTTCGCCGACGATACGGCCATCTATTATTCTGGTAGAAGCCCAACATTACCCGCATTCTCCAAAAATCCGCAAACGCCTTAGGCGATTGGTTCCGGAAATGGAGAATCGAGGTCAATCCCGACAAGAGCCAGGCGGTACTTTTCTCTAGACCCCGTCGTCTCCCCCCCATCCCTCAACCGATCACCATGTTTGGCAAGCCGATCCCTTGGGAAAAGCAAGCCAAGTACCTGGGAGTTATCTTACACCAGCGCTTAAACTTCAGTGAGCACATTAAGACGGTGCGTTCGCGTGCCGCCTTCGCTCTCGGTAGGCTTCACTCTGTCCTGAACGCACGTAGCAAATTGTCACTTAGGTGCAAATTGCGTATTTACACCGCGTGCATTAGGCCTATCATGACATACGCATGTCCCGTTTTCGCGCAGACCAGACCCTATCACCTCCATAAGATGCAGACCTTCCAAAACCGATTCTTACGAAAGGCCACGGGAGCCCCATGGTACGTTAGGAATGAGCAACTCCATGTTGACCTCAAGATCCCCACCATAGCCCAATGTATGAAACGCCTAACCAAGGGTTTTTTCGATAAGGCCGAAAAACACCCAAACCCCCTGATTTCCTCAGCAGCCAACTACGCCCTCTCCAACATATCTAGAATTCGCCGACCTAGGCTCACTCTTGTCACACCCGATGATCCCATCACCCTTCTCCAAGAAAGTTGTAGGGAAACCAGCACATTACGCAAGAACAGACACAAGAACCGATACAAACCGCGAATCCAGCCCCGCCGCCGAGGCCCTCCGCGACCCCCCAGTAACATCACTGCCCGACCCTTGCTCGACGAGCCAGCCCGCGACGCTGAGCATGTAACGACCGATTCCCCAATTAATGATCCGACCCAGCCTGTTGTCCCTTGCTGCCCTCTTATCAATGACGCACTAAGCCGAGGCCCGAACCCCACAGGGGGTGCCCTTAGTGACTGTTCATTTAATTTAAATCCTTAGTTTGTAAGCCCTGGCTGGGGGCTTTAAAGTAATTTTTGGCCACCACAGGATTGTCCGGTTAAGCAGTAAAGCAACCTTAGCGCGTTGCAACTGCGAGTGGTCCTTCCTAAAAAAAAAAAAAAAATTGCACCTCAACTTTGGCCGTTCATAATGTACCTACTCATAAATTGTAAAAGTAGAGAAAGCATCCTGATAGAGGCCTTGCAAATATAGTGGGGATTCTAAATGACAAATATTTATTTCACATAAAAATACACGTATTTCCTGGAACAAGTTTTATAATTTTCGAACACTATTTTTCGTTCAATGTCCTCGTGTTAGGCGGTATGAGGTGCGCGGGAGACGAGTAGTGCGGGGTCGGGGCTAGGTAAGACAGGGGAGTTCAAAGAATACCGCCGCTGTGGCTCTAGATGAAACAACAAGCTTTTCGACCATGCTCGCGTTGACGATAGGCGGGCCGGGAAGGGCCCTCTTCACAAAAGGGTATACTCGGTAATAAATTAGAAATACTACCTACGTATACACCAGTGGCGAAGGGTGAAAATTGAGTCAGGGGAAGCCGAGGAAAAAAAATGAGAATAGGTAGTTTTTTTATGAAGAAAAAACCGAAAATTTGCGTCGGCACCATCTTGTATTTTCATTTTGACCTCATTTTCATTAGCAGCGATTTAAAAAAACCACGAAAACGACACCCATGAAGAAAAAACCAATAATTTTCGTCGGCGCCATCTTAGATTTTCATTTTGATCTCATTTTTATTATCAGCGACCCTAAAAACCACAAAAACGACACCCATGAAGAAAACACCGAAAATTTTCGTCAGCTCCATCTTGGATTTTACCAATAAAAAGTAGGTAAAGAATAAAATGCAGAGGAAGTATAATAAAAAAAAACAAAAGTGATTTTATCCTATGTAAATAAGTCAACAAAATAAATACTAAAATTTGTACTAATTCTATCTCGTTCTCCCATACATACTTTCTTTTTCTGCCCCTGTCGTAACTCGATAATCTTCGTTTTTTTAAAACCTAGCTCCCTACAAAACAAAATAAAGTCATCAATCAAGCATTGAACGATTTCCGATTCTACACAAAATTCAACGAGCGGTAATCGCTCACGCGCACGCATTTTCTATTACTTTCTTTAAGAATAACTCGGTTTGCGTCGGCTTACCAGAGTCCTAATAACGGCGGGCTGGCTAGTGACATCATGAGGTTTATTCTGCATACAAATTTAGCTGCCAAAAAGCCGATAGCGCCTGCAGGTTATTTTATAGCAATATGTTGTTGAAGGGCAAGTTTTTGTTGATTGAGTACGAGTAGGCGTTTCGTGATGCTTGTAAAAAAGTACTGATTGTGCCATTTTTCAATTACGGTAGAGAGTGGTTGTGTTCCAAACTTCTGAAGGGAAGCCGGTGGGAATCGAGTTATTAGGAGCCTGCGCCACTGGTATCCACTAATATCATCATCATCTACCTAGCGTTTTCCCAACTTTGTTGGGGTCGGCTTCCAGTCTAACCGGATGCAGCTGAATACCAGTATTTTACAAGGAGCGACTGCCTATCTGACCTCCACAACCCAGTTAGTACTGGATAATACGATACCCCTTGGTAAGACTGGTTGTCAGACTTTTTGGGCCACTGACTACCTGTAACGACTGTTAAAGATCTACAAATGACATCCGAGACCAACAGCTTAACATGCTTTCTGAGGCATGGAGGAAACTCGGTATGTAAGGATGGTCACCCATCCACAGACCAACCTAGGCAAGCACGGCTTAACCTAAAGATCGACCCGAGTGACTATTATTATTTAGCTACGAGCTCCAAAATTGTTAACAATAACATCTCATAAATTGATTAAAACATTGAGTGATGTGTACGCGTATATCCATTTCACAAAATAAATCATTTCCATTACTTTCATATCAAAGAACCCTTTCCAAGTTATTGGTATGAAAAATGAGTTTCCTTATAACATTATTGAGGCCGAAGCATCAGGGAATTCTGGATATTAAACTTATGACTAGATCTCAAAGAAAGAGCCTATCTTTCTTTCGTATTAAAAGCGCATTACTTTCTTTTGTTGTAATAAAATAATGATAAAACATAAAAATGCCGATAACTTTAGTTATAGTTATTTAAGTAATGTAAAGATAGATATCTCAACAAATAAATAAAATTTAAGCCCCTGTTTTTTATTTAAAATACGGTAGGTAGGTACTTATTACAAAAAAAAACTTTTTAATTCTTGTATGTCTGTCTGTCGGTCTGTCTGTTTGTTCCGGCTAAACTCCAAAACGGCTGGATCGATTTCGACGGGAATTTACTAGCAGATAGGTAGCTAATGTTATAATGAGTCTTAGGCTACTTTTATTTCAGAAAAATAATCAGGTTTCCCTTGAAATTGTTAACAAAATCCGATTCAATTATGAAAGTAATATTTTTATAATAATTTCACGCGAACGAAGGTCGTGGGCAATAGATCGTTTAAGCCTATAAATATGTTTAATCTAAATTGGTTTGTTCGTTTAACTTCATATTTAAAATCATAAATCCAACAGAAGACTAAATCTCGATTTCTCAGTGTTTAATTTAACATCGTGAGGTTTGTTTCGACGAATCATCAAGTTAATTCAAATGGTTATTCTAAATAGAATAACCATTTCAATTAACAGACCGACTACCAGAAATTTATAAACAATTATTAATTTAACATAAAGCTCATCTAGCAGAACCCCCTATGCAGTAAGTAGAAGAAGGCCAATTATTTTATTTATTTTTATTTATTAAAACTTTATGAACAAGTAAAAAAAAACTGTACAAAGGCGGACTTAATGCCTTGGGCATTTTCTACCAGTCTACCTTAGGGTGATGCAGAGATAATACACAGTACATGCAATAACAGAAAAAAGACTAGGAAATATTTATAAATTTATAACTAAAACATATAAGAATAAATACATAAATACAACAAAAAAATCACAACAAACAATTACAAGTTTCCATTCATATTAAATTGACAAAACGGTATTAACAGCGTGTGAGTTAAACATAGAAATATGAAGAAAAAAAACACTACACAACAAAGTTACACGTAATAGAAAAAGTTACTTTTATTTTATTTTTTTCATTTCTGGACACGAAGTATTTTTCCTAGGGATATTCCTATCTCTGTTCATAACACAGAGACATAAACATTTTTTTTCTCTTCTCTTTATTTAAAGGGGCTTGTTCAATTTGAAGATCGCCCCTGTAATACAAATTACAAAATCCAACACACATTTCAAACAAAAATTACACCGTAGATTTACTTAGGCTGTTCTATTTTTAATGCCCATTTGAGTAAGCCTGTACAGCAGTCTGGCCTCCCTCGACAAAGGGAAGGACAAAATGCTGTTACACCAGCCCACATCTGAGAGAATCAAATTAATTTATATTTCATAATATTTCTAAGGGCTTCGTTCCGAACACACTCCAACATTGTACAAAAGTTAAACTATGTAACTAAGTTTTTCATTTTAGCCAATCTCAAATCCGAACATCTATCTACATAGCCAAAAGCCTTCAGTATTCGTTTCACCAATTCATAAAGGCCAGATTTCGGCCCATTAAACAGGGTGATGATACTAAATTGTATTTTGACAGTTCACTAGTCCGTTTCGACAAGCAATAAGTACCGCACCGACCCGATTTCAGGCTGACAGGCGCTTAACGACGATTGATAGAATAATTTACTTGATACTGGATGCCGTGTGCTGGTTTTATTGCGTAAATTGATGATGTATTTTGATTTGTGATCTGCGAAAAACTCGGGTAAATTTCGTAGAGAGATGGAAGAGAATACTCGTATTATTTGGGTTAATGTTTGACTGGAAAATATGTTTGAGGATGTGTCTCATCAAAGGAGCCAGCACGGGTCTTTTAGGCAGTCACTCCATGTACTTGTAACATACTGGTATAACCGATTAGACTGGAAGCCGACCACAATGTAGTTAGGAAAAGGCTAGGCTGATCATGAAGATTTATGGTGAATAATGCAACCGAGTCTAGATGATTTTCGCTTTTTTCCTTCGACGCGTCGATCGCTGCACCGGAAATTAGATAGCTTTTTTTTTTTTCGGTTGGGTAATTATCAAATGACTTCCCCCGCTCTGGGCGGAGCAGGAGGGAGTGTCAGACTTTTACTGACTAAAACCCATCCATGTTTCTTTATTGCCCTTTGTGTTCCGGGGCCACGGTATCTCTTTCGAACAGTCCCGCAACCCCTCCCGGGGTTTATACCCGGGATTAGATAGCTTAAATTTAGTCGAAATCTCATCGCAGCGACTAACTATGTAAAAAACCAATCAATCTTGGAAACCAGAGAGTACCTATCTAATTTTCGATGTATCAGGAGTAAGATCAAAAAGCGAACGTTTTTACAAATACGGAAATGAAATCAATTTCTACAACAATATAATGTGTTAGTTTTATACTGAACCAGCGTTTGTCCGTGGCTTCGCTCACGTTATAGTCGAAAATAATGAAACGGTAACATTTTAACATAGCCTATAAAGGGTGTAAAAAACCTCTTCACGAAGCCGAAAGGTACTTGTTCTCCCCGTCGCGTCATTGCGATCATTTTTATTGTTCCACACCATACCTGGGAACCTTCTAGTTACGGAGATATTCCACCTTTTTGACAAGTATGATTTTTACTTTAAACACCTCCACGACCCCCGTACTATTCAATCCATCCATTGGCACAATGTTTTGAGTGCGTTACATTGACTTATACCACAAAACATGATTTTTCACCCCAAAAAAAGTCTTTTCCCAGTAACAGTTTTTGCGTAAAGTTACTTAGTTTGACGTACATAATGCTTGGTTGACGGCTTCATGATGAGGTTGTTTACACCCTGTATAATAGGGCTTTACATTAGTAATATATGTATATGATCGCGATATGTATATGTGTATATGTATAGTATATTATGTTACAAGTGAGCAAAGTTGCTCATTACACACGAGGCTGTGGGTTGCAGCCCGAGCCGCAGGCGAGGGCGTAAATCAGCCGAGTGTATAGTGAGCAAGTTGCTCACGAGTTGCATACGCACTTTTTCAACACACTTGCGAGGAAAAAACAAACATGTACTGAATAAATCTTTTACCACACAGCAACGAATGCAATACCTACAAACAAAATATGAAAATTATGAGAAATGGCGCGCAATTTTTTTTTTTTGCACGCGCCAAAAATGTAATTGATTCATTACATATAGTCATACAGCCTACTTCAAAATTATAATTTTATTTAAAAAAAATGCAAATATTTTATAACAAATTATTGTGAAATAGAAATAATTTGATAATAATAAATGTTTTTCGTCTTAATTAGGGACACATTTATTTATAACAAAAAATGTAAATGGATTTTCAGCGGCATTAAACCTCTTTGTTGTTACAAAAAAAAAGTGTAAGTATTACCCGGTTAAATTGAAAATGCTCTGTTTAGTCACCTATATCATTTGCAGTTAGGTACTAACTTTACTTTGTAGGGATAATTCTATTATGCACTAGTGTGTAATATTATTATGCACGTTTGAGTTATAGTTCGGTTTATGGCCCTAAGAACGATGTAATAAGGCTCAGTTTACGAGCAAGTGTGTTGAAAAAGAATTTTCGGAATCGAATCAATAGTTCCGAATATTACCGCCAAAGTCCAAACTTGCAATCTTTACCTCCTAATACTTACTATTAGTATGGATTTCACCACAAAGTTTTAAATAACAACGTCGAACCGTATTGCAATATTTATCTGTTGGAGAAGACACCGCGAACAAAATCTGTGCTCCGTTCAAATGCTGTCGGCCGGCTGCAGTTCACTCAGTCGCTTGCTTTTTTTTTCGAAATGGCATAAAAAACAGTTCAACCTAGAGGGGTTGTCGTCTGCTTAACCGGACAATCCTGTGGGTGCCTTAAGTGTAAGGCCTCCAGCCAGGGCATAAAAAACTTACAAACTAAACGACTACACGCTAAGGGCACCCCCTGCGGGGTACGGGCCTCGGCTTAGGGCGTCGCTGGGAGAGGACAGCAAGGGGCTGGATCTGGATGGATGGAGTGGTGTCATTAATTAGGGACTGGTTTTGGACTACAGGCTCAGCAACGCGGGCTGGCACGAGCAAGGGACGGGGAGGGTTCGTATCGGGGCGTCGCGACGGGCCCCGACGGCGAGGACGGAATGACGGCGGTTTGCGTCTGTGCTTTCTAAGCGTGCTAGTTTCCTTCCTGCTTTCCTGGAGGAGGGTAATAGCGTCATCGGGATCGACTAAAGTATGCCTTGGGCAGCGGATCTGACTAATTCGCGAGGGTTCGTAACGGGCGGCCGCTGCGATCAGGGGGTTACGGTGTTTGATGGCAGAATCGAAGAAGCGCTTGGAGAAGCGCTTCATAAACTGAGCTAACGTGGGGATTTTAAGATCTAAATGTAAACGGTCATTACGGACGTAATAGGGGGCTCCCGTGACTTTACGTAAGAACCGGTTCTGAAGGACCTGCATCCTATGGAGATATCTAGGCTTGGCGTGAGCGTACACGATACAAGCGTAAGTCATGATGGGACGGATCACGGCGGTATAGAGACGCAATTTGCACCTGAGAGACAATTTGCTCTTTTCCGTTAGTAAGTAATGGAGTCTACCCATCGCGAAAGCAGCTCGGTCGCGAGCTGCTTTTATATGTGGCCTGAAGGTCAGATGGTTGTCGAGGATGACTCCTAAGTATTTGGCTTGCTTCTCCCAGGGGATAGGCTTGCCGTACATAGTGATCGGATTAGGGGAAGTGACAGTAGTACGCGATCTCGAAAATAGAACGGCCTGACTCTTATCGGGGTTATCCTCGATTCTCCATTTCCTAAACCAAGCGCCTAAAACGTCGGCTGAGGTTTGGAGGGTTTTGGCGATTGCATTTTTACAGCGACCGGTGTAATAGATGGCGGTGTCGTCCGCGAACAGGGCTAATTGAGCCTTTTTGCTCTTGGGAATGTCACTAGTGAACAACGTGAACGCGAGCGGGGAGATGACGGAGCCCTGGGGGACTCCGGCGCGAATGGGGTGAGGAGCGGAGAGCGATTTTCCTATGCGGTATCGGAACGTGCGATTCGACAAAAAGTGTCGCAAGATGAGCACGAGACGGTCCGGCTCCGATACAGCTTATATAATAAGCCGTTGTGCCAGACTTTGTCGAAAGCTTTCGCTATGTCGAAGAACAACGCGCCCGTCATCGACGGCATCGGCATCCGCTCTTAGCTTCGGCGAAATCTTTGAGACACTTATAAATAAGTCTCTCATAGATTTTTCCGAGTGCTTTCAGTAGACTGATAGGACGGTAGCTCGCGGGGTCCGTCTTGGGTTTACCGGGTTTGGGGATTCCGATAACAGTGGCCTCTTTCCATACTTGGGGGAAGAAGTTGTTACTTAGTGCGCCATTGAAGATGGCTGCCAATACTCAGTCGCTTGCTTTTTTTTTTTTTTTTTTTTTTTTTTTTTTTTTTTAGGTGGGACCACTCGCAGTTGCAACGCGCTAAGGTTGCTTAACTGCTTAACCGGACAATCCTGTGGTGGCCAAAAATTACTTTAAGGCCCCCAGCCAGGGCTTACAAACTAAGGATTTAAATTAAATGAACGGTCACTAAGGGCACCCCCTGTGGGGTTCGGGCCTCGGCTTAGTGCGTCATTGATGAGAGGGCAGCAAGGGACAACAGGCTGGGTCGGATCATTAATTGGGGAATCGGTCGTTACATGCTCAGCGTCGCGGGCTGGCTCGTCGAGCAAGGGTCGGGCAGTGATGTTACTGGGGGGTCGCGGAGGGCCTCGGCGGCGGGGCTGGATTCGCGGTTTGTAACGGTTCTTGTGTCTGTTTTTGTGTAATGTGCTGGTGTCCCTACAACTTTCTTGGAGAAGGGTGATGGGATCATCGGGTGTGACAGTCGCTTGCTCGCCACAGCATCTATATATACGGGGCTAGCCGCCCCCCGCGCGCCCCGCACTACGCACAGATTTTGTTCGCGCTCTCTTCTCTATACGTAGTAGTAATAGCTCAATGGTTGGATATTGGAAATAAACAACTCGGGTATACCCTACCGCTTTTATTCGCATCGTTTGTCAAAGAAGCTTTGTTTTCTTTCTTTGAGGAGAGTTTTGTTCAATAAAGCGTTTAATGTATTTGGAAAGGGGAAAATTAATTAGGATCTTAAAAATTTATAATAGTATCGAAAGTAACTCCCACAAAGAAAATAATTAAATATAATGTATTGCGGTGCGTCGGAGATGTTTGCGCAAGCTCCTACCGACGGGTTTCAAGAGGTAGTTCGCAAGAAAACTGCTTCGCTACTCAGGAGAGCGAGACGTCATAGTCGCAACAGCATCCTGAGAATACTGCTCTTAGGATGCTGTTGAGAGCATTAGCTCTCCAATTAATTCTGCTGACGCAAATTTTCGTGTAGCAATTATGTGTTTAGTTCTAAGTTATTAGAGTTTAAGTTAATCAAAATAATTTTGTCACTCATGTTAAATATTAAACAACAAAATAACTACAGCTCTACATATAGCATTTTGTTAGAGCTCCTGCAGCCTGTGATACAGGATTATCCTAGTACAGGCATGATACATTATTATACCTACATAGTTAGTTTTTAGATTCATATTGTATTTTACCTTCTCAAGTTTTTGAATAAAGATTTATTATTTATTATTTATTATTTATTATTATTTAATTTTAAAACATTTTGTGCAGCGGGTAATTGGTACTAACATAAAATACTATGTTATTTTGATATTAAGTTACTAACACTCAAGGGATCTTTTGTTTCTGAGTTTCTGAAATAAAATTAATTCATGCATTCATAAATAGTGAATCTAGTCTCTGTTCTCTGAAAATTCAGGAACCAATATACATACATATTTCCAAAATATTAAGAGTTTTTAATCCATGCTATGATCATAATAAAATTATCCCCCAACGGACGCCAAATACTCTTCCGTATTGTCGGTAGTCATCCGTTTTTGCAACGATGAGTTATCGAACAAGCTCGTAAGGGGGCGTAGGAGATTTGAAATTACGTTTCCGTTCAATTTCGTCCATTAGCACCCTTTGCTTTGCTTCAACGTACCTGAATGCCTCTGGTAGGGGGGTCTGGTAAAAATAATGTTATTTGCGCGAGTAGGCATCGGCAGTTTGAAACTCTCTTTTTATAGCATCGAACCACTATGCAACCATATGGATATTATTTTCCTCTGTAAGGTATCCAAACACTCACAACAATCGCGCTTGCGACCACTTGACCAACGAGGCACTCAAATATCCATAAAATAGCAATTAGATAATTCACATTTTGAAATCAATAAGCTCCTCAAATATAACAAGCAGCAAAATAGACCTGTAACTATCCGAATGCAGAACAAAGTCCTCTCACACAGAGGTTCCTCACTGTTTTGAAGTGTCCTCACTTCTCTTAGCATATACTCAACTCCTTCCAAGAGGAAAACTTCCAAGTTTATGCCATAAAGTTCACGTTCTATTTTATGGTCCCTATACACAAGCATTTGATGCCATATCTAGCCCATGGGTGTATGTATCCCGTTTTATAGAGAGCAAGGAATGATTTGAAACTAGGTTGAAAGTGTTAGTAGAAGCTTTCATGGCGTGTAATGATGTTAGGAACTTGCAGCATGGATGAAGTTTAGCTGGATTTAGCTTAGATATAATTAATTAACTGGGAGTAGCTAGTCTTGGGTATAAGGATGTTGGATGTTAGAAGACTTAATGGAACTTGGTGAAACTTTCTTTAACGTATTGAACATTACATTTAAGTACATGGCGACTGAGCTATGCTCATAGTGTAGTCTTTGGCAGAAATATGTTCGATAGTGTACAGGTTACATACGGAGTTATTTTTTACGGACTATGTAGAAACAAGAACAAATTTCCATGCGTTCAAGCGTTTTTGGCATTCTTACTATTTGGAATCAAATATCAAATACAAAAGCCCAAAATTTAGGCTCCATTAATATGAATAAAAATATTTATCCATGGTGTAGGTAACTGGGCTTATTCCCAGTTGAATACGTCCCTATGTGCCTATTGGCCTTGTTTTGTTCTGTCTCCTGCTGATATAGACGGAAGTGGAATATTTATTTTCTGATTAATTTCGTTGCGAGATCCACGACAGGTAAATTCTTTCTCTGGCACTTCGTCGAGCTTCATTGTCTCGGCGCTTTTAATTCTGGTTTTTAGAAGTTGCAGGGAATAGCCCAAAAAGGGCCTCAGCTCTCGCTGCTGTAACAGGTAGCGAAAATGTCTTATAGTTTCATCTTTCAGTCATATTTAAGTCCTTACCTACAGCTTAATGTTAATACGGCATTGTGTACATCTAAGCACCGCAAACTATTATACACTCACGACAATGCTCTCGGCACGCAACGCGGTGAAGACGTTGCGCACATGTGGCGTGCCAATCGCCACGCTGGAAACACGCTTGCAAATTGCCAGTTTGATAAAGCCCTAACCAAACATCAACACATTTTCCTACCCCCTCAGTCAATATTGAAATTTCATCCAAAGTATTAAAGTTATAAAGTAAGTTATATGAATGTCGTTAGCCGACATCGAAAACTTGTTAAAGCATAACTAATAGACTTCCGAGTAAAGTTCATTATTTCCTTCACAAAAGATAATTTCTAACTCCGCAGAAAAAATGAAGAGCTAACTTCATTGTCGGGGGTCGGTTTATACTACATCATTTTAATTTTTAACCAGCATGCCTGAGAGATATTTCTCGATGGCATGTAAAGTCACGTCAGCTACGGCTGGGCTGACAGTTGCCGCTGACGCCAGCGGCGCGTATTAAGTCAAATTTGAGCTTTATTTCTTCGCTGGCGTAGGCGACCGACTGTCAGCGTGACACTATTTCAAGCCTTAGGCTTCAATATAATATCGTAAGTTATAAGAAGAAATGATATTTTAAGCTGTTATCAAAATTTCAGGACTGACCATTGAACTTGGCACCCATTTAGATCTCACTTTTTTTTTTGTCGTTGAAGTCAATAAATAGCCGAGGCATAAATTCATATCGGGGGCGGCGACCTCTCGCGTCCGGCCCTGGTTCAATCCATGGTCCGGAGCGAGACGGAATGGGACGCCGTCACCTCCTTCTGCGAAGCAGTCATACTAGCGTAGGAGGTGGCGGAACGTGAGAGGGAGAGAACCTCACGTCCCGGCCGCCGCGGGAGACGCCTGCCGGGGCTGCGGAACTGTTCGAAAGAGATATCGTTGCTCCGGAACACATAGGGGAAAGAAGGAACATGGATGGGTTTTAGTCAGTAAAAGTCTGACAGTCCCTCCTGCTCCGCCGGGAGCGGTAGGAGTCATTTGATGGTTACGCAACCGAAAAAAAAAAAGGCATAATATTGAACTTGGCTCTCATTTCACATTTATATTTTTGATGGGATAGTACCTACAGATAGATACTTCCCATGCAAGTACCCCAGGCAAAAGCTAGCTGTCTATATAGGAGAATATCCGACTCTAGTGAAGTTAAGCGAAATATGTTTTAGCTTAACTGCCATGTTTGGTATAATCTACATTAAAGTGAATGCTATATATATCAAAACTACGAAAAAAGGGCTAAACAAAAACTAATTGATCAAAACACTCTCCACGTAAAACACATCCCTCATAAAAGACAGCACTTGTAATAAAAAAAAACGCCACAAGACGCAATAACTTATCCGCGAGGCAATATAAATTTTCCGGCAGTGTGGCTCGACGTCCGCCTCTGAACGCGACAGATGCAATATCCACCACCAACTTAGTTATCGTATCGATTCGCTCTGTACTCGTACTTACTGCTTCCTATCGGCGCCCGCTTTGTACATGCATTAGCTGAGCAAATGGAGGTACTATGTTGTTCAGCTTCACGAGTTTTTCTTCGATGATAAGACTTGTTGCATGAGGATATTGATTTGGATTGATTTGTAGCTAGGTCTGAGCAATTTAGATTGCTATTTAAAGCAAGGTAAGCCCTCGGTCCCAGCATTCATTTGTAGTCATTTGTAGATCTTTGACAGTAATACAGTCAATAGTTAGAAGCCCGAGTATGACAACCAATCTTACCGAGGGTAATTGAGTTATCAGATAGGCGCAGTTAGACTGGAATCCGACTCCAACACAGTTAAGAAAGGCTATCTTTATTTTTTTAACTAGATTACTTTAGTAAGATAGTTACAAATACTATCTTTAGGGATATAGGTAGCTATATCATTTGGGATGTAACTCTATGTATTACTGCGACATATAAATAAACATACATACCTTCAGTACATACATGTTCAGTACAGTTGATACAGTGTTGATACAGTGTTCATTTCTGTACCTACCTACTGTAGGTACATATAAAGTTACACGGATCATTATGCTCTCGCCAGAAATACCGAAAGCATAATTATTATTGTTTTAATCGAAGTATCAACGAAAAGCGGCAAGTTCAATTAAAACTTGAAGTAAGTTCCTCGAAGTGAAGAATTAATATTGAAAAACTTTGTTTTAAACTTTTTATCCAGTTTACTTTGGTTTTGAAACTTGAACTTTCTTTTGGAACGTAGCATTATAATATTTAAAAATTTTGTTTAGTAAGAATATTTGATAAAAGGCATACCTCGACTGCCTCATTGGTCTAGTGGTTGCAAGCGCGACTGCTAAGGTTTCGATTTCCAAGTCCGAGGCCATGTGCTTTCATGGGCCTCGGAATGCGCCACCTCCGGGATCCTCACTGACGGTAGGAGTAGTAGTATAATAGTATACTAGTATACCCATCGGCGTCGAGTCGACGCTGAAGTACCTGGGACTTGTCCTCGACAGCCGATAGAACTTCGTGGAGCACTTCCGACGTTAGGCCCCCAAACGGGAACGGACCGGGGCTGCCGTCAGGCGGCTCCTGCCCAACATGTAGGGTCCAAACGCCTCCTGCCGGAGGCTCTACGTGGATCGTGCGGTCCATGGCCCTTTACGGGGCCCCGGTGTGGGCGCGTTCCTTGAGGCGGCGAGCCACCCACAACCTGAACGCGCCCCAAAAGGTGGTAGCCGTAAGGCTGGCCCGTGGGTACCGCACGATATCCCGCGAGGCGGCGAACCTCCTTGGCAGATTGCCGCCATGGGATCTGGAGGCGATAGTCCTCGCGCGCCTACATGAATGGCGCGCGGACGCGCTACGCCACCGCTGGGGTAAAACTCCGCTGCCGCGGCAAGTTGTCGCTCAGCGGACGGACTTCCGGCTTGATCTCATGGCGACATGGAGAGAGCGACTGTCGTAACCCCGTGCAGGGCAAGCCACAATAGTGACGATAAGTCCCCTCTTTGAGGAGAGGCTTGAGTTGAGAAGCGCCACGGCGTCCTCACCATCCGCCTGACGCAGGTCCTCATCAGACACGGTTGTTTCGTGAGGTTCCTGCACCGAATCGGGCGGGAGGAAACGCCCGGGTATTTCCACTGCGAGGATCGACCGGAGGACACGGTGGAGGTCTGCCCCGCGTGGGTGGAGCGCCGCCGTGTCCTCGTAGCGGCGATCGGCGGCGGCGACCTCTCGCGTCCGGCCCTGGTTCAATCGATAGTCCGGAGCGAGACGGAATGGGACGCCGTCACCTCCTTCTGCGGAGCAGTAATGCTAGAGAAGGAGGTGGCGGAACGTGAGAGGGAGAGAACCTCACGTCCCGGCCGCCGCGGGAGACGCCGCGGGCGTCGGGAGCCACGTGATGCCCCCAGGCCACAACATGAATGCCTTTTAATCAGTAAAAGTCTGACACTCCCTCCTGCTCCGCCCAGAGCGGGAGGAGTCATTTAATAATTTCCCTTGCGAAAAAAATAAAAAATAGTTTTTGATTCCCAGGTCGGGCAAAGGGTTATTGGGTTTTTCCATCAGGAATTTCTCAGTATCAGCCAAGGAGTCTAACATTGCGCCCGGTTGATGGCAAAAGGCTCACCCCCTGTTATATGGGACTTTAACATAATTGGCGAAAGGTGGGTGTAATATTTAGGTACCTACACCTCTGTCTAATATTACACCCACCTGCGGGAACTAAGGCACCAGGGCACCTCAAAAGATAAAAAAGGAACCCTTATAAGATCACTTTCTTGTCCGTCCGTCTGTCACCACCGATTTTCTCAGGAATGGGTGGATCTAGAAAGTTGAAAATTATACCAGATATTAGTATCTGACCTTAGGGTATATTAGGTGTGTAAAAATCAAGGACCTGCACTGCAAGTACGTAGCAATCGATAACGATCGAATCGATACGATTCGATAAATCCGACTTTTCGATTGGTTAAAAACTCATTTTATCGAGAATAACTGTCAGATTTATCGAATCGTATCGAATCGAGTGCTACGTACTTGCACTGCTGAGTCGACACGATAAAAAGATATGGGCATATTAAGATTTTCGCGAAAACTTGTACCTAAGTACCAAAATTTACCTTATTAGAATAGAATAGAAGAGATAGGGGGGGGTGGCTTAATTTTCAACTTTTTTTATATTTCGGACTTTTTCCTTTACTTGTGCTGTAAGACCTTGCTTTTAACCTAAATTGACAATTCTAGGTCAACCGGAAGTACCCTACACTAGTTAATTTAGTTTTGGGTCGAAAACCTATATGGTAGTTCCCGTTGACCTAGAATCACAAAATTTTGCAAAAAGCAAGGTCTTACAGCACACGTAAAGGAAAAAATTTGAAAACCGAAAATATGTAGTTTAATAACAAAATAAAAGCAATTTTACTATTACAAACTTATTATTTGCGGTTGGTGCAATAACCGTTTCTAGGGATCGAACAGCAAAGTTAAGTTTGTCCTTTAAAAAAATTGTTCGGAACGCTATTTTTTTCTCGCTCGCGGTTGTTTTCAACTTTATTTTAAACACTGGCCTTTTCCTGCGTCAGAAAGGGATCAGGGACAATTAAATATATCTAATATTTGTTTTGTTTATTGATGGCAACTAGGCCCAATTGTTACTAACATTATTCCTGATAACTATTGTTAGTAAACAAAACAGAAAAAAATACAAAAAGAAAATTGTGAGGTTACGTGTGGGGTCTTCTGACCAGCACCTCCACAGCGTGCCACAACCAAGGTGCGTCGAATTTATCTATCAACATACGTATGATGCTGTTAGAACTAGACCGCACACTTGACAAGATGGAGTTTGTCTTTTTGCGCATTATGGCGTAAAAATCATCAGTATGCGCAAATGCGCACTACAATATCGCGGCAGGCCCAACAGCATCCTAAAGCAGTTATATTGAATACAATTTAGCTTTCCATTAGTGAAAGAATGTACGGAATCGAATGAGAAGTTCCGAAGATTACCTCTTACATCCAAACCTTATGTAGGTACTACCGCGCTCACTGACGGTAGACCACTTTTCACCCTTATGCCCCTTGTTATAAAGTTGAAAATTGATCGACAGTAACACGGTAGTAGCTCTTATTAATAATTTACAATATAGATAGATAACTTGAGAAAGATTTCTCGCCGTATTGTGTTAAAGCTCCTACTATAATTTAATACGTAATATGATTGTGTCTTAAAAGCGAAAATTGTTGTGTTTATGATCATTAATTCAGGCGTTCTTGTAAATAATTGCTCAATTTACAGCTCAATGGGGCTTGAATTAAATTTCTGTTTCGCACTTATACATACATAAACTCAAAATAGTACTGTGAAATTATTTTGCCATGTTACTTAACTTTATTTAAACCAATAAGTTAGTAAGACTTCTTTTTATCACAAGTACAATATTTAAAAACAATGAGAGTACGAAAACATTATTTTTTTTATTTATTGAACAGTTTATGTACACACTACATACAGAAAAGAAGAAAGGAATAGAAAAATAGGTACAAAGGTGAGGGGTGCGATGTCAGAAGTCCTCCACGTGTGTCTGGCGGTTGCTGGTCCCTCTCGATACGTCTGGAGGGAAGAGCAGCTGCTGGGCCGGTGCACCCTGGGCGCGGCAGTATCCTTCTCCGGGGAATGAGAGGAAATGAGAATTTCCTTTTATCCCTCGGGGAGAGTTACTGCCGCGGCTAATTATTCTGACATGGGTGGGGTCCTGCCAGGACCACCGGTGCGTTCCTCTGCGTGACCCTCTGTACAGCAGAGGGCATAGCAGAGGAGTGAGGGCGGGCTCGGTGTG
This sequence comes from Xestia sexstrigata, assembly GCA_941918905.2. Taxonomy (NCBI): domain Eukaryota; kingdom Metazoa; phylum Arthropoda; class Insecta; order Lepidoptera; family Noctuidae; genus Xestia; species Xestia sexstrigata. Next base: position 10,744,600 of record OW799216.2, read on the forward strand.
CACTCACCCTGCCTCCGAGCAGACAGAGTAGGATGCGTCCTTCTTTGTCACCGTCAGTCTCGTAATCCCATTGTCGAAGTGCTGTGGATCACGTCTCGCGGCTTCGATAGGGACCGAGGGTCTTGGCTTAACCGCCCGGACTGCGAGGTAGAAAACCTCTATAAAAAGTTACCCCGAATCCCAAGCGGCGGCGCACCGCGAGGGGATGTATGGCTGACGGGTGTTCCCATGGAACGAATCAGTCGCTAGTGCTCACCCTCGCCAGGGTACCTGCAGACCCTCTGGCGAGTAATAAATACTCAAAATCTGCCCTTCTAGGTACAGGGGTCTCTGCCTAGATTGAGAATGTTTCCCCCATACTCGTGGGAACAATTATGGAAAAAAATACAAAACCCAAAAACACCGCCGGTAACGGCAAGGAAGAGGAGAGGAGGGATGCGGGGTCGGAGTCCGACCTCGTATCCAGCGATGCGAGCGCGGGAGGCTCAGAGAGCTCCCGCCGCGTGAGGGCCGGGACTGCTGCGGAGAACGGCAAGTTCTTCCGCAAGCGGTCCAGGAAGGATGGCGACCAAGCGTCATCATCTGGGGAGGAGGAGGCCTCGGCCAGAAAGATCCCCACCAACAAGCGTGGTGGGATCAGAGGCAGGGGGAGGGGGTTGTTTGCCTCCGAAAGGTCGGTGAGACTGGCCGAAGAGGGGCGCCACCCGGGCATGACTGCTCGCGGGTCTGGCGAAGAGGTGGGTGCACCTGGCGGCTCCGATGCGGAGCGTAAGGCCAGGTTCGCAAAGGAGGTGGAAGCCGCAATAAGGGGCGTGGCCTTGAAGGTGAAGACATCTTCAAAACTCAAGGCCATACCCGCGGCTTCCGCCTCCATCATGGCGGCTGCAGAGGCCAACTTTGCGGGGCCTCCCGCTTCTCCTCCTCCTCCGATAGGTGGAGAGGAGGTGGCTAAACTGCGGGTGGAGTTAGCCCGCCTGACGGCGGCCATGGAGGTTCTCCAAAAAGAGAACGCTAAGCTCCACGCAGACCTGGCCAGTCTACGTGAGGCTGGCTCCCGCACGGCACCTTCAAATAGGGGCCAGCAGCAGCAGCGACAAGCCCAGCCCATGCCGGTGGAGAACCAGGTCCTAAACTTGGTTCGGCAGGAGTTGGCTTCCTTCCAGGCGCGGTTTTCCGTCCTGGAGGGAATTGTTCTGCGCCCCACCCTGGGTGCAAACAGGGCAGCCGCGGGCGTACCCACGGTGTCTTACGCGGCTGCTGCGGCTACCGCACCCGCACCGGGGCCGTCCAGCCAGCCCTCCGGCAGGGCTGTGGCGCCCCGCCCCCCCGAAAAGCCGGCTCCGGCGAAACCAGCGCCGAATAAAAAGGCGGCCAAAAAAGGGAAGGGCAAGGCAGCTGCACAAGTGGACACTGTGCCAACGCCAGTGCCTACGGCGAATGGGCCAGTGCCTGCGGCACGGCAGCTGCCGCCGCCACCACCGCCCTCCCAGCCCCCTACACCTCCCTCGGCTGAAGCCGGATGGCAGGTGGTCGGGGAGAAAAAGAAGGGGCGAAAGGCGGCCAAAAAGGCCCGGAATGAGGAGCGGCAGCGCCAGCATAGGGCGCGAAAGATCGCGGCTAGGCTCCGCGCCCCGAAGACCGCGGCTGTAGTGATTACACTACAGCCGGAGGCGGAAAAGAGGGGCGTGTCCTACCGCGACTTGCTGGCGAAGGCGAAAGAGACGGTGGATCTCGGAGAGCTCGGGATCACCGGGGGCCTCCGGCTTAAAGTTACCGCAACGGGGGCTCGCATGCTGGAGATCCCCGGAGAAACCAGTGGGTCGTCCGCTGACGCTCTAGCTGAAAAGCTCAGAGCGTCCTTGAACGCGGACGACGCCCGAGTGTCCAGGCCCGTCAGATGCGCAGACCTGCGCATCCTGGGTCTGGACGACTCGGTGACCAAGGAGGAGGTGGTGGCCGCCGTCGCCAGGTCCGGTGGGTGCCCTGCTGAGCAGGTCAGGGCAGGCGCCCTACGTCCGGACCTCACGGGTATGCATACCGTTACGGTATGCTGCCCCGTAACGGCGGCCAAAACGATAGTGGAGGGCCGAAGGCTATTGGTGGGCTGGGTATCAGCGCAGGTGAAGCTGCTGGAGCCCAGACCTCTGAGGTGTTATCGCTGTCACGTGGGGCACCACGTGTCAGTACAGTGCGCCTCGGAGGTTGATCGCAGCGGCCTCTGTTTCCGCTGCAGCAAGCCCGGTCACGTGTCCTCGGCTTGCTGTGCCACGCCGCACTGCGGTGCCTGTGCGGTAGCTGGCAAGCCGGCCGATCACCGGGCTGGGAGCAAGGCCTGCGCTCCGCCCACCAAGGCCACCAGAGGCAAGGGAAGGCCCTCCACCGCCACCGCCACCGTCGCCACCGCCGCAGCCGCAACTGCCGCCGCTGCCGCTGCCGCTGCCGTAGAGGGGCCCTCACAGGGGGCCAGGGAGGAGGAAGCGGTAATGGAGTGCCAATAACGGCCCCATTACGCTTCCTCCAAGCGAACATCAACCACTGCGCCTGCGCTCAGGATCTGTTGCTCCAGAGCATGGCGCAGTGGTCGATACACATCGCTGTGGTCGCTGAGCCGTATTTCGTCCAGCCCAGGGAAGACTGGGTGGCGGACATTAGCGGCTCAGTGACCATAGTGTCGTCGGCCGCCGCCGGTACCCCGACCCTTGAAGGTGTCAGGAGGGGTCGGGGGTGCGTAGCATCACGGTTCGGGGAGATCGTAGTGGTGGGAGTCTACTTCTCCCCGAGCCGAACTCTCGCCGAGTTCCACAACTCTCTCGCAGAGTTGAGTGTTGTCGTCGGAAACCATTCCCTCCCCGTGCTTGTCCTCGGGGACTTCAATGCCAAGAACTTGGCTTGGGGTTCTCGTTGCACAGACGTGCGGGGACGGATGGTGGAGGACTGGGCTCTGGAGAAGGGCCTGGTCGTCCTAAATCGGGGTTCTGTCGCCACGTGTGTGCGGATGCGGGGCGAGTCGGTGGTGGACATTTCGTTCGCTAGCCCCGCTCTGTCGCCGCGTGTCGTTGACTGGCGTGTCATGGAGGGGGTGGAGACCTATTCCGACCACCGGTACATCCGGTTTGACGTCTCCACCCAGACCTCGAGCGCGCCGGTCCAACAGGCCCCGAGTGGTCCGCGTTGGGCGCTGAAGCAGCTGGACCGGGAGCTCCTCCTGGAAGCCTCGATCGTGCAGGCCTGGGTGACATCACCAGACAGGCCTGCCGACATTAACAATGAGGCAGGGTGGTTCCAGGAGGCCATGTCCGATATATGCGACGTGGCAATGCCCCGAGTCCGGCCAGGAAGCGCCCGACGTCAGGTGTACTGGTGGTCGCGAGAGCTGACGTCTCTGCGAGAGGCGTGCGTGGCTGCGCGACACCTGTACGCCAGGCATCGCAGGCTCCGCATTCGCCCACCGAATGCGGCAGCCATCGAGGCGGAGCTTTTTGAGGGGTACAGAGCGGCGAAGACCGCCCTCCGCGAGGCTGTCCTGCGGGCCAGGGACCTGGCCCGCGAGGAGTTGCTGGGGACTCTCGACAGAGATCCTTGGGGGCGGCCTTACAAGATGGTGCGGGATAAACTCCGCACCTGGGCCCCCCCACTGACGCAGAGTCTCCGGCCTGAGCTCGTGGAGGACGTAGTGAGCACTCTGTTTCCTACGCGGGGGGAACATCCCCCCCCGCCTATGGCTCCGCCACCTGCGGTGCTGGAAGCGGACCACCAGGACGACGACGACGACACTCCGGTAGTGACTGGGGTAGACCTGAGAGTGGCGGTACGCAGGCTCAGTGCCAAAAATACCGCCCCGGGACCCGACGGCTTGCCTGGCAAAGCCTGGGTCCTGGCCTCGGAGGCTCTCGGGCCCCAACTGGAGGGGTTCTTAAGCGCATGTTTGGAGAGAGGCCAGTTCCCGTTTCGTTGGAAGACGGGGAAGCTGGTCCTCATTCGGAAGCCGGGGCGCCCTGCGGACTCTCCGTCCGCATACCGGCCCATAGTGTTGCTCGACGAGGTGGGCAAGCTCTTTGAAAGAGTAATTGCAAACCGCCTCGCCGAGCACCTTGCGGGGACGGGGCCGGATCTTGCGGAACACCAGTTTGGTTTCCGCAAGGGGCGCTCTACGGTGGACGCCATCATGCGCGTGAGAGCCCTCACGACGGGGGATGCAGTGTCCCGGGGTGGGGTTGTCTTGGCGGTGTCTCTAGACATCGCCAATGCCTTCAACTCCATGCCCTGGAGCTGCATTAGGGAGGCACTCCGGTATCACCGGGTGCCGACCTACCTTCGTCGTGTGGTCGGGGACTACCTGACGGATAGAGCCGTCATCTACCCCGGTCGCAGCGGAGAATGGAACCGGCGAGAGATGTCGTGCGGTGTTCCGCAGGGATCGGTCCTAGGGCCGTCCTTGTGGAACATCGGGTACGACTGGGTGCTGCGCGCCGACCTCCCTAGCGGCGTCAGCGTGGTCTGCTATGCAGACGACACGCTGGTGCTGGCACAGGGGGGGTCGCACGAGGCGGCGGCCGAAATCATGACACGCGGGGTTGCGATTGTCGTTGAGAGGATCCGGCAACTGGGTCTCGAGGTGGCATTGCACAAGTCTGAGGCCATGTGCTTTCATGGGCCTCGGAATGCGCCACCTCCGGGATCCTTACTCACGGTAGGAGGGGTATCCATCGGTGTCGAGTCGACTTTGAAGTACCTAGGACTCGTCCTCGACAGCCAGTGGAACTTCGTGGAGCACTTCCGACGTTTGGCCCCCAAACTGGAACGGACTGGGGCTGCCTTCAGGCGGCTCCTGCCCAACCTGGCGGGGCCAAACGCCTCCTGCCGGAGGCTCTACGCGGGAGTCGTCCGGTCCATGGCCCTTTACGGGGCCCCGGTGTGGGCGCGTTCCTTGAGGCTGCGTGCAGCCCACTACCTGAACGCGCCCCAAAAGGTGGTAGCCGTAAGGCTGGCCCGTGGGTACCGCACGATCGCCCGCGAGGCGGCGTGCCTCCTTGCCGGATTGCCGCCATGGGATCTGGAGGCGATAGTCCTCGCGCGCCTGCATGAATGGCGCGCGGAGGCGCTTCGCCGGGGGGAAACTCCGCTGCCGCGACAAATTGTCGCTCAGCGGACAGACTTCCGGCGGGATCTCATGGCGACATGGAGAGAGCGACTGTCGCAACCCCGTGCAGGGCACGCCACGATAGTGGCGATAAGTCCTCTCTTTGAGGAGTGGCTGGAGAGACGCCACGGCGTCCTCACCTTCCGCCTGACGCAGGTCCTCACCGGACACGGTGTTTTCGGGAGGTTCCTGCACCGAATCGGGCGGGAGGAAACGCCCGGGTGTTTCCACTGCGAGGATCGACCGTAGGACACGGTGGAGCACACGGTGGAGGTGTGCCCCGCGTGGGCAGAGCACCGCCGTGTCCTCGAAGCGGCGATTGGCGGCGGCGACCTCTCGCGTCCGGCCCTGGTGCAAGCCATGGTCCGGAGCGAGACGGAATGGGACGCCGTCATCTCCTTCTGCGAAGCAGTAATGCTAGAGAAGGAGGTGGCGGAACGTGAGAGGGAGAGAACCTCACAGCGTCCCGGCCGCCGCGGGAGACGCCCCGGGCGTCGGGGGCCACCACGTGGCCCCCGGCCACCGTAGGCGCGGGCCTGTGGACGGTGGGCTATGGGCTAGCTCGCCGTCCGTCCGTCTCATGACGACAGGCCGTGTCGACGGCGCGTTCGTGTTCCACGCGCGCCTCAAAGAGAGTCAGCAAAAAGGAAGGGGTCCGCAAGGACCGATGCCTGCCGGGGTTGCGGGACTGTTCGAAAGAGATACCGCGGCCCCGGAACACAAAGGGCGATGAAGGAACATGGATGGGTTTTAGTCAGTAAAAGTCTGACACTCCCTCCTGCTCCACCCAGAGCGGGAGAAGTCATTTGATGATTTCCCATCCGAAAAAAAAAAAAAAAAAAAAAAAGGTACAAAGGTGATGCTTATTTCTAAAGAAAACTAGGTAATAAGATTTTATGTGAGGACAAATTTACGCCAAGATAAAAATGTGTTACAACTTACAACGCTCATATTGCTGTATCTTCGAACGATCTCTTTCAGAACTTACGCGTCGCTATTTTCTATTTAAATGAAAAACACCAGTCGATCCTTGCATCACTGTTCGCTACTCTGTGTATTAAATAACAAGAAATTATAAGTCAAGCCACAATTTTTTTATTGGCCACGTGATCAAACTTCTCATTTTATAACTAAGCAACGGGAAAATGGGTATACCGCCGTTTACCCGAATTTTATTTGCCCTAATATCATTTGCCATAATAGTCAACAGCCATAATATCATACGACATAATACTCATTTGCCCTACTCTCATTTGCCATATTAGTCACGTGCCAGAATCATTGTTTCCCATAAAGTCACTTACCATAACATCATTTGTCATAATCATTGTAAGCCCTAATTATCTCATGCCCTAATTATCACATGCCATAATTATGAAATGCCATAACATAATTTGCCATCGACATCGGGTGTGTAACGGTTGTTTATATCAAGAGAAATTGGATGCAATTGGGACTTTAGGGCAACCCGACTCGGACAGGTTAGGTTAGAAGGTGGTTATTTTTTTATAAACCACACAGAAGTAGGAGCCCCGCGAAGCGGGGCTCCGTCGACCTAACCCACCATCAACAATGTAATGATTATTACGGGGCTTAAATATTTGTCTAATACTTGTTATGCCATTTAAACATTATGTCTAATAATTATTATGACACATAAAAATAAGGCAAACAATACTTATGGCATTCGTATCTTATGGTATCTAAAATTCGGGCAATTAAAAGTATGTCATATGTCTTTTAGGGCAAATGAAACATTCGGGCAAATGAAATTCGGGTAAATGAAATTCGGGAAAATGATGATTATGGCATATAATCTTAGGGCAAACAATAGACAACCGGGAAAATGAGATAGCCTATAATAAACTAATTCGACTTTTTTACAACGCCAACTAAATATTCTATATAGAGCGTCAAATATAGATAAAAAAAAACATGGATTCGTATTTTTAATGTTTTGTATTAATAGTTTCTACGTACTATTATTGGCCATAATTTACTATTTGAATATTTTAGCTAAATTTTGACGATTAAATCGATCAAAATGTGGGACGAGATACATTTTAAACGTACTGAGTTAAAAAATTAGATTTTGATGTCATATATATATAGTATTTTTGAAGTTTACTGCTTGAATGCATGTTACAAATTTAGATGCTAAGAAATAACCAACATGCTGAGTTGTATTTAGAGTGGCTTGGTTATAAGATAACTAGTGGCTAAGATAGTATCATACACAGGCGATTTTTAGAGGCGAATACTGCAATAAAAAAGAAGTATTAATTATAAATATATATATACAGAGTGTAAAAGACCTCATCACGAAGCCGTCAACCAAGCATTCTGTTCATCAAACTAAGTAACTTTACGCAAAAATTATTGCTGGGAAACGACTTTTTTTTTGAGGGTAAAATATCATGTTTTGTTGTAGAACTCAATGTAACGCAGTTAAAACATTGTGCTGGTGAATGGATTGAATAGTACGGGGGTCGTGGAGGTGTTTAAAGTAAAAATCTTACATTAAAAACTTGTTATTAAAACTTTGACCCCCAATATCTCGGTAACTAGAATGTTCCCAGGTATGGTGTAAAACAAAAAAAATATCGCAATGACGGGGAGAACAAGTGCTTTTCAGCTACGTTAAGAGGTGTTTTACACCCTATATTTAAATATATATAGGTATTTAAATATACACCCATAAATAACTACTAATATAACAATAAAAAACTCCATGAAGTATGTTCTATGCCTAATCTATACATAATTATATACCTATGTACGTATAACGATGTATATCTTTTCTCATATCATACAAAGGAAATCTTGTGACATACTTACTTAATTTTCCGAGATCTTTCAGTTTGCTTAGAAAAATCAAGACAAGGAAATTATGTTTGTTTGTATAATACATACTTAGTTTCGTACTAAGTTTTCTAAACTTACTGCACAAAAATTATAGCAAAGACTCACATCATCATCATCTGCCTAGCCTTTTCCCAACTATGTTGGGGTCGGCTTTCAGTCTAACCGGATGCAGCTGAATACCAGTATTTTATATGGAGCGACTCAACATGGAGCATGCAACACCATAACCATAATTATACTCGTAACTTAGATTCGAAACTTATTACGATTTTATTTTGTTTCGACAAAGCGCCAAGTTGAGTTAGCTTTCTTGGATATTGTCTTAACATAACATAACGCCTGTAATCCTTGAAGGGCTGAACAGAGGCTATATACATTTCTCTAGTAACGTTTAATTAATATTTTTATTTATTTTATTCTTTTAATGATTTTAAATGCAATTGTAATTATTAAATTTTAAATATGGTTAACTTATTTTTATAAAATTAATGGATATCGATAATGTAAATGTACTTCATTCTTATTTAATTTGTTTTTCTGACTTTTTTAATTTTGTTAATTTGTGAAAAATGTATCTTCCGTCTTGCCTGAATTCAATGAATTTTATTTTATTTTATATCATTTAAGTCCCATGTAATAAGAAGGGACGAGGTTATTGGGCATAAATCTAGACTACGGAGGCTTAAAATGGTCACAAGATTCAGTGATTGTTTTCAACTGGATACGGTATGGATATCACATGCGTTTTATCTCTCCTCATTACTACTGCTGAGCTTGGGGTTCGAAGTTCGATTCCTAGATCGAACAGTGTTATTCATTTTTTCTTTCTAGTATTTCCCAGTAGTAGCCCGTAGTCTGGAATTTTACTCAACTGAGTATAATAGAGTTGATTAACCCTTCGCGGAACCAGGCGTATTGTTATGTTATGTTATGTATTTAACCATTTATGTACTTAGAGAAAAGAAAAAAAATGTATGTGTGAAAATTCCCTCATATATACTCGAATCTCTCCAAATAAGGAAAATCGGAAACAATAACGTTCCACAAATGCTTTTGTGATTGCTACACAAATCAAACCTGACGATGTACAAATTTAACAAAAAGAAGTTATTTCAATATTGCCTTTAATTTATTGCTCACAAATCATTTCGACGAAATCAAAGACGGATATTTACTGAGCAAATCTCGCTCTTCGAATGGCAGAACTATGTATCTGCAAGACATCAATTCGTCAAACATTGATAAGGTCAGAAGGCACGTTTGACCGAATTCCCCGAGAGCAACACAAATAAGGAACTCCAAATAATAAGCGCTTGTGCTTTACGTACCCTATTTCAGAATACCGTCAGTTTGAAGTAACATTTCATACTTAGGTACATATTTATATCTCTGAAAGCATTCTCAAGTGTACTTTTAAAAGCATAAACAGGAAAAGTTCCCGGGATCGTTGTTGCGATATGCTCCTTATCACGCAATCCCGGGTTTCTTATTCTTATTCCACGTCGTAATCTAGCAGTATTATCCCTTCAAGTGATTATGATATAGAATGATGTGATATTAATTCTATATATCTGTGTAAATTAGGCAATACCTACGGAGCAATTTTCCCGAAGTGTTAGACAACAGTGTATCTGTTTTACAACCGCCAATTATTTTTAAGTTACAATAAGTTTGTTTGTAATTTCAAAATAACGACTTTTAACATATACATTTGGATAATAGGGTACTCTAAATTTTTTATTTTATTTTATCTCTCTGTTTGTCTGCTGCAGCTACTTAGTACCTGATAAAATGTTTCAGAAACATGATCTTTCTGAAAAAATGTATTAAAATTTTCTCAGAATGCTTCGCAAAAAACAGAGAACTTCAGAGTAAACTGATCCCACGGGATCCAAATGAGCGGGATCAATTTACTAAAGAGCCGTAAAATCACTGTGTACCTCGGTACCAACTTACTTTGTTATCATTAGTAAATAAAATATTTGTGAATAAGGACCTAGTATGTGTAGTATATGTTCGTGTTGTGTAGCCGCTCGGGTCAATCTTTAGGTTAAGCCGTGCTTGCCTAAGTTGGTCTGTGGATGGGTGACTACCCTTACATACCGAGTTTCCTCCGTGCCTCGGAAAGCACGTTAAGCTGTTAGTCCCGGCTGTCATTAGTAGATCTTTGACAGTCGTTACAGGTAGTCAGTACCCCAAAAAGTCTTACCAAGGAGTCAGAGGTCAGAGAGGTCAGATAGGCAATCGCTCCATGTAAAATACTGGTATTCAGCTGCATCCGGTTAGACTGGAAGCCGACCCCAACGTTGTTGGGAAAAGGCTAGGCAGATGATGTGTTTCTGTAGGCATATGGCTCGTAGGGAACTGCGACCTAAATCTTTATACAACAAAAGAAAACAATTTCCAAATAAAGAATATCGCTGCGGCACGATATTATACAAAAAAAGATAAAACATCACGCCTTTTTGCCCAAAGGGTTATGCAGAGGTGCACCTCTTGAGGTGTACCTCCCACATTTTGCAATAAATATTATATTTATTATTGCATTATGGCACAAATTCCGATTACTACTGAGAAATATCAGATACCAGACGGAAGAACCCAATAATTCTATGCCCGACCAGGAAATCGAACCCAGGTTCTATGCTCAGCAGTTCTGCGTTTGTGAGCTGAGGCAACTAAACCAACAAAGAAGTCTCATATAACATAATCTATTTATTTACTAAACTTTATTTCCACCTATTTTTGAAAATGATAAGCATGTATTATTAAATAACATTTTTGTTGCAGAATAATACCAACGAGTGATTGTGAGGGATGAGCTGCATTGAGCTGCATCCTCCCCGGTCCTCACAATTTGTCTACAACAAGCAATGATAAATGGTCGCCATGACAACGCACGGAGAGCGCGGGCTTTCAGCTTTTCACGGCTTATTACATTTTTTATCTGGTGAAACGAGAGAGAGGTGCTGAGGGTTAGTTGGAAAAAATATGAAAAACACTAAAATAAAAAACAGTTTTTCGAAGCTTTTTTTTGATCTCTAGCTTTTAGTACATACACATTTCGACAATACCTCAAATTTTGTCATTAGTTGTCAGATTCTGCAACAAAAAAACAAAAAGTTCACTTTAGTTTAGTGCTTTTTGGCGTTCGAGGGTAAAAGGTCATGTTTCTTCGGATGAGGTAGGTCATGGGGTAGTTTCTAAGAATCCGGTGATACTTTTTAAACAAAAGTGCACTGGGAGATTTCTCATTATAAACGGATACATTTTTTTAATTAACATTAACTGGACCTATTCTTATTAGCGTTTTTGAAATGTGAATATGTTATTTTCACTAGAGAACCTTATTCCCTGGAATCGAACATTAATAAACATACGGTATTACTACTACGTACGTTATCAGTGGTGTCAGGTACAATTATCGACACTACGCTACGCCCGAGCGCTTCTGAATTTACCCAAAGTTACACGAAACACAGTGTAACTACTTACAGTATTTCCTGAATTTGAAGTGACATTCCTCAATACCTTACCTGGTTATTGCATTATACAAACAAACTTATTATTTTGCAGTACTTTTAGCAGTTTTGAACTTGAGCTTCGTGGTCCCTAAGGACCACGCGCACTACGCGACAAAAAGTCGCTTCTGCGGCCAAAAATCATGGTCATGACCATGTAGGTACCCAGATCCCTAAGCACTAATCGCTTGGCCACGAACCCCACGTTCAAGCACAACGCCATGATCGCGGGTTAACCGCCGCGCCGCCGCGATCATGGCGCTTGCAACAGCATCGAAATATCGGGAGCTCAAAATAAATACCAATCACTGAAGATATCCCGTAAGTGACAGTAGGTATAAGTTTACAATAAAAGAAGTTGTTTAATTGTTTATGCCACAAGCTGAGGCGAGTTAAGCGTAAATAGATCACGTGAGGAGAACGCGAGAAACTAAAGCGACTGCCGGTGGACACACGATCACGCGGCCGTCACGTCATATGATACTTATTTGTTTGGAAAACCGAAGGTGATCCCTGTCGACGTGAACACGCTTGAGTTCGTTGGACATAATGAACGCAAAAATCGCGTGTTCGCGTGACAATTAGTGAGGAAGCGGCCTATCGCTTGATGAAAGTCTCGTCGCAAATCGAATGAGATCTTACCCGGACTCTCGCTATGATTGCTCTGAAAACGCTCCCATTGACCATCATCATCATCATTTCAGCCGAAAGACGTCCACTACTGGACATAGGCCTCCCTCAAGTGTCGCCACATTGACCGGTCCCGTGCGACTCGCATCCAGCGGATCCCCGCAACCTTCACTAGGTTATCGGTCCACCTAGAGGGAGGCCTTCCAACGCAACGTCTTCCGGTTTGCGGCCACCACTCCAGAACTTTTTGCCCATTGACCGACTGTATGATAGTTACACTGTGTCCACAATAAGGAATATCTCGGGATGCCTTCCCCGTTTGTTAAATTGCGTTAGAATAGGAACATCATCTGTATCCCTGAAGGTAAATTAGTCAGGAGGAGATAAATCACGCGGCGCGTTGATGAGTGCTCGGTTAAGACCAAGGGAAACATTTGTCAGAGTCGCAGCCATCGCAGAGTTCCTCGTGAAGTAAACAAGACCATTCTATAAAGTTTTGTAGCTTTTTTGTTACGTTATTGTGTATTATTTCATTTTATCATGTATGTGGGTACACTCTCAGAGAGCACTGTTTTCTGCAAAACACATTTGATTGGTAATTGAGTGCATTGTTTGAAATTGGTGATACTAGACATAATTTGCAACTATTTTGACCCTGATAATTTGGGGTCCAAATTGGGATGTTTTGAAATAGTACATTGTAATACAAGGGGCTAAAATGACCCATTATATACGAGGTAGTTTTACTACCGAGCTTTAGCGAGGTAGTAAATAGGAACCGAGTTATAATGGGATTTTAGCGCCGTGTGTTACACTGTACTTTTCACTTTGAGTGTGAGAAAAATATTCAATTTAGTACAAAAAAAAAAATTTAATATTACTTACTTTGATTTGACAGGAATATTTACATATCTTACTTTTTTATTATTATTTTTTATATGATTTTTGTGATTTTTATTGACATTGACTTGTAAATTATTATTAATTTTATTTGATTATTGTGAATGTGGGGACCATGTGGGTCACATTAATATTTTTTTTGTTTGTTTCCTTTTTTTCCCACAACTGTCTGGCAGTTTGAGTACTATAACCACCCAAACCTACCCAAATGTACCCAAATGTGTTGTTGTGTTGTGTTTGATCCACCCAAATGTCCTTTCTTTGGTATTGTTCGTCGTTTCGTTGAGCTCCTGAGTTATAAGTCGAGCTACACGATAACTGACAAATGCTTGCACTGACTGGACAGGTCCACTCAAATCTGTGTGGTTTCTTCAAAAGACCATCTCAGACACTAATCTGCATAGTCCTCATGTGAATTGAGCAAGATTATGTCTGGACTTCAAAAGAGGCTATGATCTCTGAGTTGGTTTCGGCTGTTTCTTCTCAGAGTAGTTGGGTACGAAACACCGGCCCCACCTAGTTTTTAAAAAATGACGAGTAAAAGTGTTTGTAAACCTACTTGCAAAAATAAACATCATTAATAAAACAAAAATCACGTCAGATTTTTTTACTTGAAGCCAAATGTGCGCATCACGCACCAGCAGGTCGCGGCAGCCGGGGGAGAGCACGTCGAGGTACTCGTGGCTCAACAAGTCACGAGTACGAGATTTACTTTACGCCCTAGGGCCTAAAAGGGCCACTTTAGGCCCGCATAGTAGGGCTATATTGGCGTACTTTAAGAGCACGAGGAGTGAAAAAAACTTTTGAAGTATTTTTGAAAATTGTCCAACTCTCGACTATAACCTGCTGATTGTGAGAAATTAATGCTCTTTAGTATGTTAAACTGATTGAACGAATGATTCGTACGAAAACGTTTTTTTCAAAAAACTCTTAACTTTGGAAATTAAGAGCCGTAAAATTTTAAAATTTTCTTGTAACTGTCCTTGTTTTTGCGAGGAAGTTTTCTCAAAATAAATGTAACACATTTGTCGTACCAATTACAAGAACAACAAAAAAATTGTTAATTATGATTTCCGAGAAACTGAGAAAAATATACGTTCCACGTAACCCTGGTTAAAATTTTCTATTTCGAAAATGGAAAACGATCACCTCGATTAAATGCAGTTCCCGATTCAAAATTTCAGAACGAAATACATTGCGAGAACGTTCATTTATATAATGACCACCATTTTATCAATATCTGACGATTTTCCTTTTTCAATACATTCTGTATTTACAAAATTGAACCAGTATTAGGTTGTCGTCGGTAACCCAGACACTTAAAAGCCTCCTTATCTGCGTCGTTGGGCTGTTGGTAACAAGCGTTTTTGCTGAACATGAGATACTGGGTTCAATTTCCAGGCCCGGGAAAGTGTTATTGGGTTTTATGCCCGGTTGATGGCAATAGGTTTTGCCCCCTATTACATGGGACTTAGGCGTATAGGGCAAATGTGAGTGTACTACGACATAGGTGTGATGTTGTGTTTTATTTCAGAGCTCAGTATATGGGTCTTTTAGCAGGTCACAAGATACATACCTACCTACATATTAAAGTATTTGCTTATCAAACGCTGATACCTGCACACTTGACGATCATAGAACTGCATCAGCGAGCGGAGTTCGCATAGCTGAATTTAGGGCCAAACATATTTAATAAATTTTTGCCATCGACACGCTAAGAAGAAGATCAAACGTTAAGTAAAGGTTTTATGATGAATCCTTCATTGGAACTAGCCAGATTCGGCTGCAAAAACAAACGGTCGTATAAAATATTATAGCCTGCCTATCAATGTATTCAAATGTAAGTCTCCGCCAAAACGAGATGATAATTACGTTTTTTGAAAACCCTGTAACAAAACAAACAATTTAACGATTCATTAATTTTATGGTTCTGTCCGTAGATCCTTATAAGCATCGGTAGCAATACCTGCCTTATCCTTCGGGGTGCAAATGTTATGCTTTTTATATTTTACTAGCGGATGTAACGCGGTTTCACCCGCGTAGTTCCCGTTCCCGTGGGAGTACGGGGATAAAATATAGTCTATGTTACTCGCTGAAAATGTAGCTATCCATTGCTGAAAGAAGTTTTCATATCGGTCTAGTAGTTTTTAAGTTTATTCGTTAAATACAAAAATAAAAATCTTTCCTCTTTATACTATTAGTATAGATTACAAATCCAGCACGTGTTGCAAAGACAAACACCATATTGTTTGAATGAACTACACAAACAATAAAGTAGATAGGTATTACCATTTCATCCTTCACGCCTCCACGCTTCATGATTCCAGCAGAACAAATGAATGCCCAATTTTTAAAAGCCTTGATGCTTCCAGCTTGGCCACTTTACAAACAACTAACTTAAATGCCCGCGGCTTCGCCTGTGTGGAATTCGATAATGGTCCCATGGAGTCATATCTATCTGTGTGCGAAATTTCATACAAATCTGTTCGGTAGTTTTTGCGTGAAAGAGTAACAAACATCCATCCATCCTTCCTAATTTGGCAAAATGGGGTATCTTCAATAATAACTGACCATTATTCTAATATGGAGCTCAAAGGCCTGGATTTACGTCCTATACTAACCATGCTGGGCAACCACCTGCACGTTCTAGGACTCCAACGAGGCATATTAACAAAGCTGTCCAGGTAGCAACTTACAGGTCGAAAGATTTTTTTTAAGAAGAAGACCATTCTATCTTGGGCCTCATGCTTCAAAAATACCTAACATTCGACCAAGCCGAGGAAAGATTTCTTCAATCTTTTCAGTTCTATTGCAACAGATTCAACATAATCACGCTGCTGCCAAGCGGCGTTAAATTGACACCTAGACAGACACTCTAAGATCCTCCAATATATTATGTAGTATATAAAACAGAATTTAGCAAAAGGTCCACTCATAATTAAATCCTTTTTTTTTTCTGATGGGAATCATCAAATGACTCCTCCCGCTCTGGGCGGAGCAGGTTCCCACCTGCTCCGCCAAGACTTGGACTAAAGACTTTGTGTCAGACTTTTACTGACTAAAACCCATCCATGTTCCTTCATCGCCCTTTGTGTTCCGGGGCCACGGTATCTCTTTCGAACAGTCCCGCAGCCCAGGGGCAGGCATCGGCCCTTCAAGTCAGCAAAAGGAAGGGGTCCCCCTTCCTTTTGCTGACTCTCTTTGAAGCGCGAGTGGAACACGAACTCGCCGTCGACACGGCCTGTCGTCATGAGACGGACGGACGGCAAGCTAGCCCATAGCTCTCTGTCCACAGGCCCACGCCTACGGTGGCCTCCGAGGCCCGGGGCGTCTCCCGCGGCAGCCGAGACGAGAGGTTCTCTCCCTCTCACGTTCCGCAATTATATCCTTATGATCGAATTTTGGCTAAAGTTGGTCCGAGATGGGTGACCGCCCATTACATACAGAGTTTTCTCCGAGCCTCGGGAAGCATGTTAATTAAGCCGTTGGTACCGGCTGTCATTTGTAGATCTTCGACAGTCGTTATAGGTAGTCAGAGACTCGAAAGTCCGACAACCAGTCTTACCAAGGGATACTTATCGTATTACCCAGTAATAACTGTGTTGTCGAGGTCAAATAGGCAGTCGCTCCATGTAAAAATACTGGTATTCAGCTGCATCTGGTTAGCTTGGAAGCCGACCCCAGCATAGTTGGGAAAAGGCTAGGTAGATGATGATGATGATGATCGAATTGGTCGTGGCGGCCAATGTAACGGAGAAACGAGCTTACAGTTTGCTCTATAAATTAAAAAAAAAACAGCTGTTCCAAACATTTTGACCATAAGTGTGACATTTTTGTAAGAAAAAGTTGATTTAAGAAAAAAACCGATGATAAATTTATATAAAGTGGCTCACAATGATGGTGCTGTTTGTGCGTCGCTGTATTCCACCCTATAAATAAATTCATACAATATTTCAGCCTTAGTACAAAGGCGTGTTTAAACCACTCTAGTATCATCCAACTGACCGTCTACAACTATCGGGCTCAACTGTCCTTCTGATCATTTCTATCCTGTAACTATTTCGTCGAGACGATTTAAAATTGAGGTCAATTACGTGCGGAGTCCCCAACCAATAATAGCTTGTAACCAAACCAATACGTGTTAATGTTTGTACTATGGCGTACTTGACCCTATGAGAAGAATTGGGTCCCAAACGAACACTTGTTTGAAGGAGCTGGACAATTGCTGGCAGTGGTGAAATGGAGAGAAAAGTGAAGGAAAAGGTATTTGACGATGTCGGAAATTGTCGAAACTTATACGACTTCATTGGTGTAATAATAGCCATGTTTTTAAGAAGGTTGTCAGTAGTTATCACTGGATTTATGCATGTTTTCATAATTATGCATTTGCTTGTGTGCATATTATAATTATTGGAAGGCTGGAAGGACTATTAATTAGAAAAAAACGGTTTTCACAACAAAAACATCTAGTCGAAAATGTAGTTAATTCTATAAAAAAACACATAAAAACTTTACTCTCTAATTATCACTTAAAATTGCCCGGATTTTCGATCTAACATTAGTAACCAGACCATTTTTGACATATGAGACAGCCACCTTTTTTTTTTCGGATGGGAAATCATCAAATGATTTCTTGCGCTCTAGGCGGAGCAGGAGGGAGTGTCAGACTTTTACTGACTAAAACCCATCCATGTTCCTTCATCGCCCTTTTTGTTCCGGGGCCACGGTATCTCTTTCGAACAGTCCCGCAACCCCGGCAGGCATCGGTCCTTGCGGACCCCTTCCTTTTGCTGACTCTCTTTGAGAGGTTCTCTGTGAGGGGGCTCTCTTCGCGCCGTGGACACGGCCTGTCGTCATGAGACGGACGGACGGCGAGCTAGCCTATAGCCCACCGGCGGCCGGGACGCTGTGAGGTTCTCTCCCTCACACGTTCCACCACCTCTCTAGCATTTCTGCTTCGCAGAAGGAGGTGACGGCGTCCCATTCCGTCTCGCTCCGGAACATGGCTTGCACCAGGGCCGGACGCGAGAGGTCACCGCCGCCAATCGCCGCTTCGAGGACACGTCGGTGCTCCGCCCACGCGGGGCACACCTCAGACGGCCACCTACAATATTAATATTTATCACATTACTAATGGATCATAAACTTTTAAGGCCCGGTCACACCGGATGCGTAGTGTGACGTGACGTTCGCACGCGCGTGTGAGCCCTGTCACACCGGCCTAGACCGGTCACGTCACGCGCGCAACCATCATGTCACGCAGGTAACTGGCGCGTACGAGCCACATTGTCAGCAGCCATATTGAGTTGAGAGCATTTGGGGGAAAGATGTTAGACAACAGCAGTTTTTCTGATGAAGAAGCGTTTTTGTTGCTACTATGCCAAGAATCTTCTGCTGCTACAAAAAGACTTTGGGTCATAATAATAATTTATAACTTTTATTTTTGTACTCTTTATGTTTGGTGTTGTAGATACACTCATATTTGCGAACTATTTCTATTATTTTCTCCTTTAAAATTGTCTCCATTGCAAAAAAAAAACACTCGTATAAACTATATTCTGTTTGTAAGTAAATACAACCTGCCGTGCGTGCGTACGTGCAGTAATGACCGATGTTTGTGCGTGCGTGCCCGGTTAGGCATCTAACAGGGAGCGCCATATAATACAACGTCATCACTGCAGGTGCGTGTGCGACGTTGCCGTTCCTCTACACACGCGCGCGGACTCGGTTTGTCAGTAGATGTGGCTCTGCGTGCATGAGTGACGCATCTGGTTGTAACAATTAAAAAACTACATCGCAGGTTTAGAGGTAGGTAGCGACCTCCTGTGTAAAAATAACACTAAATCGATACGTGAATTCCTAAAAATGTGCCTAGATGGCGCTATTGTCAAATACACGGAATTAATTCATTTAATTAATTTCTAATTGATTCTCTAATTAAAACAATATTGTTATTTACAATATATTAATTAATTAATAAAGATAAACATTTAATTGCGAAATAGTTGAATTAGAATAATTTAATGGGAAAGGCTCGGTTTCAGTGTGGCCTTCAGTCAAAATAGGATTGACGCTTGAGTTTGGAGATAGCAACATTTTCTTTTACGTGGCGTCCTTTTGGTGAAAGGCTGCGCTATTAAGGCAATTATCAAGTAATTATTAAAAGTTATCCACACCTTTCTTCAATCACTATGTGGTTAACCTAATTTTGAGAGCCAGCGTATGGTTTATTGATATCAGTAAAAGCACATCAAATATCTACGCTGTAATTATTGCACCATATTCCAATAAGACACGCTGTGTTCAGAGATTTTTCATTGGATTTCAATCTTACGTCGTCTTATTGTCATTCAGGGCTCAAATGCACATTTAATTTACGACGCGATGACGTCGTAATAATATAGAAATAACACAAAATGGTCATACATTGAGGACATGATGTGAAGAAAGTTCATCGGTTACGAGATAACATGTACGGTTGCTGAACCGTTTAAGCTGACCTGCTGACCTGCTGCAACTTGACTTGAAGCTACACTGGGCAACGATACTGAGTGCATCTGTGTTCCATGTGATGAAACAGCATGGTAATGTTACTTATAAAGTAAGTGTAAACCTGTAATTTTGTATTCACAACAGCTGGGTTCAGAAGAGGTCTGTATTCCTAATCAGTAAGCTCACATTACAATTAAAAACCTTTGTAGGACCGCAAGGCTTTTGTTTCATTCCTGATTTTCCTACCGGCGTTATTCTCTAGTCTCATGCAATAACCGCTGGGTAAAGATGGATTGATGTAAGCTAAAATTTAGCCTTACATGGTCTGGCATCTTTCTTACAGTTTCATACATTACAACTGCGCCGTGCACGCGTCACGTCACGCTACGCATCCGGTGTGACCGGGCCTTATTGTAATTGTCCAACATGATAACGTCGAACGTCAAATTAAATGAATAATAATTTGTTTAATTAAAATGCAAGACATCAACTATTCTGTCAAATAAACAAAGGTACTTCTGTAAAGAAAATAAATTACAGTTTATTCATAAAAACGAAAATACATCTCTCACAGTCCGTAACATTTCATATTGACGTACCAATAAGAAAGTGCTTCCGACTATTCAATCTTGAGAAATAAATGCTTACCCAAAACGGACAGGTTTGGTTGAAAAATGATACGGCAAAGAAGGAAGAGAATTCTGAAATGACGAGTAATAAAGATATGTATGGTAATAAAACATGCAGCGGCGTCGTCCCCAAGTAAATTGAGATAAAAGTAAAGAGATGATAAACATTTGGACCTGTCTACTTAAAAAATTACATAACACCACGTCTGTAATTCCCGAAGGGTTAGGCAAGTGTACCTAATAGTAAACCCACATTTTACCAGCTATGTTTAAGTCCTATGTAATAGGAAGCGAGCCTATTGCCATCAACCGTTCACAAATCCAGACTCTGTGGCTGCTACTGAGAAATTCCTGATGAAAAAACCCAATGACACTGCCCGACCCGGGAATTGAACCCAGGACCTTATGGTCTGCCGGGGCTGCGGGACTGTTTAAAATAGATACCGTGGCCCCGGAACACAAAGGGCGATGAAGGAACATGGATGGGTTTTAGTCACTCCCTCCTGCTCCGCCCAGAGCGGGAGAAGTCATTTGATGATTTCCAATGCGAAAAAAAAAACAGAAAAAAGGACCTTATGGTCAGCAGTCGTGCTTGCGATTACAAAACCAACGAGGCAGTCCAGTAATATAAAATATCTTTCTGAAACCCACTTTCGAAACATGGAAGAGTCTTCAAATTAATTTCAACCTTGATTTGAAACCAAAGTTGACTTTGCCTTCGGATGCCGTATAAGTAGATCAAAATGGCGGCAAATTGAAGATGCGAGGAGTCTGTGATATGCAGATGTATGCGAAATATTAAGGTTACAGTGGCTTTAAACTGTGAAAATGATAAAAGAAATTCTGAGACTGAAGTGGATGGAGTAACATAATTGAAACAACTGTGCCGCGAATAATTTGAGAAGTGTTTACAATTAAGATTTTAAGTTTTAAATTAAGGTCTAATAATCTAACCCGAGGGCCACGAAATGCGACGCTCTAAGCAAATTCCCTTGTCGTCGAGCGTCAAAAACAAATTTAAATTATCAACAAGGCCACAAAGTAAAGCGAAGTTTGCTGCGAGCGAATTTGTACGAGCGTTGGATGATCCGACGCGCGTTTTTTATGAGCGTACAAAACAATTGTATGAGAAAATTCCACAGTGTACACAAAACAGTCGCTCCACGCGCTCCGATTGAAGCGGTCGCTCCGCGCGTCTGCGTCTAAAACAAATACTTTTGTTTTTATCGCGTTTATAGGAACTATCCAATATGAATACTGAAGAATTTATCACTGCAATCCAAAATCGACCTGCGTTATGGATGAGTTCATATGCAAAACATAAGTTTAGGAATGTTGTAAAAAAAAGAGAGAAAAAACAGTTAGTTGTTTTTGACAGCGACATTTTTACGTGTAATGTCGACGCGTGCTCACTGTACTGAACTGATTCATCCTCCCACCGTACACGCTACGAACTTCAAGTTCGTGGCCTTGCTTTTGGCGCTTAGAAATGACGCTTGTAGCGAATTGACGCCTCAAGCGTGGCGTTCGCCGCGAGAGACGCCCCGGGCGTCGGGGGCCACCGTAGGCGCGGGCCTGTGGACGGTGGGCTATGGGCTAGCTCGCCGTCCGTCCGTCTCATGACGACAGGCCGTGTCGACGGCGCGTTCGTGTTCCACGCGCGCCTCAAAGAGAGTCAGCAATAGGAAGGGGTCCGCAAGGACCGATGCCTGCCGGGGTTGCGGGACTGTTCGAAAGAGATACCGTGACCCCGGAACACAAAGGGCGATGAAGGAACATGGATGGGTTTTAGTCAGTAAAAGTCTGACACTCCCTCCTGCTCCGCCCAGAGCGGGAGAAGTCATTTGATCATTTCCCATCCGAAAAAAAAAAAAAAAAAGCTTGTCGTTAGTTTCGTGGCCGAGCCATAAAGGCCGGTGTAGCGATGACCGCTACAAAACCTTCATTTACGTCGTAAATTCCTGTCAAATATTTCGCTGTTTTGATGACCTAATACTAGTAAAAAATAATAATATCGCTCCTCAGTGTTGCACTAAAATACTATTTTGAATTTTAATTATAAGGTTAGGTATTGTAACAGTTTGAGGTGCAAAAAGGCATTTGGAATCTTTTTTTGTTTTTAGTATATTGATAATCATGTGTACGT
Source organism: Xestia sexstrigata (assembly GCA_941918905.2). Lineage (NCBI taxonomy): Eukaryota > Metazoa > Arthropoda > Insecta > Lepidoptera > Noctuidae > Xestia > Xestia sexstrigata. The sequence goes on from OW799216.2 coordinate 10,766,923, forward strand.
CAGCGCTTTGTCAGCCAGATTTGCACAAATTAAACGAAAATTCCACATTTTTGCACGATGCAAGGTTAATTCACTTAATAATGTAGGTATTCGTGGGATATCCCCACGCTTTTTTTGTCAGCCAGATTTGCACAAATTAAACGAAAATTCCACATTTTTGCACGATGCAAGGTTAATCCACATAATAATGTAGGTATTCGTGGGATATCCCCACACTTTTTTTGTCAGCCAGATTTGCACAAATTAAACGAAAATTCCACATTTTTCCACGATGCAAGGTTAATCCACATAATAATGTAGGTTTTCGTGGGATATCCCCACATTTTTTTTGTCAGCCAGATTTGCACAAATTAAACGAAAATTCCACATTTTTGCACGATGCAAGGTTAATCCACATAATAATGTAGGTATTCGTGGGATATCCCCACACTTTTTACAACATTTTTTCTTTACACCTTGCATAAATTCGAGAGATTTTTTTATGTTTCAGATTATGTCGTTTTGGGATCTTTAGAAGTCGAATTGTTTATTTATTTTAGCGACACATCTCACACAATTATTTACCATGAATACTGGAAATACTTTTAACATAAACAGTCATACTATTATCATTTTTTGTCACGAAACGAAAACACACATCTCTGTTTTAAATAAACAGAGATGTGTGTGTGTATCTCTGTTTTAAATAAACAGAGATGTGTGTTACGTGTATGTAATGAATCCGTGTCGTATTTTACTGCACTAGTGCGACAATGCAAAAGTTTAAATTAATCACTGCATTTAGAAGCTAAAAACGGTGCAATACGAGCCACTTCTTGAGCAAATGTGTTCAAAAGTTTTTTTCTTTTTTTAAAGATTTTTTCCTGAATTTATTTAGGTCAAGTGTGACAAATTAGGGTTGTACGACACTCTTCACTCTGGGAGTTCGTAGACGCGAGACAGATCTATGTAGCAGGCTTTTCTCATAAGTAGCCTTAGGATCGAATGACTATAACATTATTATATCCATGTTGGAAAATGAGAGAATTTACGCTACAATACTTACGTCTCTCATAGGTATTTCTAAAGCCTAGTGTCACATCTTTACAAGGCTTTCATCAAAGTTATACATAACCGCATTGATACAACATTAGATTCCCACCAACCAACCGAATAAGCTGGTTTCAAACCCACATAAATATCCTCAAACAATAGCACAGCCAACATTAAACTTAACTTTCGGTAACGGTAACGGTCAAAATTTCAAAATAGACAATGGTGTGAAACAGGGTGACCCGCTCGCCCCCAAACTATTTACTAGCACCCTTGAGGAGGTATTCAAGAACCTAGCAGATCCATGGTCCAGTAAAGGTATAACAGTCGGTTGCAAGAAACTCACCAACCTTCGTTTCGCTATTGACATCATCATATTCACGACGGCGAAGCGCGGGAAGGGTCGGGGCGAGACAAAAACCTCGTCACATTTTAATTTGTATTAAATGTTTATTTTGTTTAGCCTGCAGTCTTTGTTATAGTAACTATTATAATTATATATATTTATATATATATACATTTATTTATTTAACAATTTATGTACACACTAAATATAAAGAAAAGTAGAAAGGAACAGAAAATAGTACAAAGGTGGTGGTGGTGGTGGTGGTGATGGTGTGGTGGTGGTGGTGGTGGTATATATTGTTTTTGTAATGTTTATGTTTCTTATGCTGTGTTTTGTTATAATCTAAGTACTGGCTGTTTTATTTTAGTTACTCATATACATTATTAGATACCACTGTATTGGCTTCCGTATGTTTTTTCAAGGGTGACCACTGAAAACCAGCGCTGTGCTGTGGGCTCCCCATAGCACAGCATCATGCTGAGTGGTTTAACCTGTTTGTCGCACTCACGACGTGCTAGCTGTCAACTTCTTTCTTTTTTTCTTGTTTCTGTTCCGTTCTGTTATATGTTAAACGTCCTAAATGCTTTGTACCTATGTTTTGCACGTCAGGTGCCTGCGGCAAATAAATATTTTTTCTTTCTTTCTTTCTTCTTTCATATTTGCACCGACTGCTACAAAGCTTACAATAGAAGCTCCAAGATCTGAGCACAGCAAGCCTTAAGGTTGGACTAATGATGAATCAGTCAAAGATTAAAGTGATGACCAATAGTAAAAAAATAGGGTTGAGGTAGATGGGCAAGAAATCCACTACTTCGATGAGTACATTTATTTGGGCCAGCTAGTTTCCTTCGAAAACAGGCAAGGGAGAGAAATCGACGTTCGTGTCGAGGACTACTACTAGTAGCCTGGAAGAGCTACTGGTCCATGAAGTCGCTGATAAAGGGTGACTTACCTTTATCCCTGAAGCGCAAACTCATCGACATGTGCATTCTGCCCATCCTAACCTATGGTGCTCAAACTTGGTCCTTGACTGAAGCGCAAAAGTCCAAACTCAAAGTTTGCCAAAGGGCGGTTGAGCGTAGCGTGTTAGAATTCGTAACACCACAATACGCTCCAAAACTGGAATTGCTGATGTGGGGAACAAGACTGCTGGGTTGAAGTGGGAGTGGGTGGGCCATATCTGTAGAATGCATCCGGACCGATGGGCCAGTTGTCAAACAGTGGGTGCCAGAAGACGGGCGTCGTCTAGAGGCGTTTATGAGAGATTGGTCAGAGAAAACCGCACAGAGAGAAGAATGGAATGGAAGGCTATGGCTCCCCATAGCCTAGTAGTGGGACAGTAAAGACGCTAATTTCTGCTTTTTATTTATTATTTAAGAAGGAATTTTCAGAATCGGTTCAGTAGTTAAGAAGAAAAAAAAAAAAAGGAATGAAAAAGTGTTTATTCGTGGTGACATCGTAGGTATTACATAAAAATTTTACTTCTGCCAAACTGTAAAGCAGTTTGTTGGCAGATGTAGCTTCCATATAAAACATTCTGCTTTTATGTTAGCACTACTTTAGGTACTTTTCCATCAATATGAAGAACTAAACTACATTAACTAAAACTAAACTCTAATATTTTACAATAGCACAAAAGGTTGACCAGTACTGAATTGAAACGCCACAAAAATTTTCAAAACCCAATTTACAAACAAACTTTTAGCATACAAAATTTACCATTTTAAAATATTGGGATAGATTCAGCGGTATTTCTTAAATTACTGGTATTTCTATCAAAAACCTGAATTTACCCTACCCCCACGACATACTCTACCGCGTCGTAATTACACGCAATCACAGTAACTAACTTCACTATCGAAACACGTCCCTAGGGCACTTAGCTGTTTGCTACTTGATCAACAAGTGCCCCATTTAATGCAACTGCACTATACCTACTACCTACCATCATGCTTCAGGATTCTCTAGAGTTTTACAGGTAGTCAGTGGCCCGAAAGTCTGACAACCAGTCTTACCGATCGCAACGTAGTTGGGAAAAGGCTAGACAGATGATGATTCTCTGTCTAATAAGTGTGTTCTTCGAGATTTTACCAGTTCGTAGTTTCACCTAAGGTGTCATATAACACCACTATTGTACAAGGAGTGATAAACGACCTCTGAAATGAATTTTGAGTTAAAGTCTCTGTATGCCAAGTTAAACATTGAAAAGAGTAACCATGGAGTTTCTTGCCGGTTCTTCTCCATGGAAACGACCAATCCGAACCGTGCACCTTTTCGACGTTTTATAAGTGCCCATGTAGGCCTATGTGAAATAAAATATTTTGATTTTGATGAATAATTATTTTGGAAGATTCACCAAAACAGGGACAGCATGAAACAATAGTTGGACTAAACCAGTAAACTAACTAGGCCTTATTTGTGAAATCAAACCGTTGCGGCTGTCAAATAAAATTGTCTCGTAACCACTTATCTCGTTGTTTATCGAATTCGTAAAAAATACAGATGACATGACTGAATGCATACAAGGATGTGTGACTATCACCAGTGTTATGCTGTGGAGCATATAACATGTTACAACTATCATATTATGAGTTTAAAATGTTACGATAAAAGCCGCTATAAAAACATTACATCGCCTATTGGCGTTGTATTTGCGCCAAACCCCAGTGATGTATTACGTTCTTGGGCCATTACATACTTTTCAGAAACGTTCTATGGACCATTATGTGACAAGTTTTAGTTACTTGAACGTTACTGGCGACTTCGTGAGTAAGTCCTCGTCACATCGAGTTAAGTGATTACAAACTAGAGGAGTTTTTAAAAAAAATGTTGACAACCCGGGGTTTTCGTTCACAGAAAAGGCCTAGTTAGTTTACTGGTTATAATTCTACTATGGCTTTGTGTTGTCTTTGTTTTGGTGAATCCCCCACAATTAATGTCTGTTGTTGTTATTGGTCTTTGGCATTAAGTTTTTAATCATTGAATACACCAAACATACACAATGCGCTTGACTGTTGTCAGGTTAATTAGGTTATCATACCTCATTAAATTATTCCTTAATCGGTCGTGTTCGCGACGGTTTAACACTGCGATGGTTCCGTATAACATAATATGGAGACAATAAGCTCGTGTGTATTCCAGTTTCTATACACCCATGAACTCCTTTGGAGGAATATCCTACCTTACTCATTTTGGTCGGTAACTGACATTTCCATGAAACGAGTTTGGGATGTCATCGTTAGACGAGACTTAAAAAACACTCTAATTTTGACTTAGCGGCTGAGAGTCTCGAAAACAAAGTTCAATGTCCGAGACAATTTCGACTTCCTTATAATTGTTTTAATTCTAAACAACAAAGAAAAGTAAAACATAATTATAATTGAGTAGAAATAAAACGAATGAAGTGGCGTTCTTGGCGTTCCAAATCAATATTACTTGATGTATGGAACCCTAAAATACCAATAATGAGTTGCTTTGAGTTATATAAACAATAACAGACGGTCTTTGTCATCAGTTCAGTTTTGCCTTTGAAATATCGAGGAGTGGCAACGGTTTCATATTTCATTCCACCTATTTGGTTTTCTAAGAGGATTGAAGAACTTACAAAAGTTGTTATTAGAGCTTATCATCGTTCTCCATAACTGGAGAAACATCAGTACAAGTAAGTGTTTGCATTTTTGAATTTCGAATTCGCATGAACCGCTATCAGAAAGTAAAATTGTTAGGTTGGTTCTACTGGATTTTAATGTGTAGTTCGATAGTTTTAGATTTTATTTACTTACAATTTGTAACGTTAATGTTATATTATTTCGTTTATTCATTTATACACATAGGTATATTTTATATTTTTACATATTTCTTAATAAAGTCTAAAATACATTTAAAAATGTAAAAGAAAGTAGCCCACCAGCATCTGGAATAGGGTCCGAGCTACCGGTGGTCAGGGCTCTTGATAGAGGAGCCTTCTAACAATACATGCTGTCTCCGGAAGTACTGCATGCTTTCTAAATCAAGCTCTCGATCCAGCTGCCAAACGGAAGCCTAATTATATGCGTTGTTTATGTTACACCAGAAATATAATTAATATTTTTACTTTTTCAGACAAACACAGCATTTGAAATCAGACCATACGCCATGGTTGCGCTTCTAGTACTAAACATATGCAGGAGGACATATGTTTTACGAGCAATTCTAACATTTGTTGTAACAAATATGTTGATCTGTGGATTCGTATACAATGATAATTTAGATAAAGACAATCAATTTGACATACACCGCTATCTTTGGACTCTGCTGCATTGTATAGTGTTTCAAAACTTGTACTTCATAGTACGTGTATTTTAATATTGGTATTATTTAGTAAATGTTTAATAGTATTATCAAAGATATTTTTATTACTATAACTTTTGAATAAAAAATGTGTTTAACTTGGAGATGATTTTATTGTGTTTGAAGTTTGTGACCGATAGAACCCGATTTAACTATGCACTATAAATGATATTGTCAATTCCTTATTCTCGAACAATAATAGAACTTTAGGTGGTCTGCTCGAAGTCTTCCTTCTGCCGCATGGTGAGGTTTCTTACAGACGAGCGGCACGATGCCAAGCGCAGATAAACTGCAGCCGTCGCCACCTGTCGACGACTGGCGTCAACGCGTTGGTGGCAGCCGCCGAAACGTCGACAGCTGCCGTCGACGGGTGGCGACGCTTGCAGTTGTGGCGTGCCGCGTAAATTTATTGCAGTCGGGGTCGGCTGCAAGCGTCGCCACCGACGGCGTTATGCCGTCCATTCGACAAAGTCCGGTTCACTAACTTCTCCAGGGGGTTATATGTATTCTCTACTTTTCAGAAACGTTCTATGAAAAGTTTTAGTTACTTGAACGTTACTCGTGACTTCGTGAGTGATGTTTGAGATTTACTCGCAGGGCTGCAAAACACCCTTCTGATACTCCGAGGGCTGTTTTTAATATTTGAAATGTCTTAGTTCTTAGATGTGTTTTGGAATTACTTGTCATTCGTTAAGTAAATCATAAATTTGGCAGAGAAGCCGATTCGATTTCGAGGTCACAGATCACTCGAATACTAATTTAAAGTCATTTTATAATGAGACTGCCTCGTTGGTCTAGGGGTTGCAAGCGCGCTGCTGAGCATGAGGACCTGTGTTCGATTCCCAGGTCGGGCAAAGTGTTTTCCATCAGTAATTTCTCAGTAGCAGCCACGGAGTTTGGATGTACCCGGTTGATTCCAGTAGGCTCGCCCCCTATTACATGGGACTTTACCATAACTGGTGAAATGTGGGTGTACTATTAGGTACACCTCTGCCTAACCCTTCAGGAATTACAGGCGTGATGTTATGTTATAATGAATATTGCTCAGTCTCACTTGTGAGCTAGTAGAGTATACATCTTATTCAACTTAAACAAGTAAGGTTAACCCGCGATCATGGCGCTTGCAACAGCGTCGAAATATTGGAAGCTCAAAATAAAAGATATCCCATAAGTGACATTTTAAGTCAATGTAAGTCAGTCAGTCAGTTGAACCGTGAAAGCTTAAAACAATGCAAGTAAGGTGATTCGAGAATGACAGATTTTCTCAAATTAGTCCCAGCTTACCTAAATATAACTGAAGTAGTTAGAAATTAGAGAAGTTCATCACATTATGTTAATAGAAATCCTATTAATGGGGGCTATCGCGCATGAATTCGCCGCTAGAGGCGTTCGTGTAGAGTAAGGTCTTCCGAAATGTCAGAAATCATACATTGTCCGCGCGTTGCGTGTTTTTTATCGCGTATTTATATTAATACTTACGATTGTGTTCTAGACTGGGCCACTTAGGGTCTTATTTGTTAGTGCTTGGAAATAGAATAATTTTTAAATGTTTCATGCTTGCTAATTTTAGGGAGAATAATTGTAAATATGTATCTGAAGTTTACACTATGTTGTTAAATAAACTTTTTATGAAGTTATTGGTACTTTAAAGTATTAAATAGAATTATTGACAGGACCTTACTCAACAGTGGCGCCATCTGGTAAGCTCAAAAACGATAGCCCGCATTCCTCAATGATGCCGATTGAGCTTATCACAACAATTATTATATGTGGTTTATAATAACACTTACTTTACATGAATAAATAAATGAATAAAATAAATATATAATATATGTTCTATAGCCTATCTTATATGTTCTATGTGCCTTCGATAGTTTAACACACGATGCCATATTTGACGCTCTCAAGAACCAAGAAGTTGATCCCACCTACATCAGCCTACTACGTAAAGTGTATCTAAACAGCACCGCTTCAATTAAGTTACAAACAGCCGGACCATCATTCTCCATATAAAAAGGCGTAAAGCAAGGAGACCCGCTTTCACCTAAGCTTTTTAATAGCGCTCTTGAAGAAGTGTTCAAGAAGCTAACGGCTAGTTGGGAGAGAAGCGGTATTGAAATCGGTGGGGCGCGGTTAACAAACCTTCGCTTCGCTGACGACATTGTCGTATTCTATTCCACGGCGGCAGAACTAGAGCTAATGTTAAATCAACTCAGTAATGCAAGCCTTGAGGTTGGACTGGCGATGAACATGTCAAAGACCAAACTGATGTCAAACACCACTAAGCATAGGATCAGAGTGAATGGTGAAGAATTGCAATATGTCCATGAATACATTTACTTAAGTCAGCTAGTTTCTTTCCAGTCCAGGCAAGACAAGGAAATCACAAGACGGACTGAAAATGCCTGGAAGAGCTACTGGTCCATGAAGGAGCTTATGAAGGGAAACCTTCCGTTGTCACTAAAGCGAAAAATCATGGACATGTGCATTCTTCCCATTTTGACCTATGGATCCCAAACTTGGTCTTTGACAAATAATCAAAAGTCCAAACTCAAGGTCTGCCAGCGTGCAATGGAGCGCAGCATTCTAGGCGTTAAACTAACCGACCGTGTACGCAACACCACACTGCGCTCCAAAACACAAATTACTGACGTTGCTCAAAAAGCCGCTAAGCTGAAGTGGGACTGGACTGGCCACGTCTGCCGCATGCCGAATGAGCTGTGGGCCAAAATAACCACTTTCTGGAGCCCTGACACAACCAGAAGGCGTCGCAGCAGACCTCGTAGAAGATGGCGGGACGAGCTGGATAAAACCAACGACCAGTGGTCCACATTGGCCCTGGATAGAAAAAACTGGAAGTCATGGGGAGAGGCCTTTGCCCAGCAGTGGGATGAAGCAGGCTAACAGTATCAGTATCAGTATCAGTATATGTTCTATCGAAGCAATGAGTAGTCGAACTATTGTTATTCGAAATTGAGACCGTGTCGAAATAATTAACTGTCAAAGTTCAGGATGACACTCATATGACGTTATTAAAATAATACCCCAGTACAGATTTTAGTGCGTTTTCTTACTTAGTAGAATACCGATCATGTTGCGTTCCGAAGCACGCACCAAAGGCGCACAACCGTAGAATGCCGTTATTGCGCTCGTGTGACGTGAACTTGACGCGAGCGTGTCTGACAGCGGTTGAGAATACGAAAAGCGTTGTTTTGATCGAAACAACTGCAACTGCACTGCAACAGCACTTTAGTTACGTGAATTAGCTTACTGGACAGTGATAAGTTATATTTTGATTGTGCCTTTTATCAAGAAGAATATTTGAGATTGTGAGAAGATTTTGTGATTTTTGCCTTATCATTATCCCTTGTTACTTAGGGTTCTCGTATTTATACGGCTGATTCAGCGGTAGCTACGCCCCTGACTAAACTAGTATTTGCCTAGGCTTAGTGTTAACTATACTACTCTGTCAAGAAAGTACCGGGAAAAGATCAATAAAACACAAAATATTAGTTATTTATCCAAATTTATTTTATCACCTTCAAAGTATGCTCCTTCAGAACCGACACACTTACGCCAACTAATAATCCAATCATAAAAATATTTTTTAAATGCTTATTCCAGAATTGAGTTCAGTTCTCGCCGCGAATTCTCCTTTATGTCTTCTACTGAATGAAAACGGGTGCCACGAAGTGGTAATTTGAGTTTAGGAAAAATAAAGAAGTCGGCTGGAGCCATATCTGGTGAATAAGGTGGTTGCTCGATGGTATTTGTTGAGTTTTGGTTAAAAAATCGTTCACAACTGTGCGAAGGCGCATTATCGTGGTGCAAAATCCAAGAATTTTCTTTCCACAAATCTGGCCCTTTTATCTAATTTGCTCTCTTATACGCTGCATAACGTCCGAATAATATTTTTTATTTACCGTTTGACCTTCCGGCAAGATTGTCAGTCACTATTTCCTTCACTTTTGCGATGTTGACTTCAGTTGCAGACGTTGATGGCCTACCAGAACGAGGCAAATCTTCCATCACACCTTGACTGCTTTTGAACGCTTTGTACCACTCATAAGCGCGTGTTTTTGATAAAGTCGATTCACTGTAAGCCTTCTGTAACATTTTCAGAGACTCCGAACTCGAAATTCCATTGGCGATGCAAAATTTAAGACAAACTTTTTGTCCGTAATTTTTGTCCATTAAGAAATTCGCAATACACACTAGATATGATATAACTAAAATCAGTACTGTATTTAATCTAATTAACAGATGTAACTCAAACTCCGCGCCAAAATGGAAAACAGTTGTGCTAATCTAACAACAACAAAAAAAAACAAAAAAAAATTGGAACCATAAACAAATCATCCATTCCCGATACTTTTTTGACTGAATGTATAACTCGTGGCGCCATCTATTATCATATGAATGTTATTGTGGTTTTCCTCGGGAACAGTAATATTTTTCAGGATGAAAGGTCTGTTTTTGTTCACCTGACAACTTATAAGCAAAATTTCAGGATGATCGGTTCCGTGGTTTAGGCGTGAAAAGGTAACAAACAAAGAAACAAACTTACTTTCGCACTTATAATATTCACTAGGATTAGGACTAGGTAGCTTTTATACGCGGCTTCGCTCGTGTGGTCGACATAATAACCAGGGAACGTTTTAAATATAGCCAATGCCTCTCGGAGATAATTTAGCTTCCCATTAATGAATCGGATTAGTACTTTCGAGGCATCATCATCCCTCTGCATCATCCAAACTTCTTAAATTTATCTTTTTTCTAGCTGTTGCCCGAGCCCGCAAATACCTTTCCCTTTAAAATCCTTATCCACAATCACTGTCACTATCACTTTCACTATCACTATCACTATCACTATCACTATCACTATCACTATCACTATCACTATCACTATCACTATCACTATCACTATCACTATCACTATCACTATCACTATCACTATCACTATCACTATCACTATCACTATCACTATCACTATCTACTAATATACTACTACTACTACTAATATACTATCACAGTCACAGTCACAGTCAAAATCACAGTCACAATTACCACCACTATCACAATCACCCACGGATTGTGATTGAAATAGTGCTGTCAGTCACCTTTTTTGTGGCGTCTGAAAGATGTGTCTGACGTATCCGACGATTGAAACCATTATTTAATTGGTCATTTTGGAGTAGCAGATTTTCAAAAATACGAATGTTAGGTACTGCCGGGGAATGCCGATGCCGGGGTCTTCCGACAATTAATTAAAAAGTAAATAATAGTAGATTACTAACCAAGGGGATAAAGCAGTGTCTTCGGTCGCGGGAGACGATTTAAATCGCGAGCGTTACTCCCGAGCGTAGCGAGGGTGTTAAAAACTTAAATCACGAGCGAAGCGAGGGATTTAAGACGAGTCCTGAGTGTAGCGAGGGATTTAAGTTCACCCAAGACTAAGACAGCTTTATCACCGAGGAAAATACTCTACTTTTCGTACCATTTGCGAAAAAATTAACACAATAATAATATGAGATAAGCGTTTATTAAAAATAATGACAATTAAAGTTAACATTCGAAACATTGGTCCAATTATTGATAGAGAGAGTTACATTTTTGATTGGTACATTTATTGTTGATGAGTTGATTTGAGTATTTTTCTGTTCTTGCGTCTGAGGAACTTGCGTTTCATTGTAGATAGTGGTGGTGGTGCATCGTGAGTTACGGACGAAGATAAGATGCCGGAAGTTGATGGTTGTGGCTCTGATGGATTAAGTTTTATATTTTTGTTAATTTGACTGCTTAATATGGTTTTATTCGCCATTGAGCTTTCGATATAACCCTCAGCTACTCTATCAGAGCTCCAACCACCGTGTCTTTTTATTGACGTAATATCCGCCCCTGAATCCGCCAAGAAAGTCGCCGAAGTTCTTCTAAAGCACTGACCGGTGTAGAGTACAACATCTTTAAGTTTTAAATATTTAGCAATTTCCTTTGGCATATTGCTAATTTTATTTTTGCCGATGGCTTGTCGAGTACATTTCCCATTCCGATAGTTTATAAAAAATCTATTGTTTACCATGTTGGTGGGACGTAATGCTTGGTATTTATGAATGATTTTAGTATATTGTCGTTGTACAATGAATGACCGATTTTCTTTGTCTTAGTTTCCTTTACATTAATCAGCAGTAACTCATTGGAATGATTTTCAACGTCCTCCACCTTTAAGTTTACAAGTTCACATCCGCGGCAAGCACCATTGAGTCCAAAAATTAAGGCCACCTATAACAAAGATACAAAACAGGTAAATATATAGAATAATTACCATTACTAAGATACGAAATATTCATAGCTAAATCATGTATACTTACTTTTGTGGCCAGAAAAATTTCGTCAGGAGCTTCATTAATTTTTTTTTCCACATTTTGAGTCGTAAAAATTTTAGACTTCTTTGCGCAATGCCCTTCTGATTTTCTTTTAAAAAAAGCCAGTAATTTCGTGAATCTATTTATTTCAATGCTGTGTTTGATGCTTGTTGTAGCTTTCAGTTTTGAGTATATGCACCAAAGTGTATTCGAATTCTTTGTCATAATCAAAATAGAATTTTTCGACGCCCTGTAACCTTTTTTTTTTTTTTTTTTTTTGATATTTGTAAAATATTTTTATTTCTTTTTATAGAGTTAGTGTGTAAATAATGTAAATATTATTAGTCTGTGTTTAATAAAACTTACCTAGGATCAAAATAGACAAGAAGTACTGATTCTGAAATTTGATAGGCCTTTCGCACTTCTCCACGTTGAAGTTCTTCATAAGTTTTTAAATAATTTTCCTTGGATTTTGTTGGAAGCAAATTATTTATAATTGCGGCAGCATTTGCACTGATGGAATCCGATAATTCACTGTAACTGTCGCTTTGATTTAACATCGTAACGTATTTTTAGAACATTAACTTATCTATAAAAATAAATTAAAATAAACTTAACGTTTATGTATTTGAAGAAAACAAAAACGCGGCAAATTAATAGACTAATATTTTTTTGTCGGAAAAGCAAAGGCATCAAGCTCATACGGCCTCGTCGGTTTTCGTAATTTTATTTAAATCACGTTCTCCCCCTAGAGGATGAATGAAATTCAGTACAATATTCTTTTCCTGTTTTTAAAAGATTAAAAATGACTATTGTTATGTTCGCTTTTTGTGGCATAGAATGTCACTTTTTTGAGCAAGTGGTACGAAAAGTACTCTTTTAATACAGTTGCTCAAAAAGTGGTGTATTGCAGGGACGTATAGCGTTCGGGATGTGGGCTATTACATACTATTGCTTTTATTTACCTTTCCCGAACTCGTGCGTTCTCTTTCCCAACTTTTTTTTTATTTTTTTTATTTGTTTTTTATATTACAATCTAGCCTAATAAGTAGCCTTATTAGGCTAGATTGTAATATAAAAACAATTTGAATCTAACTTAATTTGCTAAAAGTATAATTATATCTAAGAGCACGTCCATTGCGTTTATTTAGCGTCTATTAAGGCGAAGTCACTTTGTTCATGTGTATATAAATAGCTAGGTACTATATTACACTCGCGGTAAAGTCACATATAGATTACACTACACTAACTCAAAAGGTTTAGTCCTTTGGAGCCTTCTCACTATCTCCGTGTTATCGAGGAGCTGGATGGCCTCGACATTAACATGATGATGAAGCCGATGTTCATGAGCTTCTGCATAGTTTTGGATTATACTGTTTAAGAACTCTATATTCAGGTCCCGATGGATGTCGTCAATTCTTATATACCAAGGCGCATTCACGATGTTCTTGAGTACTTTGTTCTGGAATTTTTGTATAATTTCTATATACTGGCATAAGGACTGATTTGTAGAGCAGGATTTTGTTAGGAACTGACAACGCGGAATGCTTTCCTAGTAGTCAGTTCATGCTTCTGTAACGAATTTCTAGTTCTTCTCGTTTCTTTTTGACATGGGCTTTCCAGCAAAGCTTTGCGTCTAAGGTCATACCAAAATATTTGCAAGTATTTTCGTACGGTACAATTTTGTTGTTTATGTACACTGGGTTGTGCTCTGGTTTCTTGTTAGTGAAGTCAATGTGAATGGATTTTGTTTCATTCAACTTGATCTTCCACTTTTTGGTCCAATCATAGAATTGATTTATCGCTGTTTGTACTTTTACCACAGCTTCCTTGTGACTAGATGCTGTGGACATTATTGCGGTATCATCAGCAAAACAACAGTTGCATTTTCTAGTTCTGGTATATCACATGTGTACAATAGGTACAGGACCGGGCCTAGAACACTTCCTTGTGGTACACCAGCTTTTATTTCTTTTAGTTCAGAATAGGCATTTTCTTGCCTTACTCTAAAGACTTTACCAGTTATAATTATATGATTCTAATATATCTGCGAACTGTTTTGGCAACATAGTTCTTAGTTTATAAATCAATCCATTGTGCCAAACTTTGTCGAAAGCCTGGGCTACATCTAAAAATACAGTAGTACATACTTTCTTATCTTCAAGAGCTTCTTCAATTACTGTTGTAATTATATGCACCTGATCTATCGTTGAATGTTTTTCTCTGAATCCAAATTGTTAGTCTGGTACAATGTTACTATTTTCTATAATAAGTTTAAGTCGTTTTAAAAGTAGTTTTTCAAAAAGCTTTAACATCACTGGCAGCAAGGAGATAGGCCTGTATGATGATGCATCTTGAGGTGGTTTCCCCGATTTGGGGATCATGATCACTTCTGCAACCTTCCATAGGTCTGGAACATGCTTTAGTCTAAAAGAAGCATAAAGTATCTTAGTAAGTTTTACCAGGGCTTCTCTTGGCAGATTCTTTAGGATTTCCCCTGTAATAAGGTCATAACCAGGGGATTTTTTTGGGCTGATTTGATCTCTGATTTCTTTAGATACTTCTTTTGGTGTTACCAGTTTTATCTCTTGGTCTACTTGTTGTAGTTGTTCCCAGTGGAGATCTTGGTCAGCGCTCTCGGTTTGTGTAAAAGTGTCCTCTAAGTGTTGGGCAAACCTTGATGCTTTTTGTTCGTTACTTATTGCCCATTGTCCATTTAGTTCTTTTATTGGCGGTATGTGAGCAATAGGTTGTTTTTGGTTCCTTGTGGCTTTCCACAGTGAATAATCAGTCGGTCGATCATTAGTCAGTTGAAGAAGATGCCTAGTAAAATTTTCGTCCCGAACTTTTTAGATTGCCTTCCTAATTTGTTTAGTTATTCTATTTAACAGTGTCTTATCTTGTGGAAACCTGTTTCGCTGCCACTTTTTTCTCAAGGTTCTCTTTTCTCTGATCAGATCTGTTATTTCTTTTGGATAAGAATTAACCTTAACAGTTCTTTTTTTCTCGGGTGTATTAGCCCATGCAATTTGTTGGATATCTACAATAAATTTGCGTAATTCTAAATTAAGTTGGTGATTATCTTTTTATAATTTAAGTCTATTTTAAAGGATTCCCAGTCTGTGAACTTGTTCACGAGAAACGGATTGCCTCCTCTCTGTTTGACATGATCACTAGTATATAAGATTATTGGTGAGTGATCAGAGTTCATATTAAATCCTTCTTCGGCATTTATAAAGTCAGAGGATAGTCCTTTATATATAAAAAAGTCGATTAAGTCTGGAATTTTTCTTAAGTCTGTTGGCCAATATGTCGGTTTTCCAATTGATAGAACCTCTGATTTGGTTTCTTGTATGGCACTTAGTAGCTCTCTGCCTTTTGTTGTAGTTAGTCTGGAGCCCCAATAGCTATTCTTGGCATTAAAGTCTCCACCTAATATAAAACTCTTTGCAATGACAGCCTTTCCGCACTTTGAAATAGTATTTCATTACTCATACTCGGAAAGTAGGTCTAAAGTTGCCTGAGGAGCGGGTTGAAAGTAATACTTTTCAGCCCTAGGGAGAATCGTTTTCAACTGACAGCTGTCAAATTATAAAAAAAACATAGTCCATTTTTCTATTGAACCATGTTTCAAATTTCTATACAGCCACGATGTAAAATTCAAATAACATACAATTAAGTATTAATTAGAGAATATATATTTTTTAAATAACTTTATTATAATTAAGTTTCAACTATTTCTTTAAAATAACATAGATTTGGGCAAAATATTTACCATTTTTTCGATAATGAAAATGAAAAATAGGTAATGGCTGAATAGCTGGCCGGTCACAGAAAAAAAAAGCAAAATAGGCGGGAAAGCGGTCTTCCGTGGTTCGATCTTCATTTGTTGATTGAATGTTTTTATTTTAATTTTCCTTGTATTCGTAATGAAAAGCACAGTGTTTACCTCGGGTTAAAGACTTATTTTAGTCCCTCGAACTATTAGCGCCCTCGCTTCGCTCAGGCACCAAACCCCGTCTCGGGACTAAATAAGTTACTTTCACCCTAGCGTAACAATGTATTATTAAAATGGTGTGGAGTAATTTTTGTCCCAATACTTGCTCAATTTATACTCAAAGAATCAGAATGTTTTGCGTGCAACCTCGTTTCCTTTGTAGTAATTGAGTTCCAAGGTGTAGGAAATTCAAATAATGATGCTGAAACCATGCTCCCTCTGGATTTATATTGTATCGTCATGTTTGCATGCGCGTTTTCAAAGTACCCTAATTTGTCGAAACAATGGCTTTTATGCTGGAAACGGCTAACGGTGAACAAATATTTAAACGAGGTGCTTAATGCCTGTTGTTTATTTGTTAACAATTTTTGGAAAACGGTACTCAGTGTTAGAGCCCTTAAGCCAAATGGCAAAAATGCAACACTTAAATTTTAGTCATGACTGTCTGTGGAGAAATTTCATCATCACTACATATTATAAATTAGAGTACCCCGCCGGGCAAAGGGTCTATTTGTTCGCTAGGATCTCAAAAACTACTGAACAGATTTTGATTCGGTTTTCACTAAAAGAAAAAAAAAATAAGCTGAGAAGGTTACATACAGGCTATAATTAAAAACAATTTACGAAAGAAAGCTATCTGAATAACGGTATTTGGAATTAAGACGAACATAAAACATCCTTTCCTTTTTCCTCTTAAAAAAATAAAAAAAAAAGTCTGCGACAACATTTAGGTCTATCTTTCAAGATTTAATCCCAATAACTATATTTATGATTTTAAAATTTCGTGAAAAATAATGTTTCATTAGCGAAGGTGTTTTAACAGACATTTACGAGTAGTATTTATCCTTATCAATTAATCCTTATTAGGTACACCTTTGCCTAACCTTTCAGGGATTACAGGCGTGATGTTATGTTCGGTTACAAGCTTATTTTTGCGACTGATAAAAACAAAATTATGCACGCATAATATACCGACTACGGAACCCTACGTATTCCTACCCACACTTGGCCGGGACTTTTATTTCTCAGAATAAAACAGCGAACTAAATCAATTTTTATAACGCTTAGGCACTCTATTTTGTCTAAGCAATAAATATTTGGGTTATTCCCTAAACTACCTGCCAAAAACAATAATATCCCTGTATTTTATTTTTTATTTTTATTAGGTTGAAGAAGAGCTGACAATCATTTTAAAGTAAGTCATCACCTCAATTTTAGAAATAGCGTAATAAATTGTAATATACGTGGGTTAGTGTGGGACACTTTGAAGCCAGTAAGTAATAAAATGTCATTCACACCTAGTAAAATCGGCAAAATTACACCTACACAGATGTTCCATTAGTTGAAGCAAATACATACTAAATTATAAATCGATAATATATTTACCGACTTCCGGAAGTAAAGCTATTTTCCACTTTTAAGTTCTGTTTTCTTATTATGCATTCCAAATATATATGCTGTCTTGGCTTCCCCACAGTTTTGTTTCTCACGTGATCACTAAAAGCCATGTCAATGCCAGTCATGGGGCCATAGCACAGCATCATGCGGAGTGGTAATCATCTTGTCGCATTCACAACATGCAAGCTGTCAACTTTTTTGTTCCATCCTGTAGTGTTACACTTTATTGTTTACTTTATTTTCAAAAGTAAATCTGTCTGTCTGTTACCCTTTTTCGACTTTACGGATGACTTGATTTGGGTAGTGGCACACAGCTAGAGCACGACCTGGGTAGGATATAGCATAGTTTTTATCCGGGTAGCACGTTCCTTTAGATTAGATTACTACCTCAATATGTTTATGTTTCGTTTTGTGAATATTTGTTATGTTTATTGTTTCTGTTTTCAAACTTCAATTCAATTCAATTCAATCCAAAAGTTAGTTTACTATACAGAGTGAAAGACACCGACGCACAAACGGCAACCTGGACATACATTTTTGATCGGTAACGAGGTTTTCTTTTTGAGTATTAAAAAAAAACATAGTTTCCAAGAACTCTGTAGATGGCGTTGAACTGACTACGTTACTAGGTGCCAAAGCCAAAACGCATGGAAAAAAAACATTGTGTCACGTCACATAGGTACGGTACGCTCGTTGACTGACACTTTCGTTTGCTAATGCTTCCGAATATCAATCAATCAATAATTTAACCATTACAACCAAGTGAAATGATGTGACATTCCAAAAGTTAAAAAATAAAATAACATTTTCGTAACCAACTTTTTCCTAATGACCCGGTGTTGTCATCAACATTGCGGTAGCGCACGTGTCTTCAAAACCCTCTAGGTATCATCCCAGCATTTTCGAGTTTGACAAGAGGTCCTTTGGGCCGCCTTGATCTCTCGAGGGTCACTCCCGCACTCCTGGTGTCAATAATAACGTCGACATGAGTGCCAGCCCTCTTAGCACTTGGAAAAATGTGCGTTTTAAGTGTCCGCTTTGTTATAAGCTTCGGAAAGTGAAAAGTTTGATACTTTACACGTTTTGCCGACCGATTTTGTGTTTTGGAGTGTTGTTTCCCGTCCACAATCACGGCGGCGCCGTGATTTGCTTTCTACATTGATCCACAGGCGAATTTTCACATAATTGATTTCAGATCTAAATCTTATCCAGGACGGTGGTGTATTCGCAACGGCCTCGACCTAAGAGCTATAAGTCGTGGGCACACGCATTACTTTGTATAGGTTTAGTTCATCACCACTGCTCTCAAAACGGCGAAGGAAAACGTGAGGAAACCGGCATGCACTAGAACCATTTAACATCTACCAATCAGCCCCACGTTCGCGTGGTAGATTACTGCCCACTCCCTCTCACAAAGAAGAGAGAACATTATACGCTTCTTCTTCTTTATCGTGTGGTTAGTGCCTAACCTGATATCGAGAGTTTTTATGCCGTCCACACAGTTTTTATGTGTTTTGACATAAAAACTGTGTGGACGGCATAAACGACTGACGTGTGACTTGGCTTTACATGCCGTCGAGAAATATCTCTCAGACGTGCTAGTTTCCTCACGATGTTTTCCTTCACCGAAACAAGTGATAATTATACAAGAATCCAAAAAAATCAGAGGTGCGTGTCTTGGGTTCGAACTCGAGACCCATGACTGGGCAATCCGACAGTCAAACCACTATGCTATCACTGCTATAATACGCTAATAATGCGTTGCAGCCATTTCAATAAAATTATCCACTTACTTTGGTTTTGTCTGTTCACTTCCCAACATCAGTCTTCACTGTCTAGTATGATTGCTGTACCTACATACGTCATGGAGAAAATTTCACGTAGGTAAAATTTTACAAGTGATTAACCATATCTATTGATAAAAAGTTATTTTACAACAAGCTAATTCTATTAACACATCTACGAACTGTGTAACATGGTGATATGATCTAAAGTAAAACAAAAGCTTTTAAAACTGTGTTATTATTGATAAGTAAATACTAATTAGTTTCAATTTCCAGATAGTGATGTTTAAAGTTATGTAGGTACCAAATAAAAAGATTAACACCATTAATTTTAGTTTTTGATATTAATTATTATAGACAAACTGATATTCCCATCTCTCGAAACAGGTTAGCTAAAACAACATATTTTAATGAGAATTACAAACCTGAAGTAAACATAAAATGTTCTGAAAATCTCTACAAACATACTTTACCGATTATTCAAGGGGTACGATATCAAATTCTCCTATAAAGCGAGTTTAGGAAATATTTGGCGGAACGAGAATATTTACAAGAAAAATCGCTGGAAAAATTGAGAGGTGCAAACGAAGCTCCTCCCTACAAAAGAAAGCCCGGCGAGAAAATTCTTATGAAATATAATATATTTCTAATATTGCTATGTCATCGTGAGGAACAAACAAGAATGTCCCTTTTTTAATAGGTTATAATCATATTTTATAAATTTAAGACCAAACAAAGTAACCGTCAATTAAAACTTCAATTAAACCAAAATTTTAGTTACATGCGAATAAAAAGAAAATGTTTCGTGCTGAGCCTAGTCCATCCATTAAAGATGACTAATTAAAACAGAACAAAGGTGATTTTCACACTAAAAGGGCGAATAACCACTGAATTTTCCCCAACGGAGACGAGTCTGACTGTCTGATCGTCTCAGTGCAACTCGAACGGCGACGGGACGCGGGCGCGCGCACTTCGCTCGCAGACACACACGCTCCACGCAAACTTGTAAACGTATCGAGATATTAAAATAATTACAAACATAAATTACGATTAATACAAAGTGAACAGTGAGTGCTTGTGATAGTTCTCGTGAAGTTTCTTCAATTCAAGTGTAACGAAGATTGAAATTCTTGAGGTAACAATTGTTTTTGTAATTTTGTCTTATCCCACTATATGCAGCATCCGACTATCGAATCACTCTTGTTATCGAGTGACCCCGGCGTTGAGATGTTTGTTCAATTTGTTAATATCACGATTTATAGCCACATCACTTTAGGATGTGCTAAAATTATGTTAAAAAAGTTCTAATCACTAGTGTAATCAATACGGTTATGTAAGTAGATAATAGTATTTAGTTGGCATTGTATTAAAACAATGGGGTATTGCGATTTTAAGGGCACACGGTAGTAAGGCGCCAGATAAACAATTAAATTAATTATATTGCTAACACACTCGATAACATTTAGCATTATCATTTTAACAACAATGTATCATAACAATTGATAATTGTTTGATGACTGGATTCATCAATGAAAATTTTCCTGAATTAGCACGTACGCATAGAATGCTACGCATTATTTTGATTCAATTTCTAATTACGGAACAGATGCGTTTCTATCTAAGATTAGTAATCAACTAATCATACATCGTAGGCAAGTGTGACAGAACCAATAAATTGATATCGCATTAACTTCTAGCCACAAATAAATATGACAAACTTGGGTAAATTGAGTCAGTCTTGGCGGGATACTTATTGAAAAGTTATTTTTCCTTACAGGATAGAACTACTTGATCTAAACTTTTATATGAAAAAGTTGTGATGTTGAGATAGTCGTAAGTAGGATATATTTAATGAAACGCTTCTGCACTGTAAGTTTGGAAAATATGCTTGCCGAAACAAGCTTTATGACTTTGCTAAAAACGTAATATTGTAACATCACACACAAACATAGAATAAAATTAACATTGATGACAACATTTTTATGCAGATACTCGTAAGTAGGATATATTTAATGAAACGCTTCTGCACTGTAAGTTTGGAAAATATGCTTGCCGAAACAAGCTTTATGACTTTGCTAAAAACGTAATATTGTAACATCACACACAAACATAGAATAAAATTAACAATGATGACAACATTTTTATGCAGATACTCGTAAGTAGGATATATTTAATGGAACGCTTCTGCACTGTAAGTTTGGAAAATATGCTTGCCGAAACAAGCTTTATGACTTTGTTAAAAACGTAATATTGTAACATCACACACAAACATAGAATAAAATTAACAATGATGACAACATTTTTATGCAGATACTTTTCAAATATGGCCACCATAGGCCATTTCATCTGTATGACGTCCACAACCCAAAGTGGTTGCCATTTCTGCCAAAAATGGTGATTATAACTATTACTACCCAAGGTCGTTCATTGTAGCTTGTCTGAATAATTTGACATGCCCATATTAAGCAGTCGACGGTTAAGGGATGACGAAGATGTTAAATCTAATGTTGTATTGATCAAACTAGCACTTGACCTTATAAGGGCAAGCAAGTAAGTGCGGTATTATGCTTTATTTTAGAAGATATTGGCTAGTAATGACGTATTGACGTTTTAAAAAGGACATCCTTGTTTTTAATTATCGTCAGGCTACGGGGTGCCGTTGACGTTTTTATTTGGCAGTAACCACATAAGTAAGGTACGAGGAACAGGATGTAAACTCCCTGATCACGTATAGAAAATGGGGGATAGTCCGTCCAGCAACGAGGGTGTTGTGTCTGGTGAGCGGTTGTTGGCGGGTTTCTGTGTATATGCTAATCGAGCGAAGAACTCTGACCTCGCGTTGTTTTGCAATGGTTTTGCTACATCACTTTCCATAGGGTGGACCCCTTTTAGCATGTTTGCTAACCAAGAAAATTGCGTGGATTATTATTAGCTAGCGACTTTATTCAAATCGGAGATATTCTGTCGATGGACGGATGGTGTGAGGAATGATATGAAAGAAAAAAGTGAGAGGAGAATGAAAGAAAAGAACGTGTTGCATTACCCCAAGTAACATGTGATAAGGGCAGAAAGATAATGGTTTCAGATATTACGACATAAACTATATGACGTCACTCCACGTCTTTTATTCCCCTATTTTCTTCTGCGGGTTTTAACGAATAGGCTTGTGTCTTGAAAAAATCTAATTAGTCCGTCAGTTAGATTATCAAAAAATATTTGACACGCATTTTCTTTTGTTACGTACCTAAACCAAAATGGACGACGATACGACGCTTTTAAAAGTCTCAATACGTCACGCCGTGCTATAATTTTTAGTGCGTTGTGACGTCACTAGCCCCCACTCCCGAGTTTTGATGCGTTTTATCTTTGTCAATATTCATTGATTGACAAAAACAAAAAATACGTGTCCATTATTTTCCAATACTCTAACTAACGGACTAAATAGATTTGCAATTTATTGATGGTGGAAACTAGCCTATTTTAGTAAAAGTAAGCACAAACGCAAAACTTCAGCCTGTAGATACTGTACCTAGGTACCTACAAAATTCACAATTGCACGTTACTACAACTAGTAGCAACAACATCAAGTATTTTGTTGTTTGCAAAACACTTCACTTATCAAATCATTTTATTAGAAATCTCTATCATTCTACTAAAACTTGATGTGTTCTACTAAAGATACTAGTATGAGCAAGCAAGCGTAGGCTACACACTACACCGTAAAAATGGCAATAAAGCCAGTCCAGAGCTCGTTAACCCAAGTACTTCCCGGCGATACAATAAAGTTACTTATTGAAATAAACACACCTTAGTTTATATACTGTCTCACTTTGTGGACGCAGCTTTAGTACCTACTCAGATGGTTACTTCTGTGGCAAATACAGGGGAGTGGATTGAAAATTGATATTAATACTTAATGTTAGGTTTTTACGGTGATAGTGTGTTTGGGTGATTGGATGGTTTTTCAGCTGTTGATGTTACATTTATTTTGGTTACACTAAGATCTTTATATAGTTCTTTGGTGAATTTGTAAATATATGGGTTCGGTTAAACGCTCAATCTTTTTTTGCACCAATTCTTGTTTGTACAAACAAGCGCCGCACAAATGGCTAGCACAAAACGCTAGTTTGTACAAAATTGATTTGCACAATTAATATAAATGCGAAATCTTTTTGCGCATGCAAGTCGCTATCGTGAGGATGCCATTCAGTATTCGCACAAATTTTTGCACAAACCGTTTGCGCATGCATGTTTGTTATCGTATAGGCATCATGCAGTTTTTGCGTCAATTTTTGTACAAACTGTTTGCACATGCAAGATTGAGCGTGTAACCGATCCGTGTTTCTTTTGGGGCGTTCCGTTAAGATCACCAATGGTAATGGTACTACCTTGGTTAAACTATCTTCCCAAGTATCCATTATAGTTCGTCTTTAAAAAATACATTTCAAAACATTCTCCGTGGCTTCGGTCCATACAAACTTGAACCTCCTCAATAGTCCTCAATGATTGGAATATCGGTGAAATCGTATTGATAGAGAGCACTTGAGAACATCAATGCGCATTAGTGTCAAGTTTTATAGCAAAGATTTTTGCATCATTTTTAAAAGTTATTTTGTAATGTCTAGTTAATGAGTTGTGGAGGTCAGATAAGCATCGCTCAATGTGAAATACTGGTGTTTTGCTACATACGGTAGGACTGGAAGATGACCCTAAACAGTTGCTAAAAGGCTAGACAGATGATGATTGATGACAATTGGGTATTTAAGCTAGTTGAGAAACACGTTGTTAAGAAACATTTAAGATACTAAGAGTATGTAAATAAATAAATAATAAATAAAGCTTTATTCATTCCACACAATCGAATAATCAAATTACAATTAAATAATAACAATAACTATTAATAATATTAAGACAATAATTTAAAATAACCTTAAATATAAAAGCAACAAATAAATTAGATTCAATTGAAAATATTCATTATTATTTCGATTAAAAAAAATACTTTACATTATTAAATTTCAAATGATAAAATTATAAATTCAGATATAGATATACGTAATTTTGATATAATATGATCATGATTAACAATCAAATAATATCAAAAAATATGTACAATAATCAAATAAAAACACAATTAAAAAAAAAGATAAGAGTATGTAGAAGATGACAAATAAAACTATGAAAGATTTTGTAACTAAACCACATCACGGCTGTAACCCCCGAAGAGGTTAGGCAGAGGTGTACCTAATAGCACACTCACATTTCGCCAGTTTTGTTTAAGTCCCATGTAATAGGGGGCGAGCCTATTGCCAATACCTGGGCAAAAATCCAGACTCCGTGGCTGTTACCCAATAACACTTTGTCCGACCTGGGAATTGAAACCAGGACCTTATACTTAACAGTCGCGCTTGCGACCACTAGGCAGTTGTAGCTGGAAAAGAAAATTAAAAACTGAGACGGCTTGCGGCGGTGGCTAGTATAATATAGGTACCTATGTTAAATTCGAAGACACGCTACGTCGACCCTAAATGAAGGTATATAAGAACAGGCTTGTGTCCTGAAAAAATCTAATTAACCCGTCAGTTAGATTTTCAAAAAATATTTGACACGTATTTTTTCTTTTGTTGCGTAAACCAAAATTGACGAAGATACGACGCTTTTAAAATTCTCAATACGTCACGCCGTGCTATAATTTTTAGTGCGTTGTGACGTCACGAGCCCCCACTCCCGAGTGTTGATGCGTTTTATATTTGTCAATATTCATTGATTTAAAAAAACAAAAAATACGTGTCTATTATTTTCCAATACTCTAACTGACGGACTAAATAGAAATAATAAAATTAATCGATTTTGTCATAATTCTGCTTTTACTGGTTCAAGTTTAATTTAATTTAATTGAATGTTGGCGCTTAGTCATTACTAAGTTAGCTTATCTTCCGAATTTATTGTTTTGTGCATGTGGTGCTTACCTTTAAGTAATTGTTGCGCTGTTATTTAATTTTAAGAATGTTTTATGTCGCTGTATTGAGTGTGAACAATTGTTGGTAGACCTATAATAAATAAGTAAATAGATTTGCAATTTATTGATGGTGGAAACTATAGCCTAGTGGGATAAAAGAGAATGAGGTTGTCTGAAAAACTTATATGTGAATGAATTAATGTAAAAGATGAAAATTAAAGAAAAGAAGAAAGCCAAAGAAGAGATGGATAAACTGTATGAGGAATGAATTTGAAAGAAATCAGTGTGAATGCTAGCGTAACGGTTGCCAGACAGAAAATGGAAGAAGCAAACGTGCTACGTCGACCCCAAGTATCATGGAATACGGGTTAGAAGTTAATGATGATTATGAAGGGCAGAAGGATATACCGCATACCAGGATTATCATCATCTGTCTAACCTTTTCAGAAATATGTTGGGGTAGACTTCGAGTCTAACCGTAGGCAGCTGAATGCCAGTATTTTACATGGAACGACTACCTATCTGACCTCCACAACCCAGCTAAGACTGAGTAATACGATACCCCTTGGTTAAAACAGGTTGTCAGACTTTCGACCACTGACTACCTGTACCGACTGTCAAAGATTTACAAATGACAGCCGAGACCAACGGCAGGACTAGGCGAGGCTTTCCGAGGTATGGAGGAAACTCGGTATGTAATAGGCGAGTCGACAAAAAAAAACTAATTAGTCCGTCAGTTAGATTATTAAAAAATATTTGGCCCGTGTTATTTCTTTTGTTACGTAAACCAAAATTGAAGAAGATACAAACTACTACTACTACAAGATACTTTTAAATGTCTCAATACGTCACGCCTAGGTATAATTTTTAGCTAGTTCTGACGTCACGAGCCCCCACTCCCGAGTTTTGATGCGTTTTATCTTTGTCAATATTCATTGATTTACAAAAACAAAAAATACGTGTCCATTAATTTTCAATACTCTAACTGACGGACTAAATAGATTTGCTGTTTTTTGATACTGTCGTCATGCCTATTAGTGATTACCTATCCACAGACCAACCTAGGCAAGCGCTGCTTAACCTAACGGTGGACCCGAGTGGTTGTTATTGCTTAGCCACGAGCTACTCACCTCATACCAGGTAGTTTTTCTTATTTAACATTGATCTAGACAATACTTTATACCCACGTGTATACACATACCTTTCGAAATAAACCGACTTAACGGCAACATAAGTGCATAAATAAATATCGAAGCAACAATTTTAATGGGTTGACCATGCAACTCGGCTTAACGGAGAAGAAACAAACAACAGCTGATTTTATTACTATGACGATAGATGTGAGAATGGAAACTAGGAAATGAATCATCTGTGTAGTGTCATGGTCTGCATTTATGTGTCTGTGTAGGCTGGCCCTTGTCCTATCAACTACTTATATGATAAGCAAAATTCGTTTGTATTAATCTGTTAATAAAGACTACATCTGTCTGTCTAACAGTGTCTTTAAGAGAACCACTTACCCATTTGAAGTGTTTTTATTTGATAGTTTTAGGTACCTGTCACTAAAACGTAGCTAGAGAACATAGTAGGTAGTGCACACAGTGACTAGTACAGTATCTAAGTAGGTAGTTTGATAAGATTAAGTTAGGATCTATACTAGACTTACCTGCATTAGCTTTCATCGGACTTCTTCATTTTGTATATCGATTAATGGCGAACAACTCGATTCCTACCGGATTCCCTTTGGAAATGGCACAGTCGGTATTCTATAGACAAATAATATAATCACATTAAAGATAATTATATACTCCGGCTTCATCATCTTCATCATCAGCCTACTAATGTTCCCACTGCTGGGACACAGGCCTCTCTATGAGAGGAAATGGGCTATAATCCACCACGCGGGCCCAGTGCGGATTGGTAGATGTCACATGTCTTCGAATTTTTTGGTTCTAGGACATGCCGGTTTCCTCACGATGTTTTCCTTCACCGAGGTTACACTCCGGCTTACCTCTTACAAATTCAGGAGTTACAGTGGTTTGGAAACAGTGTGGCGGGCTTACCTCTTACAAAAATTGACCCTTCGCTACTGAGTATCGATGGTATACACGGTGAACTATGAGTTCTATGACGCTATATTTTTCCAGCATATGTGCGTGTGTCATGGTAAGGTCGTGAGCATCGGCTTTGTACTTAGAGTAGAAAGAAACTTTCATTGGACGAATGATATGGATGGGAACGGAACATAGCTATTATATTTTAACTATTTTTTTTAATTATTATAATTATAAAAGTTTTAAGCTTTCACACCCCGTTGGTCTCGTGGTCGCAAGCGCGGCTGCTGAGCGTGGGGTCCTGGGTTCGATTCCCGGGTCGTGCAAAAAGTGCTAATGGGTTTTTCCATTAGAAATATCTCAGTAGTAGCCCGGAGTTTGGAAGTTGGCGGTTAGATAGCCCCATGCCTCGGAAAGCATGTCAAGCCGTTGGTCCTGCGCCTGCTCTCTCTCCAGTCGTGTCAGATTGCTGTCCCATCGGACTATGAGAGTAAAGGAACAGAGAGTGCATCTGTGCCTGCGCACACACTTGTGCACTATAATATCTCCCGCGCCGATGGCTAATCTCCGTTAAGATTGGCCGCCGTGACCAAAAACGTTCAGGAGGACTATTATTATTAAGCTTTCACGGTAAGTAAACTTACACTGTCACTTACGAGATATATTCCATGATTTTCAACTATTGAGAGCTCACAATAGTTGAAATCATGGAAGATTTCCAGTACTTAATGTCATTGTTCTATCAATAAATATTGTAACTTTAAACGCACTTTTATAAAATGTCCATCTTATTTGTACCTTACCTATCTTAGATACTTTAAGCAGATAATAGAAAATATGTGATTTCTTGTTCTAAAGCAATGTCTTGTCTCAATACCTTGTATCTTGTTATTAAATTATTCCGCTTGTTTTTCACACCAGATGAATTCGCTCGGATTTCCTGATCTGGTGCATTGTTAGAGAATAGTCCATGGAGTAATAGGTTGCTTCCTTATTACTTACTAGTGTTAACACCATTCCCTATTGGCCCGATCCTAGAAAAATATCGCGAGGAATGTGGTGCAAAACGAAAAAAAAAGTACGAGTATTTATAGGAATAAAGGCCGGTTGCACCACAAAACATCGTATGCCTAGATATTAACCTAATTACATAAGCACCATTGTTACTAACACTAAAATACTAACAAAGTTATGGACTGTAGTCTGAAAATAAAGGTTAATTTATTTATTTGAAATATCAATCCATTTCTGGACTGTAGTCTGAAAATAAAGGTTAATTTATTTATTTGAAATATCAATCCATTTCTGGACTGTAGTCTGAAAATAAAGGTTAATTTATTTATTTGAAATATCAATCCATTTCTGGACTGTAGTCTGAAAATAAAGGTTAATTTATTTATTTGAAATATCAATCCATTTCTGGACTGTAGTCTGAAAATAAAGGTTAATTTATTTATTTGAAATATCGATCCATTTCTGTCTATCGTTTAAGTTGATAGACAGAATGATGTTTTAAATGCGTTTAACATTTAGCGCTTTTATTGACAGCGGTGTTAAGGAGCCTAAGTGTGTAGCCATATACATACATATTATTATCAATGTACGTTATGTCTCTACCAAAAAAAATGTCAAATAAAAAAGATTGACACAAACAAATTTTACATTTATTGAACCGAAGTTTCCAAAAAGGTACTAAATAATAGTAGGTACTGATAAGAAAATGTGCCTGTATTTTCAGAGACTTCGAATTAATTTCACATATTTCGTCTAATGAAATAGGTTATTTTAGCGTTCATTACGTCTTCAAAATTAAATGTTTATTAGTAGGATCACTTTGAAACTTAAACTAAGATGGATGGAGTGAAAAGCGGCTTACAAAGCCAAATAACATAATACTAGTAAACATTTACAACAGGAGCAAGGCATAACATAGACGTTGTGATCCCAAAGTTTAGCCGTGTCAGCTGTTCCATATTGTTTGGAAGTCCGGATATCTTTTGATCCGAGCTGAATACACATGATTCCTTACCGTCCGCTGTAATTTAGGTTAGTATAACTTCTCGTTTATACATATATATGGCAAGAATTTATGTAGGGTGTCTCAAATAAAAAGGGTAAAATAAGATAAAAACATTCTGGCAAAAAAACCGACTTCCAAAAAACCACAAAAAAAGTAAAAAATTACTTTACTTGCGGAAGTCGGTGACTTTTGTTTGTTTCATTGACATTTTTGCCACCGACTTCCGAAAGTAAAGTTTTTTTTGGCTTCCTCTACCAAATAAAAAAAAGAACATGAAATCGGACCAGTAATCATGACATTTAATAAATAATAATAAATATCGCTGGACATTACACACAGCGCCATCTAGTGCCACACTAAGCAACGAGGCTTGTGTCGTGGACACCAGATAAAACTATATAATTTAATTTTTGAAACTGTATAACTATAATTATGAATTTTGCATGCCTTAATTGGTACAATACCGTGGACTGCGCATTCACTTGACATCTGGAAATGTATAAAATGTACTGTGTTGAGCAATAAATATTTGAATTTGAAATCACTGAGAAATCGGTAAACATACATGAAAAAAATAAGAGACTGGTGAATACATAACCTCCTCCTTTTTTAGAAGTCGGTTAAAAACGAACAGCCATTCGTTTCTCTGTTCGGTGGTTGTTAGTGTGAATTGTGGTCTAAGAATAGTTTGATGTAGTATCTTTACGAGTATTTTATGATTCAGTTAAGATAAGAGTGCCCAGTTAACATTAAACAGATTTTTTTTTTCTGATCTTTCTTTTTTTTCTATCTATATAATTCACCATGATTGCAGAAATTCGATATGCAGGCTGGTTAGGCAGGTCCAAATTACCCTAACAATCCTTCCAAATAAAGTTAATTTGAAGCGATTCTTATAGGAAAAAAATATATCACGTCATCGAATATAAATCTAAATCTGATACAGCTACATTCGATATATCAGGATAAGAGTAACATACTCGACGATGCCATACATCAAAGTTTAACATTCCGGCCGCCTTCACTGGGGATCTAAAAATCGCCATTTTATTTCGGCGAGTCAGGACTCAGTAGGATTGCTGATATATGTTATTTTTCAAACTGTGTAGAAAACTAGTGAAAACGCCCTAGAAGGACATACACTGACCTTATTGAAGAAGTTCTTGAGATTCAGAAAAGTCAGGTGCGTCGTATTTGCAATCTTTGTACGTGTATGACCATGGCAGATGTTTGAACGTGGACGAACCAAAAGGAGCATGTAAGGATCGTACGTAGCAGGTGGCGTTCTGTAGTTTCTGCCTATCCCTATGAGGTGAACACATAACTCTACGTACGTGAATTCGTATATATCGTCATCTGCCTAGTCTTCCCCCAACTTCATATTATTATGTTTGGATCGGCTTCCAGTCTCACCAGATGCAGCTGAATACCCATATTTAAAATCGCGAGCAGCTGCCTATCTGACATCCACAACCCCGTAAGTACTGGGTAATATATGAAATTCCTTGGTAAGACTGTTTGTCAGACTTTCTGGCCACTGACTACCTGTAACGACTGTCAAAGGTGTACAAATGACATCCGGGATCAACGGCTTAACGTGCTTTCCCAGGCACGGAGGAAACTCGGCATGTAATATTGTATGTATTGTAACAAATCTACTTGCTCCTATTAAATAAAAGGATAAGCAGACTTGTTCAATTAAAATTTAATTAGGAAAAGATTAGTATTAGGGATAAAAAATACAGCAAAATATTAAAAACCTACCTAGCACGCACTCTAGGATTGTTTTTTAGGTGTCGCACTTAGTTGGTTATGAAGTTCAGCACTGTAGGAGAGACGGGAACAGGCGTCAGGGTAGCTGGTCAATACCTGGGCAACTTCGAGGTTCCGTTTCAGGAAACCTCTGCAGGAAGGGCGTCGTGCAGATCTCCAGGTCTCCAGGTCAGCTCCAGGCGAAACAAGTAGCAGCTTCAGAAGATCGGGAGTAGAGGTTCCAGATCTGTAGATAACTTCCGAAGATCGGGAGAAGAGACACCAGGCGGAATCTTTAGTGGAATCCCCTGGGTAATATAGATATGTACGAGAAACCAAACTGTTTTCTTATGCAGATTCAGATTCAGATCAGATTCAATGATAGACCTTCTCCGTTCGACAGCTCGTTTTTTAAGTAGTCTTCCTTTTTTTTTGAATTTTTCAAATATCAGTTTTCTTGTAGCCATTAACTTATCTGACAAGTGTAGTCGGCCAGGACTTATCCATGAGTGCGTAAAGAATTTTTTAGATATAATTTAATTTTAAGTTATTTAGTAAACAATCGTAATAATCTCTATAACCTCTATTGATAAAAATTATTTAAATTTTATAAACCAAAAATCATCATAGAGTAATGTAGGAAGAGAATTAAAAAGTAATTGACAGTTTGACAATTTGGCGATGATTTGGCGTGTCACAACATGAAAATTATGATATTTTATTTCAGCAATTTTTAAGTTTGAGTCGTAATTACATCGATTTGTTGAGTGTAAATATATAAACAAATAAAAAGGATGATAAATAGTATTATAAATGATGAATATAAAGTGTAAGTATAGCATAATACTATAGTATATCGTATAATTATGACATCATTTTATATGTGTGATAATTATGATATACGTGATAGGTCACAATTACAATTACAAATGAAATTGATGTAGGCCTTTTAAAATGTCTGTCCCTGTTCAATAAACTGTACCTATTTACACTTTCATAACAACATAAAACTCTCCACATAACGTCACACTTGACAACATTTAATTAATTAAACTACAGCGTATGCTAACGTTACACTTTAAACCATAATATATTAGTGAAGTGTCTGTTTAGATACCACTATCACGTTACGTCATACAATCGTCCAATCAGGGGCTATACCACCTCCTTTTAAACCAGTGCTTCTTAACTGTCACTTAAAAGTGGGAAAGGGATGGAGCTAGACATCCTGTATAGCTGCATCCCTTTTCCACACGAAGTGGTGCTGGTAGGACCCCAGAGCAGAGTTTATCACTGCATTGACCAAAGATATTCCTCGCTCTTGACATTTGGCTATATTTATTAATACAATTTTGTGGTAACTAGGTACGTTATTCTGAGAGATAAATTTTATTGTCTTTTAACTGAGATATTGAGTGTTACGTAAAAATAATAATGTGATTAATGCATTACGAGCTGATAATATTTGAGATGGACCTTGATTTTATGTCAAAAAACAATATCGAAATACGAAAACGAACACGAAATGTATCAACGAATACGAATATTAGGAATATTTTGTTTTTATCAAAATGTTTCCTTACAAACGTTTTATTTGATATTATTACGGCATCCATGATTATTATTTCTAGTGCTAATTAGAAATAAAGACATGAAACATCGAATAAAATACGCGAGCTTCTGAAGTGAAACGTCATCCATGAACCTATGAAGATTTGTAACATTAAACAACCCGCATCGGCCGTCCGTGTTGGATAACGGTATAGATCTCATAGAGGAGGCCTGTGTCCCACTGGTGGACACTTTCAAGTGGTATTATATGTATGTGTGTTTCTGAATAATATGACTTTTCTTGATGCATTCATTTTATATTAGGGGTATACAAACCTATCAGAATATTTTACCCATTGGCTTCTTATCCTGTTGAACGCCATTGTAACATATACGTGACAAGCAAGCGCGTGCCCTGTACGCCAAACGATACAAATATGTGACAAAATGGTAGATGAAATTGTGGCTTGGAGTGGTAGGTGCGCGCGTGCGTTTATGCTCTGGCGTTTAGTTTAAATAATTGTCATGCGGGTAATATTTGTGTGTTCGGTTCAAAGTATTGCTGTTGTAATGTTACAAATTAACGCTTAATTACCATTGCACGGTTACAAATTACTTATTTAAAGAAGTAAAATCGACCAGGTATTATTACTCGTTATCAAAACTAACCTACTTAAAACACTCGACAATTAAAATAGAAATTTTACGCCAGACATAAAATTAGTAACTATCGTGAAATAATGTTCATTAATTTACATTTCAACAGTATTGTTAACCAGTTATTTTAACATTAACATGTTGAACACCGACTTGTTGATTATAGGTAACTTAGCTTCTGCCAGCGGCTTCGCCCGCGTGAAGCTTGATATCTGTCCCATAGGATCTTACTACCGGGATAAAAAGTATCCTATTTGTTTATCCAGGTTATAAACTAACTACCAAAAACATTTTCATGTAAAATGTTGCCAAGACGAGACCATATGTCTCGCACTGTCAAAAAGTTATCAGATCTCATTTAGAGCCAAGCTTTTTACTCTACACGCTCTAACTCTACAAGGTCTAATTTCACAAACTCTACACCTTATAGTCAAAATATGTGGCTTGGCCGTTTCGTTACTAAAAAACTTGTACAAGAAATTGTGTAACAGAAAAGTGAAAAAATGTTTCACCGAAATGTGTACCGTATTGCCAAAGCCACATATTTTGACTATAAGGTGCGAGTCATATGGTCTCGTCTTGGCAACATTTTACATGAAAATGTTTTTGGTAGTTAGTTTATAACCTGGATTAACAAATAACAACTTTTTATCCCGGTACAAGTATATATTCTTGTACAAGTTATTAGTAACGAAACGGCCAAGCCACATATTTTGACTATAAGGTGTAGAGTTTGTGAAGACCTTGTAGAGTTAGGGCGTGTAGAGTTAAAAGCTTGGCTCTGCACGAGATCTGATAACTTTTTGACAGTGCGAGTTATATGGTCTCGTCTTGGCAACGTTTTACATGAAAATGTTTTTGGTGGGATTTCATTTCTTTTATAAGTTGCTTGTGATTTTTTATTTTATTTTAAGTGACGAGTTTTATATATATTTTTTGTTTTTTTTTTTTGTACTAATAATACATAATTACAATACAATAATTACATACCAAATTTCAGCTTTCTAGGACATTGGGAAGTACCATATTATATATTTTGATGATCATCAGTGACGAAATCAGGGTTTTTTAGATATCAATAAAATCTTTAAAGTATAAGAGCTATGCAATTAAAACTTAAAATGCTTAATAAGTCCGCTATTGGCAACATATCCCAAGAATTTTGTTTATCTGGTACAATCCAAACCCAAGTTATGAATAAAGGTTCAAAAATACGACAGACATACAGACGTATCGGTCTGTATGTCTGTATGTGTCGTGACACACACACAGAGTAAAGCATAATTTATAATATTAGTATGTTAGTATGGACATATTGCACAAAATAAGTCTTGTGGAGCTCGTGGCTAAATAACAACAGCCGCTGGGGTCGATCTTAAGGTTAAGCCATGATTGCCTAGGTTGGTCTGTGGATAGGTGACCACCCTTACATACCAATTTTCTTCCGTCCCTCAGAAAGCACGTTAAGCTGTTGGTCCCAGCTGTCATTTGTGATCTTTGACAGTAGTTACAGGTAGTCAGTGGCCCAAAAAGTCTGACAACCAGTCTTATCAAGGGATATCGTATTACCCAGTACTAACTGGGTTGTGGAGGTCAGATAGGCAGTCGCTCCATGTAAAATACTGGTATTCAGCTGCATCCAGCTAGACTGGAAGCCGACCCCAACATAGTTGGGAAAAGGCGGATGATGATGCCCTGATGATGGTGAGAGCAGCGGTGGCCCAGTGGTGGCGGCCCCGACTTACAAACAATAAGTCGTGGGTTCAAACCCAGACAGGCGCAATACTTTGTGTAATTTATTTCATCACTACTGCTCTCAAAAACGGTGAAGGAAAACATCGTGAGGAAATCGGCATGTCCTAGAACCAAAAATTCGAAGACATGTGACATCTACCAATCCGCACTGGGCCCGCGTGGTGGATTATAGCCCATTCCCTCCATTGAGAGGAGGCCGTGTCCCAGCAGTGGGAACATTATAGGCTGATGATGATGATGATGCCCTAAGTAATAAGGTTAAAGAATTGTCGACCGTCAGTGAACTCGGAAGTACTCGGTTTCGTTCGAGGCACGGTCAGCCCAGCTAAACCAAACATATTGACTTATCCTTTCACCAGTAACGTTTTATTCTCGCAAGGCAAACATAATCTATGTTCTTTGATGAACGTTGTACACATTAGGCCGATATAGATAGATGGATAAACCATTTATTTAGTGCATACAAAAGACACAGCACAACACACAGAAGTACAATTTAATGATACAATTTACATGATAAAAAACAAGGTGCCAATATACTAAGAGAAGGACATATTTAGGAAATAAGTATAGTAACACCATGACATACTCGGAGCTCGTGGCAAAATAATATCAGACGCTCGGGTCAATCTTTAGGTTAAGCCGTGCTTGCCTAGGTTGGTCTGTGGATGGGTGACCACCCATTACATACCGAGTTTCCTCCGTGCCTCGGAAAGCACGTTAAGCCGTTGGTCCCGGCTGTCATTTGTAGATCTTTGACAGTCGTTAGGTAGTCAGTGGCCCAAAAATTCTGACAACCAAGTCTTACCAAGTGGTATCGTATTACCCAGTACTAACTGGGTTGTGGAGGTCAGATAGGCAGTCGCTCCATTTAAAATACTGGTATACAGCTGCATCTGGTTAGACTGGAAGCTGACCCTAACATAGTTGGGAAAAGGCTAGGGAGATGATGAACACCATGACATACTTCAAATAAAATAAAATAACGATTACATACAAGGTGCGGTGTGCGTCTCAAGGATGCACCAAATGGGAGTCCAGCTCATCACGTGTCAGGCATGTACGTGATGCTGATATTCTGCTGGATCCCTGTAGTGACGTCGAGCAGACGAGATAAATTGGTGTTGTGATAAAGTGTTATTCACGCCATATCTAACACAATATATTGGCAAAGTGTGATGTTTTTGGGTTTGGGTTAGGTTGGGTTTTTCCAACATATACATATATTACACATATGACATGTCTAACAGCACCTCTCTAATCTGCGATGTGAAATGGTCAAGGTGTCCTGTATCCTTACATAGGTCCTTACGCCTCGCCCACGTTCATACATCTCGTCGTCATATTAATGGAAATTCCTTTTGAATCACTTCCTCGAAAGCTGGTTCTTATCGCACTACGATTAGGTTCAACATGCTATGTATTTCTGACGTGTGCGTTTTTTTTTCATTTATCAACACGTGTCTGGAAATAAAAATTTCCACAGATAACCGATTCCTATACTTAGTCCAAATTGGTTCAATGCCTATAGTCGGCGGTGATGGGTTTTTTTTTAATCTCGGCAGTGAAAATGCGTCTTTACGGCGTAAATATTTGCTGAATATTTAAATTGTGTATATAAATAGAATATCATAGATAAACATGATTATTAAAAACAACTTAACTTTCATAAAAAAAATTACGTTTATTTTTATTATGCTCTGGATTCAAAATTGTTTTAATTTTCTATTTTTCATATTAGGCTCTTTAGCGGCTTCATACCTTTGCTTCTCTTTCAACCTCGCGAAAGCAAAGCGCGGAATAAAAAGCAAATAAAGTCACAGTTAAATATTTTTGTTTTGAACTTATTTTTTTGTTTTTGTGTTTTTTTTAATACTTTTCGTTCAATTATATAATTTTTTCGAAAGTGTATTGAAAAATGTGAAGATTTGTTATTGCAGTTCTCGGCTCAAAAACACCCGGCTACGGGTTGGGGTGTTAATTCCGCCTCGAATGCAATAACAAAGTTTCCCCACTTATATCAAAATGTACTATTCTGTTCACTTGTAAGTTTTCTACACGTGCACATATTACACAAACTTACGAGTTAATAAATGATAAAAGAAAGTTTCATAGGGGTATGCTCGTTGTAAATTAATTTGAAAATTGTTCAAATACAGGTATTGCCACATACGAGTTTTATTATAAAATAATTAAAACATTTATCACAAACCTCGGTTGTCGAGTGGTCACAAGCACGACTGCTGAGTGTGAGGTCCGACTTCCATTGCCGGGTCTGGCAAAGTGTGATTGGGGTTTTCCAACATATTTTTTTTCAGTAGCAGCGACAGTGTTTGGATTTGTTGATGGCAATAGGCTCGCTCTCTATTAATTACATGGGACTTAAACATAACTGACAAAATTTGGGTGTACGATGGTTAAGTAAATCTATGCCTAACCTTTCGGGGATTACAGGCGTGATGTTATGTTTATTTATCACTGCGTGACCCGCTTTTACTGCTGTAATAATTAACCATTATCTTTACGTATTACGAAATCACGTAACTAGAAACAAAAAAAAAAACAAGTAGGTACCAGAAATTCAAAAACAAGCTAATATCTTCGCTTTCAAAATCACTACACAGATTTTGTAAACATTCTCAATCTGCGTATCTATGGATGAAGCTACTTCATTTACAGGGTTACCAAGGGTTATAAAACGCCTCAGATTGGCTCCCAGCCAGCCACACCAATTATATATTAAATTCGCAAATTGCAGTGCCGACGTATCTACATTTAGTAGCTAACTGGTATCTTGCTTGTTTAAATAGACAATGTAATAATAGAACCACTGATACTGTTATGACACCGCATTATTATTTTAGCCATATAGTAAACTAGGCCGATATGTTATGACAATAAAACAATTTGATACAATGTTGTTGTAGGAATTTCAATTCACAGTGTAAATATCTCGTACGCGCGGAGAAACCGTAACGGCAATTCGAAGGATTTAAAAGTAAAAGTTTAAAATACTCGCTTTCTTCTATAATATTTACTATTAGCTTTAAGAGTCTATTTGTGATGATACTAATTTTTATTACCTATTGCCAAAAAATGAACATAGTTCTAATTCATGTTACCTACTTTTACGTTGCGTGTTCGTCCTTAGGGCATTTATTTAAGCTAAGTATAAAGGGTGTGGAGGGAAAACGACAAAACCCCGAACAACTGTTGCCAACAAAAGTGCAATGCCTGATATATAATAACCGATCATACATTTATAAAGGGTGTAAATAGACCCATAACGATTTTCGACGTTCATTGCGATTTGCGATCATTTTTTTATTCTGGACCATACCTGGGAATCTAATAGTTAAGGAGATATTGGTGGCCGTTAAGCCGTGCGGTATCCGGCAGAGTAGAATAGAACCAACCCATTACACTCACGGGTGTCGTAGGGCGACTAATGTCTGAGGCAGAACACCTTGCGCCTCCGTAGACCAGAGAATGGGCAGCAGCGTTTTTTTCTGTTAGTCTTTCATCACTGCGATCTCCAATCCGCCTGCCAAGCGTGGAGATTACGGAAAATTCCTCCCATCATGGGAGAGGCTTATGTCCAGCAGTGGACGTTATGGGCTGTTGTTGTTGTTTTGTTGTTGTTGGTGGTCAAAGTTTCAACTTTTTCACAAGTTTTTTTTTAAATGTCCATCAGCACAATGTTTTGAGTGCATAACATTGAGTCTTACCGTAAAACGTGATTTTTCAACCCAAAAAAAGTCGTTTCCCAGCAATAATTTTTGCGTACAGTTTCTTAGTTTGATGTACAGAATGCGTTTACACCCTGTATGTGGGGATTGTGGGAAGGTTCGGAATGATGTACTGAACACGTGGTGACCGTTTGTGTATCGATATCCTTTCCACTCTGTTTACTGTCTAAATTATCTTACCCTGAGCTTACACACGAACCCTACTAAAAATCCTTTATACATATAAATCTGGATAATCGAGTTCGTGCCCAAAATAATGTTCGTTTATCATGAAAATGTGAAAAATTACCTACCTGTAAGAGTGTCAAGAAAATTCATGTATTTTCTTTGAAGCTTCAACGATAAAAGTGCGATCGAAAACTGTTTTGATGGTGGGATTAAATAAATGTCCACAAACAATTTTCAAGAGAAAATGAGAAATCTTATTTTTCTATTATCTGCCACTGTGAAAACATTTTTCACTTATCAAAGACGAAGTTGTCTTAAACTTTAAAAATATCCATCTTCTTTTTCCATACTTCTCTATTTTTCGTCATCTCATCAGATACTTTTCTTTCAAATATAAGAAAAGAAAAGAAGGAAAGAAAAAATATTTATTTGTCGCAGAGAAATGACGTGCATACAAAATAGAAATAAGCTAATAAACAATAAACATCATAAATGTATAAATACAGCAGGACGAAACTAAAATAATAAAATACAAAAAAGAAAGTAAAAAGAAACTTTTTAGGCAAATATAATAATGAATGAAGATAAATGTATGAAGATTAAAATCGTTTAGTCTACATTTGACAAATTCTGTATTTGACAGATTCTACAATGGACAGATTCTATGTTTGACCGATTCTACAATCGACAAATTCTACATTTGACAGATTTTGGATAAGTTATTAATTAATAGGCAACAATCATTTTTATCACATTAATAGTTACATAGGTATGTAAACACACACATTGAAAAAAAAAAATAAAAGTGATACTTATTTGTAAGTAAAAGAAAAAAGAAAAAGTAAACATAAAAAATAAAGGATCAAAAAAAATTTTCAATTTTTGAATGGGGATCAAAATTTCACAAAAAGATAGTCTTCTAAGATCATTTTCGTGTAGCTGAAATGGTTAAAGTACTTCCCTTACTGCCCCGTTTACCGTTTCCACCCTGTATAGTTTTTTAAAAAACTATGATTATCAATATATAAAGTAGTGATTACTAATAACAGTATTATTTATGATTCCGAAAAATCTGTCAAATGGTGTAAAAAGACCCTTGAACGAAACGGAAAGGCACTTGTTCTCCCCGTTAATTGCGATATTTTTTTTTGTTCTAGACCATAGTTGGGAAACTTCTAGTTTCTGAGATATTGGGGCTCAAATTTCCAACTTTTTCACAAGTTTAAGAAAATAATTTAAATCCAACTGTTCCTGTAATTTTTATTTTTTATCATTATTTTTTATCTTTACTTTTTTTCCTTTTTTTTGAACTTTTTTTTCAATGTAATTGTTTAAATACCTATGTAATTATGTTACAAAATAATACTTATAAAAAATGTTAGAAAAATGATTTATTTATTATTTATTTATTTATTTATGTACACACAAAATACTTTATAGGACAATATATTTACATAGAAGAGCACAAAGGTACTGCTTATTTCTTAAGAAATTTCTTCCAGCAGACCTGCGAGAGGAAAGTTGGATAAGAAATGTAGACACAGTGTGTAAAAAAGTTAGACAAAAAAAAAAAAAATTAAACTTAAAACAAAACTATAATTATAATAATAAACATACATACAAATACATACACATATAATAAAATAAGAATATATTGTAAATATTTACCCATATACATACATACATACATGATTGTTGCCAGTTAAGTAATAACTTACCATTAAATTTTTAAGTCCCAGATACTCCCTCAGAGAAAAATTTAAAGAGATTAATATTCTTACTGTGCGCTCTCAGTTTATTTATGAAAACCTTTTGTACGCACATGAAAATATATACTTCCGAGCCATATTCAAAAACTAAGCCTAAATATATTCAAATCGTTTATAAAAAGGAAGTCATGTCTGAAAGTCTACTATCATGTTAATCACTATCTCGAAGATAAAAAGGCTTGGGCTGCTCCAGTGAAATTTGCTCTGTAAATGTCGAAATTTCGGACTTCGTTTGTTTATTATTAATCCCTTTCTTTTATACACTTTCACATTGAATGATTTGACATGAATACTTAGTTCAATATTTTATTATTTTATACTATATTTTATATTATTTTATGTAACATGTATTGATTTGACATGAATACTTATTTTGTTAAGTAGTTTACTTTTTTTATTATTATTGTCACATATTTTATTTTATTTTTTTCCCCACGACTGTCTGGCAGTTTGAGTACTATAAGCGACCTACCCAAATGTCCTTTCTTTGGTATTGTTCGTCGTTTCGTTGAGCTCCTTGAGTTATAAACTTATAAG
Organism: Xestia sexstrigata; assembly: GCA_941918905.2. Lineage (NCBI taxonomy): Eukaryota > Metazoa > Arthropoda > Insecta > Lepidoptera > Noctuidae > Xestia > Xestia sexstrigata. The sequence continues at coordinate 10,808,142 of OW799216.2, forward strand.
TCGAGCTACACGATAACTGACAAATGCTTGCACTGACTGGACACGTACACTCAAATCTGTGTGGTTCTTTCTTCAAAAGACCATCTCAGACACTAATCTGCATAGTCCTCATCTGAATTGAACAAGATTATGTCTGGACTTCAAAAGAGACTATGACCTCTGAGTTTGTTTAGGCTGTTTCTTCTCATAGTCTCATAGTAGTCAGGTACGAAACACCGGCCACATCTAGTTTAAAAAACATGACGTGTAAAAGTGTTTGTAAGAACCTACATGCAATAATAAACATCATTTCATTTCATATCCAAAATCTGTCAAATGTTTGACCGATTCTACAATCAACAGATTCTAATCTGTCGATTGTAGAATCAGTCAAACAGAATCTGTCGATTGTAGAATCTGTCAAACATAGAATCTATCGATTGTAGAATCTGATAAATATAGAATCTGTCAAATATAGAATATGATGTCAAAATTAGAATCGGTCAAATAGACTTAACGATTAATAGTTACGAATCGGGCCACTTCTTCACTTGTTTTGCACGTCTTTTGTTTAGTTGTCCAAATGGGGAAGTTACGAGACGGGACGTAGCCGTTCTTTACTGCCTATATTGACAACATCAATCATGGGTGTCCACCTGTCTACACATTTAAAGACTACCTACCCACCACACAGTGAAGCGGCAAAGCTGATCGCCCCAAATGCTTCCGTTTCGAGCACTTCCATTAGGTACATAATAAAAATCAGTCTGTCATTGCAATTGGGCGCCTTTGCTGATACGGTTTGCCGCCTACAAAACTGTACCTTAAATGTTTATACGCGTCGGTGAAATATAACAAAACACCCCACAAACCACTGTTACACTCTGTTACCGAGGCACACTTCCTACCAAAACATTAGCTAACAATTAAATTAACGTTTTAAAAACCTCCAAAATACATTAATGAGCATTTAGAGTCCAATTACTTGAATGTACAATAAACGATATACGTACAGGGTTGCCAGACACAATGACGGTTTGATCTGCGAGCTTAAAGTTGGTAGCTACGCCGTATTAAATGCTTCGGGGAAGAGTTAAGCCCTCGATTTCAGTGTTCATTCTAGGGTACGATATGTTATAGTGTTATTGTCGGTTAAAATCAATTATTTTCCTTTGTTATAAATTTTGATGTTTAAAAGTGCCTTTTAATGGGCTAATGGAAGTAAATGGTATGAGTTTGACTTCAGCTCGAAACGACAAAAGATAAATAACAGTTGTTTTGCTCGACAACTGACCTTCTTTTTTTATCGATAATATTTCGGTGAATGTGTTTTGAATTACACAATCTAATTCCCTCATCGTAATTTCATCGGGCGACCAGAGTTACGGCAAAGCGTCACTGATATATGGTTGAAGTTCGAAAATTTCTAGAGGAGTTCTTTAGATCCTCAAAGGGTAAATTTTAACAGGCATTTAGACCCCACAGATCCTGAGACGTAGTATGCTCAAGGGCACCTCACTAGCGACAGGCAAACCTAGTCAAATAAAGGAATCTTAGACCATTTCAAAAAGGTATTTTTTATCGTTTTGTTATTCCTTTTCCAATCTGCAATTGGCCGTCGAGACCATGAGAAAATTTGTTTCAGTGTACATGGCGTTGTGGTGGAACAGTCAGTGCTGCGTCTTCCACTTATATAAAGTTATTTCCCTTCAGCCATTTTACCAACGCTATCGAGATTAACCGTTCAGTAACTAGTGGGTTTGGGTGCAAGGTTAGGCGTGTCTCGTGTTCTAACAAGAACATGAGCCTCTTTTTTGTCTCAACGAATTATTTTGTCACCTGAACACTTTATCCGTATTAGGGGTTATTTTCTCGGTACGGTTACGTCATCTCTAAACTAAGCCGAAAAGATCCCTTTGTCTATGTTGCGGCAGGATTTACTGTCCCCTTATGACGTCACCGAAAAACTTTCCACCTCCTTGATTCATCTAATTAGGGTGAGTGTCCATTAAATGCGTCGTAGAAGTACTGCTACCCAATTTTGGGTCCTTTTATCACACAACAGTTTTGGATTAGCTTTTACAGTCGGTCGTCTACCTGACACTAACCTTTGGGAATGTTTTTGTTGGTGGTTTACCCGTCACCACTCCTCCACCCAATGTGCTTGATAGTCTGCGCTGGATTATGATGAATTCATGAAGAGATGGGGTAGCCGTATTCTTTAAATACCACGAGACCACACGGAACGAAGAAATGATTAAATGATGCCGTGACGTCTGACATGGGGGAAAAGGAAGAAGAAAAAGTGTTGCGCCGACCCCAATTCGAATGGGACTAGAGTAGGGAGATGATGAAATCACACATGCGTATCTATTAGAATTTCACCGATGAAACTGAAAGCAATCAACATAATTATAAACCGCGGTTGTCAGGATCGTAATTTCAGTGTATTGACACAGACAGCTCTCTAGCGCCATGTGGGATATTATGCTGATCGCGTTCAATGCCATAGCTAAAATGGACTGTATAACTCGCAACAGTAGTCTCCAAGTAATTTCCTGATGGCTTTTGCTGGCCTGATCATAGAGGGAAAGGGGGAAGTAAGGAACACAATTAATCAGGAACGATGACGATGTATTTCCTGTAACTAGATAGGGTCGGAGTGGAGCGGGCAAAAACGCCTACTCATTATCAATGGTGCCTGAGGTAAATAAAATATTCCACTCGTAATTACCCTTACGTAGAAAAAAAAAACATATTTCCTGATATTAGAAAAAAGATTTACCCACTACATTTTCATAACATCACGCCTGTAATACCTCAAGGGTTAGGCAGAGGTGTAACTTATAGCACACCGACACGCTACATTTCGCCAGTTATATTTCAGTCACATGTAAAAGGTGGCGACCCACTTGTTCCTTTGAATTTTTATATTCATTGGCATTTTATGGACCTAGACAGACAGAGAAACTACATTAGATCGACCCAGAAAATACCATATCGGTCATTGCTCGATTTCGAACAAACAACCTAATTCAAGTCTTCATGGCATTAATACCTACATCCATTACCCCACAATTTGACGACCCATCATAAAAATATAGCACATGCAAAGTTCTGACGCAAACACAATATGTCAGACAGTTAGACCACATGATTGATAACCTACGCCTAAAACAAGTTTCGATCGTTTTTTCGATATTAATTCGTTCTGTCTATTTTCCGACACGTTTCGATACATCATGGCGAATCGAGAATCGAATAACAATCGTACTTCCATGATCCATGCCATCATCAAAGCTTTTGGGTCAACTGAAAGTGGTTATTGATTGTCTTGATGGTAAATAAGTCATTCTAAATGGCTTCTGTTTTATTGTTTACGCACTACATCCAATTTTTATCGAAGATTTGTGCCAGTTGATGGCAAAAGCCTCACCCCCTATTACGTGTGAGTTATTCATAACTGCAACAAGCCGTCTGGGCACTTTCCCCATTGACAACGATGAATTTTTTGATTGACAATGTGGTTGTTACGTCAGTCACTGCGGCCGAATAGTGCGAAATGAGTGTTTTTTTGCGATTTACAAAAAATCTATTGATTGGACAAAAAAAAAACACTATGATACTAGTATTTTGCTTGTAGAATTATTTGCCAAAAATCAGAATGATCGCATATATTTTAGTATGGTTTTTACTCGTTAAAAGAATTTTTTAGAGATAAGTTCGTGATTTTTTTCTATCGAATAAAATTTGTTGTATTATGTTTTCAAAACACTATCGTACTAGCATATATCCTGAAGAATATCATATATTTTTCTGGTTTTGTTTATTGCAGTGAATTATATGCTTTTTTGCATTATAAAACTCGCGTTTAGCTCATGTAATCGCCTTAATTATTTTCTGCTTTTGGTATCAAACCTACAGTCTGTTATAGTAAGTAAATTGTATAAAGGGTGAAAAAAAAACCCTTAACGGAGCCGAAAGGCACTTGTTCTCCCCATCATTGCGATAATTTTTTTGTTCTAGACCATACATACGATAAAAAATCAGCTGTTCAGTACATTTTTAACAGTTGATTTTTTTCGCGATTTTAGGTTTGGTCCCATAGTAAAAGTGGTTTGTTATCATGAATACAATCACGTGTTAAGTATCGTACACTAATTACCAGCCACCCTATATACGGTGAAAAGGACACCCATGCGAAAAAAAACCTCCGTGGGGATTCCAGGGAATACAAGAAAAGACCACAGATTTTCCAGTATTATAGGGACATTAGGGACCACGAAGAAAAAAAGCTCTCCCTCCACGAACTACGAGAAGGGACCACGGGCGAAAAAGGGCGTGATTTCCTACTAATATTATTAATGCGAAAGTGTGTGAGTGTGTGTATGTATCGATGTTTTGATGTATGGATGTATGGATGTTTGTTACTCTTTGACGCAAAAACTACTGAACGGATTTGAATGAAATTTTGCACTGCACAGGTAGTTTATAACCTAGATTAAAACAAAATCAATAAATTAATTATCAAACTTCACGCGGGTGAAGCCGCTGGCAGACGCTAGTTATTTTATATTTCGAAGTTTTGTAGAAGGCGAAAATCAGAAGGTAGATATCTAACCATGTCTGGACAAAAAGTTGCAATATTTGTGAGGTTATTTACTCTCTGAGTCCTTACAGTGAGGCCTTATATCTGTGTCAGTTTGCAGGGAAAACATTGTTTGTCTACTGTCATATTAGGGAAATGTTGACTCACCCTAGTTACAAGTGACAAGTTGCTATAATACTGACACACTGTGTCTTTTTCGCACCCCAAAACATAGTCAAACTGCTACAGCCGATATACCTACAGGGTGTAAAAGACCTCATCACGAAGCTGTCAACCAAGCGTTCTGTACATCAAACTAATAAGTAACTTTACGCAAAAATTATTGCTGGGAAACTACTTTTTTTTTGGGGTGAAAAATCATGTTTAGTGGTAGAACTCAGTGTAACGCATTCAAAACATTGTGCTGATGGATGGATTGAATAGTACGGGGGTCGTGTAAGTGTTTAAAGTAAAAATCTTACATTAAAAACTTGTATTAAAAAAAAAAACTTGGTAAAAAGTTGGAACTTTGACCCCCAATATCTCCGTAACTAGAAGGCTCCCAGGTATGGTGTAGAACAAAAAAATTATCGCAATGACAGGGAGAACAAGTGCCTTTCGGCTTCGTTAAGAGGTGTTTTACACCGTTTATGTGTAGGTATGTAACTGTAAAAATTTTCAATCCTAAGTTATTCAATTTCATGTCATGTTTTTACATAAATATTACATTTGTGACAGAAAGTGGGTGTATTTTTTTTAAATCCTTTATGGTCAGCATGATCACCGGGCCGTAGGCCAACGAAGGAGGCCGGCGGAGGCCCGGCACTTCGGGGACAGAAGTCAAAGAGTGTTGAGAGTTTGTTTTGCTGCTCAGCTGAAGTACCGAACCGTTTTACATGAAATTTAGCAGCGAGTGCCTAAGTAAATGTGCATATTGTGACTAGATGCATGGACACTGTACATTATCAACCAAACAAGGAAAGTACTTTTTCTAAATAAACAAAAGAGAAACAATGTGACTAGATGCATGGACACTGTACATTATCAACCAAACAAGGAAAGTACTTTTTCTAAATAAACAAAAGAGAAACAAATTAATTCTACCTACCAACATTTTCTCCATATATTCAGAGTTCGTCTGCCAAGACCTGAGCATAGCCTTCCCAATATTACCTAATACTTTGTAAATTTTCTTAGCGTCCCGTGCCAAGTGTTCAGAATCCGTTCTTCACAATACAATCGATCGAAACAACCTCGGACCCTGCATAGCTTTTAGGCCACTTCAAAAAGGTACTTTTATGTTTGAACAATCAAGCACATACGTATTCGTCCTCCTTGAATGGATTTTTGTTTCTTCAGAGGCCCTAGCACGGACATGGTAACGTTCAAGTTACACAAAATCGAACAATTTTAAAAATACCGTTTGGCACATGACATTTCATTATTATATCAGGTCATTATTCTCTTATATCCCAATTCATATGTAGTTGGCACAGCATGTCTTTTTCTTTCATACTTCTCTATTACTCGTCATCTCATCAGAAAGGAGGTGCCTTTCGTGCCATATCATCCTTCACACAGTCCATCCATAGTTTCTTTTGTCTTCCTCTCTTATATCCATCCACATTAACGTAGAGGAAGAACAAAGAAACGATGGACGGATCCACGGATCATTATTATATCATGTACACTATACAAAATATATAGGTATAATAAAAGTGGGATTTTTACATAAAGTGAGAAAATGGGCGGTAGTTGTAGAACTTACCATATTTTTGGAAACCCACTATGCCTGTCGTAAAAATTTAAAACAAAGTGCAATAGGATTGTTGAGCCCGATAAAATCTGTTGAAAAAGCGTGTTTTATAAAAACTAAAGTTGCAAGTGGAGAAGGATTCGAAGGTCAGTAATGCCTAAACGCTGTCTGAAAACAGACAAAAGAAGAGATCAAAGTAGGCACTATCTCTTCTTATTCTCCTAAAGATCTCTACACGGTTTGGTTATTTAAAAAAAAGTTTTATTTGCATAAAATCATACCGTGATATTTTAAATCATCTCTATTATCATTAACACATCCTAAATTAATCCATTTATAGCAATTCCTAACATTAACAATGAAATAATTGTGACCAACTATGTATTTCATTAACAAGGAAATAATTGTGACCAACTATATATTTCAGCCCATTTATGTCAGCTATTCAAACACGTAGTTTTGCCAGTAACTGAGAACCAGAAGTTTTAACTAGGATAACTGAAAATGGCTGATAACTATGTTTGGTATTTGTAACTGAACTAATTATTCAATGGATTTACATTCGGCTTTGTTGGTAGGAATTTCGTCGGTCACATTCGAAAGATTCCAATTCGGTTTTCCCGATTTTCTTTTGTTTTGCTTCGAGTGTCGTAGTATTGTAGATTTTACTGTTTGTGGGGAGGAAATGTGACGTAAAAGAGGTTTAGACACAGCCCGCCATCAACAGTAAGAAGATTTGGAGTGGATAAAGAAACTGTTAACGATTTTGAAGTTGTCTCTTAAATTTTTTACGTTTATATGAAAAATGTAAATAAGAAGCAAGATACATTTTAAATATAAATATATTTTAAAGGTAAGAAGAAATGTGTGTTTTAATAAAGTCACACATTTGGAAAAATTACATATTTGCTAAGTTTGCCAGGTTACGCTTTTACCTATTATAAATTATTTATTGTTGGTTATTGTATTTTGTTTTTGTTTAGTCCGGCTACTGTTCATATATTGAAATAATTTTGTATTTATTCCAAGTATCCCTAATTGCAAAACAAAAACGGTTCTTACAGTATATTAGACAAAAAATAACTCTAAACGTGGAAAAAAGTTTATTGTGGTTGGATTTTCATGAAAGTTTTTTTATTAAAATGAAATGAAATTTATTTGCTAGAATTGCAGTACATAAATAGATGGTCGAGTTTTACAATCTTTTTTGAATACATAAATATGAATTTATATTGAGTTGATATAGGTGTAAAAAGGAAACTCAACAAAAAAGTCCTATACAGGGTGTTTGGCTTATAGACCGACACAATTTTTCCAGGGATTTGGGAGGTCATTATCTAGGTTTTACGCATACACCCTATATCCTAAATGTCACGGTTGGTTACATATGTTTTTTTTTTGTAAATTAAAAAATACCCAAAATTTTCCTTTAATTCCAAATAACTTTTTCGTTTGTGGGTGTAATGGCACAAAATAAATTCTTGTTCAAATCTTTGTTTGATAGAACTGGTTTCAAGAAAATTTCTTACGAGCTACCAAAGTTATTTTGTTTTTAAATGTATGAAATTTTACAACTTCAAAATTCATTATAAAAAAAAACTAAAAGCCATTTTGAATTTAGCTTTATTTTAAAAAGTTCTATAATTGATACCCTTTCTAACGGTATGCTACATGTCACAAAAAACAATTCATTAAGTAGTCAAAATATTAGTTAAGAGAGTCAGGGTTAAGAAAAGACTTGTTAAGGTTATTATGTTTTTAAAAACTAAAGTTATAAATTTTGTTCAAATTTGATTCAAATTTACCCAAAATTTATTTTGTGCCATTACACTCACAAACGAAAAAGTTATTTCGAATTAAAGGAAACATTTTGGGTGTTTTTTTCAAATAAACAAAAAGTAAAATATGTATCCAACCGTGACATTTGGGACATAGGATGTATGGGTAGACCTAGCTAATGACCTCCCAAACCCCTGGAAAAATTGTGTCGGTCCATAAGCCAAACACCCTGTATAAACTGCGTTCCACCTTTTTGTCTAATTGCACTCGGCTTACAATGCACCTGTGAAACTGTGATAATTTCTCCTCCTACCAGCACATTTACGGATCCATCTGCCGTGCGTAATGTTCGTGGTAATATCCGCTGAGTGTCGGTCTGTGCTTTGATATAGGTACTCGTAGGTACCTATATCAAAGCACAGACCGACACTCAGCGGTACGGTACATAGCTTGTTAGGTAGGTAGGTAGGTACCTACCTACCTAACAAGCTATGTACGTCGGTATGGGAAACGTGCGAATGTGTTTAATATTGTAGTCTATGTAACGGGAAATGTACGTTACGAAATGGACATTTACGAACTGTTTCAAAAGATCTTTTGTCCACATTTAGCGTTGACGGGTTTTGAATTAACGATGACAGTGACCGGCCGTCATTGGACATTTCAATGACGAAATACCTCTGCTGTTTGTAGGGCAAATAGTAACATCAAACGAACACTTGTACCTAATTAGACATACGACTAATTAGGTATATTATCATCACGCATGTTATCTTCGAAGGATTAGGTAAGTAGAGGAGTACCTTAACCCTTGATGTGTCCACGAAGTAGGCACAATAGTTAAACAATGGCGTCCCGACTGAATCGGTCGGGTGGACAGTTCATGATTTATAGTAGGTACAACCACATTTCGCCAGTTATGTTTAACTCCCATGTAATATATATTATATGATACTTTAGTTTCGTTCACCTATTGTATCAACTTATGTTTAAGTAACTGCTCGGCCGAACACTGTCTCTTAAAATACAGGTGATCCTAGTTTAAGAGACAGGTTTATATAAATTATTGTACGGATTTTGCAACATTTGTATTGTTTTTTAAATATCTGTAACTTTTGTTGGTAAATAAACTATATAATATTATATTATATATAATAGGGGGCGAACCTATTGTCATCAACACGCCCCGGGCGTCGGGGGCCACCACGTGGCCCCCGGCCACCGTAGGCGCGGGCTTGTGGACAGTGGGCTATGGGCTAGCTCGCCGTCCGTCCGTCTCATGACGACAGGCCGTGTCGACGGCGCGTTCGTGTTCCACGCGCGCCTCAAAGAGAGTCAGCAAAAGGAAGGGGTCCGCAAGGACCGATGCCTGCCGGGGTTGCGGGACTGTTCGAAAGAGATACCGTGGCCCCGGAACACAAAGGGCGATGAAGGAACATGGATGGGTTTTAGTCAGTAAAAGTCTGACACTCCCTCCTGCTCCGCCCAGAGCGGGAGAACTCATTTGATGATTTCCAATCCGAAAAAAAAAAAAAAAGACTCTGTGGCTGCTACTGAGAAATTCCTAATGGCGGAACCAAATAACGCTTTGCCCGGCCTGGGAATCAAACCCAGGACCTCATGCTCACCAGTTGCGCTTACAATCACTAGACTCTTGGTGCTACTGGTCTACTCCAATTGTTATTACTAGTGTAGTCATGAATAGTGAAGTGTGTTAAGGCACACACATGACATGAGCTAAACGCGAGTTTGATAATTCAAAAAAGCATATGATTCACTACAATAAACAAAACCAGAAAAATAAATGATATTCTTCAGGATATACACTATCGTACGATAGTGTTTTGAAAACATAATACAACAAATTTTATTCAATAGAAAAAAATCACGAACTTATCTTCTAAAAATTTCTTCTATCGAGTAAAAACCATACTAAATATATGCGATTATTCTGATTTTTTGGCAAATAATTCTACAAGCAAAATAGTATCATAGTGTTTTACTTTTTTAGTCCAATAAATAGATTTTTTGTAAATCGCAAAAAAACACTCATTTCGCACTATTCGGCCGCAGTGACTGACGTAACAACCACTTTGTCGTGCAAGCTGATTAGAACTTTATTCTAACAGTATTTCAAAACGAAGCTTGAACCACCACACACACACAGTTGCTTAATTAGCTCATGTAATCGCCTTAACTAAAGGATTTTCAGTTATTTAGCTTCTCATTTGGTATCACTGTCAGGATCTTTATTTTGTTGCGATAAAATGGCTTTAGTTGCTGCCACTGCACTATACTTATGAACTCTATTCAAATAACAGTGAGCTCTATTTGTATTATTTTAAGGTTAGTACTGGGTTGTTGATTTCGGAGATAACGGTGAAAGAACTGTATTTTCTGTTTCTAGTTATCCACAGTTCTATTAGCAGATTAGCCCTAGTTGGTTATTAGAGTGAATTTATACATCATAAGCCGTGCGGCCTTTCGAATTTTACAGTCTGTCTCCTATTTAAGCCAATTAGAGGATAATTTAAGAACACCCTCCTCTAAATTCGCTGTTGCAACATTTTATACTATTCTAGAGACACGGCTCAAGTCGTATGTTATCTATTCTGTAAGTGAATAAAATAGGCGGATTCGATTTTGATTATGTCGATATATTGGTATTTTTTTTTTAAAAAGCAACGATTTCTCAGAAGCCCACCTCTCTTCTCTCAATTCGATATAAAACGACTATTTTTCGAGAGATAAAAATATAGTCGGTTAACGTTGATATCGGTAAAATTAAAAAAATCACAATATTCTACCTCTCTTCTCTCAATCCCATTCAAAACGACAATTTTTCTGTAGATAATAATATAGTAGAAAGAGCGTGAAAATAGGAAACGTTCTATTTTAAAACTGTAAGATATTAAAAGTATGCTCCAAAAAGTTTTAATATAATTTCCGAAATTCGGTTTCCTTACAGAAATATTTTCGTAGTGTCCACCGAAATGTAAGGAAAGAAACGAAGAGATATTGCAGTGCTGAGTGGTGACCAATGAATGGGTAGCGAATTTTATTTTAAAGTTTTACAAAGGAATTCTAAAATGATACTTAATTTTCGATTCAGACTGGACGGATTACGATTATAAATTTCTGAAAATACTTTCGAATTGTTGTGTTTCGAATTGTGTTGTTGTGGTTTCGAATTTATCAGTTAACAGCAGAATGGACATGTGGTTTTTTATGTACGGTCTAACTAATTTTTTTTTATTTGTAGGCTGCCAGTATTAAAAATTAAAAATCAAAGAATTAATTTCAAGTAAGCCAGATTTTCTTACTTTTGAATTGTCGAAACAAAGATGAAAATTAAATGTAACTACAGTCCCAGTCATAAGACATAAAAACTGTGAAAGTACTGTAGTTGCATATTCCCTAGCGTAGATCTCTATGGAGAAGAACAAGCAAGAAATTCATGGACACTTTTAAATCAGAATATTTATACAAAACCTTGGTTACATCATTCATGTTTGAAATGGTACATTATTTATTCGTGATGGGAAGGTATAATGCAATTATGGTGCTGGTTAGGTTATGTATTGCGTTAAGAAAACTTTGTGTTTATTTATACCTATGCGTCTTACCAAGGAGCATTTCTAATTCCTTTGATGAAAACACGGGCTAGAAAAAACTCAAAAGAAACTTATTTATAAACCAAGAAAATATAAATATCAAAATTAACCACATAAACTATTCAAGAAAACCTTATCATGTTTACTGCTTGTCTGGTAAAAGTGCAATATTATAACATGATTTTTTTTATACATAAAAATTAAATTTAAAACGGAAACTTTTTGTTGTGTTTATTGTTTTTATAGAAGGTAAAAATTAAACACCATAACTATTTATCATCCCATAGTTGACCAAATGTTTTCCGACTGAAACAGGATTTTCAGTCGAAACCGAAACAGAACTTTCGGCCCAGGTCCCAATTTCGGCCAAAACCGAAATAAACCGTCGAAGACCATCAAACAGGAAAATTTCCCGCAGGACATTGGTTGAAAATAAAATTGACTCTTTGTTTATTTACAAAGGTTCACCTACAGCACATACATTCAGCCAAAAAAGTATCGGGAATGGATGATTTGTTTATGGTTCCAATTTTTTTTTTGTATTTTTTTTGTTGTTGTTAGATTAGCACAACTGTTTTTCATTTTGGCGCGGAGTTTGAGTTACATCTGTTAATTAGATTAAATACAGTGCTGTTTTTAATTATATCATATCTAGTGTGTATTGCGAATTTCATAATGGACAAAAACATCGAACAAAGAGTTTGTCCTAAATTTTGCTTCGCCAATGGAATTTGGTGTTCGGAGTCACTGAAAATGTTACAGAAGGCTTACAGTGAATCGACTTTATCAAAAACACGCGCTTATGAGTGGTACAAAGCGTTCAAAAGCGGTCAAGGTGTGATGGAAGATTTGCCTCGCTCTGGTAGGCCATCAACGTCTGCAACTGAAGTTAACATCGCAAAAGTGAAGGAAATAGTGACTGACAATCTTGCCGGAAGGTCAAACGGTAAATAAAAAATATTATTCGGACGTTATGCAGCGTTTAAGAGAGCAAATTAGATAAAAGGGCCAGATTTGTGGAAAGAAAATTCTTGGATTTTGCACCACGATAATGCGCCTTCGCATTATTGTGAACGATTTTTTGACCAAAACTCAACAAATACCATCGAGCAACCACCTTATTCACCAGATATGGCTCCAGCCGACTTCTTTATTTTTCCTAAACTCAAATTACCAATCCGTGGCACCCGTTTTCATTCAGTAGAAGACATAAAGGAGAATTCGGCGAGACCTGAACTCAATTCTGGAATAAGCATTTAAAAAATATTTTTATGATTGGATTATTAGTTGGCGTAAGTGTGTCGGTTCTGAAAGAGCATACTTTGAAGGTGATAAAATAAATTTGGATGAATAACTAATATTTTGTGTTTTATTGATCTTTTCCCGGTACTTTCTTGACAGAGTAGTACATACACTTACATAAACTAAATCATACGGTAATATTCTAATATATATGCCAATTACAGGTAAACACAACATTGACAACAAAGACGCCAGATTACCGCTTAGTTGCTAACTTAAGTCTAGGTGTACAATCGATTATGAAAATAAAATGGGATGTAAATGTTACAAAGAAAATGAAAATGAAAACAGAGTAATTCATTCATTAACAGTAAAGGAAATTTGACTACGTTTCATTGGTGCGTGTCACTCTTATTTTGTGTCAGCCGATGCGTTATATAATTTTAAACACACTTGCTCATAAAATGGCTCTAATTTCACCGCAATTAGGCACATAATGACACCTATAATCAAACTGTGACTTTTTCATTACTATTATTCGTCAACCAATCAAATCAACTGTAGCGACAATCAATCAAAAACTTCCCGTGGCACTACTGGATCGCTTGGTGATACCACGGGTTTTTTTTTTCCCGTGGTACACCACTGGTGGTAACACTGGTGGCACCACGGGCAATAAACGGTCCTAGCTGTGAGGTTTAAATTACCTCTCACGTCAAATATAATTTTAATATAAGAAATGCTTTATTTATTTATTGGACAACCAACAAAGCATACACCAAAAATACATGTTTCAGAACTCATGTTGAATTTAACATTTCATAGTGTAGCCGTAATTAAAGCCTTAATGCTATTAAGTATCGTAATTTAACCGTCCTTTAAACAATTGAATAAAATGTTAAAAAGCAATTTAAAAAATACAATCTTTACAAAAAATAACCATAATGCCCCTAGGAATAAGGTAATTAAACTTTGGCAACTTTGGCATTAAAAAGTTTGGCAACAGAAAACACCGACAAATTCGCGTCGCTATCTTTTACGATTAAAAAAAAGCCGAGAGGCACTTGTTCTCCACGTCATTGCGACCAGTTTTTGGTCTGGTACATAAGGGTAGGGTATCTTCTCTGGATCTCTTCTAATTTTTTTTTTATGTTTATAACTTTAATTAAAACCTTCATGACCCCTGGCCTGTGAGTCGGCTATATCATTTGTAGATTTGTTTAATTTTTTCATTGGTTTGTATTGGTTTCACTAGAAACACTAATTAATGTTTAGAACAAAACCACAAAATTATCAGTAAGTAGATGAACTACTTTAAAAGTACGTGCACTCGTTGCCTTAGCTTAAAGCTCACGCTACGTTTATTAGTATATCACATATCTGTAGTTTATGGTGAAGATACACATCAAAAACTATTATATCTTTCTACCTTTAACAAACTCACCTTCCAAGTATGCTATTACCTTGTGCACATTTACACTTCAAACCGTGCGATCTCATAAATGTGCACACAACTTTACATGGCTATTAGGTTGGTGCTGAAACGCCAAATATTTGCAGAACTCCAATAAACCTTGACATGATGTAAACAAGACATGTGACGTCACCGGAAAGAATTCGCCTTGATTTACATAGACGGTGTCAAAGCCATAAGGCGAAAAACAACCCCATTATATTTTTGTGACATGGACTACTGCGCTTACTGACGGTCGACCTTTTTTCAACCTTATTATTCAGGGCATAAGGGTACTTATTCGTACCTACTTGTACTTATTTGTAAGATTATTCGAAAAGGCTTCGTTTCAGTAATACGTTTGTCAATCTGCGTTTGTGATTGTCTGTCAATTCTGATTATCTGCTTGTAACATTTGTTATTCTTTAAACAGATAATAATGTCTATATTTCTGTGGTTTATAAAATGAATCATGCTTTGAAAATAATATTATCTGAACATGAATAAAGAATTCGATTTTTACGTCCCACAGACTACGCACTTGCCAAGTTGCCACGGCTAGGCTTACTAAAGTTAATTTTATAACGAAAGCAAAGTAACGTAAGTAGTAAGTAGTAATAGCAGAAAATTCGTACCATTATTTACCTAATAAAAATGACGTTGTTATGAATATCGTCGAGCTCGTGGGTAAATTGGTTGATCTTGCTTATTGTTGCGGAGGGCAGCGGTGGCCCAGTGGTGGCGGCCCCGACTTACGAACAGTAAATCGTGGGTGCGAACCCAAACAGGCGCATTACTTTGTGTAATTTATTTTATCACCACTGCTCTCAAAACGGTGAAGGAAAACATCGTGAGGAAACCGGCATGTCCTAGAATGAAAAATTTGAAGACGTGACATCTACCAATCCGCACTAGTGCGGACCTAGGCCCGCGTGGGGATTATAGCCCATTCCCTCTCATTGAGAGGAAGCCGTGTCCCAGCAGTGGGGACATTATTAGGCTGATGATTAAGCCGCGTTTGCCTAGGTCGGTCCGTGGATATGTGACCATTAATTACATACCGAGTTTCCTCCGTGCCCCGAAAAGCACGTTAAGCGTTTGTCCCGGCTATCATTTATTGTAGAGCTTTGATAGTCGTTACAGGCAGTAAGTAGCCCGAAACCTTGACAGCTAGTCGTAACAAGGAGTGTCGTAATACCCTTTAACTGGGTTGTGGAGGTCAGATGAGCAGTTGATCCCACTGAGCTATTACTACTACGTATAGAGAAGAAAGCGCGAACAAAATCTGTGCGCAGTGCGGGGCGCGCGGGGGGCGGCTAACCCCGTATATATAGATGTTCTGTAGCGAGTAAGCGACTGAGTGAACTGCAGCCAGCCGACAGCAGTTGAACGGAGCACAGATTTTGTTCGCGGTGTCTTCTCTATACGTAGTAGTAACAGCTCAATGGTTGATCCGTGTTAGATGAGTCCTCAGCTGCGTCAGGTTAGAATGAAAGTCGACCATAACTATATAAATATATATAATATAATAATATAGTTTGAGAAAAGGCTTGGCAGATGATGATAAATAACTTAATTTTCACAAATGGGAAACCCCTTTTGTCACACGGCATATTTTCTTGATAAATCTATCGAAAACGCATTACTAAAAATACAATGGTAAGCTAAATAATACATTTACACACATTTTCTTTATTTAATAGTAATTTGAGTGACTTTTATCAACAACCATTCATAACATCAATCAATACCAAAACGAACAAAGTGACAGTTGTTTTATGTCCAAAATAATTGTGTCCAAACAGTGATCGATGTGACATTCACCATGTAAATTTTCGATAAAATAAGGGTATTCGACACCTAATAAATCAGTTAAGTGGTTCAGTGGTTCTTGTGAAAGGTCAGGTCCGTAGTAGACCAGATGTATGAACGTGGACGCGAACGGAGTTAGTAAGGATCGTAGTAGTTGGCGTTATGTGGTGTCTGCCTACCCCCATTCGAAAAAGGTGTGAGTTTATGTATGTATGTATAAATCAGTTAGTTTAGAAGGGGACAGGGCTACGAGGCATGTGCAAAAAAGATATAATTAAGTGTATGCTTTCAGGGGTTTGCATTCGCTTTTGCTGAGTACCAAGGTCTTTACGTTTGCTCGCATTTGCTTGTAAGTACGAATATGTACTTTTTATGCTTGAATTCATGTGTAACTAAGGTCATATTCGTGCGTTTTTATAAAAAACAAACAAACTACAAGTCAAACAAACTATAAATCTTGCCCTTTGACATCCCTCATCCGAGAAGTAAGTCTTATTTACCTTGAAAGATTATTACACACAGTTAAGTGGAAACATGGTTATAAAAAAATCGTATACCTTACTCCGTACGTTGATGTACGTCATCCTCTCAAAGCGTTGATATGACGGCGGTGAATTTCTTAGAAAGTTAGTTACGTACGATGTGTTCGCAGAACCAATCCTGTGAGCTTTCAGTCAATCTTTCCTTGACGTTCCTATTGTTTTTCCATGAACCGATAAGTGAAGGATAAATCCTTCGTTTCAAGACGGATTTCCAGGCTAACACAGAATTATGGGCGTACGGTAAACCTAACCATAGGCCAAACGTCTCCTGCCGGAGGCAATACGCGGGAGTCGTGCGGTCCATGGCCTTTTACGGGGCCCCGGTGTGGGCGCGTTCCTTGAGGCGGCAAGCCTCCCACTACCCTGAACGCGCCCCAAAAGGTGGTAGCCGTAAGGCTGGCCCGTGGGTACCGCACGATCTCCCGCGAGGCGGCGAGCCTCCTTGCCGGATTGCCGCCATGGGATCTGCAGGCGATAGTCCTCGCGCGCCTGCACAAATGGCGCGCGGAGGCGCTATGCCGGAAGGAAACTCCGCTGCCGCGGCAAATTGTCGCTCAGCGGACAGACTTCCGGCGATTCCGGATCTCATGGCGACATGGAGAGAGCGACTGTAGCAACCCCGTGCAGAGCACGCCGCAATAGTGGCGAAAGTTCCCTCTTTGAGGTGTGGCTTGAGAGACGCCACGGCGTCCTCACCTTCCGCCTGACGCAGGTCCTCACTGGACACGGTTGTTTCGGGAGGTTCCTGCACCGAATCGGGCGGGAGGAAACGCCCGGGTGTTTCCACTGCGAAGGACACGGTGGACCACACGCTGGAGGTGTGCCCCCGTAGGCGGCGGGTGGGCGTGTCCTCGTAGCGGCGATCGGCGGCGGCGACCTCTCGCGTCCGGCCCTGGTTCAATCCATGGTCCGGAGCGAGACGGAATGGGATGCCGTCACCTCCTTCTGTGAAGCAGTAATGCTAGAGAAGGAGGTGGCGGAACGTGAAAGGGAGAGAACCTCACGTCCCGGCCGCGCGGGAGACGCCCCGGGCGTCGGGGGCCACCGTAGGCGCGGGCCTGTGGACGGAGAGCTATGGGCTAGCTTGCCGTCCGTCCGTCTCATGACGACAGGCCGTGTTGACGGCGCGTTGGTGTTCCACGCGCGCCTCAAAGAAAGTCAGCAAAAACGAAGGGGTCCGCAAGGACCGATGCCTGCCGGGGCTGCGGGACTGTTCGAAAGAGATACCGTGGCCCCGGAACATAAAGGGCGATGAAGGAACATGGATGGGTTTTAGTCAGTAAAAGTCTGACACTCCCTCCTGCTCCGCCCAGAGCGGGAGGAGTCATTTTATGATTTCTCATCCGAAAAAAAAGGGTAAACCTGCACAACTAACCTAGGCAATTCAGCAGAAAAGAAAACCATTTTACGATAGAACTCTTTGTGACACTCAAAACATTATGCTGATATGGATGCATTGAATAAGTACGGGTCGTGGAGGTATATAAGTAAAGTTAAAACATGAAAAACTTATGAAAAAGTTGTTTAACTTAACTCCCAATATCTCCGTAGCTAAAATGTTCCCAGATATTGTCTAGAACAAAAAAGTGTTCGCAACGACGGGGGAACCAGTGCTTTCCGGCTTCGTTTAGGGCAGTTTTATACCCATTATCATCATCTGCCTTGCCTTTTCCCAACCATGTTGGGCTCGGCTTCCAGTCTAACCGGATGCAGCTGAATACCAGTATTTACAACCATTATAAATGCGCTGAAAAATACCAGACATCTCATTCGTACCACTGCTTGTGGTATCTAAACGCAGGTGACATGGTTACAACATTTTCAAACAATAACTGCGTTTATTGAACGTCTATTGGTCGTGCTATCATGAAACATGGCTAAACACCAAACGGTACAGGGAAACGCCAATGCCAATGTGTCCGCCAGAATAATTGATCAGATGTTGATTGTACGCACTAGCAACATGAGAGGAAATATCTGACAGAGACCAAACCTCGTAACTAATAAAAAAAAAAAAAAAGGGTTGGTGATTAATGACTCATTAACACGACTACATGCCTATTAATTATTTACCCTGTCAACGTAAAGATAAACTCCTTTTTGCTTTTCCTCCCGGCTTTGCTTTCGTCTATTTCGGAAATTATCCCACATGAACGTTAGGAACTGTGTGCTGGTTACCGTATGCCAAGTTTCATCGAAATCTGTACCGTCGTTATGGCGTGAAGGAACGACAAACAAAGTCTCTCAGATACTATTAGTTAGGATTATGAAAACACTTATAATTTTGTCACCTATTATGCAACACAGAATGCGTGGTCACTCTATACCTATGTTTACGTAACACATACATTCAGTCAAAAAAGTATCGGGAATGGATGATTTGTTTATGGTTCCAAATTCAAATTTTTGTTTTTTTGTAGTTGTTAGATTGGCACAACTGTTTTCCATTTTGGCGCGGAGTTTGAGTTGCATCTGTTATTTATATTAAATACAGTGCTGGTTTTAGTAATATCATATAATTATAGTGTGTATTGCGAATTTCATAATGGACAAAAATATCGAACAAAGAGTTTGTCTTAAATTTTGCATCGCCAATGGAATTTCGTGTTCGGAGTCACTGAAAATGTTACAGAAGGCTTACGGTGAATCGACTTTATCAAAAACTCGTGCTTATGAGTGGTTCAAAGCGTTCAAAAGCGGTCGAGATGTGATGGAAGATTTGCCTCGCTGTGGTAGGCCGTCAACGTCTGCAACTGAAGTTAACATCGCAAAAGTGAAGAAAATAGTGACTGAAAATCCCCATTCAACTCTGAGAGAGATAGCCGCCGAACTTTCTGTATCTCACGAGTCAATCCGTACCATTTTAACTAATCATTTGGGTATGAAACATGTTGCTGCTCGGCTAGTTCCAAAAGATCTGAATTTTCTCCAAAAACTCAATCGCATGAAAGTCGCTGAGGACATGCTAGAACGAGTCAGTTCGGACCCAACATTCATGAAACGCATTGTTACTGGTGACGAGACGTGGGTTTACGAGTTTGACATGCAAACTAGTCAACAAGCTTCGGAGTGGCGCCTTCCAACTGAACCGAAACCGAAAAAACCACGCCAAAGTCGATCAAAAGTCAAAGTCATGTTGACTGTTTTCTTTGACTATCGCGGTGTTGTGCACTCTGAATTCTTACCGGAAGGTCTAACGGTAAATAAAGAATATTATTTGAGCGTTATGCGGCGTTTAAGAGAGCAAATTCGACGAAAAAGCCCAGATTTGTGGAAAGAAAATTCTTGGATTTTGCACCACGACAATGCGCCTTCGCACAAGGCTATCATTGTGAACGAATTTTTGACCAAACACTCAACAAATACCATCCAGCAACCACCATATTCACCAGATATGGCTCCTGCAGACTTTTTTCTTTTTCCTAAACTCAAATTACCACTTCGTTTTCAATCGATAGAAGACATAAAGGAGAATTCGCGGCGAGAACTGAACTCAATTCCGGAAGCAGCGTTTAAAAAATGTTTTGATGAAAGGATTATTCGTTGGCGCAAGTGTATCGTTTCTAAAGGAGCATACTTTGAAGGTGATAAAATAAATTTGGAAGAATAACAGACATTTTGTGTATTATTGATCTTTTCCCGGTACTTTCTTGACAGAGTAGTACAATAGCAATACGAACAGGAAAAAAAATTCTCGGATGATTTCCTTATTTTACTAAAGAAACTGGCTAACGCAATTGTTTGTCGCAACCCGACGCTTAAGGGGGTGGTATCTGCTAACGAGAGGTTTTCTCCATGTAACTCCTCTCTGATGAGTGAATATAAATGTGCAAAAAAATATAATGATATGTTGCTTGTTAGACTCTAAACTTTAATTGTTACTATGAAAAAAATATTTGAAGTGAAGCATTTTTTTCACTTCTCATGCTCTTAAAGTACGCCAATAGAGCCCTACGAAGCGGGCCTAAACTGGCCCTTTTAGGCCCTAGCACAAGTATTTTACACTTTTTTCTTCACAAAGTTGGCATTTTGATCTAATGATTTATTAGGCTACAATTAAATAAATGCCACTCGTTTCACACTATTCGGCCCGCAGTGACTGACGTAACAACCACTTTGTAGTGCAAGTTGATTAGAAATTTATTATAACAGTATTTCAAACGAAGTTTGAACCACCACAAATAGAATTGCTAATTTAGCAGATAACCCAGCCTTAAGTCAGTAACAATCTCGCACTAGGTATGTAACGTTGTATGAAGTTCAGCCTCTGTTGAATAATTTATTCCTTGTACCTACCACACGACGCACGTATTTTATGACGGCTGCCAATTGACCAGGTTATTGTTATGTATTCACTTATTAGATACTGCCAGAATATCAATTGCCAGTCTCATTCGGTTTATTGTACGAATATTATAATAAAGTATTATTACATCTGTAATGATCTTGTTTGTTGGAGCCATCTGTGAGGGAGAGTGATATTCATAAATATGACGTACTAGGGTTACAGAAATTGAAGGAGGTACTGTAAATAATTCAATGTCAAGGCGAACTTATTACCGGATCAACATATGAGTGATCAGTTAATTCGTTCTTCTTGATCTTTGATGTTACTGGGTGAGCAAAGAAGGAATTTGCAACCTTCAGAAAAAAAAACTCTTATCCAACGATTAATGATCTAAAAGATCTTAAGGTGAAAGCGTCAGGGTAGCCCGCGAAATTCAAATTTTCTTACGTTTTTTGCAAATTGCAGGCCAGTGCTAGGTTGTATGTTGATTAAAACATTGTTCGCGATTGTAAGACGTATGTAACAACAACAACAACAGCCCATAACGTCCACTGCTGGACATAAGCCTCTCCCATGATGGGAGGAATTTGCCGTAATCTCCACGCTTGGCAGGCGGATTGGAGATCGCAGTGATGAAAGACTAACAGAAAACGCTGCTGCCCATTCTCTGGTCTACGGAGCCGCAAGGTGTTCTGCCTCGGACATTAGTCGCCTTATACGACACCCGTGAGTGTAGTGGGTGTAAGACGTATGTAATTACAGAATTATAATCATCAAAATCATCAATACAATCCTCCAAGTTCATAAAGGTCTAGCAATGACTTTGACCTTGAAAAAATCGTTTCTCGACTTTTATGAACTTAGCTGGTTGTATAGATGATTTTGATGATTGTAATTCTGTAACTACATACGTCTTACAATCGCGAACAATATTTTAATCAACATACAACCTAGCACTGGCCTGCAAATTGCATTTGCCCAACCCGGGAATCGAACCTAGCCCTCCCCCAGAAGTCTGAAAAGCTCAAACAAAAACACCTTTATGTTTTCTATCCTTCCAAGAATAATACAAATACTAATTACCGCAAACTTCATAAGCTAGACGAACCACAAAATGAAAGAAACTTCTAGAAATCAAATTAAGTAAATAGAAATGAACAGTGTTTCAGCCACGACTTCACTCAAGTTATGTTAACTTTGTTAACTTAAGTATGGACGACGCGCGACGTGTCTGCAGATGTCAGTTTACCAACATTTTACTTAAATATTCACTTGGACAGTGAAAGTTGCGATTAAGTTTTTAAAACTAATAATTATCTTGTTAGAACTACAGCTGTTTACTACTCGTATACTCTGTGTTTTAAAGAGGAGAGATTTTATCCAGGCTAATAAATATGTTTTATTAATAAATCTTTTTTCTAAGAAGGGTTTCCAAAAACTTAAAATACCTACAGTAAAACATTTTCTCAATGTGAAATTATTCTCTTTCTGAAGCTGCTGAAGAGTTTGTTTGATTGAACGCGCTAATCTAAGGAACCACTGATTAGAATTGAAAATTAATTTATTTTAGTGTTGGATATCCCTTTTATTGAGTAAGGCAATACCTATATAAAATCACGCTACGATCAAAAGTAGCGGAGCATCAATTAAAATTGTTGCAAAAACTGGCAAAATAGTAATATTATATTGCTTCACGCGGTCGAAGGTCGTGGGCAACAGTAAGCTACTTATAAACCCGGAAAGCTTAAACAGAGTCCTATTATTATGAGAAAATATCTGAAACAAAAGAAATGCTTTATATATTTTAGAAACTTACTGATGCAGAAACTGGGTACGCAATACTTAACAAAGAATGTATTGTAAATGCTCGGGGCTCGGCTAGGTATAGTATGATTTCCGGTCGAACGAATATCATACGCCCTGTAACAATGCTGTAATCTAAGAACGAAAATCGAACACCCTGTAGCGATACTTAGTTCTGACATGACAAAAATGTCGTTCCAGTTTTTATGTGCCTTTGACTTATATGTAGTAGGTATTGGGTATTATCCAGGCTTTCATGTCAAATATGAATTTAATCATTAGAAGGTCGAAACACATGACATGGGGCCATTGCCATCAACCTTGCACAAATCCAAATACCGAGCTACTACTGAGAAATTTACTGAACGCAATGTGATGGAAAAACCCAAAAAAAGTTTAATTATAATTATATTTTACTTGAAGACTTAATTACATTTTTGCTGAAATTAAAGGTGCCTATCATGAACATTGTTTGACTTAGATAAGTAGTGCCTACTTTACAAATATTTTAGGTACCTCCTTAAATTATTGCCACTATATTTTAGTTTTAGTATACTTTGTTAAATTAAATTAATGGTAGTATTACCAACTTCATTTAAGTTATTCACGAAACATTTAAAAGTAATTAAGTAAATAATTGATAATAATTAATTCTCATTGAGAGGAGGCCGTGTCCAAGCAGTGGGGACATTATAGGCTGATGATAATGAAGTAAATAATATTACTATACAAAGGATTTCAGAGCTCCGTTAAAGTTTCTAAGTCAAGGTTACAACGTGGATCATATAACCATTAACTTTTTAATTTAGACTTTTCCCAATTATGTTGCGGGGCCGGCCAGCTTCCAGTCAAATTGGATGTAGCTGAACACCAGTATTTTACATGGAGTGACTGCCTATTTGACTTTTACAACCCAGTTACTGCTGGGTAATACGATACCCCTTGGTAAGGCTACATGTCAGACTTTCGGGCCACTGACTACCTTTAACAACTGTCAAAGATCTACAAATAACAGCCGGGACCAACGGCTTAACGTGCTTTCCGAGGCACAGAGGAAGAAGCAAGAAAACCAAAGATCAAACCCAATATCTCTTATATACCTGACAGAACCGACAGCTGGTATTTTATATTACAGTACCTACATCCGTCTTGAAACGAAAAACCAATGAAGCGTTCCACAATGCCTTTTTAAATATTTTCAGAACAACAGATTGAACGCTCTGCAATTATATAGATCATCAATACTTGTCTTGGACAGAACATTGATAGAAAATTCATTATTGATAACTGATTTAAACTGAGCTTTCTTTTGAATAATGTTATTTACAGTTCTTTATGGAATAAACAGTTCGATCTGCGTTCAATTTAAGGCTGACAGGCGTTAGTTTTGATAAAAAGAAATTATAGTATAAAATATTCATACGAAAATGTTGTGTTTTTAACTAGGCCTTTATTGCTGTAGTTAAAAACCGGCCAAGTGCGTGTCGGGAAATGCGCAATGTAGGGTTCCGTAGAGTCCTGCCGGGGTTGCGGGACCTGCCGGGGTTGCGGGACCGTTTGAAAGAGATACCGTGGCCCCGGAACACAAAGGGCGATGAAGGAACATGGATGGGTTTTAGTCAGTAAAAGTCTGACACTCCCTCCTACTCCGCCCAGACCGGAGGAGTCATTTGATGATTTACCATCCGAAAAAAAATCAAATAAAAAAAAGGGTTCCGTTGAGCCCCGTTATATTTCATCTTGGTCACTATAAAGGATTTTATTCTTTTGTATTTGGGTCAAAATTATCCAACACCCAAGTTCAACGACTATTACTGCTAAACTATTAAAGTTACTATAGTTTTCCTTCAAAGTTCACGAAATGTACTATCATCGTGAATTTTTCAAGCCAGGAGTTTAGCTTTTAGAGCTCTACTGGAACAAAAATTTGCTTTAAAGTTTAATATTTTGTAAATGTCAGTAATTTTAAAAGATCTATTCAACGATACCCCACAAGATGGGGCAGAAGACGAAAAAAAAAATTCATCCCCACTTCACATGTAGGGGAGCTACTATAATTTTTTTTCAAAATGTTATTTTACCGTTTTGTCGGCGTAATTGATATACACACCCCTACAAAATTACAGCTTTCAAAATCAAATCAAAATCAAAATCAAAGCATTTATTTCAAGTAAGCCAGTTACAGGCACTTTTGAATTGTCGAAACAAAGATGAAAATTAAATGTAGCTACAGTCCCAGTCACAAGACATAAAAACTGTGAAAGTACTGTAGTTGCCCATTCCCTAGCGTAGATCTCTATGGAGAAGAACGGGCAAGAAACTCCATGGACACTCTTTTAAATCAGAATATTGTTACAAAATCTTGGTTACATCATTCATGTTGAGATGGTATATTATGTGAGAACAATGTAGCAAGATGTGCACGTTAAAAGTGTCCACAGCAAAAACACACAAACAAAAAAAATACAATTCAAAATAATTCATTCAAATAAGCCATGGCAACTAAGAGATGACCAGTCACAACTGACAGCGCCCGTTCACGGACATGACGCATGGATCAGCACCATTCAACTCAACCATTTTGAAGGGAACTAAATGATCCGACACATGCGCCACCATCAGCGAGACATTTGAGTGAGCATGACATACTCTAAACCGCCAGGGCACATTCAAGTCAAGAAAAGACGTAGGTTTCCAGTGAATGATAGCTTTCTAGTACATAGTACTCACACAATATGGGCTATGCATTTATATAATACTAAGGAGATTGAATCTATACAATGCAAAGATAGTTGTACAATCTTCAGCAGCTCCAACAATACATTTTAATGCTATCAATTTATGCGCCCCTGTCCTTGTGGAGCAGGACCAGCATTGAGCCAAGCATTTTTATCAGCGATATAATCGCTCAACTTGTAATATGCTTGCTTACATAGTGTGCGTTTAATGCATGTTTTAAATTTCGTCTCATTCAGTTCAAGAATACTTTGTGGAATTTTATTATAGCATCTCAAACAGTACCCCATGAAAGATGAGTCTACTTTAGCGAGTCGGAAACCTGGCTGAACTAGTTGGTCCCTATTTCTAGTACTGTAATTATGTCTGTCACCCCTTTTACCAAAAAGGTGCAGATTTTTTCTGACGTACATTATGTTTTCGTAGATGTATTGACAATGTACCGTCATGATGCCAATATCCTTAAACAGTTCCCTTAGAGAATCGCGCTTACGAAGATTATATATGGCCCTGATGGCTCTTTTCTGCAGAATAAATATAGACTCAATATCTGCAGCCCGTCCCCACAGTAAAATGCCATAAGACATTATACTATGAAAGTAACTAAAATAAACCAGTCTAGCGGTATCTACATCAGTATACTGACGGATTTTTCTAATGGCATAGGCTGCTGAACTTAGCCGCCCCGCAAGAGAAGTCAAATGAGAACCCCATTGTAGCCTTGAATCAAGCGTAATCCCCAGGAAAACCGTTTTATCTACGAATTCAAGTTTCTCTTTATTCAATATTATATCACAATCACTACTTTTAACATTCGGTAAAGCAAATCTTATGCATTTGGTTTTTTTTTCATTTAATACCAAATTGTTTGCTGTGAACCAATTTTGGACCTGAAGTAGGGCATTATTCACGTCATCTAGATTTTGGGCCCGCCTATTTATTTTAAAAATTAGGGAAGTGTCATCAGCAAATAACACCATATTTTGCGGTTGGTTTTTCAGTAAATAGGGAAGATCATTTATATATACTAGAAAGAGAAAAGGACCCAATATTGAGCCTTGTGGAACCCCCATTTTTACTTTTAAACCCTGTGAATTAACACCATTTATTTGAACATGTTGTTGTCTATCATTCAAATAAGATTTTACCAAACTAAGTGCAAGTTTACCCAGTCCGTAATGCTCAAGTTTCAAAAGTAATGTGTCGTGATTTACGCAATCAAACGCTTTGGAGAGGTCACAAAAAATTCCTATGGCGTCTTGAGACTCTTCCCACGCAGTAAATATGTGCTTTAATAAGGTTACACCGGCGTCAGTTGTACAACGTCCCTTGGTGAAGCCATACTGTTGATCATGTAAGATTCTGTTGGTGTTAAAATGATAGAGCATTTGATTAAGCATTACTTTTTCAAAAACCTTGCTAAAAACTGGTAACACGGATACAGGTCTATAATTATTAGTATCTTTACTGTCTCCGGATTTGAAAAGAGGTATGACTTTACTGTATTTCATTAAATCAGGGAAAACTCCTTGGTCTACACATAAATTAAAAATTAAAGCTAAGTAAGGGGCTATAGTCTCAAGTATGGATGTACAAACTTTGACAGACATTCCCCATAGATCTTCGGTTAGTTTGATTTTTATTTGCCGGAAAGTTTTAATAACTATCATAGGATTAATGTGTTTAAATTTAAATTCAGCCAGGCAGCCAGACACATTCGCCTTTAATAAGCCAATTGAGAGTTCAGGTGAGGAAATAAGAGCCTCCGTTGTTTTTAGTGGTATATCGGTAAAGAAATTTACAAATTCTTGAGCTACTTCCTGATTTGAGCTTTTAGGACCACACGCTGTATCTAATGTGTAGCTTTCTAGTACTAACCGTCTCTTAGCAAAACTTCGGACAGACAGAAGACGGACGGACATGACGAAACTATAAGGATTCCTTGTTAGGACTGCGGAACCCTAAAAAATCAATGGTCTATATAATTTATGCAATATCGCTCAATGGGGCACAAAAATATGCTCAATTATGATTATTGCAATCATTATTATCATTACATGTAATAATCTTCTCGGTTCGATCTTCAGGTTAAGCCGCGCTTGTCTAGGTTGTGCCGTGGATGGGTGACCACCCACTACACAAAGCACATCAAGTCGTTGGTTCCGACACTGTCATTTCTAGATCTTTGACAGTCGTTACAGAAACACTGACAGCCCGTCTTACCAAGGGGTATTGTATTAATCAGTACTAACTGGGTTGTGAAGGTCAGATAGGCAGTCGCTCCATGTAAAATACTGGTATTCAACTGCATCCGGTTTGACTGGAAGCGGACCCTAACATATTTGGTAAAAAAATAGGCAAACGGTGATTATCATAACATGAAGAAAAGCTCGTGAAAATGAGTGTTTGACCTTTTAAAATGAATCTACTTCGAGATTATAAAAATATTTCCACAGTAAATTAAAACCCAAGCTAGTAAATCGAATACATCAAATAAATGAACGACTGAAAACTATTTAATGCCTTTCAGATAAAACAAGATCAGCTAAAAGGCGTGATGAAGCATTCAATACCACAAGAATTTATTACTAAGAAGAACAAAGGTCTGGAATTACGTCATCTTAAAAATTTTAGATTTTTACTACTTTCCCAAAATAAAACAAGCTTTTTCATAAACTATTTTTGACCTGAAATTAAAATACCAGAAGTTTAAATATTTATCTGATGACAAGAAACCTGCTAAGTTTATAATAGTTTATAAATACGAAAGTTAGTAAGGATTTGTGGATGCTACTGAACGTATAGTTTATAATATAACCTGGATACTTTTTATCCCTGTAATATGATCCCGTGGGACAATTATTGTACTCCACGCGGACGAAGCCGCGGGCATAAATAAGCTAGTTATCAATAGTTTGTTTTCAGGTGAGCATGATTATGTAATAATAAATGATATTGTATTTTATAAAACTTACTTTTAAATATTTTGTTTAAAAAGGAGACTGCCTTAATATCTATTTCCATTCAGTAAAAAGCCACTGCGAAAATTCCCCTTCTAATGTAGAATGTCGAATAAACTGCCGATCTTAAGATTTTAGTTCAAACTAAAATTATTATTGGAAAACCATTTAAAATTTTCATTTTCGGTGTAACCGTAGCAATAAAAACTAATCTCAAGATATCACGAAAATGTTTTGTAAATTAACTCTTAAAAGCTATTCTGATTTTGTTTGTGGTTATTTTCTTTTTCAAAATAAATATATAATTGACATCATTATGATTCATATCGTGGTCTTTTCTGAACTGGAAAAACTACGCGAAGCTTTTCAGATCTTTAAACTAACATACTTGGTATGTTTGTATTATTATTTTTCTTTCGATCACACTTTATGTATTTATTATATTATCCGTGCCTGACCGTGGCATCACTCTGGGCCCTATCAGAATACCAGCGCTGTGACGTTTTTTTTTTTTAATGTTACAGCACCATGCTGAGATAGGCCTTTTGGCATAGTACAGGACAAATTTAATTTCATGTTTTTTTTTTTCTTCTCATTTTTCTGTTAATTTTTTTATTTTTATTTTTATTAGCTGTACTGTTATTTTAATTTGTGTTTTGTCCTGTGCGGGCTAATAAATGTTTTTTCTTTCTTTCTTTTCTTTCTTTGGTTCTAGAGAATTTGGAAAAGAAAATAATTTGTGAGCGGTTTATTCACAGATAAGTGTGATTTAACTTTAATCTAAGAATACACACTTATACTAAAACGAACTTTTTCTTAAACAGTTAATTTTGATTGATTAGTCACCTAACTAGGGTTTTCAGTTTTTTTTGTTGTCTATTCTAATAGACAAAATAAATCTGAAAATCCTTCGACGTTTTAGTACAAATTTTAACCTAGCTTACAACAGACAACTTACTGCACAAGAAAATATCGTACATAGTAAATGCAATTGAAAATAGAGGTGTATTCTTGAGGTAGAAGCTTCACGGACACTAAAGTAAAACCGACTTTATACCGTTCAATTGTACATTCTACACAATATTTTTACGCTATGATATAAGATAAAAAAATACCTGTCAGTTCTGTCCTGTTACTGCAATAAATATTACGTAGTGGTCAACATAATTGTTTTTGTGTATGGCGTTCATATTTGTAAAGTTGAAGAGAACTAGCGCTGTAATCTGTGGTCATAGCACAGTGACATGCTGAGTGGAAGTGTTCTTGTCGCAGTCATGACGTACAGTTGCATAGAATTCTGTTTCGTCCCTTATATTAATCACATCATTTCAGTCGAAAGACGTTTAGTGCTGGACATAGGCCTCCCCCAAGTGTCGCCACATTACTTTTTATAAATTATTAGTTTTGCTTGAAATGTGCATTTATCATATACCTAACGTCTGCGACTTATAAATATTTTTTATTTCATGCGCCATTCATCAAGTTGTTGCCAGGAAATCCCATTGCTGTCTGCTTTGCTCATACAAAGCAGACCGCTCAGACGGGAGTCTCCGTTCCCACACTTGTATGCTCATCCATACAAGACAGTATCGCAACGGAGACTCCCATTTAATGAACAATCAAAGCAAATCGACTGATATTCATAACAGCACAAGGATTACTTACTAACCGCAGTTTCTTGTTAGTTTGTCGAGTAAATGAAGCACAAACTCCCGGGTATTGACTTTGACTTGGCAACAAATATTCAGCTCGATGTCACCCATTGTACCCCATCGACCTTCACAGCTCGGCGAATAACACACAATTGATTAGTGCCCAATTGATATCAACACAGACATATTTTATAGGTCTCAAACCGATCAAATCAGAATTCGTCTCCAAAGATCTTCTGGATTGTTCTGAACTTTTCTAGCTATTCTTTTCACCATGACTTATTCATAGGTGTAAACCTCATTTATATGTTAACTAGCTTTATACTTACATATTCAAATTTAATCACGATCTAAACCAAATATGATTTTTGCTCTAACATAAAAAATAGGCATAGATTTGCATAGTAAACACAACGCGTATGGCGCGGGTGGCTCGTTAATCGGTTCATGAATGTAACCTTTTAACCTCAGTGTTTTATAAAAAAAATATTTTTTTTTCGTAACAAACAGTAATTAAGTAAAATTACCCAAATACTCTATAGTCTACTTGTTCTTGTCCAAATCAATATGAAAGTTACAACTCTGCGTCAGGGAGATGAATCAAATAGCAATACAAAAATATTTAGATAATCAAATATATAATAAGGCATAGTACTTAATCGAATCTATAGGATCTCAGAAAATAAGCAAGATCAATCTTCATCCATCAAAAATAATTAGGTATTTCCTTCTCAAAGTTTTTTATGTGTTCATACGCACCTGTTGGTTTTCTACTGCCTTAAAATAACATACTATCGCGCCTTTTTCACGGGAGCTTGTTTCACTTTGATTAAATTTTCATAAAGATTATTCACATTTTCCTTCTTGAAATGTACATTCTTAATGCACTGCACACACGATTTTGTTCTTTACAGACAGAACGGTCTTTTCATGTGTCGGAAGTTTCTTTCGTACACTTTTGACATCTTTGAGTTTGGCGCTATTTTGTTGCAAGCTATACGGTCCGCTATACTCATAATTTTCAAATTTATTAAAAGTACAACTCCGAAAACGACGGCAACCGCAAATTAATCGCTTTGACTTAACGTAGACAGACAACTGGTAGCTTTGACAGAATAAATAAATATAAAATACTTCACACAGCTATTCGAAGCATTCTCATCTGACTAGCCTTTTCCCCTGTTGGTGTCGGCTTCTAGTCTTACCGGATGCAGCTAAATACCAGTATTTTACATGGAAGACCTATCTGACCTCCACAACCCAGTCAGTACTGGGTTATACGATACCCTTTGGTTACTGGTTTGTCAGACTTTCAGGCGACTGACTACCTGTAACGACTGTCAAAGATATACCAAATGACAGCCGGAACCAACCACTTAATGTGATTTCTTAGGCATGGAGCAATCTCGGTATGTAATGATGACCAACCTAGGCAAGAACTGCTTAACCTCGGAAGATTGACCCGTGCGACAGTTATTAGTAAGCCACGAGCTTCTCCACTAACCATTAAGGCATAATAAA
This sequence comes from Xestia sexstrigata, assembly GCA_941918905.2. Lineage (NCBI taxonomy): Eukaryota > Metazoa > Arthropoda > Insecta > Lepidoptera > Noctuidae > Xestia > Xestia sexstrigata. The sequence continues at coordinate 10,839,867 of OW799216.2, forward strand.
CATAATCTAACATTATTCACTTTCAGTTAGCCGTGTGGTATCCGGCAGAGTTAGCCGTGTGGTATCCGGCAGAGTAGAATAGAACCAACCCATTACACTCACGGGTGTCGTATAAGGCGACTAATGTCTGAGGCAGAACACCTTGGCCTCCGTAGACCAGAGAATGGGCAGCAGCGTTTTCTGTTAGTCTTTCATCACTGCGATCTCCAATCCGCCTGCCAAGCGTGGAGATTACGGCAAATTCCTCCCATCATGGGAGAGGCTTGTGTCCAGCAGTGGACGTTATGGGCTGTTGTAGTAGTTGTAGTATTCACTTTCATAACTATGCTTGTACAATGGTACTTATAAATTATCTTTCCACTTAGAGTCTACTGTACTATTCTAACAAGAAGTAGCATAATGACTGCCGTATCGTGTCGCACTCGACAGTGAAAAACATATCTTTTTAAGGACGCCCCAATTTGTCGTGTTCACTCACCCAGAGAAAATATAATAAAAGGGTGAATCCTTGAACTTTGCGTCAAATTATATGGGGAGATATTATTTACAATAAGAAAATGATTGTCGGAGTTTCGTTGTACCTTAGTACATTGCAAGGCTCGGCTGAGTTTGGTGACGTAAAGGGGTCATTGACCTAATTTTTACCTATGGTAGCTTGCTGGTGTGTTTATATATAAATAGGATGTAAACAATATAATATTGAGGAGTTAATGCTTGTTCTTGAAGCTTAAGTTTGAAACTAAAAACAAAATAAAACATTTGATCTTTCAATATTCAATTCGGTCGGTGTACTTATTGGCTGTTGTAGAGTTTGAAAAAAATAACTAGAACATCCATAGCATTTACGATCCTTTTCCAACTATTTTTCTTAAAGTTTTACATAGTAGAATACCGGTTATTATTTTGAAGATCGCATATCGAGTCCCAACCTTACAAGTACCCTCGTACATTACTGGCTGAGCGAGCTGTCAATTGAAAGTGACAGAAACGTCACTTCCCGCTCTTTGGAATTACTGAGCAATTCGATATTAATTGTACCAATAGTGAAAATAAAATATTAAAGGACATTCACTTTTACAAACGAGTCAAGCTAGGCAGTAATGTCATATTGATTTAAGCAGTATTTTGCACACATGTCTAGTTCTGATGACAATGCATGGTAGGCTTAGTGACGTCATTCTTTATCCAATATGGCGGACTCCTAAAGATGGTGGACTAGTTATATTTTATGCATTCCCAGGATATGGGTATCAAATGAAAGGGTTTGCTAAAAAAAATATAAGAAATAAAATGACGTCACTCTAAAGCGTGTTTTTATTTTAAGTTTTTTTCAAACTATATAATCTTTATTTTTTATCATCCATGTTATTTCTACCGATAGTTTCTCTATAGTATCATAATTATTTCTGCTTGCCCTTCCCAGTCCCACACCCTTCAACCGAAATGAAGCTCATCTAAATAGGCACGGTATGGTTTACCGCAAATCCTGAACTAAATTACCCTTTAGCATATTTGGTTGAATAGTTCACGCGTAAGAAGGCCTAACCTTTAATTGCCATCATGAGTATTTGTGGTCTCTAGAACAAATTCGTAATGACGTGTTGGAACTGTGGTTCAAATCCGGGCAAGTACTAGTGTCACTTTTTCAATTCATACGTATGTGTGCATTTTCCCTTCGGTAACTTACGTACTGCTTGGTAATAATAATTATTTTATGTTCATTAGGTTAAAGTATGAAATTGCCGATTTGTACTGAAAAATTAAAACTCGTTTTTTTTCTAAGATGTAACATATTTATTTAATCACTGCCATCTAAACGGAAGTTCATTTATGCCTTTACGATAGAACTCTGAGGATCTAGATTCGACAAACTGTGTGAAAGCATTTTGTACTGCCTCCTGGGAAGATTTTTTTTTATCACGAGAAAATTGTCCAAATCACGAAACAAATGGTAGTCCGTTGGAGCAAGGTCTGGCGAGTACGGAGGATGACGTATAGTTTCTAACTGCAGCTCCTGTAGAGTTACAACGGTTTCTCGTGCAGTGTGAGGTCTTGCGTTATCATGGAGCAATAATGGTGAAGATCGATTCACGAGTCGGGGCTGTTTCCCTGCCAGTTTCACCATCATTGTTCGAAGTTCGGCACAGTAAACATCTGCTGTTATTGCCTGACCAGACCTGAGAAAGCTATAGTGGATAACACCATAAAGAGACCACGTTTACGGTTATCGTAAACAATCCACTTTTCGTCACATGTCACAATTCGATCTAATATTCCTTAATTTCTTTACCAATTCAACAAGGCAACACAAGTTCAACACGCATTTCTTTCTGCAGATCAGTCAAATCATGAGGCACCCATTTTTTTTTTTTTTATCTTATTGATTTGATGCAAATGAGTCAATATTGTAGGTAGGGTAACGTAGGGTAACCATGCCGCTAATTCCTGGGTAGTTTGACTCGGATCGGCTTCTACCATTTCCTTCAATTCAGCGTTATTCACCTGGGTCTACCACGTGGTTCGTTCTTCTAGTCGAAGTTTTTAATACGAAAGCGTTTAAACAAAAAACGCATGGTGCGTTCATTAGAAGTCTCCTCTCCAAACGCAACGTTGATATTGCGAGCCGTTTCTGCCGCGTTAGTTCCGCGTCTGAACTCGTATTCAAAAATAACTCGGTTTTTCGAAGTATCCATCTTTACTTCTAAGCTGAATAAAAAAAAACAATTAAAGGTCGAAAATGGAATGTTGCACATTTTTTAAAAGAAGAACCTCATAGGTAACACGTGAAAAAGTTTCACATGAAAATCTCACACCATGAAGATTTTATGTCAAAACGAAGTGTCTATATATGCAACGGCAATTTCATACTTTAAGCCCATATTACTTAAATTTTGTTGACAGCCACAAGAGAAATTATGTTATACGATCACTGCACACTATCTGTTTCTAGTAGTATTGATTTATTGTTTTGGTTTTTCTTCGCTGACACAAATGTCTGTGCCCGCGTCTCTGTCAGTGTTGCCATGCAATCATGGCATCACTTTGAGCCCTATCAGAATACCGGCGCTGTGCCTTTTTTTTAAATGACACAGCACCTTGCTGAGATAGAAGCCTTTTGTCCTTGCACAGGACCATTTTGATTGTTTTTTTCTCTTGTTTACTTTTTTATATAATTTTGTCATGTCTATTCTATATTTTTGTATCTGTTATGTCCTGTGTAAGTTTATTATCCTGGACATCACCTGGTGTCGGTGAAAGAAAATATCTTGAGGAAACCTGGACTAATATGTTGTACGCGTTTTTTTATCTATACGGTACGAACAGACGAGCATACGAACTGAAATTGATTTTTATTCAGTGTGTAGACAGACCCTTCACAAAACCGTCAACCAAGCATTCTGTACATCAAACTAAGTAACTCAAAAAATTATAGTTAGGAAATGACTTTTTTTTGGAGTGCATAATCAATTTGTGCAGGTATTTAAAGTAATGTTATGACCTTAAAAACTAATATTTGAAAAAAAAACTTGTGATTTTGGACCCCCCCCCGTAACTACTAGTAGGTTCTTAGTCTAAACTAGGAACCTACTAGCGATATTAAAAAAAAAAATCGCTATGTTGGGGAGAACAAGTGTCTTTCAGCTTTCAGCGGCATTTAGTGCTTTCAGCACATTTAATATACATTTGACATCGTCGATCGTTTTGAGCAAACGTGCTGATGATTAATCTTCGGGCCTCTATGAGAAGAGGTCTCAGCAGTGCAAATTTAATAGGCTGATTAAGCTGCTTATACTTAAAACAAATCCTACGTTTTAGCTAATGTCCGTAACTTTGCATACCCAAAAGTGTTAACCCTTCGTAAACACACTTTCATTTAGTTGAAGTGTTACTGAAATCCTTTTTACGAGTTGCCTCCGCCACTGTACACTCTCTAAGGAATATATTTCCAAACAAAGTGGTTTTTCCTGTGTGTTGTCTGTTTGTCAGTCAGTCACCGGACTGTTTTATAGAACACATCTATGTATATCCTAAAATAAAATTACTTCGTGTGTTTTTGTCTGACCTCGTAGATATTCGAAACTACACAATGGACCTAATGCGGTTTTCGTCACCATTTAGAGCGTTTTATACCAAAATCGTTAAGTGTGTAATCTTTACCTTAGATAAACCACTAAAACCTCGATTTTATAACATAATACAAATTAATACAGGGTGTAAAAGACCTCATCACGAAGCCGTCAACCAAGCATTCTGTACATCAAACTAAGTAACTTTATGCAAAAATTATTGCTGGGAAACGGTTCTTTTTTAGGTGAAAAATCATGTTTTGTGGTAGAACTCAATGTAACGCACTCAAAACATTGTGCTGATGGATAGATTCAATAGTACGGGGGTCGTGGACATGTTTTTTTAACTAAAAATCTTACATTAAAAACGTATATATACCTATTTAAAAAAAACTTGTCAAAAAGTTGAAACTTTGACCCCAATATCTTCGTAACTAGAAGGTGCCCAGGTATGGTGTAGAACAAAAACATTATCGCAATGATGGTGAGAGCAAGTGCCTTTCGGCTTCGTTAAGAGGTGTTTTACACCCTATATAATTATGTATTGTCTAAAATCGAGGTTTTAATTGCACTTGTGCAAAACAAGGGCGGGTTAGAATGGCGGAACGTGAGAGGGAGAGAACCTCACAGCGCCCCGGCCGCCGCGGGAGACGCCCCGGGCGTCGGGGGCCACCGTAGGCGCGGGCCTGTGGACGGTGGGCTATGGGCTAGCTCGCCGTCCGTCCGTCTCATGACGACAGGCCGTGTCAACGGCGCGTTCGTGTTCCACGCGCGCCTCAAAGAGAGTCAGCAAAAAGGAAGGGGTCCGCAAGGACCGATGCCTGCCGGGGTCGCGGGACTGTTCGAAAGAGATACCGTGGCCCCGGAACACAAAGGGCGATGAAGGAGCATGGATGGGTTTTAGTCAGTAAAAGTCTGACAATCCCTCCTGCTCCGCCCATCCGAAAAAAAAAAAAGGGCGGGTTAGAATCCTGGAACAAATTACAAAAATTAGGTATTACATAAAAAATCAACAGTAGAAAAAGTAAACATAAATATATATTATTCTCTTTTGCGGATGGCAAGTAAAATGGCCATCAACATCCGATACGACTAGAATCGATATTCGATGGCCACATACATCAACGACAGCTTGGCTTTACAGATTTCAATTTAAATAGATGTCCAAAGTGATAAATGGCTCTTTCACTTCTCATGCTCTTAAAGTACGCCAATATAGCCCTCCTATGCGGGCCTAAAGTGGCCTTTTAGGCCCTAGGGCGTAAAGTAAATCTCGTACTCGTGACTTGTTGAGCCACGAGTACCTCGACGTGCTCTCCGCCGGTTGCCGCGACCTGCTGGTGCGTGATGCGCAAATTTAGCTTCAAGTAAAAAAATCTGACGTTATTTTTATTTTATTAAGTAATATTTAATAAATGTTTTTGTACTAAATTGACTATTTTTCTCACACTCAAAGTGAAAAGTACAGTGTAATACACGGCGCTAAAATCCCATTATAACTCGGTTCCTATTTACTACCTCGTATATAATAGGTCATTTTAGCCCCTTGTATTACAATGTACTATTAACCGTGTACTTTTAGTCATAGTAGGTAATGATCTAGCAAGCTAAATCTATGGTCATATTCAATTAAACGTTTTATCAAACAATACCAATTTCTTAACAACAAAAATGTTTTTTTTATGACAATTCTTACTCGTATACACTGGAACTAGAAATAGGTAATTCTTCAGCCAACTAATATTTAATTAATGTTCAAAAATGCACAAATCCTATAACAAAATCTTGCTAAAAAACAGACACCTTGTTATTCGTCCACGCCAAACACAAACGAAAAAGAGAAGAAAAAACATAAGAAAATTAAGAATTTCAAAAGAAAAACAAAAGACCGAACAATTTATTATTCAAGCGCCCCCGAATCTCGGAACATTAAAACAATATTGACATAAAGCCGGACTTTTCCAGCCTATTCGGGTTCCGTACAACACGACAAGGGCGGTCGATCACCGCCTCACCGTTCAACACAGTAATACGAATGACATTGATCTCACATAAAAGGATTTATGGACTTCACAATATCTCGATGTTTGTTTACAAGATGTCTCAAAGCAAATTGGTTGCGTACAAACGTTTATGTAATTTTTTATTTTAAGTTTTTAGTCGGTAAAAGAAGATTATCAAAGCCCGCAAAAGAGTTCGTGGCTAAATAATAAGAGCCACTCGGGTCGATCCCCGCTTGCTCAAGTTTGTCCGTGGGCGGGTGACCACCCATTACATACCGAGTTTCCTACATGCCTCGGAAAGCACGTTAAGCAGTTGGTAGTTATCAGTTCCCAGTTATCATTGGTAGATCTTTGACAGTCGTTCCAAGTAGTCAGTGGGCAGACAGTCTGACAACCAGTCTTACCATCGTATTGCCCAGTACTAACTGGATTGTGGAGTTCAGATAGGCAGTCGGTCCATGTAATATACTGGTATAGAAATGCATCCGGTTAGACTGGAAGGTGACCCCAACATAGTTGGAAAAACGCTATGTGACCAAGGCCTAGTTGCAAAAAATATTGAAGAGGACAAAGACAAAATATATTTTTAAATACTTAAGTGAAAATAAAAATAAAACGTGGTTTAAATGTGCTCATCGCGTTCAGCTTTATTATAGAAACGCTGTGTTTTCCAATTAGTCTTTTGTTTTCTAAAGAATACGCAAGCTTGGTTATTAACATTCCTGTCACCCACGGTAAGCCAGACGTACACAATAATCGTACTTGTGAACGCCCTCTTAATGCCTCTCTGAATTCTCATTACGTTAAACCAAAAGGTTGTTTATTTCTCATCAAAAGTACTAAAAGAACAGAATTTTCCACCACTAACACGTCTCTTGACATTTACCATACTTTGAAGTTATGCTAAAGTCGAACGTGCACCGCACACTAAAAAGTCTTAACTACTTTCAGGACACCCTAAACCCTTTCTTTTATTTATTATTTATTCACCGTTTTCGACAGCATTTAACCCGTTAGCACTAGATTATTTTTGTAAATAATCAGATAGAAAATGCATCTATATATATGTTTGTAATTTCAAAATAACATATTTTACCTGAAGAAAGTAAAAAAAAATATGTTTGTCTGTTTGTTCCAGCTAATCTCCGAAACGGCAGGACCGATTTCGACAGAACTTTTACTGACAGATAGCTGATTTTATAAAGAGTAACTTATGCTAATATTATTTTAGAAAATGGATAAGAGTTCCGTGAAAAAAATAAATCTAATTCATACAGGGAAGTACGAAAGACGTCCACAGCTGGACATACGCCTCCCACAAGTGTCGCCACATTGACCGGTCCAGAACTCCCGAATAGGAAAGTAATATTTTGAATAATTTCACGCAGAAGAGTACCTGGAAAGGTATCATATGGGGAAGGTTCCCGCCCAGCTGTGGGATATACAGGGCTAATACAAATAAAAAAGCAAGTTAGTTTAAAAATAAATGTTGTTTCCAATATCACAATTCAGTTTCCAACATCAACATTTCATGAAAAACCACTGCATTTTAATGGCTTGCGGTTCAGATTCCCAAATGATCTATTGTTCTGAAAATAAACTTGGGGCACCGCCACAGGACCGCAAAAGCCACAGCTTATATTAATTTATCGATATCACGGTTTGGTTTACCAGTGTAAACTAGCTTAATTTGAAATAATACAAAATCTCGCCTGTAATACTAGAAGAGTTAGGCAGAAGTATACCAAGTTACGGCCACATTTCACCATTCACCTTTGTCCCACGTGGGAGCGGTCCTATTGCCACCAACCGGGCACAAATCATGACGCCGGGCTGCTACTGAGAAATTCGTCATCATCTGCCTAGCGTTTTCCCAACTATGTTAGGGTCGGCTTCCAGTCTAAACGGATGCAGCTGAATACCAGTAATTTACATGGAGGGACTGCTTATCTGACCTCCACAACCCAGTTAGTACTGGGTAATACGATACCTCTTGGTAAGACTGATTGTCAGACTTACAGGGCCACTGACTCCCTGTAACGACTGTCAAAGATGTACAAATGACAGCCGGGACCAACAGCTTAGCCTGCTTTCCGAGGCACGGAGGAAACTCGGTATGTAAGGGTGCACAGTGTGGCCACCCACAGACCAACCTAGGCAAGCACGGCTTAACCTAAAGACCGACCCGAGCGTCGAACCAAAGAGATCATACTTAGCAATTTCACTTGCGACCAGCAGACGAACGAGGGTTTTTTTTATTTCTGTGTCAAAATGCTAAACGAAAGCACATGACTACAACATGCCTTTTTCCCACTAGACGAAAGTTTCTATTGAACAAGACTCGCTAACGATGCGTTAATATATAGTTATAGTTTACATAATGTAAATGGCACCAAAGCAGTTTCAGAGCAACTGCTTTGGTGCCATTAAACTATTACTACTACGTATAAAGAAGACGCCGCCCCATCACTCAGTGCTCCGTTCAACTGCGGTCGGCCGGCCGCAGTCCAGTCAGTCGCTTGCTCGCCACAGCATCTATATATTATATACGGGGTTAGCCGCCCCCCGCGCCGCCGCACTGCGGATTTTGTTCGCGCTGTCTTCTCTATACGTAATAGCTCAATATTTGGTGCTGTTAACATTAAAAAAAAAGACTTTAAATCAAAAATGTCTACATTAAAATTACCTTTACAAAATAGCATAATGGGCCTACAATGGTCCCACTAGTGGGACACAGGCCTCCGCTATGTGAAAAGCAGCGGATCGTAATCCACATCGTGGACACCTGAATTTTACGAATGATGAAGAGCGCATCTTGAACAGCTCCGCTACCCACTTTTTGAACTAAATAGAATAAAAATACGGAACGGTATGTACGGTTGAACATTCTTTTTGGTTTACATTTTATAATGTAATTTGTGGGTTAAACTGTAAACCAAATAGCTTGTTCGACCGTATACCATACAAGTAACATCCATATTCCTGCTACGCTGATGTCGGTCGCGTACGTCGGTCGCTCGTACGAGTATACATTGTGTTCTATTTAGCGCCATACTGCGACGCTGACGTCAGCGGTGCGTATGTTGCTATTGTTTTTCTCGGTGACGTACGCGACCTACGAGTACCATACGTGACCGACGCACAGTGGGCTGGAAATCGACTCTCATAGACATATTTTTTTTTAATATTACATCGAAATCGATTTGTAAAAAAAGGTCGGGACACTGGCAGTTTCGGAAAGTATGTCAAAAAATTCTAAATAATTCAAGATTTAGTCACCTGCTAGGGCATTAGGGCCAATTGAACGATGGCGGAGATATAAGACTTTTTCATGCCAGCTCCATAGTAATTTTTAACGAAAAAAATATATTTTCGTTGTTTGCAATGCTGTTTCATAATGTTAATATTTTTAGGCATGTATTTAGTCTCCCAAAACATTTTCAAGTCATAAAAGTGGACATTTGGGAAAAAAGTATAATATGTCTATGAGAGTCGATTTTCAGCCCACTGTGCGACGTCAGCGTAGCAGGAATTCAGGCCTTACATAGGGTAGAAGATCGGTAAGACCGCCCATTGTGTATCCTATACACAATGGCCGGTCTTACCGATCTTTAACTTTTTATTTAGTCTGTGCTGCCTGACTCGACAGAAAGGCAAAATGAACAATAATTTACAGCCTTTCCATAGATAATTCTACCTTCGCCTAGGAATCACTGTTTAAATCACAATGACCTTTATTTTCTGAACAGTGAGGTTGCTATTGGACTGCATCTGTTAGAGGTAAAATATCTATTAAAGGGCTGTACTTGTTTCCATTGTCGTTTTAATAAGTGATACTTAATTTAAACATAAAATTTTAAAATACACACATCAAAAGTATCTAGGGATCAACATATATTTTTGCAATAACTTTTCTCCTGATTGATATTAATTAAAATTTTCTTTAAGGATTCATCAAATAAACTGTTTTCGTTTGTCACAGTAACGATAAACCAAGTCACCTTTGCATTAATAAAGAAATTTGCCATTTTCCTAATAAAGGGATTTTTGACATTTGAACCACTAACATTAAAGTTCGAAAAAAAGACTGAAATAACAGTTTTCTTTAAAATTTTATTGGGTAACTTAAACAATTAATAATCCGTGTTTCTACCACGAACACTAACAACACAAGAACATCGGTTTGGCATACTCAAAATGAGTTCATCCAAATCACGCTGTGGAATGGCCGCCCATGTTCGTTGCAACAACAAAAAAAGGTCTTCTTGCGACTGGATACCCTCCATATTCGGCAGAGCTCTTCTCTGTAGCATATCCCATGCATGCTCAATCGGGTTCAAGTCTGGCGACTGAGCAGGCCAGGGCAGGACATTGATGTTAGCTGCGGCGAGAGTCTGTCTTACAACTCTTGCGGTGTGCGGTCGTGCATTATCATGCATTAACTGAAATAAGGGACCGATTTGCACTTGTAGAGGAACGATGACGTCTGATACAATCGTCTCAGCATAAATTTGAGCGTTGAGGTTGCCTCTGATCCAAATCAACTCAGTTCTTCCGCCGATCCAAATACCCGCCCATACCATGATGGTTCCACCACTATAAGGATGGACTTCCTGGCAGGATTTTAATCGCTGTTGGCGTCCAGGGGTTCTCCAGTGTCGTATACGTCTTGTATCCGGTCTCATACCAAAACGAGACTCATCAGAAAAGCACACGAAACGCCATTGTTCTTCTGCCCAATTTCTGTGTTCAAGAGCCCATTGATATCGAATCCTACGATTGTGCATTGCTATAGGTGGTACCCGTAGCGGTCTTCGGGAATGAAGGTTCACTTCATGCAAGCGGTTTCTGACTGTTTGGTCGCTAATTAAGTTCCCTGAAGAGTGATGAAGCCTCACGGCTAACATCATGGCGGTTATTGTTGGAGCTCTTCGAGTTAAGATTTGAATGTATCGGTCTTGTCTCCGTGTGGTGCAGCGATACCGTCCTCCATGGCGCTCAGCCACGGTACCAGTGCTTCGGTAACGTGTCCAAAGTCGACTGATAACACTCTGACTTGTATTCAGAGCTAAAGCTACAGTACGTTGCCGGGAACCAGCTTCTATCATTCCCACGGCTCTGAGCATTTCTTCCCTGCTTAAATGACGTCGCCGCTCCATAATAACGTTGGTTTTAATCAGTAGTAGGGAAACAGTAGCACTAATAATGTCTTCAATGCGTTGTATGTTTTTATAGGGAAAATATTGACAGCTTATTTTCATCTTTTACTCGAATTTGATTGAGAGTTCCTGATTCAAATTATGAAATGCACCAAAAAGGATCCATATAAATTTATAAAATCATAAATTTATTACAAAGCCACATCTCAATCTCAAGAAATCCGCATAAAAATGCTTGATCCCTAGACATTTTTGATGTGTGTATTACTTATTATTCTCTTTATTGTTACAGGTAATCTTCGGGAGTTTTTAATTCACACCGTATACATTGTATACACATCCTACCAATGCAGTCGGGTAAATATAAAACTAATTTGTTCGAAAAATTCTACAGGAGATTTTTCGTAATTGAATGTTTTTTTATAGTTCCGTGGTAGGTACAGATTAAGGCTCAAAACCTTACTTGGCAATTACTATATTTACATTTTATGGTTATATACAAAATATATAACATAAATAAAGAAATATGATAAGAAATATATAACTGCTATCAGGATGTCAGGAACTCTGAGTTAAAAAATAACCTTGGTTGGTGCAATTGGGCCTAAGCAAAGAGAGACAAAAAATGTCAAGCTATTTTCACTTATAACGGCAGTCAGGTCGTGACTCGGAAACATAACAAAAAACAAACAAACAAAACGTGAAAAATGACTAACAACTCGATAACAAGCTACTGATCGTTCGCTTGACGTGCTAAAGTGGCAGTCACGATCGCATTCCAACACTTTCAGTTTCTGCTACACTCATCTTTGCATTCTCTAGCGCTTTATTGCGCTTAATGCGATTTTCATGCTTTCGCTTTATTGTTATAGCTCCATTTCTGACGTCAGAGGATGCAGTTAAGAGGATACTTATATTTGTTTACGTAGACTAAATATTTAGGTGTTTATATAGATTTTTATGATTTTCGTTTATAACCGTTTTGTAGGTTAGGGTCGAGTCATAAAACATTTGTGGTTCCGCTCAAGTCTCCTTACTGCACTTCTAGGAAATTAAATAGGTACAATATTTCCCTACAGAACAAGTTAGGTGTTATGAGCCATGACGATATTAATATAAATCAATTGTATGATCGTTTCTTTTCAATAGTTCACACGGAATTCAACAAAGTTTTTGAAAAGAAGACAAAAAGTATTAGCCCTAAATTCATATTTAGTGATTGGGCAAATAGAGGTATCAGAAAAAGTAGGGAAAGACTATTTGAGCTTTATGGCCTAAGCCTTATATAAACACCGAAACTTTTAACCGGTATGTTGCTAAGTATTCAAAAAAATTTAGAAATACATGCAAGGTTGCTAAAGCACTGCACATTAGCAACGAAATCAAAACAGCAGAAAACAAAACAAAGACAGTATGGAAAGTCATAAATAATGAGACTAACAGGAAGAAAATACGTAACACTAGCTACACATTAGATTCAGCATGTGGTCCTATAAGCTCTAATCTGGAAGTAGCTCAAGAATTTGTAAATTTCTTTACCGATATACCATTAAAAACGACGGAAGCTCTTAATTCCTCACCTGAAGTCTCAATTGGTTTATTAAAGGCGCATGTATCTGAATTTAAATTTAAACACATAAACCCTATGATAGTTATTAAAGATTTCCGGCAAATAAAAATCAAACAGACCGAAGATCTATGGGGAATGTCTATCAAAGTTTGTACATCCATACTTGAGACTATAGCCCCATACTTAGCTTTAATTTTTAATTTGTCTGTAGACCAAGGAGTTTTCCCTGATCTAATGAAATACAGTAAAGTCATACCTCTATTCAAATCCGGGGACAGTAAAGATACTAATAATTATAGACCTGTATCCGTGTTGCCAGTTTTTAGCAAGGTGTTTGAAAAGGTAATGCTTAATCAAATGCTCAATCATTTTAACACCAACAAAATTTTACACGATCAACAGTATGGTTTCACCAAGGGACGTTGTACGACTGACGCCGGTGTAACCTTATTAAAGCACATATTTACTGCGTGGGAAGAGTCTCAAGACGCCATAGGAATATTTTGTGACCTTTCCAAAGCATTTGATTGCGTAAATCACGACACATTACTTTTGAAACTTGAGCATTACGGATTAGGTCAACTTGCACTTAGTTTGGTAAAATCATATTTGAGTGATAGGCAACAACGTGTTCAAATAAATGGTGTTAATTCACAGGGTTTAAAAGTAAAAATAGGGGTTCCGCAAGGCTCAATATTGGGTCCTTTCCTCTTTCTCGTGTATATAAATGATCTACCCTATTTATTGAAAAACCAACCTCAAAATATGGTGTTGTTTGCTGATGACACTTCCCTTATTTTTAAGATAAATAGACGGGCCCAAAATCTAGATGACGTGAATAATGCCCTACTTCAGGGCCATAATTGGTCCACAGCAAACAATTTAGTATTAAATGAAAAAAAAAACTAAATGCATAAGATTTGCTTTACCCAATGTTAAAAGTAGTGATTGTGAAATAATATTAAATAAAGAGAAACTTAAATTCGAAGATAAAACGGTTTTCCTGGGGATTACGCTTGATCCAAGGCTACAATGGGGTTCTCATTTAACATCCCTTGCGGCGCGTCTAAGTTCAGCAGCATATGCTATTAGAAAAATTCGTCAATTTACTGATGTAGATACCGCTAGGCTGGTCTATTTTAGTTACTTTCATAATATAATGTCTTATGGCATTTTGCTATGGGGACGGGCTGCAGATATTGCGTCTATATTTATTCTGCAAAAAAGAGCCATCAGAGCCGTATATAATCTTCGTAGGCGTGATTCTCTAAGGGAACTGTTTAAGGATATTGGCACCATGACGGTACATTGTCAGTACATCTACGAAAACATAATGTACGTCAGAAAAAATCTGCATCTTTTTGGTAAAAGAGGTGACAGACATAATTATAGTACTAGAAATAGGGACCAACTAGTTCAGCCAGGCTTCGCTAAAGTGGAGTCATCTTTCATGGGGTACTGTTTGAGATGCTATAATAAAATTCCACAAAGTATTCTTGAACTGAATGAGACGAAATTTAAAACATGCATCAAACGCACACTATGTAAGCAAGCTTATTACAAGTTGGGCGATTATATCGCTGATAAAAATGCGTGGCTCAATGCTGGTCCTGCTCCACATGGACAGGGGCGCATAAATTGATAGCATTAAATATAATTTTTGGAGCTGCTGAAGATTGTACAACTGTCTTTGCATTGTATAGAATCAATCTCTAGTATTATATAATCGCATAGCCCATATTGTGTGAGTACTATGTACTAGAAAGCTATCATTCACTGAAATCCTACGTCTTTTCTTGACTTGAATGTGCCCTGGCGGTTGAGAGTATGTCACGCTCACTCTAATGTCTCGCTGATGGTGGCTCGTGTGTCGGATCATTCAGTTCCCTTCAATATGGTTGAGTTGAATGGCGCCGGTACATGCGTCATGTTTGTGAACGGGCGCTGGCAGTTGGGACTGGTCATCTCTTAGCTGCCAAGGTTCATTTTAATTACTTTATTCGTAAACTGTTGATCTAATCTTTTACTCTGGACGCTCTTAGTGTGCACGTCTTTCTACATCGTTCTCACATAATATACCATCTCAACATGAATGATGTAACCAAGATTTTGTAACAATATTCTGATTTAAAAGAGTGTCCATGGAGTTTCTTGCCCGTTCTTCTCCATAGAGATCTACGCTAGGGAATGGGCAACTACAGTACTTTCACAGTTTTTATGTCTTGTGACTGAGACTGTAGCTACATTTAATTTTCATCTTTGTTTCGACAATTCAAAAGTGCCTGTAACTGGCCTACTTGGAATAAATGCTTTGATTTTGATTTTGCCAAAATCATTACCCAACTAGTAATTTTGCTAGCGTATTTCGTGTCCCACAGCTGGGCAAAGATCTTCCCCTTCTCCTTTTAAACATCTCTGTCTGAGCAGTTTGTAGCCACGACTCACAAACTTTCGCATTTATAATATTAGTAGGATAGTAGGACAAGTGTATGAAGCGGCTTATTTTATTTTATTTTCAGCGTTGGTATCGTAGTAAAAGTGGGTAACGAGGTTTATGGTAAACTAAAATTAAGCTTGTATAGAACTGTTGGCTTCTCTGTCCCAGACGTAAACACATCGATTTCTAATACGACAGTTTGCAAGCTTAGTCTAGTCTAGCCAAAACGAAGTTATTCCTAATAAATGTATTTTTATTCCTTTCCACTGTATTAAGTACTAACAAAAGAAACGTCTGCTTCTCCCCTAGGCATAAATTAAAAAAATATCTGTCATGTCACTTTTTATGACGGCAGTATGCAGATTTTCCAACGCTGCTTTTCCGCAGTTTTCTGAATGCATTACTGCAAGCGGCGCTGGCATTTAATCCTATTCCAAGGCGAGTAAAATATGAGGCTCACAGAACTGTCTGCTTATGTTTTCCACTTTTTTTTATTTGAGAACTCTTTTTGGCCTTTTCCTTTGTTGTGCCATGCCTTCCATTTTAAAAACGTTACGCGTTGTTTGTTTTCCATGAAGTAACTTCCTACTGTAATAGCGGTAGTGACGTCGAATACATTACTTTTGCCCCACTGTAAAAGACAAAAATCTAATCTTTCTTTCTTTATCGTGTGGTTAGTGCCTTACCTGGTGTCAGAGTTTATATGCCGCCTTCCGTCGAGAAATATCTTACAGGCATGCTGGTTTCCTCACAATGTTTTCCTTCACCAAAGTTAGTGATAAAAGCAAATTTTCTCACGTTTCTGACTATTAATAGGTCAGTTTCAGGTTGTACGCACATCAAAAAAAGTTTGTAAGCATATGTTGATATAATTTTTTAAATTGAACTTTATCAAGAAAAAATATTTGTGTGTTTTCTAATAAATAATAACAAGAAGAATAAATCATAATATAATCCACCGTAACAAAAAGATTTCGATTTTTCAAAGTGATCGCAAACTTTTTTTGATATGAGTAAGTATGTTGACGATTGATTAATTTGCGACCGTAACAAATAATATATTTAAGAGTTTTAGTGTAAAACGTTTGTCAAAGTATAGTGCTCTTTAATCTGATAAGCCTAAGGTTCCTTTTGAACTATTATTGGAAATAACTGTAAAATACTTAAAAAAAAATTAAACAACTCTCTCAACTCTTAGCTTTAAAAATAAATTTATTGTGTTTTTTTATAAGTAATACGATATTGGTGTCGATTCTGTTGTGCACAAACTAAACTTAATTTAGGCTATTGGTATCTTTTTCTCTATGTAAAAAGAGAAAGAGACGGACGTAATTTAGAGCTGTCAAATTTAGTTGGAACTAATATTTCCATACAAATGAAGGGTGCACGTAAAAACATGTCGACTAAAAATACGGTGAAGCGCAAGGCATAAACTAGTTTGAGATCTCTAACTTAGTTCATAGCTATAGCCGTCCTTTTCCTGCACTGCCTTTTAGTAAAAGATAGCAATAGCCTAAATTAAGTTTAGTTTGTGCACAACAGAATCGACACCATTGACTTCAACCCATTTTCAAGTCAAGTAGACATTGAGTAACGAGATGATACTAGTTTACGTTAGGAAACCATTTCTCTCCGTGTTGTCACTAAGTACGCGCGTGGGCCGATAACCCGTATCTTCGCTTTGTTTTACTTTCATTTATAGATAACTAGACAGTTATTAATACAATTTTAATCAGTAAATTACTACCCACTGTTTAATGCGTCTATTGTAAAGTCATCATAATTGTCATCATCATCCCTTATCCCATGTTACTTGGGGTCGGCGCAACACGTATTTTTCTTCCATTCTCCCCTTTCCTGTCAACTGTCACCCTATCATTCATACTTTTTCCTTCTTATCATTCCTCACACAATCCATACATAATTTTCTTTACTTTTAAAGTAAGTTATTAATTAAATGAAGTAAATCTATTGACAGTCAAAGAAGATGGAGTGTACTTGTATTTGCAAGCACATTTAAGATCTAGGTAATATTCTTTGCGTCGATACTGCGTGTAATAATTATTTTCAATTTAAACGCACTTACACGTGTTTCCACTGTGCACGGCACAAATTTTATTCGCGTGTTGCGCGGCCATAGCCGCTGCTCGTTATAACTAGAGTTCAAAACAACTTATAGTAAATGGATTGCTGGCTTTCCTAGTACATGCCATCGACGACGTGCCAGATTTCGTGGCGAAGGAGCTAAGTAAACTGCCTCCCGTCACTTTCGATCACGTCGACGTTACACGGCTGCTAAAGGACATCACTACCTTGAAAGCGGAGATGGCCAGGATGCAGTCCAGAGTGGAGGTTTCAGAAAAAACCAATACTGATCTACGTGCGGAAATAGCATTGTTGCGCAACGTCGGTTCGGAAATTGGGTCACCTGAGGCCTCAAAGGTGAACACACGTCGAGGGGCGCAAAATGCAACCATCGGCAGTTTTGAATCGGCGAACACAAGTGCGTCACTAGCTGCCGATAGCGCTGAGCAAGCGCCGCTCGCCGCCGTCGTCGCCCGCGCCACAACACCGGCTGCGGATACGTCACGCGTAGGTACGTCGACCCCTAAACGTGCCTATGCTGCTATTGTCACCAGCGGTAAAACTAATGCGTCGCAGCCTAAGCGACAAACCAGGAAAGGGTAAAAATTGAAAATGGGTGCTCAACCAGCCCTGGCTGCGGTCCGTAGCTCCGTGTCAAGAACGAGCCAAGTTGATGAGGAGGGCTTCACTAAAGTGGAAAGGAGGAAGAAGAAGAAGCCTTGTTCTCGTAACCTGTGCGGTACCGCACCGAGTAGACCTAACATGCTGCTGCGTCCTGCTGTGCCTACGACGCAGCTGTACATTTCACGTCTGCATCACTCCACTACAACTGGGGAAGTGGTGCAGTATTTGAAAGTGAAGACCAACTGGACTCTATTTTACCTATGGGCCTTATTTGCCTGATAATAAAATGATTATTATTATTAAAATTCAAAGAACTTTTAAAACTGTCCGGCCTAAACCTAGTGTGTATGGCCTTTTTAGGGTTCCGTACCCAAAGGCTAAAAACGGGACCCTATTACTAAGACTGTCCGTCTGTCTGTCTGTCTGTCACCAGTCTCATGAACCGTGTTAGCTAGACAGTAGAAATTTTCACAGATAATGTATTTCTATTGCTGCTATAAAAACAAATATTAAAAACAGAACAAAATCCATAGTGGCGGTAAGTCCCCTCTTTGAGGAGTGGCTTGAGAGACGCCACGGCGTCCTCACCTTCCGCTTGACGCAGGTCCTCACCGGACACGGTTGTTTCGGGAGGTTCCGAATCCGAATCGGGCGGGAGGAAACGTCCGGGTTTTTCCATTGCGAGGATCGACCGGAGGACACGGTGGAGCACACGGTGGAGGTGTGCCCCGCGTGGGCGGAGCACCGCCGTGTCCTCGAAGCGGCGATTGGCGGCGGCGACCTCTCGCGTCCGGCCCTGGTGCAAGCAATGGTCCGAAGCGAGACGGAATGGGACGCCGTCACCTCCTTCTGCGAAGCAGTAATGCTAGAGAAGGAGGTGGCGGAACGTGAGAGAGAGAGAACCTCACAGCGTCCCGGCCGCCGCGGGAGACGCCCCGGGCGTCGGGGGCCACGTGGTGGCCCCCGGCCACCGTAGGCGCGGGCCTGTGGACCGTGGGCTATGGGCTAGCTCGCCGTCCGTCCGTTTTATGACGACAGGCCGTGTCGACGGCGCGTTCGTGTTCCACGCGCGCCTCAAAAAGAGTCAGCAAAAAGGAAGGGGTCCGCAAGGACCGATGCCTGCCGGGGTTGGGAGACTGTTCGAAAGAGATACCGTGGCCCCGGAACACAAAGGGCGATGAAGGAACATGGATGGGTTTTAGTCAGTAAAAGTCTCACAGACACTCCCTCCTGCTCCGCCCAGAGCGGGAGAAGTCATTTGATGGTTTCCCATCCGAAAAAGGAGCTCGGCGAGGCGGTTTGCAATGACTCTTTCAAAGAGCTTGCCCACCTCGTCGAGCAACACTATGGGCCGGTATGCGGACGGAGTCCGCAGGGCGCCCCGGCTTCCGAATGAGGACCAGCTTCCCCGTCTTCCAACGAAGCGGGAACTGGCTTTTTTTCAAGCATGCGCTTAAGAGCCCCTCCAGTCGGGGCCCGAGAGACTCCGAGGCCAGGACCCAGGCTTTACCAGGCAAGCCGTCGGGTCAGTATGGGCCCCCCTTAAATATTTATTTTATTTTAATTGAACAATTTATTTTTAAAGTGAATATACAATTAAATATTCCGTGATTATTTCAAGCGTCTACCTGTTGCTGTTATTAATATCGAGCAAAAAACGGCAAAACAATCACGTTTGTTGTATGGTAGCCCCCATTTTTTTTTGTTCTTTTTTTTTTTCGGATGGGAAACCATCAAATGACTTCTCCCGCTCTGGGCGGAGCAGGAGGGAGTGTCTGTGAGACTTTTACTGACTAAAACCCATCCATGTTCCTTCATCGCCCTTTGTGTTCCGGGGCCACGGTATCTCTTTCGAACAGTCTCCCAACCCCGGCAGGCATCGGTCCTTGCGGACCCCTTCCTTTTTGCTGACTCTTTTTGAGGCGCGCGTGGAACACGAACGCGCCGTCGACACGGCCTGTCGTCATAAAACGGACGGACGGCGAGCTAGCCCATAGCCCACGGTCCACAGGCCCGCGCCTACGGTGGCCGGGGGCCACCACGTGGCCCCCGACGCCCGGGGCGTCTCCCGCGGCGGCCGGGACGCTGTGAGGTTCTCTCTCTCTCACGTTCCGCCACCTCCTTCTCTAGCATTACTGCTTCGCAGAAGGAGGTGACGGCGTCCCATTCCGTCTCGCTTCGGACCATTGCTTGCACCAGGGCCGGACGCGAGAGGTCGCCGCCGCCAATCGCCGCTTCGAGGACACGGCGGTGCTCCGCCCACGCGGGGCACACCTCCACCGTGTGCTCCACCGTGTCCTCCGGTCGATCCTCGCAATGGAAAAACCCGGACGTTTCCTCCCGCCCGATTCGGATTCGGAACCTCCCGAAACAACCGTGTCCGGTGAGGACCTGCGTCAAGCGGAAGGTGAGGACGCCGTGGCGTCTCTCAAGCCACTCCTCAAAGAGGGGACTTACCGCCACTATGGATTTTGTTCTGTTTTTAATATTTGTTTTTATAGCAGCAATAGAAATACATTATCTGTGAAAATTTCTACTGTCTAGCTAACACGGTTCATGAGACTGGTGACAGACAGACAGACAGACAGACGGACAGTCTTAGTAATAGGGTCCCGTTTTTAGCCTTTGGGTACGGAACCCTAAAAAGGCCATACACACTAGGTTTAGGCCGGACAGTTTTAAAAGTTCTTTGAATTTTAATAATAATAATCATTTTATTATCAGGCAAATAAGGCCCATAGGTAAAATAGAGTCCAGTTGGTCTTCACTTTCAAATACTGCACCACTTCCCCAGTTGTAGTGGAGTGATGCAGACGTGAAATGTACAGCTGCGTCGTAGGCACAGCAGGACGCAGCAGCATGTTAGGTCTACTCGGTGCGGTACCGCACAGGTTACGAGAACAAGGCTTCTTCTTCTTCCTCCTTTCCACTTTAGTGAAGCCCTCCTCATCAACTTGGCTCGTTCTTGACACGGAGCTACGGACCGCAGCCAGGGCTGGTTGAGCACCCATTTTCAATTTTTACCCTTTCTTGGTTTGTCGCTTAGGCTGCGACGCATTAGTTTTACCGCTGGTGACAATAGCAGCATAGGCACGTTTAGGGGTCGACGTACCTACGCGTCACGTATCCGCAGCCGGTGTTGTGGCGCGGGCGACGACGGCGGCGAGCGGCGCTTGCTCAGCGCTATCGGCAGCTAGTGACGCACTTGTGTTCGCCGATTCAAAACTGCCGATGGTTGCATTTTGCGCCCCTCGACGTGTGTTCACCTTTGAGGCCTCAGGTGACCCAATTTCCGAACCGACGTTGCGCAACAATGCTATTTCCGCACGTAGATCAGTATTGGTTTTTTCTGAAACCTCCACTCTGGACTGCATCCTGGCCATCTCCGCTTTCAAGGTAGTGATGTCCTTTAGCAGCCGTGTAACGTCGACGTGATCGAAAGTGACGGGAGGCAGTTTACTTAGCTCCTTCGCCACGAAATCTGGCACGTCGTCGATGGCATGTACTAGGAAAGCCAGCAATCCATTTACTATAAGTTGTTTTGAACTCTAGTTATAACGAGCAGCGGCTATGGCCGCGCAACACGCGAATAAAATTTGTGCCGTGCACAGTGGAAACACGTGTAAGTGCGTTTAAATTGAAAATAATTATTACACGCAGTATCGACGCAAAGAATATTACCTAGATCTTAAATGTGCTTGCAAATACAAGTACACTCCATCTTCTTTGACTGTCAATAGATTTACTTCATTTAATTAATAACTTACTTTAAAAGTAAAGAAAATTATGTATGGATTGTGTGAGGAATGATAAGAAGGAAAAAGTATGAATGATAGGGTGACAGTTGACAGGAAAGGGGAGAATGGAAGAAAAATACGTGTTGCGCCGACCCCAAGTAACATGGGATAAGGGATGATGATGACAATTATGATGACTTTACAATAGACGCATTAAACAGTGGGTAGTAATTTACTGATTAAAATTGTATTAATAACTGTCTAGTTATCTATAAATGAAAGTAAAACAAAGCGAAGATACGGGTTATCGGCCCACGCGCGTACTTAGTGACAACACGGAGAGAAATGGTTTCCTAACGTAAACTAGTATCATCTCGTTACTCAATGTCTACTTGACTTGAAAATGGGTTGAAGTCAATGGTGTCGATTCTGTTGTGCACAAACTAAACTTAATTTAGGCTATTGCTATCTTTTACTAAAAGGCAGTGCGGGAAAAGGACGGCTATAGCTATGAACTAAGTTAGAGATCTCAAACTAGTTTATGCCTTGCGCTTCACCGTATTTTTAGTCGACATGTTTTTACGTGCACCCTTCATTTGTATGGAAATATTAGTTCCAACTAAATTTGACAGCTCTAAATTACGTCCGTCTCTTTCTCTTTTTACATAGAGAAAAAGATACCAATAGCCTAAATTAAGTTTAGTTTGTGCACAACAGAATCCCGCTTCGTTGGAAGACGGGGAAGCTGGTCCTCATTCGGAAGCCGGGGCGCCCTGCGGACTCCGTCCGCATACCGGCCCATAGTGTTGCTCGACGAGGTGGGCAAGCTCTTTGAAAGAGTCATTGCAAACCGCCTCGCCGAGCTCCTTGCGGGGATGGGGCCGGATTTTGCGGAACACCAGTTTGGTTTCCGCAAGGGGCGCTCTACGGTGGATGCCATCGTGCGCGTGAGAGCCCTCACGACGGGGGATGCAGTGTCTCGGGTTGCGGTTGTCTTGGCGGTGTCTCTCGACATCGCCAATGCCTTCAACACCATGCCCTGGAGCTACATTAGGGAGGCACTCCGGTATCACCGGGTGCCAACCTACCTTCGTCGTGTGATCGGGGACTACCTGACGGATAGAACCGTCATCTACCCCGGTCGCAGCGGAGAATGGAACCGGCGAGAGATGTCGTGCGGTGTTCCGCAGGGATCGGTCTTAGGGCCGTCCTTGTGGAACATCGGTTACGACTGGGTGCTGCGCGCCGACCTTCCTAGCGGCGTCAGCGTGGTTTGCTATGCAGACGACACGCTGGTGCTGGCATAGGGGGGGTCGCACGAGGCGGCGGCCGAAATCATGACACGCGGGGTTGCGATAGTCGTTGAGAGGATCCGGCAACTGGGTCTCGAGGTGGCATTGCACAAGTCCGAGGCCATGTGCTTTCATGGGCCTCGGAATGCGCCACCTCCGGGATCCTTACTCACGGTAGGAGGGGTATCCATCGGTGTCGAGTCGACTTTGAAGTACCTAGGACTCGTCCTCGACAGCCGGTGGTACTTCGTGGAGCACTTCCGATGTTTGGCCCCCAAACTGGAACGGACTGGGGCTGCCTTCAGGCGGCTCCTGCCCAACCTGGGGGGGCCGAACGCCTCCTGCCGGAGGCTCTACGCGGGAGTCGTGCGGTCCATGGCCCTTTACGGGGCCCCGGTGTGGGCGCGTTCCTTGAGGCTGCATGCAGCCCACTACCTGAACGCGCCCCAAAAGGTGGTAGCCGTAAGGCTGGCCCGTGGGTACCGCACGATTGCCCGCGAGGCGGCGTGCCTCCTTGCCGGATTGCCGCCATGGGATCTGGAGGCAATAGTCCTCGCGCGCCTGCATGAATGGCGCGCGGAGGCGCTTCGCCGGGGGGAAACTCCGCTGCCGCGACAAATTGTCGCTCAGCGGACAGACTTCCGTCGGGATCTCATGGCGACATGGAGAGAGCGACTGTCGCAACCCCGTGCAGGGCACGCCACGATAGTGGTGATAAGTCCCCTCTTTGAGGGGTGGCTGGAGAGACGCCACGGCGTCCTCACCTTCCGCCTGACGCAGGTCCTCACCGGACATGGTGTTTTCGGGAAGTTCCTGCACCGAATCGGGCGGGAGGAAACGCCCGGGTGTTTCCACTGCGAGGATCGACCGGAGGACACGGTGGAGCACACGGTGGAGGTGTGTCCCGCGTGGGCGGAGCACCGCCGTGTCCTCGAAGCGGCAATGGGCGGCGGTGAACTCTCGCGTCCGGCCCTGGTGCAAGCCATGGTCCGGAACGAGACGGAATGGGACGCCGTCACCTCCTTCTGCGAAGCAGTAATGCTAGAGAAGGAGGTGGCGGAGCGTGAGAGGGAGAGAACCTCACAGCGTCCCGGCCGCCGCGGGAGACGCCCCGTGCGTCGGGGGCCACCACGTGGCCCCCGGCCAACGTAGGCGCGGGCCTGTGGACGGTGGGCTATGGGCTAGCTCGCCGACGATGACAGGCCGTGTCGACGGCGCGTTCGTGTTCCACGCCCGCCTCAAAGAGAGTCAGCAGAAAGGAAGGGGACCCCTTGCAAGGACCGATGCCTGCCGGGGTTGCGGGACTGTTCGAAAGAGATACCGTGGCCCCGGAACACAAAGGGCGATGAAGGAACATGGATGGGTTTTAGTCAGTAAAAGTCTGACACTCCGTCCTGCGCTGCCCAGAGCGGGAGAAGTCATTTGATGATTTCCCATCCGAAAAAAAAAAAAAAAAAGTGGGGCCTATACAACAAACGTGGTAAATGGTACGGAACCCTTCGTGCGCGAGTCCGACTCACACTTGGCCGGTTTTTTGTAATCTTTACGCATATAAGTTGTGGAACTGTCAAAATTGAAGACATTGTCTTTGTAACGTAATTACTCTGCTGCTCCTCACAAGAAAAATAAATGTTATCTAGTGCCGTGCCTTTGCTAGTTTTCGGTATTGTATACCATTAGCGTTAGTACAGAAAATCTCATTTCCAAACATAAGATAATGAGAGTCCTATTGGCTAAGCATTTATCTCTGTATTATAGTAACTTATACCTAAGGGTAAAAGATCTTTTCAACACACTTGCTCATAAAATGGCTCTAATTTCACCGCAATTAGGCACATAATGACACCTATAATCGAACTGTGACTTTTTCATTACTATTATTCACAAGTGAGTTATAGGGTTTTTTTTTTGGTTGATGTGCTCTTTTCTTTGATCCTACAAAAGTTTCTATATAAAAAAAATCGTGTTCAATAGTACAAATAAATTAATGTACTTAATGCTTGCTCATTTCACTGAAATGTAACTTTTGTTTTCTCTGTAATAAAGAAAACTTTGAATTCCACATTTTGTACGTGGATTCGCTTCCGCGAAAAGCCAAAAAAAACAAACTTCATTATTTTAATCTATGGCCGATCGCCATTGTTAGATGCTTGCATAGGAAACTGATTAAATTATCCCGCCATTGCGAAAAACTTTTCATTACTCGTTTTCACTGTTGAAATTATATTTATTTATGAATAAAAAATGTCTACAAGTACTAGTTATGAAGAAAATGATTTATGTTGCACACCGCCCGTTTTATGATGTGAAGCCCTTAACGTTATGGAAAGTTTACTACCTGAAAATTCCAAGGACAAATATCTATTAGCTATTAAATAAAATGATTTTTTTTTATTATTTTATTTACAAGTGTGTTGAAAAACGTCGTATGACACACGTGTGTATTGATGATTACCGTCCTCGGCTCTCTTAAGACCCTCGCCTGACGGCTCGGGTCTCAATCGCGCCTCAGCGGTAATCACCAATATTACACACTTGTACCATAATGTACTATTGTGGGTCATTTATTATAACCGATTATTATCAAGAGACTAAATAGCAAGCATGGTTTATCATCTGAATGAACCTAGTTAGGAAAAAGAACAATGTTAATAGTTATTACAATCAAACAGTAATTGAAAATGTTAAATCGAATACCGGTATGTTCCAAAATAAAGGTTTTGTTTCTGTCTATGCGATTCATCTTTAGGAGAATTTATTCGTAAAGTTTTATATGTCCATAAACCTTGCACATATAGCTCACATAACGCCATATATTGATATGTTACCATTTATACATGCGAACCAGGAGCGGGTCGTCAGCGTTATACAATGATAAAAAATCTATTGTTTTTCATCTGATTACGACAGTTAGTTTGCCAAGCAACACGTTTCCATCAATGAGGCCAACAACGTGACGATAAGCGATACATCTTTATAAAGAGATAATTACACTAAAATAAAATAGGTACATAATAGAGTTTTAACACAAAGCAATTAAAATTAGGAGTCGCTACCTACAGCGTACAATAGACAACATACAATATCCTAATTGTAGGTAGAGGTAAATAAATTATACAAATTCTTCGGTCGTTAAGGCTGCGTTCCACCAGATGATGCGTAGCGAGGGATGTGTGGATGTGGGCTGGCAACACCTAATTGATGTAATTTAATCGGTTTTTTAAGAAAAACTATTTGTTCTAGTACATAAAAAATACATGTTAATATTTGTTGTTTATTTTGGATATAAATAAATCAGTGGCCGATAAATCTTGAAGCTTTATTGTAATTATTATAAACGAGCACAAAACAAAATTGGTAATTTACTTTCAAGGCGCACCATAGACAACCACACAACAAAAGACAACACCTCAGTAGTGATGTTCTACAATCTCACTAAATACTAGGGATGTGCAGGGAATCAGATTCAGTCAGTGTTACCATGAGTGATTATTCCCAACACCCTCCCTTAATCACTACATGCTAACTTACAACCAGACCTTAAACTAACTAACCTAGGTTTTGGTAAACACTTGGTGAACAAGTCTGCGGGCTGGTTCCCTGTAGCAATATACAAAATATTTATCTTGTAAAACTTAATTATATCTCTTACATACTTTAATTTTATATCTAAATGTTTCAGTCTAGCACAATTATTGTCATTCAATATAGCCTTAATCGCAGACTGATTATCCTCAAAGATAGACATATGAATCATTTTACAATTTAAAACTTCTTTAGTTATGTTATAAAGTACAATTAAATCTTGAACAGCCCTAGCTAATGACAAAATCTCTGCCTCAGTTGAGGACAGTGCAATAGAACTTTGCTTCTTTACACACCAAATTACAGGACAATCATTAAAGAAAATTATATAACCAGAAACAGACTTTCTATCCTTTACATCAGATCCCCAATCTGCATCTACATAAACATTTAAGTTAACTTCATCAGTAATGTATCTCTGGAATATTAATTTAAGCTCTGATGTTCCCTTTAAATAGCGAAGAATTCTCTTTAGCCCACCCCAAGCAGCAACAGTTGGTCGCTCTTGAACTTGACTAAGACAGTTCACAGAATACAAGATATCAGGTCGGGAGGTCATTGACAAATACAACAATGCACCTACTAGTTCACGGTAAGGACCATGAAACTCTTCACCATCAACAAAATCTGATACAGTAGACTTAGGAACTAAAGGAGTGTCACATGGCTTGCATTCTGTCATTTTAAATCTAGCTAATACCTTATCAATATATGCCTTCTGACTTAAACAAAGTTTATCATCAACATATTCTAAATTTATACCAAAGAACTCATCAGCAATATCAGCTTTAGACATTTCAAATTCTCTTCTAAGTAACTGAATTACAATCTGAACTTCAGCCTCATTTGAACCTGCTAATATTAAATCGTCCACATAAAGAAGTATATATATCTCACAATTATTAGACCTCTTTACAAATACACATGACTCAAATTTAAATTGCTGAAAATTCAATTTAAATATAAAATCTGTGAATCTTTTAAACCACTGTCTAGGTGCCTGTTTAAGTCCATACAAACTTTTAAGCAATTTACATACTCGACCAGATTTATCATCATAACCTTTAGGTTGATCCATAAAAATGGTTTCATCTAAATGACCATTTAAAAAAGCAGTTTTAACATCCAATACATACATTTTAAAATTCTTCTGAAGAAAAATAGCAAACATTAATCTCAGATATGACATGCCTATAACTGGCGCATAGGTTTCACTATAGTTTACACCTAATCTCTGCTCAAAACCCCGAGCAACTAACCTAGCCTTATAAATATTATTCCTTTTTATGCATAACACCCATTTACAGGTCATTGACCTTTCACCTTCAGGTAGTTCAACAAGCTCCCACACCTTATTCTTATTCAAGGACTCAATCTCCTGATCCATGGCCTGTTTCCATAAAACTTGCTCATTTGCAGGCAATTCCTGTATTTCTTCATATGAGATGGATTCAAGACTTTCTACAGTCACTTCATAGACATAATGATCCTTAAATCTAGCTGGTAGCTTAGTCTCTCTTTTAGATTGTCTAGGCCTGTTATTCTCCTCTTCATTTTCTGCACAATCCAAGAATTCATCTTGATCACCATCAGCCATCCTTTGCTCTACAGCTGCCTCAGGAAACACATCAGACTCAGGAACAATCTTCTCTCTCATTATATTATCAATCGAGTCAGAAATACTCATCCTCTTCTCTTCATTGAATATTACATTACGTGAAACAGTTATACGATTAGTTTTCAGATCCAACAAACGATAGCCCATATTGGAGTATCCTACAAAAATCATCTTTCTAGATTTCGGATCCAGCTTCTTCCTCAGGTTATCAGGTACTCTCATATAGGCATCACATCCAAAAACCTTGATGTAATTCAAATCAGGTACCTTTCCAAACTTAAGTTCAAAAGGAGTCTTACCCACTGTATGATTTGGAATCCGGTTCTTCAGATAAGCAGCAGTCTGCACCGCATAGCCCCAAAAACTCTTGGGCAGGTTTGCATCAAAGATGAGAGCTCGAGCCTTCTCCAACAAATACCTATTTGCTCTCTCCGCAACACCGTTCAAGGGTGGTGTGTATGGTGGGGCAGGATCTAGTAAAATATTCTTCAATTTACAATAGCGTGCAAGCTCACCTGATACATATTCCTTGGCATTGTCACATCTTATTTTATATACTTCTGGATTCTGCCTGAAAAACTGCTTGAATATATCAATAATGTCACTTTTATTTTTCAATAGATGTACTTCACAAAATCTTGAACAATCATCTATTATGGTAACAAAGTACCTCTCATTATCACTGGTAGGTGGGTCAAACGGACCACAAATATCAGTATGAATCATTCTCATGGGTTTATCTTCCCTCTCTCTCGGACCTTTGCCCATTGGCACATTGGCTTGTTTAGCAGTCACACATTCTTCACAAAAATTTAAAGAGTCTGATACTGGCAATCCCAACTCTTTCATAACATTGTTGCTAGAATGTCCCATACGCCTGTGCCATAATTTTGCATCTTGCTCAACAAAGTGTGTTACAGCTGATGTACTAATAGGATCAAACTGACTTAAATACTGACCCTTTTCATTCAATCTGGCAATAACAAATTTTTCTTTATTCATCTCAACTATTGCAACATTATTTGTGAAGATAACATTGTAACCAGCTCTCTGTATGTTTTTCACGGATATTAACTGACCATTCAACTCTGGTATATACAAAACATCTTTGAGAGTTATCTCTCGACCATTCAGCATTCCAACAATTGTCCCAATCCCTTTGACTTCCAGAACTTCAACTTTAGATGCACATGTCACAGTACCACTGTGGGGCCTCATGTCCTTAAACCATTCCTGTTTACTGCACATGTGCGTGGATGCACCAGAGTCCAACATAAAATTTTCACTTGTTTGATTGACCATAAAAGTAACCGCAGCAGACTCACTGTTATTAGACTTTGACTTGGTACGACAATCCTTTTTCATGTGGCCGGGACGTCCACAGTTATAACATGTTGATTTTCTTGGACAATATTTTGCAACATGACCCTTTTTCTTACACTTGTGACACGTAATATGTTGGTATTTTTCGGCATTAAATGCTACATTTGTTTTTGCATTTTCTGTCTTCTTTTCACTTGTGTCACTTTTTAATGCCTCTGCATTTATTAATCTTTGTATAACAAAATCTGAAGACAATGTCGTATCTGGCTGATTTTCTATTGTTGCCTTTATTATATCGTATTCCGGAGGTAATGACATTAAAATATAAATAACAATATCCATGTCTTTCACAGTTGTTCCCGAAGCTCGCAATTCGTTCACCAATCCCAGTATTTCATTTATGTGTTCCTGCATACTGCTATCACAGCGTTTTTTTTGTGTTCGTGAGTTTCTTTCTTACTAGGATCTGGCTTACAGCACTTGATTTGCCATATTTTTCCTTTAAAGCCTCCCATAGTTTATATGCCGTAGTTTCATCCGACATCGCCATCAATATGGAATCATCAATCATACTAAGTAACAATGCGTACGCCTTTTTCGATTTTGAATCCACAGTTTCCTCCTTTATTAGAAACTGATCCAGGTCTTTTGCAGCAAAAATAGCTTCTGCCCGACGTTTCCACAACAGATAATTCGTCCCTCTGAATGGTTCGACAAGATATTTTATATTTTCTTCCTTGGCCGCCATATTGCATAGCCAGCCACACGACGCGAAACAGCCCAAACCACTCAAGTAGAAAATCTTTATTAATACGTCTGGCGTCTGCTCCAACACTTCCTTCTGATTTTTCGGAACCACGCTCTGCTGTTGTTTATTTTGGATATAAATAAATCAGTGGCCGATAAATCTTGAAGCTTTATTGTAATTATTATAAACGAGCACAAAACAAAATTGGTAATTTACTTTCAAGGCGCACCATAGACAACCACACAACAAAAGACAACACCTCAGTAGTGATGTTCTACAATCTCACTAAATACTAGGGATGTGCAGGGAATCAGATTCAGTCAGTGTTACCATGAGTGATTATTCCCAACAATATTCATCATATTTCAAAGACCGTGGAAGGACTCGATGCATAATTGGACGAAATCGGCTCGATAGAAAATAATTGCAAAGAGTGGTCTTAAAATCATTATTAAACGGTTCTATGTCGGTGTTATTTTTTTTGAGGTATGGGTCTGCAATTAAAAACATGAAGTCAACAGATTCAAACCTAAACCGCTAACGAGTCATATTTCACAAATAATTCACACTTTTTTTTATTTCAATTATTAATTAATTATTTTCTTCTAAAACCTGGCCACCCAGTAACTCTCTCGCTCTCGTTTACTCCGATACAAATAAACAGTATGCGCGCATTTTGGTGTTGACATGTGATTGGTTATACATATCTCTTGCTACGCATCCTCACTCATCTCTGGTAGAAACGCAGCCCAGTTGAGCCATTGGTATTCCCCACTGCTCAACTTTAAGCAGTTGAGCAATCTAGTTGAGCAGTGGTGAAGAAGTGGCGTATACACGTAGAATGCTGGTTTTCAGCGTTAGAAGGTTGGCGGAATTATTAAAAAAAACGTTTTTTAGATCTCTAAAAACCGTTTTTAGGGTTCCGTACCTCAGAAGGAAAATACGAAACCATTATAAGAATACATTCTTTTCCGTCTATTTTTTTTAATAATGCCTCTAGGTTTTTTGCATTGCAGCATCGCTATTTCGTATTCCCCCATTAATAATGTGACTAATTATATATATTATCATCTGGGAGTCTTATCGAACTAGGTTTAGTGTCGTGGGCTCTCTAACTATAAGCGCCGACAATTTCTTACAGCCAGCGTTCGATGTGTTACATACCCACTTTAAGGGTCGTACCGAAGGTCTGAAAACCAGTCTTACTAAGCGGTACCAATGGTCAGATAAAGGTTTCTCTTATCGCAGATACCGTGATCGAATAAGCTGAAAAATGTTCTCCATGGAACCAACACCGGTTTCTCTGTTTCCCGATTATTTTAATCTAAATCTCTTCAAAGTTCGAATGAACCGATTTCTTCTAGGCAAGCGTGTTTCACCCTAGGCCACGTCATCGCTTCAAATCAGCCGAGTTGCGGCCAAACGCAAGCCTATATAGCATTAAAAAAAAAAGAAAAAAAAAACGGAGAGTAGTCGCGAGAAAAAATTGTACTGTCCGATACAAAAAAAAACCAACTTTTTTTTTTTCGGTATCTTTAAAACGAAATTATAAATAAAAACTGGAGCATCATTTGGGTTTAGTAAACCGCGAAAGTCGCAAACTTCAACAACCCAGAAGGTATATCAAAGCGACCAATATTTATATCATAATACGAAAGCCAAACAGGCTTATTAAAGGCTAACGGAAAGGTACTAGCGGATGAAAGGGACAATAGATGTCTCGGTCCATAGGTTATTACGACCTTTTATTGACTCGTTTACAAGTCAACACGGCGGGAGGAGATGATTCGACAATAACATAGATAGGATGGGTAATTTCAGATCGAAACACTATTCTGCGAAAATTGTTACATCGATGACTATACATCAAAGCCTTGATAATGCGACGTTATGTTTGAACTACGCCTTTTTTATTCGCTGTTACCTTACATCGAACCCTTGTTTCTTCGACGTAGGTGAAAAAAAAACTGCTGTTTTATACATTTTGGTATTGCATTTTTGCGAGCAGCGAGCAAACGCTGGTAGTTTAGTTTATATTGCCAGTATTTAATAAACAACTTAACGAGGTGATTAAAATTACCTAGCAACTTGACAAAAATAATAAAACTTTGAAATATGTGACGCATCACCTTTTTAACTGCGCTATCGCTCATTCGTAACAGTTAACAGTTCTTTCAATTTTGAGCGTTTGGCCGTTTCGACCGAAATGGGCCGAGGAATGCCGCATGTAGATGGTTTTTCTGACGGAAGGTAGCCGATGAAGCTTCTGTCGGACACTAACAATAACAAAACATCCTGCCTGTATTTCCCTATTTAATAAATAATAATATAAATATCGCTGGACACACAGCGCCATCTAGTGCCACACTAAGCAACAAGGCTTGTTTCGTGGACACCAGGTAGTTAATATACTACATAGATACTTTTTGTTGGTAAATATTTACTTTATCATACATTTAGACATCCATGACTCGGAAACAAATGTTCATGCTCATCACATAAACATTTGCTCCTACCGGGATTCGAACCCGGGACCCTAAGAACGTAAGGCAGCCTCACTATCGCTGCGCCATTCGGGTCTTCATTTACGCTGTTATGCAAAGGTGTACCTACACATTAGGGCCAGTAATTTCCAAGTCCTAGGGGGCAAGCCTGTTGACACCAACCGGTCATAAATCCAAACACCGTGGCTGCCACTGAGAAATTCCTGACGAAAAAACCTAATTACACTTTAAAATCGAAGCAACGAGGCACTCAAGAAAACATGTGATAAATTCTCCTGTTTACATGCTGTTAAAGTAGAAAGACGAGGTAAATGACTGACTCATTTATGTATAACGGGGAACTTTCACTCGATTAATTTACAAAACGACACTCCGTGGATTTGGAATATGAACATAGGTCAAGGAAATCACGTATTTATAAGGATAGTCAAGTTTGGAGAGGTTTATTTGTATACTTGTTATTTATTTTGTCAAAATCGATCAGCTTTTATGTAGGTAGTTGTTGGAATGAAATGAAAATAATTAATTTTGATCTTAGGAAGTCCGATCGTAGATCTCTAGTCAGTTTCACGTATTAGTATTATGATCTACAAACCTCTGCCCGTGGTCTTGCCCCGTGGTTGGGGACAAGCTTGATAATAATAAATAAATAATAATAATAAACCATTAATTTCAGGTAACAAAAACCCATAGACCTTAACTTAAAAATACATACTAATAACAAATTTTTGTTAGTATAAGCAACTTTTTTTTTTAACAAACTGTTATTTACTTTCAAATTTATAATCTATATATTTAAAATTACGGTGTGCATAATACCACGACCAAAATAAATTTTAGTGAAAATTACCAAAAAAAAAAAAAACTCATGAAACCAAACCTCCGCGTAGAAACCTAGCCGAGCTATGTTCGTAATTATTATCTCCTAAACGGCTTGACATTTTTTTCAACTTGTAATTATTTATGGAAACGTCACCTGGATGATTTTTGAATTTTAAAATACTTATGTAGTTACATGACAAAGTCTCGTCGGAACTAAAATCCCAGTGTGCATGTGTTCGTAATTCTTCTCCCTCCAAAAGGGCTTAACCTACTTAAATGATTTTTTTCTTGTATAAAAAGTTAAAGCCGTAGTCCGTGTTCGCTAGTATAGATATCAAACGACCATAACATGAAGCTGTTGTTTAATATCACTACAGGGACACATTTACTACCAGTATCATCCATCTTAACTGTCAAGCCATTTAAAAGCTTTAAAGCTTTCTGTGAAAACCACCACGAAGTAACTGTATTTCACAATATCTTACATAATATTGTGTTATGTTATTTCATACTACTTTTTAAGCAACTTTACTGTCCGTTTTGACTTGTTCATCAACTGGCGAGTGTGAAATTCGCGATTTGGAACCTTCCGATTTTATCTATTTTTTTGTCGTCCATGTCTATGAAATTTCTGAGAAAACCCCAATAACACTTTGCCCGACCTGGGAATCGAACCCAGTACCTGTTGCTCAGCAGTCACGCTTGCCATCACTAGACGAAACAGGCAGTCTAGCGGAATAAGCAAGAGTTGAAAATCTTTTAAAAATCATTATTGAAACATTTATTTGTCTGGTGCTAGTGAAAGCGTTCCTTAAAATAATTATAAGTAACCTTTTATAAAGTGAAACGGAAAATGTGCCACTAATAAACTATCTCCGGAATATAATCAACTCTTAGCCCAGCTCAGACCGCAGTAGTCCCTGGAGACACAAGATATGCAAGCATTATAAACTTAAGTAGTTAATGTACTTCAGTAATAGGCTTCTCTCAAGGGAAGTGAAACTCCCTAGTAATAGCTAGTAATTGGTCTAAACCAGTGTTTTTCAACCTGTGGGTCGCGAAGCCTCTACAGATAGCAAGAGGTCGCGAAAACTACTTCAATAAAGAAAACAGTAAAGCCTAGAAGTATAGATTTAATAAGAAAATGTTAACTAAAAGATAGTTTATATCTTTTAGTTGTCTTTTTGTTAATTTGTATGTTCATACAAATTAACAAAAGAAAAACCTATTAGTACTCATCCATCTTAGTGAGGTTTCGCTTGTTTGTCGTTAACTAATTTCTCCCATCGTGGAACCGTTTTCGCTACATTGAGAATTAAATCGAATTCCAAATTTAAAAAGAATGTGTTAAATAACTACACATATTTATCCGAATCTTAAGTATGCAAATACATAAAAAAATTGTATGGATTTTATATTTGTAACACCGGATGATTTTTTTTATCACTTTCCAAAAGAAATGGGTATATTATGTGAACGGAGTAGAAGCTTACCTACTTTTATTTTTGTACTTTTTCTTTTTTCCACAGCTTATAAAAAATTTGATTCTTCATCAAAAAACGCTACGAATTTCAAGTAAACTTTTCATATTAGTACAAAGAAAGAGAAATTTAGAAAAAAAAAAAAAAAACTAATTGAAAAAAAGAAAAAACTAAGTATGCCATTGGCTTCTACTCCGTTCACCAATTATACCCATTTTTTGGAAAGTGACAAAAAGTCATACCTGTATAATAAAATAAATAAACAAAAACGAAGGGTCGGGTGTTTCCAAATATGTTTTCATACTATGGCGGTCGTGTCATGAAAAAGGTTGAAAAACACTGGTCTAAGCCAAACCCCGACAATGTTGTGGTATCCGTTGCTAATAGCACATGAGCGGGCTGCAACATGATGATCAATTTTATGATGGACTTATGAGCGCTTGTAAAGCTTAGTTTACACGTGGCGAGTATTAAGTCGAGTGGTCAAGCAGATACTTGCAAGTTTTGTTTGTAAATCTGTACTTGATTTTATTTGTATTGAAGCCCGCGTCTTAGTTCACGTTGAAATTTTAATGTGAAGTAAAGAGTGAGAAAAAAACCCTATGTGCTATTCCTGGCTATAAATCCATCTTTGTGCCAAATTTCATCCAGAGCCGTTCAGCCGTTCTGGCGTGATTGAGTAACAAATGTCCATCCATCTATTCAAACACTTGCATTTCTACACTTAGTAGTAAGATATAGCTTTTCGTGTCTGTCTGTATGATCACGTTGTTCTTCTTACCTGCGGAACCGATTTTAATGCGGTTTTCACTATCATTTAGATAATTTATTTTGGTTGGTATCTGAAGTCGAAAATCCGATCTCTCGTGATTTTATAAGTTTTTTATTGCAAATGTTATCGCTTTTAAAGTATTTTACTAGAGATGTCTACAATGACCTTAAATATTAAGTTTTCTTTTGTAAAAAAACAAATCAAGAGTCGCTTTTAAAAGGAAAATGAGTGAACAGGTGATTAGACGCAATTTTTTATAAAATGTGGAAAAGTAGAGAGAATATTTTGCTCATTCATTTTACTTTTTTGAAAAGATGTTTCCGTTTTAATTTATACTGTTTGTGCAGTTTCTAACTCCATATTTATGACTCAAACTATATAGCGAAACATTAGCAACTAAAAGGACTTAAATATATTTATGGTCGTTTTTATTAACACTACAAAACTAAAACCAACAACATCTAAATAAATGCTAAAACTGTAAAAAAGGCTTTACCCAACCATTTGGGGTCGGCTTCCATTCTTACCGGATGCAGCCGAATACCAGTATTTTACATGGAACGACTGCCTATCTGACCTTCACAACCCGGTTAGTACTGGGTAATACTCTTGGTAAGGCTGGTTGACAGACTTTCGGGTCACTGACTGCCAAATATCCATAAAGTAAGCCGGGACCAACGGCTTAATGTGCTTTCCAAGGCACGAAGGAAACTCGGTATGTAATGGGTGGTCACCCATCCACGGACCTACCTTGTTGATCTTCCCCTACTTACTTATAGCCATTTAAATTCATACTCAAACTTTCCTACCGACATTTTCCTAATTTTCTGAAGAAACAAAATAGAATATGGCATTTATTCAGGTATCGCAAAAATTCCTGGAAACGACCATAAGGCTCGACAATAAAAACACCCACACGAGCCTAATCTTGTAAACGAACACTCAATACACTATCACAAAATCAACACATTAGTATAATTAATACTCCACCTTTATATATCACACACTATACGATTCTTCCTATCAAACAAAGGTCGGATTACTAAGCAGATATACGGCTAATTGGTTTATTAGCAGACTACTTAGTGACGCCGAAAATATTATCAATTAATTCATTAAGTAGTTAATCTGCTAAGATGTGTGTCCCACGCTTTAATTGCGACACACCCTATGTCATAGGCCTACAACAAAATCCATTACACGTTTGGAAAATTGGTCTGATTGACATACATTTTATCATTCTGCTTATCATCCACAGCCAGTACAAAGTGACATTCTATCAGCGATTAAAGATGCATGATGATGTAAAACCACAGATAATGTAAGACTTAAAAAGTATAAGATTGACATAAGCTACCGAAAAGTGTAATCATCATCATTCTCTTGCCCTTATCCCAATTCATTTGGGGTCGGCGCAGCATGTCTTCTTCCTCCATACTTCTCTATTTTTCGTCATCTCATCAGACACTTCTTTTCTTGCCATATCATTCTTAACACAGTCCATCCATCGTTTCTTTGGTCTTCCTCTACTCATATACCCATCCACATTCACACTCAAAACTTTCTTCACGACATTTTCCTCATTCCTCCGCATCACATGCCCATACCACGACAACCGATTACCACACAACTTTTCAGTCACCGGCGCCACTTTCAGACTTCCTCTTATATACTCATTTCTTACTTTATCCATTCGAGTAACACCACACATCCCCCTTAGCATCCTCATCTCCGCGACATGCAAATACCTTTCATTCATCCCTTTTGTGGCCCAACATTCTGATCCATACAAGACAGTAAGTATAAGTATTTACATTTATGTAAATAATATAAAAGTGTATGACAATCAATCAAGAAAGCCGTTGTAGAATTCGCTTTAAAGGTGGATATATGTAATATGTCTAGGCACTTAGGTCTCTCATAGTAATTAATTTTCATCTTACAATTATAATAAATAAAATAATAATAATAAAAAAAATATTTATCCGAGTATGAATAAAAAAAATACTAATAATAAAAATACAATACAATAAGCATATAATTTAGTTTTGTGCACAGAAGATTTAAGTTTACAAAATAAGTCTATGCATATACAAAATAATAATGAACCCTGTCTCAGACCTGTATCTTAAGAGACAGTGATCGGCCAGAATTGAAATTTAATAGAACTGAAAAACTGAATTGACATTAAACTAAGAATTGGTGTATCGCTGAAAGTTGTGTCCCGTAAATCGACCCGAATCCCTCAACGTGGATACTCTTGAGCCATATCATGGGAACCGTATGGTTGTATCACTAATTAAGAATCGCACCCTCGCCGGAAATAAAGCCAATCCAAAAGGCTAGCGCAAATTGAACACCCGACCGTTTCCGGCCCCAAATGAGATTTTCGGCTGGCAAAGAGCTACCGATTACACCGCTTGAACTTGAAATTAAACTGACATTTAGCTGCCTCATGTTTGATAAGTATCAAATATCTTATTTGAGAAACTGAGCCGTATTTACGTTATTTAGATATGAAGATATTTATGATTTTAGTTTCAAGTTTGTTTGTTCTTTTATCTGTTTTTAGTTTTAAAGGTTTTCTTCGTATTGATTACAGCTATGCTTATTACCATCACTAAAATACGTGAAATATAGACAGAAGACTTAGTTTTATTTCTTGAAAAAGTTTGCATAAAATAAAATAAATTTGTATTACTGTGGTAGTATATTTATACTAATATTATAAATAATAGGTAGTTTGAAGATTTGTAATTTTGTATGTATTTTCGGAACTACTGATCCGATTCCGTTTTTTTTTTAAACACAATTCACTAGCGGGAAGCTAGATTATCCCCAAATGTCATAGGCTAATTAAATGTTAATTTCCGTACATAACTAGAGCAAAACCGCGAGCAAAAACTAAGTAGCTCA
The DNA here is from genome assembly GCA_941918905.2 of Xestia sexstrigata. Classification (NCBI taxonomy): domain Eukaryota; kingdom Metazoa; phylum Arthropoda; class Insecta; order Lepidoptera; family Noctuidae; genus Xestia; species Xestia sexstrigata. The sequence goes on from OW799216.2 coordinate 10,878,610, forward strand.
TAAAACCGAGTGATTACCATCATTCCCGATTTAACCTTTGCACTTAACAATTACAAAACCAAGCGCGGACACAGCTCACCCGTTACATACTTTATGAATACAAGTTGAACCCCACACAATGATGAAACAGTCGTAAACTATGTCAACAAACATACAGCTTTACCGTGTAAAACAAAAACAGAACTCGGTACCTTTCCGCGCGAGTTATAAAAGTCGGAAGAGTTAAATGGGTCAGTTCACCCCGAACGGTAGGGTTAACAACCTGTCACCAAGTCGCTACTCATACTCTGATACTACAAAGCTACGTGACAACACCCTGATTGCTCAGAACCTCACTTAATGTACCTACCAGAGGCTTAAGGTACCAATGCCCACCTGATTAGACGCGAAAGGAAGATTAACAAGTAATCAGGAAACAGCTCGTGTCAACACATCCAATTAGGGCTATATCTTAGAGGCACACCCAGTCCCCCAGTGAATAGTTGGCTTAAGGTGTGGTCTGACTATCTATTCGACCACCGCCTTTGGCTACAAGGTGCCCTATATCGAAATCACAGCTTTAATCTTACAAGCAATCTGGCCCACGAAAGAGATTTTTATTTTCCCATAAACTGGTCACATGTCGTCCAAATTGGAATTACGTGATCGGGTTTCATGGTAATGATCGCCTTTTATGTTGGTTGTTACTCACGCGCCATATAATTGAGTATATAAGTTATCATTTACGCGACTTAGGATAGGTGTATGAACCCTTGGGGGGTTGGAATACGTGTTTCCTTCTTTTGATTGCAGTGCCAAGGTCGGATACACTTGCGTTGGGGGAAACTTTCGAAGACATTTTCTTGCTCAGAACTTTGTTATTAGCTAAGAGTTCCCTTAAGACCATAATATATAGCAAGAAGGAAAATATATAGAAATAAATGATGTCGTTTGAGCTTTTAGAACAAGTTATGAGGACCAGCGAACCATTGGAAGTTATCGGTACTTATCTTATCTTATCTCTTAGTTCATAAGTTTGGATTTAGGAGGCAGTCTTTGAAACTACTCACGAGATTTCAAAAATTATTTCACAGTTATAAAAGCTATATGCTAGCTATTATGTTGGATAGTGTACAGGTTACATCCGGAGTTATTTACTGTACAGACCTTGTAGAAACTAGAACAAATCTCCGTGCGTTCAAGCGTTGTTGCCATACTTATTGGAATCAAATATCAGCTCACAACTTAGGACCCATTAATGTTAATGTTTATCCGTGGTGCTAGGCAACTGGGCCTATCTCAGTTGTAAACGCCCCTTTGTGCCTATTGGCTTTGTTTCTTTCTGTCTAGGAAGTGGAAATTACGATTTTTTCCTGGTCCTCCGCTATACTTTTCTGATTAATTTCGTCGCGGGATCCAAGACAGTTAAATTCATTCTCTGGGACTTCGTCGAGCTTCATTGTCTCGGCGCTTTTCTGGTGGTCGCCACTGTTGATTCTGGCTTTCAGGAGTTACAGTGGTTTGGGAATAGTGTGGCGGGCTTGTCCCTTAAAAAAATAAAAAAAGGATATATAAAAATAAATAAAAGCTATAGGTACTATTGCCGAGTGCTTAGGGTATGTTTTTTTGATGAGGACAAAGTCAGGGGCAGAAGCTAGTCTTAAGAAATGGTTATTAATAAGTTTAAGGCACGACTAGAATAATTATTTTCAGATAGATAGAAATTTCAACTAAGAAGTGCAGTGGACTTTGGACCTCCTCGAGCGATCCTCGAGTGGATCATGGGGCTCCGGCCCATCTCGTAACTTTCCCATTTCGACAACTAAACAAATGACGTGCGAAACAACTGAAAAAGCCAACTCGTAACTATTTTAATCTTCATACATTGATTCCCATTTCGTCAACCATAAATTTCAACTGTTTTTGTACAGTACAGTCAGCTCCCAGTATGCAAAAGTTTAGGACAAAAGACAGTTGTACATCTGTCATCTACATACTTGCATACCGACTTCGAATTCCTAATGTATTCGACAAGGAGGCTACGTTCGTAGTTTCCCAGAGTCTCCCAACTTTCGTCAAGAATGCTCTGTGAACTCCTGAGTCGGTCACCAATTTGTATTCGTCCAATTCAATCTCCCAGGAAACTTCAAGGTTTTTGTCATAAATTCAATGACATGTGATTCAAATTAATAAAGACAATAATTTTAATCTTCATTTATTTTTGTTTCAGATACAAATTGTTAATTAAAACAAATTATGTAAAACGCCGTGGAAACACACAACCGCGAGTAGTCCGAATGTAACACAACAATATAATTACAATTTCATTGAACACGCGTGGAATTTTTGATTGAAACATTTTCTGTCAGATGCACGGTTCGTTCATTTCTGCATAGTATTTTAATTCAAATAAACTCGTTATTTCACGGTATTATTCAATACGATATTTATTAAAGCACCCCGGAAAAGTTTTAAAAGCAGCGATTGGGTAATGCGTTCATAATTTCGAAACGATATTTTAATTCATTCAGGCATTGGTATTTTCATTTTCTCTAAAGAAATATGTAAAAGTCAAGAGTAAATATATTATATTAGAGGAAGTTAAACATATACTTTTCAGAATAACATCTTGGAATAAAAATCTCTTTTTAAATTCTCTCACATTAAGGAAAAGAGTAAATCATGCCGTGACAACTGACAGGGGAGGATGCAAGAAGAAAACGTGTTGCACCAAAATGGGACAAGTACAAGAAGATGATAATAACTGTAAAGTACTGATTTAGATTTACTTCTGAACATGGACTTAAGTCCATGTTCAGAAGAGGGAGGAAGGTGAATATGTATGTCAATACTGGTTTAAGTCACTGCATTTTATAGTCGTCAGGTGCTCTGACGCTTCTAGAGTTAAAAAACCCGATAAAATGCACTCCTCATCTCTCATAAGTAGATGAAATGTAGTCTTTTAAATCTTTGTAATTTTTTTATTTCTTTTTTTTTTAACATGTCAGGACGCATACTATCAAAATGATCTGTTTTTAATTTCTTGATAACAAAATTTATCAAAATGGCACATACCTTTGATGAATGTCAAATTAACATCAACCTCAAACGGTACCGCTACATCTGTCTCTCATCTCACTCACAACTCAATTCTGTTCCCGACATACACACAAAACTCATTGCGCGAACTTTTTACGACACTTTTTCGGTTTTTACACAGTTGAACACAAACAGAATCGACTTGTGAGTGACAATGGTAGAGAGTAGACCGATTTGTCTGCTCAACACCCACCCGCTTACTAAACTTACGTTTATCCATGGTCTTGGTGCTTGCAACAGCGCCGAAATATCGGGAATTCAAAACAAATTGTTAACATGGTAAATATCGCGTTTTCAGTGTTAATGATAACGTTAGTGACCATGTCAATTTAAAAACTGAATATTATTACTATGAGAATAAAGATCACTGTGACTTTGACAGTGATGCTGAAGTACGATACCTGGGATATGACTGTATACATACGCTGTTGTATGCATGCGATACATCATCATGGCGTAACTACCAAGCTGTCGCAAGACGATTGATGATTTAATGGTCGTAGTAAGTCGGTCTGAAGCCAATGTACTACAACTAACAACTATACCTAAATAAGAAAAGTGTCACATTTAATCAGTAGTCGAGTATCCAGTTTTTTAATCCGATTTTTAAAAAGTGAGTATCCTACATCATAACAATATGTCAATCGTAACAGATATTTTAGATACCAGAGTTAAAGTCCAAAAGACCTGAGGTGTCGATATATATATATTTTTTTTTCTTAAAATATTTTTTGAACAATTGTTTCCTCCGGTTTACCTAAAAAGTCTTAATTTTTTGACAAATCTCACATTATCGTAAGTAATATAGGACCGCCCTCTATAAATCTCTGATAAATCATATTAAAAGTAAAGTAAGGAATTGAAAATACTCCATCTGTCGGATCCATATCACTCGTCAAGAAGACACATTTGTGGAGCGACTTGTAGTGCAGGGAAAGGTTGAAGGCACAAGATAAGAGCGCGCGGCAGGTCACCAATGCGTTGGACCGACCTAGTCAAAACTGCACTCAATGGCCCACTCCACGAATGCACAAGAAAAGCAACAGTAAGGGAGGCCATTCCTCCAGTACTGTGGCTTTTGAGGCTGTGGCTTTCGACGGATTGTGAAGCTTGCCACCACCCCTGATTTGACAACCACCACCACTCTGCCAAGAGTGTGACAACGAAGAAGAAGGATCTAGGATCTTATATTCAGTTACCAAATTTGATTTATTTATTATCCACCGAAATAAATGTCAATATCTCCTTAACTATCTAAAACAGCCCTGATTTGTCGACAACTTCTAAGAAACCGTAAATCTCTCCTCGACTATGTATACAGTCGTCCTAGTTAAACAGTGCAGCGGTAACGTTTGATACATTTTATTTCTCACCTCTAGTAACATTTTCCTGTACTTGACATGATTTCAATCGAGTTTGTGCAGGAAGGAGGTTGTTAGCTCCACTCGTATATTTTATTCGAATGATTACTGAGAGTCGATTGTTCGCTTGTTGCTCGGTGCCATGCCGGTGTGAATCATTCGTAGTAAACAGTGGCGAGTTTGAAGAGTTTTATTTTGTTGAGATTTTTCAAAATAACAAATTCTTTTCTAGGTCTTGCGTTTCGTATCTAAGTATTAACAATGTAACATTAGATGTTATGAAAAACATTAATTTTAAACAAATCTTGGCGTGGATACAGGATGCAACACCGCCCACAAAAATATGCGCATGCAGGAAAAGCAATCCAAGCATGCCATGCATCCAAACCCACACTCGACACGTGTTTAGCCCCTCCACGAGGTATCCTCAGGAGGTGTTGTGTGTGAAACGGCTGATTCTAAAACTTACTGTAACATACTGAAACCAAATATTCGTAAAAGAATAGCCAGTAGTCTATAGGAAACGATCAGCCAGATTTTAATTGTTAGAATTTTTCTTTAAGAATATCTTAATAATATCAACATGACAAATCGTAAAAAATTACAGATTTATCTAGGTACAATTTTAGACTTTTTTAATGTGAAATTCAAACATTAGCCTAAAAGCCCCAGCGCTGAGCACTCTCAACAATGACAGCAATTTGGCCCTCTCTTTCAAAGTGGTTGTAAAAACCATTTGTACTAAAAACTACTTTTACTTAAAAGCAACCCCCCCACTTACAAACTAATTTGTCACTGTCATTTCTTGAAAAAGGGAAAAAAACTTTTATCGCCGTTCTAAGTTTAAAGTCAAAATTGCATTCGGTAGTTTCAACAATTGCAGAGGAAAAAATGCAACTAAATGGCATAATTCATAGTACATTACTCAGCGGCCAGCAACAGAGGCACTGATGGACGAACGTGTAAATATATACGTAGGTAAGTCCATCACTGCCTAGCTGTGGCCAAGGCTTGTTTAGTACTTTTCTCAAATAATGGACGGAAAAATTGTTAATCTCAAACATGCTTGGAAATTTGAGTAGGTATTATTTTGACAACCTTCTTCGAGATAAATCGAAATTGCTGTACTGGCCAGATACATGCGACCAGCGGCCGGCAAAAGTTGTATGAAAATATCATATCTGTCGTGTTTAGCGGCCAAATAAATTACATAGTAAACTCATATCTGTCGCGTTATTTTAAAATGGAACGATCTTTTACTCTGAAACATGGCAACCAAGGAGATAACTTTCGGTTTTATTTAAATTTCGAATTGGCTTCAAATAGAAAGCAAGTATTAAAAAAAAAACAAATGAGTTCTTCAACGCGAGAGTTTTAATTTCCTCGCATTATTTGAGAAAAGTACTATACAAGCCTTGGCCACAGCTAGGCATTGATGGACTTACGTATGTGTGCCTCGGCTTAGTCTCGGCCCACACACACGGTTTACACGTTCGTCCATCAACTCCTCTATTGCTGGCCGCTGCAGTAATGTACTATTTTCATCTCTTCTATTCGAAAAGTGTCGTTTTTTTCCTCCATAAGCGGGAGCAATGTAGCTCTTTTCTCCACTAGACTTTTTAGCGGGCAGTACCTAATGAGATTTGAATTTGGATCATGAATCGTTCATTGATCGAACGCAAATTTTATAAATTACTGCCTGTAAGGGCTTTATCATACTAGCGGATTGCGAGCGTCTTCAAAGCGGAGTGGGGCGCAACGAATACGTTACGGACGTCCAGCGAACACACAGCGCATGCGCAGTGATTCGTTGCGGACGCGCTACGAATTCGCTGTTGGCTGTAAGGTGCAGGGAGGCGCGGTAACAAAAATAAACAAAAGCGCACGATTCCCTGAAAGAAAAGGAGCGAAGGCATTTTCGGAAATATAAATTTGTAATTGACCTTTTTACATTCACATTTTTTTTTTTAATTAAACTTATTCATTAATTACTTAAAAGTATATTTTATTTATTTTCTCGTAGAAGGATATGAAAAGTAGAGTATATGACGCAGACGAGAGCAAAAATATTTTTCCCTCAGGCGATGTACGGTTGACCAAGCTATTTGATTTACATTTAACAATGTAACTTGCATGTTAAAATGTAATCCAAATAGCTTGGGCGACCGTACTTTGAATACCTCGCTACTCTCAGGATTATATTTTATAATCCCTCGTTATGCTCAGGATTCTCGAAAATAGCGCCCTCGCCGTAAAAATATTATTTTGTTCCCTTGTCATACAATCTAATAATTAACATGTTGATTTCGGTTACCCGGCCCGGCCTTCTTCTTTTTTGCGTGTCGATAAATTAAAAAAATACCCGAACAGTAAATTTCCACCGGCACAGCGCTGTCGTTGGCTTCGCAGTAAAGTGCTATTAGGTTTTTTCATCAATCACTTCTCAGTAGCAGCCATGGAGTCTAGAGTTATGCCCGGTTGATGATAATAGGTTTTACCCCCTCATACATGGGACTTCAGTACGAGTATAACTGGCGAAATGTGGATGTACGGTCGAACAAGCTATTTGGTTTACATTTGACAATGTAATTTGTAGGTTAAACTGTAAACCAAATAGCTTGTTCGACCGTACGATCAGGTATACGTCTGCCTAATCCTTCGGAGATGAACATTGAGGCCATGTTGCGGTGTAAAGTTGTTTTTTAAATATTGCCATATGAGAAAAGCTCTTGAATATTTTTAAAAGGTAACATTGCTTCAACAGACAAATAGACTTGAGTTAACGACAAAGTCTGAAAGCAAAACAACTTGAATTGCTAAGTTCAATGAAGTTTGTAATACTTATTGTTTTGTTTACTTAGGAGTAGGAGACGGAATGAGTTCGATCTAATGTTCCTGGCTATGAAAACAGTAAAGTTTTGTTTACAACGTGCCTAGCGGCGTTGCTCACTGAGAAAGTTTTGTAAGAATTATGAAGATACGTTTAATATTATTTTTATAAACCCTGTGATTGTAAATTAAAATTATAATGGGGTAGATGACACACCAATCAATGGGGGCTATCGTTTTTGAGCTCACTAGATTGCGCACTGTCGAGTAAGGTCCTGTCAATAATTCTATTTAATACTTTAAAGTACCAATAACTTCATTAAAAAGTTCATTTTATTACGTATAACAACATATAGTGTAAGGTTTAAATACATATTTACAATATTCTTCCTAAAATTAGCAAGCATGAAACATTTAAAAATCATTCTACCTCCAAGTACTAACAACTAAGATCCTAAGTTGCTACTTAAAATCTTCAAGTCATAATTAATCAGGAATGGCTTAATCTAGAACACAATCGTTAGTAATAGTATAAATACGTGATATAAAAGCACGCAACGCGCGAACACTGTATGACATTGACACTGACGTTTTGGAAGACCTTAGTCTACACAAGCGCCTCTAGTGGCAAATTCACACGCGATATATGTTCAAGACATGGGCGCGAGTTAAATATCTAGTGAAATGTAGGTGTACTGTAATGTAAACCTCTGCCTAAACCTTCGCAGATAACATTCATAATGTTGTGTGTTTTCTGATAGACGCTAAATACCTCACCGATACTCATACCCGTGTTTAAAAAACCGTAATAAATGTACCAGTCTAATAAGCTACCTTTATGGTTAATTACGTATTCCTGATTCATCAAGTATTCTCAAGTCTGAAGCACAATTAATAATTTTGTTTTTCATGGAAATATTTTATGAAGTTAAACTTTCTTTCAGTTGTTCTTGTAAACCTCGTGGAAAATTATAAGTAGACTGCCTACCCAGTAATTTTAACACAATTGTTTACTTCCAAAGTTATGCAGCTTAATAAGGATTAAGTACGATGTTCAAAGTCGTTTTGTTTTATACGAAAAAAACGACTTCGGGTCAAGGAAATGTATACATAATTAACCTATGTATCATTCACACTGGGTTAATTTGAAGATGCGTCAATTTTCGTGATTGTCGTCCTTTAATCACGCGAGGTTCGAAAGGGGGTCAGAAAAAATCACCATTAACCACTATGTGGGGATTGGTTCATGTGACAATCGCGTGTATTTTTTGTGAGACGACAAAACATAATTTATTGTGTGACGTGTCATTTTTTTACCAACAATGAATTAAAAACCCGACCTAAGCGAAGCCTTTTTTTTATAAACAGGTCTAAACCTATCTGATCTCAGACTTCTAATTACAATCCGCAGGAAAAAGTAGGTAGGTATTTAAAAAATTCAGTACCTATCCTTTTTTTCATATTAGTTGCTATTAAACTGTCAAAACAAAAGGCATTGCCAATGCCAGACTGTATAGTCTTAAAACATGTTTTTAAAAACAAAACAAGATCAAGAACCAGATAGAGAACAAAATACTGGTGTTGTTTTGTGTAAAAATAATAATGGGCCAAGTTTAGGGCTTACTTTATTAAACTTTTATATAGTAAGGTCCGTTGCGACATAAATATTGTGTTACAGCAACCATGAAGAAGCAAGCTAACTCAAAAAAGATTGTTTACGTGATAAACTACAGTTATTTTTATTTACTTACAGAAAGTTGTTGTAAGTAGGTAGGTACTACTTTTTATGTGTATTTACGATTATATAGAGTTTCTTTTTTATCCCAGTCCTAAACTTATTTAATACTGTTCAAGGACAAATATTGTATGTATTTATGATGTAGGTAGGTAGGTATATCAAACATAAGTTTTTTTTTTGTTAAATTAAATTTATGTAGGTACACAATATCCTTAAGTGTCCATATACCATCTTAACATGAATGATGTAACCAAGATTTTGTAACAATATTTTGATTTAAAAGAAACTCCATGGACACTTCCATGGAGTTTCTTGCCCATTCTTCTCCATAGAGAGATTTACGCTCGGGAATGGGCAACTACAGTACTTCTTTGTTTCGACAATTCAAAAGTGCCTGTAACTGGTCTACTCGAAATAAATGCTTTGATGGATTGATTGATTGTGTACTCAGTGTAGTTTGAATATTATTAAAACGATACTTACTAATTTTCGGATAATACTCGATTCCTTAAAAGGATTGATCGCTAGGGAAGACGTAAAAGTAACCCTGATGGCCTGCGCAAACGACAGACTTTTTGTGCGGATGAATGAGTCTGTGGCGCACAAAATGTCTGCATGACATACAAAAAGTCACATGACGCACATCTTCGATAATTCTATTCGAGTGCAGATTGCATACTAAAAGTGTGCGCCGCCGTCTGCGTTAGCGCGTGTTGAAGCAAACGTTCTATTATTTTCGCGCACTTTTGTATTATAGGGCGCAGCGCGGCGCGGCGTGGCGTGATCTGCCCGAATGACACGGATTTGGCCGCCGGACTTTTTGCGCGTCGTATGCGTTACTGCATATAATTGCTTAGGTTCTATTTTCACAGACTAAAAAGTGCATCACGGATAGTCTGTCGTCTGCACAGATCCTTAAACTTACAATTAGGCAATATCCAAAATATTAATCCTAAAATCCTTTAATATTATAAATGCAAAAATAAGTTTGTTTGTTAGTTACCTTTTCACGCCTAAACCACTGAACCAATCATCCTGAATTTTAAAATGAAATTTGTTGGTTAAACTGTAAACCAAATAGCTTGTTCAACCGTACATTGTCAGGCGTACAGAAACGGACATAGGGTACCTTTCATCCCGAAGAAAGTACTGTTCTTGAGGAAAACAACTGTAACGTTCTTATTGTAATATTAGGTAGCGCCACGTGTCTTTCGAATCATGATTGAATTATATTGTTACAGGCAGAGTATTAACTCGAATTGATTGTCAAATTCTAAATTAACACCCGAATTGGTGTGTGATGGTTGTAATCTAGTGATTTTATTTAAATTATTTAATTGTACTTATTTCATTATTTGTATTAACTTTATTTTAAACATTTTATTTTTACGATTTTTGTAAAAATTGCTTGTTTAAAACCCACTAAGGTTAACATTTCTGCTTGATGGCTGCCATTAATTATAAATTATTTGATTATGGCACTGATAGCTGAAATACAGGTTTTAACCTAGTTCGGCTACAGATGTTAAATTCTTTTGCGTTGTGAAAAATACTTATAGCTTATAAGATATTTGTAAAATTCTGTGACATTTTCTTGAATAAAACATATTATTATTATTATTAAAAAAAAATTGATTGTCATATTCCAAATTAACACCCCAATTTGATTGTCAAATTCTAAATTAAAGCGAGCAAAAGCTAGTAATAAATAATAGTCTTGTGCTCGAAATATGAACACGAACAGAGAATTATCATCGATAATAGGTAATTATTCCACATTATCGTAATTATCCCATTTTGTAATACTGCCAGAGGATAGTTGTTGCTTGATATATAATTAACCAGCTTCTGCCAGCGGCTTCGCCCGCGTGAAGTTTGATAATTGTCTCATGGGATCCTACTACCGAGATAAAAAGTATCCTATGTTTTAACCCAGGTTATAAACTGTCTGTGTGAAAAATATCATCCAAATCCGTTCAGTAGTTTTTGCGTGAAAGAGTAACAAACATACATACATCCAGACATCCAATACATTCTCACAAACTTTCGCATTTATAATATTAAGTAGGATTAAACATAGCAGGCAGTAATGTTCTAAAGGCTAAATTCCAATCGAACCAAAATTTACTAGATGTATTTAAGGAAGTCGACCAATAGAGGTCACTAGCGTGACTGCTGAGCATGAGAGCCTGGATTCGATTCCCGGGTCGAGCAAAGTGTTATTGGGATTTTCCATCACGAATTTTTCAGTAGCAGCCACGGAGTCTGGATCTGTGCCAGGTTGATGGCAAATAGGTTTATGTGATAGGTTATGCATTCAACACTTGGATAAAGGATTTAAAACTTCATTACGTCTGTGTCATCTTTACTGTAATTCAGCCATGTCGATTTCAAACTCAAACTCAAAGCATTTATTTCAATTAGACCATTACGGCACTTTTGAATGTCAAAAATACAAAAAAAAAAACAAAGCTACAGTCCCAGACAAGACATAATAACTTGAGAAAGTACTGTAGTTTCTAAGTCGAAGCCGTCATCTGCAAAGTACCGCGCTTGTAACTTTGACAGCTGTCAACAACAAACGGCAAGCGCAACAAAAAGTTCAGCCTACTCATCTCATTAATCCCGTATCTTATTCAGCCGGAGTCTAGAAGTACATCTATCAAAACATTTTACTGCAACTGTTTACAAGTTTACAATATCAGATATGCATTCGACTGTCGGACAGATCTAAACATCTCGGTGGATTCCTGGAGCAGAGCCAATCTCTCCATTGTACCGGAGATCACTCAAAATAGGTACATCAACATTAAATAGTTTTATTGTGATCCAATAGATTTCGTTGAGTCAGTTATTATTGGGCTATTTTGAGAGGATGCCTTGATCTCAACGAAGAGTCAAGAAGCGATATGTATGAACTAGACGAGGTCACTTACTATTTGACGATAACAGCCGATACAACGATATAATTTTGAAAATAACTTAGTAAGCAAAGTGTTATTTTTCGGTACACAAATCGTTCCATATTCAAAAATAGGTTGTTGGGTCGTTGTCTTCAGGTCTAATATGGGAAAGTCAAACAATAGTTTCAAAGGGATCGGCATTCGCTTTTTGGAAGCTTACATCGAACACCTTAACAAAAACATAAATACACTAATTCGGTAGAAGTACGGTAGAAGTATCTTACCATAACAATAACAAATTCTACAAAAACAACTTGAAAGTCATCTTTTTTTGACGACCCGAATAGCGCAGTGGTACTAAGGCTGCCTTACGTTCTTAGGGTCCCGTGTTCACTGGTGTCCACGACACAAGCCTCGTTACTTAGTGTGGCACTACATGGCGCTGTGTGTAATGTCCAGCGATATTTATATATTTATCTCTACTGAGATCTATAGAATGGCTAGGTGAACTCTCCTTCTTTATCGTGTGCTTAGTGCCTAACCTGGTGTTAGAGCTTTTATGCCAGCCATAGGCCTCAGACTTGGCTTTACATGTCATCGACAAAAAATCTATCAGGCATGCTGGTTTCCTCACGAAGTTTTCCTTCACCGGAGCCAGTAAAAATTATACTATACGGACATAGATCCGAAAAATCAGAGGTCTCGCACCTCCTGGCGGGGTTGCGGGACTGCCGGGGTTGCGGGACTGTTCAAAAGAGATACCGTGGCCCCAGAACACAAAGGGCAATGAAGGAACATGGATGGGTTTTAGTCAGTAAAAGTCTGACACTCCCTCCTGCTCCGCCCAGAGCGGGAGAAGTCATTTGATAATTTCCCATCCGAAAAAAAAAAATTAAAAAAAATGTCTCGCACCTCTGAGTTTTGGATGGGGACCTCTGATATTTCGGACTTTTGTTGAAAATTGAGACTTAACCAGCCTAGGGCACGCCACAATAGTGGTGGTAAGTCTCCCCTCTTTGAGGAGTGGCTTGAGAGACGCCACGGCGTCCTCACCTTCCGCCTGACGCAGGTCCTCACCGGACACTGTTGTTTTGGGAGGTTTCTGTACCGAATCGGGCGGGAGGAAACACCCGAGTGTTTCCATTGCTAGGATCGACCGGAGGACACAGTGGAGCACACGGTGGAGGTGTGCCCCGCGTGGGCGGAGCACCGCCGTGTCCTCGAAGCGGTGATTGGCGGCGGCGACCTGTCGCGTCTGGCCCTGGTGCAAGCCATGGTCCGGAGCGAGACGGAATGGGACGCCGTCACCTCCTTCTGCGAAGCAGTAATGCTAGAGAAGGAGGTGGCGGAACGTGAGAGGGAGAGAACCTCACAGCGTCCCGGCCGCCGCGGGAGACGCCTCGGACGTCGGGGGCCACCACGTGGCCCCGGCCACCGTAGGCGCGGGCCTGTGGATGGTGGGCTATGGGCTAGCTCGCCGTCCGTCCGTCTCATGACGACAGGCCGTGTCGACGGCGCGTTCGTGTTCCGCGCGCGCCTCAAAGAGAGTCAAACGATCCTGCTTTAAGACGTCATGGTAGAAGAGAGTCAGCAAAAAGGAAGGGGTCCGCAAGGACCGATGCCTGCCGGGGTTGCGGGACTGTTCGAAAGAGATACCGTGGCCCCGGAACACGAAGGGCGATGAAGGAACATGGATGGGTTTTAGTCAGTAAAAGTCTGACACTCCCTCCTGCTCCGCCGACTCTCCGAAAGACTTGACCAGCCTACCTAATACCTACCTACCTAGGTAGGTAGGTACCTACAGTGCTTTTACAGTGCTAATATAAACCTTATGCCAACAAGAATAAAGGAAAATAACAAGTAGAGGTACTTTTTAAAGCAAAGGCTAATATGATTTGACATTTCCGTACGTCGTCATAGTTCATTTCATAATAAAGAAAACGCATTACATTATTATAACCTGTACAAGTTTTACGTCAAAACTTTACAATGTGTACCAAGCTGAATAGAATCCCGAGCGTGGTTTAAATTCTTAACAAAAGACCCAGTAGCATCGCCTCGTTCACATTATACGTATTGAAAACTTGGAGCGGCCAAGATCACTGACGGTCGACCTCTTTTCAACCTTATTGCTTTGGTATAAGGGTGAAAGGGCGTCAGTGAACTCGGTAGCACGTATAAATTGTGTTTTTAAAATTATTGTTCTGGAAAGACGTGAGCAAAACTTTGATGTAGAGAAAGTCTCAAAAACTTGGGCTAGAGAAAGTAGCCCATTGCCCACCATACACCAGCCATTAGGACAACATTTTTCCCATCAGGCTTGAGGGGCTTGTGGCTTAATAATAACAGGCGCTCGGGTCGATCTTTAAATTATACCGCGCTTGCCTAGGTTGGTCCGTGGATGGGTGATCACCCATTATATACCGAGTTTCTTTCGTGCGTTGGAAAGCAAATTAGGCCGTTGGTCCCTGCTGTAATTTGTAGATCTTCGACATTCGTTACAGGTAGTCAGTGGCGCGAAAGTCTGACAGTCTTACCAAGGGGCATCGTATCGTATTAACCAGTACTAACTGGGTTGAGGAAGTTAAATAGGCAGTCGCTCATGTTAAATACTGAATAATAGGCATGACGACAGTATCAAAAAATTGCAAATCTATTTAGTCCGTCAGTTAGAGTATTGGAAATTAATGGACACGTATTTTTTGTTTTTGTAAATCAATGAATATTGACAAAGATAAAACGCATTAAAACTCGGGAGTGGGGGCTCGTGACGTCAGAACTAGCTAAAACTAATACCAGACGTATCGAGAATTTTAAAAGCGTCATATCTTCGTCAATTTTCATATACGTAACAAAAGAAAAAACACGGGTCAAATATTTTCTGATAATCTAACTGACGGACTAATTAGTTTTTTTTGTCGTCTCGCCTATTATTCAGCTGAATCTGGTTAGACTGGAAGATGACCCCAAAATAGTAACTGGAGAAGGCTAAACAGATGATGACGCCCTTCATGTGCACCGACCGCACAAGGCCCGCGTGGTGGATTACAGTTCCTCTCAAATACAGGAGGCCTGTGTCCTAGGCGTGGGGATTATATTTATGCCATCCATCTATTGAGTGGGGAATAGCGACTTGTGGGTCACATAAGCAGGAAAACCGTGCGTTCGCTAATATTTATTTTGATAAAGCAACTTTACCAAGGGGTATCGTATTATCCAGTACTAACTGGGTTGTGGAGGTCAGATAGGCAGTCGCTCCATGTAAAATACTGGTATTCAGCTGCATCCGGTAAGACTGGAAGCCGATGGTGAGGCAGATGATGATAAAGCAACTGTACCTACTGTCTTCACGTCTTATTTATATTCTATGTTTTTCTTTCCAGGTGCTGAGAGTTTCGAAACATCTCAACATAGGTACGTTATTCTTCACATCATACAGAATGCATTTTTTAGCAAATTCCGTTTCTTCCTTTGCCATTTTCGTAACGGACATTCATGACTAAAATATACCAGTGATTCAGAACCATGTTACCAGACCCACCAGCATTTTACGTTCGTTGAGAAAATTATATAGAAAATTCTAAATTGTTCTAGAATCATAAATTGAATTCTTGCTACAAGTTTTATCACGATGTCCTCTACACTGCGTAGGTATACATTCTCTTTTATGAATTTTACAAAACAAATGAAATCTACAGTCCTTTACCTACTCATGTGGTCCTACAGTGTAATCTTCGTTTTACACTAGCGAAGTGATGCACTGGTTCCTCGAGGCAAAGGAACACTAATATAATAAGCCTGAGAACCTATCTAAAGGTCAATCGGCCAGTGTGCCCTCAGACTAAATTGACTTTATTGACGTAAGTACATCCAATGAAGTGGTTTACCGCCGATATTGAATAACCACTTTGTATAATAACATTGCACTTTCGGAGGTACCGTTGTACTTTGACCCCTCATTGTGAAGCTGGTGGTAAAGATATACGTCAACAACTTGTCAAACTAAATACATTTACTTAAAGTTCCTTATTTCGCCGTGTATTAGTATAAACTGGGCCACTTATAATAAATTGAACAAATGTACTTCTATTGGACGTTACAGTTGCAGCCAATTGTTTTGAGACACAAATGGGGATTTCTTGACTTGAATAGTTTAGAAATGGATATTAGTTAAATACAATACTTTTTTAAATTAATTAATTCAAAATCTTATAAAAAGATAGAATATATATTATAATTAACCAATAACATATAAAAAGTCTACCAAACTGCAAAACAGTTTGTAGTTTGGTAGACTTTGGCAGTTGTTACTAGCTAGGCTAGTTGTTGTATTTATGCCAAATATATGCCTAAACAAAGTATTTCTCACAATTGTATCTGCGTGGATTTCAATTAAATCGCAACTTTAAAATTCTACAGATAAACGTTTATATTATTTAGGCCTATGTTTTTAATAACCACACAACATCTGCAGGCCTATTACGCTACTATCTCTGTTGACAGCTCGAAATGATAGTAACTGGGCTCAGTGTCCATCAAATAACTGTCAAAAGGCTAGTTTCGTATTATGTATGACCAGTCGCGATCAAATATGACGTCATCGGTGCCTATCGTGGCGATAGACACCGTAACTCATTTTGACAGACGCTTTCTTATCGATTCTTCTAATATTGCGATTATGTAAGCATAGTGGACATCAAATTGATGACAACTCAGTTTGAAGTGGCTTTCGTAAAAGACGTTACACCGTACCCGGGCTGTTAGTCACCATAAAGTGATATCCACTCAGTGTGATACCTACGTAATACCAATATTATGACATTCACTATTGGCATCAAAGTTCGGTGTACAACCGAAGCTTGATAGTCACTCGATATCAGAAAGATACGTAATAGGACTGCTGATCACTCTTTTCTTAACCAATCATGTTTTTTAACGTTTTTTCATTGATATCAATACATACTCATCACTTGCTAATTAATTCTACGTAGTATAAATCAATGTAATAGCAATAAATCGTGGAATTATGTCTAATCCACTGACTAGGTATTTCAATAGAAGCTACAAATTAATGAGAAGATTAATACATAAGTCCCAGTATGTTATCAATACATATTACAGGTTAGGGGTACATGATACTTGCATTTGTATCGATGCTTTAGATCGATCCGGATCTCGACTATGCGAAACGGTTCTAGCATCATATCGAGTAGTTTCGATTCGATTCTCCAAATATCGAAACGTGTCGTATCGTACTCTGGGATTCACGAATCTTGCATTAAAAAAAAAAAAAAGTTCCGACTTGGTTCTGAATTGAGAACTTCCTCCTTTTTGAAGTGGGTTAAAAATAGATACTTTGGATCAATGCAAATGCAAGTGTCCTACCATAATGTTTCAAATGTTTAGTACGCATTAATTTCAAAGGTAAACTTTCAGGAATTATTTTCTCACGCTTTTGTATCCTCCTTTTGTATTCTTTTGAATTGACTGATATTAGTTTGGTACGATATGACCCTTTCATTCCGATAATGGTATTCATGTATCAATCCAAACCGACCCGATCCGATCCGATCTTTACAGTGTAAAGTATCGGATCGGGTCGTGCACCACAGACCACTATTACAGGTCCTGCTAAGTCACGACACGGCACGACGGCGGTATAGAAAACAGCGGTTCTTGTTGGGAACAAGCACCACTTACACTTATCTGATGGAAGATCTTTGATATTAATTGCGCACATTAATATTGTAAGACTAGACAAGTGCTTTATCAGCTAGTATTATTGTGGTTAGTAAGCACACAGCTGCCTATCTGAAATGTATAGTCTAAAGTAGGGCCTCAAAGGGATCTGTCCGTTCAAAGTAAAGGTTACTTTCTTTTGTCATTATTACAATAAATATGTAATCATAATTAAAAAAAGTTAAAGCAATTGTACAGTTCTAACTTCGAAAAAATAAACAATATTTTATGCGAGCCGTTACAAGGTTACGTTGTTGTATTTTGATGACGTGTCAAATGTGATCTATTAAATTGGCCCCTACTATAGACGCAAAATAACGTGTAAACAGTAATTGCTAGAAGAGTAGGTCTCACGAATTTTTTTACTGAGGACACTTTAAATGAAATTCCAAAGCTTGACATTAAAGCTGGGCAGTTTCATGTGGCTTAAACTTGTTTCTAAATAATAATAACCTCACCTACCATCAAAGGTCAGACGAAGGGTTGGCTACGCTTGCCAAGGTCGGTCACTAAGGCGGATGGGTGACCATCCTCTATATAACGAAACCTAGCCGTCATTTTTAGATATGTGACAGTCGTTTCAGTCAGTCAGAAAGGATGAAAGTTTGACAAACAGTATTACCAAGGAGTAGTCAGAATAACTGGGGTGTGGAGGTAAGATAAGCAGTCGCTTTATGTAAAATTTTGGTGTTCAGCTGCATCCGGATAGACTGGAAGCCATCCCCAAAATAGTTGGGAAAAGGCTAGGTATTAGTAGTGTAGTTAGTTTCTCATATAAACACAATTTTATCACATTTCTACATTGTGATACAGAATGCGTCATAGAAGCTAATGCCGTAAGTTACTTATCACCGTGAAATAAATGTTCTGAAACATCAAAGTAAAATAAATGTTAGGACACTCTTGAAAACAATTTGGTACAGATAAGGTTATCAGTCTGGTTCTAAACAAAGTAGTGACTATTTGTGCTAGATCTATTGATTGTACTCCATTGAATTATTTTACCGTTTTCCCTACAAAGAAAAATCTACATAAATGTATAAACGGTGGAAAGGATATCGTGGGCATGGTAAAATATACAATCATAGATAATTTATATCGGTCATCATGAAAACAAAATCAGCTGTTTCATACATTTTGAACGTGATTTAGGTATTGCACTTTAAATAGAGTAGCAGACTTTTACACCGTATTTAATAACAATTTTGCTACTAAACTGATCGTTGATGATCGTGACTATTTGATTACTCTGTTCATAGTCGATCTCCATTTGCATTTGTTTGCATCGGTTTGTAGCTTAATGATACAAGCTTGTTTCATTAATTTCGTCATCAACAGCTGTCAATATAGATCCCGTGTAAATAAGAAACGACGCTAGATTAAAATTTTACAAAGGAAAGAACCCTTCGAGAAACCCGTTCTTTAGTTACAAAAAAAAAGATTTCACCATCTTCCTTCCCAGGAGTTGGTAAGTACTGCGCATAATAAAATGCAACCCTGAAGTTTCAATACACTTCCTTGCGCATTAAGTATTCATATTACCTACTAAGAGCTTTGAGACGAGAGTCTGGTAGGTCTAGCATGAACTCGCGGAGTAAATCTAACGTACATATAACCGGACTATCCTGTAAGTAAAGTCTCCAGCCAGGAGGTTTAAAATTGAAAATTCTCGTATAACACAATATGTAATTTAGTTACAAGACCTTTTTATATGGGTTACTTATTGTATTGTTTGTCGAAAAAAAATGCCATAATACTAATTTGATAGTTGGATTTTTATTCAAAAATTGTTCAACGATTTGATTACGTCGCGCGTTCGGGCTAGGGCCTCTGAGCACCGTTTTACCACGAAGATCTTATACGAACCATACATAGCGGTTGTTAATTAAACAATAATTAACCGATCCACTGATGAGGCGGATATATCGAGGTTAATCATTAAACCTTTAGATAACGAATACCTTCTAGTCGTTAAATTCTCGCATACTGCCCTAAAATCCGAATTTACCCGAGTTTCCGAGAATATTCAGAGCTTATTTGAAAATACAGTTTATCCAACGGAAAATGTGAGATTTCAATTTCAGTCAGAATTCATTTTAGTGAGCGACCTTGGGTAAATACTAGACTATGACCACTGCAGTTCGCTATCTTTTAAATAATGTTCCTACTATAATCCGTATTTATTTAAACTGTATGGCTTCCTATTGTTATTTTATGTTTATTTATGATGTGCGTGGGTTGTTACTGTGCAAAATAAATAGTTTTTATTTATTTTTACTTTTACTTGATTATTTTTTCATTTGGTAGAGGAAGAGGATTGTGTGAGTAATGATAGGAAAGAAAACAAAGTAAATGATAGCGGAATAAATAAAGTATTGCGCCGATCCCAAATAACTTGGGACAAGGGCAGATAGATGATGGTGTTGATTCTGTTGTGCACAAACTAAACTTAATTTAGGCTATTGCTATCTTTTTCTCTCTAATAAAACGAGGAAGAGACGGACATAATTTAGAGCTGTCAAAATTAGTTGGAACTAATATTTCCATACAAATGAAGGGTTCACGTAAAAATATTGCGACTAAAAACACGGTGAAGCGCAAGTCATAAACTAGTTTGACATCTCTAACTTAGTTCATAGCTATATCCGTCCTTTTCTCGCACTGCCTTTTAGTAAAAGATAGCAATAGCCTAAATTAAGTTTAGTTTGTGCACAACAGAATCGACACCATTGATGACCTTTTACCTATCAATAAATATTTATGCCTTTGTGACATCCCTATAGCTGTAGACCTACACGCTTTTACACAAATTAAATTAAATGAAGTCTACATCAACAGTTCATTATGTTCCTTGTTAACCAACTTAACCGAAAAGAGCAAACAATTATTATTTATTTAAAGGTCACGGGAACTCTCTTCTTGGAGGCGAGTTTGAACTTTTACAAGGTTTTCAGACAGTTTATGCTAGTGCATGTGTAGTCTACACTAATCTACACTAATATTTTAAAGAGGAATGATTTGTATTTTTGTGTGTGTGTATGTGTTTTTGTAATGAATAAACTCAAAAACTAATGCGCCGATTTAAATAATTATTTCACAATTAGAAAGCTACATTCACCCTGAGTAACATAAGCTATATTTTATCCCCGTATTCTCACGGGAACAGGAACTACGTGGGTGAAACCGCGTGACGGGAGAAGTTCCAACTCCATAGAAATTTGGACCTGGCGTTACAGGGCTAGAATTTTGCCATAATTTACAGCTTTTGGGAAGGTTTCACGAGCCCAATTTTCACAGCCCAGCTATGGCCAAATTGGTAAAATCAGACAATGTTTACATTTTTGGTTATTATACTATTTCAATTACTTATTGTGTGTTTTTAATTAACTATTATAAGAGTTACTTATAGTAAGTTTTATTATTAGAGTCATTACAAGACTGATTTATGTTAATTTAAAGGAAAAAATTGACTTAGAAAATTGATCATGAATAATAGGGAATGCACGAATTTTTTTCTTCACCTAAATTAATAAAATACAGTACTATCAACCCGAGAAAAGTATTAAAAATTAAGTACA